>OY776131.1:13680337-15169622 GCA_963675135.1 Galeopsis tetrahit
CTTGAAAATCAGCTTCTGATCCTCTGTGTGCAACCCTGTTGGCCCTGCTAACATTTTCTTCAATTCCCCTGCACCCATATAACATTCAAATTAAAAAAATCGAACAATAATTCAAATCCACTTTATTGAAAGAAAAAAAAAAAAAAACATACCAAAACTAGCCTGAGAGCTTATAACAATTTCATGATAAGATGAAGAATATTTCACTCTGACTTTAATGTTAGGAACAGAATTTGAATTGTGATTAGAATCTGAATTTCTCTTCTGAACCAACATCCCTCCAGGCCTCATTTCCCAGGCCGCAGCCACGGCGGCGCCGCCTTTCACCGGCGAGGAAACTCCGGTGGGCTTAGGCTTCATCCTAAAAATGTAATCTTTATACATGTTTTTTAAAGTATATATATATGAGAACAAAAGTGCTTGTTTGCTAAGCTAAGAACAAACCAATTTTATGTATGAAGAAAGAACCAAATTCTGACCCACAATGTCAGAACAACAACAACAATATGTAATGAAAATGAAGATTTTTGTTTTGGCCAAACTAAGTAATTTTCCTAGGAAATTTCAGAAATAATATGAAAATGAAAATGATGCTAATGGGATATTAGGGATAATATATATATAAACAAGGGAGTGGGGAGAAGAATATGGCTTGGTTGGGTTGTTGGTTTTCTTTCACTTTTTTTTTCTTTCTATTTATTTATTTTAATTTAATATGTTTGTGTTTGGTAGTATTTATTAGTGATAAAAATGATGATGAATGTCATTACTGTTGACACATTTAAATGCCGCCTAAAATTATAGGAAAAGGAAAATTGTTTTAATGAGAGGGTTCTTACCCTTTTGGCCTTTTCTGACTGTGGACTCTTTATCCACATTTAATGTAAAAAAAAACAATAATGCAAAAATCGGGCTAGACTAGACGACACTGATCTCTACCCAATTTTTTTGTAAATCGGCATGGTTAGACGGAAACTGCACTCCACCCGACGTCATTTTAAAAATTATTTTAAATTTTTATTCAAGTTCTCAATTGAACATGATTTTTTTTCCTGATACAAATTGATCATTTTAGGATATTAACTGTCTCTGATTTCATATTTTCATTATGATATTATTATAATTTTTAAAAATTACTATAAATTTTAGGTATTAAAAAAATTTAAACGTCCAACACCTAGACACCCTAGATAAATAAATAAATACGGAGTATAATATATATACATACACATACAAATGATATTTAATATAGAGTTTAACTAGTACAAGGGACATTCCTATAGACCCAATTAAAAATAAAGACAAAAAATTATAGTATTAGAATTAAGGTCAAATTCATAACCAAATAACCAATTATGCCCCTTAGTCTTAAAAAACAATATTAATTCATTAATATAATAAATTTTGAATTTGAAATACCACTTTCCACGCGCATTTGTTATTCAAATTGAAATTTAAATTATAATTGAAATTTAAATTCCACTTGTCCTTCAATTTCGAAACTTCCTTGAAATTCAGAAAATGATTTAATCTAATTCACTTTCCTTTTCAAATTTGATTTAATTGATTCACACATTTAATCGCTTCATTACTTTCATCCGATGATTTGAGGGATATTGGTTCTCTAATCTTGGTTCTCGTTGTCGATCAGCTTGCTCGTCGTCGGCGGTTAGCTTTCTCACGTTCTTCGTCTGCGGTGAATGCATTTTCGGTGGTTGTTCATTTCTGCGATCTGATTTTGCGATTCAGTTGTTCGCCGTCGGTGATTGTTTCGATTTTGCGATGGATGCAGATTTAGTTTCTCGGGGACCGGGGAACTGAACTTTTGTCAAACACCGTCTTCTTCCTCAGACTGCCGGTCGTTGACCTTCCGGCGTACCACTTCCGATTGTCGCCCCTCCCCGGTCGAGGGCGCCGCCGATCTTCTTCCTCACGCACCAACCATGGTCTCGCCGATCTCTGTTCACCTCCGGCGTGCACCCTCTCCGCGGCTGACATGGAGGAAATCCTCCACTTCTCCCTCGTATCATTTCTCATCTCAAAACATTTAAATTCCATATGCAACAAAATATTTGCATATATTATTGACCATATGCAACCGTTTTTTTACATATATGCTTATATATTTTGCATATTTTATATAGATGACATCATATTATTAATTTTATTTATAATATAATATTATATTGATCAGTTCAAACTCAAATAATCATTTTTAAAATATAAATAAACTGTGAAATAATATTATATTATTAATTTTATTTATAATATAATATTATATTGAGTAGTTCAAACTCAAATAATCATCTAAATCACATCGCACCAACACTAGATTTAAATTGACTCGTTTAAACCCAAATAATCATCTCTATCACTAATGGTATGTAATTATCGAATTATATATTCTATATTAATTTTTTAAAATAAAATTAATATTTTATTACAGATATATTGTTTTATTGCATATTATCACGTATTTTGAGTTATATGCAACATATTTTTGCATATGTCGGGAAGAATGCGTAACAATTTTTTGCATATATGTTTTTCAAACCTGCATATAGAGTAATGATATAGAACCAACTATCTGTTTTTTATGGAATTAGTGAGTTGTCACCAATATAGTGTGTATCATGGATTTATATCTTTAAAATATATTAATAAATTTAAATTATTTATTTTAAATTATAGTAAATGATTATGTATAATGATCTGGCGTAACAAATTTGAATTTTAATTAGTAGGATAAGATTGTTTTCCAGATTTCCTTTTTTAATGGTTGATTTATTAATTAGTTTTCAAATTTGGAAAGAAATCAATTACAGGCATATCCACATAATCAATTAGTATAATCTAATTAATGAAAATGGTTGATTTGACATAATCAATTTTTGCATACGAGATAAGTAATGAGTACAACCTAGTCGATTCGGAACTGTATCAAGCCGCCGACAATGATGATCCGGAGGCTTTGCTTGAGGGTGTCACCATCGTTGGATTAGTCGGTGTTCTTCGCCAGCTTGGCGATCTTGTCAAGTGAGTTTTTGTTGCACATTTTATTTATGTTTCTATTTTCTCGATTTCCTTACTTTTTATTGGAATTTTTGTGCTTTGTCGTTTGAAATTTTATTTATGTTTGAAATTTGTCCCTGGTAATCCTAGTACGAAATGTTCTGGTTCAGCACGCTCGAAGATGATGAATTTCTCGATATGAATTTTGAATTCAAAATTCAATTCAGAACCACCGTGATTAATGTGATTCTCCTTTTAGGAAGGTTTGAGTTTCGAACGCATTAATGACCGAGATTTCCTATAATTTCTTAATTTACCTGCTTCTAATTTTAATTTAATATTATATATTAATTGAATATGCACCTTTCGATTTTAAATATAAAGGAAGGGTATAATTGGACATTTGTAAACCAAAATGTCCTTTTTTCTAACTTTTAAAAATTTTGTCTTTATTTTGAGTTTCTACAGGTGAAATGTCATATATACTAACTACCCCTTCAATATATAACGTCAAGCAGTTAGTCAAACTTTATCGATTGATTGGATAAATATAAATTATACTTCATCCGTCTCAAACTAAATGTCTTATTTTGCCACTTAGGGCGGGCGTTCTAGGTTAAGTAACCCATTTTCATTTTTTTCAACATTTTATTATTTTTTTCTTTTTTTTACTTCTTATCTCTATCTTTTTTCTTTTCTATCTTTTTCTAATCTGCTATTCATTTAATACTATTATTCTTTAAAAAAATGTGCAAACAATAAATAAGACACTTAATTTGAAATGAATGGAGTATTGAGGTTAAAATGCATTTAATTTGAATTTATCTCATAGCATATCCCCCTAGTATTAAGAAGTTTAAAATGTTTAATAATTTAATAAATTATTTACAATAATTAATTGTATAATATATTTCATGAATTATAAAAATGATTTTTTAAAAAATAAATAGTACAAAATATAAGTTTCACTCTTTAAATTATCTAAATATATTATATACCGTGTAATAATATTTGCTAACGCGGGTGTTCTAATTGTATGTGAGTGACTATTCACCCCTAATATCCTCTAAAACATTTCATGTACAGTCATAATTTTAATTGTACGTTCTTCAATCTGTTCAGCCTATATGACTGTACATTAGTCATTTTATACATTTTTAAGGATCAAATATTGATTTTATACATATTTTATACGGCCATTTCACTCATAATTTGGCAAGTGACACTAAATTCACTCACCATTTTGCGAGTGAGGTGCAGTCGCTCACCATTTCACTCTGCCATATGCCAAGGGATTACAGACGCTCGTCGTACTCCCTGGCCATTTCAACAGATTTTTGTAGTGTGGGTAACTTAGTTATTTTATGAATAACAATTTTTTGTTTCCATACGTACACCACTCCAATTTTGTGGACATGATTCTATTTGCCTTTTGACTGGATCATTTATTCGAACCCATCTCCTTATCCCTTAATTATTCCCATCACAATCTATATATATACAATATGTATGATTATTACATTTTAAAAATAAAAAATAAAAAAAGACTTAATACAAGTGCCATGTGGCGTATTTGTCAGTATGCATACAATATTAATCTGAATTTGCTGGACACAGGCACTAAATCAACAATATGCATATGCTACTTTATACTAAGCAAAATTACTTGTACAATCTAAATTTGTTTATACATTTTTTACAAAAAAACTTATGATTACTAATCTTGGATTAGGCATTGCATATGATATTATTGTGTTTGTATTTCGTATCAACACGATAGTGAGACAATACAAAAATATCAAACACAATAAAGATATGTGTAAATAAGATACAAACCCGATAATATTCATGACAACACGACACAATATCGATATTTTTCACGTTGATGTGATACGAGTATACAACACTATATTTTTCACGTCGATATGAGACAATAAGAAAATAAATAAGTTTAAAATGACATTCATATATATTATATATATATATATATATATTAATTAAAATATTTATATAAATATAAAAAAGTTATTGTGTTATTACTGTGTTTTTAGCGAACACGTGTCATTATCATGTCGTGTTGCATGAGATCATAAACAAGTAATAGGTTGTTAACGAGTTAATGTGATATATCTATTAATTTTATCATGCTTACGAATCCAACACAAACACAACATGATATTTTCGTATCGTTTTCATGTCGTGCGATCGTATCATGTTCGGTGACTCTGTGATGATTTTATTTGAGTTTGAACCACATTCATTAGGTAACAATTCTTCTTTTATATATTTCCCTTTTCTTTTAAAATAAGAATCCTTCTAGTAAAGATAAGGTAGAGTGTACAATGGTGTTTACTAGTCTTGTCGACACCTACCTAGGAAGTGTTGCAAGATCATGGTATATATTGTCCTAATAATCATGGAAAATATTACTCCATTATATGGGAGCCAATTTCTTGAAGCAACTGTTTCAACTTTGGTGAGCCGATTTGATTAATTTCTGGTGATTAATCCACTAATGATTGTGTGGACATTTCTTGAAATAAATAAAGAAATTAAAGAAAAAACATTTTTCTTTAGTAGCAAAAGAATGATCTTACTCAAGCCTCCTTTTCTAATAACCATAATGGAGTTTACATTTTAGGATAAGTAACCTTCAAGAAGGTTTAGAATAGGAAACTTCAATTGCAAGTAGTATATAGTAGTTCCTACAACATGTGGTAACCTATTTTCATTTCTACCCAACTTTTGAAAAAAAATTATATACAATTTTTCACATGTAATATTAGTACAAATTAAAAAAAAGACAGAACATAATTTATTAGTTGTATACGGTAGGTAGATTTTGTACGTGGCGTTTCTAAAAAAATGTACCCTCCTTGCTATAGAGTGAAGTTCACTACCTCACCATACGACAATTTCTGACTATTAGCTCAAATATACATTTTTTTCAAAAATTTTTTTTACTTAAAAATAATTTAAAGAAGTTAACCAACTTAAGTCCATCGATCACACCAAGAGTGAAGAAAATGTTAGCCCATGAATATAGGCTGATTTGATTTTTCACAAAAATTAAGAAAAATTATTGGAAAAAACATATTAGATCAATGACGGAGCCAGAACTTAGTTGAAGGGGGCCCAATTAAGAATAAGAAAATTTGCTTTTAATATCATATAAATATTTTAAAACATACTCTCTCCATCCATGAAAAGTAGTCACATTAGAGTGGGGCACATGTTTTAAGAAAAAATGTAGATAAAGTAGATAAAGTAAGGGTATTGTAGAATATTGTGGGGTCCATTGTGAATAAAGTGATTGTTTGTGAATAAAGTTGATGGCAATTTGAGTAATTAAGTGATGGTTGAAGGGTGATAATTTTGAAAAGGGTATGAGACTACATTTTGTGGACAAAGAATATAGGGCAAATGAGACTGCTTTTCGTGGACGGAGGGAGTATAATATATTACTAATGAATCAAGTTAAGTTTTAATATATTTAAATAAATATTTCATTCATTCCACTCGTTACCTACAAAATACGGAGTAATATTTATACCGTCTATATGCAAACATCTTTTAATTTTTATGTTTTAAATTGTTATATACTTCAATCGTTTCATATTTTTTGACACTATTAGTCTTAATTTTTGTTTTAAAATAATTGTCATTTTAGTTATTTTTACCACGTTTCTCCCTATAATTTTCCTTCTAATACTTTTTTTAATCTCTCTTTCTTGATAATTGAAGCAAATTATTTCACACTCTTTTTTATTTTCCTTCATTTTTTCATGATAAATGATAATGAATGGTAAATTTATAAAAAAAAATTATTTAATTATACACCAAACAACATATGAGACAGGGAAAGTAATAATTGTACTACTAATATTTTACTAATACACTTAAAAATTGCTATATAATTATTAAATATACATAAACAATAATGATAATTATATTTTCTTTATTTTTTTTATTAAATAATATTTTAAAAAAATTATTAAAAAAAAAATCGAAAAATGGGGCCCCTGGCCCCCCTCCGTCCCTGTATTAGACAAGTTAGATTTTTATTATAACCCTATTTATTAGGTATTATAATTAGTTTTCAATGAAAGTGTAATTGAAAACCAGCTTATATAATTGAGAAATCCATTAAAAAAAAAAGGGTATATAATTGGGGTAGAGGGAGTATAAAAGATGAACAAGTAGAAGTCCGTTCAACTCTTAGTTGGTTCATTAAAACAAATGAGATCTCATGTTCCACTCTTAGTATTCTAAATATTGTATTTCATCATCTGAGTCATTAACTTGTGAAATTAAAAGAAAGAAAAAAATATCAAATAATAGTGAGGACGGCATATTTTCAAAATAAAAAAATAAATAAAAAAAAATAGAATTAAATATAAAAAAAGAGACAGAATTCGAAAGACAATCATAAGTTAGTTAGTGGTGTGTTGAGAATTGCCAGGGAGAGTGTGATGTTAACACCCATACATACATTTCTCTCTTTTCCACATCTTCACAAATGCAATGTCTCCCACTTGAACTAATGTTTTTATGCACTTGTTTTAATTTCATGCATACAATTATTTTAAATGATTGAGACCCCTCAATTAATTGCCTGAAAACTTATCAAGAACCATACAATTGATGATCATATGGGTGGAAACAAATAAATATATATATATTTTTTTAAAAAAGTTTTATGATTTGTTTTGGCCCCTAGTTATGTGCATGGTTGTCCAACTCCAGATGTTGTTCATCATTTTTATCTCTACTTTCTAGTTTTGAACTTGAGGAAGATGGGCACTTCAAAAATAGTTTTTACTTCAATTTCACACTGTTCTCACTTTTCTTATTCAGTTATCTGTTTTCATTATATTTAATTATTTATTTTTTAAAATAATATTATTTACAATACTTTATATATTTTTATTCTTCAACAATTAGTACTACTTATTTACTGAAACTGTCATTCATTTAATCAGTAAACATCTACTTTACACATTAATTAACATTTATTAAAATACATGCCTAAAAAATAGATCTGGATGGAGAGAATATTTACTTTTAATTATAGCTAACCTTTAACAATGTTTAAGTATTAAGTAACAATAGTAAAATAATCTATGACATATAATATGATACTCCCTCTGTCCGGTATAAGTTTCCCATTTCTTTTGGTTGTTTTGATTAAGAAATATGATTAAATAATAGATGTAGTACAAGTGATGTGATGATGAAAGATAAAATAATAGATGAGTGTGAGATGAAGTATGATAAAATAATACTCCCTCCGTTCCACCTTAACTTTCACACCTACTTTTTCGATCCTTTAGAAACTCCACCCGTACAATATCTATAATATTATATTTAATGTAATTATTTTTATGGTACATATATACATATAAGTCCATTCACTTACTTATTTTTTTATAAAATTATATCTTAAAATTATATTTATTATAATATTTTTGAAAAAGTGAGTGAACAGTAAGTATGAAAGTTTTCATGGGACAGAGGGAGTAGATAAAGTGTAAGTGATGTGATTGAGAGAGAGAAAATCATATGCCAAAAATGGAAAAATATGAAATGGGAAACTTATTGTGGGACATCCATAAAAGAAAAGTGGGAAACTTATAGGGGGACGGAGGGAGGGAGTACTAACAATTTGACTTATCTCGAACCAAGTTTAATTGATCGATATGTATATATATGTGTGTATTTGTGTTTACACATTAGTATTTCACAATTGGATCTCTTTTTTTTTTTTTTTGACAATACAACAAGGATAATACATAAATACTCTTAGAACTAAGAGTGAATTGAAGCTAAATCCTTGAGATACTGTGGACAATCATCTTCACACCAATCTTGAGGCGATGAAGTGTAATAAACATTCTGAGCTAGAGTATGAGCAATTATATTATCTTCTCTTGGAACCTTGATGCAATCCCACACTAGGACATTTTGCATAAGATTTATGATTTTGCTCACCAGCCTTCTTTCAAGAACCCCTACCTCTCCAGCACTCATAATAGCATCAATGGCATCCGCTGAGTCTGATCGAATTTCCTGAATACGAAGATTTCTTTCAATACATTTTTCCAATCCAACCTCAATACCTTTCAATTCTGCTCCACAAACTGTGCCATTATTCAATATCTTCTTTGCTCCTGCTATTTTAATGTCTCCTTCTTTGCTCAACACCACATATCCAATAGCAAAGAAATTGTTGTTTGGTTGGAAGGCAACATCTGTATATAACACATTCCCATTTGTATCCATAATTCCATTTTGCTTCAAATTTTCAATAGCATTAAACATGCTATTATTCTCATTTTTAACACCCATAAACTCATTCCAATATGATACCACCCATCCTACTTCAAATTTTAAGCATGAAGGTTTATGCACATATGTATGTATAATTCTGCACCTCTCCTTCCAAATTGCCCAAGCCACCATCATAATTAGAGCCATATGATTGCTCTTCATATGATTAACACACCAATCCACAAACCCCCCACAATCCACCTGTGCTGCCACTTTAATTTCATGCCAAAAGCCTAAGCACTTCCAAGAATTTTTAGCATATGGACACTTAAAAATGCAATGCATAGAATCAGCCCAGAAAAATCCACAAAGAGTACAAGTTGGATAAACAGGAATATGTTTCATAGCCAATCTCCCTTCCGATGCAATTATAATAGAAGCCAGTTTCCAACAGAAGATACGTACCTTTGGTGGGACTTTAAGCTTCCAAATCTTCTCAAACATTCTTGATTTGGTTTTTGGATTCGATGCACAGGCCATGCTTGAACGAACATCCCAATGTACCTCCCGTTTAGATAATGAATATCCCGATGCTACCGTATACTTTCCAGTTGATGTTTCTGCCCAATATAATTCATCACTTACCTCAGCTCCCAAAGTTTCCATTTCCAAGACCCTTTCAGCTTCAAATGGTAAAAAGGCTTGCCGTATCAGCTGTTCATTCCATTCCCCATTATTAAGAACAAAACGACTTACAGAAAAAGCACTGGCAATGCGTGAAGATATTCTCCCATTTTGTAGACCGCTAACCCATCTATCCTTGAAAATTTGGACATCTTTCCCACTTCCAATCCTCCATCTTCCTCCCATGTCCAACAAATCCCTGCTCCATATAAGGGATCTCCAAACAAATGATGGATTCGAGCCCACTTCAATATCAGATATTGAAGAATGTTTGAAATACCTTGCTTTGAATATCATTCCCATCAAGCTGTTGGGCTTCGTTATAATCCTCCAAAGTTGCTTTGCTAGCAAAGCTTTGTTAAAGAGTGCCATTTTTCGAAACCCCATTCCACCTTTTTCTTTAAGTTCGCACATATCACTCCATTTCCTCCAATGAATACGATTGCCCTTCTAGTTATTTCCCCACCAAAAGTTAGCAATGATTTTTTCAATATCCATGCACACTGAGGCCGGAACACGAAAGCAAGACATTGTATAGGAAGGAATGGCCTGAAGAACAGCTTTGATAAGAACTTCTCTTCCACCCTCAGTATTATTCCAAGATAGCACATGCTTTTTCACCATATCAACCAGATAGTTGAATTTCAGTCTTTTTGCTTTGGGTATCATTGTTGGGAGACCTAAATAAAGATCATGACCCTGTGATGACTGAATCCCAAGGATTGTTTTTGCTTGATCCACATTAGCCTGACAAGTGAGATTACTAAATGTAATCGAAGATTTTTCCCTGTTCACCAATTGACCTGAAGCTTTTTCATATGTGTATATCACATTGGCCATTGCTTGTACCTCATTCTTGGATGCTTTGAAGAAGAACAAGCTGTCATCAGCAAAGAAGAGATGTGAAAGCACAGGTGCTGCTCTTGCAATTCTTATACCAGAAACCTGCTTGGAGTTAACCATCGAGGAGACAATGGAGGAGAAGACTTGTGCACATAAGACAAATAAATAAGGGGATAAAGGATCTCCTTGCCTTAGACCACGGGATGGCACAAAATATTCAGAAATAGAACCATTGATCTTGATACAATACTTCACAGAAGTAATACATTTCCATATCAGATTAATCCATTTCTGAGAAAATCCCATAACATGCAAAGTTGTCTTAAGAAAAGACCATTCAATTCTATCATAAGCCTTTGTCATATCCACTTTCAAAGCAGCATACCCTATCTTACTTTTTGATGTCTTAAGAAAGTGCATACCTTCATATGCCAAAAGAATGTTATCTGTAATGATTCTACCAGGTACGAATGCACTTTGATTTTGATCAATCAGACTTTCCAAAGTATGCTTTAATATGTTAGTTATTGTTCGAGCCAAAATTCTGTAGCATACATTACAAAGACTGATGAGCCTAAAATGATTTGGTAAAGAAGGGTTACCAACTTTTGGAATGAGTGTAATGATCGTATGATTCCATGCTTCTAGAGATCCATCACCATTGAGAACATGAAGAATAGCATTAGAAACATTGTCCCCAATTACACTCCAGTTAGCTTGAAAGAATGATGCTGGGAATCCATCCGGACCTGGAGCTTTCCATGGAGAGAGATCTTTAACAGCCTTAAAAACTTCTTCCTTGGTGAATGGTGAATCTAGCATGCTAACATCCAAACTAGACAATTTTCCTATTAGAAATTGAGTAGCCCTTCTAATATCATCAGTGGATGGCTTGCTTGATG
Organism: Galeopsis tetrahit; assembly: GCA_963675135.1. NCBI lineage: Eukaryota > Viridiplantae > Streptophyta > Magnoliopsida > Lamiales > Lamiaceae > Galeopsis > Galeopsis tetrahit. The sequence continues at coordinate 13,692,049 of OY776131.1, forward strand.
TAAACAATTTTCCATAATACTCCATGAAAGTTGTTTTGATCTTGTCATCTTCATACTGCCGTACCCCATCTTCATTTTGTATTTTCGAAATCCTATTAACTCTTCTCCTCAAATTGGCCCTGGAGTGAAAAACTTAGTGTTTTGATCTCCCTCTTTAAGCCATGAAACCCTAGCACGCTGTTTCCAAAACCATTCCTCTTGTGATGATAATCGTGCAATATCAGCCTCTAATGATCCCACTTTTTCCAAATTTGGAGCAACATTTTCATTATCCAAAATGTCATTGATCTCTTTCTGGGCCTGCTTTAGCTTATAAGAAAGTGTTCCACCCTTGTTCTTTGCCCAATTCTTCATTAACTGGCCACACTTCTCTAACTTTTCTGGCAGCTGCATTTGGTGATCATGCCTATTCCAAGCCACACTCATAGCTTTACCAAAATCTGGCTCTTTCAACCAATAATTCTCAAACTTGAAAGCTCTAGGTGCTGTACTATAACTATTTGTCTTGTGTTTCCCAAGCTCAATCATAATAGGTCTATGATCAGAACCTAGAAAACTTAGGTTCTTTGCCTTATAATTTGGAAACATCTCACACCAACTCTCATTGACCAAAAATCGATCAATCTTTTCTTGAATGTACTGGTTGCCCTTTCTCCTATTATGCCAAGTGAACTTTGGGCCAAACATCTTACAACTTTTAAGATTGTTGTATAACACAGCTTCCTGAAAGGGATATATCCTTGTAGTTCTACAATCAAGACCTCCCTTTTTTTCATTATTAAAAAGCACCTCATTGAAATCTCCACCAATAATCCAAGATTCAGGAATTGTTGGTAAATAGTTCTTAAGTCTTTTCAACAATTGCCAAGAAGCATTCCTTTTGTTTGTGTTTGGATGCCCATAGAAACCAGTAAACCTCCAGCTACCAAAATTTTCAGAAATTCGACAATCAATGTGGCCTTTGGAATACGACAAAACAGAAACATCACATTCATTCCATAGAAGCATTAATCCACCAGATCGACCATTAGCATCCACATAAAAGCCAGAAGAAAATCCTAACTTAGTTCTAATACTATCAGCAAAAGTAGAACTACATTTAGATTCGGAAATAAAGAAAATAAAAGGACGATGCATCAAGACCAGCTGTTTAAGCCTGCCGAACGCACTCGGGCTGCATATACCCCGTGCGTTCCAACATATTATCTTCATTCAGCAGGGCAGGGTTGAGTGACCTCAACCTCTGCCATATCTGGATATCCAAGCGCCGTGCCATAAGTTTCCAGCATACTCTTTGATTTCTTGAAGAAGATCAAACTGTCAATCTCAGCTCTAACTCGTTCTGCTCCCTCAAATTCAGCAAGATCAGCAGAAAAGTCCCTCCACAATCTTTTTTTCCCAGCTTTCATATCATTTGGTATGCATGTTTCCCCTTCACCAGTTGAATTACCCACATTTGCAGCCATGATTTGTTCCTCCTCCAACACATTCTGGCCAATCTCCTCCCTGTATGGAACATAGGGCTCCTCCCCTTCATGAATGACCTCAACAAAATCATTAAAGTCAAATGCCCTAAAGTTTCTACCCACATGATGAACCACCTTATAGTCTTTCCCATTGTCATTTTCAGGACCCCAGAGTGGTTCTTTTGCCATTCTATATTCAAAGCCCGCTGGAATGGTAAAATTTAAAGGTTCCAACAACATGCCTGTTCTTGGATCAACCTTAGCTCTGCCCCTACCTTCAGCCCTCTCCCCAATGTCACCCCTTGGCATAAGCTCCTGAAAATTGTAAACCACTTCTCTCTCACCTTGGCCATCACGAATATTAACATCAATTCTCCTCCTCCTGGACTCAATGTCCTGTTGCTCTGCCTCCTGCCAAAGCTCACGCACTCCATCATCAATTAAGATTGCTTTGCCCTTTCTCCTTCTGCGCTCTTCAGATTCTGTGCATGTCTGGCCCCCCACCTCACATCCAGCTTGACCACCTGAGCATCCCCCATCTCCTATTTGTCCTTGAGCATCATCCCCTATTTGAAGGACCACAGGCTCTCTTTGCTCCCTCCTCTCCTCCAGCACCACCCCATTACCTGCATTCTGCACCTGAACCGCTCCACCAGCATTATCATCATCACTAGAATCCTCATTAGTACCACCAAACACCAAATCCTCATCAACATCAAGACCCATTAGTCTGAAAAAGCTATGCATGTCACTCAAAGATGGATTTTTTTGTTTATCAGCACGAAGCCAATCCGGAAATAGCTTATGTGCATCAAGCCAGTCATCATCTCTATTTCTAACTTGAAAGCATCCTTTAACAGAATGGTTTAGGTGTCCACAAAAGGAGCAAAAATCAGATAACCTCTCATATCTAAAGAAGATAACATATTTCACCTTACATACTGTTAGATAAGTGAACCTGCACAAAGGGGCCATTGTATTCAGCTGGACACGAACACGCAGAGATTCACCCCAAGCCTTCTCACCATCTTTTGCATCAACCAACAACACAGGCCCTATTATTTTTCCAAGCCTTTCCCCAGTGATTTTAGACATTGCATGCACTGGGAGCCTATGGATCTGAATCCAAAAAGGCACTTTATCCATCTTCATGGTGGCAAATCTTTCCGTACCAGTCAGCTGCCTTAGCACCATCAAAGATCTGCGAAGGTTCCATGGCTGCATGTCCAAAACCTCCTTCATATCCGCCTTTTCCTGAAAGTCAATCACAAAAAGGCCCTCACCAACCACCGAAATTTTAATGGAAGAGGCTATTTTCCATGAAGATAAAAGGAGCCTTTTGAGTTCAGCCGTGTTGAAAAAACGTCGAGCCACAAATTTGAGAGCAACAGATGTTGTGGGGATAATGAGCTCATTATTTTGGATTTCTGTGTTAGAGCCTTCTTTTACAGAGATAGAACATGCACGCATCTGTTCTTGGATAGCCATCGCCATGAGGGAGAGGTTTTTTGCTTTATCGTATAAGAGAAGAAAAAGCTTTGAATGTGACTCTTTGCATTCGCTTATCCTCAAATTTATAGACCCATTCTTGAGTGAAAAACCATGGGAGAGAAGAATAACCATTGGCTTGTGAGAAAAAGTTGTTTTCTGGCGGATTTTTGAACCAAAATTCCGGCTATCCATTACGAAAATCGAAGCTAATGATGATCATACGAAAAAATATTTTCAGCCAGCTTCACCTTCGTTCCATTCACATCCAGTCCATGCGCAAGTAACATTCACGCTCTAGCAGTAACAATGCTTGCCACAAAGAAATCAAATGATGAGGAGTATTTTTATTTCCCAAGGCAATCCAAACGGCAGAAAGGATGTTTGGAAAAATCTCAACACGCATTAAATGAAGGAAAACACAAATTAATTTTTGGGATTCAAAAGGAAAACCTTGCGGAGGATAATGAATTAGAGATGTTAATTCATCAAGAAAACCATACTACATCTTCATTAGTTGAAACACCAAGATAATGCTTCTAATAAAATAATCACTTATTTATAACCTATCGCCCTCAAACAATATTTTACTCCTAAATGTCACACAAATTAAAAAAAAGGTAAATTTGGAGATGTACGAGGTCAAATAAAATAGGGGTGTTTTGGAACATTCAGTAAAATGTAAAGGAAATTTGATTGAATTATGAGGTAAAATATGTGGATTCAAATAAGCTGACAGTTTTGAAAATAAAATAATATTGTTTGTTATTTTTATATTAAAAGTGTGTAAATTTTTTTAAAACAAAGGTTGAAAAAAAAACGTACAAATAATCACAAAACGAGGATAGTAATACCTGCAAATCAATTACACTAATCTTGCCATTGAAACAATTAATGCACAAAACTACAAAGAAAAATATTAGTCATATAAACACTCTAAGTTCACTTAAACCTTCACCAATTTCAGTTTAATTAGTTATAAGCACGTCATTAAACATACACATGTCACACATTTACAACCTTTTAATTTAATAATAATAATAATACATCTAAGTTGATAAAAAGCTGTCTTGAAACGACACCTCTGCTGGTACCATCCCAACATGAAGTGCACCTAGATTCTTGAATTATTGAAATAATAATTATTTTATATAATTAATTTAGTTTTGTTTTTCCAGCTTAATTATTCGTGGAGAAAGAGTAAAATGATTTGAAGTGTGGGGTTGAAGCCAGTTGAGAGAGAGAATGACTATACCAATAATATGGGTGCAGCACATGCATCTCTTTGTGGTCCTCACTACTACACTAGAATCATTTCATTTATACACTATTTTTTGCTTCAAAGTCAGCCATCAATCCCACCTTCGACTTTTCTCTAGTTTGCACACTTTTCTTCTTGGTTCCTCTCTAAATACTTTGCACACCTGACAAATTTCATTTCAATTTTTACCTTTACGGTATACACTTATTTACACACAGTGACAATACTTTTTCCACGTAATTAGATTCATCTTAGCCCATAACACAATTAAAAATACCTAACACAAATCAGTTTTTAATTTAACCCAACCCAACCCAACCCAACCCAACCCAACCCAAATCTAACCCACCCATGTTACACACAATCTCAAAAAACTCAACCCCACAAATTTCATACATTCTCTCGATTGTTCCCTCAAATGCTAAATCCTAATTGCTCTCTCTTCCTCTCTTTTAGTTTCAGCGTCTTCGCCACATGTAGGTCCCAAACAAGTTAAATGAGGTAAAAAGTGTAGAGGGGGTGGAGTGAATAGACTCTTTAATTAAAAACGTTTTGCGTGAACAGTTGAGTAGTTGGTCTTAAAGAATTAAGTCACACTACAAAAAATGCTTTGATTAGAGACCAATATTTTGAGATACTGAGACTGAAAATAGTCTCAAAATTCATAAATTTTTCAAATTGGTCTCAAATCGGTCTTTATTTGAGATATCGGTCTCGAAACATTGGTCTCTAATCAAGGCATTTTTTGTAGTGTCAGCTGGCAGATAAAGTTGTTAGGTGTAGAGTGCATCAACTAAACTGATATTTAGTCGACTGATATTTAATTTATTGACTGCTCGAGAGTTGATTAGTTGGACAACTATCAGACTAAGCTGAGTGCGGAAAGGTATAGACCCTTAAACCAGGCTCAGTTTGTTTACGAAAATTCGTCTTTTAACTCACTAATTTTTATTTTTTTTGTTAATTTTTTATGCAAAGGAAACATGCATCATCAACTGGGTTTGGTACTCAACGGATTGTGTAGTGTGCGGTTTGATAAAATGACATACATAAGTATGAATAATAGGATGATATCAAATATGTAAAGATACAAAGATTTACAGTAGTTTGAAAATTTGACTTCTACTTCCACTTCACAAACTTGATTGTGTATAAAAAAATTAGAATGCTTGTTTTTTTAAGTGTCAAGAGATATTTTTGAACTTGTCACTCTCCACGAGTTTTATTCTATTAGAATTTTACGAGTTCTTGTAATCTTACGAAGTTGTTTACAACAAACAAGATTATTCTTGATCATATCTCTCGAAGGGTAGGATAGTTTAATGTAGGATTCCAACTTAATGATCTCTCTAAGAAGTTGTTCTTGAGAGAGTTCTTTTTAAGCTCAGGATATGAAAGTTTATATACTTAGATTACAAGATGAACACACTAAAGATTTGGCTTGGTAGAGGTGCTCTTGAAAATCCTTGAATTCTAGGCAGATGCGTGTTAGCTGGTATTAGGAAATTAATATAAATGAATTAATTTTTCACCTCTCTACAAGTTTGGACTTTTAGATGAGATACACATTTTTCATGGTATCAGAGCATCAAGCAAACGTCTTGGGTTCGATTCCTGCTGAAAGCAACTTCACTCATTTAAATTGTCCACTCAATGGGCCTCATTACCAAAGGGTAGAAATGATAATTCGGTCCACGAGTGAGGGGGAGTATTAATGAATAAATATAAATGATATAATTCCTCACATTTTTACAAGTTCAGATTTTTCGATGAAATATAATTCTATCATGGTATCAGACCATCAGACAAACATTCTCATCTCTCTACAAATTCGGACTTTTAGATGAGACAAAATTCTTTCAGTTGGGTCTATTATTGTATTTTCGTTCGTGTGTTTGTTTTGTAACCTTTCCATGAAGGTTAAGACCTTCTCTATATATTAGTTCACAAAAACGAGTCGTTGGAAAGTTAATTCGTAAACCTATTATATTTGGTGCAAATATTTTTTGGGAGTTGCACCTCAGATACGCCCATACCAGATTATGTAAGTAACTTGACAGTACCACGTATTGTTGCACCATTGCTCTATTCAACATAATTTTATGTCAAATCAATGTCAGTTGTCACCTTCACATCAATGAATTTCAATGGATATAAAGATGACATTTTGGATATAAAAATGGCATTTTGAGTTTGTTCTTCTTGTTATCATTATACTTAGAATTTTTTTTTTTTTTTACTTTCACTAGTATATATTGTTATCTAAACTAAATATCTAATTTGTTTTATTTGGATTTAGCACAAGTTTTTTCAAACTTAACCATCCCGAGTAGTTGTCAAGCTCAATAGTAATATAAATAATTGATAAGACACTTGACTGTCAAATGAGTCGGCAGTCTGCTTCACATGTGCCTAATACTCAATGGTCTTCTCTTCTGACTCTTTAAGTCTTTTGTCTTCTAGTCTTCAAATCTTCATGTCTTCAGATCTTCTTTCATCTAGGTTGATCTTTATCGATCTTCATCTTGAGCATACACGTGTTGGTCAAGTTTCGACTGGTTACCTCAGTTGATCAATTGAGTTTTCCCTCAACTATTAATTGATCCATACAAGTTCTGTTTAATTTCTATAACCTCATGTTTTGGCCTAATCATCAAAATTTTAATGATGTCAAAAATATATTGTTGAATATAACAGTTAAGTATACATAGTAGTGTAACAAGTTAAAAGTAGAAAAAAATAGAGAATTAAAATGAAGACAATGAGCCATTGTCTTAATAGCCAACTAATGAACAACCATTTTCATTAAGGTGTATATAATCACATCTTAAATCCGATTGATCATATCTGCTATTACATATGTCTTCATAGTGAATTTTGAAATTCTAATAACTGGTATATTTTGTGTTTGTTTTGAAATTTAAGTAGAATAGGATTTAACTTTATAATATAGAATTATAAATGTTTATATAAGTTTTATATGTATCTATATAGAGTTTGTAGGTATTTATAGGATTTACTTTTGTAGGATTTATAGGTATATGCAAGGTAGAATTTTGAAATCCCGAATCTAAATCTTAAACTAGAACATCAAAATCTCAAATTCGGATTTTCCATCCCAAAACAAATATCCCCTTATAGTAAAATGTCATCTAGTTAGCCAAGATGAATGTAATGGTTGTAAGGCCTAAAGACAAGAAAGTTATCGATGAATGTAATGGTTGTAAGGCATAATGAAAAGAAAGTTATTAATGGTTTGCTCAAGATGAATGTAATGGTTTTAAGGCGTAAAGGCAAGAAAGTTATCAATGAGAATATTTATATTTTCTCTTACATTGTTGAGTGTTTCTCTTTATGACATTTGAGATTAGACATGTGAATCTAAAAGCTATAAAACGCTTAATAAATCTTGGTCTCTCAAAAATTACAAATATTGAAACGCCGAAAAAGTGTGAGATATGTGTTGAAGTTAAAATGACAAAACAATCATTTAATTCAGTTGAAAGGAACACTTCTCTTCTAGATTTAGCTCACACAAATGTATGTAATTTAATTCAGTTGAAAAAAAATCCAAAAGCACTAACACTAAAATTTATTACTATCTAAACTATTATTAATAAGTTTGAGGGTAATTTAGAAAAATATGTAATTAATTTGCACTGAAAAGTGCAAAACATCATATAATTTACAAAGAAAACGAAATGTCAAAACGTCGTACATTTTAAATAGTAGGGAGTGGGTGTTAATGGATGCAAGATGTTGATTTATATGTCACCAACAATGGCTAGATAGGTAGACGAAAAATGAAAATTAAAGAAAAAATACAATATTTCTTCGAGCTTTCGGGATTGAGCAGCTTCTATTTTAAGCATGTTTGGAGAATAGCATGTCCCATAGTTGATGACAGCAACAACGAGGCAACAACAACGAAACAACAATAATGTTAGGGAAAAGAGAGCCGAGTTAAGGCGATACATTTTTCCGTAAAACAAACACATCCCGATTAGTGTTCATGAAATGATGTGATGTCTTCAAAATTAAGGTAAAAAAGTTTTGTCTAAGTTGATTTTCTACTTCATTCTTATAAAGTTTAAAGGCTTAAATAGTTTCATCTTTACTCCGAAAGAGATAAACCTAGCAAAATTTTGTGCAATTCTCTCGATATGTATATTATTCAATTCCTTCTTGTTATGAAATTTCACAATATACCAAAATAAAATGCTCTAGTTATTTATACCAAAATATCTGAGTCACAACCCTAAAAGCACATTGAACTCGAACACCACTTTAATTTTGAATCGGAGTTCAGTCCATCAGACTCCATAACCAAAAGTTGATGATAGCAAGGTTAAATGTGTTTTACCACCAGTTAATTGTATCTTCTTAGCTATATGACACAAACAAATTGGTCCTACAGACAAGGTTGAGGCTGAGGTTTCATTGATATGGACAAACAATTTAATTTCAAGCTAGTAGGGTTTTAATGTTGATCCAATTATAATTTGTTTCCCTCTTTAATTTGTCTTTTCCTTTTCAAACGAGTTGTTCATTTGCCACGTTCTGACCCCCTTAAATGAACAGAAAATCGATGTTTACACTTTTGTTTTATTCACATATATGCAATGTGCTTTTGGAAATTTTCTTAAACTAATTAATTATTTATATTATCTTATACTATTTGATTTCATATGGGAAGAAATTAAATTACATTTGTTGTGTGAGTGTTTTATTTGATGAGATGTGATCTTAAATTTGATAGGTGATGTGTCAAAATTTGCACGAGGGGATTGGATATCCTCCGAGTTGGATATCTGATTTCCCAAACACGTAGGAACAATCCAATTACGCTGCTGCCTTCAGTAGAATCCTCGAGAACCTGCAAAGAACACGCCGGAGGGGAGTCCGGCGCGGACACTCCGATGCCTAAGTCAGTATAGGGCTTCTCAATATATCACAAGGACCTCGAGATCCTTGATTTATCAAATCAGGCTCTCAAAGAATATCAGAAGTATATTTTGTACGAAGTGTATTAAGTTTTGTCAAAGTAAAAGTATCTAACCTGAAAACTTCCTTGAATTTACCTATTTATAGAGACTCCCTCTCGAGAGGAAGTCAAGGCTTCCTTCTCTTTCGGAGCTACCTCTTGGACCCAGCCTTACTAGGTTGACAAGGTCTTCCATTCCTCCACTTCCGGAAAGACCGGGGCCACTCCCCCTAGTGGACTCCTTCCACTACAATGAAGTAGAGAAGAATCTTTCTTTGGTCAATCTTAGTCCGATTTATGTGGAGATCTCCTATATTCTCGGTTCACCAATTCATATCAAGGTCGAGTCTTCCAGATAAGTCTCTCCGAGAGGAGCTCCCTCCGGAGGGACTTCCAGAGGGGATTCCTTATCCACAGACCCTTCCATAATCCCATATCCTCTCTTTTATCTTATCCTTTATACACGTGTCGATTTCTTATTAGATGACATTTTTAGGCCGCATCATCTACTCCCCCCTACTCTCGTAAAAGGAGTATGCCTTTTGTGAGAGTAGAAAATTCAAGCGAGCCTAGTGTAGAGACATTTCTGGAGAGATGTGTATGATTCCAGCTCTAGAGAAAAATTTCGAAAATATCTTCTTCCACAAATTTTCTCGCCTCCAGCTCTGAAGACGTTTTGGCTTCCGTGTCCGGGTCCCACGCAGTCGCCTTTTTCTCTCTCTGACGGTCTTCCCGAGAAAAAACCTCAATTTTCCCCTTTTCTCATTTACTTCACACCATCTTTTCCTTTCCTTTTCCCCCTTTTGAATTTCATTTCTTCCAAAAGTTCTTTGTTGTCTCCATCTCTCTTCTCAGGCGGTCTTCCTCCCGAGTTTCACCGTCGCCGATCGCCCCGACTGATTTCGTAGTCCTCCTAATCAAGGTAACCTAGCTATCCTTCTCTTCTTCTTTTATTAGCACTGTTAGTCGATGTCGAGCCCTCTTTCTTCACCTGAAGCTCTTGGCCAAAACCCCTCTGAGTCCACTCCATTTCCGATGGGGAGCCCAGAGAATAGAATTTCCACTTCTTCCCAGATCGACCATACCCACCTAGCCAGCCTTATTCAAGCCTACGACTTTCCGCCAGAATATACTTTTCGAATTCCTCGCTCAGATGAACGCCCAGATCTCTCCGAATCCCGAACTCTTGCCTTTTTCGAGGCCCAACTTAGGGCAGGACTTCGATTTCCGATCCACCCTTACTTGGCCGCCATATCTACCCGCATGCAGATCCCTCTTAATCAGTTCACTCCAAATGCTATCCGTACCATGGTAGGATTTTTTATTTTGGTGAAAGGGAATGGCGGTGAACCTTCTGCCGAACTGTTTTTGAGCCAACACTCTTGTAAAGTGAACGATGGCTTCTTCTATGTTAGTGGGAGGAGGTCTCGTGTTTGCAAATTTATGAAAAAACTCCACGAAGAAGAGTCGTCCTGGCGAGATTATTATTTTTTTGTCACTAGCCCCACTGATTGGCCGTTTCCTCATGGAAATTGGATATTCCACAATCCAGGAATACTTCCTCCTCCTCTGAAAGCTTACTCCATTTCAAATCACACTGTTATGACTAACCTCAATACCCACGTCCGTCTGAACGATTATTTTGATATTCTTGGTATTTGCAAAAATTCTCGCATCCTCTCCCACTTTGGCTTTTGTCCTCAAGATTTCCCTTTAGATCCTCGAGATGGTAAAAAATCTTCTATTCTTGTATTTTGCTTCTTGCATGTGGCTATTTTTCTGAGTTCTGAGAATTTTCTTGGTTATCTGCAGCAATGAGTTGGTTAACTCATATCTCTCGGGATGCCCCTGCTCTCGGCATAGTGAAGGCCCCTGTGTTATCTGCTCCTGAGGATCCTCCAAAAGCTCCTCAATCTCCTGCTCTAGGAAGCTCAGCAAAAACCCCGGCTTCAGAGAGTTCTTCAAAAGTTCCTCCTCTCCCCAGTTCTTCTACTCAAGTCCCAGGCTCTGTTGCTAGGAGAACTCGCTCAGCTGCTAATGCCTTCTTCTCCGACTGTGGCACTTCTAAAAAGAAGAAGGGAAAAACTGCCCGAGCTCCTGCTGAGAAAGAAGTTCCCCCTTCTGCTGCGTTCAAACCTCTCCATCGCCTTATCAGACAATGTCCTCCTCCTCCCAACACTGAGTTATCCGACCAGCCCCTTCCTGAAGATCAATTGCTTCGTGGTGCCCATCTTTTTTCAGAGGTATTTTCCATTACTCTCATGGTTTCTTCTTTCTTTACATCTTAAACATTGTTTCTTTTCTCCATGTAGTTTGGTCTTACCTACGCTAAGATATTCGACCAAGGTGTTGAGATGGTGGCTGAGCTTGAACTTCTCCGAGCTGAAGCATCCTCTTTCCAGTCAACCCTCAAGGGCGTTACTGCGGAGAAGGACAAAGCTCATAAACGAGCTCAAGCTCTGGCTGAGGAGTTGCCTCTTCTACGGGCTCAAGGCAAGCAGGATGCAGCCAAGATTAAGCACCTGGAAGAGGAGGTGGAACGGATGGGACGCGAGCTGCCGGACGTCGGAGTGCAGGCTTGCATTAAATCCTTGTTTACCTCCTCTTTGGGTCAAGAATTCTTGGGAACTCTTCATACTCAGTGGCTGTCCAGTTTTCTAAAGAGCTCAAGCTTTCTATGCGCCATGGGGCCACATATTCCTCACTTCATCGACCATGGCTTCAGCAATGCCGTGGCCGAGCACTCAGCCCCGGGGTTCGATGGGACCTACTCTCGTGAATTTCGCTTGGATCAGCTCGCCACTCCTCCAAAATTCTTAGGGGATCCTAAGGAGAGCCCCGACAGTCCTTGGTGGCTGCCCGGAATGGGTCAGGCCATCACCAAGTTACAGGCAGCTAAGGTGGGCATGGCTGAGCTAAAGCCTCTGGAGCAGCTGGTTTATCCTTATGTCTCCGCTCCAACTACGGTAACGGGCGCTGAGGATACCTTGAGAGGTGAAGAGGGCCCCGAGGAGGGCGGAGGATCTAGCAACTATGCTGCTGTGGAGGAGGGTGCCGTTGAAGGAGCTGTGGTCAAGGGAGCTGAGGTCGAGGGGGCTGTTGCTGAAGAGGCTGCTGTTGAAAAAGCAGTTTAAATTTCATATTTTCATGGTTACAACGAACAATTTACCTTTCTTTTGTTCCGCTACACTCTTTATTTTCTGCTCGTAATACTTGTTCTCATACTTTGTAGGGGACCTCACACTCCTGGATATGTGGGGGCTTTTTGTAGTAATCGTGTTAGCTTCATATTGCTTGTTTGTTCGCGTGCCTTTCTTTTCTGCTTGCATGAGTAACCTACAAGACCAGTAAAGAATATGTTGGAGGTGTGCTCTTTCCCCCCCCCCTTTTTGTTGGTCTTGTAGGTTATAACGTAATCGTCTCTTGGTTGTACAATCTTTTGATTTCAGGTGGCTTGGTTATGGGGAGACATCCTCCATCTTTTCTTGACATCTGAACTTCTATTTGTCTCTCTCTTTTAGAAGGTCTTGAATCATGAAACCTGTCTTTTCATTAACTAGTCTTTGTGGTTCTCAAGTATGGTGAGGGCTCTCTGGAGCACCTCGGCCTCTAAGCCTCTGAGTGTTTCGCACTCTTATTCTTAAAAGATTTTAATTCATAAAATCTTCTCATTTCATTGATTAACCCTTTTGGGTCTCAAGTAAGGTAAGGGCTCTCTGGAGCATCTCGGCCTCTTGGCCTCTGAGTGTTTCACACTCTTATTCTTAAAAGATTTTAATTCATAAAATCTTCTCACTTCATTGATTAACCCTCTTGGATCTCAAGTAAGGTGAGGGCTCTCTGGAGTACCTCGGCCTCTAGGCCTCTGAGTGTTTCTCACTCTTATTCTTAAAAGATTCTAATTCATAAAATCTTCTCATTTCATTGATTAACCCTTTTGGGTCTCAAGTAAGGTGAGGGCTCTCTGGAGTACCTCGGCCTCTAGGCCTCTGAGTGTTTCTCACTCTTATTCTTAAAAGATTCTAATTCATAAAATCTTCTCATTTCATTGATTAACCCTTTTGGGTCTCAAGTAAGGTGAGGGCTCTCTGGAGTACCTCGGCCTCTAGGCCTCTGAGTGTTTCTCACTCTTATTCTTAAAAGATTCTAATTCATAAAATCTTCTCATTTCATTGATTAACCCTTTTGGGTCTCAAGTAAGGTAAGGGCTCTCTGGAGCATCTCGGCCTTTAGGCCTCTGAGTGTTTCGCACTCTTATTCTTAAAAGATTTTAATTCATAAAATCTTCTCACTTCATTGATTAACCCTTGTTGGGATATGAATATCCTTAGTTTAGTTTTGATAAACCAAATCAAACATGTAATAGGATAAGTTGTATTGTATAGACAACTTTATTATACATCTTGTAATAGATAGGACTCTGGTTAGAAGAGAAGACTTGTCAAATGCTCAAGAAGAGAAGACCAAGACCAGAAGTCATCTTACATCAGCTGAGTAGAAGTCGTCTTACATCAGCTGAGTAGAAGTCATCTTACAACCAGCTGAGTAAAGACAGCAGCTGAGAAGAAACAGCAGTTGTGTAAAGACAGCTGAGTAAAGACAGCAGAGTAGAAGTCTTCTTACCAGCAGAGTGAAGTCTTCTTACCAGCAGAGTGAAGTCTTCTTACCAGCAGAGTAGAAGTCTTCTTACTCAATTAAAGGAAGGCCAATCAGAGTTGAAGTCAAGGATTGACAAGATACGCACAAGAAAGGAAAGTCAAAGATATGATTGAAATTACATGACAATGGTAATATTCAATCATATCAAATCAAGAGATTGGCAATTCCCGAATTAGTGGAGATTTGAATTGCTATCATCCAACGGTAACATTCAAACATCAACACTATATAAATGAGTCCATACATCATTGGGAACGAGAAGAGGTGTGAGATGCAAAGGTCGAGCAAAGGTCATAAACTCCAGAAATAAGAAGAGCTCAAGAAGATCATTCATGAAGATTCAACACGCATCACCTCATCCCAAGTGAGTGAACTCATACCATCTAAGCCAGTGCAACCACTCATATATATCCATAGCTTAGAGAGAATTTCCCAATCCTAGCATGAGGCTAAAACAGATTGTAAGGGAAATTCTCACCTAGTTCATATACACAAAACCCACCTTCTACCATAAAACCTTAGAAGTCAAGTTGAGTGTTTATCACTGTAAAGAGTCCAAGTGCTCTATAATCACTTGTGGAGTGCAAGTGCAAGTGCTTACAATCACTTGTGGGGGAAGTGCAAGTGCTTACAATCACTTGTGGAGACCGTAGCCGTTAGGACCGCTCAGATCTCAAAGTCCTACCCTTGGGACTATAAAGGACAAGGCCCTTGTAATTTTGGGTAAATTAAAGGGATTAAACATCACGTGTGGACGTGAGAGTGGACCTAGGAACGTATATCCGAACCACTATAAATCAATGTGTTATTTACATTTCTGCACTTTACATTTCAAGTCTTTTCATACATATTTGTGCATAAACTTGTTTTACACACTGTATTTAAATAATAGACGAGTATAATATTTATGGGCACACTACAATTCCGCACTTAACTCCGATAAGTAATTAATCAGTCGACTAACTAGTCCTAGGCCCCTAGTGAAATCAACGGACTAGTTACTTTGAAGAGTTAGTTTATTTTCCACATAATCAGCAGACATCAAGTCAGCTGATCTTACACTCGTCTCAGGGACCAACAACCCTCTTGGGTCTCAAGTAAGGGAAGGGCTCTCTGGAGCATCTCGGCCTCTAGGCCTCTGAGTGTTTCTCACTCTTATTCTTAAAAGATTATAATTCATAAAATCTTCTCATTTCATTGATTAACCCTTTTGGGTCTCAAGTAAGGTGAGGGCTCTCTGGAGTACCTCGGCCTCTAGGCCTATGAGTGTTTCTCACTCTTATTCTTAAAAGATTCTAATTCATAAAATCTTCTCATTTCATTGATTAACCCTTTTGGGTCTCAAGTAAGGTGAGGGCTCTCTGGAGCACCTCGGCCTCTAGGCCTCTGAGTGTTTCTCACTCTTATTCTTAAAAGATTCTAATTCATAAAATCTTCTCATTTCATTGATTAACCCTTTTGGGTCTCAAGTAAGGTGAGGGCTCTCTGGAGCACCTCGACATCTAGGCCTCTAAGTGTTTCTCACTCTCATCATTTTCATATTCGTACATCATATATTCGAGTAAGAGAAAGATAATCAAGACACAATAATTCTGTGTAACTCTTTCTTCGAAAAGGGGTAAAGCTTCATTGATTTATTGTTAGTTTTCAACATAGGCCATAGATAACCTACGCCGGTCTCATTAAAAAACTCTTTACGGAAAAACCCCAAAGGGGAAACCCGTAAAGAGGGAAAAAGAGCTCCGGTGAAGCCACTAAATACATTAAACAGAAATATGAATTAATGCAAAACTCGCAAAGCAAAAATCAAAAATGGTCTTAAGACCTTACACTTTCTTCAGACAAAGAATCTCTTCAAATGGCAAACGTTCCACGGTCTAGCTATGTCGACTCCTTCCATGCTCCGCAGTCTATAGGCTCCTCCCTTTAGCACCTGCGTGATTTTATAAGGCCCCTCCCAGTTGGGCTCTAATTTTCCCGTATTCTTTAGGGCATCAGCTCTTCTTAGCACCAGGTCCCCCACTCTAAAGGACCTCGGGATCACCCTTCGGTCATATGCAGCTTTAATTCTGCTCTTGTATCTTTCCGCACGTACTCTAACCATCTCTCTTTCTTCTTCCATTAAATCTAGAGCCTCTCTCATCAGCCTCTCATTCTGATGTTCTTCAAATTGGGCAATTCGGTGAGATTGCAACACGGCCTCTGGAGGTATCACCGCCGCAGCTCCATAGACCAGCTGAAAGGGGGACTCTCCAGTTGCTGTCTTTGGGCTAGTTCTGTATGCCCATAGCACATTATCTAACTCATTCACCCATCCTCCTCCTATTTTCGTCAGCCTTGTTCGAATACCATCTACTATCGTCCGATTAGTAACTTCCACTTGTCCATTAACTTGAGGATGAGCTACGGAAGTGGATCTCTGTATTATGTTTAGTCTTGCACACCATCCTCGTACATTTTCTCCATTGAACTGTGTTCCATTATCAGAGACCAATATTCTAGGTACTCCGAATCTGCAACAAATTTGTTTTCTCAAGAATTTGATCACATTCTCTTCATCTATTGTAGCCAGAGGGGCAGCTTCAACCCATTTGCTAAAATAATCCACTGCTACTATCAGAAATTTCCTTCCTCCAGAGGCTGGAGGGAAAGGCCCCACCAAATCGATTCCCCACTTAGCAAAGGGATATGGAGAGTGCATAACTCCCATCTCTTCCGCAGGAGTTCTTATCAAGGGACCATTTTTCTGACACTTGACACATTTTTTCACGAACTCCTTGGCATCTTCGTCATGGAGGGCCAATATAACCCGGCCCTTAAGGCTTTCTTCACCACTGTCTTATATCCCTCATGACTAGCCGCATCTCCTTCATGAATTTCTTTGAGTGTGTACATCGCTTCTCGGGTGGATATGCACCTCAAGTATGGTTGGGTAAACGACTTCTTATATAAGTGTCCTCCAATAATACAGTATTTGATCCTAAGAGCTCGAGTCTCTCTGGTGGTAGGAGCCCCTGTTTCCTTAGTGAGTTCCGCCCATATATCTTTCCTCCAATCATCTCCTTCCTCAATGGAACCGATGGGGTTCCCGAGGGTCTCTCTTTCTGCTACCACCAAGGTCACTGTTCCTTGTCCATCAAACTCTGTGGAGCTGGCGAGTTTGGAGAGGCTATCCGCCTGCATGTTTTTCTCTCGAGGTACCTGGACCACCTCACAATTTTGGAATTTGCCCATCACTTCTTGGGCTCGTTCCAGATAAGCAGCCATTCTGCCATCTTTGGCTGCATATTCTCCATTCACCTGTTGAACAACTAATTGGGAATCGGAATATAGAGTTACCTTTAGAGCTCCCAATTCCAATGCCATCTCCATTCCTCTGATCAAAGCTTCGTACTCTGCTCCGTTGTTTGAGGTCATGAATTGAAACCTCACTGCAAATTGTAGGTCCTCTCCCTGAGGGCCCACTAGAACTATACCTGCTCCGCATCCGTTCAGAGTCACTGAGCCATCTACGTATACCTTCCATCCCTCGGCTTCTTCTGGTTTGGTAGATTCTTGGATGAAATCGGACAAAGCTTGGGCTTTTATGGCCTTTCGTGGCTCGAAGTCCACATCATATTCTTGGAGATCTATTGCCCATCTCACCATCCTTCCCGAGAGGTCTGCTCGACCAATAACCTGTTTCAACAAGTAATTAGTGCGGACCAGTATTTTGTAAGAGAGGAAATATGGGCGCAATCTTCGCGCCGTATATACCACGGCCAGAGCGGCCTTCTCGATTTCCGAGTATCGAGCTTCAGCTCCTTGAATGACCTTACTGACGTAATAGATAGGATGTTGGAGAGGTCCCTCTTCTTTGACCAAGGCTGTGCTCAATGAAAATTCCCCTACAGAGAGATACAGGATGAGAGTATCTCCGGGAGAAGGTTTTGTCAGCTTCGGCAGCTGGGACAAATGATGCTTCAGATCTTCAAAGGCCTTCTGGCATGTTTCACTCCACTCGAACTTGGCCCCTTTCTTGAGAATTTTGAAGAAGGGGTGGCTTTTTTCGGCAGATCTGGCTATGAATCTACTCAATGCTGTGATCCTCCCGTTGAGCGTCTGGAGCTCTTTCACGTTCCTCGGTGGCTGCATGTCTAGTACAGCCTTCACCTTAGCTGGATTCACTTCTATCCCTCTTTGAGTAACCATGTATCCGAGGAACTTCCCCGATTTCACTCCAAAAGAGCACTTGGCTGGGTTCAATTTGATACCGTTCTCTCGAATTATCTGGAAAATTTCCTCCAGGTCCTCCACATGTTGATCTGCTTTCCCACTCTTGGCCAGCATATCATCCACATATATTTCCATGTTTCTTCCTAGTTGGCTTCGGAAGACAGCATCGACCATCCTTTGATATGTTGCTCCAGCATTAATTAATCCAAATGGCATTCGGACATAGCCAAACGTTCTGCATGCTGCTATGAAGCACACTTTGGGGACATCTGAGGGGTTCAGCTGGATCTGGTGGTATCCTTGGTATGCATCCATCATGCTTAGTAGCTCGAATCCAGAAGTTGAATCCACTAACTGGTCTATCCTTGGCAAAGGATAGTGGTCTTTGGGACATGCTTTGTTGAGGTCCCTGAAGTCGATACACATCCTCCATTTCCCTCCCCCTTTAGATACTAACACTGCATTGGAGAGCCATTCCGGAAATTGCACTTTCACCACGTGTCCTGCTTTCAATAGCTTCTCTACTTCTTCTTTCACTATAATATTCTTCTCCACTCCAAATTTTCGTAACTTTTGTTTCACTGGTCTTGCCTTTGGATCAACATTAAGGCAATGTAGTGCTATCTCCGGAGAGATACCTGTCATGTCAGCTGGAGAGAATGCAAATATATCGGAATTTCGACGTAATGTAGAGATTACCTTCTCTGTGAGTTCAGGTCCCAGTTGGGTACCTATCTTAGTAGCAAAGCCAAGTTTCCCTGGGAAGAGCTCCACGTTCATTAGCTCCTCACCTGTCTTAACACTTACTTGCTCAGGTGTCATTCCCTCCACTTTCTTTCTCTTTACCTCAGGGTCATCTCCTCTCGTCCTCTCCAGGCCCTTGGTTAAAGCCCTGTCTGCCATCTTCACCGACTCTGCGTAGCACTTCCGGGCTTGGTATTGATCTCCTCTTACTTCCCCTACT
Organism: Galeopsis tetrahit; assembly: GCA_963675135.1. NCBI lineage: Eukaryota > Viridiplantae > Streptophyta > Magnoliopsida > Lamiales > Lamiaceae > Galeopsis > Galeopsis tetrahit. The sequence continues at coordinate 13,711,086 of OY776131.1, forward strand.
CCTGTAGCCGTAGGGAATTTCATTTTCATATGAAATGTGGAGATGATTGCCTGAAAGAGATTCAGGCTAGGTCGCCCCATTACTACATTGTATGATGAGGGGATATCCACAATGAGGAACTCCACCAGGTGGACCTTTCGAGCTGGAGCGTCCCCCAATCCTACCTGTAACATTACCGATCCCAAAGGTTGGATGGCAACTCCGGAGAAACCATACAGGGAGGTATCTACAGGTCGCAGCTTCACACTCAGCTCCATCCTCTTGAAGCACTCAAAAAACATAATATCAGTTGAGCTCCCCGTATCTACAAAGATTCGGGCCACGTCGAACCCAGCTATGTCGGTAGTGATCACCAAGGCGTCGTTGTGATCTTCCTTAACTCCTTTCATCCTCTGGCCCAAATCTGATATTGGGCGTCTCTGTCATACGTCCTACTTCTTTCAACTGACCTCCTTGCTCTGCTTTTAGAGCTCGAACACTTTGTTTCCTCTTTCGGAAGGAATCCCCATCTGCTGGTCCTCCCACAATCATGTGGATTACTCCTCTCTTTGGCGGTGGAGGGGGCATATCTTCGGCCGCCTCTTTGGTTTCCTTCTCTTCTGGTTTCCTTTCATGTTCCTTCCACTTCTGCCCCCGAGGGCCCTGTCTGTCTCTAAATATAAATTCTTTCAGGTGCCCCGCTTGGATCATCCTTTCAATCTCGTCTTTCAAGTGATATCATTGATTCGTGTCATGTCCATGCTCATTGTGAAATCTGCAAAATCGATCGGACTTGGGCTTCTGAGGTCCTCGATTTCTGGAATACGGGAATTTCAAGTCGGGATGATCTCCTGTCACCTCCAGTACCTCGGTAGGTTCAATCCTCAAGGGTGTGTACTTCTCAAACCTCCCTCGAGGGCCTGACCGGGAACCTCCAGATGGGTTACTGTCTCTTGTTGACCCGGAGGTCCGAGGGACCTCTGGACTGGAACGCCTGGAGGGGCCCTCTCTTCTTCTCTCTCGATCTAGTGTCCTAGTCTCCAACCTCTTGGCTTTCCGAACCTCCTTCAGGGTGAGGTACTTCTCTGCTCTATGTAGCAACTCATCAAAGTTCTTAACCGGCTTCTTAGCTAAGGAGGAAAAGAAGTCTCCATCCCGTAATCCGTTAGTAAGAGCGTTAATCTTCACCTCCGGAGAGGCTGTAGGGACCTCCAGAGCTGCTTGGTTGAATCTCCGGAGAAAAGCTCTTAAACTCTCGCTCTCCCCCTGTGTTAGTCGTTATTGGCGGATTTAATCCGGGCAGGGTATGAACTGGATCTTTCCCCCGGCCTCCCTTTGGTGTGGGGTATTCAGCAAAGGAGAATTTTCCCCTGTAAGGGGTTTCTTTCCCGAAGTAGACGTAGCCGTTTTGTTTCCGCCACCCATTACTCGAATAGGTAGAAATTCGTGAGAAAAACTTTCAACTCTTTCCCAAAATTTGCACGAGGGGATTGGATATCCTCCGAGTTGGATATCTGATTTCCCAAACACGTAGGAACAATCCAATTACACTGTTGCCTTCAGTAGAATCCTCGAGAACCTGGAAAGAACACGCCGGAGGGGAGTCCGGCGCGGACACTCCGATGCCTAAGTCAGTATAGGGCTTCTCAATATATCACAAGGACCTCAAGATCCTTGATTTATCAAATCAGGCTCTCAAAGAATATCAGAAGTATATTTTGTACGAAGTGTATTAAGTTTTGTCAAAGTAAAAGTATCTAACCTGAAAACTTCCTTGGATTTACCTATTTATAGAGACTCCCTCTCGAGAGGAAGTCAAGGCTTCCTTCTCTTTCGGAGCTACCTCTTGGACCCAGCCTTGCTAGGTTGACAAGGTCTTCCATTCCTCCACTTCCGGAAAGACCGGGGCCACTCCCCCTAGTGGACTCCTTCCACTACAATGAAGGAGAGAAGAATCTTTCTTTGGTCAATCTTAGTCCGATTTATGTGGAGATCTCCTATATTCTCGGTTCACCAATTCATATCAAGGTCGAGTCTTCCAGATAAGTCTCTCCGAGAGGAGCTCCCTCCGGAGGGACTTCCAGAGGGGATTCCTTATCCAGAGACCCTTCCATAATCTCATATCCTCTCTTTTATCTTATCCTTTATACACGTGTCGATTTCTTATTTGATGACATTTTTAGGCCGCATCAATAGGGAACGTACTCAATCTAGTGTCTCGCATTTTAATTGGGAGATATTGATAAATTATATACACCCTAAATTTATTTTATTCATTTTCTGGGACAAGAATTTTAATGATTATTGATTATTTTATGGGTAGATGAGATGGGGCTGGGGTATAATAAAATATTGTGGATCCATTTATAAATGTAATGATTGTATATAAATAAAATGAATTACAATTTGAATAAATTAATGATGATTGAATGTAGAATTGTAAAGAATAAAATAATTTGGGTCAATTTGATATTAGTATTCGAAATTTTATTATTTGAATCCATATAATATTTTTTATTCAATTAGTAAAAAAAGAAAAGTACATATATATATAGGGTAGGGCTGCTGTGTACTCAAGTACACGGTGTACTTGAGTCCAGCTATATAGTAAATATCAATTATATATAGGATAAATAATAAAATATTTAACAAAATATATTGTGGTTTAGTGGTTATCCTTGGATTGCCTTAACATCATGTCCCAGGTTCGAATCCCACCTCTAACTATATTAATAAAAGTGCAATTAATAAAATTAATAGCAACAGTTTTTTTAATACATAAAATTTGTAAAATTAATAATAATTTTTTAAAAAAATAGCAACAGTTTTTTATACATTAAAAGTGCACTTAATAAATAATAAAATTAATAATAATTAAAAAAAAGTGCAAGAAATTAATAATATTTTTTAAACATTAAAAGTGCACTTAATAAATAATAAAATTTGTAAATTTAATAATAATTTAAAAAAAAAAGTGTAAGTACTAGTAATATCATTAATTGCACTTACTAATAGTAGAAAAATAATAAAACGCGTAAAATTAATAATAATTTTTTTAAAAAAATTTAGCACCAGTTTTCTAGATTTTGAAAGTGCAAGTACAAATAAACAAAAGGTGTATCATGAGCATACACTTTTCAGTTATAATATCATACACTTTTCAATTATAATACCATACACTTTTCATTAATGAGAATATTACCTAATAAGGTCACTTTTATAGACTATTAAACAACTAAAACATACAACTTTTAAAATTTCCTAATAAGGTCATTTTTGTGTCAAAAAACCGTATTTGCCCTTTATATTAATATAACCTCTTAATTAATAGATTTTACCTCTTAATTCGAAATTTAAATTCAAACATTAATTGCATGACATCATATTCCCCAAATTTTCGCCCATATTCATAAGAAGTCTATATCAAAACCCTAGCCCTCTTCCTCTCCCCACCATCCCACGGCTGCCGCCGCCCCCTTTTCCCATCGGTGCCGCCGCCGTCTTCTGCAATTTCATCTCCCACGCGGCGTCGCTACACACGGCCTCCCCGCCGCCCCCTCCATGGCCATGGTCGTCGCCCCCTTCGCCATGGCTGATCTGTTCTCCGTCGACTCCATCTCCCACGCGGCGTCGCTGTAAACCTTCGTCGGAGGTCTTTCACCACCATGACTGAGATGTTTCCGGCGGAGATGCTTCTAGTGGTTCGTGGTGGCCGATCTGGCCTTTCGATCTGAGTTTCTGTTGTGCACATAGCGATTTCTCTGCAATTCTCTTGTATTTCCACAGGCACCGAGATCTCCTTGGCACTTCTGGTTGCCACAGTGAAAGTTCTCTGTATGTCTCTTAGGTTTAAAGTACTTAGGTTTTGTCTTTTCTCTATTTGAATCTCCCTAAGAGTCTCGATTTTGTTATGATATCTTTTGGGCATTTGCTGGTGTACATTGAAATTTTATTTATAAAAGATATGCCTTTTCTCCAAATCTTTCAATTGTAGGATAAAAACTTTGAGTTGCATTTAAGCACATACTTTCTTTAGTGATCTGATAATCTGTACTCTAGAGAGACATTCCCTCTGCATCCTTCCTAAAAGAGTAGTGCAAAATATAATAAGAAACAGAGGGATAATACTAAAACAAGGGTAGTACATTTGAATTCTTTTTTACTTTCTCATATGCTAGATTTTATGGTGTCTTGTGCAGTTTTAATACCTTCTTTTATCAGGTACTTCTGTTAAATGGTACGCATGATAGAGAAACTAGTGGCTTCGCGTCTTCTAGCTTTGTGACATCTATTACAGATGCTCTGAACCGAACATATGGAGATTCGCATAACGGTCTTCAAAACCCTGTAAATACTTTAAGGCATCTGTTATCTTGTTTATAAAATGAACATTTGCAAGGAAGGAACAAATCTGTGGAACCTAAAGTTGTTCAATTTCTCTATGCAGCCTAGTAAATACATCAACACAATCTTTGTGCCGAAAGGTTGTCAGATTCCAATTGATGTTGATCGCCTGGCTGCACAAGAGATCGTTCACGTGGTATGTGTGTGCGTGTGTTTACATTTAAGAAACCTAAAAGTTTTTCAATTTTTCTTTTACGCTTTGAATTCAAAAACTTAATTTCACTATACAGAAGAATTACTAACTGCATTAGCAGGATAATGTAGTAGTAAAATCCAACTTTTTCTTATGACCGTTAAGTTGATTTATCTATGGAATAATGTAAACTGAGGACCTGAAAGATAGTAAATCATTTAGGGCTAAAAAGATTTTTCCTATCAATTCGGAGACCTGAAAGATAGAAAATATCAATTTAGAACTCAAATATATTAAAACAATGTTTGGCATTTTATAGTTTATATCATCCTTATTTATATATATTAGTACAGTATTATTTTTCATTACCTGTTTCCCTTTCTTATTATGTTAACTCGTGTGATATTAATATATTTTTGTATTCTTTTGGAATTGTGATTTATGAAAATATTGTTGGACTACCTACTAATTATAAGATGTCAAACATGGTAATACTAAAACAAGGGTAAGGAAGTTCACGTGTGTTTCATTGAAGAGGCTGGATAAAAATGCACACAAACACATGCTCAGATTGATTTTCTTGATTTATCTATACTAAAGAAGACATTATAATGTGTATTGGCCAAGTTTTCTGGTTTTTTTTAGCTTGAAAAGTCTTTGATAAAATGCTCTTAAACACTGTTCAATTTTGTTGTTTCTTGATTTATCTTTATACATAGTAGTCAATTTCTTGGTGTACATTGGGAGATTTGGAGCAACTGCCATTTACTTAAGGCAAAACCTAGTGAGACGGTACATTTTGAACTTGTGATCCTACGTTGGTGTCAAAATTCGATGAATCAGAGTGAACATTTGATCCCTTCTGAATTAGGTTTTCATGAAAACCTAGATTAAAGTTAAAAAAATGTATCAAACTTTATATGAATTCCATTATGCTTGATTATTCATTTTCTTGATGATACTAATAGTGATCTTTTTGCTTGCAAGGCCACCCAATTCTGCTGATCCTGACCCTTTAAGAGCCCTTCTGCATCTCGACCCCAAACGTACTGCAAACGAGCCTTCTCGGACAACTTTTTCTTCAATAGGCTGTAACACGAGCAACCACTAAATTATTCGTACTCTGTTACAAAGTACAATTTTTTTTCTGGGTCGGACTTGATATAAAATCAAAGATTAAGCTCTATATTAAAATTGTATGAAAGTGTATGTGAACTTTGTGTATTGAAATGAATCAGGTTTTTCATATTCAAGTTACTGATACATATTCAAAGATTGAGCTCTATATTAAAATTGCATGTTCATTTCAATATGAAGTTTAAAACGGCATACAGGACTGAATTTTTTGGTATGCATAAAATAACATGAACCAATGTGCAAAGAGTGACATGCATATCTTTTTTGCATATTGATATGCATGTCACTCTGTGCACATTGTTTCATGTTATTTTATGCATACAAAAAAATTCAGTCATGTATGCCGTTTTAAACTTCATATTGAAATGAACATATGTCTTCATAACCCATTTCTACATACTAAAATTCATTTCACTGTTCATATTAAAATTCATAATCTATTTCATATATATATGCATATTCAACATAGGGGGAATTGTATACTCTATGACACGCTTATTTCTGAATCATAAAATGCAGATTTTTTAATTTTTTTTGTTTGGATAATTAACAATTAATTCGAATTGCTTAATTTTAGGAATATTTGAATAATTGGAAGGTGCTGGATCATAAAATGCCGATTTTTTAATTTTATTTGTTTGGATAATTAACAATTAATTCGAATTGCTTAATTTTAGGAATTTTTTAATAATTGGAAGGTGCGTATATCTAGGAACTGCATTAATTCAAAAGATTTGATGTAAATCTATTTAATATTTATTAATTTCAAATTATTTAAATTGGTAAAGGGCAAAAATGTCTTATTAGGTGCCATTTTGACTCTAATAGATTTAAAAAAAAAAAAACCTATGCCCTATTAGATAAATCTCTTAGTGAAATGACCTTAACAATAATTTACCCTTCATTAATATATAACTTACACTTTTCATTAATAGAACATACATTTTTAGTTATAATAACATACACTTTTCATTAAATAGATCATACACTTTGCACTTATAATAACATACAATTTTCATTAAATAAACATACACTTTTCATTAATATACAACTTACACTTTTCAGTTATAATATCATACACTTTTCAGTTATAATAACATACAATTTTCATTAAAAACAATGTTGCACTTTTCAATATAGTAACATACACTTTTCATTAAAAAAATAAAGATACACTTTTTAGTCATAATAGCATACACTTTTTCAAAAAAAAAAATCGAAAAAAAAAAAATTCAAAAAAAAAAATCGATTTTTTTTAAAAAATTTAAAAAAAAAATCTAAGTTTGACCGTTGACCAGTCAACGTTGGTCAACGGTCAACATTTGACTAATAAAAGTCTACTCAAGTACATGGTGTACTTGAGTACATACAAGAATTTGGCATATACTCCCTCCGTTTTTTAATAAGTGTCACTTTGGCTTTTTAACTAATTTTAAAATAAGTGTCATTCTGAGTTTTTTTCTTTAATTTTGACTATTTTGCCCTTATTCATTTACCATATATATTGTTCATAAATAAATTCCATAAACATTGTTTATACCAAAATTAATTTGGTTTATGAATAATAGCTACATTCTTGACCACATTCTTTATCAAACAAAACTTCTATATCAAAATTAGCTATAATTAATTAAGGGTAATATGGACCACACTTTATAATCTTAATTTGTTGAAAAATGCCAAAATGACACTTATTCAAAGATGGAGGGAGTATATAATTAAAAAAAATTACGGTAAACCATATTTCGTTATCCTCTCACACTAGACTCATATTTATCCTCTCACACTAGACTCATATTTAATATGTTTGGAGTTGCCATTTGAAACATAGATTAGAAAGCTCAATCAAAATCTTACTCTCATCCACTCTCGTCCCATGTCTAATACAGTAATACTATTATTTTACAATTTTTCTTCAAAATTTCAAATAGAATAATATTGAATACAAATTAATTTTGAATCGAATATTAAATAAATATTGTTTAGAATATGCTTCATTTTTTTTTAATGAATCCAATAATTATTCAAATAGAATACCAAATTAAATTTATTATTAAAAAATAAATAATATGAATACAAACATATAAATATTTCCACGAATCGAATTGAATACGAATCGAATTGAATACAGTAGTATTAACTTCAATTCGTTTACAATTATAATTAAAGGGTAGAAATAAAATAATGTTAATAATATTATTTTAAAAAAAAAATGAAAATAATGAAATTCAACCCCTAAACAAAATATACATATGGGGATAGGTTAGAGACACAAGTGGGACGGATCAAAATTCCATCAAGCATTAAAAAGGAAAAGACAAATCAAATACTGTCTCTTAATTACTTAATGATTCATTTATAACTTTTAAGCACAAATTTTAATGTAATTGTTAATATTATTGGAGATAAAAAATGAGAGTAATTAAGTAGAAAACAAAGTGAGTAATTAAGTAGAAAACAAAGAGAGTAATTGGGTAAAATAAAATTAATTTGAAAATCTGTTTTACAACATGCGTAACGTTACACTTACACCACCTCAACAAGACTATCACAATGCAATTTCAATCTCAATAAAATAAAATAAGTCAAAGAAAAAACTTGGCAAATGCAATCCCTTCAATTTATTGCACCATAAATCAATGAAAAATGGCATAATTTTTTTTTTTCTTTTTTAACATTGATACAAGTTCAATAAAAACTTGAATGTATTCGACATACTTGGGGGATGGGGTATAAATAGCCTTGAGGAGTTATACGTTAATTCGTATAATTTCATTGATCTTTGTGAGCTTTTGATCTAGGTGGTCTTGCAGGCTTGATGACTTTTCCCAAGAGGATTAAGACAATGGGAATAATGGTGCCGATGTAGTAGACGCTCCCATAAGCAGCTAACGTTTCATGTAGACTTAATACCTGCGCGTTGCACAACATCGATCATAGTACTTAGATTATAGTTATCAATCATGAATGTAGTAAAGCAAGGCAGGTGTGGAAGTGGAGAAAAGAAGTACTAACCATGAAACCAACGGCTGAGTAGTTGAGAATTAGAGGTGTGTAAACAAAGTTCATTAACTCAAGCAGCTTCTTAAGTGGAAGTGATTGGGTAGCTTGTTGCCATCTGTAAAGAGCTGTTGGTGGAAGTAGAGAAGTTAGAGAGATGGACGACGAATTCAAGAAAGAGGAATGAATATTAGGTTGCGTTTGGTTGGGTGGATTTGGGCTTATGGATTTCAAATCCACGGTCCAAATCCATTCTGCATGTTTGGATAATGAATGGATTTCAAATACTTAGATTTGTGTTCACACACTTTTAGTTAAAATTGAGGAAGATTTCAAATCCTCACTAAAACCATGTCATTTGAAATCCATGAATTTTTAACTCCCTTCATTTGAAATGCCTCCTCAAATCAAATCCCTCCATCCAAACACAACCTTAGTTCATTTATGATGCTCACCTCTTGAACCAGCAATCATTGTTGCTGATTGGACGAAGAATATGATGTACCCGGGATAGAGTCCCTGTCAAACAAATGCAGTCAGAAATTGAGGATGGATATGAAATTCATTGGAGTTGTTTTGATGGAAGGATAAGTAGAATATAAACTTTGGTATACAGTAGTAGACAGGAAATGACAAAACCATAGGGACACAAGGTACTATTGTATATCCATTATTCATAGAGGTAGGACTTGAGGATAATATCATAGCTTAAGATTATATTACAAAATGCCCCTACACATATAACTCGTGTATATAGGATTAACCTGAGTCTGTTAAAACTCAACTTTGGGAACCCTCGACAATTCCTCAGCACATATATATAGAGAGCGAGTTAGAGAGTAAAGATACGCAACCCAACGGTGGGTTTCTTATGAACCCCAACATCAGCATAAGCTACTTGTACTATGATAATATGTACAAATAGTTTATGCTCATGTCAGGCTCCATATCAAAACCATCATTATACTAATATTTAAGAAAGAAAAGGAATATCATGTGTAGAGTTTAATCGGCATGTTGAGGAGAGTAATGTGCTAAGGCTAGCTCGTGAAGGTTATACTTTTCAGTAGTGAAATAATGAAGGCAAAACCAATTTAGATTTTCAGTTGCTTATTATCTGGTTTTCGAGAATAATCATTTAATCATTCAAAGATTACGAGTCACAAATTGGTTACTTTCGCAAAACACACGCACGCACAAAGGATGGGTAAGAGAGTGCAAGATTTTAAAGGTAAACTATGCACAAACTTGTTTCGACAAGAAAAAAAAACCATTATGGACCTATAAAATTATTTGATGATTCATTTATAAAATTCTTTACTTTTATTCAAGGACATGATTAAATTTAACAAGAATATGTATTTATTTTTTCACTACAATGAGAATTTTGATTTTATCATTTTTACCTTATAAAATGAGTACTAAGTTTCAACATCTAATGTGATTTTTTTTTTTAATATTGTTAACATGATTATAAAGCCACGTAATAAATTATTTAGTAACAAACCTATAATATTATTTAGTTTACATAATTTTTTTAGAAAAAAAATTAATTTAGTAATTTAGTTCTTCTATTGTATTTAAAAGAAGATATATTTTTAATAAAATGTCATGGTTTTTATTAGTAATATTTTTTAATGAATTTGCAAACAATATAGTAATAAAGTTGAACTTACATGCCACACAGCGCTCACGGTTTGAGTAGCCAGCAACTGGAAGAAGCCTGGTTTCTTACCTTTCTGAACCAGCCTCTCATAGATATCTAAACAAACAAAACCACAACAAACCCAGTTTTAAATAAACCACATAATTAATCAGAAACAGGTTTTTTTTTTTTTTTTTAAATTCAAGGAAATTAACTTACAGTGTCTAAGCCAGGTGCTGACTTGAATATTCCACACAAGTGGTAATTGCACAGAACTCTTAGCCAACTCAACCCCCAAGATATCAACATTTTTTGCACGGTCCCAACGGGGTTGATTTGAATCTGTCCAGCCACTGAATCCCAGGCCAGAAATAATGATAGAAGCTTCTGAGATGGACCAAATAAAATAATACTTCCACCGAGCAGTAAAACCCGACATATACTGATAAAACAAACGTTTCCCAAATCCATATTCTTGGTATACTGGTTCTGTGAATCGAGAAAGTGGGAAATGTGGGACAAGATATAGATACAAGCCCATGCAGAAAGCAGCTTGCAAGAGAGCCCTGAAAGTTGCCAAAAAAGGAGAGGGGGACAATCCCTTGGCTGAAGGTTGCCAGATCTATCAAAGTTGATAATGTTGGAACAAATTAATTAATAGCAGTGGTGGCAATATATATATAACATGTGCAAATATATGTTGTATTAATGGAAATACATTATTACCCCTTTCCTCTCAGTCCATTCAAGATAATCCTTCATTTCGTACACGGGCCCCGCAAAGTGACTTCCACAACAGAGACAGTAACCGAAGTACTCAAGTAATGATGGTAATTTGAGCAACCGGTTTTTCTTTTGTGCGTCGCGCAGATATTCTTCTTTGAGAATTCCATCATTGTAATTTATGACACATGATATGATTTTCAGTGTGATCACCATCAGAGCACCTGCAAATTGTGAAGAAAAGCCTCAGATAATTATCATCCATACAAACTAGCTGTTGGACATAACATTGGGACTGGTATAGGAGAAAAAATTGCAAACATTAGTTCCATATCTATTGGGGTCTCATTATGCCACATAACCGACGCCAAGTCATTAGTCAGGTATACATGGAATTCCCGGTAGCTCAAGTGAGCAACACGTGCAAAAATCCAGAAACCTTGTCCATATAGGACTTAAAATTGCATCATTTTAAAAGTTATGGACTTAATTGAGAAAATTAATCCGTATGGGATAAAACCACCAACACCTAATAGATACAGGACCAATTTTGTAATTTAAACGATATAGGATTGTGCAACAATGGAAATAAATATTATGCTAATAACAGGATTTCTCCTTGTACTTTATTCATCAAAGAGAATATCACATATTGAAAAGTGTAAATTAAATTCTAAGTAACTAAAGAGATGCATACCAATCATCTCTGGGAATCAGAACTGCAATCTATGACATGAAATTATTGCATGTATGTATAGATGACCACACGATTAATCATTTGAATTTGCAAGAAAATATAAAATTCAAATGAAATATGCACTTTTGTTCGATTCCATGGAATCCAAATAAATAAGTACAGCAGGTACACAAATTAGAAAATTGCATGTATTCTGATCAGGACCTGTGTGGGCATAGATTCATATATTAAGGGCACAGAGTGCCTACTGCAGTTGCTAGACAGTTCAACTTTCAATCAAAAGGAAGCATATAATAGAAGGAGAAAAGTTTAACTAAATGTACATTAGTGCATATAGGTACAAAATATGGCCATCAATGGATTCTAAGATCACATGCTTGATAAATTAAGCAGATAAACATCATTAATGGACAAAGATGAACATTTAGTACAACCAAATGAAGAAAGTCAAAGGTCAGCATCAAGTGAGAAGGTGGTGCTCACCTGTAGCATCTATACCACCTTCCTTCCATGCATCCCCACTCATGTAGTATACATGGCTGCATGTACATAAGAATAGTTAGGTTTTGCGTTATAAAGGCATTTTATCAATCAGTAAATCTTCTGATTCGAACCAATGGAACACTTTGCACCCTTAACACCACCAAACTAATCCAAATTTAGATTATAGAACCAAAAAGAAGTGAAATAAATGTCACACAAATTATTACACGGGATTCAATTATTCAAATAACTAGAACCTCCAAATTAAAGAAAATTAAGAACTTCATATCCTGTTAAAAGGTACATGTTCCAAATTACATTTATCATCACATCATAGTATATCCACAGGACATGCAAAAGTTAGTCATGAATGCGCATTCTATAGTTCAGTTTATTACACAACAACACAAGGGACAGCTACGTTTGGTGTCATTTTCATTTGCTATTCATTCTTCAAAAATAAAGCCAAGCATTACTACACATTCTCCAGTACATTTCCCCTCCAGAACATTCTACTCTTTCTCCTAAATAGTACAGAATAGGCATAATGGATCTAAAGGTCCCTAATATATCGACTTTTATTGAAGTAGAATTGACTTCCAAATTAACAAAAGAAGCTTTCACGGAATGTTAAAAAGGACCTCGTGAAATCATATTTCAATACTTTAAAGAGGCTTTTTAAAATAAAACACTTTAAGGACATTTCAAAATAAACGAGGATACTTTAAGGACCTTTAGATACATTATGCCTTCGAAATATCATGAAAATTTCATTCAACAAACATACTCAGAATAAAGTCAACACACATCATATTCCTCTATCCATTTCCCCAAAGCACCATTCTGCAAAACACTTCCCCAAAATATCAAAAATGAAAGTCAAGCTGTTTGGCATAGAAACAGATCATGAAAGCAAACATTCCCAGAATATTTCATAAAACAGATGTGCATTCTTCCAGCTAATATTTTAAACCGAAGAATAACAAAGTCAAGCTGTTTAAAGGCATAGAAACAGCTTGAAATAGAGAGTGGTCCCTCCTAAATCCAAACAAGAAGGCTGCACATAGAAGTCAATATTGCGACTATACACCCTTCAAACCAGAGCATTGATAGTCTTCTAGTTTAGTTTCACATTGGGATCAAAGTATTTTGTTCTTGGAACTCAAATTGAAACAACATATCAAACTCTGAGCAATAATTTCTGAAAACCCACAATGATGTAATTGTTGGAAGTTGGAACCATCACCAGCAATTTCTCAACTAAAAATAGCATTGATTTTCATGGAAATCAGGCTCAAAATGATTTGAGTTTGGTCGTTGTTCCTAAGTCTAGTGCCTAGTGGAAGTTGTGTGTAACATATAAAGAAAAAAAGAGTACAATGAGTGAAAAAAAAGGTTGCTGGGGAACTTGAATAGACCACATTCACACCTTCTGAAGATTTTTTTACAAAATGACAATTTTTGTATGATTCTTATAAGCTAAAAGCAAATTTAAGTGCAATGAAGATGAAGATGAAGCTGAAATATGGTTCCCAGACAGAGAGAATAAATTTTCAGTCAGTTCAGTTTGATGTTATCACTTAGAAATAAGTATGATTTGCCAAAAGAAGTCCAAGGAACTGCAATGTCCACTACTCCAGTATCAAATAATTGGGTGGAAAACAGAGAATTTGGCACAAGTGATAGCTTCCACAATCTAAAACTCCATGAATTTAATCCAGAAAACAGCATACTTGAAGAAAAAGCAACAAAGAGATTCCAAAAACAAATAGGGCAAAAGCAAGTATACCATCCAATGAGGTATCCAAATGCCAAAACGAAAGTAATAATCCCACAGTGCTTCCGCGAGAGCAGCATCGAAGCGTAACCTAGAAGCATCGGCACGATGAAATGCAAATTGGAAGAGAATCCAAAAGAAAGGTAGGAGAGGAAAGCGCCGGTAGCGGCGGCGTAGAGGTGGCGGGCGGTGGGGCCGCCGGGGACGAAGCGATGGAAGAAGCTGACCGGAATGGTGGCGACGAAGCAGAGGAGGAAGCGGAGAACGGGGATGGAAACTCCGATCGCGGCCGCCATGGATTCCATCTCCGGGAGCTCCATATTGGATTGGGGAAAAGGGTTGACAATGGGGGAAGGGCAGAGTTGGAGTGTCTGGTTCAACTGTCGATATTCTTAATGAGGACAATAAGTAATGCAGTTCCCCTTGGCTCGTTTCACTAGGTGATTTTTTTTCTTTTTTTTATTGTGTGGGGCTAATTTATTTTGAATTTTGCTTTTTTATAGTTGCAAAATGGGGCCCCGGACCCGGACCCGTATTAAAATGGGGCGGGTCCGGATATCACCCTCGATCCGTGATCCGGACCCGTGACCCGTTTTTATATTTATTTTTTTATATATATTATACATATAAATATAATATATGTTTAATATTGTGATGTTTATTAATATATATAATAATAATTCACCTTCATAAATATGAAAATAAATTTATAAACATGATTCTAAGACTATTTTATTTATTTTTCAATACAAATCTAAAATTTATGTTATATGTTTTTTAAAAAAAATATTATTTTTCAATTATTTTTTTTAAAAAAATAGTATAATGAATCGCCCCGGCCCGCCCCGTGACCCGAACGGGTCGGCCCGACCCGGACCCAAATTGAAACGGGTCGGGTCCGGGTACCTAGGTACCCGGGCCCGACCCGGCCCATTGCCATCCCTAGACTTACTTTAGTATTTTTGTAAATTTAAATTTTTGGATTCACGAAAAATAATCTGATTTGTCTTATATTCTTTGTCCATAAAATGTACCTCGTATTCTTTATGAAAACTATCACCATTCAACATCACTTAATTACTCAAATTATCATCAACTTTATTTACTTTATTCACAAACAATCATTTTATTCATAATGGACCCCACAATACCCTTACTTTATCTACATTTTTCTTAAAACATGTGTCCCACTCCAATAGGACTATTTCGTGGACTGAAGGAGTATCTTCGAGATTTGAAATTATCTTTTTACATATATTTAAATTCGGGAAAATATCATTTTTGGTCACTGAACTTTACCACTTTTCACATTTGGTCACCCACATTTCATCACTATCAAAATTGGTCACTCACTTATTCTTTTCTATCAATTTTGATGCTACTGTTAGAGAATCCGTCATTTACTAACGGAGAAAAGTTTTTGAGCGCCAACTTTTATTTTCCCTCTTTTAATTCCTTAACCCTAAACCCCCAAATCCTTTTTTTTTTTTTAAATTTTACTGAATTTATCTTCAATTAATATTCTTGGTGTGTGGATAATTATAAATGGGAAAATGAATTCTAATAATTAACTATTTTGAAATAAGTTTATATTCTCAATCATTATACAAATTTAATATGAAAATCAATAATTGAAATATTATTCAAAAAAGTCTGAAAAACAGAGTACAAAAGCAAATCTGAATAATTTAATAATTATAAACCATCGAATTACGCACCATAATTATAAAAACAGAGTATATAACTAGTACATGACCACCACAATTTGACTAATTTGGCTTGCCATGACTAATTTGGCTTGCCATCCCTCTCACTTGTTTTTCCTTTGATACTTTCCTTGGTCATTTTGATGAACCACTTCCCCTCTTTCCCATGTAAGTAGCTAGATTTGACATAGTGATGTAATTCACTCCTCTTTTCACAATAATTGGATTGTGTACTCTTGATTGCACAACCTATAAAATAAAAAATTAGTCACGTAACATCCCATTTTTTTGCAGCATCTCTATTCACTTGCAGTCTCACCATGATAATGTTTCTAATTGTTTCAAGCATGGTGATGATTGGTTTGTCTCTTGCAGGAAGAATGAGTGAGTTGAAGCTCTCACACATGTTATTGGTCAAGATATCACACTTTGGAAAAGCATTGAAGTATGCTCTGGACCACTGGGAAGGATTTCTCTTTACAAGCCAATCATATGCTTTTTCATCTAAGTCCTTCATTGCTTCCATTCTAGCATTGAAGCTTTGAATTCTAGTTGCTCTAGCAGCTGCCCACAATGCCTTCTTAACTGCAAGCCCTGAAAAACCATCTTTTTTCATGTTACTGTGAAGGTGTTGGACACAAAATCTGTTATCTACGTCAGGAAATAGACTCTCAAATGCTGGGATCAACCCTTTTTGCTTGTCACTCATGAAAGTCCAAGCATACTGATTATCAAACCCAATATCATTATCCAGCAATGTTAGAAACCACTCCCAAGTATCTTTGGTTTCACTCTCCACTACTGCATATGCAATTGGGAACAAATTGTTGTTGTGATCTATCCCAACTGCAGTTTAAAAGCTGACCACCATAATGCCCTTTTAGAAAACAACCATCAACCCCAATAACCTTCCTACAAGCTTTAAAACCTTGTTTGCAGGCCTCAAAACATATATACAACCTCTGAAATTGAGATGCACTACCTTCACCATCAGTCAATTTCAACACCACAGATGACCCAGGATTAGTCCTTAACAACTCTTCACAATAATCCCTGATTTTACCAAATTGCTCTTTCATTGTACCCTCTATTAGCTCCAATGCCTTCTTCCTTGCTCTATAGGCTTGTTGCATTGAGATATTGACTTTCAGTTTGGTGCATACCTCAACTCTAAACTCATTTGTTTTTAACTTGGGATTATTTTTTAACTTCTTCACATAATGCTTCCCAACCCAATTTGACTTAATACTTTCATTCTTGTAATTCCAAGAGCATTTTGTGTGTTGTGGATTGTAAGCTTTAATCTGCCATGATCCGTTATTATGCATGGGAGATACCCACACATACCACTCACATTCCTCTTTTCTACATACACCCTGTAGTCTTTTTTTGTCATTATGCTTAAACCTGAAACTCATTCCCCTTTTAATACAAAAAGTGGTAATGGCTTCCTTAGCTTCTTTTTTTGATGAAAAGATAAGTCCAACTTTCAACTCAGGCTTTCTAGATTCAGTTACTTCATTAAATTTGGGGAATTTAGGCAAATCTTCTTCATCAGACCCCTGAATACTCTCAAACTCATCACTACTATTATCCAATGTCTCATTTTCATCCTCTAGCCTAGCATAAACCTTCTCACTCACATACTTATTTTCCATCTTATCCCCAGTAATTCCAACACGATTAAACTCAGCATCATGATCAACATACTTTTCATATAACATATCATCCTCATCCATATCATATTCACTATCAACTAGAACGTGACTATCTTCGGAATTTTCAGAATTGGAGGCCCCAGGATCATTTAAAATCACATTATCTAAATAAGACATATCAACTTCAGGACCAAAATCACCACCATCAACCACAGTCATTTCCCTCTCACTATCTAAATGTTGAAAACAAACAAATTTTTTTTGATAAAAATGTAAACAAAACAAAACTAATTAACCCATATATTTAAACGTAAAAGTTATAGAAACTTACCGTATTGGAGTGCAGAAGCATTATGGTTCCTTTTAGACATCTTCAGTTTTTCGTACCAACTCAAAATCACTCTATTGTGGTTTGGGAGTTTAGGGTTAAGGAATTAAAAAGAGAGAAAATAAAAGTTGGCGCTCAAAACTTTTTCTCCGTTAGTAAATGACAGATAAAAGAGGGAAAATAAAATTGGCGACTCAAAACCTTTTCTCCGTTAGTAAATGACAGATAAAAGAGGGAAAATAAAAGTTGGCGCTCAAAATCTTTTCTCCGTTAGTAAATGACGGATTCTCTAACAGCAGCATCAAAATTGATAGAAAAAAATAAGTGAGTGACCAATTTTGATAGTGATGAAATGTGGGTGACCAAATGTGAAAAGTGGTAAAGTTCGGTGACCAAAAATGATATTTTCCCTTTAAATTCTAGTAGTATATTTTAGAGTTTCAATAGTCCTATGGAATAAGTCACAAACGACTTCATTAACTTCATACTACTAAATTGTAGGTCAAATCAAAATTCGAAATAAGTTGTATTTACCTTATATTTCGTCGCCTTTTTTTATGTATATTTACAGTTGTTTAAATTTATTGGTTTACACCTGTAAAAACTAAAATATGTTACTATTATATGAAAAAAATGTGTAATTATATGAACAAAATATTAGTGTGGAAGATGGAGAACGACCATAAAAAATATGAGAAAAATAGATTTGAAGAATATAATGATTAAATAAATTTTTAGTCATGACAAAATTGATATCTCAAGAACACGGACGATGAAGGGAGAAAAAAAAATATGGAGAAGAAATGTCGTGGACCATTAGAAATAAGATAGATGTGGCAAGAAAGGAATAAAAACAGATCGCATGAAGAAATCGTCATGGAAGCACATAAAGAATAAGGATTCATGTGGAAGAAGTCATCTTGAAAAAGAAGAAGGATTTGTGTGAAAAAAGTACCTTGAAAAAGAACATAATTTCTCCCTTTGCTTCTTTTGATTGTAGGATTCGTGCATATTTTATATGAGTGTTTGTGAACAACATTACTTTGATAAAATTTTATGTGAATTAAGGTTCACGTAATTTTTTTTTCAAGTATCATTGTTTTGTATATGAAATGCATTGTTGTGAATATGAAGTAACACAGTTGTACATACGAAATGTCGTTGTTTTAAAAAATTAAATTGTGATATTTCAAATGCTTAACAATGACACTAGAAAAAAAAATTACACGAACTCGAGTCTAAATGAGACCTACATATTTTTTTCCTTCCATCTCAAAATGATGGTCTCATATGTATTCCTTTTTTGTTAGTTTCAAATATAGCCATATTGATGAAGATGAAGTTTTGGTCTTCGTTGACAAGTTTGATAAAATCAAAAGAAAAAATCATGGCAAGAAATCAAGTGATTGAAGAAAGATATGTTATTTCCTTCTGCTCTATTTTCTTCCTGTAATAAGTTCCCTAATTTTAGTATGATTAGGAGAATATTAATTAGTGATTTCCAATTCAACTTCTTATAAAAGGTTTGAAAGAATAATTGTAAGGGGATCGGTTTTTTAATAATAAAAAAACAAAGAGCAGATTAGCTTCTTTTGAATTGCAATTACGGTATTCTTATTGAATTAACGCATTTGAATTCTTGTCACATTTTCGGGTATTCTTAGAATCAACGTAATCGTGTGTTCCTCGTATTTTCATCTTTTATACGCTTCTGCAGCCTACATTAGTTGGTAATCAGAGCTCAAGTACGATTCTTAATGACGACGATTTCAATTATCAATGAATATTTTGATGAAAATTGTGGTTATAATTGGGGTTGTTCATCCCAATATCCTTAACTCAAGGGGGTTGAAAAAATTGTTTTGTGTTACTCCCTCCGTCCCACAAAAATAGCTCCATTTGACTTTACACACAAATTAAGAAAAATCAATAAATGAAGTCAAATTTAGCTAATGTGTCAATTTTGCCCTTAAAATCCAATACTCCAAAATATGTTAAGCATTAATTGCTCTTATTAATTAGGGGTAAAATTGACAATAGAGCATTTAATACTAAAGTAAAAAAGGAAATGTACCTATAATTTGGGACATACAAAAAAGGAATACATAGTTATCTTTTTGGGACGGAGGGAGACAGGGAGTATTTACTAATGTTGATGGAAATGACACTGCTCCGGTGATTGAATGTCAAGTTGGCTTTATTTTGTGGCCAAAAGAATACAAAGATGTTACAGCTCGCCTTCGTACCTTGACGATGAGGATGAAGCTAGCAGCGATTCGAGGTCGAATCGTTTTCAACCGGGTGAGAATGATGAAGATGAAGTTTTGGTCTTCGTTAACAAGTTTGACAAAATGAAAAGAAAAAATCATGGTAAGAAATTAAGTGATTGAAGAAAGATACTCCCTCCGTCCCGTAATTACTTTCACACTTTCCTTTTTAGGACGTCCCACAATTACTTTCACACCCTTAAAATGGAAAACCCTTTATATACTCTACCCTCACAATATTCTCAAATTTACACAAATGCCATTACTTTTTCTCCACACATACCCAAAAGTCAACCCATTCATTTACTTTATACATAAAGATTTACAAAATTACCCCTTAAAATCCCCACTAAATTCACTTTTCTTATTCCGCGTGCCACTTCACATGTGAAGATAATCGCGGGACGGAGGGAGTATGTTATTTCCTTTGCTCTATTTTCTTCCTATAATAAGTTCCCTAATTTTAGTATGATTAGGAGTATAAAAGGGTTGGAAGAATAATTGTACTCCCTCCGTCCGCCTATAAGCTTCCCATTTTACCATTTTGGTCTGTCCGTCTATAAGTTTCACATACCCTTTTTGGTAAATATTTTTTCTTACACATCACTTTATATCTTACTTTTTTTCTATATCTCTCTCATTCTCTCAATCACATCACTTGTACTATATTTATTATTTAATCATTTTTCTTAATCTATGTGTCAAAAAGTAACGGGAAGCTTATAAGCAGACGGAGGGAGTAACTTGTAAGGGGATCAGTTTTTGAATAATAAAAAAATAAAGAGCACATTAGCTTCTTTTGAATTGCAATTATGGTATTCTTATTGAATTAACGTATTTGAATTTTTGTCACTTTTTCGGGTATTCTTATAATCAACGAAATCATGTGTTCCACGTATTTTCATCTTCTACTAGTATGGCACCCGTGCTGACGCACGGCCTGATATGTTAAAAAATATTACTAACATTTTAAATTTTAATTTTTAATAGTGTTATAGTGTATTCATTTTATAATACCACTAACTTACATTAATATATATATACACATATATATAGTATCTTACGTATAAAATTAATTATTGTTAACTATGTTATTATACTATATCGAATTTAAAAAAATAATAAATTAAAATTTTTAATATGTTGCTAATATCTTTTTTAGATTAAATTATTAATCTTAAAATTTAATTAAATCAATGTCTTATACTATATAAATTTAAAGTTAACATATAAATATATAAAATTAATGTCTAATATATATTTATGATACAATAAAATTATTAAATTACTATAAAATGTTAAAGAATATTACAATAATTTTGGTAATATAAATTACATTCAATTAAATAATGCAATAATCTAATATCAATAGTAATTAATAAAAAAATAAATTAAGAAAAAATTATAAAACTTAAATTATTATTATAAATCCATACATTCCTAAAAACTTCATTAAACGCTACCTTCTTTATGATATTACAATCACAATTGTTTTCATGACATAATAAGATCTTCAAACCATGACGGTTTGTTATTCTAGACACAACGACATATAATCGACGATGACTAAATACATATTTTTTCAAAAAAAAAAAACACCTACATTAAAAAACGATTGCCCCTAACTTTTATTAATAGTCATAACTAACATATGACTCAATCAATGAAAATTTGTCTACGTTGAAACTTAAAAGGCAAAAAATGTAAGATCAAAAGTGTCAATGTATGTCGCGGTATCAATATCAATTGTCCACTATTACTTCCAGTTAGAATCTTAGCTTCAAGAACTTTATCACCCAACATGTTTATAACCAAACTACCCATAAAACAAAATATTATATTATAAATTTATAAATAAAGCAAATGCAAAATTTTGTATGATAGAAAATAAAATATAAAAATAAAGAGAAAGATACTAAAAAAAAAGACACAAATCTGGTTTCATTGCATAGACCGCTGGAGTGGTCTATATTTATCAATAACATTACCGGTGTTCCAACTTTCAAATTCAATTCATGATCAGGTACACCAGAACACTTCAAACTATTCAAAAATTCAGGAGTATGGACATCAGAGTAATTATCAACATTCAAATTAGATCTGCAAGGATTGTCAGCGCTCAAGTAAATACGTGGTTCATTTTCATTTATTTGAATCATGTGATCACTTATTGACATAACAACATCTAACGTGGGTGCAAGAATAACTCTACTTCGTAAATAGTCCTGATCATCCATCATATTCTTAAAATCGGGATAAATGCTATCAACAATTGTAGAAATCGGATCATCACTACCCTTTAGCAAAATATCCTCAGAAATTTGTACATCACATTCGTACTCATTTTCTGATCCTATACTGCCATATCCAATAGATGTTATCCATTCAGAAAAAGAATTCAATTCATGTACAACTTCATCAGATCTTAGGGTTTGCAACCTCGTGTTCTTAGTAAGTTTCAGAAGAGTACAATCATTACACAAATTAGATGAGTTGATAGTAGCGTGAACGATATCCTACCTCGTTCCTTTTGAAATAATAGGTAATATCTGACGAAAACACCTCCAAGGACAACATTCTTACCGTCAAAAGGAAGTTCAGATGACAATGAATTTGTGAGCTGCATAATATCATTCAAAGTCGTATCGAGAGCCTCAATAAAACATCTCTTCACCATTGGTGCTTCATCCCATATTATAAGAGCACATTTAATCAAAAGCCCAGCAAGAGGACTTCCTTGATAAATACTGCATGTAGAATCTTTAATAACATCAATTGGAATGAAAAATGTAGAATGGGTATATAGTATGTCCACCAGGAAGAAGAAGTGTAGCTATATCACTAAAGGCTACATTAATTACAATCTTGCCTTTAGATCTTAAACATGTTGATAGAGTCTTCCATATAATATTTTTTCCTGTTCTACCATATCCATAAACAAAAAATACACCACACTTACCAGACGGAATGGTCCTAATTATTTTATCATACACATCACGTTGTTCGTCACTAAGTTTGCTAATTAAATTCTCATACTCTAACTTAAAATCTGATATGTTGTATGAAAACTCATTCAAAATAAATCTATTTCTAGATGAAAAGTACGGATCATGGTTTACCATCGACATGCCTTCAAAATCTTGCAAAAACTTACCAAGAGTCCGCAATATATTATCAATTTTCTATCAAACAACAACTCTTGATTTCATCATCTGTCATCCTTAATTTTACGGGAATTTAAAATTAAAATGATATTAGTTAACTATGCTAAGATAAAATAATATAGAATTTTAATTTTTTTTCATTAGTCCATGAGGGATATATTTATTCAAAGTGATTAAAATTTAGAATTAAATAGATATTTATATTTAAAATGATAAATAAGTATATAATTAACAAATCACATTATTATTTATTATGTATATAGGTTTACATTTAGTTAATTATTCTAAAATAAATTAATATAAAATATTTGATTTTTTTTATAAGTAAATTATGTATATTATGAAAATCAGTTGAAACATAGACTTAAATTGATATATGTATTTGATATGATAAATAAACATAAAATAAATTATATTATAATTTTGGGTTAATTGCAAAAAAAATCACCACCTTTTGAGTATTTATCGATTACAACATATTCTTTTTTTCTTTGCAATTTGATGCATCATCTTTTTAAATTTTGCAATTTCATGCACAATTTTTTTAAGTTTTACAATTTAATGCACCGAAATATTTTCCGATCATTTTTAATTCAATATGGCTATCTAAAATTATGAATTCTCCATAATGTGTGCGATTAGAAAAAAAAAATACAACATAAACATCCGAAAAAACTATTTTATGTGATTAAGAAAAAAATAAAGTAACATGAAGGAAAAGAAATTAAGACAATGGAGGAATAATTAAATATGATTTTGGTTAATGCACGACTTGTGTGATTATAATTTTTTTTTTTTTTTTTCAAAACACTTTAATGCACATCAAATGAATAAATATAATTACTATATGAATTGTTTTGCATAACTTCTTGATTGATTCTTTTTTTTCAATAAGATTATATAGATATCACATTTGTATGGAGGATAAGAGTTTGAGATGGAAAACACCCAAACAATACTTGTAATATCAAAGCGTAATGATGGAGAATTTTATCGAAAATCAAAGAAAATATATATTGATGGATTAGTGTGCAATTTATGTAAAAATATTTTAAAAATTGTGTGTCATTCATTAAAAAAAATTTATTAGTTGATAGTCTATGTGTCAACAACGTGGTTAATTCGCTATTTTCGACGCCAAGTTAAATCAAAATTGACCGAAAAATATATTGGTGCATCGAATTGCAAAACATAAAAAGGTGGTGTATCAAATTGCAACGAAAAAAAGAATATGTTGTAATTGATAAATACACTAAAGGTCGTGATTTTTTTTTGCAATTAACCCAATAATTTTTCATATATATCATTTAAAGATTTAAACTTGTTTCAACAAAAAAAATAACATATTAAAATATTATGTATAAAAAAACAATTCAATATAAATATATGAATATTTTTCATTAATACAAATCATTATTATTGATTTAGTTATATAAATTGATTTAAGTGTTATTGATGTAGATAATTAATAAATAATAAAATATATTTTATCTATTCCAAAATATATATAAAAATATACATATGAACTACGTATACAAATCAAAACTTAATTTTATCTTTTATTAATTACTACATTTTTTTTAGATAATATATATAAAATAAGTACAAAAATTATCTAATTTTTTTTATTCTAAATTCAAAATTATAAAAAATAAATAAAAAATCTCAACTTCAATTAAATGTTCAATCATAAAAAATTTGTTGTATCCCTATTTTTTTTTAAGGTTAATATTAAATTATGTGAAATAATTTAATCGATCAAAGTTCTCAATAAATCACAAATAATTTAAAGTAATTAATTGACCAACTGACTTAAAATGACTTGCATATTAGTGAAGTAGAATAATTATAATGGAATTAAATTACAAAGAAAATAATTAAACATACCTTAAAAAAAATGCATAATTCTTCTTCTATTATAAATAATATCATCAGACATGTATCTCCAACACTTTTGTCAAATTTCATAAGGTCGACCCAACAAACATGATGTTAGCAGCGTAACAAATAAAAATCTCATCGAAAATGCTGAAGCCGAACGACTAACTTCCTCCATACCTTCAACATACTCTCTATCATCGTCCAACAAATCTCTAGCAAAGCAAGCTTCTCGAAATGTTGGATGAATTACTCCATTGAATTTCTTCAAATCATCACAAGATGTAGGTCCACGAACTACATTCAAGACTATCCTCAAGTAATGTGACTCACCAGAACCAGGAAGAACGTAACAAATACATCTAATTGAAAAACATTTATTCCTTTCAACTTACTCTCTAGTTTTCGACTTTCATACGAAGAATTGTGGTATTTCAGCATAAGTCAAATTTTTTACTTTAGAAGAATTCTTGTTGAGTTCAAACCAAGCTAAGAATATATTTTATTTTACCCATGGTCTTTCTAAGATAGATTTCAAACATGCACGAACACCAAATAAAACAATCTGCTTATCAAGAAGCTCGATGAAATCCCAAATCTTCAACTGGAGGATTTCTGTAATTAATCTCAAACCGAAAATTCTCCAAGCAGCATCATATGGAGAAATGTACCTACAATCATGTAACACGATCATGTCCTTTAATTTGTTGACATACTTGAATAGGTATTTTATGGATATTGATTGATTACACCATTCAACATTGACGTGTGCACCATATATACTTCAAAAGAAGATAACGATTAGGAACAACGTGTTTGTTATAAAAAATAGAACCCTTCTTGTTCAAAATCATTCCATCATCCCATCATCCCATTCGCATATAAATAGGATAACCATCTTCATCAATAGAAGACTCTGAAACAAATCTTTTAGAAAAACATTGTGTATATGAACCTTCATCGGTCATATAAGGTGAACGTGGATTTACAGCACCACAAGGATCATTTATCATAAGATAAAGAATAATTAGTTATAATAAAAATCATATGTAGCAAACTCAAATATATACAAACCTCATTGTGATTTTCAAGAAACGTCAATATATGTGCATGGGGAAGACTGCGCTTTTGAAATTCAATAGTATAAAGAACTGCACATAAAATTGAAAAAAAAAAAAAGATAAAATGTAGTGAATAGATAATTTAAAAAATAAAATTATTATTTTAAACCAAAAAATAAATAAATTTAAATACCTTCTTTGACATTCCCAAATATTTTTTTTCTTTTAAATATCATTTAATAATCCGTCAAATTTAATCTTAAATATTCGACATATTATATTTGGGCGGTCTTCAGGATTAAGGCCATTCTATTTTAAAAAACGTACAATCTCAGGCCATTTTTTATTATACGTGAAGATTAGAAATAATTGAGGATAATCGACCCATCTACAAATTGTCATTGCTTCTAGATAATTTTGGTCCATGAAGCGTGCACCTCTGGTGAATGAAGAGGTGACAAAACAACTCACTTTGTAGCCAAAAAATGCATCTTTCATACCATTATTCATTTACGACGAAGCTCTAATTGACGCGTCCTTATGTATTTAAGTCTAACGGCGTCAACAATAAATTGTTGAGTGAGCTTTTTTGAAGATAAAATCGTAGAAGGTTCACCATTCCTACGTTGAAGTCGAAATGCAAAGTACTCTCTAAAACTAAATTACGCGTTCCAGATGTATGCAGCAAACGAAATATCGTCGTTATACCCATTCTCACCATATGAGAAAAGGAGTGAATATTACAAACCAAGGTTATACACAGACTTTAATAGTAAGAACAAACATATAATAAAACTAACCATTTTTTAAATTAGTTCAACAAAATTAGATGGTACCTAATAATAAACAAAAAAATGAGAAAGTAATAATGATGTTGGTATATCATTAAATCATCATGATTGCATTAACAATTCTCTAACTACAAATAAAAATATGAATATATTTCATGAAAAAAATGTATTCAATATATAATGTTTAATCCAAAGACTATTTAAACAAAAAATAAAATAAAAAATAGGTGAAAAAAAAACATAAACCTAAAATTTGATATCGGAAAACATGGCTATCTAGAATCGATTATTTTTAAAAAAATGTGATTTTATTGTAATATCCTCGTTAAATAAAATATGGAGTTTAATATTAAGTCAGAGGTATTTTCGACCTTTTACCATATCCAAAATCTAAATGTGTAGTGCCACCCATTTGGAATATAGTACTCCACCCATTTTCGACTTTTTAAGGAAAAATGTAATGAGTGGAGTGTTGAAGGGTAATTTTGTAAAGTTAAATTAATAAGTAAAGAGAGTGGTTGAAATGAGTGTAAAAGTAATAACATTTTATGTAAATATTTGAATATTGTGAGGATGAAGTTTATAAAATAATTTTCTTTTTAGTGGTGTGAAAATAATTATGGGACAAACGAATAAGGAAAGTGCATGTGCAAACAGTCGTAGAACGGGTGGAAGTATATTTTAAGGACATTTTAATTAGTATTGACTATAAGATAGAGAAATTAATTTGAACACATACACGTGATTTATAATATGAAATAAAAACTTTCAATAACTTTAAAATGTCTAGTTTATACAAAATTAAATTCCTAAAAAACATTATTTAAAAGACAAAGTAAATAAATTAATCATTTAAGACAGTAATTAAGTAAAAACTAATTCTTTAACATGAAACCTTAAAAATTTAACATTTAACTATGTCAACCAATATACTATTGGTCAAATTAAGTTACATGATAGATAACAATTTAAATTAATTCTTCATGGATTTTTTTAAATTATATTATAGGGTTAATTTTAAATAAATATACCATATTTAATCACGACTTTCAACTATTATTATAAAAAATTCCAACTATTCACCGTGTTGCAATTTGATATACATTTTTATTTTTCAGTCAGCAATCGATGATGTGGGTTGTTGGAGCTCGCCACATGAGATTACTATCACTAATAAAATTAAGAGATAAAATAAAGAATATCAACCAATGAACAATATAAAGATCACGCTAGCATTTGTAAAAGAAAACAATTATTTACCTTTATTTAAATCAACAATTAAAGAATTAATTGCAACTCAAACCCTCATTGAACAACATTGAAATGAAGTTATGAATTATATTCTCGTAAAAAAAAGACGAAATTTTAAAAAATTGGCAAAGAACGAAGAATTTAGAACCAAGATTAATATAGACGTTTAGAGCGACTCTATAGGTATCCACAAACGTCTATAACCCAAAGCAACGCTGAAATATAAACCTATATCTAAGGAAAAATCAAACCTTATGAGTACTTCTATATTTTTATTTAACTATATTTGTTTATATTAAAAAAATAC
Source organism: Galeopsis tetrahit (assembly GCA_963675135.1). Classification (NCBI taxonomy): domain Eukaryota; kingdom Viridiplantae; phylum Streptophyta; class Magnoliopsida; order Lamiales; family Lamiaceae; genus Galeopsis; species Galeopsis tetrahit. Next base: position 13,739,475 of record OY776131.1, read on the forward strand.
TCTCCAAATCAAATTTATAACAAATCACATTTTCAACTTCAATTAAAATTTGCAATCATAAAAATAAATTGTATCCCTAAAAAAATGATTTTTTAAAAAGTAATAGTATAAAATTATGTAAAATAATCTAATAAATAAAAGTTACCTCTCTCTCTCTCTCTATATATATATATATATAAAATCAAGAATTATTAAGAAATAATTTTAGTACTTTTTCAAGATCATCTTACATAATTTGTTCGTAAAAGTTCAAAAGTACCATTACATTTATAATACAAACATTAAAAGTACAACAATTCACTTTATAATATTTGTGGACAACCTTTTGCTATCACACCAGTCCATCGAAATGAGAAGTCGAAAGGAAAGACAAAACATTGTTTCTATTACAAATTTACAATAAAGTTTTGATATTGCAATACGATTAGAATATTAAAAAAACTCAAATTTCCAACTTTGTATAAGAATATTACAATAAAAAGGGTTAAAAAAAAGAATATTAAAATAAATGAAATAATGTATTTCACAAAGTTACAAATTTTAGTGCATAAAAAAAAATTCAAAGTTGGACCACCACGATTTTCAGGTACATCTATTGCAGGAGATGAAGATTTGATGTCCAAATGATGATTGTAAAATAAAATACAAACAAACTCATAAATTGATTCCTTATAAAATTGATGACATAGAAGATCGATCCTACCAGTTGCTTTTTCTAGAATTTGAGCTAGCAACCAATCTTAAAAAAACGTATCAGTGGAAATAAAATAGTGAAACGGTACTTCAGAAGGGCCTAACAAATTTATGAAACGGTACATAGCAAATCTGCAGCTTCAAATTTTCATCTTACTTGTTGTGGACTATTACTGAAAAAGTAATATAAACATACTTTCAACTTTACTAATGCCTAGAAATAGAATGAAATTGATAATGATAAATAATCAAACAAATGTGTGTCAATTCTAGCTAATACAAAACAACCAATCAAACATTACTAAATATGTACTTAAAGTCTTAAATATAATATATCATCCCGAATTCATCTTTACGATCTAAAAAAAAAAAATCATCTACATAAGATAATCATTGCCCATGACTTTTATTAATAGACATATCATATGAGTCATATGACACAATCAATGAAAATAGTATACATTGAAACTTGAAAAACGGTCTAAAATTATAAGGAGTTGATATAAGTCTCGATATCAATGTTAATTGTCCAACACTACTTCTAGTTATAACCTTAACTTCAAGAACCTCATTACTCAACCCGATTATAACCAACCTACACATAGAACAAAATATTATATTATGAATTTAATTTATAGATAAAATAAATGCAAAATTTTAAGCGCTAGGAAAAAAAATTAAAAAATTAAAAAATTAGAAAAAATATGACACAAACTTGGTTTCATTGCACAAGCCCCTTGAATGATATATATTTCTCAATAATATCACAAGTGTTCCAACTTCCAAATTCAGTTCATGATTAGGTACACACGAATACTTCAAACTATTCAAAATTCAGGAGTATAGACATTAGATAAAATATCAACATTCGAATCAGATTTGCAAGGACTGTCAGAGCTCAAATAAGTATGTGACTCGTTTTCATTTAAATGAATCATGTTCAAATTTATTGACCATACAATATGTAATATAGGTGTAAGAATTGCTCTACTTTGTAAATAATCATGATCACCCAAACTAAATGTAAATCACTTTGCATATATATCATTATATATATGTACTTAAAGTCTTAAATATAATATATCATCCTGAATTCCCGACTCATTTACAGACTTTGCACAAAAAGATTAACATGTACGCTTGTAAAAGATTATAAACATAGAGACGTTTTATTTTTGTTCGGATTTTAAAAGACGTAGTATTTGATATTTTAGAGCCACTCATACTTATTGTGGGCACAAGATCGAAAAAATCGAATTTCCAAACCGAACTAATGATTTCGGTTTATTTGGTTCGATTTATTCGGTTGTCCAGTTCGGTTGAAATATTTTTTTTAAATTTCATTTTTTCGGTTCAGTTCGTTTTATATTTTACAAAATCGAATAAAAATCGCACTAAATTTCTTTATTTAAATTAAAAAAGCTTATTTAATTAATAAATTGTATGGAACAATACATTGAAAAAAATAAACTCTACTTGAAGTATGCTACTTTATTAATTTTCAATCTCAATTCAATTCGACATTTGTAGTCTTCTTGCCCCACTAAAAAAATAATTATATCCCTTGAAAATAGATTTCATTGTGGGAAATGCAACAAAATCATTAATTTTTTGTGTGAGATTTGTATGGTTTGTAATTTTAAACTTTGAGAAACTTGTAATTTATGATTGTGAACTCTTGAACTTATAATTTGAATTTAATTTTTAATGTAAAAAAATATTGAAAAATGTTTAATTGTTAAAAAAAAAAAATTTATGCAAGAATTACGTTTAAACTGAACCGAACCATCCGAACATTTATTCGATTCTAACAAAATTCGGTTCGATTTCTATTTCATTTTTTAAATTTTCACTTATTTCGGTTCAGTTGAAAAAAGCTCAAAATCGAACCGAACCATCCAAATGCCCACCCCTACTCATACTTGGAATGGATAGAATTTGTAAATTACGTGAATCATTATTAAAAAATATACTATATAACAAATATTTTACATCGAGTTTAATAAAAAAAAATACTCTCTCTGTCACGGTTAAAGCAGCCTATGAGCTTTGAGTACATAGATTAAAAAATATGATAGAATAAGTAGAGATGTATTAGGGGTGATATGATTGAGAGAGAAATGTGAGAAAAATAAAAGTTAGATAACTTTCATTGGAATGGAGGGGGTTTTAACATTCAGAATAATTCATTCGATATGATTTAAAGAATATAATTTATTTTAAATAATTTATAAAAGTAGAAAATATGTGAATGAAGAAAGGGAATATTTCAAGAAATTATTATACATTAAAAAAGTAAATCATTAAAAAATAACCATGTGTCTTGAGAAAGAAGAACGCTAAAAAAAAGAAAAAAAATGATACACGTTTTTTTAGCAAGCAAATAGTTAAAATATTTTGCATACGACAAAACCATGTATATCTTTCTAATGCAATTTTGTAGGCAGTTCTTTATATGTCAAGTAAATAAATTATATTCATAGGAAAAAAAATTATGCTCGAACACAACAAAATAATTATAAGAGGAAAAAAAAAGCAAGCAAAGAAATATTAGATTAGTTAATCACTGAAAAAAATATATTCATCTAGTAAATCGAACAGGCAGATAAAAATAAGATGAATAATATATAGCAGTATACATAAAAAAAAAGTTCATGAATTAGGGATGACAATATTGACCCGTCCCGTAGGTACCCGCCCCAAGAGATTAGGGCCAGGTCAGATCGGTCCCATATTGAGAACGGATCGGACCTGTCACGTATATAAACATGTCGGGTTTGAGTCACATGTTAGACCCGCATTGCATTGATAATATTTATATTTAATATTAATTTTAAAAAAATTGAACGTTAAAAAATATTGATTTAGTATTTCTTTACTCAATTGTGACTTAGATATTTGATTAAATCTGATTGAATATTGATTCAAATTATTGTTTTTTGTTTCAATGATCATATGCATGAGAAATAATACTTTCAACTGTGAGATAAATTTAAAAAATTCAACATGAAATATAAAAATGGTCGGGGAGGGTCTATCTCGTCCGTATGGGATGATTATTCAGGATATGTGCAGGGCACAGGGTAGGTTTGGGTAATCAACTACCCGACCTGACCTGCCTCATTGTTGTAATGGAGATATATTCATATATGGTCATATAACTTTGAGTGAATCCACAAAAGGTCCTGTAACTTTTAATTTGATCAATTTTAGTCTTTTTAGTCTCAATTTTGCTCCTTAAGGTCCTGTAACTTTTAATTTTATCAATTTTAATCTTTTTAGTCTCAATTTTACTCCTTTTGGTCATGATCCTATAGGCATCTACAAATAAGAAAATAAACTATTAATAGTGTAAGAAAATATTATATAATAATTAAATAATATTAAAAATAGAATACTAAAAATATTACCACAATAGAAAAGTCCTTCATCAATTAATATAGGATTAAGTCTTTCCTTCATCATTCTAGTAGTATGGTCAAATATTTTGATCTCAAAAAAGTTTTCTAGATTTATATGTAAAATGTAATAGATTACTGAGATTGGCATGGTACCAAATGTTTCCAACTTTTGTTGCGGTTAAATCTACAATGTGTTGGATGGATCGATTAAATCAATATAAACGTTATCATTTTCGAGATTCAACTAATTAGCAAGTTGATTCGGAAACCCCTAAAACATTAATTAATAAATTGATTAAACATCCTGACTTTAATAACTAAATATTTAAATTTAATATATATATATATATATATCTATACTAATATAATACACCAAGTCAATGTGTTTTCCTAATATATTAAAATACAAAACTCACCATCCAATCTCTGTAACTCTTATGATTCGGTGGTGCGTATTTTAAGAAGAACTTAAAATTATCTTTGGAATATTCTTTAACGATATGACGATCGATATCAACTTGTTTCATAAATAGAGTATCTACATGTGTAAAAAAAAATTATAAATGATATTGTATAAAGTTATTAAATAAATGAATTAAAAATAAATTAATACATTTCAATGTTGGAGGATTCATACATTTCCTTGATAAAATCACTCATTAATTATTTTGATAATACGGAGTATTAAATTTTAAATACACACATTAAAATTATTGTTTTTTAAAATGCAAACGAATTAATTAGGACAATTTTGTGCCATAATTACCGCTAATCTTAATATCAATTAATTACCAAAGTTACGTTATTGTTAGTTTATATAGAGATTTACAAAATAATTAGACAATAAAAAAAATCATTTAAATTTACAAAATTAAGGAAATCATAAATTTAGAGTTGAAATTTAATGGTTAAATATATTCTCCTACCATGAAAATTTTGAATTATGATATTAATATAATTTATTAAGAAGAAAAAATTGAAGTTGGTTATGAATTTTTTTTAATTAAGAAGGCCATAAATTTAGGGTTAAATTGATTGTGGGTCACAAGGCAATTGCTTATACATGAAAGTATGAAACATTGACATCATAATTAGTTGACAAAAATCTGATAATTAGGTATATTGTGCTACAAATTTTGTGTAAAATAAAATAAATTAATAATATAAATATCTCTAAATATCTTTGTAATAATCAATATTAGTCAATATTTATGTAATGGAATTACTCCTTAATTGTTTCCATAATATTAAATTCTGAAGACGCACATTAAAATTATTATCTTTTAAAATGAAAACGATTTCATTAGGTCAATTTTATCCTATAATTATCGTCAATTTTAATATCAATTAATTACAAAAGTTATTGTTAGTTTATTCAGATTTACAAATTAATTAGACAATAAAAAAAAATCATTTAATTTTACAAAATTAAGACAACCATAAATTTAGAATTTAAATTCAATGGTACAATATATTCTTCTACAATGAAAATTTTGAATTAATATATTAATATAATTTATTAAGAAGAAAAAATTGAAATTGATCATTAAAAAAATCTTAAATTAAGGAAACCATAAATTTAGCCAATTGATTATACGTAAATCTTTCAAATCATAATTAGTTGGCAAAATCTAATATTTAGGAAAAATTGTGCTACAGACTTTGTGATATAAACAAATTAATTAATAATATAAATATCTTTGTCGACCTTAAATATACTACGATAGAATTACTCCTTAATTGTCGACCTTAAATTAAGGAAACCATAAATTTCGAGACCCATTGACTTATTCGAGGCTTAAATATATTAATATTGCAAACGTTACAAATGAAACACAAAGAAAGTAGGAACATAAACTGACGGAAATGAGACGGTGGCGGAGGGAGCGGCAGTGGACGGCACCACCGACAACACATTTGGATAAAAGTCATTAACAGGCATCCCACCATCAACAAAGATTTATCTACTCGGTAATAAATAATGAAGCCGGAAGACAAAGGAATGCCACCACCGACGACTCCTCTAAAGGATTTCCCAGCCACCGCATTGGAGATCGCTTGTATAATTCCCCCATGTATTCTTTGTTACTCAACAACTGAATTACAAATTAAAAGTTCAGACTCTGTTTTATAGATGCAAAGTACTACATATTAAAACACATTTTGATTATTAAAAGGTAACTTGTGATTTTTTATTTTTTTTCGTTTGTTTAAGAAACAGGCCGAATTTAGGGGACGAAAAATTTAAACCCGGTTTATAATGGAAAAGTTCTTTTTTTTTTGTTTGTTTGAATAATATAATCGGGGCCAAATTTAGTAGCAAGGTCGAATCGGTCCGAGACACAAATTTCTGAAAACCTAAAAAAGAGAGAAATTGAGAATCAAAATGAGAGAGAAATTTAATGTTAATGGTCATTTTTTATTTTTTATCAGTATATTTTTTTTTATGTACCAATATTAACCGAAGCTTTAGTCAATCGATGCAAAATTACGAATAACATATACTCAATAAGATGATAATCAAATCAATAAAATAAATTGATCTTATAAACATATGTGTTCCCATCAAATACAAAAATACAAAATTCCTATACAAAAATTGTATAACAACACAAAAATACAAAATTCCTATAACAATACAACATCATTACATAAGAAACACAGGAGAGAAAAGATATTTGATGAGGATGACAAAAAAAATGGCGAATTTATAGAGAATAGAAGAAAACCGTTACAAATTTTAAGGAATTGATCTGAAGGACACCATTCAATCTAGAAATATCGACGGTTAAGATGAAAAGTGATAAATGAAAAATATTAATTATAAATAATAAATGACACTTACCATGATTAGCAAGAAAACTAAATGAACGGCCAAGATCAAGATTAAGAAAAGTGATCAACGGCCCACAAAGTTTCCCGCCGAAACTAAAAATGGTAATCCGTAGGTGTATTATATATTTATAGATACGCTTCCGCTGCTTACATCACATATTTAATGAATATTTAAATTATTGTAATGTGTGGAAGAAGATGAAGTTTTTTTAATTTAAAATCATTTAAATAAGGACATATTTAAAATTTTATAATTCCAACTTCCAACTCACAAAAGCTTAGGGTTCCACACACAGAATGGAACATCAATTGTGAAAAAAGAGAAGGAAAAGAAGAATGAAAGACTGAAATAATTCATTTTTAAGATCTAAATTTAATTTCTTCCATAATTTTTTTATGTGTGTCCGACTTGACCCCATAAAGATTATATCGTTTTTAACCTTTTAAACGCTCCAACACTTACGTTAGTTGTCAAAGGATATTAAGATCTTCATAACGAATCTTGATGTCCAAAGTATCACTATTAATGTTAAATAGGTAAGCCAAAAGTTGACTCATCTTAAACATTGGTCTTACCGATAATGGAATTGACGTTGTTACTAAAAAATAAATACTGAATATTTTGTTTTTCTCGAGGCTTCTATGTTCTTATTTAACTTGCATTGAATTTAGAAATTATTTGCTTATTAGATTAGATTGTGAAGTTCATAAAATTAGACATTCATTAAAATATTGATTTTTTTTTTTGGCACTGAATGATTTTTTAATCATTATATTCATCTGTCTAATTTTATTATTTATTTTAGTTTTTCAATTTTAATTCCTCTCATTCCATTTTTAACCATTAACCTCTGTACACACTACTACGAGTACGAAAAAGATAATTATTCAGAATCTATTAAAAAAAATTAATAAATAAAAATATAATTTTATTATAATATTCTATCAAAAATATATTCAACTTTTTATATATAGATTGGGTGAATTTTCAGATTAAGAATAAATTAATAAACTCATGATACCTAATTACGTCATTATACACCTTCAACTTATATAGAGAAGGGACTATTTTTTTTTTATAAATAAAATACAGCAAATATTATATTTATAGACATAATATGAAAATATTAATTTTACTAAAGTAAACATCGATGTAAGAGCCATATATTATAGACATGACATGGAAACATTAATTTTCTGAAACTGAACATTAATGTGACAGCCATATTTATATTATTAGTAGCATTATTAATCTCATTTATTCAATTTTATTATTCTCATTTAAATTAAATTTAAAATAATTATTTATATAAAAAGCGAAAATTTTATAAAATAGTGTAAATAGTATTTTTTTAAAAAAAAAATAAGAATTATAAATTAGATAAATAAAAAAATGAAAATTATAAAAATGAATGGAAGGAGTACTTATAATTCAAAATAAGTAGTTTTGAATCAATAAACATATATTAAAAAATAGATTCAAGTTTCTTATTTTAAGTCAGAAAGGAAATTACACTTTTACCCCTAGTGTTTGATACAAGGTATTCATGACGTAAAAATTGGGACATTGTATTTGGAAATGTAAGGTTTGGTTAGCCCTCACCACTCACCAGTATAAACGGACATTAATTTTTGTGTAGAAGATGATGTACAATAAATACCTTCCTTGTTCGTTAAAAGTCTATTCACTTTTTTTTTTTACATACTCCATGTTTTAAAAATAATTCATATTTAACATTAACAAGTTGGTCCAGTGGTGTATACTTAAAACTTAGAAGTGTACTCCTCTCTAGATCTTAAGTTTTAAATCTTCTAAGGTTCAAACAATTTCTATGAGGTTAGTTCATACAAAGCGCAAGCACAAAACTAAGGATGACAATTTCAACCCGTCCCATCCGACCCGTGCTATTTGGATTACCCTGCCTCGGACCCGTATTGAAATGGAACGGGTTCGGGTATCGCAATCGACCCGTAACCCGTTTTTATATTTATTTATTTTATATACATTATACATATAAGTATAATATATTTTCAATATTTTACATGTAACATGTTTATTAATATATATATATATATATATATATATATATATAACAATAATTCACCTTCATATATATATATTTTAAGTTAATATAAATTAATAAAATACAATATCAAATGCAATATGATATTTCATCTAAAAATTTATATCAATATTAACCTCTTATAATGTGAAAATAAATTTATAAACATGCTTCTAAAATTATTTTATTTATTTTTTAATACAAATCTAAATTTTATTTTATATGTTTTAAAAAAAATATTATTTTAAAAAAAAATATTTTTAAAATTTAAAATGGGTCGTCCCGATTTGTCCTGGCCCGCCCTGGACCTGTAATGAAATAGGTCGGGTCCGGGGGTATCTTGGTGCCAAATCCGATCCGACCTATTGCCATCCCTACACAAAACTCTGGCTTTAAACGAGACCATCGTCCACTAACTTTAAACGAAACCCCTCAAGTGGACGGTGAGATTGATCCACCGGGATTAGTCGGTCCTTGAAACGGATACCCGAGACTTAAAAAAATAATTAAAAAAAAATTATATTTTAATTATAAAGTAGATACCTGAGACTTAAAAAAATATTTTTAAAAAATTATATTTTAATTATAAAGTAGATATATGAGGTAACGAGTAAAAAATATTGTTGGTAGATCATTCATTAAAGTAAAAAAGATACTTAAAAGTTAATTATTTAAATAAAATAAGCATATTATTTATGGATAAAAAAATAGAATTGAACACACTTTTAATGGACGGAACTAGTCAGTGAATTTTAATGTACTCTCTTAATTTCAGAATAACTTTTACATGTAGGTGGACACGTAAATTTAAAAAATGCAACAATGAATAGAGTTTTGAATGACAATTATGTAAACATTTATGTATAAAAGTAAATAAAAAAGTTGACTTGTGTATATGTGTGAGTTAAAATTTAAAAGTAATGACATTTTACGTAAAATTGAGAATATTGTGAAGATAAAATTTATTTAAAATTGTTTTAAGGGGGTTGAAATTATTTGAAATATCCAAAAATAAAAATGGTGAAAGTTATGGTGGGGGGAGGGAGGAACACTTTTGGTTAAATAGATTTGAAGGTCTTTATGATGCATGGTTATATATGTCAGATAATAAATAGTAGTATAGCTGTACATTCATTAATTAGGTCATTTATTATGTTTATTAGGTTTGTTAGCCATCAATCAGTCTTTATTTATCTTGTATATATAAATAGCTGTTCAAATTTGGTTAGCTATAAATATCACACTCCATCTTGTACTATATATATAGTTGTTCGCCTAATATTTGTGGTGTATCGAAATCAATTAAATAGCAATCATAACAATAAACTATTCGAATTTTACTCACTAAGGTTTTTTTTATAGCTATAATTAACGAAAGATACCAAAAAAAAAAAAAATTAACCAATGTAGAAACAATCCTCCTATATACTATTAGAGGGTTCACGTTGTTTAGGTGTCAATTTCTTATAAGTTTTGATAATGCATAAATTTATTAAAAAGTTTGAATTAGGTGTGAAATAGAGAGATAATTTTGTGTATGTCATTTTATACTATTTTGAGTACAATCTTAAAAGGAAAATATAAGTTACTCAATTAATTTAATATATTTTATCCTAATTTAATAGTTGAAAAATATGTTCGATTAAAAAATAAAATGTAAATGATATCATTTTAGATGTACACTAAATGATGTATTTATATTATATGATAAATATTGTATTATTTTTAAACAATATATAAATTTAATGTATTTAAAAAAAATTAATTACATAAATATATATTTTAAAATTACACACTAACATACAAATAGGTACAATAAATTAATGTATCATACTGTAAAATTACTTTTTACGAATATTTTGCGTAATATGCGCGATCTCATTTAGTTAGGTCTTATGGGAGGAATGACCCCTATCAGGGGGTGGACTATCCCCTATCCCATTCGTGTTTGTCCCTACTCAGGGGGTATAAAAGATATTAGACGAGTGTTTTAAGACGTGTAAGAAAAATTAACCCTACTATATGATTTGGTCAACTGACTTCGCTAGAAACTTAGAACTAGTTAGTCTACTGATTAATCTTCTTATAGAGAAGCGTGCAGAATGTAGTGTGCCCATTTTTAAAGATTATACTCATCTACTACTTAATAAATCTTTTACTTTCATGCATAAACATATTTTGGGGTATTAGCTGACTTGGTGTCAGTTGATCATGATAGTTCAAATAGCAAAACAAATTAATGCGTATCAAATGATTTGATATCAGCTGATACAATATATTTTCCTTTAAACGTATGTTATGTAATATGCCTGTTAAAGCAGTAAATAACACATAGATTTATAGTGGTTCAAAACAACTCGTCCTACATCCACATTAATCCTTTAAACAAAGGTCCTTACTTCTTTAACATCCCAAGAGAAGACGTCTTACTACTTTATAGTCCCAAGAGAAGACTTTGGATCCTTTGACACTTCCAAGTGTACTCGATCCGCTAGTCATTGTGAGGGGTTAACACTCTTACAGTGATGGCTTTGATGTTTCTTCTTTGTGAGTCACTCAACCTATCTTCTAAGGGTTTATGATAGAAGGTAGGTTTCGTGTAGGTGTGAGAATTTCTCTTACAATCTAATTTAGCCTCATGCTAGGATTGAGAGATTCTCTCTAAGATTATAATATATATAAAACTATACTGACTTAGATGATACGAGCTCACTCACTGGGGTAAGGGTATACTTGTTGGATTTCTTCTTTAAAGTTCTTCTTGAGCCTTCTTGATGATGGACACTTATGAACATTAGCTCAAGCTTGGCATTCCTTCACTCTTATGTGAGATATGATAACGAACTCATATATATAATGTGGATTTGAAATATTACCGTTAGAGTGTAATTTCAAATCTTCACTATTTTAGGAAAATCAATCTTTTGATTTGATACTCTGAATATTACATTTCCATATAATATTCAGTGTATCTTTGAATTTAATGCTATGCAACTTTTATGTCAAATTCGTACATCCGTTGTCGTGTTTCCATTGGTCCACGTCAGCTTGTTTGGTGGCTCTTTAACGGATCTATATCAGTTGAGTACTCTCCATTAAATGAGGTCTTCATCGCTTGATGAAGTCTTCACCACCAGATGATGTCTTCACCACAAGATGATGTCTTCTCATCTTATAAGCAAACTCTGTCTCATCTTTTCTGGTCTTCTTCTTCTCTTCTTGAGCATTGTCATGTCTCTCCACTACATCAGTTGGGTTCCCCTCAGCAGATGTTGACTAGAATCTATCTATTACAAGATAAATAATAAAGTTGTTTATACAATACAACTTATCATATTACAAGTTGATTTGATTTATCAAAACAAAACATAAGTGATATCAATATCCCAACAATTTCACTCTTTTTGATATAACCAAATCACCTAACACTAAATGAAACAAAGAGTGCTAGTAAACAAATAATAGTGATAAATAAGTAAAAATAGATGGCTTCTGTAAGATGACAATGAGAAGTTGTCATTAGATGAAATAACTAGATGTTATCTCCAAAAACTAAAAATATGAGTTTTATTATTATAACACTTTACAAGTATAGGCTCACCTAGTCAACTATTACAGAAACCTTATCTCTACTCCTCAATTGATATGATGCAGAACATACGTCTTCCAATGACGCTTACTTGTCTTTAGGTCTTCAACAACTCATATCATCTTCATCTTCTTATCTTGCTCATACGCGTATAAATTCAGTCAGTCTAGAACTCAACTGAGCTGATGTTTCCCCTTAGCTGTTGACCTGTTCTGAAATATAAAATTCACAACCATGCAAGTATGATTTTATGAAAACATTATGTATGCAAAAACCAGTTTTTCAAAAGATGGATATATTTAGGACCAGGTGACCATTATAAAATAAAATAGATTTGATGCAATTTTCTTTTGAAAATAAAAGATATTTAAAGCAATGGTTTTTCGAACAACTGCTCTAATACCAATTGTTGGTCCCTACCCAAGGGGTATAAAAGATATCATACAAGTGTTTTAAGACGTGTAAGAAAAACTAACTCTACTAGATGACTTGGTCAGCTGACTTGACTAGGGGTCTAGGACTAGTTAGTCTGTGCCCATTTTAAAGATTATACTCGTCTACTGCTTAACAAATTTTTTACTTTCATGCATAAACATATTTTGGTGTATTAGTTGACTTGGTGTCAGCTGATCATGATAGTTCGAATAGCAAAACAGATTAATGCGTATCAGCTGATCATGATAGTTCGAATAGTAAAACAGATTAATGCGTATCAGCTGATACAATATATTTTCCTTTAAACGTATGTTATGTAAATATGCATGCTAAAGTAGTAAATAACACATAGATTTATTGTGGTTCAGAACAACTCGTCCTACATCCACTCTTACAACTTAACTGTGATATTAATCCTTTAAACAAAGGTCCTCGCTTCTTTAATGTCCCAAGAGAAGACGTCTTGCTACTTTATAGTCCCAAGTGAAATTTTTTGATCCTTTGACACTTCCAAGTGTACTCGATCCGTGATTAGTGTGAAAATTGTTTAAAATTCATGTATTTAATTTGCATAATTTTGTAGGATTTCATGCATTATTTACATTAAATTGACTAATTGGACTATTTTTATAGAGAAAATGAGCATTTTTAGAGCAAAACGCGTCTAATATAATTTGTGAAGTCAATCGAAGAAAAAAATCGAGAAGAGGAAAAAGTGAATGGGTTCAAAAAGAATAAAAAAATATAAATTGAAAGTCTGAATACAAGTTGGGCCTATTTAAATTAAAGGCATGTCTTGAAAGGTCCAAGAACAAGAACCAATTGGAAAAAAAGAAGTGCTTGCTGCAAGTTTTTCCCTGCCGACCCATTCATTTATTTTCGTCGAAGAAAAGAAATTCAGTTAAGGGCGCGGCTAAAGGCACCCAAGGATACTATGAGTACACCCACGCGATGAGAACACACACAAAACGGATGAGGACACCCACGTGGAAATCTAAAAAATAACCTTATCATCTCAAAACCTTTTATCTTCCTTCCATTCTCACATTTTAACACACAAAAGGGTGCACCCACCTCCACCTCCCTCTCCCTCCCCCTCCCAATCGGCGCCGCCGCCACCACCCCTCCCTCCCTAGCGGCGCCGCTCCTCCCCTCCCCACGCGGCGACAGCCCCGCTTCACTCCCCACGTCGTCGCTTCGAACGCCGCCGCCGCTGGAGAAGGGCGAATCGTCCGCCACCGCCCCTGCCCTCGTCCGCCCACCACCCCTCCCTAGCGGCGCCGCTCCTCCCCTCCCCTTCCCACGCGGTAACAGCGCCGCTTCGAACGCCGCCGCCGCTGGAGAAGGGCGAATCCTACGCCGCCGCCCCTGCCCTCGTTCGCCACCGCCCCTGCCCTCGCCGCCGCCCGTTTCAAGGTAGGTTCTTTCAAATCGACACCTTGTCCTTCGCTTCTTTCACTTCAGCGTCTCCCACTCTCTCTCCTCTCACTCTCACTTGCAACTCTTTAATCGAATTAGTTTCCAAGAGTCTGGGTTGTTTTGCTGGGTACGATTTGTATAGGGAAATTTTTTGTTGCTGTTATTGATAAGAACTAGCACTTGCAACTCTGTTTTTGTTTTTTTTTTTTTTTTTTTGAATTTACATTAAATACCCATCCCTTTTTTCCCTCCCCATGACTCGAACCCAGGATCTGGGGCCTAGGTAGTGGTGCTCTAACCACTTGAGCTATCCCACTTTGTCGCAACTCTGTTTTTGTTGCTGAAATTGAAAAATTTAGGAATCTAGGAAAATTAGGGTTTTTAAAAAAATTAGGGTTTTTAGAAGTTCGGGAATTATTTTCGAACATATTGAGTTTGTTTTGGAAATATTTTCGAACGTGTTTGTTTTGAATTTTTTTTCGAACATTCTGTTTTTGTTTTTGAAAAAATTTCGAACACCTTATTCGATTGTTTTTTTCGGACAAATTTAAGTTGTTTTGAATATTTTTTCGAACAACTTGAGTTTGTTCATTAAAAAATTTCGAACAACTTGAGTTTGTTGGGTAAAAATTTTCGAACAAGATGTCCAATTTTTTTTTGGACAAATGAAAGTTGTTCATGAATTTTTTTCGAACACATTGAGTTTGTTGTGTAAAATGTTTCGTACATCTTAACTTTATTCGGTTAATATTTTCGAACATCTTAAGAATTTTTTTTTATTATTTTTGTTGATTTTTTGTGTTTTGTTAAAAAATGGTGTTTGTTTTGGGGTGATCGAGTTGATTCTGTCGTGAAATAGAAGCGGTGGGTGTACTCATCCGTCCTTTTTTTTTTTTAAAGTGCAGGAGGGGTACAAACGTCATTTTGCATACCCCTCATGTTAAAAAAAAATTCCGGTGGGTGTACTCATAGTATTCTTGGGTGCCTTAGCCGCGCCCTTCAGTTAATTAAAAAAGCCCAACTCTATATTAATTGGACGTGACCTGCTGATGGAAAAAATGGGCATGGGGCCCATCTCATTGTTTATCTGGGTATTATTTGAATCTTATTTACTGTATATCACTAATTAATACTTGCTCAGTCCAATTTCATTATTTCCACTTTACTTTTTTAGTTGTCCAATTTTATTATGTCAATACCCTTTTTGGAAACAATACTATTCATACTACTTTATTTCCACCCTTCTACCATAATCACTTATTTACCCACTTTGCCATTCACTTTATTCCTAAACAATCATTTATTTATAAATGGATCCCATACTACCCCATCATACCCTCAACTTATCTACTTTATGAATAAACTAATCAATATTTATTAAAACCCGTGCTCGAAGAAGTGGACATAATAAAATTGGACGGAAGGAGCATTATTGTTTTGTAAAATCATATTAGTGGTTCATGGTAAACAAAAGGTTCATATAATACGTATATACTGTATATTTATGAAACCTTAGTCTTGTATGCAATTGGTCAATGAAACAATTAATAGTGTTTAAAAAAATACACTTGAGTTGCACGACGTATATAGTGCATATGAGAATTCATTGATTTTTTTTAATGCCACTGTATCCGATCTAAAAACCGATTAATTTGTGGGAGCATCATTTAAAACCAGAGATTTGCGCGCTGTATGGACATGACCACATACAAATTATTTACACCTTAGAGAGGAGCACGTACACTCTTAAGTCCTAACTCCGATCCGAAGGCTACCAGACTTCATTCATGAATATGCCTTTTCTTTTAAGGCGAATCAAATATTTTCTCTACATATCACACTCACACTCAAACTCGAACTCTAACTCTCTTTCCTTACGCGTCGTTTCCTCTCTCCCTCTTGCTCATCTCCATGACCATATATAGTCGCCCCTCTCTCAGATATTCTATTAGCCGGATATGCATGCCCAAGTAGGGGTGGTCATAAAACCGAACCGATGATTTTCGGTTTATTTGGTTCGGTTTATTCGATTGTTCGGTTCGGTTGAAATTTTTTAAAATTTTAATTTTTTCGATTCGGTTTATATTTTCTAAAAACCGAATAAACCGAACCGACCGAACTATAAATAAAAATAAATATAATTAATTAATAAATAAATATATATATAAATAAAACCCTAGATCTAATCTAACCGTAAACACTTAAACATTCATTTCCATTTCTAACGTTTCTTTTCCATTTCTACCGATTCCCCTACTTCCAGTTCGCGTTCGGCCACCACCGCCGTTAGCCCCACCAGCTCCGTCTTCGACGTCTGCCTCTCTTCGACGTATGCCTCTCTTCGTCGTCTTCGACTCTTCCACCACCGCAGTATGTTCTGCTTTGCTTGAATGTCCTTTTATTTAATTTAAGTTATATATGCTAGTTTTGTTTTGAGATTTTTAAATTATGTTTTTAGATATTTGATTTCATTAAATACAAATTGGAGATCTACTACAACATATTAATTATATTTTCAGATTTGATGTAACATATTATTTAATTTATTTTACAGTACATAGATTTTCCTGTTCTCTCAAAAATTGCTCGGGATATTTTTGTTGTTCCCATCTAAACTGTAGCTTCAGAATCTGCCTTTAGCACGAGTGCTTGATGCATTTAGGGGATTCTGTGGCTGAATTTATGTTATGTAGAATTGAATTTTTTAAAATGTTTATTTGTTTAAATAATTTTTTTTTAATTTTAGGCAGGAAAAATTCGGTTCGAACCGAACCAACCGAATTGTAATTCGGTTCGATTTTTATATAATTTCGGTTCGATTCGGTCCATTTTTTAAAAACTTCGGTTATTTCGTTTCAGTTGAAAAAAGGTCAGAACCGAACCGACCGAATGCCCACCCCTATGCCCAAGTCTTCAAATTTATATATTTGTGATTGTTGGGCTTGCCCAATAATAGTTGGGCCAAGAAATAATAATTAAAGGAGCCCACAAAATATTATTATTATATTATTTTGGCCCATTGAATTGAATTGTTTTGGTTAAGGAGCAGAAAGGGTTGAGGTATATACCCCTCCAGCTTTGTTTAATGCACTCCCCCCTCATATTTTTTAATTAATTATATATATAAAATACCATCTTTGCCCTTTAATAAAAAACATAGATACATACACACCCCAATTAAACCTAATTACCTCTTCTTCCCCAAAATCTCTACGGCCGCTCTCTTTCTTCTCCCCCCCCTTTTTTTTTTTTCGTTTTCTGCACTCCGCTCTCCCCCTCCCTCGCCGTCGCTCTCCCCCTCCCTCCCCCTCGCCTCGTCCGTCACCGTCGATCTGCTCCTTTTTTTTTTTAATTTCTGTAACAAGCGGCGCCGCCGCCCCTGCCCTCCTTCTCCCCTAGCCGTCGCGGCCCGCCGGCGCTCGCCCCCAGCAGTCGCGGCCCGCCAGCGCTCAACCCCAGCCGTCGCCGGCGAAGAACAGATTTTTTTTTCTCGACTATTATTGATCGTTCAAGAAAGCTCTCGTCGACGATGGGTTGTCGACGACAGTGTTTTTGAACAATCAATAATAGTCGAAAATTTCAATTTTTTTAAATTTTTTTTTTTAAATTTGGTCGACCAACCAGTGTCGACCGGAGTATTTTTTGTCGACCAACCAGTGTCGACCGGAGTATTTTCGGTCGACAAACCAGTGTCGACCGAAGCTTTTATGGTTGAAAAACCAGTGTCGACGGGAGTGAGTGTTTTTGGTCGAAGTTGTTAAAAATACTAAGATTTTTTTTTTAATTTCTAAATTTTATTTGAGGCAGTTATGGTGTGGTTGGAGTGTTATTGCTATTTTATTTGATGAACATGGTGTTAGAATTTGTTTGTGGCGGCGGGGAACGGCGGCGTCGGCGAAATTCTTGGGTTAGGATTAAATGATAAGGGGAGTGTATGTATCTAACATGATTTAGTAAAGGGCAAAATTGGTATTTTGTATGAATTTTGAATTAATAAAAATGGAGGGGGAGTGTATTAATCAAAGCTGGAGGGGTATATACCCCAACCCGAGCAGAAAAGCAGCCGTGACAATTTCTATTCCAGTAGCCAAGAAAAAGAAACAGGGGAGAAAGGGAGAGAGAAAAAGAGAGAAGGAGAAGAAGGATTTGCCTTTTGGGGACTCGTTTCTTTATCGTTTTGTTTCAAATTTCGAGGGGGAGTTCGTGGTGACGTGCTCTTCATTTTGGTTGGAGTAGATTCTCACAAATCATCTCCAAGAGGTACAAAGAGAAATTGGTGATTTCATTCTCATTGTACTATTTTAGTTTGCTCTCTTCCTATATTTATTGCGTGTTCCAAGAATAGTATTCTTGAAAATAGTTTGGTGCTATTGGTGTTGATTCCTCTATTTGTAATAGAGAAGGAAACTTTGTAATTCCCATTTGATATAGTGGAGTATTTTGCTTGACGGGGTCCCGTGGTTTTTACCCTCTTGTGAAGGAATTTTCCACGTAAAAATTCTTGGTGTCATTGCGTATTTATTTTTAGTAGTTAACTTGCATATTTGGTGCATTGTCTATTGAGCTTTTATGGAAGTGATTGTTACTTTTGTGCATTCCGTTGCACCGAGCCATCGACTCTGATTTTTGGCACCTTCCACAACAGTGATCAGCTTGTGCTCATTGACAAAGTTCATTGGTTCATCATCTATGGGCTTGACTCATCTCTCTTTGGCTTTTCTACTGCTCAATTTATATCTAAATCTTTCCATGTTGTCGTCGACTCTAAATTAAGACAAGAGTATGTTGGGTAAACTAGAGAGTGCACTAATCTCGTGGCTGCATTTACTAATCTATACTTTTTATTGAATTTAATTTAGAATATGAAACACAAAACACTAATTTTTGTATACCCGGCCCATGCAATTGGGGTATACGTAATTTCTTGTAATTGTTAATATTGATATTACTACGTTTATAAACTAATACCACACTATTTTTTATACAATTAGACATGCTTGTGCATGTAAAATGTTTTAGTATTAGTTTATAGATATATGTAGTGATATCTATTGATAAGTGATACTCACTCTATTTACTAAAAGTATGCTCACTTTTCTTATTTGTCTGTCCACTAAAAATATATTCATTTTCTTTTATGAAAACAATCACTTTATTTTTATTTAACATCAACCCCACAACACCCTTACTTTTTTTTTTTTTTTTTTTAAATCTATGCTAAGTCAAAGTAGCATAGTTTTCGTGGACGAAAGGAGTATAAAATTAAAAATTTCACCAATTTTACTTTGCAACTGATGCAAACAAGTGTTACTCCATAAAAAAACATGTACAAGTAATATTTATAGATAAGAATATATACTTATAAGATTGTATTATGTGTAACATGTGCACCCTAAGCTATTGTTTATATTTTAATTTGGATATTTCACATACAACAAATTTTGCGTGTTTAAATTAATGAAAAGTAATTTTTTTTCCATTTTTTCCTCCCTCAAACTCTTTTTCCAATATTATTTTTTCCTTTTTCAAATCTTTTTCCTTCATTTTCTTCTTTTGTTCCTCTCTCCAACTCTTTTTACCATGCTATTTTTTTCCTCAAACTTTTTTCCTTGCCTTTTTTGTCCGCTTCAAACCCATTTTCCATGACTTTCTTTTAAATCAAAAGACATTTTGTTAAGGGCAAGGACAAATGTTCGGGGAAATCTAACCACAAATTTTCACGGATCAACCCAATAAAATAGGCTTTCAAATGAACGGAAAGTCCTAGCAAAAGCATGCACCATAGTGTTAACAATACATCTAACAAACAAAACTGAACAATTATTCGTGTATTTTACAACACTAAAATAAACGAACACAAGTGTACGATTGACTATTTTAGGTGTTGAAAAAAACACGAACAAGTTAATGACGCCATTGCCAGGGAAGGTATATTAGTTTTAGAACGGTAGTTGGTTTGATTTTAAGGTAAATTTTACTTGTTATTGATAAACCTTGAAAATGCCAATATTTTTTTCTTAGTGCTTCTATTTTTATGTTTGTATCATTGCTTCTTTTTCTTGTTGATTCTCCAGGTAAAAAAGTTAAGTGTGTTTGAAGATATGGGTGATTCAGAGTCTATTTTGAATTTGACAATTCAATTGGTGAGATTGACTACTTTGCTAATTGAACGACCTCCCAAATGATTGTCAGGACCAAGTCATGTGGAAATAATAAGTTTTATGGGCTATCAAAGAGATATGAACTTTGAAGAAAGTAACTTTGAAAGATTTTGGTACCATAATAACGAGCAATACTACCCTTGGTTGAGGAACCGTGATAATTTTTATTATGCCAATCCGAAAAATTTCTTTCAACCGCCTCCCCAATATGAGTGTAATAAATGAAGTCTTAGGTGAACCGTCTACAAAGTTAAGTATGGAGAAAATGTTCACTAATTTTATGGGAGAAACAATAAAATTCATGAGAGAGACTAAAGACGAAAGGTTTAACAAGATAGATTTTACTTTTGAGAATTTGGAGCATAGGATAGAAGGTATTAAACACTATATATAATGAATTCGAGTGGGACTCAAGCTTGTCAAGTAGCTATACCATTGGAGGACAATTTGAAAATGACAATTCTTTAAGAGTTCAATCCAAAGGAACATTGCATGACCATAGGCATAATAAGTGACATCAATTGAGATATATATATATATATATATATATATATAGAGAGAGAGAGAGAGAGAGAGAGAGATAGATAGAGAGAGAGAGATGGTGTAAACTCGATTTCATGGAAGAATTGCTCAAACTTGAGACCAAAGACCAAATCCTTTGAGATGAGTAAAAGAGCCAAGTTTGGGGGAGATTTCAAGGAAAACTCCTCCAATTTCATCAAAAAGTCCGACTTGGGTGGTGAAACGGGAAAGATAAGATTTTGTGATAAGAGTACATTCCCCAATGGAGTATCTGGTCAATGTTATTGGATTCAAAAAGTATCGGGTTAAGGGAGAAAGTAGTGTGACATGAAGGGTCATCGAGTGGGAGTTATGACCGACACAAGATGTTGAAAATGGCTAGCTACTTGGTAGAAAACTCAATATTTTATTTGCTTTCTTTAGTATTTTGCTTTTATTTCGTAATTGCTTGATGGCTTGAATTTTGTGTAGGCCTGAAAAATTAAATTTGGAGCCCTTAAAGGAATAGAGAAAAAAACAAGATCAATCATGATGTGGTAGAACACTTGTGCAATGATTATTTCTAAGAAGAGTTTTAGGACGTGTAAGGAGAAAAGTAAAAAATTTAGCCCAAAACTTAGAATTTCTACATAATAAAATTTTAAGTTTGATTTTTTTTTTATTGATTATTATATTACTAGTTTGTTACTCCTTGCACCGGTGCACCACTCTACTTGAGTCACATTTTTCACCGACGTACAATTTTTCTCTCATGTTTATTGTGATGGTTGAGTTATGGATGCATGAGTGTCATCATTGTTCATTGGTTTGTGTGTATGGTTGAAGTGATCGTTCTTTGGATACTTGATTTAAGTATTGATGGATTGTTGAGTTTTTGATGTGGTGATGAGTTGATTGGTGAAGTTTGAACAATTGCATATTGAAGTGTTGTGTGATGATTGATGTTTGTAAAAATGTCCATATTCATGTTCATGAATAATCGGTGAACTTTTGAGTCTTTTAAATCGAGATATTAAATCAGTTTGATTTACTCTTGAGACTATCGATCATTCACAATTTTACATTATAAAACTTGCCAAGGATCTAGAACTTGTCATCGGTATTATTTGAAATTAAGTTGGTTTACTCTTAGTTTTGAATAGTCACATGACCAAATTTGTTCTTACCAAATGAAACTTTATCTATATCTATTGTTATTCATTTTGAGCCTATTGATTTACTCCCTCCGTCCACCAAAAGTATGCGTATACCATTGGGCACGAGTTTAAAAAAAAAGTAGATAAAGTAAGAGTGTTGTAGGATTGTTGTGAGGTAAAAATAAAGTGATTGTTTCCATAAAAGGAAATGATCATATTTTCGGTGGACAAACAAATAAAAAAAGTGAGCATTGATGATGTTGATATAAATGTTCTGTTTAATGATCCAACACTAACAGCCGAGTGTTGCGTTTAATGTTCCCAACACTTATGACAACATCAGAATTTGCCCTTCCTTTTCTCACTAACTCCAATCTTACGCTTGTTGTCTAATGATGTCCCCAGAGCAGTTAGAAGACGTGGGCAACACCAAGTCATGCCACTGCGTGGGAGTGAGAAGTTATTAGACATGGTATAACAAGTCCCTACATTCTAAGAGTGGTGGAGAGAAGTTTCTTAACCGCATGATCTCACGGTTGTGATGATCATAGGAGTTGAAGGCAGTTCGTCCATGAAGCCTATAAATACAGTAGCTGCCTCAACACAATATATACAAGAAGAAAAGTTGAAATCGATCACTACTCTATTGAACGCTATATACACTTCTAGTTAGGAAAATCTTTGTTTCTTTCTTGTAGTTCTTCACATTATTGTAAACCCGAATAATAGTGTGTTTGAACATAGTCTTATTTACTAGGTTGTGTGCATAAATCTATAAGGGAGATAGTTTCATAGAATCTAGTAAATCATTTGCACTATCGTAGTGTTATTGTACACCTCTAAGAGGTTGTAATCGTTTCACATATTTAATATAGTGAACAGCATAGATTATTTTATAATCTATGCAAATTTTGAATACTTCTATTTTCAGTACGTGCATTTTAATTTCCACTGCATAGTGTTGTCTGGACAGTGCCAACACGACAGACAACATCTCTGATTTCGCACGCACACACACTTTTAGTTGGTATTAGAGCCAACTATTTGATACACTAAGTAGAGATTCTGCTTAGAGTGTGTAAATCTGAAATGGAGTATCCACTCTCACCCGCACTAAAGCCTCCGATTCTAGATAACACAAACTATGCTTTATGGAAACCAAAGATGAGAATGTACATCAAATCTATTGATGAATGAGCCTGGAGGAGTATTCTTGCTGGTTGGACTCAACCAAGAACCACAGCGGATGAAGACAATGAAGCTAGGATCAAGAGAGAGCTTGACTGGACTAATGAAGAAATCACAGTTGCAAGTTACAATTCAAAGGCATTGAATGCAATTTTTACCTCCACTGATGCCTCAATGTTCAAAATCATCTCAAACTGCATTCGTCTAAAGATGCATGGGATCGACTGCAAGAGCATTGTGAAGGATCAGATAGTGTACGAAGAACCAGACTTCGTATGCTTGGAACCAAGTTCGAGAATCTGAGGATGAAAGAAGATGAAACCATTTCATCTTACAATGAAAAGCTGAATGAGATCTCAAATGAAGCTCATTCTCTTAGAGATCCAATATCCAATATAAGGTTGGTACATAAAATTCTTAGATCAGTCCCTAAACGTTTTGAACCTAAGATATGTGCTATAGAAGAAGTTAAGGATACTGATGTGTTAAGTCAAAATGAATTGATTGGAATCTTGAAAACTTATGAGATGAACATTTCTAAAAAGACTAATAATGAAAAGAAAGTACTTGTTTTCAAAGGTGATGCCTCATCATCTGTATCATCAGGTTCTGGAAAGTCACCTTATGTGACTGAAATCGATTCTGATGAAGATGATATTGAGGAATATCTTAACAATCCTGATTACATGACATTTATTACCAAACAGTTTAAAACATTCATGAGGAACAAGAACAATAAGTTTAAGGATAACATTCAACCTAAGGTCCAGATTAATAATACTCAACAATTGCTTGTTAGGAAGAATACTTTTAATCCTTCTAGACAATTAGAAAGAGGAAACATGTTTAGATCTGACCAAGATTATAGAAAAAATGTTAAATATGATGCATGTTCTAGATATGGTCATTATGCTAATGAATGTGCCAACACCATTCTAAAAAAAAAACTTAATTTCAGTGCTACTTTAAGTGATGAGTCTGATGTTGAACATGATCCTGAAAAAGACCTTGAAAAAGCTTTCTCTGCAAGAATTGAATATGATGATACATTTGTTGATGATCTGGATGATTATTATGATGTGAGGACAAATGAGCCATCATTTGGGAAATCACTGAATAATAATGCACCAGAATTTAACTGTTTCACAAGTTCTGTTACAGAAACAGGTTCATCAAGCAAAGCAAGTTTATCCAGAAAAGATGCTGACATTCAAGACTTGTCTAATACTGTTTTCAAACTGAAAATTCTTTTAACAAAGAAGGATAAAAAAATCTCTAAACTCAAAGAAAGATTAGAAGTGTCTGTTCTTGACTTTAAAAAATATTCTTATGAAAAACCTTTAACAAATGAAAAAGTTTTCAAGATATCTTTTGAAATTGAGAAACTTAACCACATAATTAAGTCTCTGAACTTTGAAAATTCTGATTTAAGAGAATCTATTACCAAACTTGAAAGTATTTTAACAAGAAAAGATATTGAGATATCTAAACTTGAAGAAATGTTGAAGGAAGCCTCACTGAGTTTTAAAAGATTTTCTGAAGGAAAGATGAATCTGGAAGAAGAACGTGAACCCACTCCACTAATAAGCACGAGAAGATCAAAACGGCTCCGAGAGACCGCTAGTGTTGCGTCTCCGATGGCAACACCCGAACCCTCTAATTCAGAATCATCATCAAGTTCCTCTGAAGAGGATGAAAATGAGGCACTATTTTCTTCTGATGATAGAAATAGTGACTCTAATGAAGAATACAATGATAAGTCCAACATTCAGTATAAAACTATTAGAACTAGGCAAATATTGAGTGAAAGGCTGATAAAAGTTCATGACTTTGAAGAGATGAATTTGATTGAATGGTTTAAGTAAAGTTCTTTACTGCATGCTTTACAATTTGCTTGTCTTTACATTGTAGACTGAATATTTGAGTTTTATGCTAATGTCACTCAATATTCTGGTGATTCCAACTCCACTAGATATGGACAGTTCTGGTTTAGGGGAAATAAGCTTATGATTACTCATAGGATAATCAATATTCTGTTGAAAACTAAGATAATGGAGGATCTAGTAGTAACAGATCATGATGTGATGATCAGTATCTTGACTGGGGGAGTAATTACTAAGTGGAGAAGGAGAATTTTGGCCTCAAAATTGACTAGTTTATACTCTGTCTTGCATAAGTTGGTATGTTTCAATTGGTTGCCTACTACAAACAACACCACTCTCACCTTAGAACAAGTTGTACTGATGTACAAAATTGGGCATTTGAAAAGATTTAACTTAGGACAGGTTATCTTTACAAATATGATGACATTCAAGTCTGATATGTCTGGTAGAGGCATACTACCATATCCATGCCTTTTGTAAAAATTCTTGCTTGATAAAGCCTTTGAAAGATCAGAAGAAGAGGTGGTTAGCAGCTACATACCATGATTCAGTATATCTAATCAGTTCTTGGTGGAAGGTGAAAGGGTTGTTGATCTTCCCTTGAGAAGGACTGATAATGGTGCAGGTCCAAGTACAGCCTATAGTGTTCCAGCAAATGATCCCATTCACAATACCACACTGCCTCCAGAAGGAGCTACCTCCTCTGTTTATTTATCTTCCCACTATATTATGAGGCAGATTGATATTTTACAGGGGTCTATTGTTAATTTGCAGCACTCTGTGGAGGATCTTCTCATTCAAAAGAAATTTTGGATGAATCTTCTTTCCACTTCAACAGGGGGAGTAGCTGATAGTTCACACAACCAGCCCCACTAACATTGTTGCTCCACCTGTAGATGAATCAGATGTTGTTCCTGACAAAACTCATGAGGCTACTGATGACACTGCAATGACTGAAGAAGATGACCAAGATATCCAGGATCTGTATGGTGATCTGGATATATGATGAGCTTGAAGACAGGGGGAGAGCTTACACTATGGTTGAGTATATGCAGATTATGGAGATGCAGCTGAAATACATTTCAGCCCAATCCTTTCTCATGTGTTAATTCAGTTCATTCCCTGTTGTAAAAGTTCTGTACTTATGTTTATTTAATTTCTCAAACTCTGTTATTTACTTTTTGTTTAAGTTATTTAAATCTAAACAAGTATTTTTGGTTTAGATGATGTTTCTTTTAATTTGATCTAATACAACTTGTTACTTCATTATTTTGAAATATCAATTGTGTTAATTTCTTAATCAATATTTCTGTGTGGTCAATTATTCAATGATTTTTTTTTTTTTGTAAAAACGCCACCCCCGCTCTGCTACCTCCAATCCACCACGCCTCCCCAGGTAAGTTTTGTTTTATTTTGGTTTGACTTTTTTTTTTCTTACCACACCTCCACTAGCTAAGTTTTGGTTTGATTTTTTTTTCTTCCACGAACTACTTCCTCTACAAGTGAAAGCGGAGAAGATTGAAGGAGGATTATGTAAAAATGGCGCTGCAAGCGAGCATATACTTTTTTTTTCACTCGATAAATCAGGGTCTTGTTAACAATAGTGTATATTTTTAACAAACTATTTTTAAAAAAATAAAATAAAATATTTTTTTCCGACAAGTTCGTGTCGAAAATATACACGACAATAGTGTATATTTTCAACACAGATTTGTCGAAAATACGTTAATACCTTTAAGGTATTTTGGATTTTTTATGGTGGTCGGCTGTGGTCAAAGGTGGTGATGGCAGCGACGACTGTAATTATGAATTCAGGTTTAAATGTTAAGAGAAGTGTATTTACTAGACTCACTTTACTAAAATGACCGTTTAAGTATTTTATATGCTTATTAAATTACTCTCTTCTTTCCAGTTAGATAGACTTATTTTCTTTTTATAGATGTTCCATTTAAATAGACTTGTTTACATATAAAGTAATATTTTATAATTCATTTACTAATATAACTCTATGCATTAATTACATTAAAATGTATAACATTCATTAAATAGAGTTATAATATAAATTTTACTTGTTTAATGTATCTTGTCAATACAATTTCTTAATCTTTGTGTAAAGTTAAGAGAGAAATTCTTAAATGCACACTGTGCACCAAACTAGAATTGGTGCACACATTTTTTTTTTTGTAATCGCATTCAAATTCTCTTCTTTTCTTCTTCTCCTTTCTTTCTCTCTCCCTGTAACCGTTTTTTTTTTTAAACATATTTCTTCTCTCTCTTTTCTTCTTCTTCTCCTTTCTCTCTCCCTATAACCGTTTTTTTTTACCGCTTTCTTTTCTCCCCCTCTCTTCTTATTCTCCTTTCTTTCTCTCTCTCACACCCTGTAAAAAAACTTCTTTCTTTTCCCACTTCTTTCTTTTCCCACTTCTTTCTTCTTCTCCGTAACTGCATCTTCTTTTCTTGAATTAATTTCTGGTTCATATGTAATTCTCATTATTGAAAAATGGGGGATATTTTAATTGAAATCTGGTAGATATTATAGATATTTTAATTGAAAAATGTAATTTTTATTATTGAAAAGTGGTAGACATTTTGTTGGGATATGATTTATATTAATAAAAGAAAATTTAATTTTGATTTGATACCAAAACCCTAAGTAAAACCCCAAGTATGATGATTTGCCAAGTCTAGATTTTCAGGTTAGATAAGCTCATATATGTTAGGGAGCTTTAATTTTTATTAGATAGATTATTCATTGAATCTATGACAAATGACTTGAAAGCACAAAGCACATGAAGACAAGTATCATTGAAGACAAGGAGCTGAAGTGTTATGAAGAAAGTGACAAGAAATCATGAAGACAAGTATGCTGGATGAGAAAAGTCAAGTATGATGAATTTGGATATTCATATACCTTGGACTTGGCATACTTATGGTCAAAGACGATGAATGACTAGGCACTTTACCCAGTACGAGGCCGTTAGCGGGAAGGACATAATTATTCCAAATTAGCCAAAGAATTAGTGCCACCTGTCACTGCGCATAACAAATTCTGAGAATGTAATGCAAAATGCAGAATGGACGTGAATGCATGTACTATTTGCATGCAGGCCCCTGAACAATTTGAAAGTTCAAATTTATGGATAAGTTTGCTATCTTCACCAACAGATAGTTTTGCTTCATCTATAAATAGGTCACATCTTGAATCATTTCAAGATTACGAACGGGACATACATCAAGATACAAGCCATACGCATTCTATAGCAATATTTTAGCATTCAAAAGTATTAAAAACACTCGAGAGATTAAAACTTTTAAGCATATTCATTTGTGAGTGTCACCTTTAGTCCCCACTAGGCAAGCTTATTGGTTGATTATCCAAAGCCTAGAAAGTGATATCCTAGCCTTTACATTCGTTCTTAAATTGTAAAGGATATCACACTTAGTTGGTACTAGAACAAAACCCTACTTTCACCTTGAGAGATAGTCTGAGAGTATTGTTGAGTTCGTAGTAGTGATTGAGAGTATTGCAACGAGAGAAGGTTGTAAGAATCAAGAGAAGAGAAGAAGAAGAAGTAGAGTGCACATTGGCACTGTAAAAACAAGTTAATTCCGAAGTGATTAAGGAATTATCCTATTAAATTAGGAGAGTGGACGTATGAGCAGTTTAGTATCCGAACCACTATACATTCTGTGTTCTTACTTACTGCATTTATCTTATTGCTTTAGCTATTGTGTTGTTATAATTGCTTATTGCTATTTGATAATATAGTATTTGAGTGCATATTACTTAAGGAGTATAATAGGGCCTATCATTTATTCCGCATACAAGTTGCATACTGTTAAGATCTGTTAGAATCTACTGTTAGTATTTTCATAGGACTTGACATACTGTGTAACTTATTTGACTCTGATTATTTGTGTTGATTACTTGCGAAAGGTTTTGAAAAACACATACACGTGTATTCCCCCACATACACGTGTCACACTCCTTTTGGGACCAACACATTTTAACTGAAAAGTGTAATTTTTATTATTGAAAAGTGGAAGATTTTGTTATTGAAAAGTGTAATTCTTATTATTGAAAAGTGGTAGATGTTTTAATTGAAAAATGTAATTTTTATTATTGAAAAGTGGTAAATATTTTAACTGAAAAGTGTAATTCTTATTATTGAAAGTGGTAGATGTTTTAATTGAAAAATGTAATATTTATTATTGAAAAATGGTAAATATTTTAACTGAAAAGTGGTAGATTTCGTTACTGAAAAATGTAATTTTTATTATTGAAAAGTGGTAGATGTTTTAATTTTTATTATTGAAAAGTGGTAGATGTTTTAATTTTTATTATTGAAAAGTGGTAAATATTTTAACTGAAAAGTCTAATTCTTATTATTGAAAAGTGGTAGATTTCGTTACTGAAAAATGTAATTCTTATTATTGAAAAGTGGTAGATATTTTTAACTGAAAAGTGTGGTAGATATTTTGTAGTGTTAAAATATAATTATTATTGAAAGATGGTCACAGATTTTACTAAATTTGTAAAAAATATATTTGAAAGAAAATTAAACCTAATTCCTATCTAATAATATGTCAATTTTTTTTCATTTTTTTGAAAATATGGCCGTAACTAACCTCTATCTAATAATATGTCGCTTTTTCTCTATTCTTGAAAATAAGTTTATATAATAAATAGAGATATTATAATAATATATGGAAATATATATATTATGAAAATATATATCCATTCTTGAAAAAGTTTAAATAATAAATAGAGATATTATAATAATATTATGTTATATATTCCATATCTATTACATGGAAATATATATATTATGAAAATATATATAATACATGGACTAATGACAATAATTCATGAATTTCTTAAGTAGGTGAATCGAAGGTGAGTCACGGCAATAATAATGTTGTCTCTACCATCAAAATTGCCATCAAGATTGACGAGGCAACTTGTGCATCTCAATCATTTATTATAATATATCAATTTACTTATCAATTCGTCCACTATAAATTACAATTATCATTTAATTTAGTAAATTATTGTATAAAAATGAGATTTATCATGCTCATACACACATATACACATAACCAAATTCGCATGCATCTAGAACACACATACACTGATACACGTACACATAACTAAATTCAAGTAGGCAAACACCTTGAATCAATGTCACATTGAGTAAATCTCAAGATAATATTGACTTAATTCAGGATTCATTTAGGAGTACACATAACTAAATTCAAGTAGGCAAACACCTTGAATCAATGTCACATTGAGTAAATATCAAGATAATATTGACTTAATTCAGGATTCATTTAGGACTCATTGGATACAAATTTCATACATCCGAATTTGCATCAAGAAGATCGAATACAAACAAAAAGACTGTAGTCGTTGAAGTAGAATATACGGTGGTTTGATCACCTATCAAGGGTATGACTGTGTACTCAAGTACAACGGTCTAGTGATTGTCCTTGAATTGCCTTACCATAATGTCACAAGTTCAAAACCCAATTTTTAAAATTTAATTTAATTTTAGCACCTAGTACCAGTTTTTCTATATTAATTTCTTTATTAATAAAAGTGCAAATATTAATAACTAATTTAATTTAATTTAATTTTAGCACGTAATATAGAAAAAGTGTTTGCGTGCAAATAGTGATTTGATCGAAATTGATGAAGATGATTATGAAGATTAAACGTAATTTAATTAATTTATTTTAATTTATAAAGTAAGATCGACTTTTACAATTGAAATTATTCAATAACAATTTTTTATATATTTTTAAAGTTACAAATTAATCAATTAATTATATATGTTAACCTAATATAATAAAATAAAGTGTCTAAACTATGCATAGTTCTTAATATTTTACAGCTTATTAACGGTTGTGAGTAATTACAATTTTTAAAAATTAATAAAAAAAATTACATTTACAAATTTAAAAGTTATTGGAAGCACTTGCACTTTTACAGGGGTTCAAAAACTTAACCTTACAGGGGTTCAAAAATTTAACCTTGCCTAAATCAATGAATGTACAATATGAGTGGTTCAAAAACTTAACCTTACAGGGGTTCAAAAATTTAACCTTGCCTAAATCAATGAATGTACAATATGAGTGGGATTCAAGTTCTTTGGTTGGATGGGAAATCACTTAAGAGCTAGAATGGTGTTCTAATGATTTCTGGGCTCTTGGAGAACTCTCAACAAAAATTGTTGCTTTTGCTTGCTTGCTTGGTTAGCCTTTGTGAATTCTCTCGTTGTATTTCCGTATTTTGTGATTCCTCATCCTCTTGTATTTATAGGGATGGTTGCTGCAACTAGCCGTTGGAGTTGACTAGCCGTTGGGCAATCTTTCCATGTTTGGTTGATTCCTTGATTCCAGCCGCTTGATTGCTTCAATTCTGGGATCGTGTCAATCTTCTAAGTATGGTAAGTCTTCGTTTGAATTGCAAGATGACTTTGGAATCAGCCGAGTCCTGGACGAGCTTCTAGTCTTCTGATCTTCACTACTAGTCTTCTGGCTGACTCGTCTGGCCTTATGTCTTCTGTCTTCTGATATCAGATGAGTATCACTCTTCTGATCTGGCAATTGTTTGTGCTGACTTAGGCCATCTTCAACTTGGACTCCATCAGCTAAGTAGGTATACAAGCACCTTACTTATCTGGTCTTCAAGGATCTTCTAGTCTTCATGCCTTCTACTCTTCTCTTCTTGAGGTTGTGCATGTAAGCAAATACTGTGCTGATCAGCTGAGATCTATACAGCTGATCACACAAGACTAGTCTAAGCTGTTCTATACAAAGTCAGCTGATCCTATTACATTTATAAACTCTAAGTGTTTTGGCCATCAAAACTATTCTAACATCAAATGGGACTTAGGGTGAATTTATATCCCAACAAAGGTTTTCCTAAGTTTAAAAATGTTTTACATTTTGATGGATTGCTTGCTCATTTGATTAGTATTAGTCAACTTTGTGATGATAATTTGCATGTAAAATTTGACAAATAATCATGTTTATGTTCTTAATAAAGATGAAGATTGTCTTGGACAGTAGATAATTTTTATCTTATTGGAACAAATGTGTGTAATTTGTCAAAGAATGATGAAAATGTCTTATTGCATCAAAAATTGGGACATGCACATTATAGATCAGTGAAGAGACTAATCAAAGTCGATGCAGTGAAAATGATTATCAAATCAGAAGTTTCAGAGTACCACTGTATGTGGACCATGCCAGAAAGGTAAGCAGGTAAGAATGTTGTCACATTGCTCTACACATCAATGTTTCGAATTGTTTTACACATGGATTTTATTGGTCCTATGAAAACTGAAAGCATTGGAGGCAAGAGATATTCACTTGTTGTGGTAGATGAATTTCTAGATATACTTGTATTGAGTTTTTAAGAGATATATCCGAAACATTAATTTGCTGAATTTAAAATTCTTTACAAAAGGTTCAAAAATATGTTTAACTTGAAAGTTGGCTATATTAGAACTAATGATGGTAGGGAATTTGAAAATAGCATGTTTAATGATTTGATAAAAAAGGTATCTTGCAAGAATATTCATCTCCTAAAACTCCACAACAGAATGTCTTTGCTGAAAGAAAGAATAAATTTTTTATGAAATGGCAAGAGTCGTGCTTACATAAAAAAGTCTTGCTAAGAGATTTTGGGCTGTAGCATTGATTACATCATGTCATATTATTAATTGAGTTTATATTCGATCTGGTTCTAATTCAAACACCTTATGAGATTCCGAATGTTAGAAAATCGAATCTGAAGGATGTATTCGGTTGTGTGTGTTATATTCTGAATGATAGGGATCAACTTCATAAGTTTGATTCTAATAGTGTAAGGTTTCTTTTTAGGCTATTCTAGAAATAGTAAAGCTTATAGAGTTTATAACTTTAGGACTAACACTGTTCAAGAATCTGTTAATGTTGTTTTTGATGATGATAAAGGTCTTACAAATGACAAAGATGAAGAAGATGTATCACAAGTCACTGACAATTCTGAAAATACACTGAAATCTGAAAATGTTGCACCAAATGCTAACACATCTGGGTCAACATTTACAGAACAATCAGTTGTAATTTCACAGAATGATCAGTATGTTCCAATAAGAAATCCTTCTTCAAGAATATGGAAAAGTCATCCATTTGACCAGATCATAGGTGATGCTACAGTTGGAGTGCAAACAAGAGGAAAAGTAAGATCAATAAGGTAGATGTGGTAAGAACAATATGCATGTCTTTTATTTGCAATGTTGTTAATGCAGAGTGTTACTATTATGAAATTGAACCTAAAAATGTTAATGAAACATTTTCTTATGAGTTTGGTAACATTGATAGGATTAAAGCTAGGTTAGTTGCACAAACACACACTCAAGTTGAGGTTATTGATTTTGATGAAACTTTTGCACATGTTGCTAGGATATAATCTATTAGATTATTGCTAGCAATTGCATGTTTTATTAACATTAAACTTCATCAAATGGATGTATAAGCTGCATTTCTAAATTGCATTTTGAATGAAGAAGCATATGTTTAACAACTTAAGGACACTGGAGAAGATTTACTTATTGCTCAAATATATGTTGATGACATTGTGTTTGGCTTAACTTGTGATAAAATGTTAACCAATTTGTTAAAGCAATGACTGCAACATTTGAGATGAGTATGGTTGGAGACTTGAATTATTTTTCTAGGTCTTCAAATCAAGCAATGTAAGGATTGTATATTCTTCTCTCAAGGTATGTATGCTAAGAACTTGGTTAAAAGGTTTGGTTTTAAAAGTACTCAAAAGTAATGAAAACTCTTATAGGATCTACTTTGATACTTTGCAAAGACAATGCTGGAAATGATGTTGATCCAACATTGTATAGATCCATGATAGGTAGTTTACTTTATTTAACCTCTAATAGATCATATATTATGTACATTGTTTTTTGTATGTGGTAGTTACCAATATTATCCAAAGGAATCTCACCTGAATGTTTTGAAAAGAATTATCAAGTATGATGCAGGTACAAGTGAACTTGGGATTGGGTATACTAAGGACACCAACAACAATTTGATTGGATACAGTGATGCGGATTGAGCATGAGATATGGACGACAGATAGAGTAAGAGTAGAGGATATTTCTACATGGGAAACAATCTTTTGGTTAAACAAGATGTTTCATGACTTATGAAATTGGAATTGATATCCTTACAATTTTCTGTGATAATACGAGTGCATAAACATTTAAAAAATTCAGTACAACACTCACTCACTAAACACATTTGCATTAGACATTATTTTATGAGAGATTTAGTGGAGACGAACATAGTGAAGTTGGAATACGTACCTACTGAAAATCATAATGATGATATATTTACTAAGGTATTGACCTTGAGACAGTCTCATCTGTGAGGAAATCTCTTGGTATGTGTAATATCTGAATAATCCTAGATGGATGCTGTCGCAAATGTGATAACATTTGGGACAACATCGTAAGATTGTATAGTTGTTATAGATTTAATTTATTTCCTATTTTCATTGATTAATTCCTTTGTAAAATATTCTTGAATCTAAAATTTGTTGTGCAAAAATAAACATGTATTATACCTCTCAAATGCATAAAAAATAGAATATTATTAGCATACTAAAAGATGTATCAAATCACCGAGTAACTATGGAGCACGGAGTTCGCTACTACGATGCCTTCTTTTCAAAAGGTGATATTTGGTAAAAACATCAAGAGGTTTGTAATCCATTAAGTAAGTATGGGGCACGGAGTTCGTTACTACGATGTACTCTACGTGAACAATGGATCAATACAAATTAGATGCTATAACAGAAAAAGAAAAAAATATGGTGCAACACAAATGAAGTAAATTCATGTAAAAACCGTGTTGAGGTGTATGTAACAGTTTTGAGCATAGCATTAGATGATTCAATTATATTTTTATAAGTTGTAATTATTTGATTATCTGTGGAAATTTATTTTATTTATTCTGATTATACTAACCCACGTCTTTGGTTTATTTTTCAGGTTACACACATTTAAATGTTAAATATTCTAGATTGTTCTTAATTTAATTAATTATTTAATTATGATTTTATCCACTACTTACCCATGATCTATTTATGTGGCTAAGTTTATGGAGTATTATCGAATTCCTTCTAGAATCCTCCTTAGTTAGTTCTTATTTTTATACGTATTACTTCCAACTATGCATTCTCTCCTATATACTTCTCATAACATGATATACTAAGCATTGCATTTTTTCGAGTGATTTGAGTATTGCATTTAAAGATTTGCTAAAGCCTTGTTTGTCTCGGTTATTGTGATTATCTTTTCAATTTCTTGGTGCTTTAATGACAGGAAACAAAGAAACTACCTCACCACACTCAAACTCCCACGAAACCGTCATCTCCATCTCTCTCCAATCTTAATAGTTTCGCTTTCATGGTCGCTTTACACCAAAACTCACCAACTGCTACAAGAAAAGCTGAAACACTTACCCAAACAACTCCAGTTACACCCATTCCTACAACTGTTCACATTTCACTCAATACGACCCTTAACGAGCTGAACCAAGTTGTTGAGAATATGTCTCAATCGATGAAGAATTCTGAGAATCTTACATTCTTACTGTTGCAAATATGTTCATTGACATTTCTCACTTCTGAAATCCCAAAAACTCACCACTACACTTGGTTCGTTCACCTCACAAAAGCCCCAATTTCCAAGTCCTAACACTGAAATAGAGGCAACTGCCTCGATTGCTTCCTCTCTGGGGGAGATTGAAAAGGAAATTGATGATTTTCCTATTGCTGAGTGTTGGTCCTTGGTGGAGTATGACACAAGTGTATGAGGGGGGGGGGGGGAATGCACTTGTGTATGCAAATTCTTTCCTTTTTCAAACAGTTTGATCTTATCAGGAAGGTTGTCTCACAACTAGCCTGAATGTGAACTTCAATAGATACTTGTCCTACTGAAAACTATTAAGTGATCAGTTGGATAAATATCTAAGAGAGTTGCTAAGTGCGGAATGTGGTTGACCTTTTTCTTGAAAGAATACTCCAAGTTAATTTCTGAAAACACAGTTAATCAGGGACTTTGTCCAAAACAGTTTTTCTTCACTTACTAAAACAAGCTCTTTAGAAATGATTGATTGCAAGTATTGTGATAATGAAATTAGTGCAGTAAGTAAATGACATAACAATTTATAGTGGTTCAGAGTCTCAAGCTCCTACATCCACTTTCCCTGATTGAACAGGATAATTCCTTAACAATGGAATTAGCTTGTTTTATAGTGCCAAGGTGCACTGATCAACAACACTCTCTTAGTGCTTTGATCCCTAGGATAATCTGAGTCCTAGTGCTCAATCTCTCTGAGTTAAGACTGTATTTCTCAAAAAACAGTTCCTAACTCCTCACTTCTACAACAAACACTACTTCACTTAATGAGGTAAGGGTTTGAGGTTTGGTTCCAACTAATAGAGATATCCTTTACAATAAGAACAGTGTAAAGGCTTATGATATCTCAATACTAAGCTTGGGATATAACAAGACTTGGCTTAGCTATTTGAAGTGATCAGGAAACTTGGGATTCTTAAGAACAACTTTGGTTTCATTTGATTGCTTGATGATAGTTTGATAGCAAGTAGTTGGATGCTTGAATCCTTGGACCACTTCTGAATTTATAGACCAATTTGATCAACTATCCGTTGGAGAGATAGCAATTCAAACTTGTCTATTTGCAGCTCCATTGAAACGGTTATGAAGCTTGACCTTTATTATCCACTGTGTAAAAGGTTCTTCAATGGTTGCTTGAATGAATGTGTTGACTTCTGAAAAATGCGGCTGAGATGACTTGTGTCAGCTTCCAAATGTGCACATTTCCCAAGGTTGATTGTGGCAGACTTTACACTCAACCAACGGTTAGATGGGACAACTGCCCTGAACATTCCTGCTGCTAACTAGAATGTTCCAACATTCATTCAATTCTTTAGTCTTTAATGCTTCTAAGTCTTCAATGCTTGTTCAGGCTTGATGGCAATAAATGCTTCAATAAATTTGTCTTCTGTGCAAGTAACATTCAATGCTCTTGATCATTAAGGCTTCAATATATCTGATACAACTCTTATCAATCCATGAGATTTTGCCTTATCATTCTTGATCACTTAGCCATATTGTCCTCTTCAGCAAGCTTGTCTTGTATAATCAGCAAACTTGTCCTAAAGCACTAATACTTAGCAAGCTGCCTAACATTCCAGCTTTGGACAACTATCCTGAACTATAAATCTCACAACATTTCTGAGATTTAGACTTAAGTATTCTTACTGTCTCAACTATCCTGAGACATCTAGACTGATCTAGACTTGAGTGTATCTCAACTAATCTGATCATCATTAGTCAGGGGTTTTCGTATCTAAATCAAAATCATTTTATTTCCCAACAATTTCCCCCTTTTTGATCATGCCAAAACCTATTACAAAGGGAACTTGACTTATACTAAGCTTTGTCTTCAGGATGAATGATCTGGTCAATTTTCCTGAAACAAACTGTTAGCACAATAATAAATCAAGTATAAGGTTATGTCAGGTTAGTTGAGATAATGAGTTGTTATCTCTGATAGCAAAATAGTGATCCTTTCATATATATCATAAGGCATTACAAATCAGAAAATCAAAAGGACTCACTAGACAGATACATATAAAATAGGATAACAACAAACAAGGAAATCATAGATAGAAGGGAAAGAGTGGACTTATGCTTCAGAGAGTGCCATCATCTTGGGGAGCAATTCCATACTGAGCCCAGACCCTCTTTTTCAATTCCCAGATATCCTGATTGGTTCCTTTAGGGCCAGGCTTCATCTTCTCCATCTTCATAATGGAGATAAACTCCTCCAGAATCTTCCCTTCATCAATCAAGTTCCCATTGAACTTGGGAGGCATATACAGAATGGGACCAGGGGCTTTGAATTCAATCCTTACCATGTCAGCTGCTGCAAACAACTTCTGGTACAAGTCCCTGTGATTCTCAAACATAAACTGCATAAACACTTCATCAACATTTTCTCCAAGCCACTTGCCTATGACATAGAAGTCATAAACAAAACTCCTTTTGGCCTCTTCCCATGCATCATTCAGTTGGATTGGCACCCACTTGTCATGGTGAGGGTATTGAGTGTCCCATCTTTGAAGCATTTGTGGCTTCAACCTTCTGTAAGATGCCCTTCTTCTTGGAGCTCTGAAATTTGCCCTCCTTTCATCCCTTGCTTTGTTGGCCTCAACCAACTGATCCATTCTCTCCTTAGCTCTCTGAAGAGCCAGCTTTTCCTGAGTTTCAAGATCCTTTCCAAATCCCTCTTCAAACAACTTTGAAGGATCATCAACAAGTTTGGGCATTCTGACTTCAGGTTCCTTGACCTGTTCAGCTTCTTCAGTTTCTTCTTCTTGGATTTTAGGCATCATGGCTGCTTTCTTCAGCCTCTTTGACTTTCTCAGTTGAGTAGCCTCTTCAGCTTGAAATTCAGATGGTAAAGTCAGGCTGGTTGGGAAATCAGTAAAGGTCTGCTCCTTTCTCTTCCTTTCAGAGGCTCTGGTGACCTTCCCCCTTACTTCAACAATCTTCTCTTTGGGGTCAAGGCCTGCAGATTCACCTCCAGGTCTTTGTTGCCATCTGGCCTGATCTTCCATCACAGAGGCCATGGACTCTTTCACTGCAATCTGAATTTGTTCCTCTTCAGTAAGGTCTTCAATATTCATTGGGCCTTTGCCTTTCCCAATGTCTACCTCTTCCTCCTCTTCACACTCAGGGACCTTGTCCTTTCCCTTGGACTCTCCTATCTTCAAGGATCCCTTTGCCCTAGCTCTCTCTCTTTCCCCCTTTTTGGCATTATCAAAACACTGGGGCTTCATCTCACTCATTGTGACATAGAGATGGGAATGAGCATGAGTGAGGGACTTCAACTCTTGCAGTAGATAGACATTTTCATCATGGATGTTTTGCATCCTATCATCTGCCATACTAAGAAAGGCATGGACTGGCTTCATCTTCTGGGCAACAATTGCATCAAGTGTGGCCTTCAAGGATTGATCAAGTTTGGCCTGCAGTTGGTCAGTGAGGTTGGTCACAACTTGATCAGAGACCTTGGCCATAAGTTCCTCTGTGAACTTCTCAGCAGCCTCCTTCACCATTGCAGCTTTTAGCTCCTCTGCTTTCTTTCTCTGAGCTGCTGTTCTTTGCCTTAAAGAATCTTTGATTGTCTTTCTCAGGGCCAACACATTGTGCTTGTAAATGTCTCTCAATCCCTGCTGCTCCCTCTTCACAGTCCTTATGAACTTAGTCATTGCATCCTTGGCTTTGGTTACTTCAGTTGAAACTGTTTGCAGACCAGTTTCAACACCACTTATTCTTGCATCCAAGGTTGGCAAGACCACTTCTTCAGACCCTGTGAGCCTCATTTCAACAGAGGCTAAAGTCTTTCCTTGGCCATCAAGGGTGTCAGTAGTTTCAGCATGAGCTTTCCCAACTTCCCTGACCAGAATGTCCAATTTCTCTGATTGTTCCTCAATGGAAGTTGCAGTTTGTGTAGCAATTTGAAAACCAGCCTTAGTTGCATTTGCTTGCTCAAAGTATATCTTGTTCAAAGTGGACACATTTGCTGAGATAACCTCAAGATCAACATCAGCAGCAACTGGAATGTCAGTAAGGGAAGCATCTGCAAAAAATTATTCAATTGTAACAACTACAGAATCTGCAAAACTCAAAGGGTTAGAAAAATCTCCCTCAGCACCCTCTTTCTTTTTATCTCCAAAAAGGTCTGATACATCAGCACCTTTACTCTCATTTTCAACTACATTTTTTTCTTCATTTGACATGGATGGACTCACATACACTGGAGAATCAGGCCTCCTTTCACCAAGGGATTCATCAAGTTCAGATTTGACTTGAAGAATAACCTGACTCTCATGTTGGGCTTCACCCAACATTTCAACTTCCTCACCCTCTATTTGTGGTGCACTCAGACTTCCAGTTATCACACAATCACCCTCATCACCCTCTGATTCTTCATCACTACTTTCCTTTTCAACACCTTCATTCCCTAAACCTGACACCTCCATATCCTCAACAGGATCCACAGAGGGCAGTTGTTGGGAGATCACAGTGCTTGGGCATCCCAAGTCCACTGAGTCATCCTGAATGACTAAAGGATGGTCAATGTCCAACTTGTCTGAAATTGATGAGGCTTTAGTCAAACCAGCTTCTCCTATGGAAGTCTCAACATTGTCAAGCTGTTCCTCAGGCTCAGAAGAACCATCCTTGGCCAATGTATCTTGGACTGAGTCACCACTCTTGGTCAACTCCTCTGATTTATCAGAGTCCTTAAATGAAGAGTAAGTCAAATAATGTACCTGAGCAGAATTTAGTCCAGGGGGGTTGGGATTGGTGTTATCATCATCATCTGCATCATCTGAAGTGCTGTCAGGATGCTTGACTCCCTGAGCAATCCTTTCTCTTTCAGCTAGCACCTTCTCATGAACAATTTTGCAGAACAGGGCCTCAGTGGTCAACACATTGGACTTCTTAACATTTGCAAAGTGCAATAGACTGTTCTCTTCAACCTGCCACCAACTTGCACCTTTATCCTTGATAGCCTGAGCTATCTCCACCATAGTTCTATCTTTGATCTCAACAAGGGCTCTGAGATCATGGAACTGTTGTTGCAGCCTTGGATTATCCTTCAATCCTGGGTAAAGTTGATCAACATTTGCTTTGGCAATTTGCCTTAGCATCCCCTCATAAGTGTACTCTTCACCACTTTCATCTTCATCAGAAGAGTTGGCATGTGATTCAGGAGGGTTGGATTGAGATTCAAGAAGGTTGAGCTGGGGTTCAGATGGGTTGGGTTCAGAAGAACTTAGAATGATTTGGGACTCAGGTGCTGTAGAGAGCAATGTTCCTGAGGAGGTTATTGGAATAGCTTGAATGGGTGGGAGAGTAAATTGATCACCTTCTTGAAGAGCATATTCAAGAAGTTTGGTATATGAAATAAGTCTGGGATCAAGGGGGGAGAATGACCTATCTTCTATGTCAGCCAAGTCAGCCAACACATCAATACCTGTCCTATCAGGAGCACCTTCAGGAGAATAGGTCTTTTTGGCCACAATGGGGGCATCTTCAGGAGTCTTGCACTCCTCTTCCTCATGTCTGGATTCATCATGTGATGGGGATATTCTTTGGGATTGAATATCAGGGGAGTTGGCTTCAGGGCTCTTGGACTTGGATCTTGTCTTGGAGTTAGACCTGCTGGCTTGTCTAATCTCTTTGAAAAATTCTTTTCTCTGCTTTTCCTCCTCCATCAACTTCTGCTTCTCAGAAGTTTTGATTATCCTTCTTCTTCTTTCAGACCTTGTTGGCTTCTCAAGGTCTCTGAACTCAGTTACAGATTCAGGTTGGAGAGGGACAATTTCCCTGAACTCTTCTCCCTCTTCAGGAGGGTTGACTCCTTCTTCTTCAACTCTATCAATCTCCTCAGAAGTAGCACCTCCACTTCTAGACTGGCTTTCAGGAGAAGATTCACTGAGAATCTGTTTCATCTTCTTCATTTTGGGCTGAGTTTTCACTGTCTGAGCTTTCCTCTTCCTTGGAGAAGATCTGGTAACACGTGCAACAGTTAAGGCTTGCTTGGATGCTGCCCCTTGCTTCCTCTTCTCAGTCTTTGAGGACATCTTTCTAAACATCACCTTCTGGGCTGGAAATGGCTTTGGCTTGGTTTGAAGGTGTGTGTAATGGGCAAATCTTTCCAAGAGCATGCTAGCTCTTGTGCAAAATAGAAGCTTCCCATCCACCACCACCTTGAATTTGAATTTTTCATTCATCATCTTCCCTAGAATGAAATTTTTCCAATCAAATTTGACTCTCTTTTCAGCAGAGTCAATTACAGCAGCCATTACTCTCAATTTTGGCAAACTGATTTGTTCAACACTCCCAGAATGGCTTAACAGACTCTTCACAACAATATCAATCAAGTGCTCATAGGTTGGTTTCAGTGTTTTCTTGTTTTGTGCACCTACCAGCTTCTTTGGAACCTTCATCCATGAATTAGAGAACTCCTGTTCCTCTCATTCTCTGTACAATTCAGGATTAAGGCCTTCTAAAGGTAGCCCAAAGCTGGCATCCAGGTCTTCAGAAGTGAAGATGATGGTATGTTGGGTCTCCTCCTCTTCATCCTCCTCTGCATATGTCAACTTGGTGTACACATCACCTTTCTTGCCCTTCCACCTTAGGTAAGCAAAGAATTCAGCCATAAATGGGTTGAGACAAGAGTTAGGCTTTGTGCCTAAGAACTTTTCGAGACCTGCATCCCTAAGCCATTGGAGGACTGGATGTACTTCCTCATCAGGGCTATCAAAAGCCACAAGTTTCTCGAACCATAGGGAATTTGTGTTGCTTAGATAGACAAAGTCAATATCCAGTGATGGATCATTGAAATCTACCAGTTCCTCTCTTTTGATCTTGGGAGCCATGGATAAATTTTTGAAAGAGATGAGTGGGGAGTTTGAAGGTTTTGAGAGGCTTTGAATTCAATCCTTAAGGGTTTGAAGATATGGGTGCGTGAGAAATGAGAGTAAAAACTGAATGTTTTTATATGTAGTACTTTTGTTAACCGTTGGACAAAAGCTTTTGAGGGTGGACAAATCATAAAACCAAATGGATAAAGTGGGGTAGAGGGTTGTGGAACGGTTAGATGAAGTTTTGTTGGGTTATAAATTCACCCTAAGCCCCACTTGATGTTAGAATAATTTTGATGGCCAAAACACTTAGAGTTTATAAATGTAATAGGATCAGCTGACTTGTATAGAACAACTTAGACTAGTCTTGTGTGATCAACTATATTGATATCAGCTGTGAAAATGTGCTGTGGTGTTAAGTGTATGTATATGAAGTGTTTAAGTTTAAGTAGAATAATGTTGTACTAAATGTTGTGACAATTGGTACAACACTGACTCTAGCAGAATATCAGAAATTATGATTAACACAGCGGAAGACTTGAAACACTAAAAACAAACGTGACACAATGGAAATAATTTTCACATAGATTTTATAAATAAAAATCTATGCTAGCCTTACG
The DNA here is from genome assembly GCA_963675135.1 of Galeopsis tetrahit. Lineage (NCBI taxonomy): Eukaryota > Viridiplantae > Streptophyta > Magnoliopsida > Lamiales > Lamiaceae > Galeopsis > Galeopsis tetrahit. Next base: position 13,782,956 of record OY776131.1, read on the forward strand.
GCGAAAAACAATACTTATCTTCAAGTATAAATGTTGTGTGAAATGTTACAGCATTAACATTCACAACAGAAACTACAAACGAGGCAGGTGCCTTGTTCTAAAAATGAACTAAGTGTATAAGGTATACACTGTCGAAATGCCTAGTCTATCTAATGATTACACTCTCAATAGATAAGAAGACACACAGCCATACGGGTGGGATACGAACGTATGATCTAAAAGGTAGTTCTAGTGGCCACAATTCCTAACAGGGATATACGCTCGGTCTAGGAAGTTGATCGAATAGAGTACACTGATTTGAGAAGCCTTCCATCGGTATTTATAGTAGTGGGGTGCTGATTCTAGAGGCTTCCACAATGAGGTCCTATTTTTTAGGAACTCAACTTCCATGATCTTTCTAGATCTTTCTTGAATGCTCCAGGTCGTTCCAAATGGTTCCAGGCCGTTCTAGCATGTTCTCCAATGTTCTGGAATCTTCCAGGTTCCAGATCCTTGTAGAAGCTTCTAGATCCTGCCAGAAATGCGACAACATTTAGATCAACATTTAATGTAGCATTTCAGAAAAGACTTAGAAAAAATCTCGGAAGGTCAAATTAAGATGTTGTTGATAATGTTAAGGCATTTAAGAATTAACAACATCTACAATCTCCCCCAATTTGACCTTTCGACTACAACACACCTGATGCACATATATTTTCTATACATACTCAGTATTATGTACTTAGTTGAGGTTAACATCATTGCTAAGCACTAGTCAAGACAATACCTGTTGTAACCGTTCGATCAAATCGAATGAAGATCAAGGATAATTTTACAATGATCCGTGCCATAAGATCAAGATAAATTTTATCCAAAATAGAACAAGTATAAACACTACACTTATTCACAACATAAGTAACTTTACTTAAGATCATAAATTAAACTGGAAGGAATTTAACTTAGAATCTAAGTAAGACAAAAAAATCAGAGCAACAAAAAAAATAAAAAAAATAAACAAACATCAGAGCAAACATAAAGAATATAAACAAAAAAAAAAAAAACAGAAACTACACTATACTCAACCTGCAATAGACACATGATAATCTGCAAACAAATTAAGCAAGGCAGTAAACAAATATCAAGTGGAACTAATAAACAAGTTGCAGTAAACATCCTACCATCTAAAAACAGTAAATAACAAATGTATCATAATTTCAGAATTTCAAAATTAAACATTAGTTACAAAGGTAGAACTGAATAAATGGCTTATATTGCTGTGGTAACAGCTGCAGCATCATCTTCCTGCACCATAGCCATTGTGGAATTCAAGTCCCCCCTGTCTAACAGCTTTCTCCAGGTAGATCACCATACAAGGTGTCCATTTCAGCAGCATCTTCATCATCTCCTTCATCAACAAAGTAAGTAGATGCAAGGTGTGCAACTACATCAGTGACAACATCTCCTCCAGCATCAGGTACACCAGCATCAGCAGCAGCTGGAACTCCATCTTCATTAATCTCCTCAATGACTACACTGGAGTTGGATGGTGGTGGTACTCCCCCTGTTGTAGGTGAAAGTAGGTTGGTCCACCCGTCCTTCAGGAACTGAAGTTCATCTATTGTTTCCTGCAAGTGTTGGAGTTGGAGTGTGATGAATTCCTGTGAAAGATACACATTACCAGAAATGTTGATGCGGATGTTCTCAACATTTGGGGTTGCATTTCTGTGTCTTGATCTGGATGATTCAGGATGATCAGTAGTTGAGGGTCTGGTTGGTTCTGGTTGAGCAGAAGTAGAGGGTCTTTGCTGATGTTCAGTACCAGGAGCAATCAAAGGCAGATCAATTACTCTATCCCCAGTGAGTAAGGCAGGAATTCTTTGCATATCTAAGGTGGAAGGGTAAGAAAGGTGATGTCTGCACCAAACTTACTTATGCAGAAGAAGGAGAAGAGGAGGAATCCCAACACACCATCATCTTCTCTTCAGTAGACTTGGATGCAAGCTTTGGGCTACCATCAGAAGGCCCGAATCCTGAAGGTTATAGAGAAGGAGAGGAACAGGAGTTCTCTGATCCATGGATGAAAGTCCCCAAGATACTGGTAGGTGCTCAAAACAAGAAAACCTTGAAACCAATATATGAGCACTTATTTGATATTGTTGTGAAAAGTTTTTTGAGCCACTCTGGGAGTGTTGAGCAAATAAGTTTGCCAAAATTGAGAGTAATGGCTACTGTGATTGACTCTGCTGAAAAAGGAGTCAAGTTTGAATGGAAAACTTTCATTCTGGGAAAGATGATGAATGAGAAGTACAAGTTAAAAGAGGTGAAGCACCACAAGGTTGTGGTGGATGGGAAGCTGCTGTTTTGCACAAGAGCAAGCCTGCTCTTGGAAAGATTTACTCACTACACTCACCTTCAAGCCAAACCCAAGCCATTTCCAGCCCAGAAAGTGATGTACAGGAAGTTGTCTTCTAAGACAGAAAAGAGGAAGCAAGGGGCAGCAGCAAAGCAAGCCTAACAGTTGCACGTGTTACAAGATCTTCTCCAAGGAAAAGAAAGGCTCAGACAGAGAAAACTCAGCCTAAGATGAAGAAAATGAAGCAGATTCTTAGTGAATCTTCACCAGAAAGCCAGTCCAAGAGTGGAGGTGCCACTTCTGAGGAGATTGACAAAGTTGAACAAGAAGGGGTCAACCCCCCTGAAGAAGGAGAGGAGTTCAGGGAAATTGTCCCCTTGCATCCTGAAGTGTTCACTGAGTACAGGGATCTTGAGAAGCCTAGAAGGGCTGAAAGGAGAAGAAGGATAATCAAGACTTCTGAGAAACAGAGGTTAATTGAGGAGGAAAAACAGAAAAATGTGTTTTTCAAGGAAATTAGACAGGCAAGTAGGTCTAATTCCAAAACAAGGTCCAAGTCCAAGAGCCTTGGAGCCAACTCTCCTGATATTCAATCTCAAAGAATATCACCATCACATGATGAACAAAAGCCTGAAGAAGAGGAGTGCAAGACTCCTGAGGATGCTCCAATTGTGGCAAAGAAGACCTACTCTCCTGAAGGTGCTCCTGACAGGACAGGAATTGATGTTTTGGCTGATCTAGCAGATATAGAAGATAGGCCATTCTCCCCCCTTGATCCCAGACTTCTTTCTTATACCAAACTTCTTGAAACTGCTCTTCAAGAAGGTGATCAATTTACTTTACCACCCATTCAAGCCATTCCAATAACCTCCTCAGGAACATTGCTCTCTACAGCACCTGAGACCCAAATCATTCCCACATCCTCTGAACCCAACCCATCTGAACCCCAGCTCACCCTTCCTGATGCTCCAGACAACCCTTCTGAATCACAAGCCAACTCTTCTGATGAAGATGAAAGTGGAGAAGAGTATACTTATGAGGGGATGCTAAGGCAGATTGCCAAGGCTAATGTTGATCAACTCTATCCTGGATTAAAGGAGTATCCAAGACTACAACAACAGTTCTATGATCTCAGAGCACTTGTTGAGATCAAAGATAGAACAATGGTGGAGATAGCTCAGGCTATCAAGGATAAAGGTGCAAGCTGGTGGCAGGTTGAGGAGAACAGGTTGTTGCACTTTGCAAATGTTAAGAAATCCAGTGTGTTGACCACTGAGGCCTTATTCTGCACAATTGTCCATGAGAAGGTGCTAGCTGAAAGAGAAAGGATTGCTCAAGGAGTCAAGCATCCTGATAGCACCTCAGATGATGATGATGATGATGATGACAACACCAATCCCAAACCTCCTGGACCTAACCCTGCTAAGGTACACTACTTGACTTATCCTTCAATTCAGGACTCTGAGAAATCAGAGGAGTTGACCAAGAGTGGTGACTCAGTCCAAGATGCATTGGCCAAGGATGGTTCTTCTGAGCCTAAGGCACAGCTTGACAATGTTGAGACTTCCATAGGAGAAGCTGGTTTGACTAAAGCCTCATCAGTGTCAGAGAAGTTGGACACTGACCAGCCTTTAGTCATTCAGGATGACTCAGTGGACTTGGGATGCCCAAACACTGTGATCTCCCATCAACTGCCCTCTGTGGATCCTGTTGAGGATATGGAGGTGTCAGGTTTAGGAATTGAAGGAGTTGAAAAGGAGAGTAGTGATGAAAGTTATTGTGTGATTACTGGAAGTAAGAGTGCACCACCAAAAGAGGGAGAGGAGAGTAAAATGTTGGGTGAAGCCCAACATGAGAGTCAGGTTATTCTTCAAGTCAAATCTGAACTTGATGAATCCCTTGGTGAAAAGAGGCCTGATTCTCCAATGATTGTGAGTCCATCTTTTGAAAATGAAGAAAATAAATTAGTTGAAAATGAGAGCAAAGGTGCTGATGTATCAGACCTTTTGGGAGAAGAAAAGAAAGAGGGTGATGAGGGTGATTTATCTAACCCTTTAAGTTTTGCAGATTCTGTAGTTGTCACTATTGAACAAATTTTTGCAGATGCTTCCCTTACTGATATTCCAGTTGACACTGATGTTGACCTTGAAGCAATCTCAGCTAACATGTCCACACTGAACAAGATTTACTTTGAACAAGCAAATGCAACAGAAGCTGGTATGCAAATTGCTTCCCAAACTGCAACTTCCATTGAGGAGCAGTCAGAGAAGTTGGACATTTTGGTCAGGGAAGTTGGGAAAGCTCATGCAGAAACAACATACACTCTTGATGGCCAAGGAAAGACTCTAGCCTTTTTTGAGATGAGGCTCACAGGTTCTGAAGAAGTGGTATTGCCAACCTTGGATGCAAGAATCAGTGGTGTTGAGACTGGTCTGCAAATAGTCTCAACTGAAGTAACAAAAGCCAAGAATGCAATGACCAAGTTCACCAAGACTGTGCAGAAAGAGCAGAAGGGCCTAAGGGAGAGTTACAAGCACAATGTCATAGCCTTAAGAAGGACAATCAAGGATGCCTTGAGGCAAAGGACAGCAGCCCAAAGGAAGAAAGCTGAGGAGCTTAAAGCTGCAATGGTGAAGGAGGCTGCTGAGAAGTTTACTGTGGAACTCATGGCCAAGGTTTCTGATCAAGTTGTGGCCAATCTGACTGACCAGTTGCAAGCCAAGCTTGATCAATCCTTGAAAGCCACCCTTGATGAAATTGTTGCCCAGAAGATGAAGCCAGTTCATGTCTTTCTCAGCATGGCAGATGATAGGATGCAGAATATCCATGATGAAAATGTCTATCTGCTGCAAGAATATCCATGATGAAAATTTCTCGGAAGAAATGAGACAGAACAATCTGGACAGTTTGGATAAGAACTACATTTTACATACCCTTCCCAACGAGTATCTAGGAAAAGTATTAAAATGTAAGATAGCCAAAGAAATGTGGGACCGTCTAGCTATCCTTTGTGAAGGCACATCCCTAATAAAGGAAAGCAAGTTATCCACAGCTGTTCAGAGGTTCGAATCATTTAAGATAAAGGCTGGTGAAACAGTAGACCAGTTAGATACTCGTTTCACACGTATTATGAATGACTTGGATGTGCTAGGAAAGACATATACCAATAGAGAAATTAATCTGCGTATACTTAAGTCTCTAGATGACAGGTGGAAAATGGTCAAGATGATCATTAAAACTACACAGGATATAGATACCTGGACAGCTGAAACCACCTTCCAAACACTTAAGGCACACGAGTTTGAATTGGATGAAGAAGATCCAATAGTGAGCAGTGATAGGGAGAAGGAAATCTCCAAGAGTATTGCTTTTAAGGCATCTACCTCTAAGAAGTCTAGACCATCTATGTCTAAGCCCTCAAGCATAAAAGATGAACTAGATAGTACTGATCTTAATCTTAAGGATCAGTTGAACTTAATGATAAAGAGGTTTGATAAACTTAACAAGCGTTATGGTAGATATAAGAGATTTTATAAGGAAACTCAGGGTTCTAGTAACAGGGACTCTTCTAAGACCAGAAGGGATCACAAATCTTCTGACAGGAGAGATGAGGCCTCTAATGAGAAAAGAAGAGATAGGTATTTTGCTGATAGGAAGGACAAGAACTCTATTGATAGAGAGGATAGGAATCGATATCGTTCTCCTATTAAACATACTGCTAATGAACCTCTATGCTTTAACTGTGATAAGCCAGGTCATTACATCCATGAATGTCCTGATCTGAGTACAGATGATAGAGAAGAAAGGAAAGCAAGGAGAGAGCGCAGATTTGCTAAGGGTAAGAAGGCTATGGTGGCTTACAATGATTCTGATACGGAATCAGATGAGTTACCATCGTCTTCATCTGAGTATCCTTCAAGCAATGAGAAAGAAGCCTTCATTGCAGATGATGGACTAGTCATGATGGCAAAAATCGAACAAGAGGTATCATCTGTAACTTCTTTCCAATCCTGTGATGATTCTGATTCTCATGATACTGCTGATAGTAGTGTAGGGAGTAGTCTTCATCATTCCAATGGAGTGACTGAAGAAGACCTCATACAAGCTAACAAAGCAGTTATGGAAATCAGCGATTAGAATATTTCTTTAAAACAAGAAATCATTAGTCTACGAGAAGCTCAGTTAAAAGTGGATCCTAATATAGCTATCATTAATGCACGACTATCAGAAGAGTTGTCACAACTCCAAGAAAAGTATGCATCTATTGACAAGCTATATCAGGGTATGCTTAAAACTTAAGCCAAAGAGACCAATGAATTCAATGATTTAAAGATTAAATGTGAAAAACTTGAAGAGCGCAATAGATTCCTAGAATCTGAAGTACTGAGCTTAGATCTAAAGCTAACTTATATGGTTAATTCTGCAAAGATTAATCAAACATTATCAGACAGATATAGAGCTCCAAATGATAAAAGTGGAATAGGTGTTGATATGCCTAGTTCCTCTACTTCAGGCACTAAGAACACTAATGGAGCCAGTTCAAGCTTTTTGCAATTAGATAAAGGAAAAGAACCTATGACTTATGATAATGATCTAAAACCCAAATTACAGTCTAAATACATTCCTCCTACTACTAGCAATTGTACAAAGAAGAATGCATCTAGACCAGTACAGTCAAGACCTTACCAGCAGAGTTTTACACCTCTGACCAGAGCAGAACAGTCCTGGAATCAGAAGAGGCAAACTCAGCACAGTAGGCCAAGACAAGCACATGAAAGTTGGAAACAGCCTAGACCTCCTTTTATAAGTGACTTGTTCATATTTTTGGATAAGTGTCCCAAGTATATTTTCGTTCCAAGGACTTAATTGAGTGCCAATGAATCCGTAAAGTTGCAAGTTATCGTGCTATTGTAGTAACTAAGCTTGTTTGTTTGGATTTTCGGGAATTTAAAAACAATTACGAAACTAGATGAACTAAACAAGAAGAAATGAAAAAATGCTATAACAAAGATATCTAACTTCCTTTCGAAAGCGCAAAGTGAGAGAGTATTGCCTAGGGTGTATCCATTTTGTAGGTTGTGTGGTGAATTATTGGGCCAAAATACACAAATCAAACCTAATGTATTAGGTAAAGCTAAAGGTTATCACTCGTGTGTGTCGACCAATCCCTTGTGAGGCCTAGGTGAACACGTGCATTAACTAGCAATTATATCGTCTAATCAATGCCATAAGATCTTAGGATATTGTCTCATAAACACGTTCAACACAGTTACTAATGTTTATGAGACGCCCTTTAACTAATCTAATAGACGATCTCTAATCGACTAGTGTCTAGTGTCGTCTATCTAAGCAATTAACCCCCAGTCGGTGTATCTAATTACTATGTTAATTCTAATCGATTAATTCAAGCTCATACACACACTCTTAATTATGTGACCCAATACGGTCATTGAAGTCGACAAAATCAACAATGCTAGCTAATAGGGTGAATTAACCAATTGAATCATGCAAATTACCACACTAGAAACATATACACCCAATTCCTAAGCTAATCATGCAATTAATCCATAATTACACCACTTAACCACCAAAACTTCAACACCCTAGGCAATTAGAACTTAGCCCATGGTTTTATGAGAGAAATCCATGGCTATAATGCAAGAAATCACAAAACCCATAACAATTAAGAAATAAATGGCAAGAAATAAGAGAATTCCTAAATTGAAATGAGAATTAAAGAGATATCACCTTAAAAGTTGAAATGTAGTTATAAACTTCAATTACTTACAAAGCCCAATGGAAATCTTCACTTGAATTGTCAAACTAAGCAATAATCTAAGCTATCTATCAAAGGAAATTGCAAAATAACAAGAACACCTATTACTATGTGTGATTGTGTGTGTGAATTGCTCTCCAAGGTAGTATATCTTCTCAAAACTGGCTAAGGGCCCTTTATATATGTTGTGAGAAATCCCCAAAACAAGAATTGCACTTAAGTCCTTCAAAATTGGAGAGTTTTGATAAAAACCCCCGAAAAAGGAGCCGCCCGGCCGGGCCAAACTTTCGTAAGTTGGCAAATTTTTTTTATGCTTGAACGGCCCGACCGGGCGAGTGATGTCGCCCGGTCGGGCGGAACCTTCGACCTTGGCATTTTCTGTGCATGAACGGCCCGGCCGGGCGGAACCTTCGACTTTGGCATTTTCTGTGCATGAACGGCCCGGCCGGGCGAGTGATGCCGCCCGGCCGGGCGGAACCTTCGACTTTGGCCAAATTTCCGTCCTTTCATCAGTTTTCCGTCTCGAGTCTTCTCAAACTCTTTGTACATGCTCCCTAGCCTCGTTGTTTCCTCTCATACGAGTGTCAATAAAGATTGACACTCTTTTTGTGATTTTGACGCCTAATTCGCTTCGTATTCCTACAAAACGAGCTCACAAACCTTTCTCCAACAAGTCAAGCCTCTTAACATGAAAATGCATGTAAAACCACAATAGTTTATCACTAAAACACACAAAATCTCATGCAATTTACAACTGAATCACCCTCCCAAACTTAAACCGTTGCTCGTCCCCGAGTAACAAAAGAATATAAGCAAGAGGTTGTACGATTGCAAATAGATAATCAATGAACGATCCCACGCCTCCAATGAATGAAATGAATTCTTCTTCCTCAAGATACATTCTCAAAATGATCACAAGTTCACTATTGAAAATCAAACTAATTACCCACACATGCTCAACATACAACAACAAGTTATGGTGATGACAATATCCAAATGTTCAAGTTCAACTCACAAGATATAGTGTTTCTCTCAAACATTCAAACAAATTAAGGACAATAGACACTCATCAATCAAATCATGCATTGCAATTGCCATAAGCTTGCCCAAGCTCTACCATCTTTCCACCACAAACATGTTCAACTATGAGATCAATAGGTCTTAACCAAGGACGTAACATTGGCTCTTTGGAAGGGGTATGATGAATATGGATGAAGTGACTCGTCTAGTGGAGAACGAAAGTTATTTTTCAACACATCAAACTTATGCTCATAAGGTTTACACACCTTCATTCTCACTTTTCATTCAAATTTCTCACATGCAATCATCTCCTCATCTTTTTGTAGCCAAGTTATTTTCTTCTTAAGCACTTGGGGCTCATTGTCCCTCTTTTCTTTCTCAAAATATTTTTTTTTTCTCATCACTTCCATCTTTTTCTTTCTTTTCACAACTTTGCCAATTTTTCTCTTCAAACCAAAGGTACTTAAGCATATGTTTTACCACTTTCTTTTTATTCTCCACTAGATTCGGACATCAAAGGCTAAAAAAGCTAAGTGGTTAAACATGGTAGGTTGCCAAGAGAATGGGAACTCAAGCTCAAACGGGCTAGCTACGGAAGATTACTTTGGTTATTGGGAAAAATATGGCTAAGTGACTTGTAGTACGAAAGATGGCCTACATCATATCTCAAAGTATCACACAAGTATGATCTCAAAAATATGGTTATTGGTTATTGGGCAAGTTCTAGAAAAATAAGCAATGAATTGATCCACTCTAAAATGAAATAAACCGGATTAATGTTCGGTTCAAAGCTCAACTCTCACCGGTTCATTCAAGACTCAATCATTCATTAATCATCATCACGCGTAACTCATTGTTCATGCAAAACATCCATAGGCCAATAGATGACAACAACATAAACATGATGATTCATCCCAATTATGTACACATTCAAGGAATAAAATTCACAACAACTCATCATCAAATGTGTCTCAATGATCATACCATTCAACAATTTCACAACCCAAACACAATTTGTTAAATTCATTCACAACACATCCCTACTCACACACATTTCAAATCAATTAAAACAACATCAATCCACACAAATCCACAAGACAAATAAAATCATCCCATAATCCTTACATACCCCCACATAACTAGACTTTCAAATTGTCAAATGAATAAGAAGAACAAGAACAAGAACAAGATAATGCATAAGGAATTAGAGGTGAACCAAGCATGCTCTTCATTGATGTGGTGGAGGGGCTCCAGGAAATCTGTATTGCATCATCCATGCATTGTAAGCTCGTTGGTTCTCCCCTATCAATCTCAGCTCGTTCTCCACAGACTCTTGCCTTGCTCCCAAACTCGTTATGCTTGCCTCAACCGCTAAAAACCTTGTATCAAAACTCATTTGCAAGCCTCTTATTGCTGCGGTGATCTCATTAATTCCTCCGGTTTGGTTCCTTTCTTCATTCGACCTTCTTGAATAAACATGTGACACTTGTGGGGCCTCTCTTTGTGGACGACTCGGGCCTTCATGGAATGAAGGATCAGCGGATGACTCTCCCCTATGATGATGATGAGGAGAAGCATGAGGTGCATCTTGCAAAAAATCTCGGTTTAGCTCTTGATCTAGCTCATCTTCGGTTGGTCCACTTGGTGGCACCTCGATTCGAAACCTTGGGATACGTTCGTGGGCTTCCAAAGCTCTAATAACCTCCAAGTGATGTGGGGAAGCCATATCCCAATTTTACTTTCTCCTATAAGTAGTCAACACAGGGTATGGCATTGGAAAGAACTTTTCACCATCTTCAATGCTGAAGACATAATCGTTAATCCTTTGATCTAGTTTTACCATGTGCATTCTACTCATAGTGTGCAAATCGAGCTTTCTTCCTCGTTCAACCAAAGTGTATCCGCTCAAATCCATCTCGAAGTACTGGGCAATAGTTGTGATTATTCCACCCATTGTGAAATTCGGAATATTCCGCTTGATCATAGTCAACAAGTGATCAAGCAAGAATGCACCCATATTGACTCGCTCCCCAAACACCATACTCCTAATGATAAAAAGTTCTTCCCTCCTTACAGATCCGGCCTCGAATCTCCCAAACACAATATTGGCCATGATTCGGTGCACATATCTAAACACCGGATTCCGCAAAAGAGAGGCCTTCGAATGACTCGAGGAGTAGACAGGAGCATCGAGTTGATTCCTACGGGCTAACCTCTTCCAAAACCCATTTTCACCATATTCGTTCATCCGGTCATAGACGTCAAGGTCTTCCTCACTTGAGGTTCCAAAGATTTCATTTAACTCGGGGCATGAGAGATATCTATCTTCGTTTCCTAAACGGAAAGTTATTCCAGCCGGAATGCCATTCGTTGGCTCTTCTTCCCTCAAAGTTGCCATGAACTCAACCGATAGCTCCTCGTATGTCACGTTCGTGAACTCGAGTAGATTTCCCCACCCGATGTTGTTGAACAATTCATGCACATCATCCTTGATTTCCATCCTTTCCATAAAGAAGTCATCCGGGTAGCGTGTGGGTCGATGCGTTGTGTTTACTATTCTTGAAAAGGTCTCAATGCAATCTCTTCCTCTTGCACCCAAGTTGATTCCCCATTTAGATGGTCTTTTCCCACATCTTTCAAAGCAAAGCTCATTCACCGGATCTCTACGTCTTGAGATTCCTTCTCCTTTCTTGGATCTCTTTGACATTTTTTCTACAAATGAGCAACAATAAACTCCATTAGTTAGAATGTTCTTTCCACAATTCATTAGTGTACAAAGTTCCACTTTTGCACCTAATTTCAAACAAATCAAGTATCAACATTCTCAACTAATCAAAGTCCATGTGTCATTCTATCATGCTCAACCAACTTCATCCCAAAATTTACTCTTTTCTCAATTACCCACAATTTCCCCTCACTTTCTTTATAAAAATCATGCCTACAAAGTGTTTGTAAAAAGGCTTGCAAGAACAAAATTTCACAAAGCTCAACAAAAGCACTTATGTTCACTCAATCATAGCATGGGTAAGCAATGTCCAACAAAATCTCATCTTTACAAACCAACATGCTCCTAAATTAAACATATAATGCCCAAGAACATCAATTATTCTCATGGAAGCACAATTTCACAATTCTAGCCCTAAATTCCTCAAATTTCTTCATGGGTATTTGAAATTAAGCATCGTCATTCATTATTTACCAATAAAAAACAATAATACACAAAGCCCATGGAAGAAATAACCAAGAAATCAACAAACCCATGTCAAATTCAAATTTTCGTCACTTTCTCTACACATGCAAGAAACACCTTCAAGAACTTCAAAACTTTGCTCAATCTTGCAAGAAAATTAAGGGGAATGAGTTACATACCTTATTCCTAGCAAGCACAACCAACAATCTATCCAACTCACCATCATTTAACAAAGAGTAAACAATAACGGGGTACCTCATTTCGTTATCCAAGTAAGCATACTTGAGGTGCTCCGGTAATGGCTTCATCTTTTCCTTCTTTTCTTCCGGACCTTGTCCTCCTTCAACGGGGATATGAAGTGGTAGTATTGGAGGTCTCCTTCTCATCTCCATTGCATCAACTTCTTCTATTGATTCTCTATAAGAACTTGGCAACAATTCATTAGAGACAATCAAAGAATCACATAGAAATGAAGAAATAGAATGAGTTAAAGAAGTGTTAGAGAAATCTTCCCATTCATCTTGCACAATGTTGTCAACCACTTCTAAGAAATTGCAAGACTCCACTTCTTCAAGCTCTTTCTAAGACTTGTAAATTGAAAATGTGATTTCTTCATGGTTGAAACTCAATTTCAATTCTCCTTTCTTCACATTGATCATTGCCTCCCCCGTTGCAAGGAAAGGTCTTCCCAAGATCAAAGGGACGTGCTCATCTTCCGCCATATCAAGAATGATGAAGTCCACGGGAAATATGAATCGGCCCACTTTCACCAACACATCCTCCACGATCCCTCTTGGTGTCTTTACCGATCGATCGGCTAGATGCAAGGTTGTTGGTATATGAATCCTATAAACAATGTTCTAATTGATGATTATATGTTTTGATGGCCAAAAAGTGACTTTAGAGTTAATGATATATGTGATTATATGTTGTTCTATGTGAATTATATGAAATAAGTTTACTGATCTTAATGTGTTATGTTGATTAAGGTTACTGATCTTAGTATATTACTAATCTGATATATGTACTGTTTAAGAACTAAGCTGATGGAAGTATTGTATAGACAACTTATAGTATAGGACTTAGATATACTCATCTGTATGTAGTTCAGTTGATGTATATATAGGTTTTATATTTGTAAAGTTGTATTCTATTGTATTCAGCATTGTAATAGTTAGAACATTATATTAGATTGATGTCAGAAGACTAAGAGATGACTAAGAAGACTATTTCAGAGATTGAAGAAATCAAGTGAAGTTTTTGAAGGAAGCTGAACAGTTTTGAAGAACTGTGCTGACTGACCAAGAGCAGTAAAACTAAGAAGAGTAGTTTACTGTGCTGAGTTGATTTATTTGAAGAATAAGTTTGGATGACTTATTTGAAGCGTAACTGAAGATTTATTTGAAGATATACTGACTTGGAAAGATAAGATAAGTTGGTTACAAAACAGAAGGAAGTTACAACAAGAAACGGTTATGAGTTAGTTGAGAGTTAGTTCACAAACTGCTAACTGTCTTACTATTGCTTATAAATACCGTGTGATCTTCTACTTGAAAAAGACTACTGATACAATTACTATTCAAGAGCAAATCAAGAAGCATTCAAGTATTCAAGCACTCACAGAGTTGAAGATCGAAGAACTGAAGAGAAGTCACAGATCTGATTGAAGAATCAAAGGCTATTACTAGAGAAGTTTTACTTTTCGTTTTAAGTTTGTATTGTGTAAACAAGTGTGCTAGTTACTTGTGAAATTACTAGTTGATTGAAGATATACCTGGAGGTATAATCGACAAGATCGAAGTCTTAATCTTGGGACTATAAACAACAAGTACTCAAGTGGAAAAGAGTAATAAAACATCGCAACTGGAGTTGTGAGAGTGGATGTAGACATTTGTCGAACCACTATAAAAATCTTGTGTTCTTTACTGTTTTATGTTTTGATTAACTGTTGATATATTTGTTGAATAAGAACAGTAAGTTTTCTAAAGAAAAGATTTAAAGAAAAGTTGAGTATAAAAGCTAACTGTTAAGTACTGAGCTGATTCTAAGAACAGTACTGTACAGAACACATTTCTGCACTAAAAACTCTGATATTTTGATAGAATTTGAAAAGTCTATTCACCCCTCCCCTCTAGACTTTTTCTTAGCTTACTCAATCTTAACTCAACTTTTGGGACCAACAAAGGTCATGGTCGTTGGTAACAACTCCCCCATATCCAACCTCTTGTAAATCGAGTAGGGCATAAGGTTGATGCTTGCTCCAAGGTCACATAAAGCCCAAATTGCTTCACTACCCCCGATTTCACAAGGAATGGTGAAACTCCCCGGATCTTCCAACTTTTTAGGTAGACTTCTTTGTAGTAAAGCACTACATTCCTCCGAAAGATTGATTGCTTGATGAACTCCAAGTTTCTTCTTGTTTGCAATCAAATCTTTGAGAAACTTCATATAATGGGGCATTTGGTCCAAGGCATCAAGAAGAGGAAGATTGATGTGAATCTTCTTAAAGATTTCCATGAATTTGCTAAACTTCTCATTCAACTTCTTTTTCATATACCTTTGAGGAAAGGGAAGTGGTACATGAGTAATGGGAATCCCCTATTTGTCACATGGTAAATCATGCTTCTTCTCTCTTAGCTCCTTAACAATCTTCCATTTTGGAGTCCTTGGACTCTTCACTCCATCATCCCCACTTTCCTCCTATTTCTTTTCTTTCTCTTCATCTTTATCATCCTTACTTCCTTCCTTCAACTTCCAACTCCTCATCTTGCTTTCCTTCATCAACTTCTTCAATCTCCTCATCTACTTTCTCATCCGTAGGCATTTTTGGCCCTTCGTAAGAAGTGCCACTCCTCAATTTAATTGCTTTGCAATGCTCTTTCGGATTCACTTCGGTTGTCGATGAAAATTTTCCTTTGTTTGGTTGAGATCCAATTGAAGTTGCCAATTGTCCCATTTGGAATTCCATTGATTTTTGGTTACTCATGAGTTGGGCAAGCATCGAGTTGGTTGCTTCGGATTTCTTCTCACTTATTTTCATTCTCTTCAGGAGGAGTGCAAGAAGCTCATCCGTGGAGGATTTCCCTTCTCCACTTGGGAGTTTTGCTCCGGGATCAAATCCGGGAGGATATTTAATAGCACTTTTAGGATTGGAATATGACAAATTCTCATTCCTCCAAAAATTCGGGTTTTGAGGAGCTTGGTATTGAGGGGATGGTCCCCCTTGTCCTTGAGATGATGAAGATTGCCCTTGGAATCGGTTTTGAGGAGGAGCTTGATATCCTTAACCACGATTTTGATATGGTGGTTGGCCTTGATATTGTCGATTCCCTTGAAAATTTTGTGGATATCCTTGTTGACCCATGTATTGCACTTCTTCCATATGTCCCATTTGAGGATCTTCTTGCACAAAGGATAAATGATTATCTCTTGTTTGAGATAAAACATTCACCTTTTCAATGAGTGTAGTCATCATTGCTTTTATGCTATCATTAACATCAACTTGAGCTACCCGATTTTGTGCTCCACGGTCTACTCTCATCTTGAAAGTATTGCTTGATATCCCTTCTATTATATCATTGATCTCCTCCACCGATTTCATCCAAATTGAACCCCCCGCACAAGCATCAATGTGGTGTTGATCTTCCAATCGTAACCCACCAACGAACCAACATGTTGTTTGTTCTATTGGAAAACCATGATTGGGGCATGTGATGAGAAGATTCGTAAACCTTTCCCATGCCTCTTTGATTCCCTCCGTTGGACCTTGTTGGAATGTAGAGATCTTTTGATTGGCTTCCATAGTCTTTGAAGGAGGGTAGTACTTGAAAGTGTGCTGTGTGATGTTAAGTGTATGTATATGAAGTGTTTAAGTTTAAGTAGAATAATGTTGTACTAAATGTTGTGACAATTGGTACAACACTGACTCTAGCAGAATATCAGAAATTATGATTAACACAGCGGAAGACTTGAAACACTAAAAACAAACGTGACACAATGGAAATAATTTTCACATAGATTTTATAAATAAAAATCTATGCTAGCCTTACGGCGAAAAACAATACTTATCTTCAAGTACAAATGTTGTGTGAAATGTTACAGCATTAACATTCACAACAGAAACTACAAACGAGGCAGGTGCCTTGTTCTAAAAACGAACTAAGTGTATAAGGTATACACTGTCGAAATGCCTAGTCTATCTAATGATTACACTCTCAATAGATAAGAAGACACACAGCCATACGGGTGGGATACGAACGTATGATCTAAAAGGTAGTTCTACTGGCCACAATTCCTAACAGGGATATACGCTCGGTCTAGGAAGTTGATCGAATAGAGTACACTGATTTGAGAAGCCTTCCATCGGTATTTATAGTAGTGGGGTGCTGATTCTAGAGGCTTCCACAATGAGGTCCTATTTTTTAGGAACTCAACTTCCATGATCTTTCTAGATCCTTCTTGAATGCTCCAGGTCGTTCTAAATGGTTCTAGGCCGTTCTAGCATGTTCTTCAATGTTCTGGAATCTTCCAGGTTCCAGATCCTTGTAGAATCTTCTAGATCCTGCCAGAAATGCGACAACATTTAGATCAACATTTAATGTAGCATTTCAGAAAAGACTTAGAAAAAATCTCGGAAGGTCAAATTAAGGTGTTGTTGATAATGTTAAGGCATTTAAGGATTAACAACATCTACAATCTCCCCCAATTTGACCTTTCGACTACAACACACCTGATGCACATATATTTCTATACATACTCAGTATTATGTACTTAGTTGAGGTTAACATCATTGCTAAGCACTAGTCAAGACAATACCTGTTGTAACCGTTCGATCAAATCGAATGAAGATCAAGGATAATTTTACAATGATCCGTGCCATAAGATCAAGATAAATTTTATCCAAAATAGAACAAGTATAAACACTACACTTATTCACAACATAAGTAACTTTACTTAAGATCATAAATTAAACTGGAAGGAATTTAACTTAGAATCTAAGTAAGACAAAAAAAATTAGAGCAACAAAAATAAATAAAATAAAACAAACAAACATCAGAGCAAACATAAAGAATATAAACAAACAAAAAAAACAGAAACTACACTATACTCAACCTGCAATAGACACATGATAATCTGCAAACAAATTAGGGCAGTAAACAAATATCAAGTGGAACTAATAAACAAGTTGCAGTAAACATCCTACCATCTAAAAACAGTAAATAACAAGTGTATCATAATTTCAGAATTTCAAACTTAAACATTAATTACAAAGGTAGAACTGAATAAATGACTTATATTGCTGTGGTAACAGCTGCAGCATCATCTTCCTGCACCATAGCCATTGTGGAATTCAGGTCTCCCCCTATCTAACAGCTTTCTCCAGGTAGATCACCATACAAGGTGTCCATTTCAGCAGCATCTTCATCATCTCCTTCATCAACAAAGTAAGTAGATGCAAGGTGTGCAACTACATCAGTGACAGCATCTCCTCCAGCATCAGGTACACCAACATCAGCAGCAGCTGGAACTCCATCTTCATTAATCTCCTCAATGACTACACTGGAGTTGGATGGTGGTGGTACTCCCCCTGTTGTAGGTGAAAGTAGGTTGGTCCACCTGTCCTTCAGGAACTGAAGTTCATCTATTGTTTCCTGCAAGTGTTGGAGTTGGAGTTTGATGAATTCCTGTGAAAGATACACATTACCAGAAATGTTGATGCGGATGTTCTCAACATTTGGGGTTGCATTTCTGTGTCTTGATCTGGATGATTCAGGATGATTAGTAGAGGGTCTGGTTGAGTAGAAGTAGAGGGTCTTGGCTGATGTTCAGTACCAGGAGCAAGCAAAGGCAGATCAATTACTCTATCCCCAGTGAGTAAGGCAGAAGCTATGGCCAACAGTGGAACTCTCCCCCTCAACACATCAGTGTTCTTGGCAACAAATCCATGATGCCTCAAGTAGTTAGAAATCAGAACAGGATAGGGTAAGTTGCCTTTTTCAGAAACTCTCCCAGTAAATCTCATCATATGTTGAAAGATTGTAAGACCCAAATTAAACTTCTTAAGCACAGAAATCCTATATATCAAAACAGCTTGGTCCTTAGTGATCTTGGTGGTATTTGTGGTGGGAATCCAATTGTAGATAATGAGTTTGTATAACACAGAGTGTAGGGAAGTGAGGTCTTTGGCTAGCATGTGTCTAGTCCATTTAACTACCCTACCAGCAGTTATAGCAGAAATGACCACATCCATGTCAGGTTCTTCATCAACCTCAACATTGGGAATTTCTAAAAACTCATTTATCAATTCAGGAGTAAAAGGTACATCCCTCCCCCTAAAATTAACAGTCCCATACCACTTAGAAGATCTCCTACTAGTGCTCTTTTTCAAACATGCATAGAATTCATATGCCCAATTTGTCAAGAAAGATTCACCAAAATTCTCAGCATGCATCAAATTCCTTTTGTTCTAAGAAACTAACCATGCCTTTACTATCAAAGTCAGGTATATTAATCCTTTTCTCTATCAGCAGTTTTCTCTTAGAATAAATGGCCAATCTATTCTCTAGAGTATCAAGAGAATCAGAAATACCTTCCTCTTCAGAAGCAAGGTCATCTGAGCTTGGAGTAGAGCTTTTAACAGAGCTCTGTTCAGGGCTGCTTGCTGCACTGGAAGAGCTATCTCCACTGCCACCATCTTCAGGTTCTGGTGCAGCTTCCTTTGCAGCAGCATAGTGCTCAGCATTTTTCTTAAGAGACTTCAGAATGTCTCTCAAGAATCTTCCAGAATCAGAATTGGATTCTGACTCAGCTGGTTCATCTTCAGTGATCATCTTTTCTTTGCCTTTTGGTTCAGCAACAGACTTTCCTTTCCCTTTCTCTTCAGCAACAACCTTCTTTTTGAATTTTTCAGCAGCAACAGTCTTAGCCTTCTTTGGTTTCTCAGCAACAACAAGAGCTTCATCTTCAGAGTCTGTGAACACTTGGATAGGTTCACCAGCATCGGATCCAGCCTTCTTCTTCTTCCTCATGGATTCAGAATAATCCACACGAGTAAAAACGCGGTTTGATCTCCTCCTTCTTTGTACAGGGCTTCTCTGTCTTTTCCCTTTTTGTGCATTCTTCTTAAGAGGAATGGGGGCAGACTCATCTGAAACAGAGAGTGAAGAGTTTGTACCTTCAGAAATGTTTGCATCCTCCATTTCAACGTCTTCAGGGTCAGACGTGGCAGTGGCTTCTTCTTCAATAGAAGCTTCAACGTTCTCAGTTTGCGGTTCGTGAACAGAGGGTGATTTGGGGCTTTTTGAAGCAGAAGCCATTTGGGCAGTTTGCTCACCCAAATAGCTCGAGATATCCACCGTGATACCTCCAAAAGTCATCACGGGCAGATGGCCTGTAGTTCGAAGAGTATCAGACACCTCTTCGATCGCCCTAGTGACCTGTTCAACGGTTGCATCTTGAGGGAAGTTTGTTTGAGGAGCAGTTTGAGGAGTGGTTTGAGGAGTGGGAATAGTTGTTGATGGTGTTGCAGAGACATTCGAGTCAGCATTTGAAGCAGTAGAGTTTTGTGAAGCCATGGAAGCAAGAATTTCGAGAGGATTTGTGCGAGAGTGAGATGAGGTTTTCGAATCAGAGAGAGATTGTGAGGAATTCGAGTTTGTTCCAGCCATTTAAGTTAGGCGGTTGGAATTTCAAGGTAAGGATGGAAATTTGCACACACTTCTTTGAGATATACACAACCAAATAACAATTCTGCAATCTTAGTACTCAACACAATCAGAAATCACAATTAGCAAATAAATGACATTTTATGTTTGATATTTATAGAGAGAATAATGTAGTTGGAGATAAAAGAAAATAAAACAGAAGAATTAATCTAGCAATTTCGAAAGTGCTCCACATTTTTAGCCACAACCTAGATCATGGTTAATTAGTGGGAAAAAATCAATTAATTAAATTAATTAAAATTAAAGAAACTTCCAGAATTAATTAAACTCGCATAATCTGAAAAAAATAAAGATGTGGGTCAGTAATTAATTAAATAAATAGAAATGAATCTCAATAAATAATTAAATAATTACACAGATAAAAATAAATTCGAATCAGGCAATGTTGTGCTCAAAACTGCTACAAACACCTCAACACGGTTTTTACATGAATTTGCTTCATTTGTGTTGCACCATATTTTTTTCTTTTTGTGTTATAGCATCTAATTTGTATTGATCCATTGTTCCTGTAGAGTACATCGTAGTAGCGAACTCCGTGCCCCATACTTACTTAATGGATTACAAATATGTTGATGTTTTTACCAAATATCACCTTTTGAAAAGAAGGCATCGTAGTAGCGAACTCCGTGCTCCATAGTTACTCAGTGATTTGGTACATCTTTTAGTATGCTAATAACATTCTCATTTTTATGCATTTGAGAGGTGTAAGACATGTTTATTTTTGCACTCCAAGGTTCTTAGATTCGTAGATATTTTACAAAGGAATTATTTAACTAAGTAAGAAATAAATTCAACTTATAAAATTTATACAACCCATGATGTTGTCCCAAATGCTACGCATTTGTGACAACATCCATCCGAATTTTTCAGATAGTGCTCATGCCAAGAGATTTCCTCAAGATAGAGAATCTCTCATGGTCTAAGGCTTTAGTAAAGATATCAGCATTCTGTTTTTCAGTAGGTACATACTCCAACTTAACAATATTATTCTCTACTAAATCTCTCATAAAATGGTGTCTAATGCTAATGTGCTTTGTGAGTGAGTGTTGTACAGGATTTTTAGAAATGTTAATGGCACTAGTATTATCACAAAAGATAGTAAGTATACCATTCTCAATACCATAGTCATGGAACATCTTGCTCAGCCACAAGAGTTGTGTGCAGCAGCTTCCAGCAGCAATATACTCAGATTCTGCAGTGGATTGTGAAACACAATTCTGTTTCTTGCTGTGCCATGATACAAGATTGTTTCCCATGTAAAAACATCCTCCACTCGTACTCTTTCTATCATCTATGTCTCCAGCCCAATCAGCATCACTATAACCAATCAAAATGTTGTTGGTGTCCTTAGTATACCAGATTCCAAGGTCACTTGTTCCTGAAACATACTTGATGATTCTCTTCACAGCATTCAGGTGTGATTCCTTTGGATTTGCTTGGTACCTAGCACAAACACACACACTGTACATAATATCTGGTCTACTAGAGGTTAAATACAGTAAACTACCTATCATGGATCTGTAAAGTGTTGGATCAACATCTGTTCCAGCACTGTCTTTGCAAAGTTTCAAAGTAGATCCCATAGGAGTTTTCATTGGTTTTGAATTCTCAAGACCAAATCTTTTAACCAAGTTCTTAGCATACTTACTCTGGGAGAAGAAAATACCATCACTGCACTGTTTGATTTGAAGACCTAGAAAATAATTCAAGTCTCCAACCATACTCATTTCAAATGTTGCAGTCATTGCCTCAACAAAATTACTCAACATTTTATCACAAGTAGAACCAAACACAATGTCATCAACATATATTTGTGCAATAAGTAAATCTCCTTCAGTGTGCTTAATGAACAAAGTTCTATCAGCTTCTCCTCTAATAAATCCATATTCCAAAAGAAAGTCAGTAAGCCTACCATACCATGCTCTAGGAGCTTGTTTAAGACCATACAATGCTTTCTTAAGTTTATATACATGATCAAGATATTGTGGATCTTCAAATCCTTTAGGTTGTTCAACATATGCTTCTTCATTCAATATGCCATTTAGAAATGCAGCCTTTACATCCATTTGATGAAGTTTAATATCAATAAAACATGCAATAGCTAGCAGAAATCTAATAGATTCTATCCTAGAAACAGGTGCAAAAGTCTCATCAAAATCAACTCCTTCAACTTGGGTGTAACCTTGTGCTACTAACCTAGCCTTGTTTCTAACAATATTACCAGATTCATCAGTTTTATTCTTGAATATCCACTTTGTTCCAATGGCATTAGTATGACTAGGTCTTGGAACAAGTGTCCATACATCATTTCTTTCAAACTGACCAAGTTCTTCATGCATAACATTAATCCAGTTTTCATCAGTTAAGGCTTCTTTAGCACTCTTAGGTTCAATTTCAGATAAATAGCATTCAGCATTTACAATGTTACACATAGAAGACATGCATATTGTTCTTACCACATCTACCTTGTTTGATCTTACTCTTCCTCTTGTTTGCACTCCAACTGCAGCATCACCTATGATTTGGTCAGAAGGATGACTTTTACCTATTCTTGAAGAAGGATTCGTTTTGGGAACGTACTGGTCATTCTGTGAAGTTACAACTGTCTGTTCTGTAGATGTTGACCCAGATGTGTTAACATTTGGTGCAACATTCTCAGACTTCAGTGTATTCTCAGAAGTGTCAGTAACCTGTGATACATCTTCTTCATCTTTGTCATCTGTAAGACCTTTATCATCATCAAACACAACGTTAACAGATTCTTGAACAGTGTTAGTTCTAAGGTTATATACTCTATAAGCTTTACTATTTCTAGAATAGCCTAAGAAGAAACCTTTATCACTTTTAGAATCAAACTTATGAAGTTGATCCCTATCATTCAGAATATAACACACACAACCAAATACATGAAAATATTTCACACTTGGTTTTCTGTTGTTCAAAATCTCATAAGGTGTTTGACTTGTGCCAGAACGAATAAAAACCCTATTAATAACATGACATGCAGTATTCAATGCTTCCCCCCAAAATTTCTTAGCAAGACATTTGGATGTTAGCATAACTCTAGCCATTTCTTGTAAAGTTCTATTCTTTCTTTCAACAATTCCATTTTGTTGTGGAGTTTTAGGAGACGAATATTCTTGCAAGATACCCTTTTTATCACAAAAATCATTAAACATGCTGTTTTCAAATTCCCTACCATGATCAGTTCTAATACGACCAACTTTCAAGTTAAACACATTTTTGAACCTCTTATAAAGAATTTTAAATGCAGCAAATGCTTCAGATTTGTCTCTTAGAGACTCTACCCAGGTATATCTAGAAAAATCATCTACCACAACTAAGGAAGCCCTCTTTCCTCCAATGCTTTCAGTTTCCATAGGACCCATCAAGTCCATGTGCAGTAATTCAAAACATCGATGTGTAGTACAATGTGACAGCATTTTGTGCGACATTCTTACCTGCTTACCTTTTTGGCATGGTCCACATACAGTTTTGTTGTGAAGACTTAGTTTTGGAATTCCTTTTACTGCATCTGCTTTGATTAGTCTGTTCATTGCTCTGTAATTTGCATGACCCAATCTTTGATGCCATAAGACATTTTCATCATATTTTGACAAGTTACACATATTTGTTCCAATAAGATAGCAATTATCAGCTGACCTAGTACCAGTCATGACACAAACTTCATCTTTATTAAGAACATAACATGAATCTTTATCAAATTTCACATGCAAATTATCATCACAAAGTTGACTAATGCTAATCAGATTTGCAAGTAAGCCATCAACATGTAAGACATTTTTAAGCTTAGGAAAACCTTTAACATTCAAAGTTCCTTTACCAAGAATCTTTCCTTTAGAACCTCCACCATATGTAACATTACCACTATTCAAGGTCACATAATCAGATAAGAAATCAGTACGACCTGTCATATGTCTAGAACAACCACTATCAAAATACCAGGAATCAGGTAGACATGCTTTTAAGGAGGTATGAGCAACATTACAGGTAGTTTTTGGTTTCCATGCAGATTTCATAAACTGTTTACCAGAATGTGACAGTTTTTTATGCAGCATTTTCAAAGTTCTCTGTTCTTCAAACAATTTTATGCAGTAAGGACGAATATGACCAACTTTAGCACAGTAATGACATATATACTTCCTCTTAACCTTGTGAGGGTCTGATTGTGCAGATGTTGCATCAGATGTGACAACATTTGCATTCACAAATTTCACAGGTTTTCTAAATTTATCAGAAATAGAAGCAGTAGTACCATCATAACCTAAACCATGAGTATTAGACTTACCAGTAGCTATAGCATTATTTACCTCAGAAGCACTCTTGGAATATTTCTTGAAACATAAGGTGGAATTTATCAATTTCTCCTTTAAGTTACAGATTTCCAGATCTCTTTTGGTAAGAATAACCTCTAGCTTGGTGATTGTGTCCTTCAGATCCTCATTCTCTTTATTCAAGGAATTAAGAGTGAGTTTCTGATTGTTCCAATCATCTAACAACTTTTGGTGTTCATTGTCATCATTCCTTTTTCCTGCATCATCAACTAAACCATTAAAACAGTTCAAATCTGGATGACTCTGTTCTGATGTTGCTGTAGATGTTGAAGCATCAGGCACAACATCAGAATCTGTTTCATCCAGATCATCATCTGAGGAATCATTATAATCAATTCTGGTAAAATTAGAATATTCATTCTGATTTAATTCATCAAGATCATCATCATCAGATTCATCACTCAAGGTAGCACTAAAGTTCAGCTTTTGCTTAAGTCTAGTGTTGGCACATTCATTTGCATAATGGCCATAACCAGAACAAGCATTGCATTGAACTGATTTTCTAAATTCAGGATCATACCTTGGTTTACCTTCACTCTTTGATGGTCTTGGTGTGAATTGACCTTTCCTCCTTTCTGGTTGAGGCGTTGATGTGTTGATTTGAATCTTAGGCTGAATGTTTCTAGATTTGTTCACAGATTTCTTAAGAAACTTGTTAAAATGCTTAGTGAGCAAGGCAACATTGTTAGGATTTTTGAGACATACATCAAGCAGTTCTTCATCAGTGTCAACTTCAGTAATGATGGGTTGAACTTCAGAAGTGTTTGATGTTTCCCCTTTAAAAACCACAACTTTCTTATCAGCATTAGCTTCATCATCTTGATTAGTGTTTATCTCATATGTCCTAAGAATACTCACTAACTCATTTTGACTTAGCTTATCTGTATCTTTTGCCTCTTCAATAGCACAAATTTTAGCATCAAATCTTTTAGGAACAGATCTTAATATCTTATGAACTACTCTAACATTAGAAATAGGGTCACCAAGAGAATTTGATTCATTGATAATCTCACTTAACCTTTCATTGTAGGCTGTAATTGTTTCATCTTCCCTCATTCTGAGATTCTCAAATTTTGTCCCCAACATTCGAAGCTTAGTTCTTCGAACACTTTCTGAGCCTTCACAATGCTCTTGCAACCTGTCCCATGCATCTTTAGAAGTAGAACAGTTAGATATAATTTTAAACATTGAAACATCAACAGAAGTAAAAATAGCATTTAAAGCTTTAGAATTGTAGCTTGCTGTTGTTATTTCATCAGCCGTCCAGTCAACTTCTCTCTTGAGTTGTATTTCACCATCTGCGTCTGCTGGTCTTTTTGGAGCTTCCCAACCTGTAAGTACAGTTCTCCAAGCACGTTCATCAACTGACTTGATGTACATACGCATCTTAGGCTTCCAATAAGCATAATTCGAACCATCTAAAACGGGTGGCCTAAGTGCCGTGGATATGTGATGTGTTTCCATTGCTAACCTACACTAAAAACACACTTGACCAAAGATCTAACCTAGTGTCGTCAGGTATTCGCTCTGATACCAACTGAAAGTTTGCTGTGGTGTTAAGTGTATGTATATGAAGTGTTTAAGTTTAAGTAGAATAATGTTGTACTAAATGTTGTGACAATTGGTACAACACTGACTCTAGCAGAATATCAGAAATTATGATTAACACAGCGGAAGACTTGAAACACTAAAAACAAACGTGACACAATGGAAATAATTTTCACATAGATTTTATAAATAAAAATCTATGCTAGCCTTACGGCGAAAAACAATACTTATCTTCAAGTATAAATGTTGTGTGAAATGTTACAGCATTAACATTCACAACAGAAACTACAAACGAGGCAGGTGCCTTGTTCTAAAAACGAACTAAGTGTATAAGGTATACACTGTCGAAATGCCTAGTCTATCTAATGATTACACTCTCAATAGATAAGAAGACACACAGCCATACGGGTGGGATACAAACGTATGATCTAAAAGGTAGTTCTACTGGCCACAATTCCTAACAGGGATATACGCTCGGTCTAGGAAGTTGATCGAATAGAGTACACTGATTTGAGAAGCCTTCCATCGGTATTTATAGTAGTGGGGTGCTGATTCTAGAGGCTTCCACAATGAGGTCCTATTTTTTAGGAACTCAACTTCCATGATCTTTCTAGATCCTTCTTGAATGCTCCAGGTCGTTCTAAATGGTTCTAGGCCGTTCTAGCATGTTCTTCAATGTTCTGGAATCTTCCAGGTTCCAGATCCTTGTAGAAGCTTCTAGATCCTGCCAGAAATGCGACAACATTTAGATCAACATTTAATGTAGCATTTCAGAAAAGACTTAGAAAAAATCTCGGAAGGTCAAATTAAGATGTTGTTGATAATGTTAAGGCATTTAAGAATTAACAACATCTACAAGCTGATCAGCACAGCCCTGGCTTACATGCCTATCCTCAAGATGAGAAGAGTAGAAGACATGAAGACTAGAAGATCCTTGAAGACCAGATAAGTTAAGGTGCTTGTATACCTACTTATCTGATGGAGTCCAAGATTAAAGATGGCCTAAAGCAGCACAAAGAATTGCCAGATCAGAAGAGTGTTACTCGACTGATATCAGAAGACAGAAGACCTAAGGCCAGAAGAGTAGTCAGAAGACTAGTAGTACGATCAGAAGACTATGTGCTCTTCCAGGACTCGGCTGATTCCAAAGTCATCTTGCAATTCAAACGAAGACCTACCTTATTTAAAAGATTGACATGATCCCAGGATTGAAGCAATCAAGCGGCTGGAATCAAGGAATCAAGTCAACATGGAAAGATTGCCCCAACGGCTAGTCAACTCCAACGGCTAGTTGCAAGCAATCACCATTATAAATACAAGAGGATGAGAAATCACAAACACGAAGTCACAACGAGAGAATTCAACAAGCTAAGCAAGCAATTAAGCAAAAAGCCATACTGTTCTAAGAGTTCTCCAAGAGCTAGAAACCATTAGAATATTTGTAGCTCTTAAGTGATTTCTATCCAACCCATAAGAACCTGAAACCTGTTCATATTGTATATTCATTGTTTTAGGCATAGTGGTTAAGCAATTTATAAGCTTGAACCATTAGTTGGATACCCTTCAAAAACCCCAAACCCTCACCGAAAGGTTAAAGTTTTTGAACCCCTCAAAGTGCAAGTGCTTACAATCACTTGTGGAGACCGTAGCTGTTAGGACGGCTTAGATCTCAAAGTCCTATCCTTGAGATTATAAAGGACAAGACCCTTGTAATTTTTGGTAAATTAAAGGGATTAAACATCACGTTAGGACGTGAGAGTGGACGTAGGAACGTATATCCGAACCACTATAAACCTGGTGTTATTTACTTACTGCACTTTATATTTTTATCATTTCATTTATCTTTATATAGTGCATACTGTATTTTCAACTGTCTTCAAAACAAGGCCATAACTTTCAAACCAGCATCAGCTGAGCATTTTCATTAAGCAAAACAAGTTAACACTTTCTTAAGAAACTAAAAGAACGAGTCTAACCAAGGCCTACCATAATTCCGCATATAACCTCTTCATTCAGATCACTATAGTCATCTGGACCAGCAGACTTGTAGTCTAGTTGACATAGCAATCAGAAGAGGTTCCCAACTCTCTTGAAAAAGTTTTAAAGTCTATTCACCCCTCCCCTCTAGACTTTAATCCCATTCACTACTCGTTCAGGGACCAACAAGTGGTATCAGAGCAGTGGTTCTAACGGACTACTGTCTCTAGATTATCAGAAGACTTGAGGGAGTCTTTCTGTAGTCCTCTTGAACAGATTTTTTTTTAAAACTTGTTTTTGAAAACTCATACAGCATGAGTGCTAATATGCGAAAGTTGCCTAAGTTTTTAGTTGAGGATTATGATTACTGGAAGATCAGGATGAGGAAGAATCTCACATCAGTCCACTACAAGATGTGGTCTGTAATCACTGAAGGTCCAATCACCATCATGACAGTCAACACTGCAAATGGTGATCCAGAAGTTCCAGTTGGAGAACTTGCTCCCAAGCCCATGAAGGATCTCACACCAGAAGAGATGAAGCAATCAAATCTTGATAGCATTGCTCAAGATTACATAATGCAAACTCTTCCAAATGAGTACATTGCAAAGGTAATCCACTGTGAGTCAGCCAGAGAAATGTGGGAGGCATTGGCACTCCTCTGTGAAGGAACTGAGCTGATCAAGGAAAGCAAATTGTCAACAGCAGTCAAGAAGTTTGAGCACCTCAAGATGCAGCCAGAAGAAACTATTGATCAGCTGGACAATAGATGTACAAAGATCATAAATGAGATTGAATCTCTAGGCAAGAAGTATACAAATAGAGAGAAAAACTTGAAGATCTTGGACTCTTTACCCAAGAGATGGAAACTCAAGAAGACCATCATCAAAGATACTCAAGATATCAAGAAGTGGTCTACTCAAACTCTATTTCAGAACCTAAAAGCTCATGAATATGACCTTGACAGAGAAGAAAACTCAGGAAGTGATGAGCCAGCTGCAGCCCCATCTACCTCCAAGACTGTAGCCTTCAAGGCAGCCAATACAAAAGCTGCAAGTACCTCATCTGGCAAGACCTCGCTGAAAACAGAAGACTTTGAAGGATCAGACATGAGTCTGAAAGAGCAAATGGCTCTTATGATCAAGAGATTCGAAAGGATGAATACTCTCAACAGCAAATATAGAAGATTCTATAGAAACTACAAAGATAGAAGAGCCAGTTCACCCTCTAGAGGTTCCAGAGAAAGAACACCAGAAAGACATCCTAGAAAGGATGTGGAGTCATCTAACAGCCGAGGATCCAGAAGAAGAGATGCCACTCCTCCAAGGAAAGGCAACTCAAATCAGAAATCTGGATCATGCTTCAATTGTGGCAAACCAGGACATTATGTCTATGAATGCCCTGAGCTGGATTTGGATGACAAAGAAGAAAGAAGGCCAAGAAGAGACAGAAGAAATTCAGATAAGCAAGCAATGGTGACTGAAGAATCTGAATATCATAGTGATGAACTCCCTACATCACCAGACTGTCAAATCTTCTCATATGATTCAGATGATCTAGCTATGATGGCCATAGGTGAAAATGAGGTAAATTCCTATACTACTACTTTCCATTCACCTATTTTTTCACAAACAGATGAGATAAACTCATCTGAAGGCGAATCAGAAGACACCTATTATCAATCTTTGAGAAAGGTAAAAGGTGATCTGGATATTGCCACTAGAGCTTTTATAGAAGTGGAAGAGGAGAACAAGGATCTAAGGAAAGAAATTGCTAAGTTGAAAAAGACTAAGTTTGATAACACCCTTGAGTTGGTCACAATGAATGAAAGATTGACCAGAGAAGTGGAACTTCTTAAGGAAGAAAATACCACAATAACTCAGTTGTATGAGGGGATGTTAGAAACTCAAGCTTTAGAAACTAAGGAATTTCGTTCACTACAATCCAAGTTCGATGATCTCTTCCAAGCACACAAGCTCTTAGAAAAGGAGAAGGAATGCCTAAATCAAAAGATATCAGAGTTCAATAAAGCTTCTGCTACTATTGAAAGTATCTCTGAATATTGTAGATCAAATGGCAATAAGATGGGTTTTGGATATGAACTTAATCCATCTACATCCTCTCCAGCTGGGGGTAGTACACCTAACAAGTGCACTACTCAGACACATGAAAAGGGTGAGTGTTCTAAACACAATGAACCTAATATGAACCAAAAGGCATCGGTACCAGCTAAGGTTAACTATCCCAACACCAAAAAGGGTAAAAGACAAGTTAACCCCAAGCCTGTACAGAGGAACAACAAACAGCCTAGACCATCTCGTTTGAGACAGTCTCAGCTGTATGCTGCTCCAGCCAAGAAGAACAAATCTTCTTCAAACAAATCTGTTCTCTTTGCACCCCCTATCTCTTATGATATTGTGAGAACAGAGGAGTATGGTCCATATAATCGTGTGCATCGTCCAGCTAATGCACCCAGGCCGAATGTAATTAGTCAAAAGATCATGTATGTACACTCCTATAAAGGGAAACCATTTGACTATTACTTAGCTGACACAAGTAACAAATCAAATCAGTCCAAGGTGCTAACTGGTAAGATTTGGTTCTGTGATGCCCGAGGGAAACAACTCAAGTGCTCAAGGTTGTTCAAACGACCAATGTATATGTGGGTTCCCAAGGGTAGTACTAACACCCAAGGACCCAAGACAAAATGGGTACCTAAGACTTAACTTTTCTTGCAGGAAAGGAGGGACCTATACAGAAGAGGAGGTCTAGCAGGAGAAACATGGTACATAGTTAGTGGATGCTCAACTCACATGACAGGAACCAAAGCTCTGCTGACCAACTACATAGAGAAGAAAGGTCCAAAAGTCTTCTTTGGTGATAACGCGCACGGTAACACAAAAGGATATGGCACCCTTAAAAATGGTGACATTGAGGTACATGATGTATCATATGTAGAGGGTTTAAAGTTTAATTTATTATCTGTTTCTCATTTTTGTGACACTGGTTACTCAGTAAAATTCTCTAAAGATGAGTGTCTCATAAGTGATAAAAGAACAAAACAAAACCTTCTAACAGGATCTAGAAAGGGAAGTATGTATCTTGCAAATTGGAACAGCTGTCCTAAGGATACATGTCTGCTTGTGAAAAGCCCTAAAGATGTCAGCTGGCTATGGCACAAACGCCTTAGTCATCTGAACTTTAAGACTATGAACAAGTTAGTAAGGGAATCCTTAGTTGATGGTCTGCCTAATGAACTCTACTGTAAAGATCAGGTATGTGATGCATGTCAACAAGGAAAGCAAACAAAGGTCTCCTTCAAGACCAAGAAGACAGCATCAACCAGCAGAGTTCTTGAATTGCTTCACATGGATCTCTTTGGACCAATCACACCAACCACATTAACAGGGAGAAAGTATACTCTCATTGTTGTAGATGACTATTCCAAGTTTACTTGGGTTATCTTCTTATACAAGAAGAGTGAAACTCAGCAGAAGCTCCCTGAACTATTGAAGAGGATCCAAGTAGAGAAAGGAGAACCAATTGTGAAAATTAGAAGTGACAAAGGCACTGAATTTATTAACTCTTATATTATTGCCTATTGTACTTCTAATGGTATTCGGCATGAGACAAGTGCAGCAAGAACACCACAGCAGAATGGTGTAGCTGAAAGAAGAGTCAGAACACTCAAAGAAGCTGCAAGAACACTCCTTGCTAAATTCTCCACTCCTAAGAAGCTATGGGCAGAAGCCATCAACACAACTTGTCACACTCAAAACAAGTCAGGTATTCACAAAATCCATGAGAAAACCCCATATGAACTGTGGAAAGGAAGAAAACCTAGAGTATCTTACTTTCATATATTTGGTTGTAAGTGTTTCATTCACAACAATGGGAAGAGTAAGTTGAATGCCTTTGATGCTAAAGCAGATGAGGGGATATTCTTAGGATACTCCTCTACTAGCAAAGCATTTAGAGTACTCAACAAACGAACCCTTCTTGTGGAAGAAACACCTCATGTTGTTTTTGATGAATCTTGTGAAAAGAGTGCAGTAGAAACAAACTCAGCTGCAGATCAGATGAGACAGCTAGTGATCAAGTTCAGACCAGATGAGTTCATTGAAGTCAATGAACCTTTCCCTGAAGAACCAGAGGAAGATAAGCCTCATAGACCTGTCACTAGATCTCAAACTCAAGCAGAGCAAACTGACCAGAATCAAGATGCACCAATCCCAAATGCAAGGGGGAATGATCTCTTTGACACACAAGATACAGATGATGATCGACCAAATCAAGTCAACCCCCCTGATGGCACTAGAACAGATGAGAATCCAAGCTCATCTAATGCAGATACTCCTGTGAGGCATACATGGAGAAACAATCATCCATCAAACCTCATCTTAGGAGGAGCAGACTCAGGTGTCAAGACCAGAAGACAACTGAATCAGAACTCCCAATCATCTATGTTCTGCTGGTGTGCCTTCCTATCCAACATTGAACCAGCTGACATAGAAGAAGCAATGACAGATAGCAATTGGATCACTGCTATGCAAGAAGAACTAAACCAATTCGAAAGAAATGAAGTATGGGAATTGGTAGATCGTCCTGAAAACCACAATGTAGTAGGAACAAAGTGGGTATTCAAGAATAAAAAGGACGAAAATGATGTGATAACTAGAAATAAAGCAAGGCTAGTTGCAAAAGGATATCCACAATCTGAAGGGATTGACTATGATGAAACTTTTGCTCCAGTAGCCAGATTAGAAGCCATTCGACTATTTCTAGAAGAAGTGTATGTAGAGCAGCCTCCAGGATTTGAAAAAGGTGATCAAGTATATCGACTGAAGAAGGCTCTCTATGGTCTAAAGCAAGCCCCTAGAGCTTGGTATGACACATTGTCACAATTCCTACTTGACAATGGATATACAAAAGGCAAAGTTGATAGAACTCTTTTCAGAATACAAGAAGGAGAAGACATTTTAATGGTGCAAATATATGTAGATAATATTATATTTGGATCACTCAATCAAGAGATGTGCAAAAAGTTCTCTGAACTTATGCAAGGAAAGTTTGAAATGAGCATGATGGGTGAAATGAATTACTTCCTAGGACTTCAACTCAAGCAGAGTCCAGAAGGGATCTTCATCAACTAGTCCAAGTATACCAAAAGCCTATTAGAAAGATTCAAAGCTCTACAAAGCAAGACTGCAAGGATTCCAATGATGACATCTTTTAAAATGGAACCAGATGAGTCTGGAAAGGCAGTTGATCAAGCTGAATATAGAGCACTGATTGGATCTCTACTATACCTTAAAGCTAGCAGACCAGACATAACATTTGCTGTAGGAGTATGTGCTAGGTTTCAAGCAAACCCAAAGCAAAGTCATCTAGAAGCAGCAAGGAAGATTCTCAAGTACCTAAAAGGAACAGTCAATCTAGGACTATGGTACCCTGCTTATGACAATCTAGAATTGAGTGGTTATTCTGACTCAGACTATGGAGGATGTAGAATTGATAGGAAATCCACATCTGGAACCTGTCAATTCCTAGGCAACAAGTTGATATCATGGTTCTCTAAGAAGCAAACTTCAGTTGCAACCTCCACCACTGAAGCAGAATATATAGCAGCTGGAAGTTGTTGTAGTCAGCTGCTCTGGCTAGTTCAACAACTCAAGGATTACAATGTAGAGGCAAGAGAACTCCCTATCTATTGTGACAGCAGCAGTGCCATTGCCATCACTCAAAATCCAGTCCTCCACACAAGGTGCAAGCATGTCGACATTCGACACCACTTCATAAGAGACCACCTTGAAAAGAAGGACATCAAGATGGAGAAAATTCACACAGATATCTAAAGAGCAGACATCTTGACTAAGCCCCTAGCTGAAGAACGATTCAAAACCCTATGTTACAGCTTAGGACTCCAAGATCCAAGCACATGAAGAGCAAAGATCAGCTGAAGACCTCAGCTGATACAATTGCAGCAGACTAGGAGGATCAGATGAGGTGAATAGACACCCTCATCTTCAGGTAAGTTCTTTCCCGATGAAGACAAATAAAGCTGAGGGAAAACATAGAGTCATCTAATCAAGGGGGAATCAATGATACCTTAAGAATCCTTGATGAAATACTCTACAATCTGCATTGCATATTATATATATATATTCAGAAGACTTGAACAAAGTTATTTGACATCTTTACTCTAAGCAATGTATATCTATGTATAATAATAAACTATTCTTCATAAAATACTTTATTTATATACATACATACACTATACTATTGAGTTATACTTGGTTGGATTAATACACCATCCTCACCGACTCAACAGTATGCATGCACAGTACGGATTCCAAATAACTCTTGCTCAAAATTTATAAATTCTGCATTCCATAAGGTAGAGTCTGAATCTCTTTAAATGTGAACCCTTATATCAAGAATCTCATTGTTGATCTTAAAAAGTAACTTTTCAGAAATTCAGACCTATCAACTCTATAGTTTTGTCATCTTTCACTCCACTACCTCATTTCTACCCCTATAAAAGGAGGAAGTTATGAGAACACCTAAGAACACAAAATCACTAACTATTATTCTTGTTTCAGGTATGGAGACAATCGAAAGAAGAGATGGAATGGAGATCATCCCTCAACCAAGGTCTTGGGTGAAGGAGATGAAGATTTGTCCAGAAGATGAAGATGATGCAGATCAGCATACTTGGTTTATCTAACATAAGTATGCCTATGAAAACTAAAAGAAGGAGAGACGTTCTTGTTGAAAACTAGAGGAAGGAGAGATGCAGAGGACAAAGTAGCAAGCAAGAAGAGCTTCTTCTCCAGGGGGAAGTTCTACATGGAGAGCTTGCTATCAAAGGCTACTGTGTCTAAACAAATCAAGAAGACCAAGTCCATGGCTCTCTCTTCACACTCCATTGAAGCCTCTTCCAATATTCCTTCCCTTTCAAGAGAAGCGAAGAAATTCAACAAGGACACATTAGATGCTACAACCCATCTGATGATGAGGAACATCAGATGGTGAGGGCAATCTGAACCAGTGGGATATCATCCAGGCTGATCATCAAATTGATTTGATGGTCCTACATGGTTCAGAGATAGAGCTGGAAGATCCATCAAACCAGGTTGGATCATCACTCACAATAAAGCTGGAAGATCCATCATCCAGGTTGGATCATCACAACAAACCCCAATCCTCTACTCAGTTGATCAGAAGACCAACTCAGCTGACCAGAAGACTTTCAAGGAAATCAGCAGACCTTTTTGCAGAAATCAGAAGACTTCACTCTGCTGATTATATCACTTTATTTCAGAGCATAATGACTATCTTTGATCATGTAATTCATTCTAGATTTACTCCTGAATGTAATTAAAGAAATTGGCCTATATAAGGAATGAAATTCACTTATAGAAAACGGCCTTGATGATCAATTCTTACCACAAAATTAGTCACAACGACTATTTTTGGTAATGATGTCATTAATACTTGATTACCATATCGCCAACAAATCAACAATTGCCACATGGCAAATTCAGCCGGCAAATTTAAAGAAAGGCCCGAAATCAAAGAAGGAAATCTTGGGTACTACTCCACATTAAAATCAAATCTGACCGTTAGATCAAGAATTGTTGGAGTATATATACACACCCTTACACCTCTCCCAAACCCTTTCGCTCACATTACTCAATTGCTCTCAAACTCTCTCGTTCTGCAAATTTTCTTAAGCATTCCAAACCTTACACTCAAATTCTCAGAATGGCAATCATTGAGATTTTCAACGAGAAGACCAAGAGCACTGGAACTCTAGATGCAACAAAGTGGTCTAGGGAAGGGAAGATTTTCACAGAGAATGCTCTGTTTTTCAAGGGCAAACACACAGCTGCAAACAAGGAGATCCTTCTTCGCTGCATCAACCTCAACCTTCGTGATTTTCTGGAAGCAGCACCAACTAATGTTTATGAACAAGATGTGCTGGCTTTCTACTCAAACGCTGTGATGAAGGGATCTTATGTTGAAAGTGTCATGGGTGGACACAAAGTCAAGGTAACAAGGGAAATCCTTTAGGAACTTTTCGGCTTGTCAAGGGGGAACATAAATATCTCCACCTACATTATGGGTAGAGAAAGAGAGTATATAGAGATGTTTACTGATGGAAGAATCAAGGCTATTGATGCCTCTGGACTCAAGAAATCCCAACTTGACCCCAAGTTTCAGACCTTGATGGACATTGCAGGAAAGATGCTACTGGGTAACACATTCAGTCATGATGCTGTTACTACTCTAAAGGTTAGAGTTATGGCTGCAATCTGGGATCAAATTGATGGAGATTGGCAAGGGCTATTTTTGGATAGGATTGCTCTTGAGGCCAAGAAAGTTACTTTGGACTTACAGTCAAGAGAATGGAAGGTAACAGCTACAGTCAGCTTTGTCAACAAACTGAGCATCATCCTTCCAGATATTCTCCCAAAGAAGTACAAGATGGGACCTCATAAGACCTTCCACATCTCCAAGTATTATTTGAGAAAGGAAGCTCTTGCTGAGGCAGCAAGGTTGAAAGAAGAGAAGAGGAAGTTGTTGGCTGAAGCATCTTCCAAAGATGTTGTTGAGGAGGCAGAAGAGTCTGCTCATGACTCTGCTGCAGAACAAGAAGAGGAGCCATCCAAAGAAGAGGCTCAAAAGCAGGCTGTTGAGGATGATGATGACAATCAGACCTTAGCACAAAGAAGAATTCTAATCAGATCAGGGCTCATCTCCCCATCTGATTCAGATGCCACTCCCACTGCCTCTCCTTTGAAAAAGGCAGGTACTTCTAACCCCTCTCTCACTTTCACACCTTCCAAGTTGTCAAAGGGTCAGAAGAGAAAGAAGAACAATTCTTCTTTCACCAAGAAATCCAAGAAATCCATGCTCCCTACTCCCATGAGCATAGCCCCTATTACATCCTTCAACCCTTCTGATGATTCCAACCCATCTGAACCTTCACACACTGATACCCAAATCCCTACTGATAGTCACACAGCAGAGGAACAAGCCCAGCATCAATCAACCCTTGAACCACAATTGCCTACCCCTGCTGATATTCAAACAGCAGATGTCCAAGAACATCAAGCTCAACCATCTACTGATCTTCAAGTAAAAATAGAACCAGACCAGCAGACCCAAAACCCTGCTGATGAACAACCCACTGAAGATCAATCTCACCTTCCTACCCAACAAGAAGATATCACTTCCCAAACCCCTGCTGATACTCACACAGCAGAGGAAAATGCCCCAGCTACCCAATCTCCTACCCTCACTGCCCCATCTGCTCTAGAAGAC
The DNA here is from genome assembly GCA_963675135.1 of Galeopsis tetrahit. Taxonomy (NCBI): domain Eukaryota; kingdom Viridiplantae; phylum Streptophyta; class Magnoliopsida; order Lamiales; family Lamiaceae; genus Galeopsis; species Galeopsis tetrahit. The sequence continues at coordinate 13,820,208 of OY776131.1, forward strand.
TTGGCACCAGCAGATCTGGTTCAAGCAGGCCCTTCTCAGCCTCACTACAACATGGTGCACTATCCTATGTGCACAAGGGAGAAGATAATGAGGATGAAGATAGCCAACCTGCTCAAGTCTACTACTCCTGGTGTTGATGAGAAATCGATCCAATTTGAACAAGTACTTAGGATATGTACTTGGATTGAGCTCAGAAGAGATGATGTGGATGACCTTCTTGAGGTCATGGAAGGAATGGGAGGAAAAGAAAATTTCCTCGATTGGGAGATGGAGCAAAAGGAAGTTGCTCAGGTTCAATCTTTTGCTCAGCTACTATCAGCAGAGGCACTGACTGTAGTTTGCAACCGGATTCTAGGAATCCCAACTGATGATGTCTCTGTCCCAGAAGGCTCATCAGATCAGCAGACAGCTGAGAAAGCAAAGGTGGATGACTCAGCTGCACCAACCTTGGCAGACGACTCAGCTGCACCAGCCTTGGTGGAAGACTAAGTTGCAACAGCCCCTGCAGAAGACTCAGCTGAACCGGCTGACAGGGTAGAAATTGAAAGAGAAGTAGTCAGGGTACCAGCTCACTTCATGCCTTCAGATAACCTGACTAACTTCATTGATAAAGGAGAAAAGATCATGACCCATCTGGTTAAGGCCACTACCTCATTCCTTAATGAAGACTATCTTTCAGCTGAAGAAAGAGGCAAAGCATTGATAGTTCATTCCAAACCTCAAGGTACTGCCTCCACCTCCACCCAATCTGTTGACCATACAGTAGACATCTGCTCCCAGGTCAAAGCTGCAATAGACTTGCACTTTGAGAAAGGTTTAGGCCTGCAGCTTGGAAGATATGTTGAGAAAGTTGTTAGGGAGCAGAAGACTCGTCTCCATGACCAAATTATTGACATTGAAGACAAGTTTGGTGAGGCACTTCATCATCAGATAGAAGAGTACTTGAGTACCATTCAGAAAAGAGCAGGTGACGTCTCTAAAATGTTTGCTGATGAGATATCCCAATTGGAGGCCACCTACGAGTCAAGAATTAAAGATGCTGAAGCAAGAACCACTGAAGGTCAAACCCTTCTTAAGGCAGCTGCAGAGGAGAATGAGAAATTGCAGACTCAACTGAAGGAGACAGCAGCCAAATTGGAAACACTTACAACTAGATTTGAAGCTGCCTCCTCCTCCAATTCTCATGCTGAAGTTCTTGAGCACAACATATCACATCTGACCCAAGTTGGCAAAGTCAATGCCATGGCCCTAAAGAAGACCCTGGTAGTGGAGATTCGGAATGCCATGAAGCCTTTTGCGGCTGCACTTGCTGAAGCCAAAAAGGGGGAAGATGGGTTGATAAAGGCTCTAGAGAAGTCTACTGCCCAGCAAGCTGAATCGGTAGTAGCACAAGATGACTTGACTGAAACCTTGGGTGGTTTAAAAAGCAAAATCAAGAGCAGGCAAGGCAAAGGCAAAGAAATTGCTCAAGAAGATACCCAAGCACCCACTCAAACTCCTGCCAAGACTCTACAGATCACTGCTCCTGTAGAACAAGTTCCTGAGAAGAGAATGACAAGGAAAAGGAAGGCAGATGAGCAAGCCCAGTCAGCTCAGTCCAGTAAGAAGTCAACTCCAGCAGAGCCTACTGCAGAAGAGAAAGAGGCTCTAGAGTTGAAGAAAAGGAAGCTGCTTGAAGCTCAAGAGCTTAAGCAAAGGAAGCTGAATGATGCGAAGGCTGTCAAAGCCAAATTTGGAAGGAAAATTGCCAAACTCAGGAAAGCACTCAAGGACAAAGCAAAAGAAGACAATGTCCTGGTCTTTGATAACAATTATGTGGATTATTTAGCCCTTCAAGATGAGCTACCAAGATGGTATCCCCTGAAGAAGAAGTGGCAAATTCAATACCACATAGTAAGGAAATTTGGCCCTCTCCCTACTTATGAAGATGAATTCTTCCAGTTCAATCAGTTCATGACCTTTGAAGATCCAGTGTTCTAGGAAGAAATTGTCAAGACAGCCAAAGAACTTGACAATTGCATAATCCTAACACCTGAAGAACCCAAATGGGATGCACCCATTCTGGACTCAGGAAGAGCCAACATGATTGAAATCAAAAGGATTTTGTATAAAATCTATGAAGAGGAGAATGTTACAGACGTGCAACACATGGAAGATGTTCGAGTTCGTCTGTACCTTACCTACCGCATTTGAAGATCAGAAGACCTGATGAAGACTACTTTAGAAGTTTAAAGAAACTATTACTTGTAATCTGTAAAAGCTCTATATATATTCAAGTTCTAGTTCTTTTTGCTTACAAGACAAACTCTCATTGTCTTCATCAGATACTTCAGTTTAAAATGTTATAAACTCTTATCTTATTTCATTAAGAGCATTTATCAAGTATAGTTTTGGCTTCATAAAAAAGGGGGAAATTATTGGGATATAAATTCACCCTAAGCCCCACTTGATGTTAGAATAGTTTTGATGGCCAAAACACTTAGAGTTTATAAATGTAATAGGATCAGCTGACTTGTATAGAACAGCTTAGACTAGTCTTGTGTGATCAACTGTATTGATATCAGCTGATCAGCACAGCCCTGGCTTACATGCCTATCCTCAAGATGAGAAGAGTAGAAGACATGAAGACTAGAAGATCGTTGAAGACCAGATAAGTTAAGGTGCTTGTATACCTACTTATCTGATGGAGTCCAAGATTAAAGATGGCCTAAAGCAGCACAAAGAATTGCCAGATCAGAAGAGTGTTACTCGACTGATATCAGAAGACAGAAGACCTAAGGCCAGAAGAGTAGTCAGAAGACTAGTAGTACGATCAGAAGACTATGTGCTCTTCCAGGACTCGGCTGATTCCAAAGTCATCTTGCAATTCAAACGAAGACCTACCTTATTTAAAAGATTGACATGATCCCAGGATTGAAGCAATCAAGCGGCTGGAATCAGGGAATCAAGCCAACATGGAAAGATTGCCCCAACGGCTAGTTGCAAGCTTTAGGCTGATTCCAAAGTCATCTTGCAATTCTGATATCAGTCGAGTAAGACTCTTCTGATATGGCAATTCTTTGTGCTGCTTTAGGCCATCTTCAATCTTGGACTCCATCAGATAAGTAGGTATACAAACACCTTACTTAACTGGTCTTCTAGGATCTTCTAGTCTTCATGCCTTCTACTCTTCTCATCTTGAGGTCGTGCATGTAAGCCAGGGCTGTGCTGATCAGCTGATATCCATACATCTGATCACACAAGACTAGTCTAAGGTGTTCTATACAAGGTCAGCTGATCCTATTACATTTATAAACTCTAAGTGTTTTGGCCATCAAAACTATTCTAACATCAGGTGGGGCTTAGGGTGAATTTACATCCCAACACTTTGTAATCTCTGAGTTGGTGTCTGAGCCAAAGTATCTGAGTACAGCAACTTCCAGCTGCTACATATTCTGCTTCAGTAGTTGATGTTGCAACTGTATTTTGCTTCTTTGAGAACCATGAGATTAACTTGCTGCCCAAGAATTGACATGTTCTAGAGGTGGATTTTCTGTCAATTCTACATCCTCCATAATCTGCATCTGAATATCTAGTGAGCTCTATGTTATCATCAGCTGGATACCATAATCCAAGATTCTCAGTTCCCTTGAGATATCTTAGAATTCTCTTGGCAGCATCAAGGTGACTCTTCTTTGGATTTGCTTGAAATCTTGCACAAACTCCAACTGTAAATGTGATATCAGGCCTACTTGCAGTGAGATACAGCAATGATCCTATGATGCCTCTGTAATTAGTGGAGTTGGTTGATTCTCCACTTTCATCAGGATCTATCTTCTAGTTTGTATTCATAGGAATTCTGACTGGCTTGCTTGTAGCGCATCCAAATTTCTTGACCATGTCCCTTGTATATTTGGCCTGATTGATGAATATTCCTTTCTTTGATTGAGTGACTTGAAGTCCTAGAAAGAAATTCATCAATCCCATCATGGACATCTCAAATTTGCTCTGCATGAGTTTAGAGAATTTCTCACACAATTTCTCATTTGGAGATCCAAATATGATGTCATCCACATAGATTTGGACTAACAAAATATCATCTCCTTCACAGATTCTGAACAGGGTTCTGTCAACAGTGTCTTTGACAAAACCATGATCTAGAAGGAACTGTGATAAGGTGTCATACCAAGCTCTTGGAGCTTGCTTTAAACCATAGAGGGCTTTCTTTAATCTGTACACCTTGTCATCTTCTTCAAAGCCTGGGGGCTGTTCAACATATACTTCTTCTTTGAGTACCCCATTGAGAAATGCACTCTTCACATCCATTTGATACACCTTGAACCTCATGTGAGCTGCATATGCTAAGAAGAGTCTGATTGCCTCAAGTCTCGCCACTGGAGCAAAAGTTTCATCATAATCAATCCCCTCAGATTGACAATATCCCTTGGCCACCAGTCTTGCTTTGTTTCTCACAATGATGTCATTTTCATTTTTCTTATTTTTGAACACCCATTTGGTTCCAATGACATCTTGATGAGTTGGCCTATCCACCAGTTCCCATACTTCATTTCTGGTAAACTGGTTTAGCTCTTCTTGCATGGCAATGATCCAGTTGGTGTCTTGAAGTGCTTCCTCAATATCTTTTGGTTCCTGTTCTGAAAGGAAACAACAAAACAATGCACTTTCTCTATGAAATCTTCTAGTTTTTTATCCCTTCACTTGGCCTAGACCTGATCCCTTCAGGAGGATTGTCCTCTTCTGAAGTGTCAAGATGAGTTGTCCTCATTGTCAGATGAGTTGACATTTTCATTGGTTCCCCCTTGAATATTGGATCCATTTACTACCTCAGCATTGCCTGCTTCTTCATTGGTAGTTGTTACCTGGTTTTGAACTGGGATGGGGTCAGTCAGTTCAATTTCTCCTTCAGGTTGGTTAACCTCTGGTTGATTGCCATCAGGTAGGTTGTCCAGTTTTTGATTTTCATCAAGTTCAGGCTGGGCAACATCTACAAACACAGTCTCCTTGCTTTGAAGCCTTAGTCTGGTTGTTCTTTGTGTTATCTCATCAATATTCAGGTTTCTATCCCTGAATTCACTAATAGATCCATCAAATACAACATGTGGCGTTTCTTCCACAATAAGGGTTTTGCAATTGTAGACTCTGTAAGCTTTGCTGATTTGTGAATATCCAACAAAGATTCCTTCATCAACTTTGCTGTCAAAAGCTTTCAATTGCTCTTTCCTATTATTGTGAATGAAACACTTGCAACCAAATATATGAAAATAGGCAACAGTGGGCAATCTACCTTTCCATAATCCATATGGAGTTTTACCTTGACCTTTGATGATTAATGACCTGTTTTGAGTGTGGCATGTAGTGCTAATGGCTTCAGCCTAGAACCTTTTTGGCAATTTGGATTTAGCAATCAAAGTTCTTGCTGCTTCTTTCAAGGTTCTGTTCCTTCTTTCAGCAACCCCATTTTGTTGAGGTGTTCTTGCTGCTGAAGTCTCATGAGTGATGCCATTCTTGCTGCAGTACTCATTGATGTATGAGTTTATGAATTCTGTGCCTTTGTCTGATCTAATCTTAACAATACTTAGGCCCTTTTCATTGCTCAATTTCATCATCAATTCAGGTAGCTTGACTTGGGTCTCCTTTTTGTTCAGAAGAAATACCACCCAAGTGTACCTGGAAAAATCATCAACAACTACTAAAGCATATTTTCTTCCATTTATACTTACTGGAATAATTGGACCAAATAAATCCATATGCAGTAGTTGAAGAACTCTCTCAGTAGAGATGACAGGTTTTCCTTTGAATGAAGCTTTGATTTACTTTCCTTCCTGACATGGCTGACATACATGTTCCTTGGTGAACACTTGATTTGGCAGCCCTTTTACTAGAGAGTTTCTTGCTAACATGTTGATGGTTTTGAAGTTCAGGTGGTTCAGTCTCTTGTGCCACAGCCAGCTTTGCTCACTTGTGCTTTTGGCAACAAGACAAACTGCTTCAGGGGTTTTGATTTATTTTTGATATTGCATTCATTAGGTGCAAATTCAACACTGTATCCTTTGTCACAAATTTGACTTATAGACAACAAATTATATTTTAGGCCTAAAACTTATGAGACATCAGTAATTTTGACACTACCAACGTTTAATGTACCATAACCTCTTGTGATCCCTTGAGAGCTGTCTCCAAAGGTTACTGAAGGACCATCTTTTTCAATGAACTCTGAGAGAAGCTCTTTGTTTCCAGTCATGTGTCTTGAACATCCACTGTCCAAGTACCATGCTGTTTTCTTGTTTATGCTTCTCTTCTTCTTGTGGTCCTTGCTGCCCTGCAAAGTCAAACTTTAGGTACCCTTTGAATGTTGGGTCCTAGAGGGTTAGCTGTACCTTTTGGAACCCAAATCTGCCTAATTACTCTGATTGAGTCAAAGTGACTGACTTGGTTTCCCTTTACATCTACATACACAAACTCACCCTTAAATGCCTTGGGTGGTTTCTGTGCATAAGTGTTAGCCTTGTAAGGTTCAGGAGAGTTGGTGAATTTCTTTGGAACATGTCTCCTGAAGTTACTAGACTTAGGTGCAGCTTGGTAAGACCTTTGAGGATAGGGGCTTGGATGGCCTTTTCCTTTTGGCATGAAAGGTTCAGGCTTCCTGAAGTTGTTATACCTATCAGTTAGGTTGGGCCTTAATCTGTCCAGTTGAGGTTGCCTCATTTGAGTTGGCCTTTTCTGAGCAGATTTTGGACAACTCCACTAATGAGTGTTCAAATGGTTTGACCTTCCATTGGTTCTTCCCTTCTGAACCTCATTTCTCTTGTATACAATGTTCTTAACCTTTTCCTTAGGTGTGGGTTTAGAAGCATTGTTTACTTGAGTATGTATAAAGATTTCTTTACCCTTTTTCTTGATCAGTGGTTGATTTACTTCCATTTCATTTTGTTGAGCCACTGATCTTACAAAGGTCATCTTAGAATTGCTTGTTGAGGCAATACTAAGACCAGGTGAGGGTTCAAATGGATTATAGCCTAGTCCACCTATTTGAGCAAATGGTCTTTAAAACCCTTGAATTTCCTCTATTGCTTTAGCGGATTTGTTCAAGGCAGACATCTTCATTTTTAAGCTCCCCTCACTCAATTTAAGAGTATCAAATTCATTTGAGAGATTATCAAATTTAGCTTGAAGGGTTCTAAGGTCAAAGTCCTTTTTCCTCAAGGCCAGATTTTGTTCATCAATCAGCTCTTGTTGTTCAGTGACTTTGAGAGACATTTCATTATGTTCTCTCACAGTCTGTTGATACAACTCAGTTGATTTAAAGTCAAACTCTGGTTCGGGAAGGTTGGGAGTTTGAACTTTAGAATTCAACAGTTCATTTTCTCTCAAAGCCATATTGCATACTTCTTGTAGTCTGGTGAAATCCTCAAGTAACTTCCCAAAGTTGAGTTTCAAGTGCATTTCACTGGACTCATGTGTGTTATTTGAAGAGTTGGAAGATGAATGTTGGTCCCTGAACGAGTAGTGAATGAGATTAAAGTCTAGAGGGGAGGGGTGAATAGACTTTAAAACTTTTTCAACAGAGTTGGGAACCTCTTCTGATTGCTATGTCAACTGGACTACAAGTCTGCTGGTCCAAATGACTATAGTGATCTGATTGAAGAGGTTATATGCAGAATTATGGTAGGCCTTGTTTAGACTCGTTCCTTTGGCTCTTATGAAAGTGTTAACTTGTTTTGCTTAATGAAAATTCTCAGCTGATGCTGGTTTGAAAGTTATGGCCTTGTTTTGAAGACAGTTAAAAACACAATATGCACTATATAAGATATAAGAAATGACAGTAATGTAAAGTGCTGAAAGTAAATAACACCAGGTTTATAGTGGTTCGGATATACGTTCCTACGTCCACTCTCACGTCTCAACGTGATGTTTAATCCCTTTAATTTCCCAAAAATTACAAGGGTCTTGTCCTTTATAGTCCCAAGGTTAGGACTTTGAGATCTGAGCCAGTTCCCTTAACTGCTACGGTCTCCACAAGTGATTGTAAGCACTTGCACTTTGATGGGTTCAAAAACTTTAACCTTTCGGTGAGGGTTTGGGGTTTTTGAAGGATATCCAACTAATGGTTCAAGCTTATAAATCGCTTAACCACTATGCCTAAAACAATGAATATACAATATGAACAGGTTTCAGGTTCTTAGGGGTTGGATAGAAATCACTTAAGAGCTATAGATAATCTAATGGTTTCTGGCTCTTTTGAGAACTCTTGGAACGGTATGGCTTTAGCTTTTATTGCTTGCTTAGCTTGTTGAATTCTCTCTTGTTGTGACTTCTTGTTTGTGATTTCTCATCCTCTTGTATTTATAATGGAGATTGCTTGCAACTAGCCGTTGGAGTTGACTAGCCGTTGGAGCATTCTTTCCATAATGGCTTGATTCCTTGATTCCAGCCGCTTGATTGCTTCAATCCTGGGATCATGTCAATCTTCTAAATAAGGTAGGGCTTCGTTTGAATTGCAAGATGACTTTGGAATCAGCCGAGTCCTGGAAGAGCACATAGTCTTCTGATCTGTACTTCTAGTCTTCTGACTACTCTTCTGGCCTTAGGTCTTCTGTCTCCTGATATCAGCAGAGTAACACTCTTCTGATCTGGTAATTCTTTGTACTGTTTTAGACCATCTTCAATCTGGACTCCATCAGATAAGTAGGTATACAAGCACCTTACCTTATCTGGTCTTCAAGGATCTTCTAGTCTTCATGTCTTCTACTCTTCTCATCTTGAGGATAGGCATGTAAGCCAGGACTGTGCTGATCAGCTGATATCAATACAGTTGATCACACAAGACTAGTATAAGCTGTTCTATACAAGTCAGCTGATCCTATTACATTTATAAACTCTAAGTGTTTTGGCCATCAAAACTATTCTAACATCAAGTGGGGCTTAGGGTTAATTTATATCCCAACAATTTCCCCCTTTTTGATGAAGCCAAAACTATACTTGATAAATGCTCTTAATGAAATAAGATAAGAGTTTATAACATGCTAAAACTGAAGTATCTGATGAAGACAATGAGAGTCTGTCTTGTAAGCAAAAAGAACTAGAACTTGAATATATATAGAGCTTTTACAGATTACAAGTAATAGTTTCTTTATACTTCTAAAGTAGTCTTCATCAGGTCTTCTGATCTTCAAATGCGGTAGGCAAGGTACAGACGAGCTCGAACTTCTTCCATGTGCTGCAAGTCTGTAACATTCTCCTCTTCATAGATTTTATACAAAATCCTTTTGATTTCAATCATATTGGCTCTTCCTGAGTCCAGAATGGGTGCATCCCATTTGGGTTCTTCAGGTGTTAGGATTCTGCAGTTGTCAAGTCCTTTGGCTGTCTTGACAATTTCTTCCCAGAACACTGGATCTTCAATGTTCATGAACTGGTTGAACTGGAAGAATTCATCTTCATAAGTTGGGAGAGGGCCAAATTTCCTTACTATGTGGTGTTGAATTTGCCACTTCTTCTTCAGGGGATACCATCTTGGTAGCTCATCTTGAAGCGCTAAATAATCCACATAATTGCTATCAAACACCAGGACACTGTCTTCTTTTGCTTTGTCCTTGATTGCTTTCCTGAGTTTGGCAATTCTTCTTTCAAATTTGGCTTTGACTGGCTTCGCATCATTCAGCTTCTTTTGCTTAAGCTCTTGAGCTTCAAGCAGCTTCTTTTTCTTCAATCTAGAGCCTCTTTCTCTTCTGCAGTAGGCTCTGCTGGAGCTCACTTCTTACTGGACTGAGCTGACTGAGATTGCTCATCTGCCTTCCTTTTCCTTGTCATTCTTTTCTCAGGGACTTGTTCTTCAGGAGAAGTGATCTGAAGAGTCTTGGCAGGAGCTTGAGTGGGTGCTTGGGTATCTTCTTGAGCAATATCTTTGCCTTTGCCTTGCCTGTTCTTGATTTTGCTCTTTAAACCACCCAAGGTTTCAGTCAAGTCATCTTCTGCTACTACCAGTTCAGCTTGCTGGGCAGTAGACTTCTCTAGAGCCTTTATCAACACATCTTCCCCCTTTTTGGCTTCAACAAGTGCAGCCGCAAAAGGTACCATAGCATTTCGAATCTCTATCATCAGGGTCTGCTTCAGAGCCATGGCATTGACTTTGCCAAGTTGGGTCAGATGTGATATGCTGTGCTCAAGAACTGCAGCATGAGAATTGGAGGAGGAGGCAGCTTCAAATCTATTTGTAAGTGTTTCCAGCTTGGCTGCTGTCTCCTTCAGCTGAGTCTGCAGTTTTGCATTCTCCTCTGCAGCTGCCTTAAGAAGGTTTTGACCTTCAACAGTTCTTGCTTCAGCATCTTTAACTCTTGACTCGTAGGCGGCCTCCATTTGGGAGATCTCATCAGCAAACATTGTGGAGACTTCAGCTGTTCTTTTCTGAATGAGACTCATACAATCACCTATCTGATCATGGAGTGCCTCACCAAATTTGTCCTCAATGTCAAGGATTTGGTCATTAAGACGAGTCCTCTGCTCCCTAACAACTTTTTCAACATATCTTCCAAGCTGTAGACCTAAACCTTTTTCAAAGTGCAAGTCTATTGCAGCTTTGACATGGGAGCAGATGTCTGCTGTGTGATCAATAGATGGGGTAGAAGTAGAGGTTGTACCTTGAGGCTTTGGATGAACAATTATTGCTTTGCCTCTGTCTTCAGCTGAAAGATATTCTTCATTGAGGAATGTGGAAGTGGCCTTAACCAGATGTGTCATGATCTTCTCTCCTTTATCAATGAAGTGAGACAGTTCAGCTGTTGGCATGAAGGGAGCTGGTACTCTGACAACCTCTCTTTCAATCTCTACGTTGTCAGCTGGTGCAGCTGAGTCTTTTGCAGGGGCAGTTGAGTTTTCTGCAGGGGCAGCTGAGACTTCTGCAGGGGCAGCTGAGACTTCCACCAAGGCTGGTGCAACTGATTCCTTCATCTTTGCTTTTTCAGCTGTCTGCTGATCTGATGAGCCTTCTGGGACAGAGACATCAGCAGTGGGGATTCCTAGAATCCGGTTGCAAACTACAGTCAGTGCCTCTGCTGATAGTAGTTGAGCAAAGGATTGAACCTGAGCAACTTCCTTTTGCTCCATTTCCCAGTCGAGGAAGTTTTCCTTTCCTCCCATCCCTTCCATGACCTCAAGAAGGTCATCCACATCATCTCTTCGGAGCTCAATCCAAGTACATATCCTAAGTACTTGTTCAAATTGGATTGACTCTTTATCAACACCAGGAGTAGTGGACTTGAGCAGGTTGGCTATCTTCATCCTCATCATGAACTGAGGTTGAGAGGGGCCAGCTTGATCCAGGTCTGCTGGTGCCATGTCTTCTGGAACAGATGGGACAGTGATGGTAGGAGGTTGGGTAGCTGGGGCATTTTCCTCTGCCGTGTGAGTATCAGCAGGGATTTGGGAAGTGATATCCTTTTGTTGGGTAGGAAGTTGGGATTGATCTTCAGTGATTTGTTCATCAGCAGGGTTTTGGGTCTGCTGGTCTGGTTCAGTTTCTACTTGAAGATTAGTAGTTGGTTGAGCTTGATGATCTTGGACATCTGCTGTTTGAATGTCAGCAGGGGTTGAGGATGTGATCTGAATTTGATCATCAGTAGGGAGTGTGGAGGTGGTCTGTGTTTGGTTGTCTGCTGTTTGAACATTAGCAGGGGTAGGCAATTGTGGTTCAAGGGTAAGTTGAGGCTGAGTTTGTTCCTCTGCTGTGTGAGTATCAGCAGGGATTTGGGTATCAGTGTTTGAAGGTTCAGATGGGTTGGACTCATCAGAAGGGTTGAAGGATGATATAGGGGCTATGCTCATTGGAGTAGGGAGCCTGGATTTCTTAGTTTTCTTTGTGAAAGAAGAAGTGTTCTTCTTTCTCTTCTGACCCTTTGATAGTTTAGAAGGTGTGAAAGTGAGAGAGGGATTAGAAGTACCTGCCTTTTTCAAAGGAGAGGCAGTGGGAGTGGCATCTGAATCAGATGGGGAGATGAGCCCTGATCTGATCAGAAATCTTCTTTGTGCTAAGGCCTGATTGTCATCATCATCATCCTCAGCAGCCTTCTTTTGAGCCTCTTCTTTGGATGGCTCCTCTTCTTCTCAGCAGCAGCGTCATGAGCAGACTCTTCTGCCTCTTCAACAACATCTTTGGAAGATGCTTCAGCTAACAACTTCCTCTTCTCTTCTTTCAACCTTGCTGCCTCATCAAGAGCTTCCTTCCTTAAGTAATACTTGGAGATGTGGAAGGTCTTATGAGGTCCCATCTCGTACTTTCTAGGGAGTATTTCTGGAAGGATGATACTCAGCTTGTTGACAAAGCTGACTGTCGATGTCACCTTCCATTCTCTTGATTGAAGGTCCAAAGTTACCTTCTTGGCTTCAAGGGCAATTCTATCCAAGAACAACCCTTGCCAGTCTCCATCAATCTGATCCCAGATTGCAGCCATAACTCGAACTTTCAGAGTGGTAACAACATCATGGCTGAAAGTGTTACCTAGCAGCATCTTGCCTGCTATATCCATCAGGGTTTGAAACTTAGGTTCTAATTGGGATTTCTTGAGTCCAGAGGCATCGATAGCCTTGATTCTCCCATCAGTGAACATCTCCATATACTCTTTCTCTTTTCCCATAATATAGTTGGAGATATTGATCTTCCCCCTTGACAATCCGAAAAGTTCCTGAAGAATTTCCCTTGTTACCTTGACCTTGTGTCCACCCATGACACCTTCAACATATGATCCCTTCATCACAGCGTTTGCATAGAAAGCCAGCACATCTTGTTCATAAACATTGGTGGGTGCTGCTTCCAGAAAATCTCGAAGGTTGAGGTTGATGCAGCGAAGAAGGATCTCATTGTTCTCTGCTTTGTGTTTGCCCTTGAAAAACAGAGCATTCTCTGTGAACATCTTCCCTTCCTTGGACCACTTTGTAGCATCCAAGGTGCCAGTGCTCTTGGTCTTCTCGTCGTAAATTTCAATGATTGCCATAGTAGAGTTTGAGTGTTAGGTTTTGAGAGCTTGAAAGAAATTTGCAGAACGAGAGAGTATTGAGAGCAATTGAGTAATGTGAGCGAAAGGGTTTGGGAGAGGTTTAAGGGTTGTATATATACTCCAACAATTCTTGATCTAACAGTCAGATTTGGGTTTAATTGTGGAGTAGAGCCCAAGATTTCCTTCTTTGATTTCGGGCCATTCCTTAAATTTGCCGGCTGAATTTGCCATGTGGCAATAGTTGGTTTGCTGGCAATTTGGTAATTGAGTATTAATGACATCATTACCAAAAATAGCCGTTGTGACTAATTTTGTGGCAAGAATTGATCATCAAGGCCGTTTTCTATAAGTGAATTGTATTCCTTATATAGGCAAATTTCTTTAATTACATTTAGGAATAAATCTAGAATGAATTACATGATCAAGGCTAGTCATAATACTCTAAATTGAAGTGATCTGATCAGCAGAGTGAGGTCTTCTGATTTCTTCAAAAAGTCTGCTGATTTTCCTTGAAAGTCTTCTGGTCAGCTGAGTTGGTCTTCTGATCAGCTGAGTAGAGGATTGAGGTTTGTTGAGTAGATCTTCTATGTTTGAAGGTTCAACCTGGTTTGATGGATCCTTCAGTGCTGCTGTGATGATCCAACCTGGATGATGGATCTTCCAGCTTTATTGTGAGTGGTGATCCAACCCGGTTTGATGGATCTTCCAGCTCTATCTCTGAACCATGTAGGACCATCAAATCAATATGATGATCAGCCTGGATGATATCCCACTGGTTCAGATTGCCCTTACCATCTGATGTTCCTCATCATCAGATGGGTTGTAGCATCTAATGTGTCCTTGTTGAATCTCTTCGCTTCTCTTGAAAGAGAAGGAAGATTGGAAGAGGCTTCAATGGAGCGTGAAGAGAGAGCCATGGACTTGATCTTCATGTTTTGTTTAGACACAGTAGCCTTTGATAACAAGCTCTCCATGTAGAACTTCCCCCTGGAGAAGAAGCTCTGCTTGCTTGCTACTTTGTCCTCTGCATCTCTCCTTCCTCTAGTTTTCAACAGGAACGTCTCTCCTTCCTCTAGTTTTCATGGGTATACTCATGTTGAGTAAGCCAAGTATGCTGGTCTGCATCATCTTCTGGACAAATCTTCATCTCCTTCACCCAAGACCTTGGTTGAAGGATGACCTCCATTCCATCTCTTCTTTCGATTGTCTCCATACCTGAAACAAAAATAATAGTTAGTGATTTGTGTTCTTAGGTGTTCTCATAACTTCCTCCTTTTATAGGGGTAGAAATGAGGTAGTGGAGTGAAAGATGACAAAACTATAGAGTTGATAGGTCTGAATTTCTGAAAAGTTACTTCTTAAGATCAACAATGAGATTCTTGATCTAAGGGTTCATATTTAAAGATATTCAGACTTTATCTTATGGAATGCAGAAATTATATATTTTGAGCAAGAGTTATTTGAAATCCGTACAGTGCATGCATACTGTTGAGTCGGTGAGGATGGTGTATTAATCCAACCAAGTATAACTCAATAGTATACTGTATATATGTATATGAATAAAGTATTTTATGAAGAATAGTTTATTAATATACATAGTTATACATTGCTTAGAGTAAGGATGTCAAATAACTTTGTTCAAGTCTGCTGTATATATATATACTCCCTCCGTCCACCAAAAGTGTGCTCATTTCTTTTTTTGGGTCCACAAAAAACGTGCTTATTCTATTTAAATAGTTAACTTTTGAATATTTTTTCTACTTTACTAACAAGATTGAGTATCTACCAAATATATTTTTTACTCATTATATTAAATATATTATTTATAATTAAAATATAATTTTTTTAAAAACATATATAAAATAAAGTGAGCACACTTTTGGTGGACAGAGGGAGTATGTAATATGCAGTGCAGATTTTAGAGTATTTCATCAAGGATTCTTAGGGTATCATTGATTCCCCCTTGATTAGATAACTCTATGTTTTCCCTCAGCTTTATTTGTCTTCATTGGGAAAGAACTTACCTGAAGATGAGGGTGTCTATTCACCTCATCTGATCCTCCTAGTCTGCTGCACTTGTATTAGCTGAGGTCTTCAGCTGATGTTTGCTCTTCAGGTGCTTGGATCCAGGAGTCCTAAGCTGTAGCATAGGGTCTTGAATCGTTCTTCAGCTAGGGGCTTAATCAAGATGTCTGCTCTTTGGATATCTGTGTGAATTTTCTCCATCTTGATGTCCTTCTTTTCAAGGTGGTCTCTTATGAAGTGGTGTCGAATGTCGACATGTTTGCACCTTGTGTGGAGGACTGGATTTTGAGTGATGGCAAATGTTTGCAACTTGTGTGGAGGACTAGAAGTACAGATCAGAAGACTATGTGCTCTTCCAGGACTCGGCTGATTCCAAAGTCATCTTGCAATTCAAACGAAGACCTACCTTATTTAGAAGATTGACATGATCCCAGGATTGAAGCAATCAAGCGGCTGGAATCAAGGAATCAAGCCATTATGGAAAGATTGCCTCAACGGCTAGTCAACTCCAACGGCTAGTTACAAGCAATCACCATTATAAATACAAGAGGATGAGAAATCACAATCAAGGAAGTCACAAGAGAGAATTCACGAGCTAAGCAAGCAATCAAGCAAATAGCCATACTGTTCTAAGAGTTCTCCAAGAGCCAGAAAACACTTAGAGTTTATAAATGTAATAAGATCAGCTGACTTGTATAGAACAACTTAGACTAGTCTTGTGTGATCAACTGTATTGATATCAGCTGATCAGCACAGTCCTAGCTTACATGCCTATCCTCAAGATGAGAAGAGTAGAAGACATGAAGACTAGAAGATCCTTGAAGACCAGATAAGTTAAGGTGCTTGTATACCTACCTATCTGATGGAGTCCCAGATTGAAGATGGCCTAAAAGCAGTACAAAGAATTTCCAGATCAGAAGAGTGTTACTCGTCTGATATCAGAAGACAGAAGACCTAAGGCCAGAAGAGTAGTCAGAAGACTAGAAGTACAGATCAGAAGACTATGTGCTCTTCCAGGACTCGGCTGATTCCTAAGTCATCTTGCAATTCAAACGAAGACCTGCCTTATTTAGAAGATTGACATGATCCCAGGATTGAAGCAATCAAGCGGCTGGAATAAAGGAATCAAGCTATTATGGAAAGATTGCTCAAACGGCTAGTCAACTCCAACGGCTAGTTGCAACCAATCTCCATTATAAATACAAGAGGATGAGAAATCACAAAAAAAAGTCACAAGAGAGAATTCAACAAGCCAAGCAAGCAATCAAAGCTAAAGCCATACAGTTCTAAGAATTCTCAAAAGAGCCAGAAACCATTAGATTATCTATAGCTCTTAAGTGATTTCTATCCAACCCCTAAGAACCTGAAACCTGTTCATATTGTATAATCATTGTTTTAGGCATAGTGGTTAAGCAAATTATAAGCTTGAACCATTAGTTGGATACACTTCAAAAACCCCAAACCCTCACCGAAAGGTTAAAGTTTTTGAACCCCTTAAAGTGCAAGTGCTTACAATCACTTGTGGAGACCGTAGCTGTTAGGACGGCTCAGATCTCAAAGTCCTAACCTTGGGACTATAAAGGTCAAGACCCTTGTAATTTGTGGTAAATTAAAGGGATTAAACATCACGTGTGGACGTGAGAGTGGACGTAGGAACGTATATCCGAACCACTATAAATCTGGTGTCATTTACCTTCTGCACTTTACATTTCTGCCTTTACATATAGTGCATACTGTATTTTCAACTGTCTTCAAAACAAGGCCATAACTTTCAAACCAGCATTAGCTGAGTACTTTCATAAAGCAAAACAAGTTAACACTTTCATAAGAAATTAAAAAGAACGAGTCTAAACAAGGCCTACCATAATTCCGCATATAACCTCTTCAATCAGATTACTATAGTCATCTGGACCAGCAGACTTGTAGTCCAGCTGACATAGCAATCAGAAGAGGTTCCCAACTCTGTTGAAAAGTTTTAAAGTCTATTCACCCCTCCCCTCTAGACTTTAATCCCATTCACTACTCGTTCAGGGACCAACAAGTGGTATCAGAGCAGTGGTTCTAACGGACTACTGTCTCTAGATTATCAGAAGACTTGAGGGAGTCTTTCTGTAGTCCTCTTGAACAGATCCATTCTTTTGAAAAACTTGTTTTTGAAAACTCATACAGCATGAGTGCTAATATGCGAAATTTGCCTAAGTTTTCAGTTGAGGATTATGATTACTGGAAGATCAAGATGAGGAAGAATCTCACATCTGTCCACTACAAGATGTGGTCTGTAATAACTGAAGGTCCAATCACCATTATGACAGTCAACACTGCAAATGGTGATCCAGAAGTTCCAGTTGGAGAACTTGTTCCCAAGCCTATGAAGGACGTCACACCAGAAGAGATGAAGCAATCAAATCTTGATAGCATTGCTCAAGATTACATAATGCAAACTCTTCCAAATGACTACATTGCAAAGGTAATCCACTGTGAGTCAGCCAGAGAGATGTGGGAAGCATTGGCACTTCTCTGTGAAGGAACTGAGCTGATCAAGGAATCCAAGTTATCTACAGCAGTCAAGAAGTTCGAACACTTCAAGATGCAACCAGAAGAGTCTATTGATCAGCTAGACAATAGATTTACCAAGATCATCAATGAGATAGAATCTCTGGGCAAGAAATATACAAATAGAGAGAAAAATCTAAAGATCTTAGACTCTCTAACCAAGAAATGGAGACTTAAGAAGACCATCATCAAAGATACTCAAGATATCAAGAAGTGGTCTGCTCAAACTCTATTTCAGAACCTAAAAGCCCATGAATATGATCTGGAAAGAGAAGAAAACTCAGGAAGTGATGAGCCAACTGCAACCCCATCTACCTCCAAGACTGTAGCCTTCAAGGCAGCCAATACAAAAGCTGCAAGTACCTCATCTGGCAAGGCCTCTCTGAAAACAGAAGACTTTGAAGGATCAGACATGAGTCTGAAAGAACAAATGGCTCTTATGATCAAGAGATTCGAAAGGATGAACACTCTCAACAGCAATTATAGAAAATTCTATAGAAACTGCAAAGATAGAAGAGCAAGTTCATCCTCCAGAGGTTCCAGAGAAAGAACACCAGAAAGACATCCTAGAAAGGATGTGGAGTCATCTGACAGCCGAGGATCTAGAAGAAGAGATGCCACTCCTCCAAGGAAAGACAACTCAAATCAGAAATCTGGATCATGCTTTAATTGTCGCAAACCAGGACATTATGTCTATGAATGTCCTGAGCTGAATTTAGATGACAAAGAAGAAAGAAGGTCAAGAAGAGACAGAAGAAATTCAGACAAGCAAGCAATGGTGACTGAAGAATCTGAATATCAAAGTGATGAACTCCCTACATCACCAGACTGTCAAATCTTCTCAGATGATTCAGATGATTCAGATGATCTAGCTATGATGGCCATATGTGAAAATGAGGTAAACTCCTATGCTACAACTTTCCATTCACCTATTTTTTCACAATCAGATGAGATAAACTCATCTGAAGGCGAATCAGAAGACACCTATTATCAATCTTTAAGAAAGGTAAAAGGTGATCTGGATATTGCCACTAGAGCTTTTATAGAAGTGGAAGAGGAGAACAAGGATCTAAGGAAAGAAATTACTAAGTTGAAAAAGACTAAGTTTGATAACACCCCTGAGTTGGTCACAATGAATGAAAGATTGACCAGAGAAGTGGAACTTCTTAAGGAAGAAAATACCACAATAACTCAGCTATATGAGGGGATGTTAGAAACTCAAGCTTTAGAAACTAAGGAATTTCGTTCACTACAATCCAAGTTCGATGACCTTTTCCAAGCACACAAGCTCTTAGAAAAGGAGAAGGAATGCCTAAATCAAAAGATATCAGAGTTCAATAAAGCTTCTACTACTATTGAAAGTATCTCTGAGTATTATAGATCAAATGGCAATAAGATGGGTTTTGGCTTTGAACTTAATCCATCTACATCCTCTCCAGCTGGGGGTAGTACACCTAACAAGTGCACTACTCCGACACATGAAAAGGGTGAGTGTTCTAAACACAATGAACCTAATATGAACCAAAAGGCATCTGTACCAGCTAAGGCTACCTATCCCAAAACCAAAAAGGGTAAAGGACAAGCTAACCCCAAGCCTGTACAGAGGAACAACAAACAGCCTAGACCATCTCGTTTGAGACAGTCTCAGCTGTATGCTGCTCCAGCCAAGAAGAAGAAGTCTTCTTCCAACAAATCTGTTCTCTTTGCACCCCCTATCTCTTATGATATTGTGAGAACAGAAGAGTATGGTCCATATAATCGTGTGCATCGTCCAGCTAATGCACCCAGGCCGAATGTAACTAGTCAAAAGATCATGTATGTACACTCCTATAAAGGAAAACATTTTGACTATTACTTAGCTGACACAAAGAACAAATCAGATCAGTCCAAGGTGTTAACTGGTAAGATTTGGTTCTGTGATGCCCGAGGAAAACAACTCAAGTGTTCAAGGCTGTTCAAACGACCAATGTATATGTGGGTTCCCAAGGGTAGTACTAACACCCAAGGACCCAAAACAAAATGGGTACCTAAGACTTAACCTTTCTTGCAGGAAAGGAGGGACCTATACAGAAGAGGAGGTCTAGCAGGAGAAACATGGTACATAGATAGTGGATGTTCAACTCACTTGACAGGAACCAAAGCCCTGCTGACCAACTACATAGAGAAGAAAGGTCCAAAAGTCTTCTTTGGTGATAACGCGCACGGTAACACAAAAGGATATGGCACCCTTAAAAATGGTGACATTGAGGTACATGATGTATCATATGTAGAAGGTCTTAAGTTTAATTTGTTATCTGTTTCTCATTTTTGTGACACTGGTTATTCAGTTAAATTCTCTAAAGATGAGTGTCTCATAAGTGATAAAAGAACAAAACAAAACCTTCTAACAGGATCTAGAAAGGGAAGTATGTATCTTGCAAATTGGAACAACTGTCCTAAGGATACATGTCTGCTTGTGAAGAGCCCTAAAGATGTCAGCTGGCTATGGCACAAACGTCTTAGTCATCTGAACTTTAAGACTATGAACAAGCTAGCAAGGGAATCCTTAGTTGATGGTCTGCCTAATGAACTCTACTGTAAAGATCAGGTATGTGATGCATGTCAACAAGGAAAGCAAACTAAGGTCTCCTTCAAGACCAAGAAGACAACATCAACCAGCAGAGTTCTAGAATTGCTTCATATGGATCTCTTTGGACCAATCACTCCAACCACACTAACAGGAAGAAAGTACACTCTCGTTGTTGTAGATGACTACTCCAAGTTTACTTGGGTTATCTTCTTATACAAGAAGAGTGAGACTCAGCAGAAGCTTCCTGAACTTTTGAAGAGGATCCAAGTAGAGAAAGGAGAACCAATTGTGAAAATTAGAAGTGACAAAGGCATTGAATTCATTAACTCTTATATTATTGCCTATTGTACTTCTAATGGTATTCAACATGAAACAAGTGCAGCAAGAACACCACAACAGAATGGTGTAGCTGAAAGAAGAGTCAGAACACTCAAAGAAGCTGCCAGAACACTCCTTGCTGAATTCTCCACTCCTAAGAAGCTATGGGCAGAAGCCATCAACACAGTTTGTCACGCTCAAAACAGGTCAGGTATTCACAAAATTCATGAGAAAACCCCATATGAACTGTGGAAAGGAAGAAAACCTAGAGTATCTTACTTTCATATATTTGGTTGCAAGTGTTTCATTCACAACAATGGGAAGAGTAAGTTGAACGCCTTTGATGCCAAAGCAGATGAGGGGATATTCTTAGGATACTCCTCTACTAGCAAAGCATTTAGAGTACTCAATAAACGAACCCTTCTTGTGGAAGAAACACCTCATGTTGTTTTTTATGAATCTTGTGAAAAGAGTGCAGTAGAAACAAACTCAGCTGCAGATCAGATGAGACATCTAGTGATCAAGTCCAAACCAGATGAGTTCATTGAAGTCAATGAACCTTTCCCTGAAGAACCAGAGGAGGATAAGCCACATAGACCTGTCACTAGATCTCAAACTCAAGTAGGTCAAGCTGACCAGAATCAAGATGCAACAATCCCAAATACCAGGGGAAATGATCTCTTTGACACACAAGATACAGATGATGATCGACCTAATCAAGTCAACCCTCCTGATGGCACTAGAACAGATGAGAATCCAAGCTCATCTAATGCAGATACTCCTGTGAGGCATACATCAAACCTCATCTTAGGAGGAGCAGAATCAGGTGTGAAGACAAGAAGACAACTGAATCAGAACTCACAATCATCTATGTTCTGCTGGTGTGCTTTCCTATCTAACATTGAACCAGCTGACATAGAAGAAGCAATGACAGATAGCAATTGGATCACTGCTATGCAAGAAGAACTAAACCAATTCGAAAGAAATGAAGTCTGGGAATTGGTAGATCGTCCTGAAAATCACAATGTAGTAGGAACAAAGTGGGTATTCAAGAACAAAAAGGACGAAAATGATGTGATAACTAGAAATAAAGCAAGGCTAGTTGCAAAAGGATACTCACAATCTGAAGGGATTGACTATGATGAAATCTTTGCTCCAGTAGCCAGACTAGAAGCTATTCGACTATTTCTAGCTTATGCATCATATATGGGCTTCAAGGTATATCAAATGGATGTCAAGAGTGCTTTTCTAAATGGTATTCTGGTAGAAGAAGTATATGTAGAGCAGCCTCCAGGATTTGAAAAAGGTGATCAAGTATATCGACTGAAGAAGGCTCTCTATGGTCTAAAACAAGCCCCTAGAGCTTGGTATGACACATTGTCACAATTCCTACTTGACAATGGATATACAAAAGGCAAAGTTGATAGAACTCTTTTCAGAATACAAGAAGGAGAAGACATTCTAATGGTGCAAATATATGTAGATGATATTATATTTGGATCACCCAATCAAGAGATGTGCAAGAAGTTCTCTGAACTTATGCAAGGAAAATTTGAAATGAGCATGATGGGTGAAATGAATTACTTCCTAGGACTTCAAGTCAAGCAGAGTCCAGAAGGGATCTTCATCAACCAGTCCAAGTATACCAAAAGCCTATTAGAAAGATTCAAAGCTCTACAAAGCAAGACTGCAAGGATTCCAATGATGACATCTTTCAAAATGGAACCAGATGAGTCTGGAAAGGCAGTTGATCAAGCTGAATATAGAGCATTGATTGGATCTCTACTATACCTTACAGCTAGCAGACCAGACATAACATTTGTTGTAGGAGTATGTGCTAGGTTTCAAGCAAACCCAAAGCAAAGTCATCTAGAAGCAGCAAGGAAGATTCTCAAGTACCTAAAAGGATCAGTCAACCTAGGACTATGGTACCCTGCTGATGACAATCTAGAATTGAGTGGCTATTCTGACTCAGACTATGGAGGATGTAGAATTGATAGGAAATCCACATCTGGAACCTCCGTTGCAACCTCCACCACTATGGAGGATGTAGAATTGATAGGCAACAAGCTGATATCATGGTTCTCTAAGAAGCAAACCTCAGTTGCAACCTCCACCACTGAAGCAGAATACATGGCAGCTGGAAGTTGTTGTAGTCAGCTGCTCTGGCTAGTTCAACAACTCAAGGATTACAATGTAGAGGCAAGAGAAGTCCCTATCTATTGTGATAGCAGCAGTGCCATTGCCATCACTCAAAAAATCCAGTCCTCCACACAAGGTGCAAGCATGTCGACATTCGACACCACTTCATAAGAGACCACCTTGAAAAGAAGGACATCAAGATGGAGAAAATTCACACAGATATCCAAAGAGCAGACATCTTGACTAAGCCCCTAGCTGAAGAAAGATTCAAGACCCTATGCTACAGCTTAGGACTCCTGGATCCAAGCACATGAAGAGCAAAGATCAGCTGAAGACCTCAGCTGATACAATTGCAACAGACTAGGAGGATCAGATGAGGTGAATAGACACCCTCATCTTCAGGTAAGTTCTTTCCCGATGAAGACAAATAAAGCTGAGGGAAAACATAGAGTTATCTAATCAAGGGGGAATCAATGATACCTTAAGAATCCTTGATGAAATACTCTAAAATCTGCACTGCATATCACATATATATATATACAGCAGACTTGAACAAAGTTATTTGACATCCTTGCCCTAAGCAATGTATAACTATGTATATTAATAAACTATTCTTCATAAAATACTTTATACATATACTTGGTGTGGATTAATCCTCACCGACTCAACAGTATGCATTCACTGTACGGATTTCAAATAACTCTTGCTCAAAATTTATAATTTCTGCATTCCATAAGATAAAGTCTGAATATCTTTAAATGTGAACCCTTGGATCAAGAATCTCATTGTTGATCTTAAGAAGTAACTTTTCAGAAATTCAGACCTATTAACTCTATAGTTTTGTCATCTTTCACTCCACTACCTCATTTCTACCCCTATAAAAGGAGGAAGTTATGGGAACACCTAAGAACACAAATCACTAACTATTATTTTTGTTTCAGGTATGGAGACAATCGAAAGAAGAGATGGAATGGAGATCATCCTTCAACCAAGGTCATGGGTGAAGGAGATGAAGATTTGTCCAGAAGATAAAGATGATGCAGATCAGCACACTTGGCTTACTCAACATGAGTATGCCTATGAAAACTAACGGAAGGAGAGAAGTTCTTGTTGAAAACTAGAGGAAGGAGAGATGCAGAGGACAAAGTAGCAAGCAAGCAGAGCTTCTTCTCCAGGGGGAAGTTCCACATGGAGAGCTTGCTATCAAAGGCTACCGTGTCTAAAAAAAACATGAAGATCAAGTCCATGGCTCTCTCTTCACACTCCATTGAAGCCTCTTCCAATCTTCCTTCCCTTTCAAGAGAAGCGAAGAGATTCAACAAGGACACATTAGATGCTACAACCCATCTGATGATGAGGAGCATCAGATGGTGAGGGCAATCCGAATCAGTGGGATATCATCCAGGCTGATCATCATATTGATTTGATGGTCCTACATGGTTCAGAGATAGAGCTGGAAGATCCATCAAACCAGGTTGGATCACCACTCACAATAAAGCTGGAAGATCCATCATCCAGGTTGGATCATCACAGCAGCACTGAAGGATCCATCAAGCCAGGTTGGACCTTCAAAGCACAGAAGATTTACTCGGCAAATCTCAATCCTCCACTCAGCTGATCAGAAGACCAACTCAGCTGACCAGAAGACTTTCAAGGAAAATCAGCAGACCTTTTGAAGAAATCAGAAGACCTCACTCTGCGGATCAGATCACTTGATTTTAGAGTTTAATGACTATCTTTGATCATGTAATTCATTCTAGATTTACTCCTGAATGTAATTAAAGAAATTGGCCTATATAGGGAATGTAATTCACTTATAAAAAACGGCCTTGATGATCAAGTCTTGCCACAAAATTAGTCACAACGGCTATTTTTGGTAATGATGTCATTAATACTCAATTACCACATTGCCAGCTGTTGGTCCCTGAGACGAGTGTAAGATCAGCTGACTTGATGTCTGCTGATTGTGTGGAAAATAAACTAACTCTTCAAAGTAACTAGTCCGTTGATTTCACTAGGGGCCTAGGACTAGTTAGTCGACCGATTAATTACTTATCGGAGTTAAGTGCGGAATTGTAGTGTGCCCATAAATATTATACTCGTCTATTTAATAAATACAGTGTGTAAAACAGTTTATGCACAAATATGTATGAAAAGACTTGAAATGTAAAGTGCAGAAATGTAAATAACACATTGATTTATAGTGGTTCGGATATACGTTCCTACGTCCACTCACGTCCACACGTGATGTTTAATCCCTTTAATTTCCACAAATTACAAGGGCCTTGACCTTTATAGTCCCAAGGGTAGGACTTTGAGATCTGAGCCGTCCTAACAGCTACGGTCTCCACAAGTGATTGTAAGCACTTGCACTTCCCCACAAGTAATTGTAAGCACTTGCACTTGAACTCCACAAGTGATTTATAGAGCACTTGGACTCTTTACAGTGATAAACACTCAACTTGACTTCTAAGGTTTTATGGTAGAAGGTGGGTTTTGTGTATATGAACTAGGTGAGAATTTCCCTTACAATCTGTTTTAGCCTCATGCTAGGATTGGGAAATTCTCTCTAAGTTATGGATATATATGAGTGGTTGCACTGGCTTAGATGGTATGAGTTCACTCACTGGGGATGAGGTGATGCATGTTGAATCTTCTTTAATGATCTTCTTGAGCTCTTCTTATTTCTGGAGTTTATGACCTTTGCTCGACCTTTGCATCTCACACCTCTTCTCACATTCCCAATGATGTATGGACTCATTTATATAGTGTTGATGTTTGAATGTTACCGTTGGATGATAGCAATTCAAATCTCCACTAATTCGGGAATTGTCAATCTCTTGATTTGATATGATTGAATATTACCATTGTCATGTAATTTCAATCATATCTTTGACTTTCCTTTCTTATGCGTATCTTGTCAATCCTTGACTTCAACTCTGATTGGCCTTCCTTTAATTGAGTAAGAAGACTTCTACTCTGCTGATAAGAAGACTTCACTCTGCTGGTAAGAAGACTTCTACTCTGCTGGTAAGAAGACTTCTACTCTGCTGGCTTTACTCAGCTGTCTTTACTCAGCTGACTTTACACAGCTGCTGTTTCTTCTCAGCTGCTGTCTTTACTCTGCTGTCTTTACTCAGCTGTCTTTACACAGCTGCTGTTTCTTCTCAGCTGCTGTCTTTACTCTGCTGTCTTTACTCAGCTGGTTGTAAGATGACTTCTACTCAGCTGATGTAAGACGACTTCTACTCAGCTGATGTAAGATGACTTCTGGTCTTGGTCTTCTCTTCTCTTCTTGAGCATTTGACAAGTCTTCTCTTCTAACCAGAGTCCTATCTATTACAAGATGTATAATAAAGTTGTCTATACAATACAACTTATCCTATTACATGTTTGATTTGGTTTATCAAAACTAAACTAAGGATATTCATATCCCAACACCAGCAAATCAACAATTGCCACATGGCAAATTCAGCCGGCAAATTTAAGGAATGGCTCGAAATCAAAGAAGGAAATCTTGGGCTCTACTCCTCCATTACACCCAAATCTGACCGTTAGATCAAGAATTGTTGGAGTATATATACAAACCTTATACCATTCCAAAAACCCTTTCGATCACAAAACTCAATTGCTCTCAATACTCTCTCGTTCTGCAAATTTCACTCAAGCTCTCAAAACCTAACACTCAAACTCTACTATGGCAATCATTGAAATTTACGACGAGAAGACCAAGAGCACTGGCACCTTTGATGCTGCAAAGTGGTCGAAGGAAGGGAAGATGTTCACAGAGAATGCTCTGTTTTTCAAGGGCAAACACAAAGCAGAAAACAAGGAGATCCTTCTTCGCTGCATCAACCTCAACCTGCGAGACTTTCTGGAAGCAGCACCAACCAATGTCTATGAACAAGATGTGCTGGCTTTCTATGCAAACGCTGTGATGAAGAGATCTTATGTTGAAAGTGTCATGGGTGGACACAAGGTCAAGGTAACAAGGGAAATCCTTCAGGAATTGTTTGGCTTGTCAAGGGGGAATATAAATATCTCCACCTACATTATGGGTAGAGAAAATGAGTATATGGAGATGTTCACTGATGGGAGAATCAAGGCTATCGATGCCACTGGACTCAAGAAATCCCAATTAGAACCTAAGTTTCAAACCCTGATGGATATAGCAGGCAAGATGCTGCTAGGTAACATATTCAGTCATGATGCTGTTACTACTCTAAAGGTTAGAGTTATGGCTGCAATCTGGGATCAGATTGATGGAGACTGGCAAGGACTATTCTTAGACAGAATTGCTCTTGAGGCAAAGAAAGTCACTTTGGACTTACAGTCAAGAGAATGGAAGGTAACAGCCCCAGTCAGCTTTGTCAACAAGCTGAGTATCATTCTTCCAGATATTCTCCCAAAGAAGTACAAGATGGGACCTCACAAGACCTTCCACATCTCCAAGTATTACTTAAGGAAGGAAGCTCTTGCTGAGGCAGCAAGGTTGAAAGAAGAGAGGAGGAAGTTGTTAGCTGAAGCATCTTCCAAAGATGTTGTTGAAGAGGCAGAAGAGTTTGTTCATGACTCTGCTGCTGAAGAAGAAGAGGAGCCATCCAAAGAAGAGGCTCAAAAGAAGGCTGATGAGGATGATGATGATGACAATCAGACCTTAGCACAAAGAAGATATCTGATCAGATCAGGGCTCATCTCCCCATCTGATTCAGATGCCACTCCCACTGCCTCTCCTTTGAAAAAGGCAGGTACTTCTAATCCCTCTCTCACTATCACACCTTCTAAACTATCAAAGGGTCAGAAGAGAAAGAAGAAAACTTCTTCTTTCACAAAGAAAGCCAAGAAATCCAGGCTCCCTACTCCAATGAGCATAGCCCCTATTTCATCCTTCAACCCTTCTGATGAGTCCAACCCATCTGAACCTCCAAACACTAATACCCAAATCCCTGCTGATACTCACACAGCAGAGGAACAAACTCAGCCTCAACTAACCCTTGAGCCTAAATTGCCTACCCCTGCTGATGTTCAAACAGCAGACAACCACAAACAGACCACCTCCACACCCCCTACTGATGATCAAACTCAGATTACATCCACAACCCCTGCTGACATTCAACCAGCAGATGCCCAAGATCATCAAGCTCAACCATCTACTGATCTTCAAGTAGAAACTGAACCAGACCAGCAGACCCAAAACCCTGCTGATGAACAAATCACTGAAGATCAATCCCAACTCCCTACCCAACAAAAGGATATCACTATGTGCACAAAAGAGAAGATAATGAGGATGAAGATAGCCAATCTGCTCAAATCTACTACACCTGGAGTTGATGAGGATTCAATCCAGTTTGAACAAGTGCTTAGGATATGCACTTGGATTGAGCTCAGAAGAGATGATGTAGATGACCTTCTTGAGGTCATGGAAGGAATGGGAGGAAAGGAAAACTTCCTCGACTGGGAGATGGAGCAAAAGGAAGTTGCTCAAGTTCGATCTTTTGCTCAGCTGCTATCAGACGAGGCACTGACTGCAGTTTGCAACCGGATTCTAGGAATCCCTACTGTTGATGTCTCTATCCCAGAAGACACATCAGATCAGCAGACAACTGAGATGACATTGGTAGAAGACTCAGCTGCACCTGCCCCTGCAGAAGACTCAGCTGCACCAGCTGAAGAAAGAGGCAAAGCAATAATTGTTCATCCAAAGCCTCAAGGTACACCCTCTACTTCTACCCCATCTGTTGATCTCACAGCAGACATCTGCTCCCAGATCAAATCTGCAATAGACTTGCACTTTGAAAAAGGTTTAGGTCTACAGCTTGGAAGATATGTTGAAAAAGCTGTTAGGGAGCAGAGGACTCGACTTAATGACCAAATCTTTGACATCGAGGACAAATTTGGTGAGGCACTCCATGATCAGATAGGAGATTACATGACTCTCATTCAGAAAAGAACAACTGACGTTTCCAAAATGTTTGCTAATGAGATCTCCCAAATGGAGGCAGCCTACGAGTCAAGAGTTAAAGATGCTGAAGCAAGAACTGCTGAAGGTCAAAACCTTCTTAAGGCAGCTGCAGAGGAGAATGAAAAACTGCAGACTCAGCTGAAGGACACAGCAGCCAAACTGGAAACACTTACAAATAGAATTGAAGCTGCCTCCTCCTCCAATTCTCATGCTGAAGTTCTTGAACACAGCATATCACATCTGACCCAGGTTAGCAAAGTCAATGCCATGGCTCTAAAGCAGACCTTGATGGTAGAAATTTGAAATGCTATGGTACCTTTTGCGGCTGCACTTGCTGAAGCCAAAAAGGGGAAAGATGTGTTGATAAAGGCTCTTGAGAAGTCTACTGCACAACAAGCTGTAATGGTAGTATCTCAAGATGAGCTGAATGAAACCTTGGGTGGTTTAAACAGCAAAATCAAGAACAGGCAAGGCAAAGGCAAAAAAATTGCTCAAGAAGATACCCAAGCACCCACTCAAGCTCCTGCCAAGACTCTTCAGATCACTGCCCCTGAAGAACAAGTTCCTGAAAAGAGAATGCCAAGGAAAAGGAAGGCAGATGAGCAAGCTCAGTCAGCTCAGACCAGTAAGAAGTCAGCTCCAGCAGAGCCTACTGCAGAAGAGAAAGAGGCTCTAGAGTTGAAGAAAAAGAAGTTGCTTGAAGCTCAAGACCTTAAGCAAAAGAAGCTGAATGATGCGAAGGCAGTCAAAGCCAAATTTGAAAGGAGAATTGCCAAACTCAGGAAAGCAATGAAAGGAGAATTGCCAAATTTGGCTTTGACTGCCTTTGCATCATTCAACTTCTTTTGCTTAAGCTCTTGAGCTTCAAGCAACTTCTTTTTCTTCAACTCTAGAGCCTCTTTCTCTTCTGCAGTAGGCTCTGCTGGAGCTGACTTCTTACTGGTCTGAGCTGACTGAGCTTGCTCATCTGCCTTCCTTTTCCTTGTCATTCTCTTTTCAGGAACTTGTTCTTCAGGGGCAGTGATCTGAAGAGTCTTGGCAGGAGATTGAGTGGGTGATTGGGTATCTTCTTGAGCAATTTCTTTGCCTTTGCCTTGCCTGTTCTTAATTTATCTGTTTAAACCACCCAAGGTTTCAGTCAAGTCATCTTGTGCTACTACCAGTTCAGCTTGCTGGGCAGTAGACTTCTCTAGAGCCTTTATCAACACATCTTCCCCCTTTTTGGCTTCAGCAAGTGCAGCCGCAAAAGGTACCATAGCGTTTCGAATCTCTACCATCAGGGTCTGTTTTAGAGCCATGGCATTGACTTTGCTAACCTGGGTCAGATGTGATATGCTGTGTTCAAGAACTTCAGCATGAGAATTGGAGGAGGAGGCAGCTTCAAATCTAGTTGTAAGGGAGTCCAACTTGGCTGCTGTCTCCTTCAGCTGATTCTGCAGTTTTTCATTCTCCTCTGCAGCTGATTTAAGAAGAGCTTGACCGTCTGTGGCTCTTGCTTAAGCATCCTCAATTCTTTTCTTGTAGGTGGTCTCCATGCGGTGCATCTCATCAGTGTAAAGGTCAGCGAACATTTTGGAGGTGTCACCTGACAATTTCTGATAGGTACTCAAATATTCTCCTATCTGCTGATGCAGAGCTTCACCAAACTTGTCTTCAATGTCGAGAATCTGGTCATGAAGACGAGTCTTCTGTTCCCTTGCAGCTTTCTCAACATATCTTCCTAGCTGCAGGCCTAAACCTTTCTCAAAGTGCAAGTCTATTGCAGCTTTGACCTGGGAGCAGATGTCTGCTGTATGATCAGCAGATGGGGTAGGAGTTGAGGTAGTACCTTGAGGCTTTGGATGAATAATTAGTGCTTTGCCTCTCTCTTCAACTAATAGGTACTCCTCATTGAGGAAGGAGGTAGTGGCCCTAGTCAGATGGGTCATGATCCGTCTGCCTGCATCCTCTGGATCGTCAATGAAGTGAGTCAGATTTTCTGAAGGCTTGAAGTGAGCTGGTACTCTGACTACTTCTCTTTCAATCTCTTCTTTGTCAGCTGGTGCAGCTGAGTCTTCTGCAGGGGCAGGTGCAGCTGAGTCATCTACCAATGTCGTTTCAGCTGTCTGCTGATCTGATGAGTCTTCTGGGATAGGGACATCAACAGTGGGGATTCCTAGAATCCGGTTGCAAACTGCAGTCAGTGCCTCATCTGATAGCAGCTGAGCAAAAGATCGAACTTGAGCAACTTCCTTTTGCTCGATTTCCCAGTCGAGGAAGTTTTCCTTTCCTCCCATTCCTTCCATGACCTCAAGAAGGTCATCCACATCATCTCTTCGTAGTTCAATCCAAGTACATATCCTAAGTACTTGTTCAAACTGGATTGATTCCTCATCAACTCCAGGTGTAGTAGACTTGAGCAGATTGGCTATCTTCATCCTCATTATCTTCTCTTTTGTGCACATAGGGTAGTGCACCATTCTGAACTGAGGTTGAGAGGGGCCAGCTTGATCCAGGTCTGCTGGTGCCATGTCTTCTAGAGCAGATGGGGCAGAGAGGATAGGGGATTGGGTAGCTGGGGCATTTTCCTCTGCTGTGTGAGTATCAGCAGGGATTTGGGAAGTGATATCTTCTTGTTGGGTAGGGATTTGATCTTTAGTGAGTTGTTCATCAGCAGGGTTTTGGGTCTACTGGTCTGGTTCAGTTTCCACTTGAAGATTAGTAGAGGGTTGAGCTTGATGATCTTGGACATCTGCTGTTTGAATGTCAGCAGGAGATGGGGATGTGAGCTGTGTTTGATCATCAGGAAGGTGTGTCAAGGTGGTCTGAGGTTGATTGTCTGCTGTTTGGACATCAGCAGGGTTAGGCTGGGCTTGTTCCTCTGCTGTGTGAGTATCAGCAGGGATTTGGGTATCAGTGTTTGAAGGTTCAGATGGGTTGGACTCATCAGAAGGGTTGAAGGATGAAATAGGGGCTATGCTCATGGGAGTAGGGAGCCTAGATTTCTTGGATTTCTTTGTGAAAGAAGAAGTGTTCATCTTTCTCTTCTGACCCTTTGACAGTTTAGAGGGTGTGAAAGAGAGAGAGGGATTAGAAGTACCTGCCTTTTTCAAAGGAGAGGCAGTGGGAGTGGCATCTGAATCAGATGGGGAGATGAGCCCTGATTGTCATCATCATCATCCTCAGCAGCCTTCTTTTGAGCCTCTTCTTTGGATGGCTCTTCTTCTTTTTCTGCAGCAGAGTCATGAGCAGACTCTTCTGCCTCTTCAACAACATCATTGGTGGATACTTCAGCCAACAGCTTCCTCTTCTCTTCTTTCAACCTTGCTGCCTCTGCAAGAGCTTCCTTTCTCAAATAATACTTGGAGATGTGGAAGGTCTCACGAGGTCCCATCTTGTACTTCTTTGGGAGAATATCTGGAAGGATGATACTCAGCTTGTTGACAAAGCTGACTGTAGCTGTTACCTTCCATTCTCTTGACTGTAAGTCCAAAGTGACTTTCTTTGCCTCAAGAGCAATTCTATCTAAGAATAGTCCTTGCCAGTCTCCATCAATCTGATCCCAGATTGCAGCCATAACTCTAACTTTTAGAGTGGTAACAGCATCATGACTGAATGTGTTACCAAGCAACATCTTGCCTGCAATATCCATCAAGGTTTGAATCTTAGGTTCAAGTTGGGATTTCTTGAGTCCAGAGGCATCAATAGCCTTGATTCTTCCATCAGTAAATATCTCCATATACTCCTTTTCTCTACCCATAATGTAGGTGGAGATATTTATATTCCCCCTTGACAAGCCAAACAATTCCTGAAGGATTTCCCTTGTTACCTTGACCTTGTGTCCACCCATGACACTTTCAACATAAGAACCCTTCATCACAACGTTTGAGTAGAAAGCCAGCACGTCTTGTTCATAAACATTAGTTGGTGCTGCTTCCAGAAAATCACGAAGGTTGAGGTTGATGCAGCGAAGAAGTATCTCTTTGTTTTCAGCTGTGTGTTTGCCCTTGAAAAACAGAGCATTCTCCGTGAAAAATTTCCCTTCCTTGGACCACTTTGTAGCGTCCAAAGTGCCTGTGATCTTGGTCTTCTCATAAAAAATTTCAATGATTCCCATTCTGAGTTTTAGAGTTAGGTTTCGAGAGAGCGAAAGAAACTTGTAGAATGAGAGAGTATAGTAAGCAATTGAGATTTGTGAGCGAAAGGGTTTTTGGAATGGTATAAGGGTTGTATATATACTCCAACAATTCTTGATCTAACGGTCAGATTTGGGTTTAATTGTGGAGTAGAGCCCAAGATTTCCTTCTTTGATTTCGGGCCATTCCTTAAATTTGTCGGCTGAATTTGCCATGTGGCAATAGTTGGTTTGCTGGCAATTTGGTAATTGAGTATTAATGACATCATTACCAAAAATAGCCTTTGTGACTAATTTTGTGGCAAGAATTGATCGTCAAGGCCGTTTTCTATAAGTGAATTGTATTCCTTATATAGGCCAATTTCTTTAATTACATTCAGGAATAAATCTAGAATGAATTACATGATCAAGGCTAGTCATAATACTCTAAATTGAAGTGATCTGATCAGCAGAGTGAGGTCTTCTGATTTCTTCAAAAAGTCTGCTGATTTTCCTTGAAAGTCTTCTGGTCAGCTGAGTTGGTCTTCTGATCAGCTGAGTAGAGGATTGAGGTTTGTTGAGTAGATCTTCTGTGTTTGAAGGTCCAACCTGGTTTGATGGATCCTTCAGTGCTGCTGTGATGATCCAACCTGGATGATGGATCTTCCAGCTTTATTGTGAGTGGTGATCCAACCTGGTTTGATGGATCTTCCAGCTCTATCTCTGAACCATGTAGGACCATCAAATCAATATGATGATCAGCCTGGATGATATCCCACTGGTTCAGATTGCCCTTACCATCTGATGTTCCTCATCATCAGATGGGTTGTAGCATCTAATGTGTCCTTGTTGAATCTCTTCGCTTATCTTGAAAGAGAAGGAAGATTGGAAGAGGCTTCAATGGAGCGTGAAGAGAGAGCCATGTACTTGGACTTCATGTTTTGTTTAGACACAGTAGCCTTTGATAACAAGCTCTCCATGTGGAACTTCCCCCTGGAGAAGAAGCTCTTCTTGCTTGCTACTTTGTCCTCTGCATCTCTCCTTCCTCTAGTTTTCATGCGCATACTTATATTGGTTAAACCAAGTATGCTGATCTGCATCATCTTCATCTTCTGGACAAATCTTCATCTCCTTCACCCATGACTTTGGTTGAAAGGATGATCTCCATTCCATCTCTTCTTTCGATTGTCTCCATACCTGAAACAAAAATAATAGTTAGTGATTTGTGTTCTTAGGTGTTCCCATAACTTCCTCCTTTTATAGGGGTAGAAATGAGGTAGTAGAGTGAAAGATGACAAAACTATAGAGTAGATAGGTCTGAATTTCTGAAAAGTTACTTCTTAAGATCAACAATGAGATTCTTGATCTAAGGGTTCACATTTAAAGATATTCAGACTTTATCTTATGGAATGCAGAAATTATAAATTTTGAGCAAGAGTTATTTGAAATCCGTACAGTGCATGTATACTGTTGAGTCGGTGAGGATGGTGTATTAATCCAACCAAGTATAACTCAATAGTATACTGTATATATGTATATGAATAAAGTATTTTATGAAGAATAGTTTATTAATATACATAGTTATACATTGCTTAGAGTAAAGATGTCAAATAACTTTGTTCAAGTCTGCTGTATATATATATATATGTAATATGCAGTGTAGATTTTAGAGTATTTCATCAAGGATTCGTAAGGTATCATTGATTCCCCCTTGATTAGATAACTCTATGTTTTCCCTCAGCTTTATTTGTCTTCATTGGGAAAGAACTTACCTGAAGATGAGGGTGTCTATTCACCTCATCTGATCCTCCTAGTCTGCTGCAATTGTATCAGCTGAGGTCTTCAGCTGATCTTTGCTCTTCATGTGCTTGGATCCAGGAGTCCTAAGCTGTAGCATAGGGTCTTCAATCGTTGTTCAGCTAGGGGCTTAGTCAAGATGTCTGCTCTTTGGATATCTGTGTGAATTTTCTCCATCTTGATGTCCTTCTTTTCAAGGTGGTCTCTTATGAAGTGGTGTCGAATGTCGACATGCTTGCACCTTGTGTGGAGGACTGGATTTTGAGTGATGGCAATGGCACTGCTGCTATCACAATAGATAGGGACTTCTCTTGCCTCTACATTGTAATCCTTGAGTTGTTGAACTAGCCAAAGCAGCTGACTACAACAACTTCCAGCTGCCATATATTCTGCTTCAGTGGTGGAGGTTGCAACTGAAGTTTGCTTCTTAGAGAACCATGATATTAACTTGTTGCCTAGGAATTGACAGGTTGCAGATGTGGATTTCCTATCAATTCTACATCCTCCATAGTCTGAGTCAGAATAACCTCTCAATTCTAGATTGTCATCAGCAGGGTACCATAGTCCTAGATTGACTGTTCCTTTTAGGTACTTGAGAATCTTCCTTGCTGCTTCTAGATGACTTTGCTTTGGGTTTGCTTGAAACCTAGCACATACTCCTTCAACAAATGTTATGTCTGGTCTGCTAGCTGTAAGGTATAGTAGAGATCCAATCAGTGCTCTATATTCAGCTTGATCAACTGCCTTTCCAGACTCATCTGGTTCCATTTTAAAAGTTGTCATCATTGGAATCCTTGTAGTTTTGCTTTGTAGAGCTTTAAATCTTTCTAATATGCTTTTGGTATACTTGGACTGGTTGATGAAGATCCCTTCTGGACTCTGCTTGACTTGAAGTCCTAGGAAGTAATTCATCTCACCCATCATGCTCATTTCAAACTTTTTTCCTTGCATGAGTTCAGAGAACTTTTTGCACATCTCTTGATTGGGTGATCCAAATATAATGTCATCTACATATATTTGCACCATTAGAATGTCTTCTCCTTCTTGTATTCTGAAAAGAGTTCTATCCAGTTTGCCTTTTGTATATCCATTGTCAAGTAGGAATTGTGACAATGTGTCATACCAAGCTCTAGGGGCTTGCTTTAGACCATAGAGAGTCTTCTTCAATCGATATACTTGATCACCTTTTTCAAATCCTGGAGGCTGCTCTACATATACTTCTTCTACCAGAATACCATTTAGAAAGACACTCTTGACATCCATTTGATATACCTTGAAGGCCATATATGATGCACAAGCGAGAAATAGTCGAATAGCTTCTAGTCTGGCTACTGGAGCAAAGGTTTCATCATAGTCAATCCCTTCAGATTGTGAATATCCTTTTGCAACTAGTCTTGCTTTATTTCTAGTTATCACATCATTTTCGTCCTTTTTGTTCTTGAATACCCACTTTGTTCCTACTACATTGTGGTTTTCAGGACGATCTACCAATTCCCAAACTTCATTTCTTTCGAATTGGTTTAGTTCTTCTTGCATAGCAGTGATCCAATTGCTATCTGTCATTGCTTCTTCAATGTCAGCTGGTTCAATGTTGGATAGGAAGGCACACCAGCAGAACATAGATGATTTTGAGTTCTGATTCAGTTGTCTTCTGGTCTTGACACCTGAGTCTGCTCCTCCTAAGATGAGGTTTGATGGATGATTATTTCTCCATGTATGCCTCACAGGAGTATCTGCATTGGATGAGCTTGGATTCTCATCTGTTCTAGTGCCATCAGGGTAGTTGACTTGATTTGGTCGATCATCATCTGTATCTTGAGTGTCAAAGAGATCATTCCCCCTTGCATTTGGGATTGGTGCATCTTGATTCTGGTCAGCTTGCACTGCTTGAGTTTGAGATCTAGTGACAGGTCTATGAGGCTTATCTTCCTCTGGTTCTTCAGGGAAAGGTTCATTGACTTCAATGAACTCATCTGGTCTGGACTTGATCACTAGTTGTCTCATCTGATCTGCAGCTGAGTTTGTTTCTACTGCACTCTTTTCACAAGATTCATCAAAAACAACATGAGGTGTTTCTTCCACAAGAAGGGTTCGTTTGTTGAGTACTCTAAATGCTTTGCTAGTAGAGGAGTATCCTAAGAATATCCCCTCATCTGCTTTGGCATCAAAGGCATTCAACTTACTCTTCCCATTGTTGTGAATGAAACACTTGCAACCAAATATATGAAAGTAAGATACTCTAGGTTTTCTTCCTTTCCACAGTTCATATGGGGTTTTCTCATGAATTTTGTGAATACCTGACCTGTTTTGAGTGTGACAAGCTGTGTTGATGGCTTCTGCCCACAGCTTCTTAGGAGTGGAGAATTCAGCAAGGATTGTTCTTGCAGCTTCTTTGAGTGTTCTGACCCTTCTTTCAGCTACACCATTCTGCTGTGGTGTTCTTGCTGCACTTGTCTCATGCTGAATACCATTAGAAGTACAATAGGCAATAATATAAGAGTTCATAAATTCAGTGCCTTTGTGTTGGGATATAAATTCATCCTAAGCCCCACTTAATGTTAGAATAGTTTTGATGGCCAAAACACTTAGAGTTTATAAATGTAATAAGATCAGCTGACTTGTATAGAACAACTTAGACTAGTCTTGTGTGATCAACTGTATTGATATCAGCTGATCAGCACAGTCCTAGCTTACATGCCTATCCTCAAGATGAGAAGAGTAGAAGACATGAAGACTAGAAGATCCTTGAAGACCAGATAAGTTAAGGTGCTTGTATACCTACCTATCTGATGGAGTCCCAGATTGAAGATGGCCTAAAAGCAGTACAAAGAATTTCCAGATCAGAAGAGTGTTACTCGTCTGATATCAGAAGACAGAAGACCTAAGGCCAGAAGAGTAGTCAGAAGACTAGAAGTACAGATCAGAAGACTATGTGCTCTTCCAGGACTCGGCTGATTCCTAAGTCATCTTGCAATTCAAACGAAGACCTGCCTTATTTAGAAGATTGACATGATCCCAGGATTGAAGCAATCAAGCGGCTGGAATCAAGGAATCAAGCTATTATGGAAAGATTGCTCAAACGGCTAGTCAACTCCAACGGCTAGTTGCAACCAATCTCCATTATAAATACAAGAGGATGAGAAATCACAAAAAAAAGTCACAAGAGAGAATTCAACAAGCCAAGCAAGCAATCAAAGCTAAAGCCATACAGTTCTAAGAATTCTCAAAAGAGCCAGAAACCATTAGATTATCTATAGCTCTTAAGTGATTTCTATCCAACCCTTAAGAACCTGAAACCTGTTCATATTGTATATCAATTGTTTTAGGCATAGTGGTTAAGCAAATTATAAGCTTGAACCATTAGTTGGATACACCTCAAAAACCCCAACCCTCACCGAAAGGTTAAAGTTTTTGAAACCCCTTAAAGTGCAAGTGCTTACAATCACTTGTGGAGACCGTAGCTGTTAGGACGGTTCAGATCTCAAAGTCCTAACCTTGGGACTATAAAGGTCAAGACCCTTGTAATTTGTGGAAATTAAAGGGATTAAACATCACGTTAGGACGTGAGAGTGGACGTAGGAACGTATATCCGAACCACTATAAATCCGGTGTTATTTACTTTCTGCACTTTACATTTCTGCCTTCACATTCATTATTATATAGTGCATACTGTGATTTCAACACTCTTCAAAACAAGGCCATAACTTTCAAACCAGCATCAGCTGAGTATTTTCATTAAGTAAAACAAGTTACAAGAACGAGTCTAAACCAGGGCCACCATAATTCCGCATATAACCTCCTCAGTCAGATCACTATAGTCATCTGGACCAGCAGACTTGCAGTCCAGTTGACATAGCAATCAGAAGAGGTTCCCAACTCTGTTTGAAAAAGTTTTAAAGTCTATTCACCCCTCCCCTCTAGACTTTAAACCCATTCACTACTCGTTCAGGGACCAACAAGTGGTATCAGAGCAGTGGTTCTAACGGACTACTGTCTCTAGATTATCAGAAGACTTGAGGGAGTCTTTCTGTAGTCCTCTTGAACAGATCTTTTGAAAAACTTGTTTTTGAAAATCCATACAGCATGAGTGCTAACATGCGAAAGTTGCCTAAGTTTTCAGTTGAGGATTATGATTACTGGAAGATCAGGATGAGGAAGAATCTCACATCAGTCCACTACAAGATGTGGTCTGTAATCACTGAAGGCCCAATCACCATCATGACAGTCAACACAGCAAATGGTGATCCAGAAGTCCCAGTTGGAGAACTGGTTCCCAAGCCTATGAGGGATCTCACACCAGAAGAGATGAAGCAATCAAACCTTGATAGCATTGCTCAAGATTACATGCAGTCAAACTCTTCCAAATGAGTGCATTGCAAAGGTCATCCACTGTGAGTCAGCCAGAGAGATGTGGGAGGCATTGGCACTCCTCTGTGAAGGAACTGAGGTGATCAAGGAAAGAAAATTGTCGACAGCAGTCAAGAAGTTTGAACACCTCAAGATGCATCCAGGAGAAACTATTGATCAGCTGGACAATAGATGTACAAAGATCATAAATGAGATTGAATCTCTAGGCAAGAAGTATACAAATAGAGAGAAAAACTTGAAGATCTTGGACTCTTTACCCAAGAGATGGAAACTCAAGAAGACCATCATCAAAAATACTCAAGATATCAAGAAGTGGTCTACTCAAACTCTATTTCAGAACCTAAAAGCTCATGAATATGACCTTGACAGAGAAGAAAACTCAGGAAGTGATGAGTCAACTGCAGCCCCATCTACCTCCAAGACTGTAGCCTTCAAGGCAGCCAATACAAAAGCTGCAAGTACCTCATCTGGCAAGGCCTCTCTGAAAACAGAAGACTGTGAAGGATCAGACATGAGTCTGAAGGAACAAATGGCTCTTATGATCAAGAGATTCGAAAGGATGAACACTCTCAACAGCAAATATAGAAAATTCTATAGAAACTACAAAGATAGAAGAGCAAGTTCACCCTCCAGAGGTTCCAGAGAAAGAACACCAGAAAGACATCCTAGAAAGGATGTGGAGTCATCTGACAGCCGAGGATCCAGAAGAAGAGATGCCACTCCTCCAAGGAAAGGCAACTCAAATCAGAAACCTGGATCATGCTTCAACTGTCGCAAACCAGGACACTATGTCTATGAATGTCCTGAGCTGGATTTGGATGACAAAGAAGAAAGAAGGCCAAGAAGAACTTCAGACAAGAAAGCTATGGTGACTGAAGAATCTGAATATCAAAGTGATGAACTCCCTACATCACCAGACTGCCAAATCTTCTCAGATGATTCAGATGACCTAGCTATGATGGCTATAGGTGAAAATGAGGTAAACTCCTATGCTACTACTTTCCATTCACCTATTTTTTCACAATCAGATGAGATAAACTCATCTGAAGGCGAATCAGAAGACACCTATTATCAATCTTTAAGAAAAGTAAAAGGTGATCTGGATATTGCCAATAGAGCTTTTATAGAAGTGGAAGAGGAGAATAAGGATCTAAGGAAAGAAATTGCTAAGCTGAAAAAGGTTAAGTTTGATAACACCCCTGAGCTGGCCACAATGAATGAAAGATTGACCAGAGAAGTGGAGCTTCTTAAGGAAGAAAATACCACAATAACTCAGTTGTATGAGGGGATGTTACAAACTCAAGCTTTAGAAACTAAGGAACTTCGTTCACTACAATCCAAATTCGATGACCTCTTCCAAGCACACAAGCTCTTAGAAAAGGAGAAGGAATGCCTAAATCAAAAGATATCAGAGTTCAATAAAGCCTCTACTACTATTGAAAGTATCTCTGAGTATTATAGATCAAATGGAAATAAGATGGGTTTTGGCTATGAACTCAACCCATCTACATCCTCTCCAGTTGGGGGTAGTACACCTAACAAGTGCACTACTCAGACACATGAAAAGGGTGAGTGTTCTAAACACAATGAACCTAATATGAACCAAAAGGCATTTGTACCAGCTAAGGCTAACTATCCCAAAACCAAAAATGGTAAAGGACAAGCTAACCCCAAGCCTGTACAGAGGAACAGCAAACAGCCTAGACCATCTCGGCTGAGACAGTCTCAGCTGTATGCTGCTCCAGCCAAGAAGAAGAAGTCTTCTTCAAACAAATCTGTTCTCTTTGCACCCCATATCTCTTATGATATTGTGAGAACAGAAGAGTATGGTCCATATAATCGTGTGCATCGACCAGCTAATGCACCCAGGCCGAATGTAACTAGTCAAAAGATCATGTATGTACACTCCTATTAAGGGAAACCATTTGACTATTACTTAGCTGACACTAAGGACAAATCAGATCAGTCCAAGGTGCTGACTGGTAAGATTTGGTTCTGTGATGCCCGAGGGAAACAACTCAAGTGCTCAAGGTTGTTCAAACGACCAATGTATATGTGGGTTCCCAAGGGTAGTACTAACACCCAAGGACCCAAAACAAAATGGGTACCTAAGACTTAACTTTTCTTGCAGGAAAGGAGGGACCTATACAGAAGAGGAGGTCTAGCAGGAGAAACTTGGTACATAGATAGTGGATGCTCAACTCACATGACAGGAACCAAAGCCCTGCTGACCAACTACATAGAAAAGAAAGGTCCAAAAGTCTTCTTTGGTGATAACGCGCATGGTAACACAAAAGGATATGGCACCCTTAAAAATGGTGACATTGAGGTACATGATGTATCATATGTAGAAGGTCTTAAGTTTAATTTATTATCTGTTTCTCACTTTTGTGACACTGGTTACTCAGTCAAATTCTCTAAAGATGAGTGTCTCATAAGTGATAAGAGAACAAAACAAAACCTTCTAACAGGATCTAGAAAGGGAAGTATGTATCTTGCAAATTGGAACAGCTGTCCTAAGGATACATGTCTCCTTGTGAAGAGCCCTAAAGATGTCAGCTGGCTATGGCACAAACGTCTTAGTCATCTGAACTTTAAGACTATGAACAAGTTAGCAAGGGAATCCTTAGTTGATGGTCTGCCTAATGAACTCTACTGTAAAGATCAGGTGTGTGATGCATGTCAACAAGGAAAGCAAACAAAGGTCTCCTTCAAGACCAAGAAGACAGCATCAACCAGTAGAGTTCTTGAACTGCTTCACATGGATCTCTTTGGACCAATCACTCCAACCACTCTAACAGGGAGGAAGTACACTCTTATTGTTGTAGATGATTATTCCAAGTTTACTTGGGTTATCTTCTTATA
This sequence comes from Galeopsis tetrahit, assembly GCA_963675135.1. Classification (NCBI taxonomy): domain Eukaryota; kingdom Viridiplantae; phylum Streptophyta; class Magnoliopsida; order Lamiales; family Lamiaceae; genus Galeopsis; species Galeopsis tetrahit. The sequence continues at coordinate 13,861,889 of OY776131.1, forward strand.
CAAGAAGAGTGAAACACAGCAGAAGCTCCCTGAACTATTGAAGAGGATCCAAGTAGAGAAAAGAGAACCAATTGTGAAAATTAGAAGTGACAAAGGCACTGAATTCATTAACTCTTATATTATTTCCTATTGTACTTCTAATGGTATTCAGCATGAGACAAGTGCAGCAAGAACACCACAATAGAATGGTGTAGCTGAAAGAAGAGTCAGAACACTCAAAGAAGCTGCCAGAACACTCCTTGCTAAATTCTCCACTCCCAAGAAGCTATGGGCAGAAGCCATCAACACAGCTTGTCACACTCAAAACAGGTCAGGTATTCATAAAATACATGAGAAAACCCCATATGAACTATGGAAAGGTAGAAAACCTAGAGTATCTTACTTTCATATATTTGGTTGTAAGTGTTTCATTCACAACAATGGGAAGAGTAAGTTGAATGCTTTTGATTCCAAAGCAGATGAGGGGATATTTTTAGGATACTCCTCAACTAGCAAAGCATTTAGAGTACTCAACAAACGAACCCTTCTTGTGGAAGAAACACCTCATGTTGTTTTTGATGAATCTTGTGAAAAGAATGCAGTAGAAACAAACTCAGCTGCAGATCAGATGAGACATCTAGTGATCAAGTCCAAACCAGATGAGTTCATTGAAGTCAATGAACCTTTCCCTGAAGAACCAGAGGAGGATAAGCCTCATAGACCTGTCACTAGATCTCAAACTCAAGCAGGACAAGCTGACCAGAATCAAGATGCACCAATCCCAAATGCCAGGGGGAATGATCTCTTTGACACTCAAGATACAGATGATGATTGACCTAATCAAGTCAGCCCTCCTGATGGCACTAGATCAGATGAGAATCCAAGCTCATCCAATGCAGATACTCCTGTGAGGCATACATGGAGAAACAACCATCCATCAAACCTCATCTTAGGAGGAGCTGACTCAGGTGTCAAGACAAGAAGACAACTGAATCAGAACTCACAATCATCTATGTTCTGCTGGTGTGCTTTCCTATCCAACATTGAACCAGCTGATATAGAAGAAGCAATGACAGATAGCAATTGGATCACTGCTATGCAAGAAGAACTAAACCAATTCGAAAGAAATGAAGTCTGGGAATTGGTAGATCGTCCTGAAAACCACAATGTAGTAGGAACAAAGTGGGTATTCAAGAACAAGAAGGACGAAAATGATGTGATAACTAGAAATAAGGCTAGGGTAGTTGCAAAAGGATACTCTCAATCTGAAGGGATTGACTATGATGAAACCTTTGCTCCAGTAGCCAGATTAGAAGCCATACGACTGTTTCTAGCTTATGCATCATATATGGGCTTCAAGGTATATCAAATGGATGTCAAGAGTGCTTTTCTAAATGGTATTCTGGTAGAAGAAGTATATGTAGAGCAGCCTCCAGGATTTGAAAAAGGTGATCAAGTATATCGACTGAAGAAGGCTCTTTATGGTCTAAAACAAGCCCCTAGAGCTTGGTATGACACATTGTCACAATTCCTACTTGACAATGGATATACAAAAGGCAAAGTGGATAGAACTCTTTTCAGAATACAAGAAGGAGAAGACATCCTAATGGTGCAAATATATGTAGATGATATTATATTTGGATCACCCAATCAAGAGATGTGCAAGAAGTTCTCTGAACTTATGCAAGGAAAGTTTGAAATGAGCATGATGGGTGAGATGAATTATTTTCTAGGACTTCAAGTCAAGCAGAGTTCAGAAGGGATCTTCATCAACCAGTCCAAGTATACCAAGAGCCTATTAGAAAGATTCAAAGCCCTACAAAGCAAGACTGCAAGGATTCCAATGATGACATCTTTCAAAATGGAACCAGATGAGTCTGGAAAGGCAGTTGATCAAGCTGAATATAGAGCACTGATTGGATCTCTACTATATCTTACAACTAGCAGACCAGACATAACATTTGTTGTAGGAGTATGTGCTAGGTTTCAAGCAAACCCAAAGCAAAGTCATCTAGAAGCAGCAAGGAAGATTCTCAAGTACCTATAAGGAACAGTCAACCTAGGACTATGGTACCCTGCTGATGACAATCTAGAATTGAGTGGCTATTCTGACTCAGACTATGGAGGATGTAGAATTGATAGGAAATCCACATCTGGAACCTGTCAATTTCTAGGCAACAAGCTGATATAATGGTTCTCTAAGAAGCAAACCTCAGTTGCAACCTCCACAACTCAAGGATTACAATGTAGAGGCAAGAGAAGTCCCTATCAACTCTATAGTTTTGTCATCTTTCACTCCACTACCTCATTTCTACCCCTATAAAAGGAGGAAGTTATGAGAACACCTAAGAACACAAATCACCAACTACAATTTTTGTTTCAGGTATGGAGAAGATTGAAAGAAAAGATGGAATGGAGATCATTCTTCAACCAAAGTCTTGGGTGAAGGAGATGAAGATTTGTCCAGAAGATGAAGATGATGCAGATCAGCATACTTGGTTTAACCAACATAAGTATGTCTATGAAAACTAGAGGAAAGAGAGAAGTCCTTATTGAAAACTAGAGGAAAGAGAGATGCAGAGGACAGAGTAGCAAACAAGCAGAGCTTCTTCTCCAGGGGGAAGTTCTACATGGAGAGCTTGTTATCAAAAGCTATTGTGTCTAAACAGAACATGAAGGCTGATGATGAGGAACATCAGATGGTAAGGGGGCAACCCATCTGATGATGAGGAACATCAGATGGTAAGGGCAACCTGAACCAGTGGGATACCATCCAGGCTGATATACATATTGATTTGATGGTCCTACTTGATTCAGAGATAGAGCTGGAAGATCCATCAAACCAGGTTGGATCACCACTCACAATAAAGCTGGAAGATCCATCATCCAGGTTGGATCATCACAGCAACAATGAAGGATCCATCAAGCCAAGTTGGACCTTCAAAGCACAGAAGATTTACTCAGCAAATCTCAATCCTCCACTCAGCTGATCAGAAGACCAACTCAGCTGACCAGAAGACTTCCAAGAGAAATCAGCAGACCTTTTCAGGAAATCAGAAGACTTCACTCTGCTGATCAGATCACTTGATTTTTGAGTTTAATTACTATCTTTGATCATGTAATTCATTCTAGATTTATTCCTGAATGTAATTAAACAAATTGGCCTATATAAGGAATGCAATTCACTTATAAAAAACGGCCTTGATGATCAATTCTTACCACAAAATTAGTCACAACGGCTATTTTTGGTAATGATGTCATTAATACTCAATTACCAAATTGCCAGCAAATCAACTGTTGCCACATGGCAAATTTAGCCGGCAAATTTAAAGGAAGGCCCAAAATCAAAGAAGGAAAATCTTGGGCTCTACTCCACAATTAACCCAAATCTGACCGTTAGATCAAGATTTGTTGGAGTATATATACACACCCTTAAAACTCTTCCAAACCCTTTCGCTCACAATACCCTATTGCTCTCAATACTCTCTCGTTCTGCAAATTTCTTTCAAGCTCTCAAAACCTAAACACTTAAACTCTACTATGGCAATCATTGAAATTTACGACGAGAAGACCAAGAGCACTGGCACCTTGGATGCTGCAAAGTGGTCCAAGGAAGGGAAGATGTTCACAGAGAATGCTCTGTTTTTCAAAGGCAAACACACAGCTGCAAACAAGGAAATCCTTCTCCGTTGCATCAACCTCAACCTTCGAGATTTTCTGGAAGCAGCACCCACCAACGTTTATGAACAAGATGTGCTGGCTTTCTATGCGAACGCTGTGATGAAGGGATCGCATGTTGAAAGTGTCATGGGTGGACACAAGGTCAAGGTAACAAGGGAAATCCTTCAGGAACTATTTGGTTTGTCAAGGGGGAAGATCAATATCTCCACCTACATTATGAATAAGGAGAAAGAATACATGGAGATGTTCACTGATGGGAGAATCAAGGCTGCTGATGCCTCTGGACTCAAGAAATCCCAATTAGAACCTAAGTTTCAAACCCTGATGGATATAGCAGGCAAGATGCTGCTAGGTAACACTTTCAGCCATGATGCTGTTACCACCTTGAAGGTTAGAGTTATGGCTGCAATCTGGGATCAGATTGATGGAGACTGGCAAGGGCTTTTCTTGGACAGAATTGCTCTTGAAGCCAAGAAGGTGACTTTGGACCTTCAATCAAGAGAATGGAAGGTAACCTCAACTGTCAGCTTTGTCAACAAGCTGAGTATCATCCTTCCAGAAGTACTCCCAAGAAAGTACAAGATGGGACCTCATAAGACCTTCCACATCTCCAAATATTATTTAAGGAAGGACGCTCTTGCTGAGGCAGCAAGGTTGAAAGAAGAGAGGAAGAAGCTGTTAGCTGAAGCATCTTCCAAAGATGTTATTGAAAAGGCAGAAGAGTCCACTCATAACTCTGCTGCTGAAGAAGAAGAGGAGCCATCGAAAGAAGAGGCTCAAAAGAAGGTTGCTGAAGAGGATGATGATGACAATCATACCTTAGCACAAAGAAGATATCTGATCAGATCAGGGCTCATCTCCCCATCTGATTCAGATGTCACTCCCACTGCCTCTCCTTTGAAAAAGGCAGGTACTTCTAACCCCTCTCTCACTTTCACACCTTCTAAACTATCAAAGGGTCAGAAGAGAAAGAAGAACACTTCTTCTTTCACAAAGAAAGCCAAGAAATCCAGGCTCCCTACTCCAATGAGCATAGCCCCTATTTCATCCTTCAACCCTTCTGATGATAGCAACCCATCTGAACCCTCACACACTGATGCCCAAATCCCTGCTGATACTCACACAGCAGAGGAACAAGCCCAGCCTAACCCTGCTGATGTTCAAACAGCAGACAACCAACCTCTGACCACCTCCACACAACCTGCTGATGATCAAACTCAGATTATATCCACAATCCTTGCTGATATTCAAACAACAAATGTCCAAGATCATCAAGCTCAAACACCTACTGATCTTCAAGAAGAAACTGAACCAGACCAGCAGACCCATAACCCTGCTGATGAACAAATTACTGAAGATCAATCCCAACCTCCTACCCAACAAGAAGAAATCACTTCCCAAATCCCTGTTGATACTCACACAGCAGAGGAAAATGCCCCAACTACCCAAACCCCTACCATCATTGTCCCTTCTGCTCCAGAAGACTTGGCACCAAAAGACCTGGTTCAACCTGGTCCTTCTCAACCTCAGTTCAGAATGGTGCACTACCCCATGTGCCAAACAGAAAAGATAATGAGGATGAAGATAGCCAACCTGCTCAAGACCACCATCCCTGGAGTTGATGAGACTTCAATCCAGTTTGAACAAGTGCTTAGGGTATGCACTTGGATTGAGCTCAGACGAGATGATGTAGATGACTTTCTTGATGTCATGGAAGGAATGGGAGGAAAGGAACACTTCCTCGACTGGAAGATGGAGCAAAAGGAAGTTGCTCAAGTTCAATCCTTTGCTCAGCTGCTATCAGATGAGGCACTAACTGCAGTCTGCAACCGGATTCTAGGAGTCTCCACTGCTGATGTCCCTATCCCAGTAGGTTCATCGGATCAGCAGACAGCTGAACAAGCAAAGATGAAGGAATCAGCTGCACCAGCCTTGGTGGAAGACTCAGCTGCCCCTGCTGAAGACTCAACTGCACCAGCTGACAAAGAAGAGATTGAAAGAGAAGTAGTCAGAGTACCAGCTCACTTCAAACCTTCAGACGATCTGACTCACTTCATTGACAATCAAGAGGATGCAGGCAGACGAATCATGACCCATCTGACTAACGCCACTACCTGCTACCTCAATGAGGAGTACCTATCAGCCGAAGAAAGAGGCAAAGCAATTATTGTTCATCCAAAGCCTCAGGGTACACCCTCTACCTCTACCCCATCTGTTGACCTTACAGCAGACATCTGCTCCCAGGTCAAAGCTGCAATAGACTTGCACTTTGAGAAAGGTTTAGGCATGCAGCTAGGAAGATATGTTGAGAAAGCTGCAAGGGAACAGAAGACTCGTCTTCATGACCAGATTCTTGATGTTGAAGACAAGTTTGGTGAAGCACTTCATCAGCAGATAGGAGAATACTTGAGTACCTATCAGAAGTCATCAGCCGACACCTCCAAAAGGTTTGCTGATCTTTAAACTGAAGAGATGCACCGCATGGAGACCACCTACAAGACAAGAATTGAGGATGCTGAAGCAAGAGCCACTGAAGGACAAGCTCTTCTTAAAACAGCTGCAGATGAGAATGAGAAACTGCAGACTCAGCTGAAGGAAACAGCAACCAAGTTGGAAGCTCTTACAACTAGATTTGAAGCTGCCTCCTCCTCCAATTCACATGCTGAAGTTCTAGAGCACAGCATAACCCATCTGACCCAAGTTGCCAAGGTCAATGCCATGGCACTGAAACAAACTCTGAAAGTGGAAATCATGAATTCCATGAAGCCTTTTGCGGCTGCACTTGCTGAAGCCAAAAAGGGGGAAGATATGTTGATAAAGGCTCTAGAGAAGTCTACTGCCCAGCAAGCTGAACTGGTAGTAGCACAAGATGACTTGACTGAAACCTTGGGTGGTTTAAAGAGCAAAATCAAGAACAGGCAAGGCAAAGACAAATAAATTGCTCTAGAAGATACTCAAGCACCCACTCAAGCTCCTGCCAAGAGTCTACAGATCACTGCTCCTGTAGAACAAGTTTCTGAAAAGAGAATGACAAGGAAAAGAAAGGCAGATGAGCAAGCTCAGTCAGCTCAGACCAGCAAGAAATCAGCTCCAGCAGAGCCTACTGCAGAAGAGAAAGAGGCTCTAGAGTTGAAGAAAAAGAAATTGCTTGAAGCTCAAGAGCTTAAGCAAAAGAAGCTGAATGATGCGAAGGCAGTCAAAGCCAAATTTGAAAGAAGGATTGCCAAACTCAGGAAAGCAATGAAGGACAAAGCACAAGAAGACAGTGTCCTAGTGTTTGACAACAATTATGTGGATTACTTAGCCCTTCAAGATGAGCTACCAAGATGGTATCCCCTGAAAAAGAAGTGGCAAATTCAACACCACATAGTAAGGAAATTTGGCCCTCTCCGTTCTTATGAAGAAGAATTTCTTCAATTCTCCCAGTTCATGAACATTGAAGATCCAGAGTTCTGGGAAGAAATTGTCAAGACAGCCAAAGGACTTGACAACTGCAGAATCCTAACTCCTGAAGAACCCAAATGGGATGCACCCCTTCTGGATTCAAGAAGAGCCAACATGATAGAAATCAAGAAGATTCTGTACAAGATCTATGAAGAGGAGAATGTTACAGATGTACAGCACATGGAAGAAGTTCGAGCTCGTCTGTACCTTGCCTACCGCATTTGAAGATCAGAAGACCTGATGAAGACCAGCTTAGAAGTTTAAAGAAACTATTACTTGTAATCTGTAAAAGTTCTATCTATACTCAAGTTCTAGTTCTTTTTGCTTACAAGACAAACTCTCATTGTCTTCATCAGATGCTTCAGTCTTAGCATGTTATAAACTCTTATCTTATTTCATTAAGAGCATTTATCAAGTATAGTTTTGGCTTCATCAAAAAGGGGGAAATTGTTGGGATATAAATTCATCCTAAGCCCCACTTAATGTTAGAATAGTTTTGATGGCCAAAACACTTAGAGTTTATAAATGTAATAGGATCAGCTGACTTGTATAGAACAGCTTAGACTAGTCTTGTGTGATCAACTGTATTGATATCAGCTGATCAGCACAGTCCTGGCTTACATGCCTATCCTCAAGATGAGAAGAGTAGAAGACATGAAGACTAGAAGATCCTTGAAGACCAGATAAGTTAAGGTGCTTGTATACCTACCTATCTGATGGAGTCCCAGATTGAAGATGGCCTAAAAGCAGTACAAAGAATTTCCAGATCAGAAGAGTGTTACTCGTCTGATATCAGAAGACAGAAGACCTAAGGCCAGAAGAGTAGTCAGAAGACTAGAAGTACAGATCAGAAGACTATGTGCTCTTCCAGGACTCGACTGATTCCTAAGTCATCTTGCAATTCAAACGAAGACCTACCTTATTTAGAAGATTGACATGATCCCAGGATTGAAGCAATCAAGCGGCTGGAATCAAGGAATCAGGCTATTATGGAAAGATTGCTCAAACGGCTAGTCAACTCCAACGGCTAGTTGTAACCAATCTCCATTATAAATACAAGAGGATGAGAAATCACAAAAAAAAATCACAAGAGAGAATTCAACAAGCCAAGCAAGCAATCAAAGCTAAAGCCATACAGTTCTAAGAATTCTCAAAAGAGCCAGAAACCATTAGATTATCTATAGCTCTTCAGTGATTTCTATCCAACCCTTAAGAACCTGAAACCTGTTCATATTGTATATCAATTGTTTTAGGCATAGTGGTTAAGCAAATTATAAGCTTGAACCATTAGTTGGATACACCTCAAAAACCCCAACCCTCACCGAAAGGTTAAAGTTTTTGAAACCCCTTAAAGTGCAAGTGCTTACAATCACTTGTGGAGACCGTAGCTGTTAGGACGGCTCAGATCTCAAAGTCCTAACCTTGGGACTATAAAGGTCAAGACTCTTGTAATTTGTGGTAAATTAAAGGGATTAAACATCACGTGTGGACGTGAGAGTGGACGTAGGAACGTATATCCGAACCACTATAAATCCGGTGTTATTTACTTTCTGCACTTTACATTTCTGCCTTTACATTCATTATTATATAGTGCATACTGTGATTTCAACACTCTTCAAAACAAGGCCATAACTTTCAAACCAGCATCAGCTGAGTATTTTCATTAAGTAAAACAAGTTACAAGAACGAGTCTAAACCAGGGCCACCATAATTCCGCATATAACCTCCTCAGTCAGATCACTATAGTCATCTGGACCAGCAGACTTGCAGTCCAGTTGACATAGCAATCAGAAGAGGTTCCCAACTCTGTTTGAAAAAGTTTTAAAGTCTATTCACCCCTCCCCTCTAGACTTTAAACCCATTCATTACTCGTTCAGGGACCAACACTTTGTCACTTCTAATTTTCACAATTGGTTCTCCTTTCTCTACTTGGATCCTCTTCAATAGTTCAGGAAGCTTCTGCTGTGTTTCACTCTTCTTGTATAAGAAGATAACCCAAGTAAACTTGGAATAGTAATCTACAACAATAAGAGTGTACTTCCTCCCTGTTAGAGTGGTTGGAGTGATTGGTCCAAAGAGATCCATGTGAAGCAATTCAACCAAGGAGACCTTTGTTTGCTTTCCTTGTTGACATGCATCACATACCTGATCTTTACAGTAGAGTTCATTAGGCAGACCATCAACCAAGGATTCCCTTGCTAACTTGTTCATAGTCTTAAAGTTCAGATGACTAAGGCGTTTGTGCCATAGCCAGTTGACATCTTTAGGGCTCTTCACAAGCAGACATGTATCCTTAGGACAGCTGTTCCAATTTGCAAGATACATACTTCCCTTTCTAGATCCTGTTAGAAGGTTTTGTTTTGTTCTTTTATCACTTATGAGACACTCATCTTTAGAGAATTTGACTGAGTAACCTATGTCACAAAAATGAGAAACAGATAATAAATTAAAATTAAGACCTTCTACATATGATACATCATGTACCTCAATGTCACCATTTTTAAGGGTGCCATATCCTTTTGTGTTACCGTGCGCGTTATCACCAAAGAAGACTTTTGGACCTTTCTTCTCTATGTAGTTGGTCAGCAGGGCTTTGGTTCCTGTCATGTGAGTTGAGCATCCACTATCTATGTACCATGTTTCTCCTGTTAGACCTCCTCTTATGTATAGGTCCCTCCTTTCCTGCAAGAAAGGTTAAGTCTTAGGTACCCATTTTGTCTTGGGTCCTTGGGTGTTAGTACTACCCTTGGGAACCCACATATACATTGGTCGTTTGAACAACCTTGAGCACTTGAGTTGTTTCCCTCGGGCATCACAAAACCAAATCATACCAGTTAGCACCTTGGACTGATCTGATTTGTTCTTTGTGTCATCTAAGCAATAGTCAAATGGTTTCCCTTTATAGGAGTGTACATACATGATCTTTTGACTAGTTACATTCGGTCTGGGTGCATTAGCTGGACGATGCACATGATTATATGATTTCTTCTTCTTGGCTGGAGCAGCATACAGTTGAGACTGTCTCAAACGAGATGGTCTAGGCTGTTTGTTGTTCTTCTGTACAGGCTTGGGATTAACTTTTCTTTTACCATTTTTGGTGTTAGGATAGTTAGCCTTAGCTGGTACAGATGCCTTTTGGTTCATATTAGGTTCATTGTGTTTAGAACACTCACCCTTTTCATGTGCCTGAGTAGTGAACTTGTTAGGTGTACTACCCCCAGCTGGAGAGGATGTAGATGGATTAAGTTCATAGCCAAAACCCATCTTATTGCCATTTGATCTATAATATTCAGAGATACTTTCAATAGTAGTAGAAGCTTTATTGAACTCTGATATCTTTTGATTTAGGCATTCCTTCTCCTTTTCTAAGAGCTTGTATGCTTGGAAGAGATCATCAAACTTGGATTGTAGTGAACGAAATTCCTTAGTTTCTAAAGCTTGAGTTTCTAACATCCCCTCATACAACTGAGTTATTGTGGTATTTTCTTCCCTAAGGAGTTCCACTTCTCTGGTCAATCTTTCATTCATTGTGACCAGCTCAGGGGTGTTTTCAAACTTAGTCTTTTTCAACTTAGCAATTTCTTTCCTTAGATCCTTGTTCTCCTCTTCCACTTCTATAAAAGCTCTAGTGGCAATATCCAGATCACCTTTTACCTTTCTTAAAGATTGATAATAGGTGTCTTCTGATTCGCCTTCAGATGAGTTTATCTCATCTGTTTGTGAAAAAATAGGTGAATGGAAAGTAGTAGTATAGGAATTTACCTCATTTTCACCTATGGCCATCATAGCTAAGTCATCTGAATCATCTGAGAAGATTTGACACTCTGGTGATGTAGGGAGTTCATCACTATGATATTCAGATTCTTCAGTTACCATAGCTTTCTTGTCTGAATTTCTTCTTGGCCTTCTTTCTTCTTTGTCATCCAAATCCAGCTCAGGGCATTCATAGACATAATGTCCTGGTTTGCCACAATTGAAGCATTATCCAGATCTCTGATTTGAATTGCCTTTTCTTGGAGGAGTGGCATCTCTTCTTCTGGATCCTCGGCTGTTAGATGACTCCACATCCTTTCTAGGATGTCTTTCTGGTGTTCTTTCTCTGGAACCTCTGGAGGGTGAACTGGCTCTTCTATCTTTGTAGTTTCTATAGAATTTTCTATATTTGTTGTTGAGAGTGTTCATCCTTTCGAATCTCTTGATCATAAGAGCCATTTGCTCTTTCAGACTCATGTCTGATCCTTCAAAGTCTTCTGTTTTCAGTGAGGTCTTGCCAGATGAGGTACTTACATCTTTTGTATTGGCTGCCTTGAAGGCTACAGTCTTGGAGGTTGATGGAGTTGTAGTTGGCTCATCACTTCCTGAGTTTTCTTCTCTGTCAAGGTCATATTCATGAGCTTTTAGATTCTGAAATAGAGTTTGAGTAGACCACTTCTTGATATCTTGAGTATCTTTGATGATGGTCTTCTTGAGTTTCCATCTCTTGGGTAAAGAATCCAAGATCTTCAAGTTTTTCTCTCTATTTGTATACTTCTTGCCTAGAGACTCAATTTCATTTATGATCTTTGTACATCTATTGTCCAGCTGATCAATAGTTTCTTCTGGCTGCATCTTGAGATGCTCAAACTTCTTGACAGTTGTTGACAATTTACTTTCCTTGATCAGCTCAGTTCCTTCACAGAGGAGTGCCAATGCCTCCAACATTTCTTTGGCTGACTCACAGTGGATTACCTTTGCAATGTACTCATTTGGAAGAGTTTGCATTATGTAATCTTGAGCAATGCTATCAAGATTTGATTGCTTCATTTCTTCTGGTGTGAGATCCTTCACGGGCTTGGGGGCAAGTTCTCCAACTGGAACTTCTGGATCACCATTTGCAGTGTTGACTGTCATGATGGTGATTGGGCCTTCTGTGATTACAGACCACATCTTGTAGTGGACAGATGTGAGATTCTTCCTCATCCTGATCTTCCAGTAATCATAATCCTCAACTGAAAACTTAGGCAACTTTCGCATATTAGCACTCATGCTGTATGAGTTTTCAAAAACGAGTTTTTCAAAAAGAATAGATTTGTTCAAGAGGACTACAGAAAGACTCCCTCAAGTCTTCTGATAATCTAGAGACAGTAGTCCGTTAGAACCACTGCTCTGATACCACTTGTTGGTCCCTGAACGAGTAGTGAATGGGATTAAAGTCTAGAGGGGAGGGGTGAATAGACTTTAAAACTTTTTCAACAGAGTTGGGAACCTCTTCTGATTGCTATGTCAGCTGGACTACAAGTCTGCTGGTCCAGATGACTATAGTGATCTGATTGAAGAGGTTATATGCGGAATTATGGTAGGCCTTGTTTAGACTCGTTATTTTTAATTTCTTATGAAAGTGTTAACTTGTTTTGTTTTATGAAAGTACTCAGCTAATGCTGGTTTGAAAGTTATGGCCTTGTTTTGAAGACAGTTGAAAATACAGTATGCACTATATGTAAAGGCAGAAATGTAAAGTGCAGAAGGTAAATGATACCAGATTTATAGTGGTTCGGATATACGTTCCTACGTCCACTCTCACGTCCACACGTGATGTTTAATCCCTTTAATTTACCACAAATTACAAGGCTCTTGACCTTTATAGTCCCAAGGTTAGGACTTTGAGATCTGAGCCGTCCTAACAGCTACGGTCTCCACAAGTGATTGTAAGCACTTGCACTTTAAGGGGTTCAAAAACTTTAACCTTTCGGTGAGGGTTTGGGGTTTTTGAAGTGTATCCAACTAATGGTTCAAGCTTATAATTTGCTTAACCACTATGCCTAAAACAATGATTATACAATATGAACAGGTTTCAGGTTCTTAGGGGTTGGATAGAAATCACTTAAGAGCTATATATATTCTAATGGTTTTCTGGCTCTTGGAGAACTCTTAGAACAGTATGGCTATTTGCTTGATTGCTTGCTTAGCTCGTGAATTCTCTCTTGTGACTTCCTTTATTGTGATTTCTCATCCTCTCGTATTTATAATGGTGATTGCTTGTAACTAGCCGTTGGAGTTGACTAGCCGTTGGGGCAATCTTTCCATAATGGCTTGATTCCTTGATTCCAGCCGCTTGATTGCTTCAATCCTGGGATCATGTCAATCTTCTAAATAAGGTAGGTCTTCGTTTAAATTGCAAGATGACTTTGGAATCAGCCGAGTCCTGGAAGAGCACATAGTCTTCTAATCTGTACTTCTAGTCTTCTGACTACTCTTCTGGCCTTAGGTCTTCTGTCTTCTGATATCAGTCGAGTAATACTCTTCTGATCTGGCAATTCTTAGTACTGCTTTAGGCCATCTTCAGTCTGGGACTCCATCAGATAAGTAGGTATACAAACACCTTAACTTATCTGGTCTTCAAGGATCTTCTAGTCTTCATGTCTTCTACTCTTCTCATCTTGAGGATAGGCATGTAAGCCAGGACTGTGCTGATCAGCTGATATCAATACAGTTGATCACACAAGACTAGTCTAAGCTGTTCTATACAAGTCAGTTGATCCTATTACATTTATAAACTCTAAGTGTTTTGGCCATCAAAACTATTCTAACATCAAGTGGGGCTTAGGGTGAATTTATATCCCAACAATTTCCCCCTTTTTGATGAAGCCAAAACTATACTTGATAAATGCACTTAATGAAATAAGATAAGAGTTTATAACATGCTAAAACTGAAGTTTCTGATGAAGACAATGAGAGTTTGTCTTGTAAGCAAAAAGAACTTAGAACTTGAATATATGTAGAACTTTTATAGATTACAAGTAATAGTTTCTTTAAACTTCTAAGGTAGTCTTCATCAGGTCTTTTGTTCTTCAAATGCGGTAGGCAAGATACAGACGAGCTCGAACTTCTTCCATGTGCTGCACATCTGTAACATTCTCCTCTTCATAGATCTTGTACAGAATCCTTTTGATTTCAATCATGTTGGCGCTTCCTGAATCCAGAAGGGGTGCATCCCATTTGGGTTCTTCAGGAGTTAGAATTCTGCAGTTGTCAAGTCCTTTGGCTGTCTTGACAATTTCTTCCCAGAACACTGGATCATCAATGTTCATGAACTGATTGAACTGGAAGAATTCATCTTCATAAGTTGGGAGAGGGCCAAATTTCCTTACTATGTGGTGTTGAATTTGCCACTTCTTCTTCAGGGGATACCATCTTGGTAGCTCATCTTGAAGGGCTAAATAATCCACATAATTACTATCAAACACCAGGACACTGTCTTCTTTTGCTTTGTCTTTCATTGCTTTCCTGAGTTTGGCAATTCTCCTTTCAAATTTGGCTTTGACTGCCTTCGCATCATTCAGCTTCTTTTGCTTAAGCTCTTGAGCTTCAAGTAACTTCTTTTTCTTCAACTCTAAAGCCTCTTTCTCTTCTGCAGTAGGCTCTGCTGGAGCTGACTTCTTACTGGTCTGAGCTGACTGAGCTTGCTCATCTGCCTTCCTTTTCCTTGTCATTCTCTTTTCAGGAACTTGTTCTTCAGGGGCAGTGATCTGAAGAGTCTTGGCAGGAGCATGAGTGGGTGCTTGGGTATCTTCTTGAGCAATTTCTTTGCCTTTGCCTTGCTTGTTCTTGATTTTGCTTTTTAAACCACCCAAGGTTTCATTCAGCTCATCTTGAGATACTACCATTACAGCTTGTTGTGCAGTAGACTTCTCAAGAGCCTTTATCAACACATCTTCCCCCTTTTTGGCTTCAGCAAGTGCAGCCGCAAAAGGTACCATAGCATTTAGAATTTCTACCATCAAGGTCTGCTTTAGAGCCATGGCATTGACTTTGCTAACCTGGGTCAGATGTGATATGCTGTGTTCAAGAACTTCAGCATGAGAATTGGAGGAGGAGGCAGCTTTAATTCTATTTGTAAGTGTTTCCAGTTTGGCTGCTGTCTCCTTCAGCTGAGTCTGCAGTTTTTCATTCTCCTCTGCAGCTGCCTTAAGAAGGTTTTGACCTTCAGCAGTTCTTGCTTCAGCATCTTTAACTCTTGACTCGTAGGCTGCCTCCATTTGGGAGATCTCATTAGCAAACATTGTGGAAACGTTAGCTGTTCTTTTCTGAATGAGAGTCATGTAATCTCCTATCTGATCATGGAGTGCCTCACCAAATTTGTCCTCGATGTCAAAGATTTGGTCATTAAGTCGAGTCCTCTGCTCCCTAACAGCTTTTTCAACATATCTTCCAAGTTGTAGACCTAAACCTTTTTCAAAGTGCAAGTCTATTGCAGCTTTGATCTGGGAGCAGATGTCTGCTGTGAGATCAACAGATGGGGTAGAAGTAGAGGGTGTACCTTGAGGCTTTGGATGAACAATTATTGCTTTGCCTCTTTCTTCAGCTGAAAGATATTCTTCATTGAGGAATGTGGAAGTGGCCTTAACCAGATGTGTCATGATCTTCTCTCCTTTAACAATGAAGTGAGACAGGTCAGCTGTTGGCATGAAGTGGGTTGGTACTCTGACTACTTCTCTTTCAAACTCTTCTTTGTCAGCTGGTGCAGCTGAGTCTTCTGCAGGGGCAGGTGCAGCTGAGTCTTCTACCAATGTCATCCCAGTTGTCTGCTGATCTGATGAGTCTTCTGGGATAGAAACATCAACAGTGGGGATTCCTAGAATCCGATTGCAAACTGCAGTCAGTGCCTCGTCTGATAGCAGCTAAGCAAAAGATCGAACTTGAGCAACTTCCTTTTGCTCCATCTCCCAGTCGAGGAAGTTTTCCTTTCCTCCCATTCCTTCCATGACCTCAAAAAGGTCATCTACATCATCTCTTCTGAGCTCAATCCAAGTGCATATCCTAAGCACTTGTTCAAACTGGATTGAATCCTCATCAACTCCAGGTGTAGTAGATTTGAGCAGATTGGCTATCTTCATCCTCATTATCTTCTCTTTTGTGCACATAGGGTAATGCACCATTCTGAACTGAGGTTGAGAGGGGCCAGCTTGATCCAGGTCTGCTGGTGTCATGTCTTCTGGAGCAGATGGGTCAGAGAGGATAGGGGATTGGGTAGCTGGGGCATTTTCCTCTGCTGTGTGAGTATCAGCAGGGATTTGGGAAGTGATATCCTCTTGTTGGGTAGGGAGTTGGGATTGATCTTCAGTGATTTGTTCATCAGCAGGGTTTTGGGTCTGCTGGTCTGGTTCAGTTTCTACTTGAAGATCAGTAGATGGTTGAGCTTGATGATCTTGGGCATCTGCTGGTTGAATGTCAGTAGGGGTTGTGGATGTAATCTGAGTTTGATCATCAGTAGGGGGTGTGGAGGTGATCTGTTTGTGGTTGTCTGCTGTTTGAACATCAGCAGGGGTAGGCAATTTAGGCTCAAGGGTTAGTTAAGGCTGAGTTTGTTCCTCTGCTGTGTGAGTATCAGCAGGGATTTGGGTATTAGTGTTTGGAGGTTCAGATGGGTTGGACTCATCAGAAGGGTTGAAGGATGAAATAGGGGCTATGCTCATTGGAGTAGGGAGCCTGGATTTCTTGGCTTTCTTTGTGAAAGAAGAAGTGTTCTTCTTTCTCTTCTGACCCTTTGATAGTTTAGAAGGTGTGATAGTGAGAGAGGGATTAGAAGTACCTGCCTTTTTCAAAGGAGAGGCAGTGGGAGTGGCATCGGAATCAGATGGGGAGATGAGCCCTGATCTGATCAGATATCTTCTTTGTGCTAAGGTCTGATTGTCATCATCATCATCCTCAGCAGCCTTCTTTTGAGCCTCTTCTTTGGATGGCTCCTCTTCTTCTTCAGCAGCAGAGTCATGAACAGACTCTTCTGCCTCTTCAACAGCATCTTTGGAAGATGCTTCAGCTAACAACTTCCTCCTCTCTTCTTTCAACCTTTGCAAGAGCTTCTTTCCTTAAGTAATACTTGGAGATGTGGAAGGTCTTGTGAGGTCCCATCTTGTACTTCTTTGGGAGAATATCTGGAAGGATGATACTCAGCTTGTTGACAAAGCTGACTGTGGCTGTTACCTTCCATTCTCTTGACTGTAAGTCCAAAGTAACTTTCTTTGCCTCAAGAGCAATTCTGTCTAAGAATAGTCCTTGCCAGTCTCCATCAATCTGATCCCAGATTGCAGCCATAACTCTAACCTTTAGAGTAGTAACAACATCATGACTGAATGTGTTACCTAGCAGCATCTTGCCTGCTACATCCATCAGGGTTTGAAACTTAGGTTCTAATTGGGATTTCTTGAGTCCAGTGGCATCGATAGCCTTGATTCTCCCATCAGTGAACATCTCCATATACTCCTTTTCTCTACCCATAATGTAGGTGGAGATATTTATATTCCCCCTTGACAAGCCAAACAATTCCTGAAGGATTTCCCTTGTTACCTTGACCTTGTGTCCACCCATGACACTTTCAACATAAGATCCCTTCATAACAGCGTTTGCATAGAAAGCCAGCACATCTTGTTCATAGACATTGGTGGGTGCTGCTTCCAGAAAGTCTCGCAGGTTGAGGTTGATGCAGCGAAGAAGGATCTCCTTATTTTCTGCTTTGTGTTTGCCCTTGAAAAACAGAGCATTCTCTGTGAACATCTTCCCTTCCTTGGACCACTTTGCAGCATCCAAGGTGCCAGTGCTCTTGGTCTTCTCGTCGTAAATTTCAATGATTGCCATAGTAGAATTTGAGTGTTAGGTTTTGAGAGCTTGAGTGAAATTTGCAGAACGAGAGAGTATTGAGAGCAATTGAGTTTTGTGAGCGAAAGGGTTTTTGGAATGGTATAAGGGTTGTATATATACTCCAACAATTCTTGATCTAACGGTCAGATTTGGGTGTAATGGTGGAGTAGAGCCCAAGATTTCCTTCTTTGATTTCGAGTCATTCCTTAAATTTGCCGGCTGAATTTGCCATGTGGCAATTGTTGATTTGCTGGCAATGTGGTAATTGAGTATTAATGACATCATTACCAAAAATAGCCGTTGTGACTAATTTTGTGGCAAGACTTGATGATCAAGGCCGTTTTTTATAAGTGAATTACATTCCTTATATAGGCCAATTTCTTTAATTACATTCAGGAGTAAATCTAGAATGAATTACATGATCAGAGATAGTCATTAAACTCTAAAATCAAGTGATCTGATCAGCAGAGTGAGGTCTTCTGATTTCTTCAAAAGGTCTGCTGATTTTCCTTGAAAGTCTTCTGGTCAGCTGAGTTGGTCTTCTGATCAGCTGAGTGGAGGATTGAGATTTGCTGAGTAAATCTTCTGTGCTTTGAAGGTCCAACCTGGCTTGATGGATCCTTGAGTGCTGCTGTGATGATCCAACCTGGATAATGGATCTTCCAGCTTTATTGTGAGTGGTGATCCAACCTGGTTTGATGGATCTTCCAGCTCTATCTCTGAACCATATAGGACCATCAAATCAATATGATGATCAGCCTGGATGATATCCCACTGGTTCAGATTGCCCTCACCATCTGATGCTCCTCATCATCAGATGGGTTGTAGCATCTAATGTGTCCTTGTTGAATCTCTTCGCTTCTCTTAAAAGGGAAGGAAGATTGGAAGAGGCTTCAATGGAGTGTGAAGAGAGAGCCATGGACTTGATCTTCATGTTTTGTTTAGACACAGTAGCCTTTGATAGCAAGCTCTCCATGTGGAACTTCCCCCTGGAGAAGAAGCTCTGCTTGCTTGCTACTTTGTCCTCTGCATCTCTTCTTCCTCTAGTTTTCAACAAGAACTTCTCTCCTTCCTTTAGTTTTCATAGGCATACTCATGTTGAGTAAGCCAAGTGTGCTGATCTGCATCATCTTTATCTTCTGGACAAATCTTCATCTCCTTCACCCATGACCTTGGTTGACGGATGATCTCCATTCCATCTCTTCTTTCGATTGTCTCCATACCTGAAACAAAAATAATAGTTAGTGATTTGTGTTCTTAGGTGTTCCCATAACTTCCTCCTTTTATAGGGGTAGAAATGAGGTAGTGGAGTGAAAGATGACAGAACTATAGAGTTGATAGGTCTGAATTTCTGAAAAGTTACTTCTTAAGATCAACAATGAGATTCTTGATCCAAGGGTTCACATTTAAAGATATTCAGACTTTATCTTATGGAATGCAGAAATTATAAATTTTGAGCAAGAGTTATTTGAAATCCGTACAGTGCATGCATACTGTTGAGTCGGTGAGGATTAATCCAACCAAGTATAACTCAATAGTATACTATATATATGTATATGTATAAAGTATTTTATGAAGAATAGTTTATTAATATACATAGTTATACATTGCTTAGGGCAAGGATGTCAAATAACTTTGTTCAAGTCTGCTGTATATATATATATGTGATATGCAGTGCAGATTTTAGAGTATTTCATCAAGGATTCTTAAGGTATCATTGATTCCCCCTTGATTAGATAACTCTATGTTTTCCCTCAGCTTTATTTGTCTTCATCGGGAAAGAACTTACTTGAAGATGAGGGTGTCTATTCACCTCATCTGATCCTCCTAGTCTGCTGCAATTGTATCAGCTGAGGTCTTCAGCTGATCTTTGCTCTTCATGTGCTTGGATCCAGGAGTCCTAAGCTGTAGCATAGGGTCTTGAATCTTTCTTCAGCTAGGGGCTTAGTCAAGATGTCTGCTCTTTGGATATCTGTGTGAATTTTCTCCATCTTGATGTCCTTCTTTTCAAGGTGGTCTCTTATGAAGTGGTGTCGAATGTCGACATGCTTGCACCTTGTGTGGAGGACTGGATTTTGAGTGATGGCAATGGCACTGCTGCTATCACAATAGATAGGGACTTCGCTTGCCTCTACATTGTAATCCTTGAGTTGTTGAACTAGCCAGAGCAGCTGACTACAACAACTTCCAGCTGCCATGTATTCTGCTTCAGTGGTGGAGGTTGCAACTGAGGTTTGCTTCTTAGAGAACCATGATATCAGCTTGTTGCCTAGAAATTGACAGGTTCCAGATGTGGATTTCCTATCAATTCTACATCCTCCATAGTCTGAGTCAGAATAGCCACTCAATTCTAGATTGTCATCAGCAGGGTACCATAGTCCTAGGTTGACTGATCTTTTTAGGTACTTGAGAATCTTCCTTGCTGCTTCTAGATGACTTTGCTTTGGGTTTGCTTGAAACCTAGCACATACTCCTACAGCAAATGTTATGTCTGGTCTGCTAGTTGTAAGGTATAGTAGAGATCCAATCAGTGCTCTATATTCAGCTTGATCAACTGCCTTTCCAGACACATCTGGTTTCATTTTGAAAGATGTCATCATTGGAATCCTTGCAGTCTTGCTTTGTAGAGCTTTGAATCTTTCTAATAGGCTTTTGGTATACTTGGACTGGTTGATGAAGATCCCTTCTGGACTCTGCTTGACTTGAAGTCCTAGGAAGTAATTCATTTCACCCATCATGCTCATTTCAAACTTTCCTTGCATAAGTTCAGAGAACTTCTTGCACATCTCTTGATTGGGTGATCCAAATATAATATCATCTACATATATTTGCACCATTAGAATGTCTTCTCCTTCTTGTATTCTGAAAAGAGTTCTATCAACTTTGCCTTTTGTATATCCATTGTCAAGTAGGAATTGTGACAATGTGTCATACCAAGCTCTAGGGGCTTGTTTTAGACCATAGAGAGCCTTCTTCAGTCGATATACTTGATCACCTTTTTCAAATCCTGGAGGCTGCTCTACATATACTTCTTCTACCAGAATACCATTTAGAAAAGCACTCTTGACATCCATTTGATATACCTTGAAGCCCATATATGATGCATAAGCTAGAAATAGTCGAATAGCTTCTAGTCTGGCTACTGGAGCAAAGGTTTCATCATAGTCAATCCCTTCAGATTGTGAGTATCCTTTTGCAACTAGCCTTGCTTTATTTCTAGTTATCACATCATTTTCGTCCTTTTTGTTCTTGAATACCCACTTTGTTCCTACTACATTGTGGTTTTCAGGACGATCTACCAATTCCCAGACTTCATTTCTTTCGAATTGGTTTAGTTCTTCTTGCATAGCAGTGATCCAATTGCTATCTGTCATTACTTCTTCTATGTCAGCTGGTTCAATGTTGGATAGGAAAGCACACCAGCAGAACATAGATGATTGTGAATTCTGATTCAGTTGACTTCTTGTCTTGACACCTGATTCTGCTCCTCCTAAGATGAGGTTTGATGGATGATTGTTCCTCCATGTATGCCTCACAGGAGTATCTACATTAGATGAGCTTGGATTCTCATCTGTTCTAGTGCCATCATGAGGGTTGACTTGATTAGGTCGATCATCATCTGTATCTTGTGTGTCAAAGAGATCATTCCCCCTGGCATTTGGGATTGTTGCATCTTGATTCTGGTCAGCTAGTCCTGCTTGAGTTTGAGATCTAGTGACAGGTCTATGAGGCTTATCCTCCTCTGGTTCTTCAGGGAAAGGTTCATTGACTTCAATGAACTCATCTGGTTTGGACTTGATCACTAGATGTCTCATCTGATCTGCAGCTGAGTTTGTTTCTACTGCACTCTTTTCACAAGATTCATCAAAAACAACATGAGGTGTTTCTTCCACAAGAAGGGTTCGTTTGTTGTGTACTCTAAATGCTTTGCTAGTAGAGGAGTATCCTAAGAATATCCCCTCATCTGCTTTGGCATCAAAGGCATTCAACTTACTCTTCCCATTGTTGTGAATGAAACACTTGCAACCAAATATATGAAAGTAAGATACTCTAGGTTTTCTTCCTTTCCACAGTTCATATGGGGTTTTCTCATGAATTTTGTGAATACCTGACCTGTTTTGAGTGTGACAAGCTGTGTTGATGGCTTCTGCCCATAGCTTCTTAGGAGTGGAGAATTCAGCAAGGAGTGTTCTGGCAGCTTCTTTGAGTGTTCTGACTCTTCTTTCAGCTACACCATTCTGTTGTGGTGTTCTTGCTGCACTTGTCTCATGCTGAATACCATTAGAAGTACAATAGGCAATAATATAAGAGTTAATCACTTCTAATTTTCACAATTGGTTCTCCTTTCTCTACTTGGATCCTCTTCAAAAGTTCAGGAAGCTTCTGCTGAGTCTCACTCTTCTTGTATAAGATGATAACCCAAGTAAACTTGGAGTAGTCATCTACAACAATGAGAGTGTACTTTCTTCCTGTTAGTGTGGTTGGAGTGATTGGTCCAAAGAGATCCATATGAAGCAATTCTAGAACTCTGCTGGTTGATGTTGTCTTCTTGGTCTTGAAGGAGACCTTTGTTTGCTTTCCTTGTTGACATGCATCACATACCTGATCTTTACAGTAGAGTTCATTAGGCAGACCATCAACTAAGGATTCCCTTGCTAGCTTGTTCATAGTCTTAAAGTTCTGATGACTAAAACGTTTGTGCCATAGCCAGCTGACATCTTTAGGGCTCTTCACAAGCAGACATGTATCCTTAGGACAGCTGTTCCAATTTGCAAGATACATACTTCCCTTTCTAGATCCTGTTAGAAGGTTTTATTTTGTTCTTTTATCACTTATGAGACACTCATCTTTAGAGAATTTAACTGAATAACCAGTGTCACAAAAATGAGAAACAGATAACAAATTAAACTTAAGACCTTCTACATATGATACATCATGTACCTCAATGTCACCATTTTTAAGGGTGCCATATCCTTTTGTGTTACCGTGCGCGTTATCACCAAAGAAGACTTTTGGACCTTTCTTCTCTATGTAGTTGGTCAGCAGGGCTTTGGTTCCTGTCATGTGAGTTGAACATCCACTATCTATGTACCATGTTTCTCCTACTAGACCTCCTCTTCTGTATAGGTCCCTCATTTCCTGCAAGAAAGGTTAAGTCTTAGGTACCCATTTTGTTTTGGGTCCTTGGGTGTTAGTACTACCCTTGGGAACCCACATATACATTGGTCGTTTGAACAACCTTGAACACTTGAGTTATTTCCCTCGGGCATCACAGAACCAAATCCTACCAGTTAACACCTTGGACTGATCTGATTTGTTCTTTGTGTCAGCTAAGTAATAGTCAAAAGGTTTTCCTTTATAGGAGTGTACATACATGATCTTTTGACTAGTTACATTCGGCCTGGGTGCATTAGCTGGACGATGCACACGATTATATGGACCATACTCTTCTATTCTCACAATATCATAAGAGATAGGGGGTGCAAAGAGAACAGATTTGTTGGAAGAAGACTTCTTCTTCTTGGCTGGAGCAGCATACAGCTGAGACTGTCTCAAACGAGATGGTCTAGGCTGTTTGTTGTTCCTCTGTACAGGCTTGGGGTTAGCTTGTCCTTTACCCTTTTTGGTTTTGGGATAGGTAGCCTTAGCTGGTACAGATGCCTTTTGGTTCATATTAGGTTCATTGTGTTTAGAACACTCACCCTTTTCATGTGTCTGAGTAGTGCACTTTTTAGGTGTACTACCCCCAGCTGGAGAGGATGTAGATGGATTAAGTTCAAAGCCAAAACCCATCTTATTGCCATTTGATCTATAATACTCAGAGATACTTTCAATAGTAGTAGAAGCTTTATTGAACTCTGATATCTTTTGATTTAGGCATTCCTTCTCCTTTTCTAAGAGCTTGTGTGCTTGGAAAAGGTCATCGAACTTGGATTGTAGTGAACGAAATTCCTTAGTTTCTAAAGCTTGAGTTTCTAACATCCCCTCATATAGCTGAGTTATTGTGGTATTTTCTTCCTTAAGAAGTTCCACTTCTCTGGTCAATCTTTCATTCATTGTGACCAACTCAGGGGTGTTATCAAACTTAGTATTTTTCAACTTAGTAATTTCTTTCCTTAGATCCTTGTTCTCCTCTTCCACTTCTATAAAAGCTCTAGTGGCAATATCCAGATCACCTTTTACCTTTCTTAAAGATTGATAATAGGTGTCTTCTGATTCGCCTTCAGATGAGTTTATCTCATTTGATTGTGAAAAAATAGGTGAATGGAAAGTTGTAGCATAGGAGTTTACCTCATTTTCACCTATGGCCATCATAGCTAGATCATCTGAATCATCTGAGAAGATTTGACAGTCTGGTGATGTAGGGAGTTCATCACTTTGATATTCAGATTCTTCAGTCACCATTGCTTGCTTGTCTTAATTTCTTCTGTCTCTTCTTGGCCTTCTTTCTTCTTTGTCATCTAAATTCAGCTCAGGACATTCATAGACATAATGTCCTGGTTTGCGACAATTAAAGCATGATCCAGAGTTCTGATTTGAGTTGCCTTTCCTTGGAGGAGTGGCATCTCTTCTTCTAGATCCTCGGCTGTCAGATGACTCCACATCCTTTCTAGGATGTCTTTCTGGTGTTCTTTCTCTGGAACCTCTGGAGGATGAACTTGCTCTTCTATCTTTGTAGTTTCTATAGAATTTTCTATATTTGCTGTTGAGAGTGTTCATCCTTTCGAATCTCTTGATCATAAGAGCCATTTGTTCTTTCAGACTCATGTCTGATCCTTCAAAGTCTTCTGTTTTCAGAGAGGTCTTGCCAAATGAGGTACTTGCAGCTTTTGTATTGGCTGCCTTGAAGGCTACAGTCTTGGAGGTAGATGGGGTTGCAGTTGGCTCATCACTTCCTGAGTTTTCTTCTCTTTCCAGATCATATTCATGGGCTTTTAGGTTCTGAAATAGAGTTTGAGCAGACCACTTCTTGATATCTTGAGTATCTTTGATGATGGTCTTCTTAAGTCTCCATTTCTTGGTTAGAGAGTCAAAGATCTTTAGATTTTTCTCTCTATTTGTATATTTCTTGCCCAGAGATTCTATCTCATTGATGATCTTGGTAAATCTATTGTCTAGCTGATCAATAGACTCTTCTGGTTGCATCTTGAAGTGTTCGAACTTCTTGACTGATGTAGATAACTTGGATTCCTTGATCAGCTCAGTTCCTTCACAGAGAAGTGCCAATGCTTCCCACATCTCTCTGGCTGACTCACAGTGGATTACCTTTGCAATGTACTCATTTGGAAGGGTTTGCATTATGTAATCTTGAGCAATGCTATCAAGATTTGATTGCTTCATCTCTTCTGGTGTGAGGTCCTTCATAGGCTTGGGAACAAGTTCTCCAACTGGAACTTCTGGATCACCATTTGCAGTGTTGACTGTCATAATGGTGATTGGACCTTCAGTTATTACAGACCACATCTTGTAGTGGACAGATGTGAGATTCTTCCTCATCCTGATCTTCCAGTAATCATAATCCTCAACTGAAAACTTAGGCAACTTTCGCATATTAGCACTCATGCTGTATGAGTTTTCAAAAATAAGTTTTTCAAAAGAATAGATCTGTTCAAGAGGACTACAGAAAGACTCCCTCAAGTCTTCTGATAATCTAGAGACAGTAGTCCGTTAGAACCACTGCTCTGATACCACTTGTTGGTCCCTGAACGAGTAGTGAATGGGATTAAAGTCCAGAGGGGAGGGGTGAATAGACTTTAAAACTTTTTCAACAGAGTTGGGAACCTCTTCTGATTGCTATGTCAGCTGGACTACAAGTCTGCTGGTCCAGATGACTATAGTGATCTGATTGAAGAGGTTATATGCGGAATTATGGTAGGCCTTGTTTAGACTCGTTCTTTTTAATTTCTTATGAAAGTGTTAACTTGTTTTGTTTTATGAAAGTACTCAGCTAATGCTGGTTTGAAAGTTATGGCCTTGTTTTGAAGACAGTTGAAAATACAGTATGCACTATATGTAAAGGCAGAAATGTAAAGTACAGAAGGTAAATGACACCAGATTTATAGTGGTTCGGATATACGTTCCTACGTCCACTCTCACGTCCACACGTGATGTTTAATCCCTTTAATTTACCACAAATTACAAGAGTCTTGACCTTTATAGTCCCAAGGTTAGGACTTTGAGATCTGAGTCGTCCTAACAGCTACGGTCTCCACAAGTGATTGTAAGCACTTGCACTTTAAGGGGTTCAAAAACTTTAACCTTTCGGTGAGGGTTTGGGGTTTTTGAAGTGTATCCAACTAATGGTTCAAGCTTATAATTTGCTTAACCACTATGCCTAAAACAATGATTATACAATATGAACAGGTTTCAGGTTCTTAGGGGTTGGATAGAAATCACTTAAGAGCTATAGATATTCTAATGGTTTTCTGGCTCTTGGATAACTCTTAGAACAGTATGGCTATTTGCTTGATTGCTTGCTTAGCTCGTGAATTCTCTCTTGTGACTTCCTTTATTGTGATTTCTCATCCTCTCGTATTTATAATGGTGATTGCTTGAAACTAGCCGTTGGAGTTGACTAGCCGTTGGGGCAATCTTTCCATAATGGCTTGATTCCTTGATTCCAGCCGCTTGATTGCTTCAATCCTGGGATCATGTCAATCTTCTAAATAAGGTAGGTCTTCGTTTGAATTGCAAGATGACTTTGGAATCAGCCGAGTCCTGGAAGAGCACATAGTCTTCTGATCTGTACTTCTAGTCTTCTGACTACTCTTCTGGCCTTAGGTCTTCTGTCTTCTGATATCAGTCGAGTAATACTCTTCTGATCTGGCAATTCTTAGTACTGCTTTAGGCCATCTTCAGTCTGGGACTCCATCAGATAAGTAGGTATACAAGCACCTTAACTTATCTGGTCTTCAAGGATCTTCTAGTCTTCATGTCTTCTACTCTTCTCATCTTGAGGATAGGCATGTAAGCCAGGACTGTGCTGATCAGCTGATATCAATACAGTTGATCACACAAGACTAGTCTAAGCTGTTCTATACAAGTCAGCTGATCCTATTACATTTATAAACTCTAAGTGTTTTGGCCATCAAAACTATTCTAACATCAAGTGGGGCTTAGGGTGAATTTATATCCCAACAATGGCCCTGGAGTAATTAGCCATTCTTGAGCAATTTCTTGCTTAAGTCCATTTCCATAGAATTCAGGATTCCTTCCCTCTGAAGGCAATCCAAATGCAGCATCAACCTCTTCCACTGAGAATTTCACTCTATGGAATCTTTCCTCCTCTTCTCCCTCTGCAACAAAAGATAATCTTGTTGAAACTTCACCGTCTTCAGGTTTGCCTCTCCATTTTAGAAAGGCAAAGAATTCAGCCATGTAAGATTCAAGGCAAGAATCTGGCTTCTCTTGCATGAACTTTTGAAGACCTGCTCTCCTTAGCCATCTTAGAGTTGGAGTAACTGCAGGATCTTCACTCTCAAAAGAGAGGATTGGCTCAAAGGTAAGGTTGTTTTTGTGACTTAGATACCCAAAATCAAGGTCTAAGTCTCTATTGGTGAAATCAACAACCATTTCAGACTTAGCTTTAGGAGCCATTGAAGGTTACAGAAGTTAATTTGAGAGAGTTTTGAGAGAGTTTGAAGAAGATGAGAGCTAGGGTTTCGAATACTTGGGGAAGAAGAGTTTGTGGGGGATCTTAAGGCTTGAGAATATTCTAAAAAGAATGTTTGTCAATGAGTTGGTGAGTTTTGTGTATTTTCAACGGTTGTCAAAAATGGAAAATACACTTGGACGGCCATGATGAATTTCAGGGGAGTTGGCCAGTTTTGATCCAATGGTCAAAAACCAATGTAACAGTGAGTTATTGGTTTTATTCAAAACGTGGAAGCTTTTTAATATTAGTTAATGGTTGGGGAGTTTTCAAGGTAGATCATGACTTGAAAAGTGTAATGCAAACAAGAGTTAAATCTTGGCATTTAATGCATTGAAAGTGACCTTTTGGGTGGGGGACAAATTAAATCCTATAAGGATGATATCTGTAATTAGGACAAATATCGAAGTAGGCAATGATTACTCAATATAGGTGCTTATCAATCCAAGAAAAAGGTTTGATAGTCAAGACAACTTATCTGACCCCGCTTGGACAAGTGTCCTGAGAAGATGTGGACAAGTGTCCTGAGATTCAATGGACAAGTGTCCTGAATATTTGAGGTCATCTCTTCTGAATTTCAGTAGACTTGACCAAGTCTGCTGAAAGTCATTCCAGTTCCCCTTACTCTCATTAACTACAATGAGTTTTACTTGTCCAACTTCCCTGGATCAAGTAATCCCAACTCTGCTGATAGCTCTAGAAACCTTGCCTCTGCAAGTGGCTTTGTTAGAATATCAGCTTTTTGATGATCTGTGTGGATCTTGACCAACTTAATGTCCTTCTTCTCCACATGATCTCTAATGAAGTGATGCTTGATGTCCACATGTTTGCATCTTGTGTGCAATACAGGATTTTGTGATATTGCAATTGCACTATTGTTATCACAAAATATTGGCACTTCAGTAGAGTTGACTTTGTAATCTCTGAGTTGTTGTCTCAACCAAAGGATTTGAGCACAACAACTTCCAGCTGCAACATACTCAGCTTCAGTGGTGGAAGTAGCCACTATGTTTTGCTTCTTGGAAAACCAAGATACTAGCTTGTTGCCTAAGAATTGACAAGTCCCTGAAGTGGACTTTCTATCAATTCTGCAACCTCCATAATCAGCATCTGAGTAGCCAGTTAACTCAATATTGTCATCAGCAGGGTACCAAAGGCCTAGATTCTCAGTGCCTTTGAGGTACCTCAAGATCCTCTTTGCAGCCTCAAGATGGCTTTTCTTAGGATTTGCTTGAAACCTTGCACAAACACCTACATCAAAGGTGATGTCAGGTCTGCTGGCAGTGAGATAGAGAAGTGAGCCAATGATTCCTCTATACTCAGTAGAGTTGGTTGAAACACCACTCTCATCAGTATCCATCTTCCAATTTGTATTCATTGGGATCCTTACTGGCTTGCTAGTTGTACACCAAAACTTCTTGATCATCTCTCTGGTGTACTTAGCTTGGTTGATGAAGATTCCTTCTTTTGATTGCTTGACTTGAAGACCCAAAAAGAAGTTCATCAACCCCATCATGGACATCTCAAACCTTATTTGCATGAGCTTTGAGAATTTCTCACATAGCTTTTCATTGGGAGATCCAAATATTATGTCATCCACATAAATTTGGACAAGCAAGATGTCCTCTCCTTCAGAGATTCTGAAGAGTGTTCTGTCCACAGTTCCCTTGGTGAATCCATGATCCAAGAGGAATTGTGACAGAGTATCATACCAGGCCCTAGGGGCTTGCTTGAGTCCATATAGATCTTTCTTCAGTCTGTACACTTGGTTTCCAACCTCAAAACCTGGTGGTTGCTCCACATAGACTTCTTCTTTCAAGACTCCATTCAGAAAGGCACTCTTGACATCCATTTGGTACACTTTGAACCTCTTGTGGGCTGCATAGGCTAGAAAGAGCCTTATTGCTTCTAGCCTTGCCACAGGTGCAAATGTCTCATCATAGTCAATGCCTTCATGTTGGCAATAGCCTTTTGCCACAAGTCTTGCTTTATTTCTGACAATCACATCATTCTCATTCTTTTTGTTCTTGAACACCCACTTTGTTCCAATAACATCTTGATGTGAAGGTCTATCCACCAGCTCCCATACTTCATTTCTGGTGAATTGATTCAGTTCTTCCTGCATGGCTGTGATCCAATTGGCATCTTGAAGTGCTTCTTCAATGTCACTTGGTTCTTGTTCTGACAAGAAACAACAGAAAAGAGCACTTTCACCATGAAATCTCCTTGTTTTGACTCCTATACTTGGATCACCAAGTATTAGATCAGTAGGATGGTCAGACAACCAAGTCCTTCTTTTTTTGATCTCTTCAGTAGAGTTGTCCTCTACTGAAGTTGAGTCATTCTGATCATAAAATTCAGGATAATTGAATGCAGGATCTAATTCAGGATCATAATCAGGGGTGTTGTCCTCAATGTCAGGGACATTGGCATTTTCAACATTTTGAGTTCCCCCTTGATTATTTGATCCATTAACTACCTCAGCAAGGACTGCTTCTTCATTGGTAGTTGTTGTAGGTCCCCAAAGTTGAGTTAATAACGAGTAAGCTAGTGAAAATGTCTAGAGGGGGGTGAATAGACTTTTCAAAAATCTATCGAAATATCAGAATACAATATGCGGAATAACGAAATTAACAATGAGCCCAATTTAAGTTTATACTCAACTTCAAAATTCGAGAACTCTGTTCTATACTCAACTACTCTAGTACAGTTAAGTATGTAAACAATTAAACAGTTAAGCAATTAAAACAGTAAACAACACAAACAATTTATAGAGGTTCGACAACTTGTCTACGTCCACTCTCACAACCCAGTTGTGATGTTTCCACTAAACTCTTCCAATCGAGTACAAAGTGTATTTTCCTGTGATTTTAAGTCCCAAGAAGAAGACTTAGATCTTCTAAGACTATACCACCAGATATGTCTACGATCTTACTAGAAATTTAACAAGTATCTAGCAACTTGATAAAAACAACAAAAACTAAAAATTTATTCAGTCGCAGTCTTCTGATTCTTCACTTCACTTCTGACTTGCTTTCTGAACTTCAACGAACTCTGAGAGTAATCTTCAGTATATCTTCAGTATGCGTACTTACAGTAACAGTAGTCTTCAAATGATAAACACCATGAAGTATTTATAGACTTCAATCTTCAAGAACTCAGGTAGTTGTAACCAACTCTTCTTGAAAACTAACTTTTAACTGAAACTTCTTATCAATCCACGCGTTTCTTGTTACGAATTAGTTATTTCATAACTAACTTCTTCATCCTTATCTTTACACGCGCTTCATTTAAACTTTACTTCAAGTTGACCTGTCTTGTATAGTCTAGTAGATGCACTTGTCTTGTAGTCCACCAGTCTTGAGTAGTAGACTTCAACTCTTCTTCTTCTGGTCTTCTTGTGCAATCTTCAATAGAAAACTATTCTAATCCTAACAAGACTATTACATTACTTTAAGCTTTTCTGAATTATAAAGCTTAGTCAACTTATAAAATATACAATCAATCTATCTATTACATTCAAAAATCATGAGCTCTATACAATGATTATTCATAGCTCAACAACAACCTAACATATACAAATAGCACATATGAAGTACTTATAAATCGTACTTATCTTTTAATAAGAAAATAATACTTTCTTTTCATGTGAACTCTACTGATCTGTTCAAGATGACTTCAACTTAACTAGACTAGATTAGTCAACACTTAGAAAATATTCCAACTACTTTTGGCTTATCAAAACTTCATCTTTTATCTTTTAATCATCATGTAGGACTTGTTCTAGGATTCATATCCCAACAGTTGTTACCTGGATGTGAACTGGGATTGGATCATTCAGTTCACCATTTCCTTCAGTGGGATTTTCCTCAGGAGAATTGCCTTCAGGATTGTTGTCCAATGTGAAGTTTTCAGGTAGGTTGGCTTGGACAACATCTATGACTTCAGTGTCTTTGTCTTTTAGACTCAGTCTGGTTGTCCTCTGTGTGATTTCTTCATATTCCAAGTTCTCATTCCTGAACTCATGAATGGATTCATCAAACACAACATGAGGTGTTTCCTCCACAATAAGGGTTTTCTTGTTGTAGACCCTGAAAGCTCTACTGATTTGAGAATATCCAAGGAATACTCCCTCATCAGCCTTGCTATCAAAGGCTTTCAACTGTTCTTTCTCATTATTGTGTATGAAGCACTTACAACCAAAGATGTGAAAGTATGACACATTAGACAATCTTCCTTTCCAGAGTTCATAGGGGGTTTTGCCTTGCCCCTTAGTGATCAAACATCTATTTTGAGTATGGCATGCAGTGTTTATAGCTTCAGCCCAAAACCTCTTAGGTAAGTTTGAATCAGCAATTAAGGTTCTAGCAGCTTCTTTTAAGGTTCTATTTCTCCTCTCTGCAACTCCATTTTGTTGGGGAGTTCTAGCTGCTGAGGTTTCATGAGCTATTCCATTAGATGTGCAATACTCATTGATGTATGAATTTATGAACTCAGTGCCTTTATCAGATCTTATCTTGATAATACTAAGGCTTTTCTCATTTGACAATCTCTTTAGAAGTTCAGGCAGTTTGACTTGAATTTCCTTCTTATTAAGGAGAAATTCTACCCATGTGAACCTAGAGAAGTCATCTACTACAACCAATGTGTATTTTCTACCATTTATGCTTGCAGGGGTAATTGGTCCAAATAGGTCCATATGTAGAAGTTCAAGTACCCTTTCAGTAGAGATGACTGGTTTTCCTTTAAATGAGGCTTTAATCTGTTTTCCCTCTTGGCATGATTTACAAACATGCTCCTTTATGAAAACCTCATTAGGTAGTCCTTTAACTAATGCATTTCTAGCAATTTTGTTCATTGTCTTGAAGTTCAAGTGGTTTAATCTTTTATGCCATAACCAACTTTGTTCATTAGAACTCTTAGCAATGAAGCATGCAGCATCAGTAGACTTGTCCCAGTCTGCAAAGTACACATTTCCTTTCCTAGTTCCAGTCAATAGAGTTTGTTGAGTCTTATCATTGATTAGGCATTTTCCACTAGAAAACTCAACATTGAAATCTTTATCACAGAATTGACTGATACTTAGGAGATTATACTTGAGACCAGCCACATAAGACACATTGGATACTTTGATGTTACCAATCATCAAAGTACCATAACCTTTTGTAGTTGCTTGTGAGCTGTCTCCAAATGTGACATTTGGGCCTTCTTTTTCAATAAAATCAGTGAGGAGTTCCTTGTTTCCAGTCATGTGCCTTGAACATCCACTGTCAAGGTACCATGCTGACTTTTTGCTCATGCTCCTCTTCTTGTGGCCCAATGGTACCTGCAATTAGATTGGTTTAGGTACCCTTTGAGTTTTGGGTCCTGAGAGGTTAGCTGTACCTTTAGGAACCCAAACTTGCCTAATAACCCTGATTGATTCAAGGTGGCTAAGTTGTCTTCCTCTAGCATCTACATACACTGTCTTTCCCTTAAATGCCTTGGGGAAAGTGTATGTGAATGTGTTAACTCTGTAAGTTTCAGGAGAGTTGTCAAATCTCCTGAACTTATGAGTTCTTTGTGCTACTTGAGGGAATCTTTGAGGAAAGGCTTTCTTATGACCATTACCCTTTGGCATGAAGGGTTTTGGTTGTCTCATTTTATTTTGCCTTTGAGGATAGTTGTCCTTAGGTCTAGTCAGTTGAGGCTTTCTCAGAAGAGTTGGCCGAGGCTGATTATACCTTGGATAACTCCTCTGAACATTGTTCAGGAGAGTTGCCCTTCCATTGGGTCTACTCTACTGACCAACATTCCTCTTATGTTCAGGAGCTTTGGCCACTTCCTTAGGTTTTGGCCTATTCTCTTGAAGCACTTGAGTAGGCAGATCATCCATTTTGCCCTTTCCTTTGTTCAGTGGCTGAATTACTTCATTTTCAGTTTGTGCCACTGACCTAACAAAGATTCTCTTAGTGTTACTTGTAGAAGCAACACTAAGACAAGGTGAAGATTCAAATGGATCAAAACCTAATCCACTTCTTTGAGCCATAGGTCTTTGATAACTCTGAATTTCCTCTATTGCTCTAGAGGATTTCTTCAGAGCAGACATCTTTAGTTTCAGGCTCTCTTCACTTGATTTAAGAATATCATATTCATGTGAGAGGTTTTCAAACTTAGCATTTAGAATTTTCAGCTCAAAATCTTTTCTCTTCTGAGAGAGAAGTTGATCATCAATCTCTTTTTGTTGGTCAACTATCCTGAGATTTGCTTCCTCAAGCTCTCTCAAGACTTGTTGATACAACTCAGTAAATTTGACATCAACAGCTACCTCAGAGGTTTTGGCAAGTTCAATAGCCAATCTTTCATTTTCTCTCACACAGTTATCATGAAATTCTTGTAAAATAGTGAAATCTTCCATCAACTTTCCAAGGGAAAGTTTCAGGTTGACCCCACTATTGTTTTGTGAGATGAATGATGGTGAGCTAGAAGTAGATGATACCTCATCATCCTCAAGAGCCATGTTGCAAACATCATCATCATCTTCACTGTTGGAGAACAGTCCATCAGAAGAGTTGAAGCTTTCAGCACTATCAGATTCTTCACCAGCCATCATGGCCTTTCTATTGGTGAACTTTCTGTCTATTTTGGCTTGTCTTTCTCTTCTTTCTTTAGAGCTCAGCTCAGGGCAGTCATACTGGAAGTGCCCTTTCTTTTTGCAGTTATAGCACATGTCTTCATCATCATCATTCTTTGGTTCTTCTCTTCTTCTTGATGATGAAGGTTCAGCTCTATTGGACCTTCTCCTATCAGAGTACTTGTCCTCTGATCTTTTCTCATCAGGCTTTTTGACCTCAGCCTGAGCTTCAGGAGAGTTGTACCTTCTCCTGAATTTGTTGTCCTGGTAGAATTTCTTGTATCTACCAAACCTTGAATTTAACTTTTCAAATCTCCTAGCCATCAAGGCTAGTTCCTCCTTCATTTCAGTCTTGGAGACTGACTTTGATGATCTTGGAGTGGACTGCATTTCTGGTTCAGCAGTTTTGGCTTTGAATGCCACTCCCTTAGTAGGATTTGAAGGTTCCTCAACAGGCTTTCTTATATTGAGGTCGAACTCATAAGCTTTGAGTTCAGAGAAGATTTGTTGCATGGGCATGGTGGAGAGATCTTTGGTATTTTGCATCATTACAGCATAGACATCCCACTTTTGAGTGAGACTTCTCAATATCTTCAATCCAACTTCTCTCTTGGTGTAGACCTTGCCCAAGGAGTTGATTTCATTCATCACATCAGTGAATCTACCAGCAAATTTATCAATGGACTCCTCAGACTCCATTGTGAATTGTTCAAACTTCTGCACTGCCACTTGGAGCTTATTCTCCTTGATTTTCTCAGTGCCCTCACACATTTCTGCAAGAGTATCCCATATTTCTTTGGCAGTTGTGCAGTGGTAGACCCTTCCCATGATTGCATCTGTAATTGTTTGATAGAGGGTATTCATTGCAAGATAATTCAAATTATCCTTCCTCTTTTCATCAGCAGTGAAGTCATCTTCATCTTTAGGTAGCACATCTCTTGTGTCTGCCCTTTGAGCCTCTGTGACTCTTGGATTGACAAAGGTGAACACAAAAGGTCCTCTTGTGATCACTCTTAACATATCAGTATGAAGAGATACAAGATGAGCTCTCATTCTGATTTTCCAGAAATCATAATTATCAATTGAGAACATGGGCAATTTGTGATGAGATATATGATTGACTGGATTTGTTGCCATGTTGTCAAATCCTTGAACAGCAGGAGGTGGAACTGCAGCATTTATATTTTGATCAGGGTTTGGCTGCTGGTTCTGGTTGTTGTTGTTTCCTCTTGCCATTTCTTCAATAAAAAGGTTAGACAATAGATACAAAGGATTTCAGACAGATCAGTTCAGTGACCACACCAAATATGTGATTTTGAAAACCAAGATGGCTTTTCAGAAGCAGTGGTCTTTGAACCCCTGCTCTGATACCACTTGTTAGTCCTGAAAGGAGTATATAACAAGTGTATGGGGGGGGGGGGAATACACTTGTATTCAATTCTTTTCAACTTTAGATCAAACCAGAGCTCAGCAAGGTTGTCTTGGACAACTCTGCTGAAGATGATTAACTCTTCTAAGATAATCAAGCTACTAAGTACTATTGAGTACTTAGTTGAATAACTATCTAAAGGAGTTATATGTGCGGAATAGTGGTTGGCCCTTTTAGTTTAGACTCCTTTAAAGTTCTGAAATCACTTGGTCAATTCAATACAGTCCAGTTTTCAGGGAACTTGTCCAAATAGGTTTTGCACAGTCTTTGAGTGTTTATCCTTTGAAAGATCAGTTTGTGTGCAGTGTTGAGTGTATGAAAGTACTTTTAAAAGCAAATCAACACAAGAGTTTATAGTGGTTCAGAGACTCAAGCTCCTACATCCACTTTCCCTGATTGAACAGGATAATTCCTTCACTCTTGGAATTAACTTGTTTTATAGTGCCAAGGTGCACTTGATCAAGAACACCACACTTGGTGAATTGATCCCTAGGATGTCTAGAGTCCTAGTACCCTCTTCTCAACTCAGAACTGAACTGTTCTTCTCTCAACAGTCAGCTCCTACCACTTCTACTACTACTACAACAACCTTCTCACTTTCTCACTTGAAAGGGTTAAGGATTGATGTAAGGTTCCAACTAATGAGATATCCTTTACAATGAAGATCAGTGTATAAGGATTAGGATATCTCTCTAAGCTTGTGTATGGATATACAATGGGTTCAGCTTAGAAGAAGTGTATGAAGACTAAGATAGTCTTTGAAGGCTTTGAGAGCACTCTTGCTTGTAGGATAGTTGGATATTCTTGTCAATTGTTGAGGTGCTTTCAAATGGCCTCCACACTTCTGTATTTATAGACAATTGAAGGATTTGCCCGTTGGAGAGGCAACCTCAAAAGTCCATAAATGTCTTCTTTTAGTTCTTCAACTTTGAAGACAGAATCTTGATAGTGACATGTCCTCATTTGGGAAATAAACGGTTGTTTAAGCTTTGTCTTCATTCTGCAGCACTCTTCCCAAAGTCTGACTTTAAGATTCTCTTGTTAGAACTTGGACATGGCTTCTGAAGATTGTTCCAATGATAGTACAACACTCCTTATCAACTGGACAACTCTCCTTATCACTATCAGTAGTCTTGCTTATCAGCAAGGTTGGCTTGCTCATTTCAGATGACTTGGCTCTTGCCCTTTGCTTCACTTGAAAGTGATCTTAGCATGATTCTTTGAAGATCTTTAGGGCTTTGTTGTCTTTATCTTTCAGCATGGTTGACCTCAAGCATTCAGAAGATTTGATCTTGCTTAACTTTGCTGAGACAACACTCCTGGACAACTCTCCTGATCAGCATACTTGGCCTTCATTAGGCTTAGTGGTTGTTCCAGAGTTTGAGCCTTGAGGGGACTTGTTCTTGATACACTTCAAAGCATAGGTTCCCCCTCAAATTATGCATCTATGAAACTAAGAGCTGCCTAACATACCAGCTTCTCATCTAGCCTTTATTCTATATGTTCTAACATCTCTAGAACATACTCAACTTGACTTAGGCATGTCTCAGGGGGTTTTGGTATTGAATCAAAACATATCTCATTTTATTCCCAACAGAACTTTTTGTATCTACCAAATCTGGAGTTGAGCTTCTCAAATCTTCTGGCCATGAGTGCCAGCTCCTCCTTCATCTCAGACTTGGAGACAGTTTGAGAGGATCTTTGTGCACTCTTTTTTTCTGACTCAACAGCTTTGAATGCAACACTTTTGCTTGAGGAGGATGGCTCATCATGCACCTTCTTTCTGTTCAGATCAAAGTCATATGCTTTGAGTTCAGAGAACACTTGCTGCATGGGCATGTTGTCAAGATTGTTGGTGTTTTGCATCATGACAGAGTATATGTCCCACTTAGATGTGAGACTTCTCAGAATTTTCAATGCAACTTCTCTTTTGGCATAGAACTTGCCAAGAGAGTTTATCTCATTCATGATGTCAGTGAATCTGCCATCAAGATGATCAATAGTTTCATTTGGCTCCATAGTAAATTGTTCATATTTTTGGATAGCCACTTGAAGCTTGTTTTCTTTTATCTTTTGGGTACCTTCACACATAAGTGCTAAGGTGTCCCAAATCTCTTTTGCTGTTGTGCAGTGGTACACTCTTCCCATCACTGCATCTGGAATGGTCTGATACAAAGTATTCATGGCAATGTTGTTCAGATTGTGCCTTTTTCTTTCTTCAGCTGTAAACTCATCCTCTGGTAGTAATTCCATTGGATCTGCTTTCTGAGCATCAGTGACTTTGGGATTTACTTTGGTGAATGTGAAGGGCCCTCTAGTGATGACTTTGAGCATTTCATCATGTTGGCAGGCAAGATGTGCTCTCATCCTGATCTTCCAGAAATTATAGTTCTCAATTGAGAACATTGGCAATTTATGATGTGAAATATGATTCACTTGATTTGGACCCATGTTGTTGATGGTGTTGATAGCATCTCCTGGAACTGCATTGTTAGCCATTTCTATAGAAATTGATTAGATAAACTCAGATAAGTTTTTCAGAAATTTGGATCAGTTCAGTGACCACAGAAATATTTGATTTGAAAAACCAGTTGGATTTTTCAGAGGCAGTGGTCTTTGAACCCCTGCTCTGATACCACTTGTTGGTCCTTGGTGGAGTATGACACAAGTGTATGGGGGGGGGGGAATGCACTTGTTGGGAATAAAATGATACATGTTTTGATTAAATACCAAAACCCCCTGAGACATGCCTAAGTCAAATTGATAGTGTTCTAAAAATGTTAGAACACATAGCATAAGGCTAGATGAGAAGCTGAAATGTTAGGCAGCTCTTAAACAATTAGATGCACAATTTGAGGGGGAACCTATGCTTTAAAGATGACCAAGATCAAGTCCCCTCAAGGCTCAAAATCTGGAACTATCACTTATGATCAAGGACACTCTATGAAACATCAAATGCTCTGATCAGGAGAGTTTTTCAGAGAAGATATCCTTATGCAAAAACAAGATTGTAAAGCTCAAAAGGACAAGTCCAATAAGATGCTCTGATCAGGAGAGTTGTCCAGAGAAGATGTCCATATGCAAGACTGGTAAAATCAAAAGACAAGCTTAATGACTCTGATCAGGAGAGTTGTCCAAAGAAGCTAGCCATATGCAAGAACAAGTTTACCTAGCTCAAAAGGACAAAGACTACTCAAAGGTTTTGATCAGGAGAGAAGCCAAATCTATGTGATAAGTGCTCTGATGCTAAAAGACCAAATATGCTGATCAGAAGAGTTGTCCAGAAAAGTTATCTCAGCATGAGTGAATCAGAACAAATGCTCTAAATGTTGAAGGTCAACTATGCTGAAGATTTAGAGACAACCATACCCTAAAGAAATGCAATGCAACATGCTAAGATCACTGTGAAATGAAATAAAGGGAAAGAGCCAAGTCATCTGAAGAAGAGCAAGCCAACCTTGCTGATAAGCAAGACTGCTGATAGTGATAAGAAGAGTTGTCCACTTGATAAGGAATGTTGTCCTATCATTAGATCAACCTTCAGAAGCCATGTCCAAGTCCTAACAAGAAGTCAAACATTGGGAAAAGTACTGGACAATGAAGACAAAGTCTTACAAGCCGTTTATTACCCAAATGAGGACATGTCACTATCAAGAATCTGTCTTCCAGTTTGAAGAACTAAAAGAAGACATTTATGGACATTGGAGGCTGCCTCTCCAACGGGCAAATCCTTCATTTGTCTATAAATACAGAAGTGTGAAGACCATTTGAAAGCATCCAACTAGAACCTCAACAAAGCACATCCAACCTTAAGTTCTTACAAGCTAGAGTGCTTTCAAAGCTTTCAAAGACTATCTTAGTCTTCAAACACTTCATCTAAGCTGTACTACATTGTATATCCATACACAAGCTTAGAGAGATATCCTATCCTTATACACTGATCTTCATTGTAAAGGATATCTCATTAGTTGGAACCTTACTTCAATCCTTACCCCTTTCAAGTGAGAAAGTGAGAAGGTTGTTGTAGTAGAAGTGGTAGGAGCTGACTGTTGAGAGAAGAACAGTTCAGTTCTGAGTTGAGAAGAGGGTACTAGGACTCTAGACATCCTAGGGATCAATTCACCAAGGAGTGGTGATCTTGATCAAGTGCACCTTGGCACTATAAAACAAGTTAATTCCAAGAGAGAAGGAATTATCCTGTTAAATCAGGGAAAGTGGATGTAGGAGCTTGAGTCTCTGAACCACTATAAATCTCCTGTGTTGATTTACCTTACAAGTACTTACATTCATTCAACACTGCACACAAAACTGATCTTTCAAAGATATCTATTCAAAGACTGTGCAAAACTGATTTGGACAAGTTCCCTGAAGCTTAACTGGACTGTTTTGGATTGACAAAGTGATTTCAGAATCTTAAGGAGTCTAAACTTAAAGGGCCAACCACTATTCCGCACATATAACTCCTTTAGATAGTTATTCAACTAAGTACTCAATAGTACTTAGTAGATTGATTATCTTAGAAGAGTTGATTATCTTCAGCAGAGTTGTCCAAGACAACCTTGCTGAGCTCTGGTTTGATCAAAGTTGAAAAGAATTGCATACAAGTGTATTCCCCCCCCCCATACACTTGTTATATACTCCTTTCAGGACCAACAAGTGGTATCAGAGCAGGGGTTCAAAGACCACTGCTTCTGAAAATCCATCTTGATTTTCAAAACTCACATATTTGGTGTGGTCACTGAACTGATCTCTATCTGAAATCCATCACTTATTGACTGACTGATTATTATTGAAATATGGCCAACAACAATGTTGTTCCTCCACCTGCTGTTCAAGGATTGGACAATATGGCCACAAATCCAGTCAACCACATTTCTCATCACAAACTGCCCATGTTTTCCATAGACAATTATGATTTCTGGAAAATTAGAATGAGGGCTCATCTTGCATCTCTTCACACTGATATGCTTAGAGTAATCACAAGAGGACCTTTTGTGTTTACTCAAACTAACCCCAGACTGACAGATGAGCAAAGAGCAGATATAAGGGAATTGATTCCCAAAGATGAGGATGACTTCACTGCTGATGAAAAGAGGAAAGATAATTTGAATTATCTTGCCATGAACACCCTCTATCAAACAATTCCAGATGCAGTTATGGGTAGAGTCTACCACTGCACCACAGCCAAAGAAATTTGGGATACCCTTGCTGAAATGTGTGAGGGCACTGAAAAGATCAAGGAGAACAAGCTCCAAGTTGCTGTGCAGAAGTTTGAACAATTTTCAATGGAGTCTGATGAGACCATTGACAAATTTGCTGGTAGATTCACTGATGTGATGAATGAGATTAACTCATTGGGCAAGGTCTACACCAAGAGAGAGGTTGGATTGAAAATCCTGAGAAGTCTCACTCAAAAGTGGGATGTCTATGCTGTAATGATGCAGAATACCAAAGATCTCTCCACCATGCCCATGCAACAAATATTCTCAGAACTCAAAGCCTATGAGTTTGACCTCAATAGAAGAAAACCTGTTGAGGAACCTTCAAATTCTACTAAGGGAGTGGCATTCAAAGCCAAAATTGCTGAACCTGAAATGCAACCCACTTCCAGATCATCAAAGACAGTCTCTAAGACTGAAATGAAGGAAGAACTAGCTTTGATGGCTAGAAGGTTTGACAAGCTCAACACAAGGTTTGGTAGATACAAGAAATTCTACCAAGACAACAAATTCAGGAGAAGATACAACTCCCCTGAAGATCAGGCTGAGGACAAAAAGCCTGAAGAGAAAAGATCAGAGGACAAGTCCTCTGATAGGAGAAGATCCAGTAGAGCTGATCCTTCTTCATCTAAGAGAAGAGAAGAATCCAAGAAGGATGATGATGAAGACCTGTGCTATAATTGCAAAAAGAAAGGGCACTTTCAGTATGACTGCCCTGAATTGAGCTCTAAAGAAAGAAGAGAAAGGCAAGCTAAAAGAGACAGAAAGTTCACCAATAAAAAGGCCATGATGGCTGGTGAAGAATCTGATAGTGCTGAGAGCTTCAACTCTTCTGATGGACTATTCTCCAACAGTGAAGATAATGATGATGTTTGCAACATGGCTCTTGAGGATGATGAGGTATCCTCTACTTCTAGTTCACCATCATTCATCTCACAGAACAATAGTGAGGTCAACTTGAAGCTTTCCCTTGGAAAGTTGATGGAAGACTTCACTTTGTTACAAGAATTTCATGATAACTGTGTGAGAGAAAATGAAAGATTGGCCATTGAACTTGCCAAAAACTCTGAGGTAGTTGTTGATGTCAAGTCTACTGAGTTGTATCAACAAGTCTTGAGAGAGCTTGAGGAAGCAAATCTCAGGATAGTTGACCAACAAAAGGAGATTGATGATCAACTTCTCTCTCAGAAGAGAAAAGATTTTGAACTTAAAATTCTCAATGCCAAATTTGAAAACCTATCACATGAATATGATATTCTTAAATCAAGTGAAGAGAGCCTAAAATTAAAGATGTCTGCTCTGAAGAAATCCTCTAGAGCAATAGAGGAAATTCAGAGTTATCAAAGACCTATGGCTCAAAGAAGTGGATTAGGTTTTGATCCATTTGAATCTTCACCTTGTCTTAGTGTTGCTTCTACAAGTAACACTAAGAAAATCTTTGTTAAATCAGTGGCACAACAAGCTGAAAATGAAATAATTCAGCCACTGAACAAAGGAAAGGGCAAATTAAATGAAATGCCTACTCAAGTGTTTCAGAAGACTAGACCCAAACCCTTGGAAAAGGTCAAGGCTCCTGAACACAAGAGGAATGTTGATCAGCAGAGTAGACCCAATGGAAGGGCAACTCTCCTGAACAATGTTCAGAGGAGTTATCCAAGGTATAATCAGCCTAGGCCAACTCATCTGAGAAAGCCTCAGCTGAATAGACCTAAGGACAACTATCCTCAAAGGCAGAATAAAATGAGACAACCAAAACCCTCCATGCCAAAGGGTAATGGTCATAAAAAGGCCTTTCCTCAAAGATTTCATCAAGTTGCACAAAGAACTCATAAGTTCAGGAGAATTGACAACTCCCCTGAAATTTACAGAGTTAACACATTCACACATACTTTCCCAAAGGCATTTAAGGGAAAGACAGTGTATGTTGATGCACAAGGAAATCAACTTAGCCACCTTGAATCAATCAGGGTTATTAGGCAAGTTTGGGTTCCCAAAGGTACAGCTAACCTCTCAGGACCCAAAACTCAAAAGGTACCTAAACCTATCTAAATGCAGGTACCATTGGGCCACAAGAAGAGGAACATGAACAAAAAGACAGCATGGTACCTTGACAGTGGATGCTCAAGGCACATGACTGGAAATAAGGAACTCCTCACTGACTTCATTGAAAAAGAAGGCCCAAATGTCACCTTTGGAGACAGCTCACAATCAACAACAAAAGGTTATGGTACTTTGATGATTGGTAACATCAAAGTAACCAATGTATCTTATGTAGCTGGTCTCAAATATAATCTCCTAAGTATCAGTCAATTCTGTGATAAAGATTTTAATGTTGAGTTCTCAAGTGGAAAATGTCTAATCAAAGATAAGACTCAACAAATTCTATTGACTGGAACTAGGAAAGGAAATGTGTATTTTGCAGACTGGGACAAGTCTACTGATGTTGCATGTTTTATTGCTAAAAGTTCTAGTGAACAAAGTTGGTTATGGCACAAGAGGCTAAACCACCTGAACTTCAAATCTATGAATAAACTTGCTAGAAATGCATTAGTTAAAGGACTGCCTAATGAGGTTTTCATTAAAGAACATGTGTGTAAGCCATGTCAAGAAGGAAAACAGATTAAAGCCTCATTCAAAGGTAAACCAGTCATCTCCACTGAAAGGGTACTTGAACTTCTACATATGGATTTGTTTGGACCAATTACCCCTTCAAGCATAAATGGTAGAAAATACACATTGGTTGTAGTAGATGACTTCTCTAGGTTCACATG
Organism: Galeopsis tetrahit; assembly: GCA_963675135.1. Classification (NCBI taxonomy): domain Eukaryota; kingdom Viridiplantae; phylum Streptophyta; class Magnoliopsida; order Lamiales; family Lamiaceae; genus Galeopsis; species Galeopsis tetrahit. The sequence goes on from OY776131.1 coordinate 13,905,291, forward strand.
GGTAGTATTTCTCCTTAATAAGAAGGAAACTCAAGTCAAACTGCCTGAACTTCTTAAGAGATTGTCAAATGAGAAAAGCCTTAACATTATCAAGATAAGATCTGATAAAGGCACAGAGTTCATTAACTCATACATCAATGAGTATTGTACATCTAATGGAATAGCTCATGAAACCTCAGCAGCTAGAACTCCCCAACAGAATGGAGTTGCAGAAAGAAGAAATAGAACTTTAAAAGAAGCTGCTAGAACTCTAATTGCTGATTCAAAATTACCTAAGAGGTTTTGGGCTGAAGCTATAAACACTGCATGCCATACTCAAAATAGATGTTTGATTATTAAGGGGCAAGGCAAAACCCCCTATGAACTCTGGAAAGGAAGAATGCCTAAAGTGTCATATTTTCATATATTTGGTTGTAAATGTTTCATTCACAATAATGGGAAAGAACAATTGAAAGCTTTTGACAGCAAAGCTGATGAGGGAGTATTCCTTGGATACTCTCAAATCAGTAGAGCTTTCAGAGTCTACAACAAGAAAACCCTTATTGTGGAAGAAACCCCTCATGTTGTGTTTGATGAATCTATATTTGAGATCAGGAATGATCACTTGGAACCTGAAGAAATCACACAGAGGACAACCAGATTAAGCCTAAAAGACAAAGACACTGAATTCATAGATGTTGTTCAAGCAAATTTACCTGAAAAGCTCACATTGGACAACAACCCTGAAGGCAACCTTCCTGAGACAAACCTCACTGATGGAAATGGTGAACTGAATGATCCAATCCCAGTTCACATCCAGGTAACAACTACCAATGAAGAAACAGTTCCTGCTGAGGTAGTTAATGGGTCAAATAATCAAGGGGGAACTCAAAATGTTGAAAATGCCAATGTCCCTGACATTGAGGACAACACCCCTGATTATGATCCTGAATTAGATCCTGCATTAAATTATCCTGAATTCTATGATCAAAATGACTCACCTTCAGTAGAGGACAACTCTACTGAAGAGATCAGAAAAAGAAGGACTTGGTTATCTGACCATCCTGCTGATCTAATACTTGGTGATCCAAGTATTGGAGTCAAAACTAGAAGATTTCATGGTGAAAGTGCTCTATTCTGTTGTTTCTTATCAGAACAAGAACCAAGTGACATTGAGGAAGCCCTTCAAGATGCAAATTGGATCACAGCCATGCAGGAAGAACTCAACCAATTCACCAGAAATGAAGTATGAGATCTGGTTGATAGACCTTCACATCAAGATGTTATTGGAACCAAGTGGGTATTCAAGAACAAAAAGAATGAGAATGATGTGATTGTCAGAAACAAAGCAAGACTAGTGGCAAAAGGCTACTGCCAACATGAAGGCATTGACTATGATGAGACATTTGCACCTGTGGCAAGGCTGGAAGCAATAAGACTCTTCCTAGCCTATGCAGCCCACAAGAGGTTCAAAGTGTACCAAATGGATGTCAAGAGTGCCTTTCTAAATGGAGTTTTGAAAGAAGAAGTTTATGTGGAGCAACCACCAGGTTTTGAAGTTGGAAACCAAGTTTACAGACTGAAGAAAGCTCTATATGGACTCAAGCAAGCCCCTAGGGCTTGGTATGACACACTGTCACAATTCCTCTTGGATCATGGATTCACCAAGGGAACTGTGGACAGAACTCTCTTCAGAATCTCTGAAGGAGAGGACATCTTGCTTGTCCAAATTTATGTAGATGACATAATTTTTGGATCCCCTAATGAGAAGCTGTGTGAGAAATTCTCCAAGCTCATGCAAAGCAAGTTTGAGATGTCCATGATGGGGTTGATGAACTTCTTTTTAGGTCTACAAGTCAAGCAAACAAAAGAAGGAATCTTCATCAACCAAGCTAAGTACACCAGAGAAATGATCAAGAAATATGGGTGTACATCAAGCAAGCCAGTAAGGATTCCAATGAATGCTAATTGGAAGATGGATCCTGATGAAAGTGGTGTTCCAACCAACTCCACTGAGTATAGAGGAATCATTGGATCACTCCTCTATCTCACTGCCAGCAGACCTGACATCACCTTTGCAGTAGGTGTCTGTGCAAGGTTTCAAGCAAATCCTAAGAAAAGCCACCTTGAGGCTGCAAAGAGGATCTTGAGGTATCTTAAAGGTACTGAGAATCTAGGCCTTTGGTACCCTGCTGATGACAACATTGAGCTAACTGGCTACTCAGATGCTGATTATGGAGGATGTAGGATTGACAGAAAGTCCACCTCAGGGACTTGTCAATTCTTGGGCAACAAACTCATATCTTGGTTCTCCAAGAAACAGAATACAGTGGCCACCTCCACCACTGAAGCTGAATATGTTGCTGCTGGAAGTTGTTGTGCTCAAATTCTTTGGCTAAGACAACAACTCAGAGACTACAAAGTCAACTCTACTGAAGTGCCAATTTTCTGTGATAACAATAGTGCCATTGCTATATCACAAAATCCTGTCTTGCACACAAGATGCAAACATGTGGACATCAAGCATCACTTCATTAGAGATCATGTGGAGAAGAAGGATATCAAGTTGGTGAAAATTCACACAGACCATCAAAAAGCTGATATACTAACTAAACCACTTGCAGAGGCAAGGTTCCTGGAATTATCAGCAGAGTTGAGTCTTCTTGATCCAGGGAAGTTGGACAAATGAGTCCAAAGAAGTTCATTGACTAAGGGGGAAATAAACTCAAACTTCAGCAGACTTGGTCAAGTCTACTGAAACTCAGAAAAGATGACATTACCTCTTCAGGACACTTGTCCATTGAAATTCAGGACACTTGTCCACAGCCTTTCAGGACACTTGTCCATGTAGGGTCAGATAAGTTGTCCTAACTATCAAACTAAATTTTGGTATGATAAGCACCTATTTTTGGTGATCAATGCCTATTTCGAAATCTGTCCCATTGAAATACAGTTTTCACCTTTCTGGGATTTAATTTGTCTCCCACTCAAAAGGTCACTTTCCATGCATTAAATGCTAAGATTTAACTCTTGTTTGCATTAAACTTTTTGAGACATGATCTATCTCGAAAAACCCCCAGCCTTAAACAACATTAAAAAACCACCCACGTTTTGAATAAAACAGTTCTTTCACAGTTACATTGGTTTTTGACCATTGGATCAAAAATGGACAACTCCCCTGAAATCAATCCTAGCCGTCCATTTTGGATTTCCATTTTTGCTCACCTTTGAATTGCATCAAGACCTTACCAACTCATTGACAAACATTCTTCTTAGAATATTCACAAGTCTTAAGATCCCCACAAACACTTCTTCCCCAAGTATTCGAAACCCTAGCTCAAATTTTCTTCAAACTCTTTCAAAGCTTTCTCTGCAAATTTCAATGGCCCCCAAAGTTAAACCAGAGATGCTTGTTGATTTCTCCAACAAGGCTCTAGACCTTGACTTTGGCTACCTAAGCAACAGAAACAACCTTCATTTTGAGCCCATAGTATCCTTTGAGAGTGAGGATCCTGAGATTAAACCAACTCTAAGATGGCTGAGAAGAGCTGGTTTGCAAAAGTTCATGGAGGAAAGACCAAGTTCATGCTTGGAAGGTTACATGGCTGAATTTTTTGCCTTCCTTAAATGGAGAGGTCAACCGGCAGATGGTGAAGTGTCCACAAGGTTGTCATATACTGCAGAAGGAGAGGAAGAAGAGAGATTCCACAGAGTAAAATTCTCCTCAGAAGATCTGGATGGAGCCTTTGGATTGCCTAATGAGGGAAGGAATCCAGAAGTTTATGGCACTGGCCATGAAGATGAAATAGCTCAAGAATGGCTATTAGTTCCAGGCCTCATCTCTTCAACACAGAACAAGAAGACTATCAAGCCAGAGTTTCTCAATCTCTTTGAGGTGGTTGCTAAGAGCCTCTTAAGCAACACTGGAAGCTTAGAGCAGGTCAGCCATCCAAGAATCAGAATCATGGTTGCCATTATTGATGCCAGTGACAAGGGCATCAAGTTTGATTGGAGGACCTTCATCATGTCTGAGATGATGAAGGAAAAGGCAAAATTCAAGGTGAAAACCCACAACAAGGTTGTGCTAGAAGGGAAAATCAAGTATTGCACCAGGGCAAGCTTGTTGATTGAGAGGTTTTCCCACTATTCTCAAATGCAGACCTTTGCAAAACCCCTCCCAGCTCAAAAGATCTTGTTCAGAAAGCTTAGCAAGAAAACTGAACAAAGAAGGATGCTCATGGCCAAACCTGCTGAAGAACAGGAGGAAGAGAAGCCTAAGATGAAAAAGAGAACAAAGGCCAGGGCTATCAAAACAAGGAAAATGTCTAAATTGTCCTCAAGAGAAGCCTCAGGAGCATCAGCTGAAGTTGATGCAGTGGCAGAAGAGGGAGTGAGTGTGCCTTCTGACCACTCAGAAGAGTTGAGGAGGAAGTACAATGAGACTAGGCAAAAGAAGAAGGGTGATAAGAGAATCAGGGTAGATGTCCCTGAAAAGGAAGGAAGTGGAAGCAGTAGGGCCAGCAAGAGAAGGGCCAAACCTACGGAGAAGGTGTTGGAGCTGCAAGAAGAAAAGTCTCTTCAATTGGCTCTAAGGGAGAGCAGAGCTGAAAGCAGGACCAAATCCATGTCAAGGACTAATTCATCTGGCTCTGGAACTCCAGAATCCAAAGTCCCTGAAGTTCAACCTATAGAGGCCAACATCCCTGAAGCTCAGTACCTTGAGCCCAACTCCCCTGAAACCCATGTTACCCCCTCCAACCAACCCATTACCCCTGTAAATCTCACTAAGAGATATTCTCCTGAAGGGAATGTGCAAAGAAGTGGCATAGATGTGCTTGCAGACTTAGCCGTAGATGAGACAAGACTCCTGTCTCCCCTTGACTCATCCATGCTCAATTATTCAAAGCTCTTAGAACATGCACTCAATGAGCCAACCCCCTTAAGTAAAGCCCCTTCAGATTCATTGCTCTGTAAAGCAACTGAAATACCTTCATTTGAGCCTAACCCTTCTGAAGCCAACATCCCTGAACTTAACCTGCCTGAAGCCACTCTAGGAGAACCCAGAGCCAACTCCCCTATAACCCAAAGTCCCCATTCAAGTGGAGATGAGGAGGAGTATACTTATGAAAGTATGCTCAGAGGAGGAGCAAATGCTACTGTGGACAGTTTGTATCCACAACTTGCTGAATTTCCAAGAATTCAGAAAACCTTTCATGATCTAAGGATGCTTGTTGATGTAAAAGACAAGTCTATGATGGAGATATCACAAGTCATCCAAGATAAGGGTGCAAACTGGTGGCAAATAGAGGAGAACAGATTGCTACACTTTGCTGGAGTTTCAAAGACAAGATTTCTCATTGATGAGGAGATTTTTGCAAAGCTAGTAGCTGATAAGATTGAGGAGGAGAAAGAAAGAAAAGCCAAGGGAATCAAACACCCTGACAGTAGCTCCAATGATGATGATTCCCCTGATGATCCATCAGATCCTTCAAACCCCAACCCTCCTGAAACCCCTCAAGCCAACCTCCCTGAACCCTCTCAACCTAAGTCTTTTGTAGCAGATAGACTTTCCAACCCCCCTAGAACCTACCATAGGAAAGGCTCTGTGTCATCAGAGGTGTTGACCAAGGGTGGTAACACAACCAAAGACACATCTGCCAATGAAGGTTCTTCTGAACCCAAGGCACAGCCGAAAGATGTTGAGGTTCCTATATTAGAGGCTAGTTTGATTAAGGCCTATTCAGTGTCAGAGGAGTTGGACACTGATCAGCCCTTAATCATTCAGGATGACTCAGTGGCTGCTGAGATAAGCACTGTGATCTCCTCACAACTGCCATCTTTGAACCTTGTTGAAGGTGAAGATGTTGCAGGTTTAAGAGAAGGAGTTGAAAAGGAGAGGATAGTTGAAAAATCAGAGGGTGTTGTGGATGAAAGAGAGGTAGTCATCACTAAGATTGTGAGTGTACCACCATATGAGGGTGGAATAAGTGAGGAAGGACAGGTTATTCTTGAAATCAAATCTGAACTTCAAGAATCCCTTGATGAAAGGAGGCCTGATTCCTTGAGTGAGAACATTATTAAAGAAGGGAGAAAAGAACAAGTTGAAAATGAGAAGAAGACTGCTGATGTATCAGAGTCTTATACAAAAGAAACTGAGGGAGATGAGTGCTTATTTCCTAACTTGTTTGATCTGTCTAATATTGCAGGTATCTCTCTTGACCAAATTTTTGCAGATGAGTTCTTAACAGATGCACCTATCCAAGTAGACACAGGCTCAGCTCAAGCCTTACTTGGGATGCAATCAGAGAAGTTGGACTCCTTGGCTCATCAAGTTCAATCTGCTCATGCTGAAACTTCAGGAGCATTGAATGAGCAAGGCAGGACTCTAGCATCTGTGGAGATGAGGCTCACTGGCTCTGAAGATGTTGTGCTACCAACCCTTGAAGCAAGGATCAGTGGTGTGGAATCTGGTCTCCAAACCATTTCCACTGAAGTTCAAAATGCCAAATCAACCATGGAAGCCATCTCAGAGGAGGTCAAGAAAGAGCAAAAGCTGCTGAGAGACAATCACAATGCCAATGTCAAAGCTCTCAGGCTCACTGTCAAGCAAGCTCTTGGAAAGAAGACAGCACTACAAAAGAAAAGAGCTGAAGAGCAAAGGGTAGCTATGGTAAAAGCAGCCTCTGAAAAGTTTTCTCAAGAGGTATTGGCCAACATTGCTGAAGGTGCAGTGGCCAACCTCACTAAGTTTCTTAAAGCCCAACTGGATGCATCTCTGAAAGCAACCTTGGAGGAGGTTGTCCAACAAAAGATGAAGCATGTTCTAGCTTTTCTTAGCTTGAGCAGTGATAGAATGCAAAATATACATGATGAAAATGTATATTTGTTGGAAGAGATGAAGTCCCTAAACCAGGCCCAATCCCTGATGGCCTCAACAATGAGTGACCTCAAGCCCTAGTGTTTTGATGCTACCAAAAAGGGGGAAAGGGAAAGAGCTAGAGCAAAAGGTGCCTTGGTGATTGGAAGCCCAGTCAAAGGAAAAGACAAAGCTGCTGAAGGAAAAGGAAAAGAGCCTGAAGTGCTAAACTTGGAAGTATTGGATGAAGAAGAGCAATTAGCACTTGCATTAAAGAACTCTATGGCCTCAGCTCAAGAAGAAAGGATGAGGTTACAGCAGAGACCAGGTGGTGAAGTGTCTGGTATGGACAAAGGTGATGAAGGTGTCCAAACTAGAGGAAAGATCAAGAGGGCAAAAGGAAAGAAAAGACAAGTTGAAACATTCACTGACTTTCCTAGCAGCCTTGATCTCCCACCTGAATTCAGAATTGATGAGGATGAGCCTACATCCAAGAAAGCCAAAACTGCTGAAGAGCCCAAAGCTGCTGAAAAGGACAAGTCTTCTGAATCTGACAAAAGTGCTGAAGGTCCCAAGTCCACTGAAGACATTGAAGAGTTATTTGCTGAAGGATTTGGACCTAAACCCAAAAAGAAGACAACTGTCCTAGCCCATGATCCATCAAAGCTGTTTCATGAAGGGTATGGCAAAGACCCTGAAACACAACAGAAACTGGCCATGATGAGGGCCCAAGAGAAAATGGACTTGATGGAAGAAGCTAACAGAGCAAGAGATGAGAGAAGAGCAAACTTTCAGAAACCAAGAAGGAGGAGAGCAACTTACAGCAAGATGAAGCCTCAGCTTCTAATCCCAATGGACACCAAATATCCACACTTGGATAGATGGGTGCCAATTCAACTGAATGATACATGGGAAGAGGCAAAAAGGGAGTTTGTCTATGACTATTATGTCATTGACAGATGGAATGGAGGAGATGCAAACTCTGCCTTCACTGAGTTCATGCTAGAATACTACAGAGAATTGTATCAACAACTACTTGCAGCTGCTGACATTGCAAGAATTGAACTCAATGCTCCCAAGCCTATCATCTATATGCCTCCAAAGCTTGAAGGATGGATTGACCAAGCAAGGATCCTAAGGGAGTTCACAGAAATTCTGAAGCTGAACAAGATGACCCTTGGACCTAAAGGAACCAACCAGGAAGCCATGGCACTCAAGAGGAGAGTGTGGGCACAATATGGGATGCTGCCACCTCCTGAGGATGATCTTTGAATGGCTAAGTCTTCTGACTTTTTTTTTCTGGGTGAAAAATTATCTTATCTGAAGATATTTTTGCTATGTGGTCAAATCTGCTGAAATTGGACAAGCCTGCTGATATGTGCATTGACATGCTGTTTGCTCTGATATGGTTTAGAATGATCTGATACAAGAATTGATGCATTCTACTTTAATATCTGGAATATCTTGTATTAGTTAGCTCTAGGTGTTAAAGCTCTGATACCTGAAATAGTCTATTTTGCTCTGATCTTATGTTCAGTATGTATATTTTGATTTGTAATGATTCCATGCTCTGATAAGTTATCTACAACTATCAACATGCTTGTAATGATTTTATTTATGAATGATAATTGAACCACTTTTGAATCAAGATACATTCTTAACAAGAAATCTCTCTATGCCTATCTGTGAAACCTACTTGCAACAAAAAAAAAACAGTGAATACACTAACACATTATCTTTTCAGGAATATTGACCTTAGTCATATCTACTGAAGACATATGTAATAGGTGTAGACAAGTCACTTTTGCATAGAATATGTAGGTTTTGGCATCATCAAAAAGGGGGAAATTGTTGGGAATAAAATGATACATGTTTTGATTAAATACCAAAACCCCCTGAGACATGCCTAAGTCAAATTGATAGTGTTCTAAAAATGTTAGAACACATAGCATAAGGCTAGATGAGAAGCTGAAATGTTAGGCAGCTCTTAAACAATTAGATGCACAATTTGAGGGGGAACCTATGCTTTAAAGATGACCAAGATCAAGTCCCCTCAAGGCTCAAAATCTGGAACTATCACTTATGATCAAGGACACTCTATGAAACATCAAATGCTCTGATCAGGAGAGTTGTTCAGAGAAGATATCCTTATGCAAAAACAAGATTGTAAAGCTCAAAAGGACAAGTCCAATAAGATGCTCTGATCAGGAGAGTTGTCCAGAGAAGATGTCCATATGCAAGACTGGTAAAATCAAAAGACAAGCTTAATGACTCTGATCAGGAGAGTTGTCCAAAGAAGCTAGCCATATGCAAGAACAAGTTTACCTAGCTCAAAAGGACAAAGACTACTCAAAGGTTTTGATCAGGAGAGAAGCCAAATCTATGTGATAAGTGCTCTGATGCTAAAAGACCAAATATGCTGATCAGAAGAGTTGTCCAGAAAAGTTATCTCAGCATGAGTGAATCAGAACAAATGCTCTAAATGTTGAAGGTCAACTATGCTGAAGATTTAGAGACAACCATACCCTAAAGAAATGCAATGCAACATGCTAAGATCACTGTGAAATGAAATAAAGGGAAAGAGCCAAGTCATCTGAAGAAGAGCAAGCCAACCTTGCTGATAAGCAAGACTGCTGATAGTGATAAGAAGAGTTGTCCACTTGATAAGGAATGTTGTCCTATCATTAGATCAACCTTCAGAAGCCATGTCCAAGTCCTAACAAGAAGTCAAACATTGGGAAAAGTACTGGACAATGAAGACAAAGTCTTACAAGCCGTTTATTACCCAAATGAGGACATGTCACTATCAAGAATCTGTCTTCCAGTTTGAAGAACTAAAAGAAGACATTTATGGACATTGGAGGCTGCCTCTCCAACGGGCAAATCCTTCATTTGTCTATAAATACAGAAGTGTGAAGACCATTTGAAAGCATCCAACTAGAACCTCAACAAAGCACATCCAACCTTAAGTTCTTACAAGCTAGAGTGCTTTCAAAGCTTTCAAAGACTATCTTAGTCTTCAAACACTTCATCTAAGCTGTACTACATTGTATATCCATACACAAGCTTAGAGAGATATCCTATCCTTATACACTGATCTTCATTGTAAAGGATATCTCATTAGTTGGAACCTTACTTCAATCCTTACCCCTTTCAAGTGAGAAAGTGAGAAGGTTGTTGTAGTAGAAGTGGTAGGAGCTGACTGTTGAGAGAAGAACAGTTCAGTTCTGAGTTGAGAAGAGGGTACTAGGACTCTAGACATCCTAGGGATCAATTCACCAAGGAGTGGTGATCTTGATCAAGTGCACCTTGGCACTATAAAACAAGTTAATTCCAAGAGAGAAGGAATTATCCTGTTAAATCAGGGAAAGTGGATGTAGGAGCTTGAGTCTCTGAACCACTATAAATCTCCTGTGTTGATTTACCTTACAAGTACTTACATTCATTCAACACTGCACACAAAACTGATCTTTCAAAGATATCTATTCAAAGACTGTGCAAAACTGATTTGGACAAGTTCCCTGAAGCTTAACTGGACTGTTTTGGATTGACAAAGTGATTTCAGAATCTTAAGGAGTCTAAACTTAAAGGGCCAACCACTATTCCGCACATATAACTCCTTTAGATAGTTATTCAACTAAGTACTCAATAGTACTTAGTAGATTGATTATCTTAGAAGAGTTGATTAACTTCAGCAGGGTTGTCCAAGACAACCTTGCTGAGCTCTGGTTTGATCAAAGTTGAAAAGAATTGCATACAAGTGTATTCCCCCCCCCCCCCCCCCATACACTTGTTATATACTCCTTTCAGGACCAACAGCACTTGTGTATGCAAATTCTTTCCCTTTTCAAACAGTTTGATCTTATTAGGAAGGTTGTCTCACAACTAGCCTGAATGTGAACTTCAATAGATACTTGTCCTACTGAAAACTATTAAGTGATCAGTTGGATAAATATCTAAGAGAGTTGCTAAGTGCGGAATGTGGTTGGCCTTTTTCTTGAAAGAATACTCCAAGTTAATTTCTGAAAACACAGTTAATCAGAGACTTTGTCCAAAACAGTTTTTCTTCACTTACTGAAATAAGCTCTTTAGAAATGATTGATTGCAAGTATTGTGATAATGAAATGAGTGCAGTAAGTAAATGACACAACAATTTATAGTGGTTCAGAGTCTCAAGCTCCTACATCCACTTTCCCTGATTGAACATGATAATTCCTTAACAATGGAATTAGCTTGTTTTATAGTGCCAAGGTGCACTGATCAACAACACTCTCTTAGTGCTTTGATCCATAGGATAATCTGAGTCCTAGTGCTCAATCTCTCTGAGTTAAGACTGTGTTTCTCAAAAAACAGTTCTTAACTCCTCACTTCTACAACAAACAATACTTCACTTAATGAGGTAAGGGTTTGAGGTTTGGTTCCAACTAATATAGATATCCTTTACAATAAGAACAGTGTAAAGGCTTAGGATATCTCAATACTAAGCTTGGGATATAACAAGACTTGGCTTAGCTATTTGAAGTGATCAGGAAACTTGAGATTCTTAAGAACAACTTTGGTTTCCTTTGATTGCTTGATGATAGTTTGATAACAAGTAGTTGGATGCTTGAATCCTTGGATCACTTCTGAATTTATAGACCAATTTGATCAACTATCCGTTGGAGAGATAGCAATTCAAACTTGTCTATTTGCAGCTCCATTGAAACGGTTATGAAGCTTGACCTTCTATTATCCACTGTGTAAAAGGTTCTTCAATGGTTGCTTGAATGAATGTGTTGACTTCTGAAAAATGCGGCTGAGATGACTTGTGTCAGCTTCCAAATGTGCACATTTCCCAAGGTTGATTGTGGCAGACTTCACACTCAACCAACGGTCAGATGGGACAACTGCCCTGAACATTCCTGCTGCTAACTAGAATGTTCCAACATTCATTCAATTCTTCAGTCTTTAATGCTTCTAAGTCTTCAATGCTTGTTCAGACTTGATGGCAATAATTCCTTCAATAAATTTGTCTTATGTGCAAGTAACATTCAATGCTCTTGATCATTAAGGCTTCAATTTATCTGATACAGCTCTTATCAATCCATGATATTTTGCCTTATCATTCTTGATCACTTAGCCATATTGTCCTCTTCAGCAAGCTTGTCTTGTATAATCAACAAACTTGTCCTAAAGCACTAATACTTAGCAAGCTGCCTAACATTCCAGCTTTGGACAACTATCCTGAACTATAAATCTCACAACATTTCTAAGATTTAGACTTAAGCATTCTTACTGTCTCAACTATCTTGAGACATCTAGACTGATCTAGACTTGAGTGTATCTCAACTAATCTGATCATCATCAATTAGGGGTTTTGGTATCTAAATCAAAATCATTTTATTTCCCAACACTGAGTAGAATGTGTTTGCAAATGCTGAGACATCCGATTTTGAGGACGCTCAAATGAAGGAGGCCGACGCGAATGCTAACTCAGGTGAAACTAAATCTTATCTTTCTAATACTGATGAATTTTCATAGATTGCATTTAGGAGGAATGTTGAGAAAGAAAAGAGAAAGAGGAGCCCTGTTCAACAAAGGGAGTTCGGCTGTGTGTTCACTAGAGTTGATTACTTTAACTCACTGAGGAGAAAGAAGAAATGAGATAGTGTTGTTGATCAACCGATTCAAGAAAAGGTGGTTATTGAGAAACAAGTAAAAAAGAAGTATGATCCAAAGGGAAAGAAGGTTGTTGTTGAACGAGACTTGCCCAAGAGAATTGAATCTGATCTAGAGGATAATCCCACCTTTCGTGTGAGATTAAGAAGATTCTGAGGAAGAATGCTGCATCAAATGCTGAAGCAAGTGCAGCAACACCAGACCTTGATGACAGTAGAAGTGATGCTTCTGAGAAGAGCAGTAGTAAAGACTCTGAATCAGCTGAGGAAACAAATTTTGAAGGAGGTAATTCTGATTCTGATAATAATTCTGAGATTGATAGGTTAGTTGCTAAAATCACTAAGCTATCTAGATGAAAGCTATTAATGGAAAGATAATTAACATTGCTGATTTTGAGAGTAAAGGGTTGATACAATTTTTTATTGAAAGGAAATTGTTGAAAACTGTAACTTTGAGTGATACTTTTGTGTCTAATTGGGTATATGTACTTTATGCTTGACTTAGGAAGAGTACGGGTAGACATAGCTCTAAATGATATGGGAATGTACAATTTAGGGGGAGATCAGTTCTATTTACTCCGAAATTGATTAATGATCTCTTAGAGATAGAGCCTGTGATTGATGAAGATGAACTTGGTTGCTACTTCTATAACTAGGGTAGATTAACTAGGTGACAAAATGTTATGCTTGTTAAAGATCTCACATCTTTATACTCTGTACTCCATAAATTGATTGTCTACAATTAGATACCCTATACTTTCCACTACGGTGATTAAGGATTAATCCATATTGTTGTATAAGATGACTGTGTTGAAGAATTTCAATTTGGATTTAACTATTTTCACCATATGCAGTTTATAGTGATATTTCTTATAAAGGGATTTTACCTTAACCTGTGATGATATGTTCATATCTTAAGAGGCAAGAATTCAAACCTAAGGAAATTGAATTTCTTAGAGGCGAGGTACCCTTGATGATTATCTCACTTGCTCTGTTACTTGGTGAAACGAGTGTTGGTTTGCCCTTGCAAAATTCAGATGGTTCTGATCACAAAGGTGCTCTTATTCCACCTTGACCAGCTGCAGTAAGACCTGAACAGAGAAATGCTACACCAAATGTGAAATGCATTGATGGTCACATTGGTCAAATTTTTTCTATTTCTAGATCTTTTATTTTACTTCAACTGAAAATTTTACATGAATCTATTGATGGGCTTCAGTTCCTTAAAGTCCAATGGTTAGAGACGCTTTCTACTACCACACAGGGAGAAACACCATCAACTTCTGGGGTTCGAAGTGAAGAGATCCATGAAGATGTACCAGAAGCTGATTGTGTACTTGATGTTATTAATGAAGAGACTACAACTTGTATTGTTGTTGAAGAGGAGGAGGATCAATTTGCTGATGAACATATGGTTGTTCTTTATAGTAACATCTGAACAGGTTATGATAACATCTGAACAGGTTGATACAAGACAGGGGGAGGGCTGAACATTATAAGTGATAATGTACAGGAACATGATGTTGCAGCTGTTGATACAGTAATATATGTCACTTGTTTAGTGTCTCAAGTATTTGTGCCATTTATACTTCCCTTGATCTTATTCATTGTTGTTACTGTGTTTAAGTTGATTTACAAACTCTGTTTTTTCCTTCCTAATTGATAGGTTATCCTTTATTCAACTTGCTTAAATTGTTTGCATTGATGATAATAGTTTATTGCTTCATGCTTAAATTTTTTTCATACTTATTATCATTTGCTTACTGCATGTTGTTTATGTTTATGTTAGTTGTTGTCTGTTTTATTTTTCTAACTTGCCTTATTATTCAATTTGCTTAAATTGTTTGCTTTGAGGATAATATAGAAGTACACATCTCTTTAATTATCATGTGTTTACTGCTTAATGCTTAAATTGTTTACTTTGATGATAATATAATTTAGAAGTACACTTCTTTTTTTAATTCTCAGTTGCTTACTGCTTATTGTTTAAATCTTTGTTAGATATTGTTGTTTTTCACTTTTTTTGCTCTGAGTATTTATTTTTAATCTTTGCTCTGATTTTATTTTATTGAGTCATACATAAGTCTTAGGTTGATATAGTACATATTCATATATATATGCTCTGATTTAACTTATGATTTTTTGTAAGTTTATATGTTGTTCAGATAAGTATATTGTTTATATTTATTGTTGTTTTGAGTGAGATCACGTTGCTCTTATGGCACGGACTATGTGATATCATTCTTGGTCTTTCTTACTTTGATCCGGAAGTTACAACAGGTGTTGACTTGATTAGTACATGTATATGATGGTAATGCTCTAGCATGTACATAATACTGAGTATATATAGAAATATATGTGTATCAGGTGTGTTGTAGTCGAAAGGTCAAATTGGGGGAGATTGCAGATGTTGTTACTCTTAAATGTCTTAATATTCATAACATCTTAATTCGACATTTCTTATCTTGTCTAAGTCTGAATTTTAGTGTTCTAGCTGATGCTGCTTTGGATGTTGTAACATCGCAGGTTGAAGATCTAGAAGTTTATACACGGTTCCAGGCTGGAAGGTTCTGGAAGGTTGCAGAACGTTGTAGATCAGGCGGTTGCATGGAGAAACGTCCAGAATAGGCTGGAAGGTGCTAGAATTAATTGGAATGAAGAGTGGACTAAAAAGAAGGGATGAGATCCTAAAAAATATGATCTGGATTATGAAGCTTCTAGAATTTAGTTTTACCTCTATAAATACTCAAGGAAGACTTCATTATTCAACATGGAGAATTAAGAGTAATCACATAATGTCTTTGTAAAGCGTTCATCCTACTTAGACATTATCGTGATTATTATTTCTTCTTCATCAGATTCTCGTGCAGCATGAAGAAATACATATCAGATCCGAGAGTCACATATTTAACGAAGTGTCATTCTTTAAGTCCTAAACTAGCGTTCATCCTGTTAGGAATTAATTGTCATTGACATGATCTTGTCGTTGTACCGAAAAGTCTAAACTTCCTGTACAACATAGACTTTTCTATACTTCTTTGATTGATAGATCATAGTTTTAATTAGATTAATTTTTGGTCGTGTAATTTTTACACTTAAGCCACATTTAGATTTGATAGTTTGTCAAGTCTTGTTTCCGTTGTGAATATTTGTTCACACAACATTTGTATTCACTCATTGATTAGTGAAAGTTTTGCCATGAGGCTCACGCATAGATTTTAAATTAAAATCTATGTAAAAATTATTTCCATTGTGTTCAGTTTATTTTTAGTGTTTTAGTCTTCCGCTGTGTCTGTCTTTTCTTATATTCTGTTTGAGTATGTGTTACACTATTTGTCTTAACATCCAGTGTAACATTGTTCTGTTTTTCACTTAAACACTAGCTATACCATACACACTTTCAACAAACATCAGTGGCTACATCAACTACAAAAGCTGAGTACATATATAACAACTGGTAGTTGTTGTTTCCAGCTATTGTGGCTAAGTCAACAGCTGAGAGTATATAACATTAATATTGTAAATAATGTTCATATGATAGTAACATTGCAATAGCCATTACCCAAAATCTTGTTCTCCATACCGGATGCACAAGCATGTATATGTGAGACATCACTTTATTCGAGATCATATGAAGAAGAATATTTAAATGAAAAAAATTGACACAAACATTCAAAAAGCGAATTTGCTAACTAAACCTTTTGCAGAAGTGATGTTTAAAGATCTATGTGTGGAATCAAGTTTAGTGTTTGGGATATCATCGATAAATCACACAATTAATGAGCATTGCATGTGTAATATACACACACTTTTAATTTCGTGCTAAACTATTTTTCTAATACACATTCTTTAAAAAGAAGGCCACAACATTTAAGAGAAGATAGAACATCCCTTTTCAATATTATTTCAATGCATTTTATTTTATTTTATAATTTTGTTATACATATATTTAAAAGTGATATTTTTTCCATTCAAAACAATTATTTTTTTAATTAATAATTGACACTTTTTTAAATTGTAGACAACACATTCTATAAGAATGGCTCACACAAATTTGTAAGTATTGTTTGACAAATTACGTGGTTACAAATTTAAAAGAATATTTTTTAAATGATTATATAAAGCAAAGATAAAATTTTGTATGAGATGATGGAATCTCATATATTCATGTTACATGATCTGTAAATTTATAGGGTCTCGTCTCAATCATATTGTTTGATACCTGGATATTTGGTTTAATGACTGACAGATTTAAGGGATCAATTTCATTGTCCACTAGTGGAAATCCAGTTTAAAGTCCAAGCTTTGTGCTCTGTATGAACTTGATCCAATTAAATTGTAAATGTCTTTTAAAGATAAATTTGACTTAAATAGGAGTTCCACCTCACATATGCATCCGTCTCATATACACCTTCATCTAGAAGACAATAAACTATTGCAATTTACAGTTGTGTCATTTAATTCTCACCCAACATATTACACTAATAATTACGGTATGTTTGGAAAGTTTGCAAACAACAGAACTCGAATAATTAAAAAGTGAAAGTGGAATTAATTATCTTGTTGAAACATTTTTAAAAATATTATTAAAAAAAATATTTAATTCTATTTAGTAAAGTACGTTCGATGACAACTATTGTTCAACTGGAATGTTCTTAAATGACAACTAGAGTAATTAAAAAGTGAAAGCGAAATTATCCCGAAGAATCTGTTATTTAAAGCACACCCGATGACAACTATGATTCGATTGGAAATTTCTCAAACCATATCCCGAGTAATTATAAAGTGAAAGTAAAATTATTCCATATTTTTTGTAAAAGATACTTCCTCCGTCTCAATGAAATCTACCCAACTTTCTTTTTTCGTCCATACCAATGAAAGCTACCCATTCTTTTTTTAACAAACTACTCATTGATTTAGTGAGTTCATATATATTTTGATTCATTTAGAAGTTTTGTTCATCATACTTGTAATCTTGGCTACATTGTGTAATTTATACACCTTGGTTTGATGCATAGATTCTTCATTAATTTTTGGTAATTTTTTCATTTATATTTTTGGTAAAAATTGATACCATTATCTGATACTAAATATTTTTCTGATACTAAATGTTGAATTTTTTTAGTATCAGAAAATATTTATTGATACTATATATTTAGCGTCGTTAAAAAATTGATACTAAAAATACAATGTAGTATCATAAAAAAATTGATTCCATTATCCAATATTAAATTAATATTTTTCCTGATACTAAAGGTTAAATCCTTTTAGTATCAGAAAATATTTATTGATACTATATATTTAGTATCTTTTAAAAAAATGATACTAAAAATACAATGTAGTATACAAATTTTTTTTTTTGAAGGGGTTACAACTTACAAGAATAATAGAACAAGATTAATACATTATAACCCACAAGATCATCTTCAATTCAGAAGGATCAAACCGAGAGCTGCTCCATCCCAATCGTGAGGAAGTGGAGAGACGACTGCAACCTATGCCCACAGATACGATCAGGTCTCCATTCTCAAAACGAGATAAATACCCCACACTAAGGTATATATTCATCAAGCAACAAAGAGAAAAAAGAAAGGACAAAGGTTCACTAAAAGCAATATCCAAAACACAGAGAATGACCCATGCAGTGCACGCACTATGTAGGAGGAGAAACCACTCAAAGCGGAGGAAAAACCAACAAGAACAGAAAATAAAGCAAACTAAAAAACTAGAAATAAACGCTAAAAATTTAGAAAAAACAATAAATTGAGATCAACGAGTGACTCACCCAATCGGCCACCGTGGCGCCGTCGGGAAGGATATACTCATTGATCCCACCTAAACCTTAAAGAAACTCCCGGAGCCCTTAGATTTGAGAAGACGAAACTAGTTAAGTGATGAACGAACGCGGTGGTCCGACGAAGTAACTGAAAATCCGACTTGTGCTAACTACGGTGAATTTGTGACCTCTTAACTCTTACACAGAAGTCAACGACAACAGAGACGGTGTGCACAGCAACGGCACAACTGGAAGAAAAACGACTTCTACGAAAAAGATGTGGGGTGATGATGGCCGAAGTTGTGAAGCAAGACGGAGAATGGAGATGGAGGTATAGAGTGGACAGTGATAGACGGTGGAGGATGACTTATTTTTTAAGAAAAGGCGGTGGGCAGATGTAGAGAGAGGGGGGAGAGGATTTCTCCTAGAGAGAGAGTCAGCCTGCATATGTTTATCGTAAAATCGCTATAGTATAAAAAATATTGATAACATTATTCGATACTAAATATTATTTTGATACTAAATGGTTCAATCATTTAGTATCAGAAAATATTTATTGACATTATATGTTTAGTGTTGATAAAAGTTTACAATACTATAAGTACGTTGTTGTATCAAAAAAAATTGATACAATAATCTGATACTAAATATAATTCTGATACTAAATAGTTCAATCCTTTAGTATCAGAAAATATTTATTGATATTATACATTTCTGATACTAAAGGGTTACCCCTTTAGTATCATAACATTTTTTATGACACAAGGTCTTTAGGATCGAAAGTATAGGTATCGAAAGTGTATCGAAAATAAATTTGATACCAATACCCTTTGGTATCAAAAACAAATCTGAGGCTAAAAACCCTTTTTCTTGTAGTGTCGGTATGAACTTGACCCAATCAAATTGTAAATGTATTTTAAAGATAAATTTGACGTAAATACTTTTTTTTTTGAAGGTTTACAAGATCCATACAAGTTGACGAAGCAATTCTAAAATACTATAGATCTTCAAACCGAGACGAATTCAAACGACGTCGTTGTCCTCTCCAATCGTGAGGAGGTGGAAAAATGAGTGAAACCTTTGTCCACCAAAGAAGCACAGATCTCCATTTTTCGATTTAAGACACCCCACGCTAAGGTATCACCAAATCAAAAAAATAAAAGATAAAAATATTAAGACAAAAGACCACCAAGCACCAAGATCCATCAGACTTCAGAAATATTCAATCCCAAGCACCAAACACCAAGAGATCCCAATAGAGGGAAGAACAGGTCCCAAAAAAGGGAAGAACAGGTCCCAAAAGAGGGAAGAACATATCCCAAAAGAGGGAAGAACAAGGTTGCATATAAGCAGATAATTCGGAGAAACCCGACACCAACACCAACAGAAATAAAAAACATAAACTAAAAGTAAAAAAACTACTAACAGGAAACTAAATACAGAAAAATAAATGGGATCAACGGATAACTCACCCGATCGGTCACCGTAGCACCGTCAGGGAAGATCTATCCATTGATCCCAACTAAAATACTGAAAAAAGCCCCTACTTCACTGGATAATCTTGCCTAAGAAAGAATAAAAGAGGCAGCGGCGGAATGGGCGGTGGTGCAGAGACTACTTTTCCAACATAAACGATGGGCGGCGATAGTTTTGGTGTGTGAAGAAAGGCTGTAGTGGGATGTGAAGAGGGGCGGTAGTGGGATGTGAAGAGGTGGGCGGTGGTGGTTTTGGGATTTTAGAGAGAGAAGCTCTCGTATTAGAGAGAGAGTCGTGGGTGAGTTTAATTTGACGTAAATACTACATTGAAGATCCACCTCACATATGAGTCCGTCTCATATACGCCTTCATGAAGAAAATAAACTATGACAATTTACAGTTGTGTCATTTAATTCTCACCCAACTTATACACTAATAATTACGGTAGGTTTGGAAAGTTCGCAAACGACAGATCTCGAATAATTAAAAAGTGAAAGTGAAATTATCTCGTTGAAACTTTTTTCAAAATATTATTTAAAAATAAATTTTCAATTCTATTTATTAAAGTACGTTCGATGACAACTATTGTTCAACTGGAATGTTCTTAAACGATAACTCGAGTAATTAAGAAGTGAAAGCGAATTATCCCGAAGAATCTGTTATTTAAAGCACACTCGATGACGACTACAATTCGATCGGAAATTTCTCAAATCATATCCCGAGTAATGAAAAAGTGAAAGTAAAATTATCCCATAATTTTTTTTTAAAAGATACTCCCTCCGTCCCAATAAAATTTACCCAACTTTCTTGTATTGTCCGATTTAATGAAAGCTATCCATCCCCTTTTTAACAAACTATTTATATTTTTCACTCTTTCAATCACATCACTCATAATACATTTACTTATTATATTATATTTCTTATCCTCCGTGCCCAAGCTTTAGGATAGCTTTAATTGGGAGGAGGGAGTATAATTTAAAAATAAGTTTTCAATTCTAATTTTGAAAGCACATTAATTGGAGGACAACTAATTAAAAGTGGGATACACCAATTTTTGTCATATTACAAAGAATAAAAAAAGAAATAAAAAGAGAAAAAAGAGGGAGGGCTTTACCAAACTTTGTCGGGTTCACCCTGAAACCCGATTCGTGCACCGAACCGTTTTGACGCGTGCCAATTTCTTTTGACAACCGGTCAAAACTTGCTGACTTTACCGGCACCAGCCGGTCACCTTTCTTCCCGCGAACTCCCTATAAAACTCGAAAATGTTCCAAATTCTCACACGCTGAGGGAGGAGCTAGCTTTCAGTCAAAATTTCTAAGGTATATTTTCCATTTGATTTTTTATGAAACAAATTTCTATTCGATATATTTATATAATTGGTATATGTAACTCATTGTACATTTGTGCTTGTTTTTGCATTGAGATGAATTTAATTGAGAATTTAGCTTCTATTTCATCTCAAATAGGAGATAAATATTTTCATTTAGTTTTGGTTTTGATTTCTTGAATTTTTTTTAATGTTGGGAGTTTTGGTTTTGATTTTTTTTTTTAATGGTGTTGGTTTTGTGAGATACATGATGAACTTAAATGTTGGCAGTCTGGTGAATTTTCTTTTTTTAATTATATTCTAGAGTTGAAATTTGGTGCTGAATTTTTGAGACAATTCTATTGGATTTTTTTTTTTTTTTTTGATGAATTAATTATTGTTGTGTATTTGTGTTTCTACTTTACAGTATTTGAAATACATTTCTGTGTAGTTTTAAGTAACATACATGCTTAAAATAATCAAGATATAATTAATCTGATGTTGATTTGGAGCCTGATCTTCAATATCTTCAGTTGTGGCCTTGTAAGAGATGAACACCCAATCGGCAGTGCCTTGTAACGTATGGCCTCTCAACGAGCCTGGTGGAGTGTTGGACGGCGAAGAGGATTTGCATTCCATTCTGCGCATAGCCCAGTTCGATTCAGATTCTTACAATTTATGTGAGTCGGGAGAACGAGCTAGTAAGAAGCAGCACTTGGCAAGTACGAGCTTATACAATAGACAAGTACAAACCCTTGTTCACGATTCACTCAGACAACAAAGAATCGATGTCAACCAGGAGAAGCAAGAGATTTATCACGAGTTTCTGTTGATACAACAACAGATTCTGCATCCAGCTGCTTCCAATACTGGAAGATTTCAGTTGCAGATGCCGAAACAGCAAATCAGAAGCTGCTTGCAAGACGAGATTTTCGATGGGGGTCTCTGTTCGCGGAGATTCAGACAGTACATATATAATCTCACAAAAACCAAGCATGTTAGTCACTTTTAGCTTTGCAAAATAAACAAAATTTAAGAATGCTGATTTTACATTTGTGTTTTTCCAGGAAAACGACATTTCATACTGGAACCAGTTTGTGTCCGAGTATTACGCCACTGGTGCAAAGATGAGGTGGTGTTTTTCTAAATATAAAAATGTTGAGCTGCACACTGCTGGAATTTTCTGTCCCAAATCTATGGTTTGTATTGATGCGTTTCTTTTAGAACTAAAGATTATATTCTTGCATATGTTTCGTTGAACCTAAGTTGCTCGTTTCAGGAGACAAGGTGCTGCCAATTGTGTGGTTTGAAATCGGGGCAGGGGCTTGGTAAGCACCTTCCTATACTGTTTCTTAGCAATTATATTTTCAAGCAAATTGTGGAAAACAGATAGACTAAACAAACTTATCTGTACTTCTCTCGTGATTTGGTAGAGGCAACTTTCGAAATATTTCCTAGGCTGTTCAAGATAATGTCTGAAAGCGGAATGCTCAATGAGATGTTATATCTGAATTCACCCCGAGCATGCAAAGTTTCAAATGGAGTAATACTGGAATACGGGAAAGTCATTCAAGAGAATGTGTATGACACATTTCGAGTTGTTCATATTGGTAAACTTCGTATTGATTTTGGGCATGACTTGAAGGTATAATTTCTGTATCATTAAACTTGGTGCTAAGATTGTAGCCTTATGCTTATATTTGGTGCTCGACATTTCACAGATAACGTCCTGGGAATTCTGCATAGAAGATCACGACGAATATCTGTTACGTACATTGTTTTCTCCTCAGGTACCTGATTCTGTTATTTGGGCTTGTAAATGCAGAATTTCACTCCTCAAGGCTAGACTTTACAATTAGTGATAAGTATGAGATAATATAATTTTTGTCCCTAAAGTTCACATATTTCGAGTTTTGGTCCCCCTTTCACTCAACATCATAATTGTTCATGGAAGTACACTTTTACTCCCACATTTGTACCCATCATTAGTTGACCGTCTGTTGATTGACGAAATCAACTATTTTGGGGTGTGTTTGTGTACTAGTTCTTAGGACCAAGCTTGATAGCAATGATCAAAATATTGGTGAGTTTGAGTTGTATCACCTTTCAAAAACTTGTAGGATCTATTGATAATATAATCAGAATAAAAAGTCAAACTAATGATTTTGTGTACCATTGTTTAATATGATTGTTGATGGAAATTTTGTGTACTTGCAGATTAATCAGTTGAATAAGGCGGTGGAAAAATACCAAGATATTCAAAACTTGAAGACGTCTCCTAGAGCCTTATTGCAGGATTTACGTCAAGTTTGTAATGTGTAAGTTTCATTATTGTTCTATTCTTTCCGATTGATGATTTCTCTTCTATATATCAGAACTACTTAACTGTACAATAGTACTTATACTACTGTCCAAGATTTGATGCATCTTCCTATTTTTTGTTGTTATGAATACAATAGGACCACTTTAATTAGAGTAGGTCGCCTGTGAACTTTCTCCTTCAAAGTTAACAAGTTAATTTTCATATTTTTGGAATGTTTGATTTTATGTGTGCTACTTCATATGCTAAACAGTATTACCAAGTTCACTACATTTTCTTTTATAAGTTAGGTAGCTACTTTATGCATGCACTAACATGAGCAAATCTTTAATTTGAATATATTCATGGTTATGTCTCACTGCAATATGCTGTTCATATGATACTTAATTGATGAAGTTTTTAGTTCAACTTGTTGGGTCCTCAGTGTTAAAGATATTGTATCTATATCCAAATTATATTGTATCTATATCCAAGTTACTTTGGATATAGATACAATATCTTTAACACTCTGTTGACTTAAAAAAACTTGGTTTCGACTTTCGAGGCTGCATTATTTTTTTAAATACTTGCATGCACAATCGACCTTGAGGTGGTGCAGGCAATGCCGCCGCACAGGGCCTTCTCTTGCGAGGCCCCTTACTATATATATATATAAATTTAAATGTTACATATTTCAAGAATTTCGGCCAGATGAGTTGGATGCCCCATTCACTCGGAAGGTATGGGATTTGGATGTCTTTTCTGATGGAGTTAAGGAGGAAGAGACACTAAATTTCCCGGGAACAATTCCCTTCCAAGCCAATACGGCCTAATAATAAATTCTCAATAATCCCTAAAGTCGGGGTAACACAAAGTATTTATAATAGTCTATATAGCCCATGAGCCAAAACACTAAGAAACTAGAACATAATTAAATTACTAGAATTAAATAACAAAAATAAACAATTGCAACTGGAATTAATCTTCTTCTGCTTCACTTGCGCCTCTTATACACTATAAGAGTCGCATCAATTCCCTTCCTCTCAAGAAACGCCTTGTCCTCAAGGCGAAGGGAAGGGAACTTCTACTGAAAATACGTCGTATCCAACCAAGTTACGTCCTTAGTTGGCTTGTGCTTCAAAGAAACCAAGACCTGCAAAACCTCTCCTTAACACACCACACGTCGTGGCAGTGCATGATGCTCTCGGGCTCGAATACAACTGCATCCCCGTAACAGTTAGGCAGAAGGATAGCTTCGACGACGTGGTCCCCGACTGTCGCCTTAAGTTGGGACAGCTGCACACTCGTCCTGTTCGACAACACCAACCTGTAAGCCATCTTGCCGATATTCTTTTCCACCGTAAATGGGTCGAAGTAACATGGTTCCAGCTTCACATTCAGTTTTTTAAATCTTGACAATTGCCGGTACAGACGGAATTTAAGTAATCCCCAGTTTCCAACCTCAAACGAGACATCCCTCAGATGCTTGTTAGAATCCCACTGCATTCACTATTGTACACTTTCCAAGTGAAAATGCAATCGTTGGAGAATGTCATCTCGATTTCCCAATTCGTCCACCACAACCTTCACACAAATCTCTCCTAGCAACCACTGTGAGATTGTAGGGGCCAACCTTCCGTACACTGCCTCGAAGGGAGTGCGACCTGTGGCTGAGTGAAAACTTATGTTGAAGCAATATTTCGCCCACGGGAGCCAATGGGCCCCGTTGCTTTGGGTGGTGTGAAGCGAAGCAAAATAAGTAAGTCTTTAAGCATCGATTAATCATCTCCTATTGATCATCCATTTCCAGGTGATAGGCGGAGCTTATCCGCAATTGAGTACCCGATGCACTCAAGAAAATGGGATCCCTATCTGACTCAATGGAACGAGGGATCCCGTGAAGGCGAACCATCTCCTAGTGAAAAACTAAAGCCACCGCTCATGCCGTATAAGGATGAGTCAAGCCCATAAAGTATGTTGCCTTCGAAAGGCGATCCACCACCACCAAAATTATGTCCCAATGTTGCGAATGAGGAAGACCGGTAATAAAGTCCATACTAACGTCTTCCCAAATACGATCCAGTGTCGGCAACAACTGCAATAACCCAACGGGTGAGCGAGTATCACCCTTTTGACTTTTGGCAAACCAAACATTCAACGACGTGTAAATTAAGTAACATTCTTCGTCATCGTTGGCCAATATACGTTGGCAGACCGTCGGTAAGTTTGGAAGGCTCCAGCGTGTCCTCGATCTTGCTGGCATTGAATGGAATTTTGATAAGAACAGTGAGATCTAAGGAGAACCAGTCGGAATGGTTAGAAGTTCGTTGGCAAGAACAAACAGTTGGCTAATGGACCCGTCGACTTCTAAGGTACGAACAATCAGCCTGTAATTACACCACTCCATTCATTGTGGAATCGAGATGGTAGCGCATTTGACATCTGAATCACGGAAAGAGAAGGCTTCCGCATCGACATTCGAGACCCCAACTTTGTACTCTACAATGAAGTGGAACACAATGAGCTTTGAGATCCAATACTGCTGCGCTGGTGAACTCATCATTTATCCAGAATCGTTCGCTTGCTTAGTTCTGGATAGTCCGCACAAAGACGCCAACTACCATCCTTATTGTGGACCAACAAAATCGGACTAGAAAAAGGGCCCGAGTTAAGCTGAATAATGCCTGCCGAGAGCATCTCATGGATGGGGCGTTCAATTTCATTTTTCTGGGTAGCTGAGTAGCAATATAGCCATACCGAGATGGGGTCGGCTGAAGGGTGCAAGGTAATGCAATGCTCGCATTCTTGTGGGGGAGGGAGCCCTGACAAAGGCTCAAACACCTGGGGAAACACGTTCAAAAGTTGTTGAATGTCAAGGGACATCTCGTCGTCCCTTTGAACCACAGTTGCCAATAAATCCATTGAACAAATCAACCAAATTGAATCCACATCCAACTTCAATAGCGACGAAAAATAAAGTTGACGACACTCCAAACCGGCTCGTCATAAAGGCAAACTAGCACACTATTGTAGGTAAATACCATAGTGAGGGAAGCCTAATTAGCACGCACCTTGCCCAGTGAAGAGAGCCACAAAACCCCCAAAATATTGTCAACTCCACTGACCGGAAAGACATAAGCAATAACTACGAACTCCGCAGGGTCCCAAGTGACCGCAATAACGTTGCAAATGCCTGCGGTAGTAGTTTCCTTACCATCACTCAAGCGAACGTGCAGAAGAGGTCGAAGAATCAATGAACAATTGCAAGGTCGAGATAGTTTTTGGCGAGATGAAACAGTGCGTAGCGCCACGTCAATCATTATGACAATCGGTTTACCGTTGATCGTGCCTCGTATCTTCATTTGGTAATTGTTGAAACTACATATAGTCGCGGTAGGCCTGCAAGTTGACTAGTGAATCTTCTGTGATATTTGGAGAGAAATCAGTGTCGCCCAATTGCAATTCATCCTCATCATCCACAACAACTATAACCCTCGATGGATGAGTTGTGCAGACATGTAGTGGATTGTAGAACTCACGACAACAAAAACAGAGGCCTTTAGATCATAAATCTCGATATTCCGATTGAGACATCTAGAGAGTTTGATGGTCCAGTTGTGTGGTCGACGAGCCAACAGATTCGAGAGGGGCCGTGGCGCTGACGAGTTTGGTGAAGACTAGGAGTGGGCACTCAGCTTTGAGAATAGGAGTATCCTGCCGAGAGTGGTGTCTGGGTCGCAGCGTAAGTGCAATTCTAGGAATACGAAGACCGAGAGACTGGGCCTCTAAAATCCCTCTCAGTGTCCCGCGTCGTGGGCATCGCATCCTCCGCTGAGAAACAAGCCTAGAGCGTCGAGTTTCGCTAGGGTAGGAATGATGGCCAATCGGGTGATAAATAAGTCGATTATTCATCGACCGAGCCCTTTGTTCTTGCACAGTGGTTTGGATACCTTCTAACCCCTTTGTGAGGACCTCGATGCGGCGGCGATCCCGACATGGACTGCAGCTATTCCCGAACCCAAGACCTTGACTTCCTTCTCTAACCTCTCACGGACGTCGATTAGACCCTTGCTCCGAGTAATGGTAACCAAGCAGGTCGGACCAAATTGACGGAGTGGAAGAAGAGACGCTAAATTTTCCAGGAACAATTCCCTTCTAAGCCAATTCGACCGAAAATTAAATTCTCAATAATCCCTAAAATCAGGGTAAATCAAAATATTTATAATATAGTCTACAGCCCATGGGCCAAATCACTAAAAAACTGGAACTTAATTAAATTATTGGAATTAAATAATAGAAATAAACGATTGCAATTGGAATTAATCTTCTTCTGCTTCACTTGCGCCTCTTATATATTTTTTAGATCTCCATTCATAAATTCACTTGAAATTATCCATATATCTGTATGTGAAATTGTCTTCATATTAACTATATATTACTCCACTATTATTGTTTATGGTACGAAATATGAAGGGCCTAAATATTATTTCAAAACTTGTCTTGGCAGGTTTGTGTCAGCAGGGACACAAATATTAGAAAATATGGAACTACCGTTGGTGAATGGCTTGGGATATCCCAAAAGGTTTATTAGGTGTTTGCAGGTATATATTGCTCGGAAAATTAAGTTTACAGTCGATATTTCTGCAATGGCCATATATCTTTATCGTCTAATTATGTTGTGCAGATGGGTGAAGTTGTTGATAACATGAGAGATCTCATGACGTTCAGTCATAACACTAGAGTTGGACCTATTGGTATGCTGTTACTTTCCGAGATTTTGTCGTTGAAAACAAGTGTAGTTCCATTCAGTATCACTTGATTGATGTAAGCAGATTCTGAATTCTAAATCTTGAAATTATTGCAGAGGGATTGAAAAATTACTGCCAGGGATTCAAGACTCTTAACCAGATGAAGGGGAAACAAGAAATATTGAACGATCATAGGTTTCATGCAAACGGATCGTGGATGTCTGGCAACAGTCTCGGTCTGAACTCTTCTGCAACGAGAAACGTGCAACTGAATAATTCGAACGGGGGCATGAGCTTCGGGCAATCCATCAACGTGACACATTCCTTGTCATCTGAACAAGTTGGAAAATCTCGTGATCAAGCTTTGTTCGATAAGCTGATTCGTGAGATGATTGGTAGCAGCAGCAGGGGAAAGAGTGTGCAGGAGACATACAATGAATTTGTCCAACGAACGAGCAAGGAGTTGTGTTATAGAGAAAGCTCGGTTGCTGCATCTGCACCATGGAATCTGGCTGATCCATCAATGGCTGTCATCTTATCGAATCCTTCGTCTCATGCGACTGCTCAAATACTCACAGCCAAAACCGAAGTGTATTCGCCTGACCAATTTCCGTATGCTTTCCAAAGTTGAGCAGCAGGGTTCTCTAGGAATCAGAGGTGTGTTCTCCAGCAACACAACATTTGAATTTGGTACCAAAAATAAATAAATATATATACATATGTATGTATGCAAAACCGTGGGACTATTTTTTTTTTTTTTTTGTTGAAAAAAGGATTGATGGGCTTCAAAGGGCTTTACAATAAACAACGAATTGCAAATAAATTCATGAATTTTATTATTTAATTACTATATTTTAATTATTCTCCAGTTATATAATAGGCATGTTAACTTTGGCTGTTTAATTCATGCATGTTAATTATACTTGCTTTTGGTGGAACTTTCTAGATTTCACGATTGTTGTACAAATAACAAGTGGTTGCACGAATAAAACTGTGTCAAAAATTCCAATTCCAATTTCATAATTACTTAGATAATTCCTCGAGTCTTTAACTTGCAACCACCGCTTCTATAATAATTTGATTCCATAAGATCTTCCATGTTCTTATAGAACATTCTAAAACTTCAACCCACTTGTCAAAATATCAATGATAACATCCGATTATAAACAGTTAGGCAAATGAAAAAAAGGTCAAATTATGATAACATTGCCCACAATAATATCAACATGCAATCTCCCTCAATTTGACATTGGTTGGCCAAATTTCGTGTAAAAACTCGGTCAAAACTTCTGAGAGTTCACACGTAACTCGGCCAAGATTTTCAAGAAAAAAAAATCGAATTTTGGTACTGTTTGAAAAATATTTACGAAAATGTAGATAACTCGTGGAATTTTTTTTCCAAAATAATATACAAATCGTGGAAGTTATTTCCGAAAATTCACACTGAACTCTGTCAGGTTAACCGAGTTTTTGTACAATTCTTGGTGAACCAATGCTAATATTTTGTAAAACCCTATATTTAAAAAAAAAAAGGAAAACGAAATACATTACAATTTAAATGATGTGCTGAGTTTTGGGAGGGAGGAGAGGAAGGTAGAAAGTTGTGTGTTTTTTTGTTTTGGGGTGAGGGTGAGCTCAACATACCGATTTTATGTATAACAACCAATTTCTTGTTTCCGTTTTCTTTTATACTTTGCACAAATATTAATTTCAAATTACAATAAAGTTTTTAATATTAATTTTGAAAATGTGTGTTAAGTAAGCAATGAATATTGTACAAGATTGTTATAACATTTAGTACAACATTGACTGAATTACAGAGTAAAATCCCCTATTATACTAATAGGGGGTTGAGAATGTTGACGTGTCGTCTTCTGATTGATTTTGCTTATGTGTCGTCTTTAGATTAAATTTGCCTACGTGTTGTCTTTTAGTTAATTTTACCTAAATTATCAATATCAATTATATGTAATACCAATTTCATTGTTACTGATTAATTTTACCTAAATAATTCAATATCCAATCAAAATTCATTTAAATTTGTAATGTTAATGATTTCTTAAATTATTATGTAATACCAATTTCTTTACAATTAATAATCTTTTTTCTATTGATAGAATTTATTGAATTTTAATTTATCAATATACTAATAGGCATTTTTTAAGATTATTTTATACATTAATTAAAGGTTATATTAAAAAAAAACCGGTTTCATTTGATTTTGCTTCTCAATTTTTTTTTTTGAATTTTTTAAAATTATTTAAATATACAATATATTATAAATAATTAATTTTATCTAGTCTTATATATAATAAAAGGAGTCATTTTTGACACATTCTGCTCTCGCCATGTGTCGTTTAGAAGGTCGCCACGAGATACATGTCATCTTTTCATGACAATGAACCGTTGCAAGGTTTTACCCCATTCTCTTTCATTTTTGTCTCTTCAGTTTCATCCCACCAGATTTCTGAAGAACCCTCCTGGAGATTGAAGTTTCCGTCGCCGCACACGAGCTGCATAGATGCGCCACCGCTCCCGTCTCTCACAATTAGCCGTCCAGAAACATAAGCAGATCGACAAGATGCTCACGTTCTTACGCAAAATCGTATCTGGAATAAGTTCGTGAACTCTAAAACCATAATCGATGGCGAAGCAGGTGTCCAAAAGGGACGCGAAAACCTGAGGGTCATTGATGATTATGTCATTCTTTGCTGAGGATTCTAACTTTTCTATTACGGGCAGGATTTTAGATTGGGGTTGGAGTTTTTGGTGGGTTAAGAGTGGCATTTTCGTGAAAGCAAATCCCACCATAACCAGATCGGTCGCGCCATCTTCGTGTTAGGAAGGTAGGTTTTTTTATTTGGGCTTATTTCGATTTCAAAGAACTGACCGGCGGCAAACTCGACAGAGGTGGAGATGTAGTCTCAATTTTAGAAATTGAGATTCAAAGCCACACGATTTTTGAAGCATTATTGATGATTTTTTTACCTGATATACTCTGAAAATTGTTGAAATGCTTAATTAGAGTTTTCATGTTTGAAATGCTCTGTGTTTATGATTGAGGCTTGAGTTATATATACATATATATATCCAATGTGATGGGTTACAACTTGGTGCGTAGTAATTTTTTGCAACTTAAAGCATGTGTTGATTGTTTTCTGAATTTGGGGTAATCACACCGAATCATTTAAATTTTGCATTTTGCCTGATGAACAATTTCCCATGCTTCAGTGTGATGAACAATATGTTGATTTCTACTGCTTGATTGTCTATATTTTGCAATGTGTGTTTACAGAGCGGTGGGGTTAAGGAGAGGTATTTGGCTTTAGAGATGAAGATGTTACAAGTGACTGTAGTTCTACTCCAAACTCCACCACATTTCTTTCCCCGCAAGCGACGGGATCACACCTCCAAACTCCAGAGCTTGTGACTGCGGCCGCAATTACCTCAGAATTTGCTGCCTTTCCAGGTACACTTGCATATGTACTGTGTGTTTAAGGGATTTTCTCACTTTTCTTGATTAATGCCATCTTTTTTTTTTTCTGGTTTAGCAGCGTGTTTTTAGAGAAAACTTGAGCAGGAAAGCGGCGGCACTAATATCAAAGCTTATGGATTACGTCCATTTCCGCACCAGTTGTTTATTGTACCTTCTATTGGAAAGCAGAGGTAAATTAATTTCTCCTCTTTAGTTCATTCAGTGGTATTGATTTTTAATTGTAGTTTGGTTACTTCTACATTACAAAACTTTTATTTGGCTTTTCTTTTCAATCTCTGTTTCTCAACAAAAAAAAAAAAAAAACCCAACTTTACCATTATCACTTAAGAGAATTGGAGGTTGGGGACGAAGATTGTCTTTGATGTATGGTATCTATGATTTATTTATTCATTTTAAAATGAAATATTTTCTTAGTAGTTTGGAGTTTTCCAGATACAATTACTAATATATATGCATTCGAATCCAAGTCTGTATATGGCATATTTACAAGTGTGTTTATCTATGCTCATGTTTCCATTTTTAATAGCTTATTTTGTGTGTTATTCATGGATTGTGCAAGAAATATAGAATTGGAGAGATACTTTGGATATTTCCTGTAATTATGTGATCATATTTTATATGAAGGGTATTGACTGTCTATGTTTTATGGCAATTTATTGAATTCTTTCACCTTACATGGTTATAGGATCTTGAAGCTTGATTCCGAATTTTGATCTTATCAATACAGACAGGACATCTCTTAGTTTTACTAAATCACTGGTTCTATTGATTTTCCGTTTCCATTTATATACTGTATTTAATATTCTGATTCTCTAATTATTATCTGGTGAAATTTCTGTTTAAGTGGTCTCTTTTTCAGTTTTTCTTATGCAACAGAGTGGTTCCTATATTCTGCAGAGCTTGATAACACAGAGAAGAAATTGGTAAAGAAGTCATCAAGGCTTTATATATCTACATCCTTCAGTTTTAATAGGAAAATTGAAGATGCATCTGCATTGGCTCATTATGTGGGAACTGGATTTGTGAGCAAGGAACCAGATGAAGAGCAATTTCAAGTGGTTGGATTATCTACTCCTACAATGAAAAAGAAGGTGAATCGCTCACGAAAGTGATCTTTCTGATATTAGCTTCTAAAAGCATTTTGGAAGTACTGTAACTTGTGCATCTGCTGAAGTTTAGAAAGGTTAACTCTATCCACTAATTTCTAATGTTCTTTCCCTTTGTCTCTCTTATCTTTGGGGTACATTTGAAGCAGTTCCTGTTGACGTTGCGTTTGTTTGGACTTGGAGATTCTTTTTCTTTCTTTCTTCTCTAGCTATGTTTGATTAGAACGACGAGGCGGTATGTGAAAATTTAAGTTAATTTTTCTTAATTTTAAGTTTCTGACTTACTTTCTGTTACTGTGGTAAGTAGATGAAAAGTGAAGGAGAGACAAAGTAATTTGGATCTTTGGCCTTTTGCTTTTGTGTATGCTCAGCTCCACATTATTTGGCTAAAAATGAGACGTTGACGAATAATTTATCCTGGAACTAGCTAGGTTCCCTTGCTGCAATTAGATTCTCAATGTAATATGGTTTTTAGCAACTTTCTTGGGCCTTTTAAGTTTTTTGTTAGGACTCTCCAGGTTTCGCCAACTGTCATTTTGTTCGTGCTATAATTTTGCCATTTGTCATTTTATTTATGTCATGTGTCCATTCTTTTGCCATCCTATCTCAACAGGTGCTGCCACATGTAGAAACAATAAATGATATGATTATAAAACCAATCTCAAATTCAATGACATAAGAAGAGTCGGACTGTTTGGCTTCATCTTTTCTGGTGGTTCATATACCCATCATTAACTAATATTAATTAAAAAGCCTATGAGAAGAGGTTGGCAGATCTTCAGTCTATAACTTGGGTTCTTGGTCCATTTTACTATTTCATAACCTAATCATATACATTAGAAAATACCCGCTACATTCACAAAGAGAAATCAAACAATAGTTTATAGATGGAATGATGGGTAATTGATGATCATCCTCAGGTTTGTATTTAAAGATATGAAAATGTGTTACAGTTGTGTGCTTTCATAGAAATCATGTGTTACAATTGTGTGTTTTCAAACAACCATTGTTGATATTGTATAAAAGTAAAATGATGTTTTAAATTAAATATTTGCACCATTGCTAGAAATATTTAAGCTACTTTTGACTTTCTTAATGTGCCTCATTTGTTTAGTTTTTACGAGACTCGGCTTGCAAACTCTATAGAACCAGTATGTGAATTGCACTGATCAATTATTTATTTGTTTGATATGTGTTAATTTTGTGTTGTAAATTTCAATTTCTTAGAAATATAATTCATGGTGCAGAAATTAGAAAAAGAACAGTAAATTTGCATTGCCTGATAAGGTTGTCGTCATGTGTTGCGGTGTGGAGGGAATTTGATTTCCAAGTCTTCATTTGTAAGAATTAATTGCTTTTTAATTACTTTCATTACTATGTATACCTTAAAAGTTATAAGAGGCCTTTGATTTACTCTAAGTAACTATCTTCACACCTTTTGCTGAGTTATTTGCAAGTGTGGGTCTTGTGGAATGGAAAAGTAGGCACTCAGTGAATGGGAACGACACGTAGGTTCCAAAACTAAAAACTGGAAGTCAAGTGTGAGAGTGAAAGGTTCCTTACTACCGCTTGAACAATGGGTATGTTTTTTAATGCTTATTTTTTATTTCGTATTTTTTTTATGTATCTACATCTTTAAGTTATCCTGGAAATGTATGCATAGGTGGTTGCTGGTAGAAGATATTCTTACTTGTCAATATCCAAGTTTTCATGATTATTGAAACCAAAATTGTTCCTGCTTAAACCTGTAAAACGTCCTTCTATAAAGGTGCGAGAGTAGGAACTGTTAATTTTCTACAAGGTTCTCTCATAAACCTTTTAATGTATATGCTTTTGTGAGATGCTTCTTCTTGCTACATCAACCGTAGCATGAATTTTAACTTCTCTGGTTTTTGTTATGATAGAGCCCTATGTACATGCTTATGCCAAATGGAGTTAAAGCGGTGTGCATTTTGTCGATAGGTCGAAGATTGGGACTCCAACAAAATTATCATTTGCATTAGGTATTGTCAAACTTCGCTCCATTTATTGACATCAAAAGTTCAAATCTTGAATCATTCTGCTTCAAAAATTAGGTTGCATGTCTTCCCTAGCAGTACCAAAGTTTGCTAAACTCTCATATTTATGTTATTTGCACATACATATGTTGACTATCTCTATGTTGAGTCTTAAATTGTCAAAAAAAAAAACAACGCTCTTGAAGGTTGTTTGAATATGGCGTAGGTGGTGGATTACTGTGGGGAGCATGTAGTGTTATCAATAGGTTTAGCTTAATCATTCAAACAACATAGACAGAGGCTCACTGGATATGAGAACTTAATTTATTGTTTAGGTGCTACATGGCCGTCTTTTGGTGTCTTATTCTTGAAATGATATCTTAAGGTAAGAACAAATATGGTTAGTTCTTATTTTTCAAATTTAGACTGTTTACAAACAAAATGAACTTTATTTTTGTCTTCTAGAGTTGTTTACATGTCATGTCAAAATCTGGGGATGAGACAACAGCCGTCACCATGGCTATTGATGATGACACATAACAAAGCACCACATTGGTCGATTTGGGCAACCATTTCATCGTAATAAAACAACATGCTTCACAACTATCTATCTTTGAATTCAATTAAAGAAGCTCTCCAAGGAAAGGACTCCACAAACCAAGATAGAATTATTGGGGCGCAGAAATTGTCCACCTTATCTTATGCATCAAAAAGGCTATTTGACCAGCTCACTTCTTCTAATGGGACACAGTACACAAATCTGAAAAAGGGCACCTGTGCAAGTACACACAGAGCTCTAATAGTTCAAAGTGCACCAGTTATTTAGCTCCAGCTTATATATTTTATATTAATCATAAGCTAACTTATACTCCCTCCATCTTTTAATAAGTGTCATTTTATCTTTTTTCAACAAATTAAGATTATAAATTGTGGTCGATATTACCCTTCATTAATTATAACTAATTTTAATATAGAAGTTTTGTTTGACAAAGAATGTAGTTAAGAATGTAGCTAATATTCATAAATCAAATTAATTTTGGTATAAACAATTTTTGTGGAATTTATTAATGAAAAATATTTATGGTAAATGAATAGGGATAAAATAGTCAAAATTAAAGAAAAAAATCCTAGAATGACACTTATTTTAAAATTAGTTAAAAAGCCAAAGTGACACTTATTAAAAAACGGAGGGAGTAATATTTTAGAAGAATATAGTGAAACTATTTTAATTTTTGAAAAGATAGGTGTTGAATTGTAATAACTAAAAATAGAACACGACATGCCTTAACCTGTGTGAAATAAAATGATCCTAAAAAAAAAACAATTAGAATTATTTGAACCAATATAGTTATAATTAGTGATTCAATTTCATTAAAAATTGTTGATGCTAAATGAGAGATCTTTTTAGAGTTTATAAAAATTCATAGTGTGTACAACCTTTAAAGTTTAAACATGATTGAAAACAATTCATAATCTTTGGTCCGTGCATAGTTTATTGTTATATTGATGTGATTTTTTTTTCTATCGACATACTAAATCTGATCATAAGGATTATACATAGTGCCCAACTTGAGTGTTTCTTATTTTTCTTTTTATTGATGAATTTTAGATTAATCAAATAAAATTGAAACTAACATTTAACCTATATAAAATAACAAGAAAAATTAATACAAGAAAAACAAAATTGGTGATATTGTTATAAACTAAAAAAAAAAATTACAATAAGCCCGTGCGAAGCGCGGGTGAAAAACTAGTTAAAGAAAAGAGAAGACTAAAACACGTAACTTTAACACACAAAATCTTCACTAAATCAGTGAATATAAAAATAAAGTGTTTGTGGAATGTTTACAAGACAAAACTTTTACAACTGAAACTATGACTCATTTTACACCTATTCAATCTTTAAAGCCCAAGTGTATAACACTACCAAATTGACTTATACATCTATCAATGGTCTCTTTATGATCATGAATTGATACAATAATAAGTACTATATGTTACTTGAAATGTTGTAACACTTGGAGTACGTATAAGGGGGAATAATGACCATAATATGTCTATGTAGACACTCGAAAATACACTACTCGATTATCCCTTGCTGTTCGAAGAAGTCCTCGAGCTCTATTTATAGAAGTAAAAGTGTGCCCAGCCTTCATCACACATGTTATATTTTAGGATCGATCTTCAACAACTTTATTAGCAACTCCTTCACATAATATTGGATTGAAAAACCAATTCCATTTCTTTGATTCTGGAAATTTCCATGAATGAATTTACAAGAGGAAAATGAATTACAGGCTCTGCGTATTGTTGTGAAGGAGAAGAGCCCTATATATACAAAGGTAAAGTAA
Source organism: Galeopsis tetrahit (assembly GCA_963675135.1). Lineage (NCBI taxonomy): Eukaryota > Viridiplantae > Streptophyta > Magnoliopsida > Lamiales > Lamiaceae > Galeopsis > Galeopsis tetrahit. The sequence continues at coordinate 13,942,341 of OY776131.1, forward strand.
CCAACTTACTTAACAACCTAACTAACAGTTTAAAACTAACCAACAAGATTAGATACAAACCAAGAGTGTATCTACTAGTTTCAAAGGGTGTATCTATCAGCCTAAGGGTGTATTTATCAGCCTTTATACCCCCCTCAAAATGGGAATGGATATTCAACAATCCCATTTTGGATTTGAGATTAGCAAAGCTTGAAGGTGACAATGGCTTTGTCAGAATGTCTGCCAGGTTTGCTGTAGTTGGAATATGAACCGAAGTGAACAATCCAGCTTCAATCTTTTCCCTAGTGAAGTGATAATCCAAGGCAATGTGCTTTGTTCTTTGATGTAGGCAAGGGTTGTGAGCAATGGAGAAGGCACTCTTGCTGTCAGTGTACATGACAGAAGGGTGTAAAAGTTGAATTCCCAAGTCAGCTAGGATGTAGTGAATCCATTGAATCTCACAAGAAGTTGATGCCAAAGCCCTGTACTCAGCCTCTGCAGAAGACCTGCTAACAGTAGATTGCTTCTTGGATTTCCAAGATATTAGTGAAGAACCAATATATACTAAAACCAGTAATACTTCTCCTTGTTTGAATGCACCTAGCCCAATCAGAATCTGAAAAAGCATGTAATTGAAAGATGATATCCTTGGGGTAAAACACACCAGTACCAGGATTGCTTTTGAGATACCTTAAAACTCTATGTACAGTAGTCAAATGAGCCACAGTGGGAGATTGCATGTATTGACTAAGAGTTTGAATAGCATAGGAAATATCAGGCCTGGTAATAGTTAAGTAAAGAAGTTTACCTACAAGTTTTCTATAATGGCTAGGATTATCAAGAATGGGAGAATGTATATCAAAACTCAAATTGGAATCCATAGGGGTAGAACAAGGCTTGCTACCCAAATAACCAGAATCATGCAATAAATCCAAAGTATATTTTCTTTGGCAAAGGGTAAGACCAGTACTATTCCTAGCAACTTCTATCCCCAAAATATACTTTAAAACACCAAGATCTTTAATAGTGAATTTATCATTCAAGTAATTCTTGACAAAATTAATAATGTCAATATTGGAACCTGCAACTATCAAATCATCAACATAGCATAGAACCACAGTAAAATCAGCACCATCATTCTTAGTAAACAATGAAGTATCAGCTTTGGATTGAATGAATCCCAAGTAAGTCAAAGAAGAAGTCAATTTTGTAAACCATTGTTTGGGAGCCTGTTTTAATCCATACAAACTTTTATTTAGTTTACAAACTCTTTTATCAGTATTAAGGCAATAACCAGGAGGAGGAAGCATGTATATTTCCTCTTGCAAATCACCATGTAGGAAAGCATTATTTACATCCAATTGATGTAAATGCCAATCTTTAGCAACAGCAATAGCTAAGAGAATCCTAACAGTGGTGATTTTGGCAACAGGGGAATAAGTATCAAAGTAATCTATGCCCTCTTGTTGGGTGTAACCCTTAGCCACTAGTCTAGCTTTATATCTTTCTATAGAGCCATCTGAATTGTATTTAACCTTATAAACCCATCTACAACCTATGCAATTTTTACCTAAAGGTAAGTCTACAAGAGTCCAAGTATTGGTCTTTTCTAAAGCTTCAAGTTCTTTATTCATAGCAAGGATCCAATTGTCATTTAGGATAGCCTGTTTATATGATCTAGGTTCTTGAATTTGAGAAATAGAAGCAGTGAAAAGAGAATGTGAAGTAGACAACCTATTAACAGACAGGTAATCATGTATAGGGTACTGTTTACCAGAGTGAGATAAATTCAATTTAGAATGATCAACAGAAGCAGGCAAATCAGTTTCATACACTTGCAAGTAAACAGGTTGTGATTTAGTTCTAGAAGGTCTTGTGTAAGATTCCTCCTGTAAGTTATGAACAATGGAATCATGTTGTATGATATTATCATGTTCACTAGTGATGGGAGTGGGATTAGTAACATCATTGTGGACTTCTGGAATGTCCACAGGATCAGCATGTTGAAGATTATCATTGTAAAGAAAAGGGGGATCATAAAAAACATCATCATCAATAGCAGTGGGAACAGAATGTGTGTGTGTGTCAGATTCAATAACATTCTTGAAAGGAAATATATCTTCAAAGAAAGTCACATTTCTAGAAACAATAATTTTGCCAGAGGAAATATCAAAGAGTTTGTATCCCTTGATACCAAAGGGATAACCAATGAAGACACGCTTACTAGCCCTGGGATCAAACTTATGTCTGTGAGAAACCAAGGTATTTGCAAAACATAAGCATCCAAAAGTTTTGAAGTAGGAATAATCAGGGGTTTTGCCAAATAAAATTTCAAAAGGAGTTTTCTGTTTGAGAACAGAATTAGAAGGAATCCTATTAATGATAAATGCTGCAGTTTTAACACATTCACCCCAAAATTTAATAGGTAAAGAAGATTGGAAAAGTAAAGCCCTAGCAACCTGAAGAAGATGTTGATGTTTTCTCTCTACAATGCCATTTTGTTGTGGTGTTTCAACACAAGAAGTTTGATGAAGGATACCTAAAGAATGATAAAAATCTAATAAAATAAATTCAGTTCCATTATCACTTCTTAATTTTCTAATTTTAACACCAAATTGAGTGAGAACCATGTTGTAAAAATTTTGCAAAGAGATTTTAACATCACTCTTAGCTTTTAATAGGTAAATCCAAGTGCACCTACTATAATCATCCACAATTGTGAGAAAGAATCTATGGCCACTAACAGAATGTTCAGAAAAAGGACCCCAAACATCACAATGTATTAGATGAAATATTCCAGTAGAAACAGAAGTACTTAAAGGAAAAGGCTTTCTTCTCTGTTTAGCTAAAGGACAGATCAAGCAATTGTTGTGAATACTAGATGCTTTTACATTCAAATTGGGAATTTGCAACAAACATTTACTAGAAATATGTCCTAGCCTCTTATGCCACAAATCAAAATTACATGAAGTATGAAAAGCATGATTAGAAGGAACAGAGTGTCTAAGAACATTATTGACAGAGGGGTGATCAGTTTGTAACAGATATAAGCCCCTAACTTGTTCAGCAGAACCAATCACCATCTTGGTTGAATTGTCCTGTAAGATACAATGAGAGGACAAGAAGCTGACAGTGCAGTTGGAATATCTAGTTAAATGGCTAATAGAAAGGAGATTAAAGGTGAAATCAGGGACATACAACACATTATATAAAGTGAGATGTTCCTTTATGACAATATTTCCCATATGTGTAGCTATAGATATTGCATTATTAGGTAATGAAATCTTGATATTAGCTACAGAGGGAGGCATAGTAAACAATGAAATGTCAAATACCATGTGATCAGTAGCACCAGTGTCTAATATCCATGTGGAAACTTTAAAGGAATTAAAACAGAAATTGGATGAAGAGATAGGAAACATACCTGTATCCTTGGAAGATGGAATTTCCTCAATATGGGCAGTGGAGGCCCCTGCCACAGAATGAGGCATGTCCTTCCCATCACCTAAGTTCTGTAACTTAGAAAAACTCAAGAATTTATCAAAAAGATCCTGAGTACAAAGAGGATTAGAATCCATGGGGTAAGTCCTCTTGGAAGGGGATCTAATAGAGTTATTTGCAGCCTTAGTGGTGTCTTTATTGGGAGGACCCCTAGGGCCTCTCCAGCCAGGAGGAAAACCAATGATTTGAAAGCATCTGTCAATAGAATGGCCTAAACCATCACAGTGGCTACACTTAATGGGTTTTCTTTTATCCTTAAAGAATTTGGAGTTCTTGGCCAACATAGCAACAGAGTCAGAAGGAGGAGGCTCAGGGATATTGTTTAAAGCTCTTTGAGATTCTTCTTGAAGCAATAAACCATATATTTTTGATAAGGCAGGAAAAGGGGATTGCAACAGGAATTGACTCCTAATGGGGCTATAAGAATCATGGAGGCCAACTAAAAATTTCATCACAGCATCTTGCTCTAGAGTTTTGGTCATAAGTTTTGGCAAATCACAAGTGCAACCATCCATAGCCCCACAAGAACATTTAAGAATAGGTCTGAAGCTTAAGTACTCATCCCAAAGAGATTTAAATTGATTGTAATAGCAAACTAATGACTGAGAGCCTTGAGATATGGTGCTTAAAGATTTTTTCTAGATGATAGACCCTAGTTCCATCAGAAAGTTTATAACGAATCACTAATTCATCCCACACATCTTTAGCAATAGAAAAATATTCTAAAGTGTGTTTGATATCAGGAGAAATGGAGTTTAGGATCCATACCAAAACCAGATTGTTCGCCCTTACCCAGGCAGCGTGGATAGCAGGATCGTCCTCCTCCGAAGGAATCTGTAAGGAGCCATCAATCAACTGGATTTGGTTTTTCACGCTGAGACTTCTTTTAATGGCGTGGCTCCAAGAAATATAGTTGGTGCCGTTGAGAGGCTCGAGGACGATGGAAACCGCCGGATTATCATTCTGGTGAAGGGCTAAGGTGGAAAAGGGGTTTTTGGCCGGATCAAGGGAATTAGGATCAGTAACTGTAGGTGCCATGATCAAGAAACAAAATCAAGGGGAATCGGAGGTGAAAAACTCGCGAAAAACAAGCCCTAAAACAACACAAAAAACTCTCCAAGAAAATTTGGGATCGATATGAGAATCGAATTGAGTGAAGCAGAAGCGAAAGGATCGAACGGTATGTCAATTTCAACGAGAAACTGATACCATATTGGATTGAAAAACCAATTCCATTTCTTTGATTCTGGAAATTTCCATGAATGAATTTACAAGAGGAAAATGAATTACAGGCTCTGCGTATTGTTGTGAAGGAGAAGAGCCCTATATATACAAAGGTAAAGTAACCAACTTACTTAACAACCTAACTAACAGTTTAAAACTAACCAACAAGATTAGATACAAACCAAGAGTGTATCTACTAGTTTCAAAGGGTGTATCTATCAGCCTAAGGGTGTATTTATCAGCCTTTATACATAACCATACATTGAGATAATTTTTTTAGTTCTTGACTTGCAACCGCCTAACCTGGAAGCTTCTATAATAATCTAGATACCTCATGATTGGGTTGGAGTAGCCACTACAAGAAAACTGCAATTTAGCTGCGAAAAAAATTGTCGCTAATTCTAATATTTTCGTCGCTAACGTGAGTTAGCGATGAAATAATTTTGTCGCAGGATTTGTTGCTATACGCCCGTCGCTAACGTGTTTGCGACAAAAAAAATTAATTTTGTCGCAAATGTTTGCGATGAAAATTTGAGTTTCATCGCAAAATATTAGCGACGAAAATTTGAGTTTCATCGCAAAATATTAGCGACAAAAATATAAGTTTCATCGCAAAATGTTAGCGACGAAAATATGAGTTTCATCACAAAATGTTTGCGAGGAAAATCAAACATTTGTCGCAAACACGTTAGCGACGGGTGTATAGCAACAAATCCCGCGACATAATTATTTCATCGCTAACTCACATTAGAGACAAAAATATTAGAATTTTTGTTGCTAATATTAGGCTATGATATCCGATTTACGAATCATTCTCTAAACCCACTTTCGTACTCGACTAACCCAACCCGCACCCACACCCAACCCGCCCCAACCCACACCCGACCCACCCCAACCGAACCAATTCAATCGTTCTCTAAACCCACTTCTGCACTCGACCCGCCCCGATCCGCACCGCCCCGCACCAACACTCGACCCGCCCCGCCCCAACCGACCCCAACTCAACCCAACCCAACCCGCACCCACATACCCCCTCCCCCATTTTATTTAAATAAATATTTTATTTGGTCTTAGTGGGAATTGATCCCGGGTGGATGGGCGCCCATAGCTGGGCGCCTACCATTCGGGCAGACAACTCTTTGGTTTATTTTTTAATATTAATTATATATGTATTCAATTATTACTAATTTAGTTATTTTTACTCATTTAATAATTTATTTCACATTTATTAATTGATTAATTTTTAACTTGTAACAACTATATATGTATATATACATGTGTATACGTAATTTTTAAAACAATTCCAATTGTAAAAAATCAATGTTACTTTAACAATTTAAAAAAAAAAAATTTAGAGCAAATCTTCATTCTCCCATCTTTAATTATGTCCATCTTCATTTGCATCATCATATTTATAAATATTTTTATAAACATTCATACTGATTTGTAAGACATAAAATTTGGACAATTATTAAACATTTAATTATATAAATCGATTTTCTTGATTTAATAAGCATAGTTGATTTAATATTAGCCACGAAATATAATTATCATTGTTGTTCTTATTATTAACAACAAAATAAAATAATTTGTTAAAAGTGTAGCGATAAAATATTTTAATTTTGTTGCAAATATTAATTCCAAGAAATTGGCCACAAAAATATATTTCATTGCAAAATAATAGCGACTAAATATAATTTTCATTGTTGCCCTAATTATTAACAACAAAATAAAAGAATTTGTACGTTGCTAGTTTAGCGATGAAATATTTTTATTTCATCGCAAAAAGTAATTTCAATAAATTAGCCACAAAAATTATATTTCATCGCAAAATATAATTTTCATTGTTCTGATTATTAACAACAAAATGCAGCAATACGTTGCTAGTATAGCGATGAAATATTTTAATTTCATCGCAAAAATTAATTTCAATAAATTAGCCACAAAAATTTCTATTTCATCGTAAAATATTAGTGATGAAATATAATTTTCATTGTTGTTCTGATTATTAACAACAAAATGAAGCAATTTGTTGCTAATATAGCAATGAAATATATAAATTTTGTTGCAAAAATTAATTTCAAGAAATTAGCCACAAAATTTTCAATTTCATCGCAAAATATTAGCAAGAAAATATAATTGTCATTGTTGCTCTGATTATTAACAACAAAATGATGCAGTTTGTTGCTAATAAAGTGATGAAATATATAAATTTTGTTGCAAAAATTAATTTCAAGAAATTAGCCACAAAAATTTCTATTTCATCGCAAAATATTAGCAACGACATATAATTTTCATTTTTGTTCTGATTATTAAGAACAAAATGAAGCAATTTGCTGCTAATATAGCGATGAAATATATAAATTTTGTTGCAAAAATTAATTTCAAAAAATTAGCCACGAAAATTTCTATTTCATCGCAAAATATTAGCAACGAAATATAATTTTCATAGTTTTTCTGATTTTTAACAACAAAATGAAGCAAATTGTTGCTAATATAGCGATGAAATATATAAATTTTGTTGTAAAAAATAATTTCAAGAAATTAGCCACGAAAATTTCTATTTCATCGCAAAATATTAGCGACGAAATATAATTTTCATTGTTGTTTTGATTATTAACAACAAAATGAAACAATTTGTTGCTAATATAGCGATGAAATATATATATTTTGTTGCAAATATTAAATCTAACAATTTAGCAACGAAAATTTATATTTCGTTGCTAAAAATTGATTTTAGCGATGAAATTTAGATTTGTCGCAAAATTTTCGTCGCTATTCCCCCCATTTCTTGTAGTGTCGAAGATTCAAAGCCTCGAGGAGAAGTGGATGATTTAAGAGTGTATTTACTATTTTTCTCCTTGATTCCAATTTCTCAAAAAAAGATCTTCCAGGATCTTAAATAACATTCTAAAACTTCAACCGCGCATGTCAAAACATCAATGACATCATCCGATTATAAAGAGTTAGACAAATGAAAAATGGACAAATTCTGATGTAGTGGAAGTTGAGTTAGACAAATGAAAAATGGACAAATTCTGATGTAGTGGAAATTGTGATAACATCACACACAACAATATTAACAATTTTCTTCAATTTGACATTTCTACAACACACCTTATGTATAAATCCAAAGATATATAAGTTAGTAATGTATGCCTGATGGAGATCCATATCTATCAAATACACTAATCAAAACATAACACGACTTATGGCGGAAACTTCATTAATCAAAGACTAAACACTAAAAACACAATGAAAAATATTTTTAACATAAATTTTAATTTAAAATCTATGTGAGTCTTATGGCGAAAACTTCATTAATAAAAGAGTGAGCAAATCTAATACAAGATTAAATAAAACTTTCACAACAGTAACTATGATCTAATACAAGATTAAATTTGAACAGGGCTTAATCTACTATCTATGATCTATCTATCTATAGATATCTAGAAAAGTCTATGTTGTACACGAAGTGGGTATACTTCTGAACATGATGAACACTCAGTCTAGGATGTTACTCGATTAACACATATATATTGATTTATGAAGTCCTCTTGGCTTTTTATAGAGCTTGGAATCTCATTCTAGAACTTCCATGTGAGATCCTATTTTGTAGGATCTCAACCTTCTCAACTCGTGTAAATCCTTCCATATGATTCTAGGTTGTTCCTGATGCTTCTGAACTGTAGCCACATGATCTAGGAGGTTCTCCTTAATTTTGGAATCTTCTAGCTTCCAAATTATTACATAACCTTCTAGATCTTCAACGACATATGACAACATCTAGAGCAACATTTAATTTAACATTCAAATAAAGACGTACACAAATTAGAAAGGTATAAATGTTGTGGTGAATGTTAAGACATTTAATGTAACAATCAGTGTAACTAGTTGTTCTGAAATATTTGAGGTAGATGATTGAGAGAGTGTATTAGACACTATATTGTAGGGATTATATTATCTGTTGGGATATGGTTTCTATTAATAAAAGAAAATTTGATTTTGATTAGATACCAAAACTCTAAGTAAAACCCCAAATATGATGATTTGCCAAGTCTATATTTTTAGGTTAGAAAAGCTCATATATGTTAGGGAGCTTTAATTTTTATTTATATAGATTATTTCTGAATCTATGACAAATGACCTAGAAGCACAAAGAGCATGAAGACAAGTAGCATTGAAGAAAATAAGTTGAAGTGTTATGATCAAGTGACAAGGTTTCATTGAAGACAAGTATGATTAATTTGGTGATTCATATACTTTGGACTTGGCACACTTATGGTCAAAGACTATGAGAATGGAATGCAAAAATCAGAATGGACGTGAATGCATGTACTATTTGCATGTAGGCCCTGAATAATTTGAAAGTTCAAATTTATGGATAAGTTTTCTATCTCCACCAACGGATAGTTTGCTACATCGATCTATAAATATGCCATATCTTGAAACATTTCAAGATCACGGGACATACAAGCCATACACATTCTAACAATATTTTAGCATCCAAAAGTATTCAAAACACGCGAGAGATTAAAGCTTTTAAGCATATTTGTTTGTGAGTGTTATCTTTAGTCCCCACTAGGCAAGCTCATAGATTATTATCCTAAGCCTAGAAAGTGATATCCTAGCCTTTCATTCGTTCTTAAATTGTAAAGGTTATCACACTAAGTTGGAACAAGAACAAAACCCTAATTTCACCTTGAGAGATAGATTGAGAGTATTGTTGAGTTCGTAGAAGCGTTGAGAGTATTGCAACGAGACAAGGTTGTAAGAAATCAAGAGAAGAGGAGAAGAAGAAGTAGAGTGCACCTTGACACTGAAAAAATAAGTTAATTCCAAGTGATTAAGGAAGTATCCTATTAAATTAGGAGAGTGGACGTAGGAGCAGTTTAGCCTCCGAACCACTATACGTCTTGTGTTCTTATTTACTGCATTTACCTTATTGCTTAAGTTTTTGTGTTGATACAACTGCTTATTGTTTATTTGGTAGCTAAGTATCTAAGTGCATATTGTTTAAGGAGTATAATAGGGCATATCATTTATTCCGCATATAAGTTGTTTACTGTTAAGTTCTGTTAGACTATTTCATTGAGTATTTTCATAGGACTTGACATCTATACAACTTATCTGACTATAATTATTTGTGTTGATTAATTGTAAAATATTTTTTTTTGAAAAACACATACACGTGTATTCTCCCCCCTCATACACGTGTCACACTCCTTTTTGGGACCAACATTATCAATGTTGATAACTCTAACCAATGCATCTTGAAACTCCAAAAAAACACTACAAAAAAAGCCTGATTTTGATACCGAAATTTTGAGACGGACACCTAATCCGTCTCTAATAGATACGGATTTGTTAAAAAATCGAGATTTGAAACCGAAAATAAAACCGTCTCTCATTATAAACAGATTAGATACGACTTTTAGTTTCGAAAGTTTTAGATACGGACTAGATACGTGACTTTCAATTTCGAGAGTTTTAGATACGGATTAGATACATATACCACCGTCTCTAAACAATCAATTTTTTCTCCCCAATATAAAACGAGATAAGGTAGTACACGAAATTTGGGATACGAAATCTAACCATCTCTAATCTGTATCTAATTAGTCAAATGATAAAATTAAATTAAAAAATAAATAAAAAACTTATGTATATAGAGAATTGAGAATGAGAGAATATGGACGGAGTTATATTAATTTATTTACTCTTTTATTTAATTAATAAATAGTAAAAAAAATAAAAAAATCAATTAATATATCTTGTATGTATCGGATAAATATAAATGTTAGAATAATACTATGTAGATATATTTTAGGATAGATATAGATATTATAATAATAATATTATTATATTATATCTTCAATTCCATATGCCAATATATATATATATATATATCAATTGATTTTCTAATGAAAATATTTCAAGAATTGATTCTCGTATATCAATTTTGTAGATTAAAAAAAAGGAGGTGTCATTTAATAATTTTTTAAATTTGTATAGTATTTTTTAAAAAAATTTAGATTAAAAAATAATTCTATCATCAATTTAGAAAAAGTATAAACTAATGAAAATATTCCAAGAATTGATTCTCTAATCAAAGTATGTATATCAATTTTGTATGAACATTAGATTAAAAAAAAAAAGTCATTCAATAATTTTTAAAAGTTTCTAAATCTTTATAAAACTACTATTAAGACTTATAAAGAAACTTGTATAGTATTTTATAAAAAGTTTTAGATTAAAAAATAATGCTATCATCCACTTAGAAAAAAGTATAAATAGTTGAAGCATTGCTAATGGTAAAATAGTCTAAATAGTATAGTAAAAGGGATAAGATCAATCGAGATAAAAATAAAAAATTATTTTGTGTCAAAATGAACTTGAAATAAAAATTGAAAATCTTTTTATAGAAATTATTTTTATTTAGTTTTACTAAATTTGTGAAAAATACATTCTAAAGAAATTAAACCTAATCCTATCTAATAATATGTCAATTTCGATTTTTGTCCATTCTTAAAAAATAAGTTTATATAATAAATATAAATATTATAATAATATTATGTTATATATTCTATATCTTTTATATGGAAATATATATTATATGACAATATATATAATATATGGATTAATGACCATAATTCTTGAATTTCTTTCAAACTCGGTAACTCAAGAACGTAGATCAATCGAAGGTGAGTCACGGCATTAATAATATTGTCTCTACCATCAAGATTGACGAGGTAAGTTGTGCATCTCAAGCCTTTATTATAATATATCAATTTACTTATCAATTCGCCTACTATAAATTACAATTATCATTTAATTTAGTAAATTATTGTATAAAAATGAGATTTATCATGCTCATACACGCATATACACATAACTAAATCAGCATGCGTCTAGAACACACATACACGTACACATAACTAAATTCAAGTAGGCAAACACTTGAATCAATGTCAGTAAATTTCAAGATAATATTGACTCAATTCAGGACTCGTTGAATACAAATTTCATATATCCGAGTTTGCATCAAGAAAGATCGACTACCCATAAAGACTGTAGTAATTAAAGTACTCAATTCAGAATTCATTCAGGACTCGTTGGATACAAATTACATATATCCAAGTTTGCATCAAGAAGATCGACTACCAATAAAGACTGTAGTAATTAAAGTAGAATATTAGGATAAGATATAAATGGTATAGGAACAAAAATATAAATTGTGTCATTCAAGTGTGTCAAGTATACTACTGCACCTATCCTGGGGTAGGACTGTGTACTCAAGTACACGGTATTATTACTACCTAGTGGTTGTCCTTACCATAATGTCACAAGTTCAAAACTCAATTTTTTGAAATTTAATTTAATACCAATTTTTCTATATTTAATTTAATTTTAGCACCGAATACCAGTTTTTCTATATTAAGTAGTACCAGTTTTTCTATATTTAATTTAATTTTAGAATATGCGGGATGTCCTAGGATATCCTATTGTTCAAATGTGATTTATCCCCTTAGGAACAAAGATATAAATGGTATAGGAATAAATATATAAATTTTGTCATTCAAGTGTGTCAAGTATACTACTGCACCTATCCAGCGATATCACAACCCTAGTGGTTGTCCTTGAATTGCCTTACCATAATGTCACAAGTTCAAAACTCAATTTTTGAAATATAGTAACATACACTTTTCATTAAAAAACGATGATGCACTTTTCAATATACTAACATACACATTTTCAAAAAAACAAATCGATTTTTTTTTTCATAGTTTGACCATTGACTGATCAACGGTCAACAGTTGACCGGCCAAGGTCCACTCAAGTACACGGTGTACTTGAGTGCACGTAACAATGAATGAATCATTGATTAGATTTAAAGGCTGCAAAGATGAATATGATGAAGAAGAAAAAGAAGAAGAAGAAGATGGAGATTAAACGTAATTTAATTTATTTATTTTAATTTATAAAGTAAGATCGACTTTTACAATTGAAATTATTCAATAACAATTTTTTTTATATATTTTTAAAGTTACAAATTAATCAATTAATTATATATGTTAAACTATTATAATAAAATAAAGTGTCTAAACTATGCATTGTTCTTAATATTTTACAGCTTATTGACGGCGGTGAGTAATTACAATTTTTAGAAATTAATAAAAAAAAATTACATTTACAAATTTAAAAGTTACAATTTGAATACACGTAAAAGAAATAAATTAATATACATATACAATTAATATTAAAAGATAAAACAAAAGAGTTATCTGTCCTAGTGGCAGATGCTTAATAATAGACACTTATCCACCTGGGTTCAATTCCCATATAGACAAAAAAAAGGTCAATTAATGGGTTGGGATGGTGTGGGGTCGGGTCGGGTTCGGGCTTGGTGGGATTGGGGGGGTGGTTGCAGGGTAGGGTAGGGTAGGGTGGGATGGGTGTCGGGTCAGGTTCGGGCTTGGAATGAGGATTAAAGGCTTGGAATGGGGATTGGGTTGTTAACTCTTGGAGACGGATTTTTGCGGATTTAGAGACGACATAACGTCGTTTCTAATTAAGAACGAAATTATAGACGGATTTTTGACCCGGATGTAAAACGGGTCGTTTATCGTTTAGATACGGATTTAGAGACGAAACGACATTTGAAACGGAATTTTGACCCGGATATAAAACGGGTCGTTCATCATTTAGATACGAGAATATACGGTGTCAAATTCCGTCTCTCATTATAAACCGAAAAAACGGTCTCAAATCCGTCTCTTATTAGAAACGGAATTTAGAAAACCGTTCCTAACATTAGATACCATGCGATTAGGAACAGATAGAAAATGGTTCCAAAATCCGTTTCTAACCTGTTTAGATACAATGTTTATGGTATCTAATTCGTTTCTAAATCTCTGTTTTTTTGTAGTGAAAATTAATTATAGGTTGAAGGAATTATCCCGTTAAATAAAAAAAAGTGGACGTAGGAGTATTTAGACTCTGAACCAATATAAATTATGTGTGTTCTTTACATTCTAAACTTTACATTCTTGCATATTAATATACTCCCTCTGTTCACCAAAATTTTGCTCACTTTTTTTTATACATGTTTTTAAAAAAATTATATTTTATTTATAAAAAAGATATGTGGTATTGACGATAATGATAAGATCAAGAATATTTGAATATTTCTATTTCATCTTGTAAATATCTTCTGCTTAAACTCATTAAATAGAATATACACTAGATCACCAATTCACGGTGAATCAAATCTCTTTCTATCATGGTATCAGCCTAAAATACCACAAACCCTAATTATTCGCACCGCCCTCACGGCACATATTTTCTCACCCACCGTCAAAATTATTCTGCTTTCCACCGCCACATTGTTAATCTCAAAGAGTGATTCAACATAATTTAATATCTTCTCTCTCCAATCTAAATTCTTCTTCTACAGTGTTATCATTTCACCTTCTTCACATTTAAATCCTATTCTCTCTACAATGACTAACACCAACACCGATCCTTTAACGTCTGAGACACTCCCATTCTCCACGTTAATCCACATGCTTACAGTGAAACTCACGTCTGCAAATTTCCTTCTTTGGAAAACTCAGATCACATCCGTCTTTGAATGCCAGGATCTGATTGGCTATGTTGACGGCTCACTTTCTCCCCCGTCTTCAACTCGTTCCGGCACCTCCGCTCCGAATCCTGAGTACACAGCTTGGCGGATGCGAGATCGACGGATTTCAAGTCTTCTCCTCTCCTCACTCACAGAAGAGGCTCTCGCGGTCGTTGTTGGTTGTGACTCATCTCGCGCGATATGGGTCGCACTCGAGCAAGCATTCAGTCACGATTCTAAATCTCGTGAATTCAGTTTGAAGGACGAACTCCACTCTATGAGGCTCGGCTCCAGTTCCGTCGCCGAGTTTGGACGAACATTCAAAAGTCTCTGTGATCGTTTGGCCGCAATTGGTCGCCCCTTGGACAACTCAGATATGTCTCACTGGTTTTTAAGGGGTCTAGGACCTCGCTTCTCTAGCTTCAGTGCATCTCAGATGGCGGTTGTCCCTCTTCCTTGTTTCGCCGATCTGCTTCCTCGTGCCGAAAGTTTTGAGGGTTTTCTGAAATCGATGGAAGGCGACCCATCTCCTGCAGCCTTCGTCGCTCACTCTGATCGACGTACTACTTCCGGCCACAAGCCCGCTCATACTTCTGGTAATAGCCAGAAACATTCTGCCTTTTCCAGAAACAATGGTAATTCTGGTCGCTCGCATAATCAGCCTTGGAAGTCTTCTTCTCGTGACTCTACTTCTGGTCCCCGCAAGCCTTATACACCTCGCTGCCAAATCTGTCGAGGTGAGCACTACGCGGATAAGTGTCCGCTTCGTTATGCCCGTACATCAGATCAGCCCTCCGCCCAGCTTGCACATGCCTTTAATTCAGTTTGCAATATTTCTTCTGATTCTGCTTCCGATTGGTATGTTGATTCTGGTGCTACAGCTCACATGACATCTCAGAAGTCTTCTCTTGATTCGTTTGAGCCTTATTCTGGTAATGGACGTGTTGTCGTTGGTAATGGACATGCGTTAGATATTTCTCATATTGGATCTCAATTGGTTTCTCCTGATGTTAAATTATTAGACGTACTTGTTGTTCCACACATCACTAAAAATTTATTATCAATTAGCAAGCTCACTTCTGATTTGCCTGTTAATGTCTTATTCACTGATAAGTTGTTTACCGTTCAGAATCGGATAACGGGGCAAATTCTCGCACAAGGCAGGCGTGAAAATGGGTTGTACGTTTTGGATAGAAGTCATCCGGCCTTGATTGCTGCTTTTCTAGCCAAGGTTTCAAAGGCGTCCTTTAATTTATGGCATTTACGTTTGGGGCATGTCCCGTTTGATATTGTTTCTTTATTACATAAACGAGGATTATTATCAGTTACTTCTTTATTGCCAAATCCTGAGATTTGCACATCTTGTCAAATGGCTAAGAGCAAACGTCTTTCTTTTTCGTTAAATGATAAGCGTGCACAACATGTTCTCGATTTAGTTCATTGTGATTTGTGGGGGCCTGCTCCTATTTCTACCATTGATGGTTATCGTTATTATGTGGTTTTTGTAGATGACTTCTCACGATTTTCCTGGTTATATCCATTGCATGCAAAATCAGAATTTTTTGATGTTCTTGTCCGCTTCTACTCATTTGTTTGCACTCAATTTTCTCGACCTATCAAGGAATTTCAGAGTGATGGTGGGACTGAATTTACGAACTCCCGGGTTCAGCAATTTATGGCTAAGAATGGTATTCATCATCGTTTGTCCTGTCCGTACACACCACAGCAGAATGGTCGGGCCGAACGTAAACACCGACATATCTCAGAAACTGGTTTATCTATGATGTTTCAGGCCCATGCCCCAGCTTGTCACTGGTTTGAAGCATTTGCTACTGCTATTTTTGTTATCAACCGGTTACCATCATCTCTGTTGGATAATAAATCCCCTTTTGAATTACTGTTCAATTATGCTCCAAATTATTCCACTTTTAAACCATTTGGGTGTCGTGTATTTCCTTACCTTCGTGACTATGCAGTTAATAAATTGGCTCCTCGTAGCAGGCCTTGCATATTTATGGGATACAGTACAAAGTACAAGGGTTTTCGGTGTTACGATCCTGACGCTTCCCGTACTTACATTACCCGTCATGCTCAATTTGACGAAATGTGTTTTCCATTTTCGGGGGCTTCATCTTCTTCCGCTCAGAATTTATTGGACATCTCCACCTTTCTAGATGTCTCGGATCCTCTCTCTCCACCTCCAGGCCCGTCTCATTCAGTCAGGGATTCGGCCTCTACATCGGTTTCTCCTTCAAGAAGCCCGCCCCCTGGGCCCTGCACATTATGCTCGGACAACATGCCTGTCCCACCTTCCGTCGAAGAGCTCACCCAACCGCCTGTCCCTCCAGCACCTATTGTTTCTGAACCTACTTCGGTTCAGCCACCTCGACAACCCTCTCGATCAGTTGTTCCATCACACACGATGACTACTCGAGCTAAGTCAGGTGTGTTTAAACCAAAATATCAGACTCAGTTGGCCACTACTAGCCTGCTCTCAGCATTGGTTGCTTCCTCGGTGCCTCGTGGTTTTAAATCGGCTTCTAGATCACCTGAGTGGGTTGCTGCTATGCAAGAATAAATTGATGCCCTTCACTCTAATCAGACTTGGGATTTGGTCCCTCGTCCGCCGAATGTCAACATTGTGGGGTCAAAATGGGTGTTTCGTACTAAGTATCTTTCTGATGGCTCAATAGAGCGACACAAGGCTCGTCTAGTTGCTCAAGGGTTTACACAAATACCTGGTTTGGATTTCTCTCACACCTTCAGCCCAGTTGTGAAAGCTTCCACGGTTCGGGTTATTTTGGCTCTCTCCGCTCACCACAAGTGGCCACTGCATCAACTTGATGTCAAGAACGCATTTTTAAATGGCATACTTGACAAACCCGTTTATATGTTTCAGCCTCCCGGATTTGTGGATCCACGATTCCCGGATCATGTCTGTCGTCTGAAACGTGCTCTTTATGGTTTGCGCCAAGCTCCTTTAGCGTGGTTTCGACGCTTCAGCACCTTTTTGTTCAGTATGGGGTTTCTCGTTAGCAAGTCTGACTCCTCTCTATTCTACTTTCATCGAGGGTCGACGGTTCTCTATCTCTTATTATATGTGGACGACATAATTATCACAGGCAATGATCAAATAGCTCTTCGTCGCTTTATCTCTCGAACCCACGCTGAATTTTCCATCAAAGATTTGGGTCGTTTAAGCTACTTCTTGGGCCTCGAAATTTCGTATACCGACTCCGGCATCTTTGTTGGTCAAGCAAAGTACGCCAACGACATCTTGAAAAAGGTTGATCTCCTCGAATCCAAGCCTGTCGCAACACCTTTAGCCACGGGTGACTCGCTGGTCAGCACGGGTGATTCTTTTCCTGACCCTACTCTGTATCGCTCTTTGGTTGGCGCTCTACAGTATCTTACTATTACTCGTCCGGATCTCTCTTTTGCTGTAAATCAGGTCAGCCAATTCCTTCAGTCTCCCACTATTGATCACTTCTCAGCTGTAAAACGGATTCTACGCTACGTTAAAGGGACTCTCCATTTCGGTTTAACATTCAAGCATGGCCCAGAATATTCTATTGTCGCCTATTCCGATGCAGATTGGGCTCGTTGTGTTGAGACACGACGATCAACGTACGGATTTTCTATATTTCTCGGGGGTAATCTAGTATCTTGGAGTGCGAAGAAACAACCTACGGTCGCTCGATCCAGTTGTGAATCTGAGTATCGGGCCCTTGCTAATGCTGCTTCAGAAGTCGTTTGGTTAATGAATTTGTTGCAAGAAATTCGAGCCCTGCCAACGTCTTGTCCCTTGCTTCTCTGTGACAACAAAAGTGCAATTTTTCTTAGTCAGAATCCGGTGGCCCACAAGAGAGCCAAGCATATTGATATCGATTGCCACTTTGTCCGCGAATTGGTCTCGGCCGGCCGTCTCTCGACTCAGTTCGTTCCGTCCAATCTCCAGCTCGCAGATATCTTTACGAAGAGTTTGTCACGCCCGATTTTCGAGTTCCTTCGCTCCAAGCTTTGCGTCTCCTCGAATCCGACGCAGCGCTTGATGGGGGGTATTGACGATAATGATAAGATCAAGAATATTTGAATATTTCTATTTCATCTTGTAAATATCTTCTGCTTAAACTCATTAAATAGAATATACACTAGATCACC
This sequence comes from Galeopsis tetrahit, assembly GCA_963675135.1. NCBI lineage: Eukaryota > Viridiplantae > Streptophyta > Magnoliopsida > Lamiales > Lamiaceae > Galeopsis > Galeopsis tetrahit. The sequence goes on from OY776131.1 coordinate 13,960,831, forward strand.
AATTCACGGTGAATCAAATCTCTTTCTATCATGTGGAATAACGAGTAAAGAATATTGTTGGTAGATACTCATGAATCTTGTTATAATAAAGTAGAAAAAATACTCAAAAGTTAACTATTTAAATAGAATAAACATACTTTGTGAACCAAAAAATAGGACTGAGTAAAATTTTAGAGGACGGAGGGAGTATTGTTTATGCACAAAAATGTTTCTCTCGCCTGAACTATGTTCACTGAACTGTCAAAATTGTGATTTTGGTGGGAATGTATAACTTGATCATAAAATACACATCAAAGAAGGAGTGGCAATCACTATTCCACACTTGGATTTAGTTTGAGGATTTTGTCCACTGAACTCTGTCTCTCCACTGACTATTCAGAGATTTGATCCAAGGAGTTTATCATCTGATATTTGTCCAATAGAAATAAGTTTTAAAATCTCACTCTACATGTATTCCTCCCGCCATACCGTGCGACAGTACTTTTTGGGACCAATTACAACTATTAATTAATAAACTTGTAAATCATAATTTATATTATAAGTTATTTTATGTAAAAATAATAATAAAAAAATGTAGCAAATTCGTCGCAAATTTGCGCCGAGGTAAATTTTTGTCGCAAAATCCATCACAAATATGAGACGTATTGAATTTTCATGGCAGAAAAAACAGTGAATACAAGAATAACAATAGTAGCAAGAAGTGATATCATAACAATAAGGGTGAGTGACGAATTGAAGGCCGTTTTGGTGATGCGTATGAGTGTCTTGAATTTACGAGTGAAGTGCGCGCCTTTATAGCTATCATAACAGTATATATTAAGTTGCACACTTGCTAATATCATCAACATGATTGGAATTAGTATTTCCCTTGAAAAAAACGATAAAGCTGCTGCCTGCAACATGAATGCAATTATTGCCATTATCTAATCCAATTAATTACACACTGGTTACGTAATGTCAACAACTGTGTCTTAACAAAATCCCCCTAACCTTCACATGATTTCCTGATCCTGCAACAAAACACATAATTTTAAATACCAGGTGGAATACTATGTAGATGTAGGGTTCAAGTCCTGCCCAACTCTACGAGGGTTTGAAGATTCATAACTCGTAGATTTACCCAACAGCAAGTAAGGTGAATCAAACAATTGTAACATGACCTCCACATATTGTAATTCCAGATACTTGCAATGCCCGATTATTTGGTTTCGAAACCTGAGACCTAGAGAGGAGCATACTCCTAAGTCCCAAGCCTACACTACTAGGCCAACTCCTTGAAGTTATTAAAAAAATATTAAATTTATATACACACTATTACCTCTCCGACAAATTAAAATTTAGTCAATTAATTATGAAAAATTCGAATCAATTGAGTTGGTAGGAAATTTTTAATTGATCTCACATGAGAATTGAATTTGTCGAATTTATAAGTTTGATTTTCTCTAACAAACGAGTAAGTGAATAAGCATTGAGCACCAAGGTTAGTGTTCATCGTGTGTGTTTAAAATAAATATTAACCAATTGAATTAGAGAAAACCAACAGTGTTTATTACTGATTTTGGATATCCAAATATATAAAACATGAGGAACAACCTCAATTTTAGATTTATTTGTGAAGAGAAGATTTTGAGCCCTACGAAGAGAGGGCGGCTTCTAGACAGAGGTTGGTAGCCCGCCTCGGGTCTCTTGCAAGGCCTACGGAGAGGGAGTGGTGGATTCCTTGGTGGTAATCCCGGAGGTATCATCAGAAGCTAAAGACGAAGATGAAAGAACATGGGCTGGTGGCCCGCCTCGACACATCTCGGATCTCTTGCAAGGCCTATGAGGGGTGTATGGCGGATTCATTGGTATGCCCGGAGGATAAGTAATGACTCTCCTATCATCAGAAGCTGAAGACGAGAGAAAAGGGCTAATCACAAGCAATGTTGCCAAAATTACCAACATCTTTGCCATGTTTCCAATTACCTTAATTAATTGTTTTTTTAATGAAACTTCACAAGATATGTACACATATATATAGCATGGATCATCCGTTATTTGCATGCATCTAATACGTGATTGTAATTTATTACTCCCTCCATTCATCAAATGTAGTCCCATTGGGGTGCGACACAAGTTTTAAAAAAAATGTAGATAAAGTGAGGGTATTGTGGGGTCCACTGTGAATAAAATTGATCACAAATTGAGTAATTAAGTGATGGTTGAAGGGTTCTATAAAGTGCATGAGCCTACATTTAATGGATAAAGAATATAAGACAAATGAGACTACATTTCATGGACCGAGGGAGTATTATTTTGATATTTTATTATTCAATGTGACATTAATTTATAGCAACTTTTGAAAATTTAATTTCAGAAATTTATTATTTAAAGTGACATTAAATTTTGCGCCACTTAAATAATTTCAGAAATTTATTATTTAAATAATATTTTTTTTCATGACGGTAATTTTAAAGAATTTCATTCCATCTAAAATTCTGAACTTGTAAAATGTGTGGAATTAATTTATTTTTATATTAATTTTCCAACACTTTCCCTCACTTATCACTTGTATGATGAGTTATGACATCTACCATTTGGGAATAATTTAATATGAGTAAAGTTTGCTTTAATTGGAAATTAAACTCAAAACATGTGAACGTGGAAATTAATTATTTTACACTTTTCAGTAATATTATTTAAAAGTGGTAGATATTTTAACTGAAAATTAAAGTGCAATTCTTAAAATATATTTTAAAAAGTGTAATTCTTATTATTGAAAGTGGTAATTAAAAATGTTATTTATTCTTTGATTCAATATACAGGTATAAGATTTGTTTTGGTTTATATTCATTGATTTTTTTAAAGTGATAAATTTTGTTATTGAAAATTGCAATTTTTATTATTTGAAAAGTTTTAGATCTTTTAAATGAAAGTGGAAGATTTATTGTTGAAATTAGTATTTTAATTATTGAAAGTGGTAAATATTTTAACTGAAAATTGTAATTTTTATTCTTGAAAATTCTTATTATTTAAAAGTAGTAGATACTTTTAAATTAAAACTGTATTTAAAAAATGTAATTCTTATTATTGAAAAGTGATAGATTTAGTAGATACTTTTAAATAAAAACTGTATTTTAAAAATATAATTCTTATTATTGAAAAGTGATAGATTTTGTTATTGAAGAGTGTAATTCTTAAATTAAATTGTATTTAAATAGTGTAATTCTTATTATTGAAAAATGTTAGATTGCATTACTGAAAAAAGTATAATTTTTATTATTGAAAAATAGTAGATATTTTAAAATTTAAATTGTTTTTAAAAGCCGGTGTTAAAATTAAATTGAAACTGGTACTGTTAAAATTAAATTGTAAAATTACAAAAAAATTTGTTGGTTGTATTTAAAAACTGGTGTTAAAATTAAATTGAAACTACTGGTACTATTAAAATTAAACTGCAAAATTACAAATTTTTTAGTTGGTTGTATTTAAAAACTGGTGTTAAAATTAAATTGAAACGGGTAGTATTAAAATTAAATTGTAAAATTACAATTTTTTTTTGTTGGTTGTATTAAAACACTGTTGTTAAAAAAACTTGTAATGTTAAAATTAAATTGTATAACTACAATTTTTTTGTTGGTTGTATTTAAAACTGGTGTTAAAATTAAATTGAAACTACTGGTACTATTAAAATTAAATTGTAAAATTACAAAATTTTTTGTTGGTTGTATTTAAAAACTGGTGTTAAAATTAAATTGAAACTACTGGTACTATTAAAATTAAATTGTAAAATTACAAAAAAATTTGTTGGTTGTATTAAAAAATTGGTGTTAAATTAAATTGAAACGGGTAGTATTAAAATTAAAATTTAAAATTACAAATTTTTTTGTTGGTTGTATTAAAACACTGTTGTTAAAAAAACTTGTACTGTTAAAATTAATTAAATTGTAAAACTACAATTTTTTGTTGATTGTATTTAAAAACTGTTGTTAAAATTATATTGAATCTGATATTGTTTAAATTAAATTGAAAAATTACAATTTTTTTGTTAGTTGTATTTAAAAACTGGTGTTAAAATTAAATTTATACCAGTACTGTTAAAATTAAATTGTAAAACTACAATTTTTGTTGTTGTTTGTATTTAAAAACTGGCCTGGTGTTAAAATTAAATCGAAACTGGTACTGTTAAAATTAAATTGTAAAATTAAAATTTTTTTGTTAGTTGTATTTAATAACGGGTGTGAAAATTAAATTAAAACTGGTACTATTAAATTAAATGGTAAAATTACAATTTTTTTTGTTGGTTGTATTTAAAAACTGGTGTTAAAATTAATTAAATTGAAACTGGCACTGTTAAAATTAAATTGTAAAATTACAAATTTTTTTTGTTGGTTGTATTTAAAAATTGGTGTTAAAAAAGCTGATACTGTTAAAATTAGTTTGTAAAACTACAAAAAAAAATTGTTGGTTGTATTTAAGCACTGGTGTTAAAATAAATTGAAACTCATACTGTTAAAATTAAATTGTAAAATTAATTTATATTTTTGTTGGTTGTATTTAAAAGCCGGTGTTAAAATTAAATTGAAACGGATACTGTTAAATTTAAATTGTAAAACTACAAAAAAATTTGTTGGTTGTATTTAAAAACTGCTGTTAAAATTAAATGGTAAAACTACAAATTTTTCGGTTGCTTGTATTTAAACATTGGTGTTAAAATTAAATTGAAACTGGTACTGTTAAAATTAAATTGTAAAATTACAATTTTTTTTGTTGGTTGTATTTAAAAGCCGGTGTTAAAATTAAATTTAAACTATTAAAATTAAAGTGTATTTTTCATTTTATCCCTAATTAATGTTTGTACTTTTTATTAAAATAATAATACATTTATATAAATATTTATTAATTCTAAGGATAAATCTGAAAGAAATGCAATTTAATTTGCAAAGAAAATAAAAGGTCAAAACAACTTATATTATTAATAAGAGGAGTAATATTTTTGTTTCACAATTGTTTACACTAAATATGTGGCACACAAGATAAGAAAAATAAGTAATAAGTAAAGTGTTGAAAAATAATTAAGTTTACGAAATTTTTTTTTTTTTTGGGTGTACAAACAAATGTAAATTAAACGGACAAAATTTCACTTCAATATGAGTCGATGTTATAAAAGGGTAAATATGCGTTATTGTAATGGTTTTTTTTTTTTTTTTTTTAAGTCTGGGGTATGTGGTCTAAGGAACTACTAATCCCGGGGACCAATTCCACCCCCATTTGTGGGGTCCCGTTTAAAGCCAGAGTTTTGCGCTTTATATGGACTAGTCCCTGTATAAATTGTTTGCACCTTAGAGGGTTCGAACCTGAGTTCCAAGCCTAGACCACTAAGCCAACTCCTTCATAATACACAGTATTCAACAATTGTCTTTATAGTATCCTGATTTAAGAAAAAATCTTTCTATTTGACGCGTGAGCCTGTAAATTTTTGTGTCTCATTCGTTACTTGGTTTAAGTAGTAGTTCCATATTTAAGCAAATGTGAAAGAGAGATTGTCATTTGGCATACTTTTGCATCATAATCGAGGAATTTTTTTCTTTTTTTTTTAAGTACTATATGTTGATCAAGTCTAAAATAAATTCTTTAAATTTTAATTTTACGGAATACACGTTATTTACCTTTTAATTTTAATCATTTTTTACATCAATTTTAATTCTTTATGTTGGGATATGGTTTGATTTAATAAATAAAATTTGATTTTGATTAGATACCAAAACCCTATGTAAAACCCCAAGTATGATGATTTGCCAAGTCTAGATTTTCAGGATAGATGAGCTCATATATGTTAGGGAGCTTGAATTTTTATGTAGATAGATTGTTCTTAAATCTATGACAAATAACCTGAAAGCACAAAGGAGTATGAAGACAAGTAGCATCGAAGACAAGAAGGTGAAGTGTTATGAACGAGTGACAAGAACTAAAGAACCATGAAGACAAGTACGATGAAGAAACAATGAGTCAAAGACGATGGTTGGCAAGGTATATACCCAGTACGAGATCGTTAGCTGGAAGGATTTAATTATTCCAAAATAGCCAATGATTTGTTCCCACTTGTCACTGCGCATAACAAATTATGAGAATGAAATGCCAAAATCAGAATGGATGTGAATGCATGTACTATTTGCATGCAGGCCCTTGAACAATTCAAAAGTTCAAATTTATGGATAAGATTGCTATCTCCACCAACGGATAGTTTGCTTCATCTATAAATAGGTCATATCTTAAAACATTTCAAGATTACGGGACACACAAGCCATACACATTCTAGCAATATTTTAGCATTCAAAAGTATTCAAAACACTCAAGAGATTAAATCTTTTAAGTATATTTATTTTGTGAGTGTTATCTTTAGTCCCCACTAGGCAAGCTCATAGATTATTATCCTAAGCCTATAAAGTGATATCCCAGCCTTTAGATTCGTTCTTAAATTGTAAAGGATATCACACTAAGTTGGTACAAGAACAAAACATACTTTCACCTTAAGAGATAGATTGAGAGTATTGTTGAGTTCGTAGAAAATTGAGAGTATTGCAACGAGAGAAGGTTGTAAGAAATTAAGAGAAGAGTAGAAGAAGAAGTAGAGTGCACCTTAGCACTGTAAAAACAAGTTAATTCCAAGTGATTAAGGAATTATCCTATTAAATTAGGAGAGTGGACGTAGGAGCAGTTTAGCCTCCGAAACACTATACGTCTTGTGTTCTTATTTACTGCATTTACTTTATTGTTTAAGTTTTAAGTAACAACTATTACTTACTGCTTATTTATTTGCTAAGTATATATCTAAGTGCATATTGCTTAAAGAGTATAATATGGCCTATCATTATTTCCGCATACAAGTTGCATATTGTTAAGATTTATTAGAATGTTTCTTTAAGTATTTTCATAGAATTTGACATCTGTACAACTTACTTGACTCTGTTTATTTGTGTTGATATTGGCAAAAAGTGTTTGAAAAACACATACACGTGTATTCTCCCCCCCCCAATACACGTGTCACACTCCTTTTGGGACCAACAAGTGGTATCAGAGCAGGGGTTTAAAGACCACTGCTTTGAGGACTAACTTTGGTTACCTAAACTGATCTACTTGTGCACTTTCTGTGATATTTATTATCTTTACTACTTACTATGCCTAACACATCTTCTTCTAAGAATTCTGGTGTAGCTATTCCACCACCTACTGCTATAGGAACAAACCCCATCAACAAGATATCTTATTAGAAATTGTCCATGTTCTCTATTGAGAATTATGACTTTTGGAAAATAAGGATGAGAGCTCACTTGGCCTGTCTCCATTATGAAATGCTAAGGGTGATCACTAAAGGTCCATTTGTGTTCATGAAACTAAATACAAATGTAACAGAAGCCCAAAGAGCAGCTCGAGCACAAGAAATTCCAAAAGATGATGATGAGCTCACTCCTGAAGAAAGAAAGAAGTAGAATCTCAACTTTGTGGCAATGAACACCATATATCAAACCATTCCAGATGCTATAATGGGTAGAGTGCTTTCATTGCACAACTGCAAAGAAGATTTGAGACACATTAGCTCTAATGTGTGAAGGAACTAACAAGATCAAGGAAAATAAACTTCAAGTTGTTGTTAAAAAATATGAGTAATTTTTAATGAAGTTTGAGGAAAACATTGATCAATTGGATGGAAGGTTCACAAACATCATGAATGAGATCAACTCACTTGGAAAGGAATACTCCAAGAGAGAAGTGGCCTTGAAAATCCTTAGGAGTTTGACATCTAAGTGGAATGTGTATGCTGTCATGATGCAGAATACAATGGATCTATCAATTATGCCAATGCAACAGGTGTTCTCAGAACTCAAGACATATGAATATGACTTGAACATGAAGAACAATACTGAGGAACTTGAAAGCAAAGGAGTTGCACTGAAGGCAAAATTCAATGAACCTGATTCCAAGAAAGCCAACAAGTCTAGCAAAAGTGGAAAATGAGTTTCCAAAGCTGACATTTCAGATGAGTTGGCAATGATGGCTAGAAGATTTGAAAAGATAAATTCGAGATTTGGTAAATACAAGAAGTATTATCAAGATAGAAGAAGGAGATACAACTCACCTGAAAAGAAGAATGATGAAAGGAGATCCAGAAGGGACAACTCCAAAGAAGAACCATCTTCATTAACTAAAAAGAGAGATAATGAAAAGAAGAAGGATGAAGATGAGGATGCATGCTACAATTGCAAAAAGACAGAACATTTCCAATATGATTGTCCAGGGCTGTCTTCCAAAGAAAGAAAGGAAAGACGAGCTAAGAGGGATAAGAAATATGGAAAAATGAAAACTTTGAAAGGTGAAGAAGAAACCTCTGAAGATGATCAACTTCCATCTTCATCATCTGAGATGTTCTCTGACAGCAGTGATGAAGAATGCCTAATGGCTATTGAAGACAATGATGAGGTATAATCTAATCATAGTTTTGTCAATTCTAGCAACACAATAATGTTAAATGAAGACAACCTGAGACTTACCTTTGGTAAGTTGATGGAAGACTTCATGACATTTCAAGAAATTTATGATCAAACCTTAAAAGAAAACAAAGCTCTGAATGCTCAGATTGAAAGAATTACTCAAAAGAATTACTCAAACTGAAGTTGAGCATGATCTGAAAACTAATGAGTTGTGCAATAACTTGACTAAGGGGTTGAATACTCTGAAGGACAAGTCATCTGAACAACTTAATAAGTTGGAAGAGCAAGCAAAGCTTCATAAGAGTAAAGACTCGGACTACCAAGCATTGATGGCTAAGTTTGACTATCTTTTCAAAGAACATGAATATCTTAAAAAGAGTGATGAGAGTCTGAAACTAAAATTGGCTGCTTTTTACAAATCATCTAATACAATAGATGAAATATAAGGAATGCAGAGGCGTATGACTAAAAAACCTGAACTTGGTTACAATCCAGATGAAACATCTTCACCATGCCTTAGTGATACTTCAACAAGTATTACTAAGAGAGTATTTGTAAGATTTGTGGCTCAAACTGAAATTGTTGAACCAAAGTTTCTACAGAGAATGGACAAAGGTAAACAACCCACTGTACCAACAATCCTGAATACCAAGTCAAAGCTGAAATGATGAAATCAAGCATTAGCTTGATAGACAACATACCATAATAGAATAGGACAACGGGTCATTCCCGTTGTTATACATATTCTACGACAACGGAAATTTTCCATTGTTATAAACGATATTCCGTTGGAATAAATTACCTATGACAACGGTAAATTCCCGTTGTCAAATATTATAGACCTACGACATTAGGTGGGTAGTCAACGGGCGAAAAACAGATATGACAACGGGGAATCCCCGTTGTCGTAGGCCATTTCTGGCATAGTGTGGCAAGACAAGGATTCAGAGGCCTGAGACAATTTAGATGAGTAAAAGTCAATGGAGGATTTAATTTAGTCCATTAAATTTCTTAGAATTTTGAATTTAGGTCCTTTTACAAGCTATTACACGTTTCAGGGTAACTACCACGTGGCATTTAATTTCCTTTTCAATTTTTTTAATTAAACGCTTGACATTTATTTTGATAATTAATTCTAAGGTTGAATTAAAACGGGGGCGGGGGAAGTTTTTGAGTTAGAGTATTAACAGTCCTCTTGTAACCGATATTGATACGTTGACTTGAATAAGGTTTATGAACCGATTACAAGCATAATTATTTATAATATGAAGATTTACATAGGTATTCAGTGTGTTCTTGTTGAAGATTATTTCGCACAGATGCAAAAATCATTTTTGTGTAAATTTTTTTAATGTTGTTTTTGGAAATAATTAAACATGTGGGAGCTCCCAAATCTGTGTATTTTTTTAGAGTAGGTCTTTCGTGCCATGCAACTCAAGTGCAAGAATTAACAATTTTTTTAAAATTGCGACCAAGTCAAAAGTGGCTTGTGCTTAAGGGGAATTTTTATAAAGGATGCGTTTACCTTAATTAATTGTCCAATTTTGACCCAATTTTTGCCGAAAAATAAAAACAACGTTGTTTCGTGTCATTTTCCTACAAAAAAAAATGGGGTTTTCCAACGACTTTTCTCATGTGGGCACATGTGTTATTTTCATTAAATATAACTAATATTATTTCATTTAAATATTAATTACCCTTTTCGTGAAATTTTTATTCATTTAATACAATTGACTTTCGTGACCATTTTTCCGAAACATAAAATAAAACTTGCTTTAATTTTTTATTTTTTTTGTGAATGGTACTGATGAACTATTTGTATACGTGTGCTTATATGAAAGAACAATTATGTGTATTTTTTAACGTAGTTTCTGGATTTTTTGTATGTTACTCTTTCTAAGGACTTGTTTTAATGTCTACATGGGAGCGATTCCCGTGCGTAATTCAGGGAAATTAAGTTTTATGTTGGCCTCACGTTTTTTACTTGACTACGATCAACTTTAGCAACAGATCTTCGGTTGTGGAGATCTCTTTTACCATATCTCTAATTAACAATTTCTTTCATGATTCCCAAATTCAGCAAGAGATGACTTTGGAGGCTTTTCTAGATTCTTATACCCAATCGCCAATGCCTCGTATCGCATGGCCTCTCAACGAGCCTGGTTGGGTTTTGGACGACGAAGAGGATTTGCATTCTATTATCCGAATGGCCACATTCGATACAAATACTTCAACATCAATGGAGGCTTACATCAGTTTACCTTACCAAATGGCACTTTCAAACCAAAATCCTTCCAACAATTTATATGCTACTGATGGTGTGTTTTCTAATTTATGTCCGTCGGGAGAAAGAGCTAGTAAGAAGAAACACTTGGAAAATCGTGCAGGTTCTACGAACTTATACAACCAACAGATTCTGCATCCAGCTGATTCCAATGTTAGAGGATTTCGTTTGCAGATGAATTTTGATCCAACAAAAGTTCGCACTTTCGATTTAGTCCCTACTCTAAAATGTCTACTCTAAAAAAAGTTCACATAAATGTCAAATCGCTAAGCATTATACAAATAAGTCATCAACATTCAAAATATTAAATTACACAGATATATTTATGCATTTGCATCCAAGCATTATACAAATAATTCATCAACATTTAAAAAATATTCTAGAAATCAAACCAAGTAGTATATTTATGTATGGAGAATCGATCACAAAAGACAATGATATTAAAGGATATGTGTAATCTGACGTGGCAAGCTCCGGCAAGCCACATCATCAATTGTTGGCCGGAGAATAAAATTGTGTATCTAATTGCAACACGATGAAAGGTTGAATTTTTTACAATAATCATAGTAAAGGTTGTGATTAAATTGATATTGAAACAAAATGTGGTTTATTTATTTAGAATTAACCTAAAATTTTATATCCTTAGCCCATATATAAGGATATATAATTGAAACTACAATCACATTCCAGAATTTTTCCCAAAGCTCGTGCCACCAACAATTGATGGATATTCACATTCCATACGATAATGCCAGTCTCCCCAGGACGTAAATTTTCACTTTACTACACTACTGCCTTCCAAATTAGTTTTGTGTATATATGTTTCCAGTGGACGGTAGATTTAATGACATACCAGTGTTTGTACAATATTGATGCAAGTGTCTTGAGAGTATAGCCGTCGACAATATGATCAAAAGTGCAGCGGGAAATATCATTCACGAGACAGATGGATTTGTGCTTTTGATGAGGATCTGGGATAGGTAAGCAGGGCTTGAAAGATGTTGATAAACTCACTTGTCTTTGACACATTAACTTCGATCACCATCTCTTCCAAGGCAGGTGCTCGCCTAAGAAGAATCGAGGCCAACGTTAGTAGTGGTTCTCCCTTTGGATCTGCAAAGTTGCAAACTACAATCTCCCTCAGATGCAATAGGTCACCATCCAAATCACTCTTTGCAGCTGGATGCAAATCAGCACTTTTCTAAAACGACAGACAATAAATTTAGATAAATCATCCGGTGTGCAAGAATTGAATTATGAATACTTACCCACGTTCGAAAGCCATTTAAGAACAACGTCTCAAGGCTTGGTGAAGATTCGAGCAGGCAGATAATACCAGAAATGCTGAATTTATATTCACTACAAGAATTTATTTCCAAATGTCGTAGCCTGAATTGTGGTAGTCGCCAGCCATTCACTGCCATTTCCGACACAACCTAAGACCAAAGTGCAAATCAGTAGCAGTTGAAGCATTAATCTCTACACGAAATCGTCAAGAATGTTACCTCAAAGCCATTAGAGTGTAGGCGAAGATCGTTAACGTGCTTAAAGTTTTCAAGGAAATCCTTTGCATTATCCATCACCTCAACAGAGTTATCACCATAATATTCAAGCAAATCAATAGAAGCGGTAACAACCGATGAGATGTTTAACGTCTTTCTTCCACGAGCAAGCCTTTTCATATCCAAAGAGCGGATATAGGGTACTGATATTACCACAATTGGTTCATCTTCGGATTCTTCTATCGTAAGGCTTTTAAGACATCGAGAATTGACCTCCAAACGATTGAATCCAGTGCATGATGTTAAATCCAAATTATTTAAAACTGGACAACTAGTTAATATTTCATCAAGTAACTGCTGATTCAACTCCACATCGAAAAGGGTTAAATCGGTCAAAGATTTCCATGCAATTGCTCCTTCGTACGCCATAATGCATCCCATCAAGGTCGTCAAGGTCGTCAAGGAAGAACAGGAATATATCACCTTAGGCGGTGTATAGTATTCGTATTCCCAATAGGTGCTTAACAACAAAATAAGTTGTTTCACCTTATTCTTCACACAAAACTCAACCCAGGCATCAACATCGGAAGCAAAGTTCTCTTTGTAGTCGAAAGCAACCATGAATTTCTCCAAATATTTCCCCTCACGAATATCAATGGTCCTATTAACCCAAGACACAAAATTGACTTCATCCATCTCCGTCCCCACGACCCCGTTGTCGAATTCCAGCCTTGGCAACTCAGACCAAAGACATTTCCATCTTTTTGACAAGACACTAGTAATTCCAGCTTCTCGCACATCGAGAAAGGAGAGAATGTGAATAAGCAGTGAATCTGGCAATTCTTGGAACCGGTCAGTCCGCATCTCCACAATCCGTTTATTCGATGGCTTCACTTTCAACACTACACTCCACTGTATTCTTCCCCAAATTTTCTCTATTCTATCAAAAAATTGATGAATTCTGCTCAACAAACAGAAAAAGTAAAATATCACTATTCAACATATGTGATAATAAAAATTCACCATTCAATAAAAGCAACAATGAACAATCAAATCATTGTTCATTCCCACGCCTCAGTCTTGTAAAAGAAATTCAAAATTAGTAGTACACCATTCAGGAATAATTTTAATTCCATTCCATTCCATACAAACAAATAATATTAATCATAAACATGAGCCAAAGAAGAATTTAAATCAGACTAATAATTAATAAATTCAATTCCAAGTACCTTGCCGCCACTGAATACTGCAGAGATGAATGAAAATTAATTTAATAATTAAGAGCAAAAGTATGTGCAGTTTTGTAACTGCTCCCCTAGAATTTGTTATGAGTTAGTTACTGGAAGCTTCTACATTCTATCTTAACTAATGTATCTAAATATATATATATATATATATATATATATATATTTGGTTCGTAATTAACAAACAATGTCTTCTCTTTTGTCTTTATACGGGAGAACGACATTTTCATATTGAAGGAATTTGTTTCTGAGTATTGCGCCCCTAGTTGAAAGATTAAGCCACATATGTTGCTGGCGAACACCTAAAGGATTTATTTTTTAATCACACCAGACATACCGAACAAAAAAAAATATTATCTCGCACATATGCAAATGTCATTTTTTTGTAATTTTTTCTAATGTTGTTTTTGAAAAAAATAATTATGTGACATTTGTTTTAAACATGTGGCACCAATTAAGGAAGTTGGCCAGAGCTCCCAAATTTTTTCGAGCGTACGACTCACACATTAACATTAATTCCTGGTGAGTTGGTAAAAAAGTACCAAAATTGTATGCCCTAAAACGTATTTCCAAAGGTGAAAGCGTAAAGGATTTTTTTTTAATCCCCACAAGACATTTTTTGCATAAATTTTTTTAAATCGTAAAGGATTTTTTTTATCTTGCATAAATGGAAATGAAATTTCTTTGCATAATTATTTTTTATGTTGTTTTAGATTTTTTTTTTGATGTGGCTTTTCTCTACCCACCTTACCTACACTTTTTTCAATATAATATATTTTGCCTTTCAAAAAAAATGTTGTTAAATTATTTGTATAATGTTTGGATGCAAATGAAATATCTGTGTAATAATATATTTTGAATATTGATGAACTATTTGTATAATGCTTAAAAGGAATTGAAATTTCTATGTATTGCCAAAATTAACAATTATTTTTAATATTGCGACCAAATCGAAAGTGTCTCTCAAAATGGATGTAATGGTAAAGTCAAGAAAAATGAGTTGCATCCTTGACATAAACAAAACAATGCATTCAAATGTGAAAATTGAATTTGAGCCCATACATTGTTGGCCCCAAAAGGAGTGTGACACGTGCATGGGGGGGGAGGGGAAATACACGAGTGTGTGTTTTTTAAAACTTTTGCAATTAATCAACACAAATAATCAGAGTTAGATAAGTTGTACAGTATGACAAGTCCTAATGAAATATTCTAACATAATTTAACAGGAAACAACTTGTATGCGAAATAAATGATAGACCCTATTATACTCCTTAAATACTAAGCTACCAAATAAACAATAAGCAGTTGTAACAACACAAAAACTGAAGCAATAAGGTAAATGCAGTAAATAAGAACACAAGACGTATAGTGGTTCTGAGGCTAAACTGCTCCTAGTTCCACTCTCCTAATTTAATAGGATAATTCCTTAATGACTTGGAATTAACTTGTTTTTACAGTGCCAAGGTGCACTTAAACTGCTCTTACCTTCTCTCGTTGTAATACTCTCAACACTTCTACGAACACAACTATACTCTCAATCTATCTCTCAAGGTGAAAGTAGGATTTTGTTCTTGTACCAACTAAGTGTGATATTCTTTACAATTTAAGAAAGAATGTAAAGGCTAGGATATCACTTTCTAGGCTTATGATAATGAAACAATAAGCTTGCCTAGTGGGGACTATACATAACTATCACAAACGAATATGCTTAAAAGTTTTTATCTGTCGAGTGTTTTGAATACTTTTGAATGCTAAAATATTGCTAGAATGTGTATGGCTTGTGTGTCTCGTCCACTTGAAATGTTTCAAGATATGGCCTATTTATAGAAGAAGCAAACTATCCGTAAATTTGAACTTTCAAATTGTTCAAGGGCCTGCATGCAAATAGTACATGCATTCACGTCCATTCTGAATTTTGCATTCCATTCTCAGAATTTGTTATGCGCAGTGACAGGTGGCAATAATCTATTGGCTAATTTGGAATAATTCTGTCCTTCCAGCTAACGGCCTCGTACTGGGTAAAATGCCTTGTCTTCCATCGTCTTTGACCATAAGTGTGCCAAGTCCCCGATTTCGTAATTATGACTTTTCTTTCTCTCACGTCGCCGATTTCGTTTTTCGATCTATCGCATCCTCCAACTTCCGTTTGATCCATCATTGTGTCCCAATTCCCGAATTCACCTCTTTCTTCCTCATCGTCGGAGATCAAGTCGGCATTTTCCTCCCAAGATTCCTCATCAAAGTCCTCGATTTCTTCCTTAATGTGAATGGAGTGGATCCTCCCATCGATATTTATTCTTAAGAGAGTCCGGGGTATTTCAGGCATCCCTGTGCGAATCAGAATTCTAGGTTATTGGAGATTGCTTCGATTTTCCGTGTCCTCATCAATTTTTACTATCAATCCATATCTAGTTGCCACCTTTTCATAAAATCTTAAGTATAAAAATAAGTCATCAATATTCATAATTACACAGATATTTCGCATACAGATATTTCGCATCGAAACATTATACAAAATAATTCATCAACATTTAAAATATTCTAGAAATCAAACCAAGTAGTATATTTATGTCTGCATATTCAATCACAAAAGTCAATGGTATTAAAGGAATTAAAATTATTGAAAAAAGGAATAAATTAACTTTGAATGTGTTCTTAATAATGCCATATGAATACATAAAGGCTCGAAAAGGTGAGCAGACATTGAGATGGAATATAATGAGATTAATAAATAAGGAAAACAAAAATAACTGTTTAATATTTTTCACATGGCAATCGATTTTAACCGAAATAGAGATTCGCACTACAAAAAAAATGTTTTTAGCATCAAAACTTTTTTATACCAAAGAGTTTTGGTATCAAATTTATTTCTCATACCTATACCCCCATTTTAAAGACCTTGTATCATAAAAAAGATCTATTAATAAAGTGCATAATGTGAAAGTGAAGGGTTGGTAAATAAAATACATGTGTTTAATTTCTCTTATTATTATCATGAACATTTTCTTTATTTTATGTAGAAATTTATTTTTTCCTACTTCCCCAAGTCTTGTTGCCTTTTTTTCCTTACTTCAGAGCCTCTGAGACGCTCCTCCAAGGGGATATCATACGTGTTGTGGTAGATGGGAATTGTTGGATCTTTTAGCACTCGTACAACAACATGGTCACCTACAGGTACGAGTTCATGAACCACAACTTTCCATATTCCATCTGTCTCAATGAAAAACACTTGATGTCATTCAATACCACATATTTTTAATGTCATTTTTGTGCAAATTTTTTAAGGTTGTTTTTGGAAAACAAAATTATGTGGCATTTTTTTTTTTAAACATGTGGCACCAAATAAGTTACTTGGCCATACCTCCCAATTTTTTTTGAGCGTGGGGCTCAAACATTCACATTTCTGGTGAGTAGGTAAAAGAGGACCAAAAATGTATACCCTAAAACGTATTTCCAAAAGTGAACCGTAGAGAATTTTTTTTTTGAACCACCCAAAACATACAAGACAATTTTTTTAAACTTGCATACATGGAAATGACATTTCGCTGCACAATATTTTTTTTATGTTGTTTTATGTCTGAATATTCAATCACAAAAGTCAATGGTATTAAAGGAATGGAAATTATCAAAAAAATGAATAAATTAACTTTGAATGTGTGTTTTATAACGCCATATGAATACATAAAGACTCAAAAGGTGAGCAGACATTGAGATGGAAATGAATGAGATTAATAAATAAGGAAAAACAAAAATAAGTCTTCAATTTTTTGCACATAACAATCAATGCACGCATTTGAACCGAAATTAAGATTTGCACTAAAAGAAAAAAAGTTTTTAGCATCAAAACTTATTTATACCATAGAGTTTTGGTATCAAAATTAATCTTGATACCTATATCCTCCCCATTTCAAAGACCTTATATGATAAAAAGATTTATCAATAAATTGGATAATGTGAAAGTGAAAAGTCGGTAAAAAAATACATGTGTTTAATTTCTATCATTATTAATATGAACTTTTTCTTTATTTTATCTAGATTTTTTTTCCCTACTTCCTCGAGCCTTAATTGGTTCCTTTTTTCCTTACTCCATTCCCTGAGACGCTCCTCCAAGGGGATATCATACGTCTTGTGAAAGATGAGAATGGTAGGATTTTTTTAGCACCCGTACAACAACATGGTCACCTGGTACGAGTTCATGAACCGAAACTTTCCATTTTCTATCCTTCTCAATGAAAAACACTTGATATCGATCAATGATACGTAATTTTAATGTCATTTTTGTGTAATTTTCTTAAGGTTGTTTTTGGAAAAAATAAATTATATATTTGGCGTAACTTACTTGGCCATAGCTCCCAAATTTGTTTGAGCGTGCGACTCACACATTCACATTTCTAGTGAGTTGGTAACAAAGGATGAAAATAGTATGCCGTAAAACGTATTTCCAAAAGTGAACGCGTAAAGGATTTTTTTTTAATGTTGTTTTAGATGGAAATGACATTTCTGCATTTTTTTAATCACCCAAAACATACAAGATGGAAATGAAATTTCTGCATAATTTTGTTTTTAATGTTGTTTTCCATATAGATATATATATATAAATATATATATATATATATATATATTTGATGTGGCATTTTTTTTAAAACATGTAGAACCAACTAAACAACTTGGCCGGAGCTCCCAAATTTTTTTCAGCGTGTGACACACACTCACATTTCCGGTTAGTTGGTCAAAAAAGATTAAATTTTGTGCGCCCTATGACGTATTTCCCAAAGTGAACACTTAAATGATTTAATTTTGAATCACCCATATAACTTACCCGAATTTTTTATTTTTTCTTATCTCGCACTCTCTCACACACTAGTACGTACAAAGGAGCTTTGAGTGAATTTCCAAGGAATATTCTTGATTTTTCAAGCAGTTTTAAATGCGTTTACCTTAATCAATTGTCCAATTTTGACCCATTTTTTGCCGAAAAAATAAAAACAATGTTGTTTCGTGTCATTTTCAGACAAAAAATTTGGTTTTCCAGCGACTTTTCTTATGTGGGCACATGTGTTATTTTCATTAAATATAACTATTATTATTTCATTTAAATATTTAATTACCCTTTTTGTGTAATTTTTTATTCATTTAATACAATTGACTTTCGTGATCAATTTTCCGAAACATAAACACCACAAAAAAATGGTCAAAAGAAGAGGGGAAAGGGGACGAAATCCCCCTCTTTAATCTAAATTGCGACTGTATAGGCGAGGGAAGGCCCCAGTCGCCAATATGCTCGTCGGCAATTTAAAGGCGACGGAATTATTGAATTTGTCGCCTTTTTGCGAGTGCAGGAAGTCGTTGCCAATGAAATACTGTATCTGTGTTATTTTGAATATTGATGAACTATTTGTATAATGCTTAAAAGCAATTGAAATTTCTATGTATTGCCAAAATTAACAATTATTTTTAATATTGCGACCAAATCGAAAGTGTCTATAAAGATGGATGTAATGGTAAAGTAAAGAAAAATGAGTTGCATCTTTGACATAAACAAAACAATGCATTAAAATGTGAAAATTAAATTTAAGCCTTTTATGTTCAACGAAACATACGCAAAACATATAATCTTTAATTCAAACGAGCAATTTTTTTTCATAGGTTTGGGGTAGAAAACACCCGCGCGCACCTACTCTTTCTCATTCCATGATTGGTGCAGAAATGTCAAAAAGAGCATTTTCAAAAGTGAACACCTACATGATTTATTTTTTAATCACCCAAAACTGACAAAACGAAAAAAAAAAAAAAAGATTATCTCGCACAGATGCAAATGTCATTTTTATGTAATTTTTTAATGTAGTGTTTGCAAAAATTAAATTATGTGTCATTTTTTTTTAAACATTTGGCACAAATAAGTAACTTGGTTGAAGCTCCCAAATTTTTTCGAGCGTGTGACTCACACATTCACATATCTGGTGAGTAGGTATAAAAGAACTAAAATAGTATGCCCTAAAACGTGTTTCCAAAAGTGAATGCGTAGAGGATTTTTTTTTTGAATCACCCAAAACATACAAGAAGGAATTTTTAATTTTTTCGTCTTGCATAGATGGAAATGACATTTCTGCATAATTTTTTTTAGACATATAGTAGTAAACTTTTGTCCTTGTAATGGTAATACTTTAATTTGAAGTTGTAGATAAATTTGACTTATATACTACATTGGATATCCATCTCACATATGAATCCGTCTCATATACGCCTTCATCTAGAAAAAAATAAACTATGACAATTTACAGTTGTGTCATTTAATTCTCACCCAACTTATTACACTAATAATGACAGTACGTTTAATTGTAAAGTTCGCAAATGACACAACTCGAATAATTAATAAGTGAAAGTGAAATTATTTTTTTGAAACCTTTTTATAAATATTTTTTAAAAACAAATTTCAATTCTATTTATGAAAGTGCATTTGGTGACAACTATTGTCCAACTGGAAAGTTCACGAACGACGGCTCGAGTAATTAAAGAGTGAAAGCGAAATTATCCTGAAGGATCTTTTATTCAAAGCACATCCGATGACAACTATAATCTGATCGAAAATTTCTCGAACCATATCCCGAGTAATTAAAAAGTGAAAGTAAAGTTATCCCGAGGAAAGTTGCCTTTTTATCCTTACTTCATTCTCTGAGACGCTCCTCCAAGGGGACAACATACGTGTTGTGGAAGATGGAAGTTGTAGGATCTTTTAGCACTCGTACAACAACATGGTCACTTGGTACGAATTCATGAACCACAACTTTCCATATTTCATCTCTCTGAATGAAAAACAATTGATGTCATTCAATACCACCTATTTTTAATGTAATTTTTGTGCAATTTTTTTTAAGGTTGTTTTTGGAAAAGAAATTATGCTGCATTTTTTTTTTAAATATGTCGCACCAATTAATTTACTTGGCCATACACTAATTTTTTAAATTTCTATGTATTTTATTAGTGTAGGTCTTTTGTGCCGTGCGACTCAAGTGCCAAAATAAAAAATTATTTTTAATATTGCGACCAAATCGAAAGTGTCTCAAAATGGATGTAATGGTAAAGTCAAGAAAAATGAGTTGGGTCTTTGACATAAACAAAACAATGCATTCAAACGTGAAAATTGAATTTGAGCTTTTTATGTTCAACGAAACATTCTCAAAGCATATAATCTTTAGTTCAAACGAGCAATTTTTTTTAATAGGTTTGGGGCAGAAAACACCAGCGCGCACCTACCCTCTCTCATTCCATGATTGGTGCATAAATATCAAAAAGAGTATTTTCAAAAGTTAACACCTAAATGATTTATTTTTTAATCACCCAAAACTTACAAAACGAAAAAAATAAAAAAATTATCTCGCACAGATGCAAATGTCATTTTCGTGTAATTTTTTTTAGTGTAGTGTTTGCATAAAATAAGTTATGTGTCATTTGTTTAAAACATTTGGCACCAAATAAGTAACTTGGTCGAAGCTCCCAAATTTTTTCGAGCGTGCGACTCACACATTCACATATCTGGTGAGTAGGTAAAAAGGACCAAAAACGTGTTTCCAAAAGTGAATGCGTAGAGGATTTTTTTTTTTTTTTTTGAATAACCCAAAACATACAAGAATGATTTTTTTTTTTTCGTCTTGCATTGATAGAAATGACATTTCTGCATAATTGTTTTTTAGACATATAGTAGTAAACTTTTTTCCTTGTAGTGGTAATACTTTGGCCTTATAGATAAATTTAACTTATATACTACATTGGAGTTCCATCTCATATATGAGTCTGTCTCACATATGCCTTTATCTAGAAGAAAATAAACTATGACAATTTACAGTTGTGTCATTTAATTGTCACCCAACTTATTACACTAATAATTAAGTACGTTTGGAAAGTTCGCAAATGACACTACTCGAATAATTAAAAAGTGAAAGTGAAATTATTTTTTGAAACCTTTTTATAAATATTTTCTAAAAACAAATTTTCAATTCTATTTATTAAAGTGCATGTGACGACAACTATTGTCCAACAGGAAAGTTCACAAACGACGGCTCGAGTAATTAAAAAGTGAAAGCGAAATTATCCTGAAGGATCTGTTATTCAAAGCACACCCGATGACAACAATAATCCGATCGAAAATTTCTCAAACCTTTTTTCCCTTACTTCATTCTTTGAGACGCTTCTCCAAGGGGACAACATACGTGTACGAATTCATGAACCACAACTTTCCATATTTCATCTCTCTGAATGAAAAACACTTGATGTCACTCAATACCACTTATTTTTAATGTAATTTTTGTGCAATTTTTTTTAAGGTTTTCTTGGAAAAAAAAATATGCGGCTTTTTTTTTTTTTTTTTTTAAATATGTGGCACCAAATAAGTTACTTGGCCATACCTCCCAGTTTTTTAGAGCGTGGGCCTCAGACATTCACATTTCTGGTGAGTTAGTAAAAGAAAACCAAAATTGTATGCCCTAAAACGTATTTTCAAAAGTGAACGCGTAGATGATTTTTTTTTCCGAATCACCCAAAACATACAAGACAATATTTTTTTTTATCTATCATACATGGAAATGACATTTCTCTGGATAATATTTTTTTATGTGGATTTTTTATTTAAAACGTGGTGGCACCAACTAAACAACATGGCCGGAGCTCCCAATTTTTTTCCAGCGTATGACTCACACTATCACATTTCCGGTTAGTTGGTCAAAAATGACTAAATTTTGTGTGCCCTAAGACGCAGTTAAGCATTATACAAATAAGTCATCAACATTCAAAATATATAAATACATAGATATTTCATTTAAATCTAAACATTATACAAATAATTCATCAACATTTAAAATATTCTAGAAGACTAGAAATAAAACCAAGTAGTATATTTATGTCTGCATATTCAATCACAAAAGTCAATGGTATTAAAGAAATGAAAATTATGAAAAAATGAATAAACTAACTTTGAATGTGTGCTTTATAACGCCATATGAATACATAAAGACTCCAAAGGTGAGCAGACATTGAGATGGAAATTAATGAGATTAATAAATAAGGAAAACAAAAATAACTCTTTAATATTTTGCACATGACAATCAATGCACGCATTTGAACCGAAATAAAGATTTGCACTAAAAGAAAAAAAAATTTACCAACAAAACTTATTTATACCATATAGTTTTGGTATAAAAATTATTCTTGATACCAGTATACAGTACTCCCCATTTTAAAGACCTCGTATCATAAAAAGATTAATCAATAAAGCGGATAATGTGAAAGGTAAAGGTAGGTAAAAAAAATTCATGTGTTTAATTTCTATCATTATTAATATGAACTTTTTCTTTATTTTATCTACATTTTTTTCTCCTACTTCCTCGAGCCTTGGTTCCTTTTTTCCTTACTCCATTCTGTGAGACGCTCCTCCAAGGGGATATCATACGTCCTGTGGAAGATGATAATTTTTAGCACCTGGTACGAGTTCATGTACCAAAACTTTCAATATTGCATCATTCTCAATGAAAAACATTTGATATCAATCAATGCTACCTATTTTTAATGTCATTTTTGTGTAATTTTATTATGCTTGTTTTTGGAAAAAATAAATTATATATGTGGCATTTTTTTAAACATGTCGCACCAAATAAATTACTTGGCCATAGCTCCCAAATTTGTTTGAGCGTGCGACTCACACATTCACATTTCTGGTGAGCGTGCGACTCACACATTCATATTTGTATGCCGTAAAACGTATTTCCAAAAGTGGACGCGTAAATGATTTTTTTTAATGTTGTTTTAGATGGAAATGACATTTCTGCATTTTTTTAATCACCCAAAACATACAAGAAGGAAAAAAATTATCTTGCATAGATGGAAATGAAATTTCTGCATAATTTTGCTTTTAATTTTGTTTTACATTTATATTTTTTTATTGCTGTGGCATATTTTTTTATTGCTGTGGCATTTTTTTTAAATGATTTAATTTTGAATCACCCATAACTTAAATGATTTAATTTTGAATCACCCATAACTTACCCAAATTTTTTTTATCTCGCACTAGCTCTCTCACACACTAGTACGTACAAAGGAGCTTTGAGTGAATTTGAGGTATATTCTTGATTTTTCAAGCAGTTTTAAAATTTCCATCTTCAATCCTTCTTCTGCTTGTGCTTAAGGTAAATTTTTATAAAGGATGCGTTTACCTTAATCAATTGTCCAATTTTGACCCAATTTTTTCCGACAAAAAATGGGGTTTTCCAGCAACTTTTCTTATGTGGGTGCATGTGTTATTTTCATTAAATATAACTATATATTATTATTTCATTTAAATATTTAATTACCGTTTTTGTGTAATTTTTATTCATTATATTTAATACAATTGACTTTCGTGATCAATTTTCCGAAACATAAAATACAACTTGAATTTTTGTGTAAATGGTACTGGTGAACTATTTGTATAAATGAGCTTGTATGAAAGAACAATTATGTGTTTTTTTTAACGTAGTTTCTGGAATTTTTGTATGTTACTCTTTCTAATGACTTATTTTTATGTCTACGTGGGTGCAATTCCCGTGCGTAATTCAGGGAAATTCTTTAACTACTATACAAGATCTGCTATTAGCAATGTTCCCAACTGGCACATCAACATAATCAAGATATAATCTGATGTTGATTTGGAGCCTGATCTTCGGTTGTGGAGATCTCTTTTACCATATCTCTAACAATTTCTTACATGAATATTCCCAAATTCCACAAGAGATGACTTTGGAGGCTTTTCTAGATTCTTATACCCAATCGCCAATGCCTTGTAACGTATGGCCTCTCAACGAGCCTGGTGCGGTGTTGCACGACGAAGAGGATTTGCATTCAATTCTGCGCAGAGCCCAATTCGATTCAGATTCTTACCAAAGGGCACTTTCAAGCCACAATTAATGTGAGTCGGGAGAACGAGCTAGCAAGTACTTTAGGTTCTACGAGCTTATACGATAGACAAGTACAAACTCTTGTTCACGATTCACTTAGACAACAAAGAATCGATGTCAACCAACAGAAACAAGAAATTTAAGATTCTAATATACAACCTGCCTGCTTTTTAAGATTCTTATACCCAAACGCCAATGCCTCGTATCGCATGGCCTCTTGTTACGGAATAAGTCAAACATTCCTTGTATATAGGATTTATGTTGGGTTTTGGACGACGAAGTGGATTTGCATTCTATTATCCGAATTGACCAATTCAATACAAACTTCGATTCAGATATTACCAAATGGCACTTTCAAGCCACAATCCTTCCAACAATTTATTTACTACTGATGGGGTGTTTCCTAATTCATGTTCGTCGGGAGAAAGAGCTAGTAAGAAGTAACACTTGGAAAATCGTGCAGGTTCTACCAACTTATACAACCAAGAGATTTATCACGAGTTTCTGTTGATACCACAACAGATTCTGCATCCAGCTGATTCCAATGTTAGAGGATTTCGTTTGCAGACGACGAAACAGCTGGTACTCAATTTTGATCCAACTAAAGTTCGCACTTTCGATTTAATATTGTTAATTTTGGCACTTGAATTGCACGACACAAAAATCCTACTCTAAAAAACAGTACACATAAGTCATCAACATTCAAAATATTTAATTACACAAATATTTCTGCATTTGCATCCAAGCATTTTACAAATAATTCATCAACATTTAAAATATTCTAGAAATCAAACCAAGTAGTATATTTATGTCTGGAGAATCAATAAAAAATTTGTGTCTTATAAGCATTATACAAATAAATCCTTGGTATCAATACTTTTTTTTTTATGTTGCGTATTTTAAAAACATGTTGCACCACCTACGCAACTTGGCCAGAGCTCCCAATTTTTTTTAGCGTGCGACGACTCACACACTCACATTTCCGGTGAGTTGGTCAAAAAGTACCAAAATTGTACGCCTTAAGACGAATTTTTGTGTGATGCAAATGACATTTTTAATCACCCAAAACTTACACACTTAAAAGATTTATTTTTTAATCACCCAAAACTTACAGGACGAAAATTCGCACAGATGCAAATGACATTTCTGTGTGATTTTTTTTAATGTTTTTTTTTTTTTTTTAGATTTAGCATTTTTTTTTAAACACGTGGCACCAACTAAGCAACTTGGCCGGAGCTCCCAAAATTTTTCCAGCTTGCGTTGACTAGCTCACACACTCACATTTCCGGTGATTTGGTCAAAAGGAACAAAAATTGTACGTCCTAGGATGTATTTCCACAAGTGGACACTTAAAAGATTTATTTTTTAATCACCGAAAACCTACAGGACGAAAAAAATTAATATTCTCGCACATGCAAATGATATTTCTGTTTAATTTTTTTCCATTGTTGTTTTTGGATTTTTCTTTTTTATTTTTGATGTGGCATTTTTTTTAAACATGTGGGACCAACTAAGCAACTTGGCCGGAGCTCCCAAATTTTTTCCAACGTGCGAATCACACATTCACATTTATGGTATGTTTGTGCGCCCTTAGACGTATTTCCAAAAGAGAATTGCACACTCACATTTTTTATGTGGCGTTTTTTTTAAAGATTTGGCACCAACTAAGCAAATTTGTCGGAGCTCCAGAATTTTTTCCAGCGTGCGAAGCACACTCGCATTTCTGATGAGTTTGTCAAAAATGACCAAAATCGTGAGTCTTGTCGTGATTCTAACACCCAATCACCAATGCTTATCATATGCCTTCTCAACAAGCTTGGAGGGATTTCAAAAGTTGTTTTGAAGAGAAGGATAATCAAACTATCTCTTCTATTTTGTCTTTATACAGGAGAAAGATGTTTCGTATTGAAAGAAATTTGTTTCTGCGTATTACGCCCCTGGTTCAAAGATGAGGTGGTGTTCTCTCAATATTGAGCCACACACTGCTGGTGTTTTCTGCCCCAAATCTAATTTTTGTATTTTTATGAAAATTTATGAACAAAAATTGCTTGTTGGAACTAAAGATTATATTCTTGCGTATGTTTCGTTGAACATAAATTGCTCGTTTCTGGAGACATGGTGCTGCCAATTATGTGGTTTGAAATAAGGTTAAAATATGTTCACAACTATATTCATTATTCTGAGAGGTTAAAATATTTTTGGTCCCATATATAACCTGTCTACTACTCAATTTTGATCTAAAAAAAGGTTGACGCTTTCAATTTAGTCGCAATATTAAAAAAAATGTTAATTTTGACACTTGAGTTGCACGGCACAAAAGGCCTGTTCTATAAAAAAGTACACGTAAATGTCAATCGCACTTAAGCATTATAAAAATAGTTCATCAATATTCAAAATAATTACACTTATACTCTCTTTGTCCAATTTTATTATTCTCACTTTCCTTTTTTTGGGCCCAAGACAAAATACGCATCCCAATACTCCCCCACACTCGTGGGCCGAATAATCAACTCTTACCCTTTTTGGGGAGGAGGCCCATCGAGTGGACAATTTAAATGGGTGGAGTGCTTTCCGCAGGAATCGAACCCAGGTCGTTTTGCCCGGTTTGCTCTAATACCATGAAAGAATTTCTTCTCATCTAAAAGTCCGAACTTGTACAGAGGTTGGGAATTAATTCTTGTATATTATAATTCCTAATAAAAGAAAACAACCAGTGTCCGTACCACGACAAAGATCCCCCAAGAGTTGGGTCAAAATAGTTAATTGATGGCTTGAATTCAAACGCACGTGGCAGCGCCCCTAAATTAATTAAACACAGATTCTCCAAACACATAAATCTGAAAAAATGTACAATAAAATCATTATTTTCCAGAGCCCCTAAATATTTTACTCCGTAATATTTTTTAAAGGATTGAAATTGAACATTTGGCCCGAGCCCCTAAATCTTTTCAAGCATGCAAGCTGTATGCAAATATTTTCAGCGAATTTAGAATTTTCCGACAAAAAAAAAGACTAAAACTAGAAAGAAAAAAAAAAGACCAAAATTGTACGACCTAAGACAAATTTGAAAAGCAAAAACTTAAAAGATACTCCGTAGAGAATTAAAGTATAAAAATTAAAAAAGAAATTCAACAGAAAGACGACAAAAGAAAATAATCAGTGTCCGTACCACGACAAAGATCCCCCAAGAGTTGTGTCAAAATAGTTAATTGACGGCTTGAATTCAAACGCATGTGGCAGCGCAAAAGAGAAACCCTAGGAGCGGCATACCAAAAAATGTACTTCACCGGATATATAGTTTGGATTGACTTCTAATATATATATTGTTACATTACAGTATATATAAGGCCAATATATGACCCTTAGAATCTATAAACCTAATGGTTACGAAACCAAGTGTATAATAAAATAGACGAAGCGTGATAGCTGCAGCGACTAGTTAGATGACCCTAGTATGATTATAAATTTGAATCATTTTTTAGTGAAAACAATTAAAGCTAGTACCTTTTAAAAATATAAAGATTTGAATTGCAGTGTACAACTATTAATACAAGTTTTTGACTATGTGACTGGATATATTAAAAGTTTTTTATAAGGAAATCATAAAAGAGAAAAAGAAAAAGGCATGCAAAAAGTTTTTTAAAGTATCGCCTCTCTATTCGTTAATATCGTTCATATAACTAGACCGAATCCAAAAACTTATTCCATTCATTTCGTAATTACTTTTACATTTTTTTTTAATACGGATATACCGAAATTAGTTTCACATTTATATTTCACCATGCTGGGCTTTTTGTGGTTTTACCCAACTAAATATTTCATCTCTTATCTTGTTTCATTTTTTGGTGTTTCACTAATATATATTTTATTTTATAAAATGTTATATTAAGAGATTTTTTTTTCATCTTATCTCTCTATACCCTATAATACCAAACAGAAGCATAATAACCTATGTAGGGACACCTGTCTTATAAATAGGGCTAGCTTGAGCCTTGTAGTGATGCCAACACATTCCTTGTTTAGGGAAGTGACGTTATAAATTGGCCACATACACTCTTCATCTTCATCTTCATCTCCATCTTCATCTTCATCTCTATTTTCATCTTCAATAATTTTCTTCCCCTCAACAGCCTCTTTCCAATTCTGCAATTCATTTTCCGTCGAAAAAACAAGTGTAGAGTGCTAGCTCCTAATTCTGGTTCTTGACCGTAAAGAGATCTGATCATGTCAACTATGAACCTGCTTTCTACTCTTGATACGTGTTATCTATGACAAGCCAACTATAAGAGTAGCAGAATTAATGGGATTGAATGAATGTTTATTGATCAGATTTGCGTATTCTTATAGTTTACAATGTGATGAGATATTGCTGAAATATCTCAACCAATTCTATCTTACCTAAGTTACACTAGAAACAGGGATATTCAAATATACAAAGAACAAGTCTTATTATCTAGAATCTTCCATAATACGCCCCCGCAAAATAGACGTTCCGTCGGCAACGGCAATTTTGGAACGAAGAAGTTCGAACCGAGTACGAGGAAGTGACTTCGTTAAGACATCCGCCAACTGATCAATTGTACTGACATATGATACCGAAAGCAGGCCCTTCGAAGCTAGATCACGGACAAAGTGAATGTCGATCGCTATATGTTTCATTCGAGAGTGTTGAATAGGGTGAAGAGCTAGACGTGTGGCACTCATATTATCGCACAATAGCCGCGGCGTGGTGGAGATAGGAACACCAAGTTCCTTGAATAGATTGGTAATCCATCCAAGTTCAGAAGCAGCGGAGGCCAGGGCTCGGTATTCGGCCTCCGTCGATGAGCGGGCAACACCAGTTTGCTTTCTAGAACGCCACGAGATAGGATTACCACCTAAAAATATTATGTACGCAGAAGTGGATTTGCAGTCCCTTGGATCCCCCGCAAAATCCGAGTCAGAATAAGCTGTCAAATGAAGGTTAGACGGCTTGCGTAGGAGCAGGCCATGGTGGAGCGTGCCTTTGATATATCTGAACAGGCGCTTAACTGAAGCCCAATCAGACCCAGAGGGAGCAGACATACGCTGCGCCAACCGATTGACTGTGAACGATATGTCCGGACGAGTGAGCGCAAGATACTGCAAACCTCCAATTGCACTCCTATACTCAGAGGGATCAACTTGGCCGTCAAGTGAGAGTGTATTTAAGTTGCTGGGCGTCCGTAGAGGTTTTGCGCCGTCCATGTGATGGCGACGAAGCAAATCAACCATATATTTGTGTTGAGATAGAAACAAGCCCTCCTTGCAACGAGCTACTTCCACCCAAAGAAAGAAGGAAAGAGGCCCTAGATCTTTGACAGCAAATTTAGATTGTAGATGGGAGAGTAAACTAGTAACCGTAGATGCACAAGAACCGGTGACAATCAAGTCATCAACATAAATGAGAACAAAAATCCGAGTGGAGTCTCTAGTGTAGATAAATAAAGACGTATCAGCTTGGGACTGCATAAAACCAAATGTAACAAGGGCTGAGCTAAGGGCAATGTACCACGCTCGTGGGGCTTGACGTAAACCGTAAAGTGACTTCCGGAGAAGACATACGTGAGAGGGATTAACGGAGTCCACAAAACCGGGGGGCTGTGACATATATACCGGCGTTGTGAGATTCCCGTGTAAGAATGCATTGCTTATATCGAGCTGTCGTAAGGGCCAATTAGCTGAGAGTGCAAGTGTTAGAACTGTGCGGATCGTGACTAGTTTCACCACGGGACTGAAAGTTTCAAAGAAATCTACGC
The DNA here is from genome assembly GCA_963675135.1 of Galeopsis tetrahit. Classification (NCBI taxonomy): domain Eukaryota; kingdom Viridiplantae; phylum Streptophyta; class Magnoliopsida; order Lamiales; family Lamiaceae; genus Galeopsis; species Galeopsis tetrahit. The sequence goes on from OY776131.1 coordinate 13,991,028, forward strand.
CGGGACGTTGATGAAATCCCTTTGCCACAAGTCGAGCCTTATAGCGATCAATTGTCCCATCTTGCTTTCGTTTAATACGAAACACCCACTTGCAACCCACAATATTAGCATGAGAAGGAGGAGCAACGAGATCCCACGTGCCATGACGTTGCAAAGCGGTGAACTCTTCCGCCATAGCTTGACGCCAAAGGGGATTGGACATGGCCTGAGAAACACATGATGGTTCAATATCAGTAGGAAGTGGATGCTTTGTAGCTGTAAATAACTGCTTAGGTTTGAAGATCTGATTTTGTGCTCGGGTTCGCATGGGATGCGTACGAGTCGGCTGGGGGGGCGGTGCAGTAGGTGGCACAGGTAGGTCAGGCGAAGCAGAAATAGACGAGATTGGATCCTGAGCAGTAGGTGGAGGAGATAAAGGTGGTACTTGTGCAATTGGTGTAGTAGTTGTAGGAGCCAAAATGAGACGAACATTATTCTCATAATTATCTCTTGCGGGAGCCGATGGAGTGAAACACCAGAAGGTGGACTCGGAAAACTTGACATGACGAGATGTGAAGATACGACATGTCTCAGGATCATAGCAACGATAGGCACTCTGACTCGTAGAATAGCCTACAAATATGCATGGTTTCGATGGAAATGATAATTTTCCAACAGTGTATGGACGGAGCCAAGGGAAACAAATACATCCGAATGTGCGTAGTTTATAATAGTTTGGCACTTTCCGAAATAACACTTGAAAAGGACTGTCATTATTTAGGACGCTTGATGGAGTGCGATTAATAAGATAAGTAGCTGTTTGAACAGCAAACGACCAATAATTCTGAGGCAGGCGAGCATGATGCAACAATGTGCGTGAGATTTCAATAATATGGCGATTTCGACGCTCAGAAATGCCGTTCTGTTGTGGAGTGTGTGGAGCTGTGGTAAGCCAATTAATACCATTAGTTGCAAGATATGGTCTTAATGCCAAGAATTCACCTCCATTGTCCGTGTAAAAATTCTTGATTTGAGTATTAAATTGTTTCTCAACTAAGGTGCAAAATTGCCGAAAAATTTGTGCAACTTGAGACTTGGCATTTAACATGTAAACCCAGCAGTATCGACTAAATAAATCCACCAAAAGCAAGAAATAACGACATCCATCAATAGAAGTAGGCGCATGGCCCCAAACATCGGCATAAATAAATTCCAAAGGGCTTAATGCAATAAACGTAGAATCACCAAAAGGTAGTCGATGAGCCTTACTCACATTACAAGAAACACAATCATCAGGCACAGGAGCCGATTGTTGCAGAACTGGTAATTTAAATTGAGATAAAATAAATGAACTTGTTCGTCTTGAAGGGTGACCAAGACGTGCATGCCAGTGATAAGGGGTGGTACGTACACCAAGAGCAGCAAACTTTGGTTCCGAACCAGAGATAGGAGGAGTTAATCGATAAACACCGTCTTTACATGGCCCTCGAGCTAGTTCCGCCCCCGTTGAAGGATCCTTAATTGAGAAATAATGGGGAAAAAATTCCAAAGAAACATTATTCGCCTTGGTGAATTGATGAACAGAAATAAGATTTTTCGATGCACCAGGGACGCACAACACATCCGATAATAAAAATGTATGAGAGGGAGTATGAATTCGAGAGGTACCAGTGTGAGTAATAGGGAGTCGTGAGCCATCAGCAATCTGTACCTCATCAGTGCCATCGTACTCGGAATGAATTGAAAGATTGCTTAGATCACCTGTTAAATTGTGAGATGCTCCAGAATCCATGAGCCATTGGGGCTGAGTTTGCATTTGGGGCGGAGATTGAGCGATATTGGCAGTAGGCGGAGCTCGTGTGCAATAAGGAGCTGTATGACCTGTAAAACCACATAATTGGCATATAATGGGATTATTAGTGGTATTGCGATTATGTTGAAAGGAGCCATGTGCACCACCACGACCACGGCCATGGCCTCCACCGCCACGACCACGATAGTTCGATTGGGAGCCACGAAAATTCCCATACCTCCTGTTAGAATTACGTTGATTAAAAGAAGAAGAACCAGATTGTTGTGCGACATTAGCTGTTGCAACAAGGGTAGCAGATTCAGACTCAATATGTTTGAGATACAACTCATGTTCAATGAGGCGATCACGTAGTTCCTCAAAGCGAAACGGTGTTTCACGAGTTCGAACTGAACTCACAATGTCACGGTACTCAGGGCTGAGCCCGTTAACAATATATAACGTCAGGTCATCGTCTTTAATTGGAGTATCAATAAGAGCAAGTTCATCAGTCATACTCTTGATGTAATTAACATACTCTGATATAGATCGATTCTTAATGGTTGCCTTTGTAAGGGCGGTTTTAAGATGCATGACATGCGCCCGAGAGGTGCTCGCAAAGGCACTAGTGAGAGTCTTCCAGGCCTCAGCTGCTGTAGTGACAGAGGATAGGAGCGGAAGAATATCCGGCGAGACGGAGCCCAGAATTGCCGCCAGGAGTAATTGATCTTGCTTGAACCAATGAAGTGCGCCAGTTGGATCTGTGGTGGAGTTAGGCTTGGGTGTGGTACCATCAATATGACCAATCAAGGAAAGGTCATTCAAGAGAGCACATAAATGTGTGCGCCATGAAGGGAAATTGATGGAAGTGAGTTTGATTGGAAGATGGTGATGGGCTGAGATCGGTACCAGGGATGGGGTCGAAGAAGAAGAAGACCCAACAACTTCTGTGGTGGGAGTACTGCTGGTCGACATGTTAAGCAGAAGAAGGATCGAAAAAAAAATCTCGGTAGAGAAGGGCTAATCTGATACCATATAAGAGTAGCAGAATTAATGGGATTGAATGAATGTTTATTGATCAGATTTGCGTATTCTTATAGTTTACAATGTGATGAGATATTGCTGAAATATCTCAACCAATTCTATCTTACCTAAGTTACGCTAGAAACAGGGATATTCAAATATACAAAGAACAAGTCTTATTATCTAGAATCTTCCATAATACCAACATCCTCGATCTCAAGAAGATCCAGCTTCTTCAGGTATATACATATATATAATTGAATTGAATTTGGATGTTGTTCTGTTTGCATTAATTGAAACACTTTTTGTGTCCAAATTTTGGTGGTTTTTTTATTTTACAAATAATTTTTTAACTATTTATTATGGTTGCAGAATCAAAGCATTTTGCACTGAGCTTAACAAACCCTAACGGCGGTTTAATGTCGCAACTTCTCGATTCGCTCGAAATCGGGTCGTTTATCGACATTAAAGGGCCGTTAGGGCACATTGAGTACACGATGATCGCGGGAGGCACGTGCATCTATCAAGTGATGCAAGCGATTTTGAAGGACGAGACGGAGATTTACGCGAATCGGACGGAGGATGACATTCTTCTTGGTGATGAGCTTGATGTATGGGCGGAGAAGTACCCAACAAGAGTTAAAGTGTGGTATGTGGTTCAAGAAAGTATACGTGAGGGGTGGAAATATAGTGTAGGCTTTGTTACGGCGAATATTCCCTTGTGTTGGCCTGTGGACCCAAATTTGGAGAAGATGGGATACGATACCAAGGAATCTTTATTGGTGTTTTAGAGGGAGGGAAATTAATATATGAAATTAATGATGTTGATAATAATAGAGGAGAGGAGAGGAGAGGAGGATTTGCAATTTAATTCTAACTACTTGTAAATATTATATATATTTGTACTCCATAATTATTCAAACTATAGAAGGCCGGATTTGCATTCAACTAGATAGTTTCATTTAAGTTTGGAGGGAGATTTCGTGTGTTTACCTTCATTTTTATTGCACCGTTTGTCCTATAATTGTTTAACTTTGTTGGATGAGATTTTTTGTGAAAGAAATTGTTTGAGGCTTCATTGTTGGTTCTTGAAATTTGGTTGAGCTTGTTGGTAATGATTGATATTTGCTTGTTCATTTACTTATGTGAAGATCTTTGTTTGGTTTGGTGCTTTTAATTCATGATAGACAAGCCCGTGAGCTTTAGAGCCTTTAGACTTTCATATATTTTGGTCTATTTTCTTTCATTTCAGTATCATTCATGCTTGTGTGCTCTACAACTTGCCAATTGTCTTGTTTGATGCTACTTTTTGTGTGAGGTTTGTGAAAGTGATATGAGGCCATCTTTATTTTGAACAGTCACTTAGCCAAATTGTCCATACCAAATGATATTTTTCCGTAGTTAGCCACTTTGAGCCTATTGACTTGTATTCTTTGGCAACCTACAAAATTTAGCCTATTTGTCCATCTTTGTGAGCCTAATTTTTCTATGAACTAGTGGAGCTTGAATGTTGACAAATGAGGTTGAATTGAGCTTAAATGTGATTTTGGGTGGATGAGTTTGGTTTGAAAGTGAAAAGATTGAAAGAAGAAAAGAAAATTGAGAAAAGATGAATTGTGAATTGTACATGAAAAAGATTGAGTTGATGAGAAAAGAGAAAAAAAAAAAAAACTCTCTTGTGCACAAGCATTTGGTGAAAATTCAAGTTCAAAAGTGTTCAATGGTCTTGGTGAAGAAGAATGTGCTTAAAAGAGTGAGCAAGTGAATTATGGGGTTGGATTTTTGAGTTGCAACTTGATCAATTGCAACTTTTCTCTTGAGTTTTAGAGATATTCGACGGGATGTCTTTACTTCTCGCTCCACTAGTTTACGAGTCACTTTATCCAAATCTCCCCTACCCTAACCAAAGAGCCTACGTTACAACCAAATGAGAAGTCCTTGTTGATTCATGAATTGAGCACATAACATGTGGTGGAGGATTGAGACTTTTGGCAAGCATATGGTAGTGCATTTGTGTGATATGATTTTGAGAGCATACATTTCATGATATACACTTTGAGTGACGAGTGATACACTTACTTGTGAGGAATTTGTGAATTGAGCACTTAATCTTGCATTGATTTGAGCATAACATGTGAATTGGTTTGTTGATGTTGTTTACCTCATAGCTTGACTAGATTGAGAAAGTTGACAATCACTTATCTTGTCTTGAATGATTTCCTTTGCAATTATCCCACTTGTTCTATTTTTCTTTCGTTGCTCGGGGACGAGCAACGCTTTAAGTTTGGGGGGGTTGATTAGTGTGAAAATTCCTCGAAATTCATGTATTTAATTTGCATAATTTTATAGGATTTTGTGCATTATTTACACTAAATTGACTAATTGCACTTGATTTGGAGAAGTGATGTTGTTTGATATTTTTGTAGAAATATGAAGATTTTTGGAGCAAAACACGTCTCAATTATTTTATGAAGTTAATTGAAGAAGTGAGACGAAAATAGAATCGAAAGGACTGAAGATGGAAGCTAAAAATTATTTGGGCTTGACACACTAGTTGTTTGGCCCATTTAATTAATTGGTGCCATTTAGTTAATGAGCACGGCATGTGAATTAAATGATGAAGAGTAGTAGTTGTATGGGCCTGCCACATTGGGCCCACCACGCCATTACTCAATTGCAATTGGCCCAAGAGGAATATACGCACAGCTGGAATTCAAATGGGCCAAGGCCCATTTTCATTAATTAGCCATATTTTTCAGAATTCGGGGGCAGCAAACAGTGAGCTGGGGGTTAACAATTCGGCCAACACGCATACAGCAGCCGCGGGGACGGGGATTCGTGAGAAAAAAAAAGGCAGCAGCTCATTTTGGGGGAAACTCTCCCACCTCCACATTTCACCCAACTCATTAGTTTAAGTTCATTTTCCTAGCTAGTTTTAAAGGTAGTATTTCATTTTCTTGCAATTGTAGAAGAATTTGAAGACAAATGAGGTGAAATATTTCCTTAATTTAATGCTTTGTTATTTATGTTTCATAAGCTTGTTTTATTTTGTTAATTTAGTTATTGATTAGGTTTGTTGGTGTTTGGGTGTTTGGATTTATGATGGAATTAGATTTTTAGTTTAGTTTGGATTGTTTAATTAATTGGAAGGTATATTGATTAGGTTAATGGGTTTTGGTTCATCATTTGCTTGAATTCAATTATTAGATTATATTTTGACGCATGATTAGTGCAACGAGAGTTGGTTAGTCTTGACGATAGTATAATCGAGGGTTGGGAGTCGAGTGAATTGAGTTTATATTGAGTTATCGCAACGAGAGTTGGGTAATTTTCATTAGAACCCCATTAATTTACCCTAATTATTTGAATGAGAGTTTGAGTGATTAGTGAACAGACTATAGGAGTTTGGTTTCTAGTATTCAAGTGGAAAAGCATGATTAGGGATTAGATTAGATTAATTTAGAAAGAGTAGAACCCCTTAATTGTGTGATTACCCGGGTAAGAACGACTCTATTCTTCCTCCCGATCTTAGGTGCTTTATTAGATACATCCTTAGTGATTGCTCTTATCATACACCAACCAATGAATTAAACGTCCAAGTTAAGCTTTAATCGATTTCCACATAATGAAGAACACCCGAACACTACTTTTCACATTTGATCTTGATCATCATTTTACTTGCTTTTTCTAGTTAGTTTTTATCTTGTTAATTTTTGTATTTAATATTTAGTCGCTCACCCCCATGCTCTTTCACTATAATTACGTGTCGACACATAGTACTAAGGCTACACAAGCTAACTAGTCCCGTGGTTCGATAATTTAACCGGGCACTTACTTTTACTACGAGGACCCTCTTACACTTGAGAGGCGAGTATTGAAAAATACGTGTCACAACACAACTTTTAATGAAAAGTGTAAGTCATTATAACTAGAAAGTGCAAGTTAGTATAACTAGAAAGTGCAACACAATATTATTAAAAAGTGCATTTCAATATACTTGAAAAGTGCAACACAATATTTAATGAAAAGTGTAATTTATTATAACTGAAAAGTGCATGTCTTTATAACTAAAAGGTGTAATATAACATTACCAAAAAATGTACGTCAATATAACTGAAAATATTATTTTTAAAAGTGTAAGCTAGTCACGATAATTAAAAAGTGTAACACTAAAAAAAATCCGAAAAAAAAATTCTAAAAAAAAAAAATCTGAAAAAAAATCAATTCTGAATTATTATTTTTTTACATAAAAAAAAAAGTTGATCAAGTCAACAGTCAATAGTTGACCTACCCTTTATTAAAAAGGATCCAATTCCAACGGTGTAAATTTTCCTTAGAGGAGTTTGATGGGTATTTATAGATAGTGCATGTGAAGAATTGTGTAGCAATATTAACACTAAGAAATTGTGTTAAAACATGCAAGGAAAGAGTATTAATAGAATTTTAGAAAAAGTGGCAAATAGTTGGACTTTGACTTTTTAGGCCATGTTTGATAGTTTAGATGAAATTTTGATTAATTTCATTTTAACTTTTATAGGTTGTTTGACAACATATATTAACGATAGATTATGCTTTAAAATGTATAAAGTTTAGATATCATCATAATCTCAATCCAACCAGTTTTTGCTATCAAACATGCATGACATAAATATTCAACATGGGTAACAAATGACATACAAATCATATATTATAACGAGTCATGTAATCTAATCTATCTAATTATATAAAAGGAAGAAAGTTCTCTCCAGATTATGACACGTACGGCTCTCCAGGTTCTGACATGTGCATTCGTATTTTTGCCATGTGGCATTATCAATTCTTATATTTCTGCTACGCTGTCATACTTGCTCAGAATTATGTTGTCATTCCACTTCTTCCTCTCTCCCAAAATTGCGGTTTTTTCATCTACCCAAATTCTCCATAACTCCACCAGCCACTCCTCTTTTCCATCTATCCAAGTTCGATCTCATTTTTAGATCATCACAATTATTTTTTCAGTTCGTCATTTGATTTTAGAGATGCTAATACTTAAATTTGTATTTTGATTTATAAATCTGCAATGAATCTCCTTCGCCACCTGCAGACTCAAATTTGATTGAAGAAAAATTGAAGGTTCCCATTTTGTTACCCCTTCTTTCCTGTCAATTATGGGACATTATGGGATATTAATTGTAAAATTGTAACTACTCCTTATTAATAGCAAATCACACAATCACCACATTCATTGGTGATTCTTAAATCCTCTCACATGGTATCAGCCATACGATCCTAACCTTCTTTCTGTTCTTCTTCACAGCCGCCAGCTTCTGCTAATTTCTGATCAGACTCGTCCCCTCCGTCGCGACTTATATATCTTCCACCAGACCTGTCCCCTCTGGTGTGAAACTCTAATTCTCTCTACATCATGACTACCCCAGCCACTGAAACTCTTCCTTTTACAGCCATGATAAATATGGTTATTGCGATAAAATTGAACGCCACAGACTATCTCCCATAGCGTCGCGAGATTATGCACATGGCTGAATGTTTTGATATTATGGGTCTTCTAGACGGCACCATTGTCGCACCTCCATCCACCATCACCTCTGCTTCTGGTGAAAATTTTGTCAATCCCGCATATAAAAAAAACTTCTCAGTGTTAGGTACACCTCCCTCTCTGAAGATGCAGCGTTTGAGGTTATTGACTCCTCCACTTCTCGTGAAACATGGGAGACTCTTGAGGGTGTTTTCTCTTCTGTCTCACGTCAGCACCAACTCCGGGAGGAACTTCTCTCTCTTCGCCGGGGTGATTCTTCTGTGGACGACTATGGTAACAAATTCAAATTATTATGTGACCAATTGAATGTTATAGGACGTCTGGTGGATGACATTGATAAGAGTCACTGGTTTTTGTGTGGTTTGGGTGTCCAATTTGCGGGTTTTGCAGACACTCGTATGTCTCTCTCTCCCATTCCAGCCTTTCGAGACTTATTAAATCAGGCCAAACAATATGATCTCATGTTACGGGCCATGGAAGGTTCCGCTCCCACTGCTGCCTTTCTGGTTGACGGCGTCTCTTCTGCCACTTCTACTTCTGCTCATGGTCGCGGTAATTTTCAGCAAGGCTACCACTCGTCGAGAAGCCATGGTGGTCGGGGAAACGCCCATGCCCGTAGCTCCGGTTTTGGTCGAGGACAGTCCGTGAACTCGCGCGGCTACTTTTCTGGCAGCCCACATGGCTTGAGTTCATCAAACGGGGGGCGCAAACCTTACGTTCCTCGTTGTCAGATATGTTGAGGGGAGCATTATGCAGATAAATGTCCTCAATTTTTAAGTGCCCGATAGGCTGTCTCTTCAGCAAAGTTGGCCCATGCATTTAATTCGTCTTACAATGTTTCAGACTCTACTCCTGATTGGTACATTGATTCGGGTGCGTCTGCTCATATGACCAATCGATCTACTGCTCTAGATTCGTTTGAGCCTTATACTGGTAACGGTTCTGTTATTGTTGGTAATGGAAATGCTTTAAATATCTCGCATGTTGGTTCTTGTAAAATGTCTTCTAATGTTCAGTTATTGGATGTTTTTAGTGGTACCCCATATCACAAAGAATCTTTTTATCCATTCGTAAATTGACCTCTGACCTTCCTATTGATGTCATATTTTCTGATAATTTTTTTGTGATTCAGAACCTAGTGACAAAGAAAATTTTGGCTCAGGGAAGGTGTGATAAAGGCCTTTACTTACTTGATAGGGGTGTTCCGGCCTTGGTGGCATTTACGTCTGTGTCATGTCCTGTTTTCTATAATTTCTTTGCTGAATAAACTTGGTCATTTGTTTGTTACTTCTATTTTACCAAGTCCTATTGTTTGCTCCTCATGCTAGTTAGCTAAGAGCAAGAGACTTTCTTTTCAGTTATATAATAAGCGTGCTGCCAATGTGCTTGATCTAGTTCATTGTGATTTATGGGGACCTGCACCTGTTGCCACTTCTGATGGCTTTCGCTATTATGTTGCTTTTTTGGATGATTTATCTCGTTTTTCATGGATATATCATTTGCGGGCTAAGTCTGAATTCTATAATGTATTGGTTCACTTTTATGCATTTGTCTGCACTCAATTTTCCCGTAAAATTAAGATTTTTCAGAGTGATGGTAAAACTTAAGTTGTGAACTCCTGAGTTCGTGATTTTATGCATTTAAATGGTATTCTTCATAAGCTTTCCTGCCCCTACACACCTTAAAAAAATGGTAGGGCTGAACGTAAACATCTCCATATATCTGAAATTGGGTTATCTATGTTATTTTATGCTCATGCTCCAGCTACTCTTTGGTTTGATGCCTTTGCTACTGCTGTCTTTATTATTAACAGGCTGCCTTCACCTCAACTTCATGATAATTCTCCGTTTCAGCTTCTCTTTGAATGTATCCCAAATTATGCCAATTTTAAGCCATTTGGGTGTCGAGTGTTCCCTTATCTTCGGGATTACGCTGCTAATAAATTGGAACCTCGGAGCCGTCTTTGCATTTTCTTGGGATACAACAACATCTACAAGGGTTTTCGATGTTTTGGTCCCAACTCATCACGTGTGTTCGTTACTCGACATGCTCAATTTGATGAACAATGTTTTTCCTTCTCTTGAGCTCCACACTCTACTTCCACCACTGAGTTGGATATCTCCATTTTTTTGGATGCTACAGATTGCCCTATGCCTCCAACTGTTTAGCCCCCTCTTGCGCCCAGTCGGCCTCTCTCTACGCCCATGTGCGCACCTATGCGTAATCTTACGGATGATCAGCCTGATTCCCAGCGCATTATTGCCCCTGTCGAGGCCCCGAGGATCCTGCTCCGATCCTGCCACTACACAATCCAATTTTCATCCTATGGTCACTAGGGACCATTATCTCGCACAGATGCAAATGTCATTTTTTGTGTAATTTTTTTTTAATGTAGTGCTTGCAAAAAATAAATTTTAAAACATTTGGCACCAAATAAGTAACTTGACCGAAGCTCCCAAATTTTTTCTAGCATGCGACTCACACATTCACATATATGGTGAGTAGGTAAAAAGGGACCAAAATAGTATGCCCTAAAATGTGTTTCCAAAAGTAAAATCGTAGAGGATTTTTTTTATTTTTTTGAATCACCCAAAACATATAAGAATGAATTTTTTTTTTTTTCATCTTGCGTAGATAGAAAGGACATTTCTGTACAATTTTTTTATACATATAGTAGTAAACTTTTGTCCTTGTAGTGGTAATACTGCCTTGTAGATAAATTTGACTTATATACTACATTGGAGATCCATCTCACATATGAGTCTGTCTCACATACGCCTTTATCTAGAAGAAAATAAATTGTGACAATTTACAGTTGTGTCATTTAATTCTCAACCAACTTATAACACTAATAATTACAGTACATCTGGAAAGTTCGCAAATGACACAACTCGAATAATTAAAAAGTGAAATTGAAATTATTTTGTTGAAACCTTTTTATAAATATTTTTTAAAAACAAATTTTTAATTATATTTATTAAAGTGCATCTGGTGACAACTATTGTTCAACTGGAAAGTTCACGAACGCCGTCTCGAGTAATTAAAAAGGGAAAGCACATCCCTTGACAACTATAATCTCGAAAATTTCTCGAACCATATACCGAAGAATTAAAAAATGAAAGTAAAGTTATGTCGAGTAAAATTGCCTTTTTTCCTTACTTCATTCTCTGAGACGCTCCTCCAAGGAGATAACATACGTGTTGTGGAAGATGGGAATTATAGGATCTGTTAGCACTCGTACAATAACATCGTCACTTGGTATGTGTTCATGAACCACAACTTTCCATATTTCTTCTCTCTGAATGAAAAACACTTGATGTCATTCAATACCACCTAATTTTCATGTAATTTTTGTGCAATTTTTTTAAGGTTGCTTTTGGAAAAAAATTATGCCGCATTTTTTTTAAATATGTGGCACCAAATAAGTTACTTAGCGATACACTCATTTTTGAATTTTTTGTGTATTTTTTTAGCGTAGGTCTATTGTGCCGTGCAACCCAAGTGCTAAAATTAACAATTATTTTTAATATTGCGACGAAATCGAAAGTATCTCTCAAAATGGATGTAATGGTAAAGTCAAGAAAAATTAGTTGCATCTTTGAGATAAATAAAAAAATGCATTCAAATGTGAAAATTGAATTTGAGCCTTTTATGTTCAACAAAATATACGCAAAGCATATAATCTTTAGTTCAAACGAGCAATTTTTTTCATAGGTTTGAGGCAGAAAACACCCGCGCGCACCTATTCTTTCTTATTCTATGATACCCTGCAGAAATGGCAAAAAGAGTATTTTCCAAAGTTAACACCTAAAGGATTTATTATTTAATCACCCAAAACTTACAAAACGAAAAAAAAAAAAAAGATTATCTCGCACAGATGCAAATTTCATTTTTGTGCAATTTTTTAAACATTTGGCACTAAATAAGTAACTTGGCCAAAGCTCCCAATTTTTTTCTAGCGTGCGACTCACACATTCACATAACTCGTGAGTAGGTAAACAAGGACCAAAATAGTATGCCCTAAAATGTGTTTCCAAAAGTTAATGCGTAGAGGATTTTTTATTTTTTTGAATCACCCAAAACATATAAGAATGAATTTTTATTTTTTTCGTCTTGCATAGATAGAAATGACATTTCTGCATAATTATTTTTAGACATATAGTAGGAAACGTTTGTCCTTGTAGATAAATTTGACATATATACTACATTAGAGATCCATCTCACATATGAGTCTGTCTCATATACGCCTTTATCTAGATGAAAATAAACTATGACAATTTACAGTTGTGTCATTTAATTCTCACCCAACTTATTACACTAATAATTACAGTACGTTTTGAAAGTTCGCAAATGACACAACTCGAATAATTAATAAGTGAAAGTGAAATTATTTTGTTGAAACCATTTTATAAATATTTTTTAAAAATAAATTTTCAATTCTATTTATTAAAGTGCATTTGGTGACAACTATTGTCCAACTGGAAAGTTCACGAACGACGGCTCGAGTAATTAAAAAGTGATAGCGAAATTATCCCGAAGGATCTGTTATTAAAAGCACATCCGATGACAACTATAATCCGATCGAAAATTTCTCGAACCATATCCCGAAGAATAAAAAAGTGAAAGTAAAGTTATCCCGAGTAAAGTTGCCTGTTTTCCTTACTTCGTTCTCTGAGACGCTCCTCCAAGGGGATAACATACGTGTTGGGGAATATGGGAATAGTAGGATCTTTTAGCGCTCGTACAACATCATGGTCACTTGGTACGAGTTGATGAACCACAACTTTCCATATTTCATCTCTCTAAATGAAAAACACTTGATGTCATTCAATACCACCTATTTTTAATGTAATTTTTGTGCAATTTTTTTTAAGGTTGTTTTTGGAAAAAATAAAAATTATGCAGCATTTTTTTTTAAATACGTGGCACCATATAAGTTACTTTGCCATACAATCATTTTTTAAATTTCAGTGTATTTTTTTAGCGTAAGTCTTTTTTGCCGTGCAACTCAAGTGCCAAAATTAATATTTATTTTTAATATTGCAACCAAATCGAAACTGTCTCTAAAAATGGATGTAATGGTAAAGTTATGAAAAATGAGTTGCATCTTTGACATAAACAAAACAATGCATTAATATGTGGCACCAAATAAGTTACTTGGCCATACCTCCCAGATTTTTAGAGCGTGGGCCTCAGACATTCACATTTCTGGTGAGTTAGTAAAAGAGGACCAAAATTGTATGCCCTAAAACGTATTTTCAAAAGTGAACGCGTAGATGATTTTTTTTTCCGAATCACCCAAAACATACAAGAAAATATTTTTTTTTTATCTAGCATACATGGAAATGACATTTCTCTACATAATATTTTTTTATGTGGATTTTTTATTTAAAACGTGGTGGCACCAACTAAACAACATGGCCGGAGCTCCCAATTTTTTTCCAGCGTATGACTCACACTATCACATTTCCGGTTAGTTGGTCAAAAATAACTAAATTTTGTGCGCCCTAAGACGTAGTTAAGCATTATACAAATAAGTCATCAACATTCAAAATATATAAATACATAGATATTTCATTTAAATCTAAACATTATACAAATAATTCATCAACATTTAAAATATTCTAGAAGACTAGAAATAAAACCAAGTAGTATATTTATGTCTGCATATTCAATCACAAAAGTCAATGGTATTAAAGAAATGAAAATTATGAAAAAATGAATAAACTAACTTTGAATGTGTGCTTTATAACGCCATATGAATACATAAAGACTCCAAAGGTGAGCAGACATTGAGATGGAAATTAATGAGATTAATAAATAAGGAAAACAAAAATAACTCTTTAATATTTTGCACATGACAATCAATGCACGCATTTGAACCGAAATAAAGATTTGCACTAAAAGAAAAAAGTTTTTAGCATCAGAACTTATTTATACATAGAGTTTTGGTATAAAAATTATTCTTGATACCTGTATACAGTACTCCCCATTTTAAAGACCTCGTATCATAAAAAGATTAATCAATAAAGCGGATAATGTGAAAGGTAAAGGTAGGTAAAAAAAATTCATTTGTTTAATTTCTATCATTATTAATATGAACTTTTTCTTTATTTTATCTACATTTTTTTTTCCTACTTCCTCGAGCCTTGGTTCCTTTTTTCCTTACTCCATTCTCTGAGACGCTCCTCCAAGGGGATATCATGGAAGATGATAATTTTTAGCACCTGGTACGAGTTCATGAACCAAAACTTTCAATATTCCATCATTCTCAATGAAACACATTTGATATCAATCAATGCTACCTATTTTTAATGTCATTTTTGTGTAATTTTATTATGCTTGTTTTTGGAAAAAATAAATTATATATGTGGCATTTTTTTAAACATGTCGCACCAAATAAATTACTTGGCCATAGCTCCCAAATTTGTTTGAGCGGGCGACTCACACATTCACATTTCTAGTGAGTTGGTAACAAAGGATGAAAATTGTATGCCGTAAAACGTATTTCCAAAAGTGAACGTGTAAAGGATTTTTTTTAAATGTTGTTTTAGATGGAAATGACATTTCTGCATTTTTTAATCACCCAAAACATACAAGATGGAAATGAAATTTCTGCATAATTTTGTTTTTAATGTTGTTTTCTATATATATATATATATTTTTTTTTTTTTTTTTTTTGATGTGGCATTTTTTTTTAAAACATGTAGAACCAACTAAACAACTTGGCCGGAGCTCCCAAATATTTTTCAGCGTGTGACACAAACTCACATTTCCGGTTAGTTGGTAAAAAAAGACTAAATTTTTGTGCGCCCTATGACGTATTTCCCAAAGTGAACACTTAAATGATTTAATTTTGAATCACCCATAACTTACCCGAATTTTTTATTTTTTCTTATCTCGCACTCTCTCACACACTAGTACGTACAAAGGAGCTTTGAGTGAGTTTCCAAGGTATATTCTTGATTTTTCAAGCAGTTTTAAATTATCTATCTTCAATCCTTCTTCTGCTTGTGCTTAAGGGGAATTTTTATAAAGGATGCGTTTACCTTAATCAATTGTCCAATTTTGACCCAATTTTATGTGGGCACATGTGTTATTTTCATTAAATATAACTATTATTATTTCATTTAAATATTTAATTACCCTTTTTGTGTAATTTTTATTCATTTAATACAATTGACTTTCGTGATCAATTTTCCAAAACATAAAATACAACTTGCTTTAATTTCGGGATTTTTTTTTTTTTTTTGTGTGTGAATGGTACTATACAAGATCTGCTATTAGCAGTGTTCCCAACTGGCACATCAACATAATTGCACCAAAAACATTGTTAAACTTCATCTTCAATGTCTTCTTGCTTCAGTATTCTAGAGGGTACATTGCAGTTTTGGTCCAATGAATTTTTTTTAAAAACCATTTTGGTCCCATTTTATGCAAACACGATTCCAACCGTTATCTTTCTAACAGTTTATGTTAACTTACAAAATTCAATACTAAAATTAATTAATTATTTAATCAAATGATTTATGAATTACAAATTAATTATAAAACTATATATAATTTGAATATAATTATAAAATACATAAGTTGATTTTTCAACTAAATAACAGTTTAACGTATAATCTGATTTTTTTTAAATATATATAATCTGAATATAATTTTAAAATACAAAAATATCAAATCAAATGAAATAATATTTTATGTATAATTTGAAAATTAAAATATTATGTATAGAACATGCATATAATTCAACCAGACAAAATATAAAATAAAAATCAATCCTAACAATATTTTTTTATATAAAATTGTGTACTGAATAAAATTTCAAAATGCAATATTTTTATTATAAAATCATAAAATTTATCAAATAGAATAAAAAATATCAGTTACGTATTAATTTAACGGGCCTCCCCTGCTTTTATGCCTGCAGTCGCCGCCTTGATTCCATCCTTGTCGCCAACTTGCTGCCACTCGCCAAAATTGAATCAATCTCTCAAAATTTTATCTCACAAATCGAGCCCTCTCATACCAAATAAAACAAATTACTGGATGTGGTAAATAAAAAGTGTTTCTATTAGTTGTGAATTTAAAAACAATCTTGTGAAAAATCCGGCTACGAAATCTGAAACCGCCCACAAAATTCGTCAAGGCTACCCTCTCTAGCTTCGCTTCAACACTAGGAATCAAAGCTCCTTGTCAATTTCAAATTTCAATCTCTCCTTCATCTTTAATTTGCGACCGCTGTGATTATTGTATTTTTCTGATTTGTTATGTTTGTGTTTGGGAATGCGGCTGGTAGCGTGGGATGACACGGAATGATGGTGGCGGGTTGGCCGGGAGATTTTGGTGCTGTTTTTTAAGGAAAAATCATGGTTTCAAGTTTTTTTTTTTTTTTTTTCAGAGCTTGCAAAACATTCACATGTAAAATATTTAGAAATTGTTTTAATTAGACATATGTAGAAAGTTTTGCTCTTGTTCTATTATGGTATCAGTTGATATACAACTGATTTCATACGACTTGAGATTATTAAGTTGTTCTATACATCTCAACTTATGACCTATTAGATTACAAATTAATTTAAACTAATTACGTGATCTAGCCATCAAAACTAATACTCCCTCCGTCCAATTTTATTATGCTCACTTCTCCGGGCACGAGTTTTAATGAATATTGATTAGATTATGTATAAAAGAGATAAGTTGGGGGGTATGATGGGATGTTGTGGGGTCCAATTGTAGATAAAGTAATTGTTTATAAATAAAGTCAATGTCAATTTGAGTAAATAAAATTTGAAGGATAGAGATAAAATTGGACAACTCGAAAAGGAAAGTGGAAATAATAAAATTGGACGGATGGAGTAATATATTAACGAGTATCAGGGGTACTCAATAGGGTCAATCAGTTACATTATAAAATGACGTGAAGACTAAACTAAGCATAACCAAGCACTTAGCCAACGGGGACTAAGGCAAGGGCATCCCCTCTCACCGCTGCTTTTTATTATTACTGGCGAGGGCCTTAGCGTGCTGATCAATAGGGCCATTTCCGCTGGCCTATACGACGATGCAACAGTTGGAAGAAAGCGTATTCCCATCTCACATCTACAATATGCGGATGCCACAATTTTGGTAGGCGAAGCGACTACGAAAAACATTTGGGCGTTAGCTAGCTCAAATGCTTGTTGGTGAATTTTGAACAGCTTTCAGGTTTGAAGATCAATTTCTCCAAGTGCAATCTACTTGGAATTAATATGGATGCAGAAGTTGTGCACGAGGTGGCAACATTTGTCGGATGCCGGGTCGGGGGACTCCCGATGAATTTTCACGGCATTCAGGTGGGAATTAATCACGGTAGGACTGAGGCCTGAAAAGAGGTGGTGTAGAAGGTTAAAAACAAAATTAACTCTTGGGGGATTGTAATATCCCGGAATTTTATAATAATAGAAATTAATCCAATAAATGCATAAATTATTATATCAAAATTTTTTATAATATATAATGTATAGATACATACGTATACATTAATACAATAAATTATAGTGTTTCATTTCAATTTTTTGACCACCATTTTAATCACATGAGTTTTTATGAGAATTAAAGGAAATTAAAGTAATATAATTATTTATAACATTTCTAACTTACGTATGCTTTAATTCTTCACATGTAAAAATATGCTCCCTTTACTATTTAAAATCCTTATTAACAATAATTTATTTACATGTTAATTTTTGTAACCCCTCATTTAGTGGGAAAATGAAAAACATATTTCTCAATTATAGAAAATATTTTATATATATGCGTATGTGTATATATGTACAGTTGTAATGGTATCAAAAGTTTTTCATGCTACATGTATATATAATTAACTGCCTGACCCTCAATTTTCTTCTATGCATGCATGCGTTTTTAATTATGAACTTATTATGAGAATTTAAGTATTGTAACGGTAAGAATGTCTATTCATATGCATATATTTACTTCCTCTCATCAATGACCGATGCTATATATATATATGTGTGGTGTGTACGCAAGTGTGAAGTATATCAACCAATTCTCCCAAATATTATTTAGATTGAATATAGTTTGAAAGAAAACTCGACTATTTGCTATTCTATGTATCACACGGCTAGACGACGATAATTACGAGGCTTTTACGCATCATTTAATTTCCATGTTCAACTATCGAGGTGGGTTTTTACTTGCTTTAATCTCTACAGTGGTTGGTAGAGCTCTATTGCAATGTTATTCTCTATTTAATGTTTTAGATAAATGTTTAAGTTAATGGTCTACTATGTGATTTCATTTCTATTGTTATTCTATTGGCAAAGTTATTATTCTATTGGCCAAGTTTATGGCAAAGTTATTATTCTATTGGCAAAGTTTATGGCAAAGTACGTTATATTGGCAAAGTTATCTAATAGCCAGGGGCTCCAAATGGGGTTCGGGACCGACGGGTCTTCGGGCGCGACCCGCCGTGCTCACCACGTGTGGGAATACCTTAGTCATTAATTTGGCTTTGGGAAGGTCCACAAACATGCGATGTCTACGTGTGGGAATACCTTAGTCATTAATTTGGCTTTGGGAAGGTCCACAAACATGCGATGAAGGATGAAGTTACAATGGAAAAGTTGGCAAAGTTACAATGGCAAAGTATATGTGGCAATGTGAATGTTATTTACTAAGTTGCAATTACTTGATTATTTATTTTTAGCATTAACTATTGAATGACTTAATCCCACTGAGTGTGCTTGCATGCTCACCCCAACAATTTACAATTTCAGGTTGAAGAGTTGATGGCGAGGAGTGGTGATGGGAGACGATGATCTTATTATTTAATTCATGGGCTTCAAAGGGCTTTACAATAAACAACGAATTGCAAATAAATTCATGAATTTTATTATTTAATTACTATATTTTAATTATTCTCCAGTTATATAATAGGCATGTTAACTTTGGCTGTTTAATTCATGCATGTTAATTATACTTGCTTTTGGTGGAACTTTCTAGATTTCACGATTGTTGTACAAATAACAAGTGGTTGCACGAATAAAACTGTGTCAAAAATTCCAATTCCAATTTCATAATTACTTAGATAATTCCTCGAGTCTTTAACTTGCAACCACCGCTTCTATAATAATTTGATTCCATAAGATCTTCCATGTTCTTATAGAACATTCTAAAACTTCAACCCACTTGTCAAAATATCAATGATAACATCCGATTATAAACAGTTAGGCAAATGAAAAAAAGGTCAAATTATGATAACATTGCCCACAATAATATCAACATGCAATCTCCCTCAATTTGACATTGGTTGGCCAAATTTCGTGTAAAAACTCGGTCAAAACTTCTGAGAGTTCACACGTAACTCGGCCAAGATTTTCAAGAAAAAAAAATCGAATTTTGGTACTGTTTGAAAAATATTTACGAAAATGTAGATAACTCGTGGAATTTTTTTTCCAAAATAATATACAAATCGTGGAAGTTATTTCCGAAAATTCACACTGAACTCTGTCAGGTTAACCGAGTTTTTGTACAATTCTTGGTGAACCAATGCTAATATTTTGTAAAACCCTATATTTAAAAAAAAAAAGGAAAACGAAATACATTACAATTTAAATGATGTGCTGAGTTTTGGGAGGGAGGAGAGGAAGGTAGAAAGTTGTGTGTTTTTTTGTTTTGGGGTGAGGGTGAGCTCAACATACCGATTTTATGTATAACAACCAATTTCTTGTTTCCGTTTTCTTTTATACTTTGCACAAATATTAATTTCAAATTACAATAAAGTTTTTAATATTAATTTTGAAAATGTGTGTTAAGTAAGCAATGAATATTGTACAAGATTGTTATAACATTTAGTACAACATTGACTGAATTACAGAGTAAAATCCCCTATTATACTAATAGGGGGTTGAGAATGTTGACGTGTCGTCTTCTGATTGATTTTGCTTATGTGTCGTCTTTAGATTAAATTTGCCTACGTGTTGTCTTTTAGTTAATTTTACCTAAATTATCAATATCAATTATATGTAATACCAATTTCATTGTTACTGATTAATTTTACCTAAATAATTCAATATCCAATCAAAATTCATTTAAATTTGTAATGTTAATGATTTCTTAAATTATTATGTAATACCAATTTCTTTACAATTAATAATCTTTTTTCTATTGATAGAATTTATTGAATTTTAATTTATCAATATACTAATAGGCATTTTTTAAGATTATTTTATACATTAATTAAAGGTTATATTAAAAAAAAACCGGTTTCATTTGATTTTGCTTCTCAATTTTTTTTTTTGAATTTTTTAAAATTATTTAAATATACAATATATTATAAATAATTAATTTTATCTAGTCTTATATATAATAAAAGGAGTCATTTTTGACACATTCTGCTCTCGCCATGTGTCGTTTAGAAGGTCGCCACGAGATACATGTCATCTTTTCATGACAATGAACCGTTGCAAGGTTTTACCCCATTCTCTTTCATTTTTGTCTCTTCAGTTTCATCCCACCAGATTTCTGAAGAACCCTCCTGGAGATTGAAGTTTCCGTCGCCGCACACGAGCTGCATAGATGCGCCACCGCTCCCGTCTCTCACAATTAGCCGTCCAGAAACATAAGCAGATCGACAAGATGCTCACGTTCTTACGCAAAATCGTATCTGGAATAAGTTCGTGAACTCTAAAACCATAATCGATGGCGAAGCAGGTGTCCAAAAGGGACGCGAAAACCTGAGGGTCATTGATGATTATGTCATTCTTTGCTGAGGATTCTAACTTTTCTATTACGGGCAGGATTTTAGATTGGGGTTGGAGTTTTTGGTGGGTTAAGAGTGGCATTTTCGTGAAAGCAAATCCCACCATAACCAGATCGGTCGCGCCATCTTCGTGTTAGGAAGGTAGGTTTTTTTATTTGGGCTTATTTCGATTTCAAAGAACTGACCGGCGGCAAACTCGACAGAGGTGGAGATGTAGTCTCAATTTTAGAAATTGAGATTCAAAGCCACACGATTTTTGAAGCATTATTGATGATTTTTTTACCTGATATACTCTGAAAATTGTTGAAATGCTTAATTAGAGTTTTCATGTTTGAAATGCTCTGTGTTTATGATTGAGGCTTGAGTTATATATACATATATATATCCAATGTGATGGGTTACAACTTGGTGCGTAGTAATTTTTTGCAACTTAAAGCATGTGTTGATTGTTTTCTGAATTTGGGGTAATCACACCGAATCATTTAAATTTTGCATTTTGCCTGATGAACAATTTCCCATGCTTCAGTGTGATGAACAATATGTTGATTTCTACTGCTTGATTGTCTATATTTTGCAATGTGTGTTTACAGAGCGGTGGGGTTAAGGAGAGGTATTTGGCTTTAGAGATGAAGATGTTACAAGTGACTGTAGTTCTACTCCAAACTCCACCACATTTCTTTCCCCGCAAGCGACGGGATCACACCTCCAAACTCCAGAGCTTGTGACTGCGGCCGCAATTACCTCAGAATTTGCTGCCTTTCCAGGTACACTTGCATATGTACTGTGTGTTTAAGGGATTTTCTCACTTTTCTTGATTAATGCCATCTTTTTTTTTTTCTGGTTTAGCAGCGTGTTTTTAGAGAAAACTTGAGCAGGAAAGCGGCGGCACTAATATCAAAGCTTATGGATTACGTCCATTTCCGCACCAGTTGTTTATTGTACCTTCTATTGGAAAGCAGAGGTAAATTAATTTCTCCTCTTTAGTTCATTCAGTGGTATTGATTTTTAATTGTAGTTTGGTTACTTCTACATTACAAAACTTTTATTTGGCTTTTCTTTTCAATCTCTGTTTCTCAACAAAAAAAAAAAAAAAACCCAACTTTACCATTATCACTTAAGAGAATTGGAGGTTGGGGACGAAGATTGTCTTTGATGTATGGTATCTATGATTTATTTATTCATTTTAAAATGAAATATTTTCTTAGTAGTTTGGAGTTTTCCAGATACAATTACTAATATATATGCATTCGAATCCAAGTCTGTATATGGCATATTTACAAGTGTGTTTATCTATGCTCATGTTTCCATTTTTAATAGCTTATTTTGTGTGTTATTCATGGATTGTGCAAGAAATATAGAATTGGAGAGATACTTTGGATATTTCCTGTAATTATGTGATCATATTTTATATGAAGGGTATTGACTGTCTATGTTTTATGGCAATTTATTGAATTCTTTCACCTTACATGGTTATAGGATCTTGAAGCTTGATTCCGAATTTTGATCTTATCAATACAGACAGGACATCTCTTAGTTTTACTAAATCACTGGTTCTATTGATTTTCCGTTTCCATTTATATACTGTATTTAATATTCTGATTCTCTAATTATTATCTGGTGAAATTTCTGTTTAAGTGGTCTCTTTTTCAGTTTTTCTTATGCAACAGAGTGGTTCCTATATTCTGCAGAGCTTGATAACACAGAGAAGAAATTGGTAAAGAAGTCATCAAGGCTTTATATATCTACATCCTTCAGTTTTAATAGGAAAATTGAAGATGCATCTGCATTGGCTCATTATGTGGGAACTGGATTTGTGAGCAAGGAACCAGATGAAGAGCAATTTCAAGTGGTTGGATTATCTACTCCTACAATGAAAAAGAAGGTGAATCGCTCACGAAAGTGATCTTTCTGATATTAGCTTCTAAAAGCATTTTGGAAGTACTGTAACTTGTGCATCTGCTGAAGTTTAGAAAGGTTAACTCTATCCACTAATTTCTAATGTTCTTTCCCTTTGTCTCTCTTATCTTTGGGGTACATTTGAAGCAGTTCCTGTTGACGTTGCGTTTGTTTGGACTTGGAGATTCTTTTTCTTTCTTTCTTCTCTAGCTATGTTTGATTAGAACGACGAGGCGGTATGTGAAAATTTAAGTTAATTTTTCTTAATTTTAAGTTTCTGACTTACTTTCTGTTACTGTGGTAAGTAGATGAAAAGTGAAGGAGAGACAAAGTAATTTGGATCTTTGGCCTTTTGCTTTTGTGTATGCTCAGCTCCACATTATTTGGCTAAAAATGAGACGTTGACGAATAATTTATCCTGGAACTAGCTAGGTTCCCTTGCTGCAATTAGATTCTCAATGTAATATGGTTTTTAGCAACTTTCTTGGGCCTTTTAAGTTTTTTGTTAGGACTCTCCAGGTTTCGCCAACTGTCATTTTGTTCGTGCTATAATTTTGCCATTTGTCATTTTATTTATGTCATGTGTCCATTCTTTTGCCATCCTATCTCAACAGGTGCTGCCACATGTAGAAACAATAAATGATATGATTATAAAACCAATCTCAAATTCAATGACATAAGAAGAGTCGGACTGTTTGGCTTCATCTTTTCTGGTGGTTCATATACCCATCATTAACTAATATTAATTAAAAAGCCTATGAGAAGAGGTTGGCAGATCTTCAGTCTATAACTTGGGTTCTTGGTCCATTTTACTATTTCATAACCTAATCATATACATTAGAAAATACCCGCTACATTCACAAAGAGAAATCAAACAATAGTTTATAGATGGAATGATGGGTAATTGATGATCATCCTCAGGTTTGTATTTAAAGATATGAAAATGTGTTACAGTTGTGTGCTTTCATAGAAATCATGTGTTACAATTGTGTGTTTTCAAACAACCATTGTTGATATTGTATAAAAGTAAAATGATGTTTTAAATTAAATATTTGCACCATTGCTAGAAATATTTAAGCTACTTTTGACTTTCTTAATGTGCCTCATTTGTTTAGTTTTTACGAGACTCGGCTTGCAAACTCTATAGAACCAGTATGTGAATTGCACTGATCAATTATTTATTTGTTTGATATGTGTTAATTTTGTGTTGTAAATTTCAATTTCTTAGAAATATAATTCATGGTGCAGAAATTAGAAAAAGAACAGTAAATTTGCATTGCCTGATAAGGTTGTCGTCATGTGTTGCGGTGTGGAGGGAATTTGATTTCCAAGTCTTCATTTGTAAGAATTAATTGCTTTTTAATTACTTTCATTACTATGTATACCTTAAAAGTTATAAGAGGCCTTTGATTTACTCTAAGTAACTATCTTCACACCTTTTGCTGAGTTATTTGCAAGTGTGGGTCTTGTGGAATGGAAAAGTAGGCACTCAGTGAATGGGAACGACACGTAGGTTCCAAAACTAAAAACTGGAAGTCAAGTGTGAGAGTGAAAGGTTCCTTACTACCGCTTGAACAATGGGTATGTTTTTTAATGCTTATTTTTTATTTCGTATTTTTTTTATGTATCTACATCTTTAAGTTATCCTGGAAATGTATGCATAGGTGGTTGCTGGTAGAAGATATTCTTACTTGTCAATATCCAAGTTTTCATGATTATTGAAACCAAAATTGTTCCTGCTTAAACCTGTAAAACGTCCTTCTATAAAGGTGCGAGAGTAGGAACTGTTAATTTTCTACAAGGTTCTCTCATAAACCTTTTAATGTATATGCTTTTGTGAGATGCTTCTTCTTGCTACATCAACCGTAGCATGAATTTTAACTTCTCTGGTTTTTGTTATGATAGAGCCCTATGTACATGCTTATGCCAAATGGAGTTAAAGCGGTGTGCATTTTGTCGATAGGTCGAAGATTGGGACTCCAACAAAATTATCATTTGCATTAGGTATTGTCAAACTTCGCTCCATTTATTGACATCAAAAGTTCAAATCTTGAATCATTCTGCTTCAAAAATTAGGTTGCATGTCTTCCCTAGCAGTACCAAAGTTTGCTAAACTCTCATATTTATGTTATTTGCACATACATATGTTGACTATCTCTATGTTGAGTCTTAAATTGTCAAAAAAAAAAACAACGCTCTTGAAGGTTGTTTGAATATGGCGTAGGTGGTGGATTACTGTGGGGAGCATGTAGTGTTATCAATAGGTTTAGCTTAATCATTCAAACAACATAGACAGAGGCTCACTGGATATGAGAACTTAATTTATTGTTTAGGTGCTACATGGCCGTCTTTTGGTGTCTTATTCTTGAAATGATATCTTAAGGTAAGAACAAATATGGTTAGTTCTTATTTTTCAAATTTAGACTGTTTACAAACAAAATGAACTTTATTTTTGTCTTCTAGAGTTGTTTACATGTCATGTCAAAATCTGGGGATGAGACAACAGCCGTCACCATGGCTATTGATGATGACACATAACAAAGCACCACATTGGTCGATTTGGGCAACCATTTCATCGTAATAAAACAACATGCTTCACAACTATCTATCTTTGAATTCAATTAAAGAAGCTCTCCAAGGAAAGGACTCCACAAACCAAGATAGAATTATTGGGGCGCAGAAATTGTCCACCTTATCTTATGCATCAAAAAGGCTATTTGACCAGCTCACTTCTTCTAATGGGACACAGTACACAAATCTGAAAAAGGGCACCTGTGCAAGTACACACAGAGCTCTAATAGTTCAAAGTGCACCAGTTATTTAGCTCCAGCTTATATATTTTATATTAATCATAAGCTAACTTATACTCCCTCCATCTTTTAATAAGTGTCATTTTATCTTTTTTCAACAAATTAAGATTATAAATTGTGGTCGATATTACCCTTCATTAATTATAACTAATTTTAATATAGAAGTTTTGTTTGACAAAGAATGTAGTTAAGAATGTAGCTAATATTCATAAATCAAATTAATTTTGGTATAAACAATTTTTGTGGAATTTATTAATGAAAAATATTTATGGTAAATGAATAGGGATAAAATAGTCAAAATTAAAGAAAAAAATCCTAGAATGACACTTATTTTAAAATTAGTTAAAAAGCCAAAGTGACACTTATTAAAAAACGGAGGGAGTAATATTTTAGAAGAATATAGTGAAACTATTTTAATTTTTGAAAAGATAGGTGTTGAATTGTAATAACTAAAAATAGAACACGACATGCCTTAACCTGTGTGAAATAAAATGATCCTAAAAAAAAAACAATTAGAATTATTTGAACCAATATAGTTATAATTAGTGATTCAATTTCATTAAAAATTGTTGATGCTAAATGAGAGATCTTTTTAGAGTTTATAAAAATTCATAGTGTGTACAACCTTTAAAGTTTAAACATGATTGAAAACAATTCATAATCTTTGGTCCGTGCATAGTTTATTGTTATATTGATGTGATTTTTTTTTCTATCGACATACTAAATCTGATCATAAGGATTATACATAGTGCCCAACTTGAGTGTTTCTTATTTTTCTTTTTATTGATGAATTTTAGATTAATCAAATAAAATTGAAACTAACATTTAACCTATATAAAATAACAAGAAAAATTAATACAAGAAAAACAAAATTGGTGATATTGTTATAAACTAAAAAAAAAAATTACAATAAGCCCGTGCGAAGCGCGGGTGAAAAACTAGTTAAAGAAAAGAGAAGACTAAAACACGTAACTTTAACACACAAAATCTTCACTAAATCAGTGAATATAAAAATAAAGTGTTTGTGGAATGTTTACAAGACAAAACTTTTACAACTGAAACTATGACTCATTTTACACCTATTCAATCTTTAAAGCCCAAGTGTATAACACTACCAAATTGACTTATACATCTATCAATGGTCTCTTTATGATCATGAATTGATACAATAATAAGTACTATATGTTACTTGAAATGTTGTAACACTTGGAGTACGTATAAGGGGGAATAATGACCATAATATGTCTATGTAGACACTCGAAAATACACTACTCGATTATCCCTTGCTGTTCGAAGAAGTCCTCGAGCTCTATTTATAGAAGTAAAAGTGTGCCCAGCCTTCATCACACATGTTATATTTTAGGATCGATCTTCAACAACTTTATTAGCAACTCCTTCACATAATATTGGATTGAAAAACCAATTCCATTTCTTTGATTCTGGAAATTTCCATGAATGAATTTACAAGAGGAAAATGAATTACAGGCTCTGCGTATTGTTGTGAAGGAGAAGAGCCCTATATATACAAAGGTAAAGTAACCAACTTACTTAACAACCTAACTAACAGTTTAAAACTAACCAACAAGATTAGATACAAACCAAGAGTGTATCTACTAGTTTCAAAGGGTGTATCTATCAGCCTAAGGGTGTATTTATCAGCCTTTATACCCCCCTCAAAATGGGAATGGATATTCAACAATCCCATTTTGGATTTGAGATTAGCAAAGCTTGAAGGTGACAATGGCTTTGTCAGAATGTCTGCCAGGTTTGCTGTAGTTGGAATATGAACCGAAGTGAACAATCCAGCTTCAATCTTTTCCCTAGTGAAGTGATAATCCAAGGCAATGTGCTTTGTTCTTTGATGTAGGCAAGGGTTGTGAGCAATGGAGAAGGCACTCTTGCTGTCAGTGTACATGACAGAAGGGTGTAAAAGTTGAATTCCCAAGTCAGCTAGGATGTAGTGAATCCATTGAATCTCACAAGAAGTTGATGCCAAAGCCCTGTACTCAGCCTCTGCAGAAGACCTGCTAACAGTAGATTGCTTCTTGGATTTCCAAGATATTAGTGAAGAACCAATATATACTAAAACCAGTAATACTTCTCCTTGTTTGAATGCACCTAGCCCAATCAGAATCTGAAAAAGCATGTAATTGAAAGATAATATCCTTGGGGTAAAACACACCAGTACCAGGATTGCTTTTGAGATACCTTAAAACTCTATGTAC
The DNA here is from genome assembly GCA_963675135.1 of Galeopsis tetrahit. NCBI lineage: Eukaryota > Viridiplantae > Streptophyta > Magnoliopsida > Lamiales > Lamiaceae > Galeopsis > Galeopsis tetrahit. Next base: position 14,019,055 of record OY776131.1, read on the forward strand.
AGTAGTCAAATGAGCCACAGTGGGAGATTGCATGTATTGACTAAGAGTTTGAATAGCATAGGAAATATCAGGCCTGGTAATAGTTAAGTAAAGAAGTTTACCTACAAGTTTTCTATAATGGCTAGGATTAGCAAGAATGGGAGAATGTATATCAAAACTCAAATTGGAATCCATAGGGGTAGAACAAGGCTTGCTACCCAAATAACCAGAATCATGCAATAAATCCAAAGTATATTTTCTTTGGCAAAGGGTAAGACCAGTACTATTCCTAGCAACTTCTATCCCCAAAATATACTTTAAAACACCAAGATCTTTAATAGTGAATTTATCATTCAAGTAATTCTTGACAAAATTAATAATGTCAATATTGGAACCTGCAACTATCAAATCATCAACATAGCATAGAACCACAGTAAAATCAGCACCATCATTCTTAGTAAACAATGAAGTATCAGCTTTGGATTGAATGAATCCCAAGTAAGTCAAAGAAGAAGTCAATTTTGTAAACCATTGTTTGGGAGCCTGTTTTAATCCATACAAACTTTTATTTAGTTTACAAACTCTTTTATCAGTATTAAGGCAATAACCAGGAGGAGGAAGCATGTATATTTCCTCTTGCAAATCACCATGTAGGAAAGCATTATTTACATCCAATTGATGTAAATGCCAATCTTTAGCAACAGCAATAGCTAAGAGAATCCTAACAGTGGTGATTTTGGCAACAGGGGAATAAGTATCAAAGTAATCTATGCCCTCTTGTTGGGTGTAACCCTTAGCCACTAGTCTAGCTTTATATCTTTCTATAGAGCCATCTGAATTGTATTTAACCTTATAAACCCATCTACAACCTATGCAATTTTTACCTAAAGGTAAGTCTACAAGAGTCCAAGTATTGGTCTTTTCTAAAGCTTCAAGTTCTTTATTCATAGCAAGGATCCAATTGTCATTTAGGATAGCCTGTTTATATGATCTAGGTTCTTGAATTTGAGAAATAGAAGCAGTGAAAAGAGAATGTGAAGTAGACAACCTATTAACAGACAGGTAATCATGTATAGGGTACTGTTTACCAGAGTGAGATAAATTCAATTTAGAATGATCAACAGAAGCAGGCAAATCAGTTTCATACACTTGCAAGTAAACAGGTTGTGATTTAGTTCTAGAAGGTCTTGTGTAAGATTCCTCCTGTAAGTTATGAACAATGGAATCATGTTGTATGATATTATCATGTTCACTAGTGATGGAAGTGGGATTAGTAACATCATTGTGGACTTCTGGAATGTCCACAGGATCAGCATGTTGAAGATTATCATTGTAAAGAAAAGGGGGATCATAAAAAACATCATCATCAATAGCAGTGGGAACAGAATGTGTGTGTGTGTCAGATTCAATAACATTCTTGAAAGGAAATATATCTTCAAAGAAAGTCACATTTCTAGAAACAATAATTTTGCCAGAGGAAATATCAAAGAGTTTGTATCCCTTGATACCAAAGGGATAACCAATGAAGACACGCTTACTAGCCCTGGGATCAAACTTATGTCTGTGAGAAACCAAGGTATTTGCAAAACATAAGCATCCAAAAGTTTTGAAGTAGGAATAATCAGGGGTTTTGCCAAATAAAATTTCAAAAGGAGTTTTCTGTTTGAGAACAGAATTAGAAGGAATCCTATTAATGATAAATGCTGCAGTTTTAACACATTCACCCCAAAATTTAATAGGTAAAGAAGATTGGAAAAGTAAAGCCCTAGCAACCTGAAGAAGATGTTGATGTTTTCTCTCTACAATGCCATTTTGTTGTGGTGTTTCAACACAAGAAGTTTGATGAAGGATACCTAAAGAATGATAAAAATCTAATAAAATAAATTCAGTTCCATTATCACTTCTTAATTTTCTAATTTTAACACCAAATTGAGTGAGAACCATGTTGTAAAAATTTTGCAAAGAGATTTTAACATCACTCTTAGCTTTTAATAGGTAAATCCAAGTGCACCTACTATAATCATCCACAATTGTGAGAAAGAATCTATGGCCACTAACAGAATGTTCAGAAAAAGGACCCCAAACATCACAATGTATTAGATGAAATATTCCAGTAGAAACAGAAGTACTTAAAGGAAAAGGCTTTCTTCTCTGTTTAGCTAAAGGACAGATCAAGCAATTGTTGTGAATACTAGATGCTTTTACATTCAAATTGGGAATTTGCAACAAACATTTACTAGAAATATGTCCTAGCCTCTTATGCCACAAATCAAAATTACATGAAGTATGAAAAGCATGATTAGAAGGAACAGAGTGTCTAAGAACATTATTGACAGAGGGGTGATCAGTTTGTAACAGATATAAGCCCCTAACTTGTTCAGCAGAACCAATCACCATCTTGGTTGAATTGTCCTGTAAGATACAATGAGAGGACAAGAAGCTGACAGTGCAGTTGGAATATCTAGTTAAATGGCTAATAGAAAGGAGATTAAAGGTGAAATCAGGGACATACAACACATTATATAAAGTGAGATGTTCCTTTATGACAATATTTCCCATATGTGTAGCTATAGATATTGCATTATTAGGTAATGAAATCTTGATATTAGCTACAGAGGGAGGCATAGTAAACAATGAAATGTCAAATACCATGTGATCAGTAGCACCAGTGTCTAATATCCATGTGGAAACTTTAAAGGAATTAAAACAGAAATTGGATGAAGAGATAGGAAACATACCTGTATCCTTGGAAGATGGAATTTCCTCAATATGGGCAGTGGAGGCCCCTGCCACAGAATGAGGCATGTCCTTCCCATCACCTAAGTTCTGTAACTTAGAAAAACTCAAGAATTTATCAAAAAGATCCTGAGTACAAAGAGGATTAGAATCCATGGGGTAAGTCCTCTTGGAAGGGGATCTAATAGAGTTATTTGCAGCCTTAGTGGTGTCTTTATTGGGAGGACCCCTAGGGCCTCTCCAGCCAGGAGGAAAACCAATGATTTGAAAGCATCTGTCAATAGAATGGCCTAAACCATCACAGTGGCTACACTTAATGGGTTTTCTTTTATCCTTAAAGAATTTGGAGTTCTTGGCCAACATAGCAACAGAGTCAGAAGGAGGAGGCTCAGGGATATTGTTTAAAGCTCTTTGAGATTCTTCTTGAAGCAATAAACCATATATTTTTGATAAGGCAGGAAAAGGGGATTGCAACAGGAATTGACTCCTAATGGGGCTATAAGAATCATGGAGGCCAACTAAAAATTTCATCACAGCATCTTGCTCTAGAGTTTTGGTCATAAGTTTTGGCAAATCACAAGTGCAACCATCCATAGCCCCACAAGAACATTTAAGAATAGGTCTGAAGCTTAAGTACTCATCCCAAAGAGATTTAAATTGATTGTAATAGCAAACTAATGACTGAGAGCCTTGAGATATGGTGCTTAAAGATTTTTTCTAGATGATAGACCCTAGTTCCATCAGAAAGTTTATAACGAATCACTAATTCATCCCACACATCTTTAGCAATAGAAAAATATTCTAAAGTGTGTTTGATATCAGGAGAAATGGAGTTTAGGATCCATACCAAAACCAGATTGTTCGCCCTTACCCAGGCAGCGTGGATAGCAGGATCGTCCTCCTCCGAAGGAATCTGTAAGGAGCCATCAATCAACTGGATTTGGTTTTTCACGCTGAGACTTCTTTTAATGGCGTGGCTCCAAGAAATATAGTTGGTGCCGTTGAGAGGCTCGAGGACGATGGAAACCGCCGGATTATCATTCTGGTGAAGGGCTAAGGTGGAAAAGGGGTTTTTGGCCGGATCAAGGGAATTAGGATCAGTAACTGTAGGTGCCATGATCAAGAAACAAAATCAAGGGGAATCGGAGGTGAAAAACTCGCGAAAAACAAGCCCTAAAACAACACAAAAAACTCTCCAAGAAAATTTGGGATCGATATGAGAATCGAATTGAGTGAAGCAGAAGCGAAAGGATCGAACGGTATGTCAATTTCAACGAGAAACTGATACCATATTGGATTGAAAAACCAATTCCATTTCTTTGATTCTGGAAATTTCCATGAATGAATTTACAAGAGGAAAATGAATTACAGGCTCTGCGTATTGTTGTGAAGGAGAAGAGCCCTATATATACAAAGGTAAAGTAACCAACTTACTTAACAACCTAACTAACAGTTTAAAACTAACCAACAAGATTAGATACAAACCAAGAGTGTATCTACTAGTTTCAAAGGGTGTATCTATCAGCCTAAGGGTGTATTTATCAGCCTTTATACATAACCATACATTGAGATAATTTTTTTAGTTCTTGACTTGCAACCGCCTAACCTGGAAGCTTCTATAATAATCTAGATACCTCATGATTGGGTTGGAGTAGCCACTACAAGAAAACTGCAATTTAGCTGCGAAAAAAATTGTCGCTAATTCTAATATTTTCGTCGCTAACGTGAGTTAGCGATGAAATAATTTTGTCGCAGGATTTGTTGCTATACGCCCGTCGCTAACGTGTTTGCGACAAAAAAAATTAATTTTGTCGCAAATGTTTGCGATGAAAATTTGAGTTTCATCGCAAAATATTAGCGACGAAAATTTGAGTTTCATCGCAAAATATTAGCGACAAAAATATAAGTTTCATCGCAAAATGTTAGCGACGAAAATATGAGTTTCATCACAAAATGTTTGCGAGGAAAATCAAACATTTGTCGCAAACACGTTAGCGACGGGTGTATAGCAACAAATCCCGCGACATAATTATTTCATCGCTAACTCACATTAGAGACAAAAATATTAGAATTTTTGTTGCTAATATTAGGCTATGATATCCGATTTACGAATCATTCTCTAAACCCACTTTCGTACTCGACTAACCCAACCCGCACCCACACCCAACCCGCCCCAACCCACACCCGACCCACCCCAACCGAACCAATTCAATCGTTCTCTAAACCCACTTCTGCACTCGACCCGCCCCGATCCGCACCGCCCCGCACCAACACTCGACCCGCCCCGCCCCAACCGACCCCAACTCAACCCAACCCAACCCGCACCCACATACCCCCTCCCCCATTTTATTTAAATAAATATTTTATTTGGTCTTAGTGGGAATTGATCCCGGGTGGATGGGCGCCCATAGCTGGGCGCCTACCATTCGGGCAGACAACTCTTTGGTTTATTTTTTAATATTAATTATATATGTATTCAATTATTACTAATTTAGTTATTTTTACTCATTTAATAATTTATTTCACATTTATTAATTGATTAATTTTTAACTTGTAACAACTATATATGTATATATACATGTGTATACGTAATTTTTAAAACAATTCCAATTGTAAAAAATCAATGTTACTTTAACAATTTAAAAAAAAAAAATTTAGAGCAAATCTTCATTCTCCCATCTTTAATTATGTCCATCTTCATTTGCATCATCATATTTATAAATATTTTTATAAACATTCATACTGATTTGTAAGACATAAAATTTGGACAATTATTAAACATTTAATTATATAAATCGATTTTCTTGATTTAATAAGCATAGTTGATTTAATATTAGCCACGAAATATAATTATCATTGTTGTTCTTATTATTAACAACAAAATAAAATAATTTGTTAAAAGTGTAGCGATAAAATATTTTAATTTTGTTGCAAATATTAATTCCAAGAAATTGGCCACAAAAATATATTTCATTGCAAAATAATAGCGACTAAATATAATTTTCATTGTTGCCCTAATTATTAACAACAAAATAAAAGAATTTGTACGTTGCTAGTTTAGCGATGAAATATTTTTATTTCATCGCAAAAAGTAATTTCAATAAATTAGCCACAAAAATTATATTTCATCGCAAAATATAATTTTCATTGTTCTGATTATTAACAACAAAATGCAGCAATACGTTGCTAGTATAGCGATGAAATATTTTAATTTCATCGCAAAAATTAATTTCAATAAATTAGCCACAAAAATTTCTATTTCATCGTAAAATATTAGTGATGAAATATAATTTTCATTGTTGTTCTGATTATTAACAACAAAATGAAGCAATTTGTTGCTAATATAGCAATGAAATATATAAATTTTGTTGCAAAAATTAATTTCAAGAAATTAGCCACAAAATTTTCAATTTCATCGCAAAATATTAGCAAGAAAATATAATTGTCATTGTTGCTCTGATTATTAACAACAAAATGATGCAGTTTGTTGCTAATAAAGTGATGAAATATATAAATTTTGTTGCAAAAATTAATTTCAAGAAATTAGCCACAAAAATTTCTATTTCATCGCAAAATATTAGCAACGACATATAATTTTCATTTTTGTTCTGATTATTAAGAACAAAATGAAGCAATTTGCTGCTAATATAGCGATGAAATATATAAATTTTGTTGCAAAAATTAATTTCAAAAAATTAGCCACGAAAATTTCTATTTCATCGCAAAATATTAGCAACGAAATATAATTTTCATAGTTTTTCTGATTTTTAACAACAAAATGAAGCAAATTGTTGCTAATATAGCGATGAAATATATAAATTTTGTTGTAAAAAATAATTTCAAGAAATTAGCCACGAAAATTTCTATTTCATCGCAAAATATTAGCGACGAAATATAATTTTCATTGTTGTTTTGATTATTAACAACAAAATGAAACAATTTGTTGCTAATATAGCGATGAAATATATATATTTTGTTGCAAATATTAAATCTAACAATTTAGCAACGAAAATTTATATTTCGTTGCTAAAAATTGATTTTAGCGATGAAATTTAGATTTGTCGCAAAATTTTCGTCGCTATTCCCCCCATTTCTTGTAGTGTCGAAGATTCAAAGCCTCGAGGAGAAGTGGATGATTTAAGAGTGTATTTACTATTTTTCTCCTTGATTCCAATTTCTCAAAAAAAGATCTTCCAGGATCTTAAATAACATTCTAAAACTTCAACCGCGCATGTCAAAACATCAATGACATCATCCGATTATAAAGAGTTAGACAAATGAAAAATGGACAAATTCTGATGTAGTGGAAGTTGAGTTAGACAAATGAAAAATGGACAAATTCTGATGTAGTGGAAATTGTGATAACATCACACACAACAATATTAACAATTTTCTTCAATTTGACATTTCTACAACACACCTTATGTATAAATCCAAAGATATATAAGTTAGTAATGTATGCCTGATGGAGATCCATATCTATCAAATACACTAATCAAAACATAACACGACTTATGGCGGAAACTTCATTAATCAAAGACTAAACACTAAAAACACAATGAAAAATATTTTTAACATAAATTTTAATTTAAAATCTATGTGAGTCTTATGGCGAAAACTTCATTAATAAAAGAGTGAGCAAATCTAATACAAGATTAAATAAAACTTTCACAACAGTAACTATGATCTAATACAAGATTAAATTTGAACAGGGCTTAATCTACTATCTATGATCTATCTATCTATAGATATCTAGAAAAGTCTATGTTGTACACGAAGTGGGTATACTTCTGAACATGATGAACACTCAGTCTAGGATGTTACTCGATTAACACATATATATTGATTTATGAAGTCCTCTTGGCTTTTTATAGAGCTTGGAATCTCATTCTAGAACTTCCATGTGAGATCCTATTTTGTAGGATCTCAACCTTCTCAACTCGTGTAAATCCTTCCATATGATTCTAGGTTGTTCCTGATGCTTCTGAACTGTAGCCACATGATCTAGGAGGTTCTCCTTAATTTTGGAATCTTCTAGCTTCCAAATTATTACATAACCTTCTAGATCTTCAACGACATATGACAACATCTAGAGCAACATTTAATTTAACATTCAAATAAAGACGTACACAAATTAGAAAGGTATAAATGTTGTGGTGAATGTTAAGACATTTAATGTAACAATCAGTGTAACTAGTTGTTCTGAAATATTTGAGGTAGATGATTGAGAGAGTGTATTAGACACTATATTGTAGGGATTATATTATCTGTTGGGATATGGTTTCTATTAATAAAAGAAAATTTGATTTTGATTAGATACCAAAACTCTAAGTAAAACCCCAAATATGATGATTTGCCAAGTCTATATTTTTAGGTTAGAAAAGCTCATATATGTTAGGGAGCTTTAATTTTTATTTATATAGATTATTTCTGAATCTATGACAAATGACCTAGAAGCACAAAGAGCATGAAGACAAGTAGCATTGAAGAAAATAAGTTGAAGTGTTATGATCAAGTGACAAGGTTTCATTGAAGACAAGTATGATTAATTTGGTGATTCATATACTTTGGACTTGGCACACTTATGGTCAAAGACTATGAGAATGGAATGCAAAAATCAGAATGGACGTGAATGCATGTACTATTTGCATGTAGGCCCTGAATAATTTGAAAGTTCAAATTTATGGATAAGTTTTCTATCTCCACCAACGGATAGTTTGCTACATCGATCTATAAATATGCCATATCTTGAAACATTTCAAGATCACGGGACATACAAGCCATACACATTCTAACAATATTTTAGCATCCAAAAGTATTCAAAACACGCGAGAGATTAAAGCTTTTAAGCATATTTGTTTGTGAGTGTTATCTTTAGTCCCCACTAGGCAAGCTCATAGATTATTATCCTAAGCCTAGAAAGTGATATCCTAGCCTTTCATTCGTTCTTAAATTGTAAAGGTTATCACACTAAGTTGGAACAAGAACAAAACCCTAATTTCACCTTGAGAGATAGATTGAGAGTATTGTTGAGTTCGTAGAAGCGTTGAGAGTATTGCAACGAGACAAGGTTGTAAGAAATCAAGAGAAGAGGAGAAGAAGAAGTAGAGTGCACCTTGACACTGAAAAAATAAGTTAATTCCAAGTGATTAAGGAAGTATCCTATTAAATTAGGAGAGTGGACGTAGGAGCAGTTTAGCCTCCGAACCACTATACGTCTTGTGTTCTTATTTACTGCATTTACCTTATTGCTTAAGTTTTTGTGTTGATACAACTGCTTATTGTTTATTTGGTAGCTAAGTATCTAAGTGCATATTGTTTAAGGAGTATAATAGGGCATATCATTTATTCCGCATATAAGTTGTTTACTGTTAAGTTCTGTTAGACTATTTCATTGAGTATTTTCATAGGACTTGACATCTATACAACTTATCTGACTATAATTATTTGTGTTGATTAATTGTAAAATATTTTTTTTTGAAAAACACATACACGTGTATTCTCCCCCCTCATACACGTGTCACACTCCTTTTTGGGACCAACATTATCAATGTTGATAACTCTAACCAATGCATCTTGAAACTCCAAAAAAACACTACAAAAAAAGCCTGATTTTGATACCGAAATTTTGAGACGGACACCTAATCCGTCTCTAATAGATACGGATTTGTTAAAAAATCGAGATTTGAAACCGAAAATAAAACCGTCTCTCATTATAAACAGATTAGATACGACTTTTAGTTTCGAAAGTTTTAGATACGGACTAGATACGTGACTTTCAATTTCGAGAGTTTTAGATACGGATTAGATACATATACCACCGTCTCTAAACAATCAATTTTTTCTCCCCAATATAAAACGAGATAAGGTAGTACACGAAATTTGGGATACGAAATCTAACCATCTCTAATCTGTATCTAATTAGTCAAATGATAAAATTAAATTAAAAAATAAATAAAAAACTTATGTATATAGAGAATTGAGAATGAGAGAATATGGACGGAGTTATATTAATTTATTTACTCTTTTATTTAATTAATAAATAGTAAAAAAAATAAAAAAATCAATTAATATATCTTGTATGTATCGGATAAATATAAATGTTAGAATAATACTATGTAGATATATTTTAGGATAGATATAGATATTATAATAATAATATTATTATATTATATCTTCAATTCCATATGCCAATATATATATATATATATATCAATTGATTTTCTAATGAAAATATTTCAAGAATTGATTCTCGTATATCAATTTTGTAGATTAAAAAAAAGGAGGTGTCATTTAATAATTTTTTAAATTTGTATAGTATTTTTTAAAAAAATTTAGATTAAAAAATAATTCTATCATCAATTTAGAAAAAGTATAAACTAATGAAAATATTCCAAGAATTGATTCTCTAATCAAAGTATGTATATCAATTTTGTATGAACATTAGATTAAAAAAAAAAAGTCATTCAATAATTTTTAAAAGTTTCTAAATCTTTATAAAACTACTATTAAGACTTATAAAGAAACTTGTATAGTATTTTATAAAAAGTTTTAGATTAAAAAATAATGCTATCATCCACTTAGAAAAAAGTATAAATAGTTGAAGCATTGCTAATGGTAAAATAGTCTAAATAGTATAGTAAAAGGGATAAGATCAATCGAGATAAAAATAAAAAATTATTTTGTGTCAAAATGAACTTGAAATAAAAATTGAAAATCTTTTTATAGAAATTATTTTTATTTAGTTTTACTAAATTTGTGAAAAATACATTCTAAAGAAATTAAACCTAATCCTATCTAATAATATGTCAATTTCGATTTTTGTCCATTCTTAAAAAATAAGTTTATATAATAAATATAAATATTATAATAATATTATGTTATATATTCTATATCTTTTATATGGAAATATATATTATATGACAATATATATAATATATGGATTAATGACCATAATTCTTGAATTTCTTTCAAACTCGGTAACTCAAGAACGTAGATCAATCGAAGGTGAGTCACGGCATTAATAATATTGTCTCTACCATCAAGATTGACGAGGTAAGTTGTGCATCTCAAGCCTTTATTATAATATATCAATTTACTTATCAATTCGCCTACTATAAATTACAATTATCATTTAATTTAGTAAATTATTGTATAAAAATGAGATTTATCATGCTCATACACGCATATACACATAACTAAATCAGCATGCGTCTAGAACACACATACACGTACACATAACTAAATTCAAGTAGGCAAACACTTGAATCAATGTCAGTAAATTTCAAGATAATATTGACTCAATTCAGGACTCGTTGAATACAAATTTCATATATCCGAGTTTGCATCAAGAAAGATCGACTACCCATAAAGACTGTAGTAATTAAAGTACTCAATTCAGAATTCATTCAGGACTCGTTGGATACAAATTACATATATCCAAGTTTGCATCAAGAAGATCGACTACCAATAAAGACTGTAGTAATTAAAGTAGAATATTAGGATAAGATATAAATGGTATAGGAACAAAAATATAAATTGTGTCATTCAAGTGTGTCAAGTATACTACTGCACCTATCCTGGGGTAGGACTGTGTACTCAAGTACACGGTATTATTACTACCTAGTGGTTGTCCTTACCATAATGTCACAAGTTCAAAACTCAATTTTTTGAAATTTAATTTAATACCAATTTTTCTATATTTAATTTAATTTTAGCACCGAATACCAGTTTTTCTATATTAAGTAGTACCAGTTTTTCTATATTTAATTTAATTTTAGAATATGCGGGATGTCCTAGGATATCCTATTGTTCAAATGTGATTTATCCCCTTAGGAACAAAGATATAAATGGTATAGGAATAAATATATAAATTTTGTCATTCAAGTGTGTCAAGTATACTACTGCACCTATCCAGCGATATCACAACCCTAGTGGTTGTCCTTGAATTGCCTTACCATAATGTCACAAGTTCAAAACTCAATTTTTGAAATATAGTAACATACACTTTTCATTAAAAAACGATGATGCACTTTTCAATATACTAACATACACATTTTCAAAAAAACAAATCGATTTTTTTTTTCATAGTTTGACCATTGACTGATCAACGGTCAACAGTTGACCGGCCAAGGTCCACTCAAGTACACGGTGTACTTGAGTGCACGTAACAATGAATGAATCATTGATTAGATTTAAAGGCTGCAAAGATGAATATGATGAAGAAGAAAAAGAAGAAGAAGAAGATGGAGATTAAACGTAATTTAATTTATTTATTTTAATTTATAAAGTAAGATCGACTTTTACAATTGAAATTATTCAATAACAATTTTTTTTATATATTTTTAAAGTTACAAATTAATCAATTAATTATATATGTTAAACTATTATAATAAAATAAAGTGTCTAAACTATGCATTGTTCTTAATATTTTACAGCTTATTGACGGCGGTGAGTAATTACAATTTTTAGAAATTAATAAAAAAAAATTACATTTACAAATTTAAAAGTTACAATTTGAATACACGTAAAAGAAATAAATTAATATACATATACAATTAATATTAAAAGATAAAACAAAAGAGTTATCTGTCCTAGTGGCAGATGCTTAATAATAGACACTTATCCACCTGGGTTCAATTCCCATATAGACAAAAAAAAGGTCAATTAATGGGTTGGGATGGTGTGGGGTCGGGTCGGGTTCGGGCTTGGTGGGATTGGGGGGGTGGTTGCAGGGTAGGGTAGGGTAGGGTGGGATGGGTGTCGGGTCAGGTTCGGGCTTGGAATGAGGATTAAAGGCTTGGAATGGGGATTGGGTTGTTAACTCTTGGAGACGGATTTTTGCGGATTTAGAGACGACATAACGTCGTTTCTAATTAAGAACGAAATTATAGACGGATTTTTGACCCGGATGTAAAACGGGTCGTTTATCGTTTAGATACGGATTTAGAGACGAAACGACATTTGAAACGGAATTTTGACCCGGATATAAAACGGGTCGTTCATCATTTAGATACGAGAATATACGGTGTCAAATTCCGTCTCTCATTATAAACCGAAAAAACGGTCTCAAATCCGTCTCTTATTAGAAACGGAATTTAGAAAACCGTTCCTAACATTAGATACCATGCGATTAGGAACAGATAGAAAATGGTTCCAAAATCCGTTTCTAACCTGTTTAGATACAATGTTTATGGTATCTAATTCGTTTCTAAATCTCTGTTTTTTTGTAGTGAAAATTAATTATAGGTTGAAGGAATTATCCCGTTAAATAAAAAAAAGTGGACGTAGGAGTATTTAGACTCTGAACCAATATAAATTATGTGTGTTCTTTACATTCTAAACTTTACATTCTTGCATATTAATATACTCCCTCTGTCCACCAAAATTTTGCTCACTTTTTTTTATACATGTTTTTAAAAAAATTATATTTTATTTATAAAAAAGATATGTGGTATTGACGATAATGATAAGATCAAGAATATTTGAATATTTCTATTTCATCTTGTAAATATCTTCTGCTTAAACTCATTAAATAGAATATACACTAGATCACCAATTCACGGTGAATCAAATCTCTTTCTATCATGGTATCAGCCTAAAATACCACAAACCCTAATTATTCGCACCGCCCTCACGGCACATATTTTCTCACCCACCGTCAAAATTATTCTGCTTTCCACCGCCACATTGTTAATCTCAAAGAGTGATTCAACATAATTTAATATCTTCTCTCTCCAATCTAAATTCTTCTTCTACAGTGTTATCATTTCACCTTCTTCACATTTAAATCCTATTCTCTCTACAATGACTAACACCAACACCGATCCTTTAACGTCTGAGACACTCCCATTCTCCACGTTAATCCACATGCTTACAGTGAAACTCACGTCTGCAAATTTCCTTCTTTGGAAAACTCAGATCACATCCGTCTTTGAATGCCAGGATCTGATTGGCTATGTTGACGGCTCACTTTCTCCCCCGTCTTCAACTCGTTCCGGCACCTCCGCTCCGAATCCTGAGTACACAGCTTGGCGGATGCGAGATCGACGGATTTCAAGTCTTCTCCTCTCCTCACTCACAGAAGAGGCTCTCGCGGTCGTTGTTGGTTGTGACTCATCTCGCGCGATATGGGTCGCACTCGAGCAAGCATTCAGTCACGATTCTAAATCTCGTGAATTCAGTTTGAAGGACGAACTCCACTCTATGAGGCTCGGCTCCAGTTCCGTCGCCGAGTTTGGACGAACATTCAAAAGTCTCTGTGATCGTTTGGCCGCAATTGGTCGCCCCTTGGACAACTCAGATATGTCTCACTGGTTTTTAAGGGGTCTAGGACCTCGCTTCTCTAGCTTCAGTGCATCTCAGATGGCGGTTGTCCCTCTTCCTTGTTTCGCCGATCTGCTTCCTCGTGCCGAAAGTTTTGAGGGTTTTCTGAAATCGATGGAAGGCGACCCATCTCCTGCAGCCTTCGTCGCTCACTCTGATCGACGTACTACTTCCGGCCACAAGCCCGCTCATACTTCTGGTAATAGCCAGAAACATTCTGCCTTTTCCAGAAACAATGGTAATTCTGGTCGCTCGCATAATCAGCCTTGGAAGTCTTCTTCTCGTGACTCTACTTCTGGTCCCCGCAAGCCTTATACACCTCGCTGCCAAATCTGTCGAGGTGAGCACTACGCGGATAAGTGTCCGCTTCGTTATGCCCGTACATCAGATCAGCCCTCCGCCCAGCTTGCACATGCCTTTAATTCAGTTTGCAATATTTCTTCTGATTCTGCTTCCGATTGGTATGTTGATTCTGGTGCTACAGCTCACATGACATCTCAGAAGTCTTCTCTTGATTCGTTTGAGCCTTATTCTGGTAATGGACGTGTTGTCGTTGGTAATGGACATGCGTTAGATATTTCTCATATTGGATCTCAATTGGTTTCTCCTGATGTTAAATTATTAGACGTACTTGTTGTTCCACACATCACTAAAAATTTATTATCAATTAGCAAGCTCACTTCTGATTTGCCTGTTAATGTCTTATTCACTGATAAGTTGTTTACCGTTCAGAATCGGATAACGGGGCAAATTCTCGCACAAGGCAGGCGTGAAAATGGGTTGTACGTTTTGGATAGAAGTCATCCGGCCTTGATTGCTGCTTTTCTAGCCAAGGTTTCAAAGGCGTCCTTTAATTTATGGCATTTACGTTTGGGGCATGTCCCGTTTGATATTGTTTCTTTATTACATAAACGAGGATTATTATCAGTTACTTCTTTATTGCCAAATCCTGAGATTTGCACATCTTGTCAAATGGCTAAGAGCAAACGTCTTTCTTTTTCGTTAAATGATAAGCGTGCACAACATGTTCTCGATTTAGTTCATTGTGATTTGTGGGGGCCTGCTCCTATTTCTACCATTGATGGTTATCGTTATTATGTGGTTTTTGTAGATGACTTCTCACGATTTTCCTGGTTATATCCATTGCATGCAAAATCAGAATTTTTTGATGTTCTTGTCCGCTTCTACTCATTTGTTTGCACTCAATTTTCTCGACCTATCAAGGAATTTCAGAGTGATGGTGGGACTGAATTTACGAACTCCCGGGTTCAGCAATTTATGGCTAAGAATGGTATTCATCATCGTTTGTCCTGTCCGTACACACCACAGCAGAATGGTCGGGCCGAACGTAAACACCGACATATCTCAGAAACTGGTTTATCTATGATGTTTCAGGCCCATGCCCCAGCTTGTCACTGGTTTGAAGCATTTGCTACTGCTATTTTTGTTATCAACCGGTTACCATCATCTCTGTTGGATAATAAATCCCCTTTTGAATTACTGTTCAATTATGCTCCAAATTATTCCACTTTTAAACCATTTGGGTGTCGTGTATTTCCTTACCTTCGTGACTATGCAGTTAATAAATTGGCTCCTCGTAGCAGGCCTTGCATATTTATGGGATACAGTACAAAGTACAAGGGTTTTCGGTGTTACGATCCTGACGCTTCCCGTACTTACATTACCCGTCATGCTCAATTTGACGAAATGTGTTTTCCATTTTCGGGGGCTTCATCTTCTTCCGCTCAGAATTTATTGGACATCTCCACCTTTCTAGATGTCTCGGATCCTCTCTCTCCACCTCCAGGCCCGTCTCATTCAGTCAGGGATTCGGCCTCTACATCGGTTTCTCCTTCAAGAAGCCCGCCCCCTGGGCCCTGCACATTATGCTCGGACAACATGCCTGTCCCACCTTCCGTCGAAGAGCTCACCCAACCGCCTGTCCCTCCAGCACCTATTGTTTCTGAACCTACTTCGGTTCAGCCACCTCGACAACCCTCTCGATCAGTTGTTCCATCACACACGATGACTACTCGAGCTAAGTCAGGTGTGTTTAAACCAAAATATCAGACTCAGTTGGCCACTACTAGCCTGCTCTCAGCATTGGTTGCTTCCTCGGTGCCTCGTGGTTTTAAATCGGCTTCTAGATCACCTGAGTGGGTTGCTGCTATGCAAGAATAAATTGATGCCCTTCACTCTAATCAGACTTGGGATTTGGTCCCTCGTCCGCCGAATGTCAACATTGTGGGGTCAAAATGGGTGTTTCGTACTAAGTATCTTTCTGATGGCTCAATAGAGCGACACAAGGCTCGTCTAGTTGCTCAAGGGTTTACACAAATACCTGGTTTGGATTTCTCTCACACCTTCAGCCCAGTTGTGAAAGCTTCCACGGTTCGGGTTATTTTGGCTCTCTCCGCTCACCACAAGTGGCCACTGCATCAACTTGATGTCAAGAACGCATTTTTAAATGGCATACTTGACAAACCCGTTTATATGTTTCAGCCTCCCGGATTTGTGGATCCACGATTCCCGGATCATGTCTGTCGTCTGAAACGTGCTCTTTATGGTTTGCGCCAAGCTCCTTTAGCGTGGTTTCGACGCTTCAGCACCTTTTTGTTCAGTATGGGGTTTCTCGTTAGCAAGTCTGACTCCTCTCTATTCTACTTTCATCGAGGGTCGACGGTTCTCTATCTCTTATTATATGTGGACGACATAATTATCACAGGCAATGATCAAATAGCTCTTCGTCGCTTTATCTCTCGAACCCACGCTGAATTTTCCATCAAAGATTTGGGTCGTTTAAGCTACTTCTTGGGCCTCGAAATTTCGTATACCGACTCCGGCATCTTTGTTGGTCAAGCAAAGTACGCCAACGACATCTTGAAAAAGGTTGATCTCCTCGAATCCAAGCCTGTCGCAACACCTTTAGCCACGGGTGACTCGCTGGTCAGCACGGGTGATTCTTTTCCTGACCCTACTCTGTATCGCTCTTTGGTTGGCGCTCTACAGTATCTTACTATTACTCGTCCGGATCTCTCTTTTGCTGTAAATCAGGTCAGCCAATTCCTTCAGTCTCCCACTATTGATCACTTCTCAGCTGTAAAACGGATTCTACGCTACGTTAAAGGGACTCTCCATTTCGGTTTAACATTCAAGCATGGCCCAGAATATTCTATTGTCGCCTATTCCGATGCAGATTGGGCTCGTTGTGTTGAGACACGACGATCAACGTACGGATTTTCTATATTTCTCGGGGGTAATCTAGTATCTTGGAGTGCGAAGAAACAACCTACGGTCGCTCGATCCAGTTGTGAATCTGAGTATCGGGCCCTTGCTAATGCTGCTTCAGAAGTCGTTTGGTTAATGAATTTGTTGCAAGAAATTCGAGCCCTGCCAACGTCTTGTCCCTTGCTTCTCTGTGACAACAAAAGTGCAATTTTTCTTAGTCAGAATCCGGTGGCCCACAAGAGAGCCAAGCATATTGATATCGATTGCCACTTTGTCCGCGAATTGGTCTCGGCCGGCCGTCTCTCGACTCAGTTCGTTCCGTCCAATCTCCAGCTCGCAGATATCTTTACGAAGAGTTTGTCACGCCCGATTTTCGAGTTCCTTCGCTCCAAGCTTTGCGTCTCCTCGAATCCGACGCAGCGCTTGATGGGGGGTATTGACGATAATGATAAGATCAAGAATATTTGAATATTTCTATTTCATCTTGTAAATATCTTCTGCTTAAACTCATTAAATAGAATATACACTAGATCACCAATTCACGGTGAATCAAATCTCTTTCTATCATGTGGAATAACGAGTAAAGAATATTGTTGGTAGATACTCATGAATCTTGTTATAATAAAGTAGAAAAAATACTCAAAAGTTAACTATTTAAATAGAATAAACATACTTTGTGAACCAAAAAATAGGACTGAGTAAAATTTTAGAGGACGGAGGGAGTATTGTTTATGCACAAAAATGTTTCTCTCGCCTGAACTATGTTCACTGAACTGTCAAAATTGTGATTTTGGTGGGAATGTATAACTTGATCATAAAATACACATCAAAGAAGGAGTGGCAATCACTATTCCACACTTGGATTTAGTTTGAGGATTTTGTCCACTGAACTCTGTCTCTCCACTGACTATTCAGAGATTTGATCCAAGGAGTTTATCATCTGATATTTGTCCAATAGAAATAAGTTTTAAAATCTCACTCTACATGTATTCCTCCCGCCATACCGTGCGACAGTACTTTTTGGGACCAATTACAACTATTAATTAATAAACTTGTAAATCATAATTTATATTATAAGTTATTTTATGTAAAAATAATAATAAAAAAATGTAGCAAATTCGTCGCAAATTTGCGCCGAGGTAAATTTTTGTCGCAAAATCCATCACAAATATGAGACGTATTGAATTTTCATGGCAGAAAAAACAGTGAATACAAGAATAACAATAGTAGCAAGAAGTGATATCATAACAATAAGGGTGAGTGACGAATTGAAGGCCGTTTTGGTGATGCGTATGAGTGTCTTGAATTTACGAGTGAAGTGCGCGCCTTTATAGCTATCATAACAGTATATATTAAGTTGCACACTTGCTAATATCATCAACATGATTGGAATTAGTATTTCCCTTGAAAAAAACGATAAAGCTGCTGCCTGCAACATGAATGCAATTATTGCCATTATCTAATCCAATTAATTACACACTGGTTACGTAATGTCAACAACTGTGTCTTAACAAAATCCCCCTAACCTTCACATGATTTCCTGATCCTGCAACAAAACACATAATTTTAAATACCAGGTGGAATACTATGTAGATGTAGGGTTCAAGTCCTGCCCAACTCTACGAGGGTTTGAAGATTCATAACTCGTAGATTTACCCAACAGCAAGTAAGGTGAATCAAACAATTGTAACATGACCTCCACATATTGTAATTCCAGATACTTGCAATGCCCGATTATTTGGTTTCGAAACCTGAGACCTAGAGAGGAGCATACTCCTAAGTCCCAAGCCTACACTACTAGGCCAACTCCTTGAAGTTATTAAAAAAATATTAAATTTATATACACACTATTACCTCTCCGACAAATTAAAATTTAGTCAATTAATTATGAAAAATTCGAATCAATTGAGTTGGTAGGAAATTTTTAATTGATCTCACATGAGAATTGAATTTGTCGAATTTATAAGTTTGATTTTCTCTAACAAACGAGTAAGTGAATAAGCATTGAGCACCAAGGTTAGTGTTCATCGTGTGTGTTTAAAATAAATATTAACCAATTGAATTAGAGAAAACCAACAGTGTTTATTACTGATTTTGGATATCCAAATATATAAAACATGAGGAACAACCTCAATTTTAGATTTATTTGTGAAGAGAAGATTTTGAGCCCTACGAAGAGAGGGCGGCTTCTAGACAGAGGTTGGTAGCCCGCCTCGGGTCTCTTGCAAGGCCTACGGAGAGGGAGTGGTGGATTCCTTGGTGGTAATCCCGGAGGTATCATCAGAAGCTAAAGACGAAGATGAAAGAACATGGGCTGGTGGCCCGCCTCGACACATCTCGGATCTCTTGCAAGGCCTATGAGGGGTGTATGGCGGATTCATTGGTATGCCCGGAGGATAAGTAATGACTCTCCTATCATCAGAAGCTGAAGACGAGAGAAAAGGGCTAATCACAAGCAATGTTGCCAAAATTACCAACATCTTTGCCATGTTTCCAATTACCTTAATTAATTGTTTTTTTAATGAAACTTCACAAGATATGTACACATATATATAGCATGGATCATCCGTTATTTGCATGCATCTAATACGTGATTGTAATTTATTACTCCCTCCATTCATCAAATGTAGTCCCATTGGGGTGCGACACAAGTTTTAAAAAAAATGTAGATAAAGTGAGGGTATTGTGGGGTCCACTGTGAATAAAATTGATCACAAATTGAGTAATTAAGTGATGGTTGAAGGGTTCTATAAAGTGCATGAGCCTACATTTAATGGATAAAGAATATAAGACAAATGAGACTACATTTCATGGACCGAGGGAGTATTATTTTGATATTTTATTATTCAATGTGACATTAATTTATAGCAACTTTTGAAAATTTAATTTCAGAAATTTATTATTTAAAGTGACATTAAATTTTGCGCCACTTAAATAATTTCAGAAATTTATTATTTAAATAATATTTTTTTTCATGACGGTAATTTTAAAGAATTTCATTCCATCTAAAATTCTGAACTTGTAAAATGTGTGGAATTAATTTATTTTTATATTAATTTTCCAACACTTTCCCTCACTTATCACTTGTATGATGAGTTATGACATCTACCATTTGGGAATAATTTAATATGAGTAAAGTTTGCTTTAATTGGAAATTAAACTCAAAACATGTGAACGTGGAAATTAATTATTTTACACTTTTCAGTAATATTATTTAAAAGTGGTAGATATTTTAACTGAAAATTAAAGTGCAATTCTTAAAATATATTTTAAAAAGTGTAATTCTTATTATTGAAAGTGGTAATTAAAAATGTTATTTATTCTTTGATTCAATATACAGGTATAAGATTTGTTTTGGTTTATATTCATTGATTTTTTTAAAGTGATAAATTTTGTTATTGAAAATTGCAATTTTTATTATTTGAAAAGTTTTAGATCTTTTAAATGAAAGTGGAAGATTTATTGTTGAAATTAGTATTTTAATTATTGAAAGTGGTAAATATTTTAACTGAAAATTGTAATTTTTATTCTTGAAAATTCTTATTATTTAAAAGTAGTAGATACTTTTAAATTAAAACTGTATTTAAAAAATGTAATTCTTATTATTGAAAAGTGATAGATTTAGTAGATACTTTTAAATAAAAACTGTATTTTAAAAATATAATTCTTATTATTGAAAAGTGATAGATTTTGTTATTGAAGAGTGTAATTCTTAAATTAAATTGTATTTAAATAGTGTAATTCTTATTATTGAAAAATGTTAGATTGCATTACTGAAAAAAGTATAATTTTTATTATTGAAAAATAGTAGATATTTTAAAATTTAAATTGTTTTTAAAAGCCGGTGTTAAAATTAAATTGAAACTGGTACTGTTAAAATTAAATTGTAAAATTACAAAAAAATTTGTTGGTTGTATTTAAAAACTGGTGTTAAAATTAAATTGAAACTACTGGTACTATTAAAATTAAACTGCAAAATTACAAATTTTTTAGTTGGTTGTATTTAAAAACTGGTGTTAAAATTAAATTGAAACGGGTAGTATTAAAATTAAATTGTAAAATTACAATTTTTTTTTGTTGGTTGTATTAAAACACTGTTGTTAAAAAAACTTGTAATGTTAAAATTAAATTGTATAACTACAATTTTTTTGTTGGTTGTATTTAAAACTGGTGTTAAAATTAAATTGAAACTACTGGTACTATTAAAATTAAATTGTAAAATTACAAAATTTTTTGTTGGTTGTATTTAAAAACTGGTGTTAAAATTAAATTGAAACTACTGGTACTATTAAAATTAAATTGTAAAATTACAAAAAAATTTGTTGGTTGTATTAAAAAATTGGTGTTAAATTAAATTGAAACGGGTAGTATTAAAATTAAAATTTAAAATTACAAATTTTTTTGTTGGTTGTATTAAAACACTGTTGTTAAAAAAACTTGTACTGTTAAAATTAATTAAATTGTAAAACTACAATTTTTTGTTGATTGTATTTAAAAACTGTTGTTAAAATTATATTGAATCTGATATTGTTTAAATTAAATTGAAAAATTACAATTTTTTTGTTAGTTGTATTTAAAAACTGGTGTTAAAATTAAATTTATACCAGTACTGTTAAAATTAAATTGTAAAACTACAATTTTTGTTGTTGTTTGTATTTAAAAACTGGCCTGGTGTTAAAATTAAATCGAAACTGGTACTGTTAAAATTAAATTGTAAAATTAAAATTTTTTTGTTAGTTGTATTTAATAACGGGTGTGAAAATTAAATTAAAACTGGTACTATTAAATTAAATGGTAAAATTACAATTTTTTTTGTTGGTTGTATTTAAAAACTGGTGTTAAAATTAATTAAATTGAAACTGGCACTGTTAAAATTAAATTGTAAAATTACAAATTTTTTTTGTTGGTTGTATTTAAAAATTGGTGTTAAAAAAGCTGATACTGTTAAAATTAGTTTGTAAAACTACAAAAAAAAATTGTTGGTTGTATTTAAGCACTGGTGTTAAAATAAATTGAAACTCATACTGTTAAAATTAAATTGTAAAATTAATTTATATTTTTGTTGGTTGTATTTAAAAGCCGGTGTTAAAATTAAATTGAAACGGATACTGTTAAATTTAAATTGTAAAACTACAAAAAAATTTGTTGGTTGTATTTAAAAACTGCTGTTAAAATTAAATGGTAAAACTACAAATTTTTCGGTTGCTTGTATTTAAACATTGGTGTTAAAATTAAATTGAAACTGGTACTGTTAAAATTAAATTGTAAAATTACAATTTTTTTTGTTGGTTGTATTTAAAAGCCGGTGTTAAAATTAAATTTAAACTATTAAAATTAAAGTGTATTTTTCATTTTATCCCTAATTAATGTTTGTACTTTTTATTAAAATAATAATACATTTATATAAATATTTATTAATTCTAAGGATAAATCTGAAAGAAATGCAATTTAATTTGCAAAGAAAATAAAAGGTCAAAACAACTTATATTATTAATAAGAGGAGTAATATTTTTGTTTCACAATTGTTTACACTAAATATGTGGCACACAAGATAAGAAAAATAAGTAATAAGTAAAGTGTTGAAAAATAATTAAGTTTACGAAATTTTTTTTTTTTTTGGGTGTACAAACAAATGTAAATTAAACGGACAAAATTTCACTTCAATATGAGTCGATGTTATAAAAGGGTAAATATGCGTTATTGTAATGGTTTTTTTTTTTTTTTTTTTAAGTCTGGGGTATGTGGTCTAAGGAACTACTAATCCCGGGGACCAATTCCACCCCCATTTGTGGGGTCCCGTTTAAAGCCAGAGTTTTGCGCTTTATATGGACTAGTCCCTGTATAAATTGTTTGCACCTTAGAGGGTTCGAACCTGAGTTCCAAGCCTAGACCACTAAGCCAACTCCTTCATAATACACAGTATTCAACAATTGTCTTTATAGTATCCTGATTTAAGAAAAAATCTTTCTATTTGACGCGTGAGCCTGTAAATTTTTGTGTCTCATTCGTTACTTGGTTTAAGTAGTAGTTCCATATTTAAGCAAATGTGAAAGAGAGATTGTCATTTGGCATACTTTTGCATCATAATCGAGGAATTTTTTTCTTTTTTTTTTAAGTACTATATGTTGATCAAGTCTAAAATAAATTCTTTAAATTTTAATTTTACGGAATACACGTTATTTACCTTTTAATTTTAATCATTTTTTACATCAATTTTAATTCTTTATGTTGGGATATGGTTTGATTTAATAAATAAAATTTGATTTTGATTAGATACCAAAACCCTATGTAAAACCCCAAGTATGATGATTTGCCAAGTCTAGATTTTCAGGATAGATGAGCTCATATATGTTAGGGAGCTTGAATTTTTATGTAGATAGATTGTTCTTAAATCTATGACAAATAACCTGAAAGCACAAAGGAGTATGAAGACAAGTAGCATCGAAGACAAGAAGGTGAAGTGTTATGAACGAGTGACAAGAACTAAAGAACCATGAAGACAAGTACGATGAAGAAACAATGAGTCAAAGACGATGGTTGGCAAGGTATATACCCAGTACGAGATCGTTAGCTGGAAGGATTTAATTATTCCAAAATAGCCAATGATTTGTTCCCACTTGTCACTGCGCATAACAAATTATGAGAATGAAATGCCAAAATCAGAATGGATGTGAATGCATGTACTATTTGCATGCAGGCCCTTGAACAATTCAAAAGTTCAAATTTATGGATAAGATTGCTATCTCCACCAACGGATAGTTTGCTTCATCTATAAATAGGTCATATCTTAAAACATTTCAAGATTACGGGACACACAAGCCATACACATTCTAGCAATATTTTAGCATTCAAAAGTATTCAGAACACTCAAGAGATTAAATCTTTTAAGTATATTTATTTTGTGAGTGTTATCTTTAGTCCCCACTAGGCAAGCTCATAGATTATTATCCTAAGCCTATAAAGTGATATCCCAGCCTTTAGATTCGTTCTTAAATTGTAAAGGATATCACACTAAGTTGGTACAAGAACAAAACATACTTTCACCTTAAGAGATAGATTGAGAGTATTGTTGAGTTCGTAGAAAATTGAGAGTATTGCAACGAGAGAAGGTTGTAAGAAATTAAGAGAAGAGTAGAAGAAGAAGTAGAGTGCACCTTAGCACTGTAAAAACAAGTTAATTCCAAGTGATTAAGGAATTATCCTATTAAATTAGGAGAGTGGACGTAGGAGCAGTTTAGCCTCCGAAACACTATACGTCTTGTGTTCTTATTTACTGCATTTACTTTATTGTTTAAGTTTTAAGTAACAACTATTACTTACTGCTTATTTATTTGCTAAGTATATATCTAAGTGCATATTGCTTAAAGAGTATAATATGGCCTATCATTATTTCCGCATACAAGTTGCATATTGTTAAGATTTATTAGAATGTTTCTTTAAGTATTTTCATAGAATTTGACATCTGTACAACTTACTTGACTCTGTTTATTTGTGTTGATATTGGCAAAAAGTGTTTGAAAAACACATACACGTGTATTCTCCCCCCCCCCAATACACGTGTCACACTCCTTTTGGGACCAACAAGTGGTATCAGAGCAGGGGTTTAAAGACCACTGCTTTGAGGACTAACTTTGGTTACCTAAACTGATCTACTTGTGCACTTTCTGTGATATTTATTATCTTTACTACTTACTATGCCTAACACATCTTCTTCTAAGAATTCTGGTGTAGCTATTCCACCACCTACTGCTATAGGAACAAACCCCATCAACAAGATATCTTATTAGAAATTGTCCATGTTCTCTATTGAGAATTATGACTTTTGGAAAATAAGGATGAGAGCTCACTTGGCCTGTCTCCATTATGAAATGCTAAGGGTGATCACTAAAGGTCCATTTGTGTTCATGAAACTAAATACAAATGTAACAGAAGCCCAAAGAGCAGCTCGAGCACAAGAAATTCCAAAAGATGATGATGAGCTCACTCCTGAAGAAAGAAAGAAGTAGAATCTCAACTTTGTGGCAATGAACACCATATATCAAACCATTCCAGATGCTATAATGGGTAGAGTGCTTTCATTGCACAACTGCAAAGAAGATTTGAGACACATTAGCTCTAATGTGTGAAGGAACTAACAAGATCAAGGAAAATAAACTTCAAGTTGTTGTTAAAAAATATGAGTAATTTTTAATGAAGTTTGAGGAAAACATTGATCAATTGGATGGAAGGTTCACAAACATCATGAATGAGATCAACTCACTTGGAAAGGAATACTCCAAGAGAGAAGTGGCCTTGAAAATCCTTAGGAGTTTGACATCTAAGTGGAATGTGTATGCTGTCATGATGCAGAATACAATGGATCTATCAATTATGCCAATGCAACAGGTGTTCTCAGAACTCAAGACATATGAATATGACTTGAACATGAAGAACAATACTGAGGAACTTGAAAGCAAAGGAGTTGCACTGAAGGCAAAATTCAATGAACCTGATTCCAAGAAAGCCAACAAGTCTAGCAAAAGTGGAAAATGAGTTTCCAAAGCTGACATTTCAGATGAGTTGGCAATGATGGCTAGAAGATTTGAAAAGATAAATTCGAGATTTGGTAAATACAAGAAGTATTATCAAGATAGAAGAAGGAGATACAACTCACCTGAAAAGAAGAATGATGAAAGGAGATCCAGAAGGGACAACTCCAAAGAAGAACCATCTTCATTAACTAAAAAGAGAGATAATGAAAAGAAGAAGGATGAAGATGAGGATGCATGCTACAATTGCAAAAAGACAGAACATTTCCAATATGATTGTCCAGGGCTGTCTTCCAAAGAAAGAAAGGAAAGACGAGCTAAGAGGGATAAGAAATATGGAAAAATGAAAACTTTGAAAGCTGAAGAAGAAACCTCTGAAGATGATCAACTTCCATCTTCATCATCTGAGATGTTCTCTGACAGCAGTGATGAAGAATGCCTAATGGCTATTGAAGACAATGATGAGGTATAATCTAATCATAGTTTTGTCAATTCTAGCAACACAATAATGTTAAATGAAGACAACCTGAGACTTACCTTTGGTAAGTTGATGGAAGACTTCATGACATTTCAAGAAATTTATGATCAAACCTTAAAAGAAAACAAAGCTCTGAATGCTCAGATTGAAAGAATTACTCAAAAGAATTACTCAAACTGAAGTTGAGCATGATCTGAAAACTAATGAGTTGTGCAATAACTTGACTAAGGGGTTGAATACTCTGAAGGACAAGTCATCTGAACAACTTAATAAGTTGGAAGAGCAAGCAAAGCTTCATAAGAGTAAAGACTCGGACTACCAAGCATTGATGGCTAAGTTTGACTATCTTTTCAAAGAACATGAATATCTTAAAAAGAGTGATGAGAGTCTGAAACTAAAATTGGCTGCTTTTTACAAATCATCTAATACAATAGATGAAATATAAGGAATGCAGAGGCGTATGACTAAAAAACCTGAACTTGGTTACAATCCAGATGAAACATCTTCACCATGCCTTAGTGATACTTCAACAAGTATTACTAAGAGAGTATTTGTAAGATTTGTGGCTCAAACTGAAATTGTTGAACCAAAGTTTCTACAGAGAATGGACAAAGGTAAACAACCCACTGTACCAACAATCCTGAATACCAAGTCAAAGCTGAAATGATGAAATCAAGCATTAGCTTGATAGACAACATACCATAATAGAATAGGACAACGGGTCATTCCCGTTGTTATACATATTCTACGACAACGGAAATTTTCCATTGTTATAAACGATATTCCGTTGGAATAAATTACCTATGACAACGGTAAATTCCCGTTGTCAAATATTATAGACCTACGACATTAGGTGGGTAGTCAACGGGCGAAAAACAGATATGACAACGGGGAATCCCCGTTGTCGTAGGCCATTTCTGGCATAGTGTGGCAAGACAAGGATTCAGAGGCCTGAGACAATTTAGATGAGTAAAAGTCAATGGAGGATTTAATTTAGTCCATTAAATTTCTTAGAATTTTGAATTTAGGTCCTTTTACAAGCTATTACACGTTTCAGGGTAACTACCACGTGGCATTTAATTTCCTTTTCAATTTTTTTAATTAAACGCTTGACATTTATTTTGATAATTAATTCTAAGGTTGAATTAAAACGGGGGCGGGGGAAGTTTTTGAGTTAGAGTATTAACAGTCCTCTTGTAACCGATATTGATACGTTGACTTGAATAAGGTTTATGAACCGATTACAAGCATAATTATTTATAATATGAAGATTTACATAGGTATTCAGTGTGTTCTTGTTGAAGATTATTTCGCACAGATGCAAAAATCATTTTTGTGTAAATTTTTTTAATGTTGTTTTTGGAAATAATTAAACATGTGGGAGCTCCCAAATCTGTGTATTTTTTTAGAGTAGGTCTTTCGTGCCATGCAACTCAAGTGCAAGAATTAACAATTTTTTTAAAATTGCGACCAAGTCAAAAGTGGCTTGTGCTTAAGGGGAATTTTTATAAAGGATGCGTTTACCTTAATTAATTGTCCAATTTTGACCCAATTTTTGCCGAAAAATAAAAACAACGTTGTTTCGTGTCATTTTCCTACAAAAAAAAATGGGGTTTTCCAACGACTTTTCTCATGTGGGCACATGTGTTATTTTCATTAAATATAACTAATATTATTTCATTTAAATATTAATTACCCTTTTCGTGAAATTTTTATTCATTTAATACAATTGACTTTCGTGACCATTTTTCCGAAACATAAAATAAAACTTGCTTTAATTTTTTATTTTTTTTGTGAATGGTACTGATGAACTATTTGTATACATGTGCTTATATGAAAGAACAATTATGTGTATTTTTTAACGTAGTTTCTGGATTTTTTGTATGTTACTCTTTCTAAGGACTTGTTTTAATGTCTACATGGGAGCGATTCCCGTGCGTAATTTAGGGAAATTAAGTTTTATGTTGGCCTCACGTTTTTTACTTGACTACGATCAACTTTAGCAACAGATCTTCGGTTGTGGAGATCTCTTTTACCATATCTCTAATTAACAATTTCTTTCATGATTCCCAAATTCAGCAAGAGATGACTTTGGAGGCTTTTCTAGATTCTTATACCCAATCGCCAATGCCTCGTATCGCATGGCCTCTCAACGAGCCTGGTTGGGTTTTGGACGACGAAGAGGATTTGCATTCTATTATCCGAATGGCCACATTCGATACAAATACTTCAACATCAATGGAGGCTTACATCAGTTTACCTTACCAAATGGCACTTTCAAACCAAAATCCTTCCAACAATTTATATGCTACTGATGGTGTGTTTTCTAATTTATGTCCGTCGGGAGAAAGAGCTAGTAAGAAGAAACACTTGGAAAATCGTGCAGGTTCTACGAACTTATACAACCAACAGATTCTGCATCCAGCTGATTCCAATGTTAGAGGATTTCGTTTGCAGATGAATTTTGATCCAACAAAAGTTCGCACTTTCGATTTAGTCCCTACTCTAAAATGTCTACTCTAAAAAAAGTTCACATAAATGTCAAATCGCTAAGCATTATACAAATAAGTCATCAACATTCAAAATATTAAATTACACAGATATATTTATGCATTTGCATCCAAGCATTATACAAATAATTCATCAACATTTAAAAAATATTCTAGAAATCAAACCAAGTAGTATATTTATGTATGGAGAATCGATCACAAAAGACAATGATATTAAAGGATATGTGTAATCTGACGTGGCAAGCTCCGGCAAGCCACATCATCAATTGTTGGCCGGAGAATAAAATTGTGTATCTAATTGCAACACGATGAAAGGTTGAATTTTTTACAATAATCATAGTAAAGGTTGTGATTAAATTGATATTGAAACAAAATGTGGTTTATTTATTTAGAATTAACCTAAAATTTTATATCCTTAGCCCATATATAAGGATATATAATTGAAACTACAATCACATTCCAGAATTTTTCCCAAAGCTCGTGCCACCAACAATTGATGGATATTCACATTCCATACGATAATGCCAGTCTCCCCAGGACGTAAATTTTCACTTTACTACACTACTGCCTTCCAAATTAGTTTTGTGTATATATGTTTCCAGTGGACGGTAGATTTAATGACATACCAGTGTTTGTACAATATTGATGCAAGTGTCTTGAGAGTATAGCCGTCGACAATATGATCAAAAGTGCAGCGGGAAATATCATTCACGAGACAGATGGATTTGTGCTTTTGATGAGGATCTGGGATAGGTAAGCAGGGCTTGAAAGATGTTGATAAACTCACTTGTCTTTGACACATTAACTTCGATCACCATCTCTTCCAAGGCAGGTGCTCGCCTAAGAAGAATCGAGGCCAACGTTAGTAGTGGTTCTCCCTTTGGATCTGCAAAGTTGCAAACTACAATCTCCCTCAGATGCAATAGGTCACCATCCAAATCACTCTTTGCAGCTGGATGCAAATCAGCACTTTTCTAAAACGACAGACAATAAATTTAGATAAATCATCCGGTGTGCAAGAATTGAATTATGAATACTTACCCACGTTCGAAAGCCATTTAAGAACAACGTCTCAAGGCTTGGTGAAGATTCGAGCAGGCAGATAATACCAGAAATGCTGAATTTATATTCACTACAAGAATTTATTTCCAAATGTCGTAGCCTGAATTGTGGTAGTCGCCAGCCATTCACTGCCATTTCCGACACAACCTAAGACCAAAGTGCAAATCAGTAGCAGTTGAAGCATTAATCTCTACACGAAATCGTCAAGAATGTTACCTCAAAGCCATTAGAGTGTAGGCGAAGATCGTTAACGTGCTTAAAGTTTTCAAGGAAATCCTTTGCATTATCCATCACCTCAACAGAGTTATCACCATAATATTCAAGCAAATCAATAGAAGCGGTAACAACCGATGAGATGTTTAACGTCTTTCTTCCACGAGCAAGCCTTTTCATATCCAAAGAGCGGATATAGGGTACTGATATTACCACAATTGGTTCATCTTCGGATTCTTCTATCGTAAGGCTTTTAAGACATCGAGAATTGACCTCCAAACGATTGAATCCAGTGCATGATGTTAAATCCAAATTATTTAAAACTGGACAACTAGTTAATATTTCATCAAGTAACTGCTGATTCAACTCCACATCGAAAAGGGTTAAATCGGTCAAAGATTTCCATGCAATTGCTCCTTCGTACGCCATAATGCATCCCATCAAGGTCGTCAAGGTCGTCAAGGAAGAACAGGAATATATCACCTTAGGCGGTGTATAGTATTCGTATTCCCAATAGGTGCTTAACAACAAAATAAGTTGTTTCACCTTATTCTTCACACAAAACTCAACCCAGGCATCAACATCGGAAGCAAAGTTCTCTTTGTAGTCGAAAGCAACCATGAATTTCTCCAAATATTTCCCCTCACGAATATCAATGGTCCTATTAACCCAAGACACAAAATTGACTTCATCCATCTCCGTCCCCACGACCCCGTTGTCGAATTCCAGCCTTGGCAACTCAGACCAAAGACATTTCCATCTTTTTGACAAGACACTAGTAATTCCAGCTTCTCGCACATCGAGAAAGGAGAGAATGTGAATAAGCAGTGAATCTGGCAATTCTTGGAACCGGTCAGTCCGCATCTCCACAATCCGTTTATTCGATGGCTTCACTTTCAACACTACACTCCACTGTATTCTTCCCCAAATTTTCTCTATTCTATCAAAAAATTGATGAATTCTGCTCAACAAACAGAAAAAGTAAAATATCACTATTCAACATATGTGATAATAAAAATTCACCATTCAATAAAAGCAACAATGAACAATCAAATCATTGTTCATTCCCACGCCTCAGTCTTGTAAAAGAAATTCAAAATTAGTAGTACACCATTCAGGAATAATTTTAATTCCATTCCATTCCATACAAACAAATAATATTAATCATAAACATGAGCCAAAGAAGAATTTAAATCAGACTAATAATTAATAAATTCAATTCCAAGTACCTTGCCGCCACTGAATACTGCAGAGATGAATGAAAATTAATTTAATAATTAAGAGCAAAAGTATGTGCAGTTTTGTAACTGCTCCCCTAGAATTTGTTATGAGTTAGTTACTGGAAGCTTCTACATTCTATCTTAACTAATGTATCTAAATATATATATATATATATATATATATATATATTTGGTTCGTAATTAACAAACAATGTCTTCTCTTTTGTCTTTATACGGGAGAACGACATTTTCATATTGAAGGAATTTGTTTCTGAGTATTGCGCCCCTAGTTGAAAGATTAAGCCACATATGTTGCTGGCGAACACCTAAAGGATTTATTTTTTAATCACACCAGACATACCGAACAAAAAAAAATATTATCTCGCACATATGCAAATGTCATTTTTTTGTAATTTTTTCTAATGTTGTTTTTGAAAAAAATAATTATGTGACATTTGTTTTAAACATGTGGCACCAATTAAGGAAGTTGGCCAGAGCTCCCAAATTTTTTCGAGCGTACGACTCACACATTAACATTAATTCCTGGTGAGTTGGTAAAAAAGTACCAAAATTGTATGCCCTAAAACGTATTTCCAAAGGTGAAAGCGTAAAGGATTTTTTTTTAATCCCCACAAGACATTTTTTGCATAAATTTTTTTAAATCGTAAAGGATTTTTTTTATCTTGCATAAATGGAAATGAAATTTCTTTGCATAATTATTTTTTATGTTGTTTTAGATTTTTTTTTTGATGTGGCTTTTCTCTACCCACCTTACCTACACTTTTTTCAATATAATATATTTTGCCTTTCAAAAAAAATGTTGTTAAATTATTTGTATAATGTTTGGATGCAAATGAAATATCTGTGTAATAATATATTTTGAATATTGATGAACTATTTGTATAATGCTTAAAAGGAATTGAAATTTCTATGTATTGCCAAAATTAACAATTATTTTTAATATTGCGACCAAATCGAAAGTGTCTCTCAAAATGGATGTAATGGTAAAGTCAAGAAAAATGAGTTGCATCCTTGACATAAACAAAACAATGCATTCAAATGTGAAAATTGAATTTGAGCCCATACATTGTTGGCCCCAAAAGGAGTGTGACACGTGCATGGGGGGGGGAGGGGAAATACACGAGTGTGTGTTTTTTAAAACTTTTGCAATTAATCAACACAAATAATCAGAGTTAGATAAGTTGTACAGTATGACAAGTCCTAATGAAATATTCTAACATAATTTAACAGGAAACAACTTGTATGCGAAATAAATGATAGACCCTATTATACTCCTTAAATACTAAGCTACCAAATAAACAATAAGCAGTTGTAACAACACAAAAACTGAAGCAATAAGGTAAATGCAGTAAATAAGAACACAAGACGTATAGTGGTTCTGAGGCTAAACTGCTCCTAGTTCCACTCTCCTAATTTAATAGGATAATTCCTTAATGACTTGGAATTAACTTGTTTTTACAGTGCCAAGGTGCACTTAAACTGCTCTTACCTTCTCTCGTTGTAATACTCTCAACACTTCTACGAACACAACTATACTCTCAATCTATCTCTCAAGGTGAAAGTAGGATTTTGTTCTTGTACCAACTAAGTGTGATATTCTTTACAATTTAAGAAAGAATGTAAAGGCTAGGATATCACTTTCTAGGCTTATGATAATGAAACAATAAGCTTGCCTAGTGGGGACTATACATAACTATCACAAACGAATATGCTTAAAAGTTTTTATCTGTCGAGTGTTTTGAATACTTTTGAATGCTAAAATATTGCTAGAATGTGTATGGCTTGTGTGTCTCGTCCACTTGAAATGTTTCAAGATATGGCCTATTTATAGAAGAAGCAAACTATCCGTAAATTTGAACTTTCAAATTGTTCAAGGGCCTGCATGCAAATAGTACATGCATTCACGTCCATTCTGAATTTTGCATTCCATTCTCAGAATTTGTTATGCGCAGTGACAGGTGGCAATAATCTATTGGCTAATTTGGAATAATTCTGTCCTTCCAGCTAACGGCCTCGTACTGGGTAAAATGCCTTGTCTTCCATCGTCTTTGACCATAAGTGTGCCAAGTCCCCGATTTCGTAATTATGACTTTTCTTTCTCTCACGTCGCCGATTTCGTTTTTCGATCTATCGCATCCTCCAACTTCCGTTTGATCCATCATTGTGTCCCAATTCCCGAATTCACCTCTTTCTTCCTCATCGTCGGAGATCAAGTCGGCATTTTCCTCCCAAGATTCCTCATCAAAGTCCTCGATTTCTTCCTTAATGTGAATGGAGTGGATCCTCCCATCGATATTTATTCTTAAGAGAGTCCGGGGTATTTCAGGCATCCCTGTGCGAATCAGAATTCTAGGTTATTGGAGATTGCTTCGATTTTCCGTGTCCTCATCAATTTTTACTATCAATCCATATCTAGTTGCCACCTTTTCATAAAATCTTAAGTATAAAAATAAGTCATCAATATTCATAATTACACAGATATTTCGCATACAGATATTTCGCATCGAAACATTATACAAAATAATTCATCAACATTTAAAATATTCTAGAAATCAAACCAAGTAGTATATTTATGTCTGCATATTCAATCACAAAAGTCAATGGTATTAAAGGAATTAAAATTATTGAAAAAAGGAATAAATTAACTTTGAATGTGTTCTTAATAATGCCATATGAATACATAAAGGCTCGAAAAGGTGAGCAGACATTGAGATGGAATATAATGAGATTAATAAATAAGGAAAACAAAAATAACTGTTTAATATTTTTCACATGGCAATCGATTTTAACCGAAATAGAGATTCGCACTACAAAAAAAATGTTTTTAGCATCAAAACTTTTTTATACCAAAGAGTTTTGGTATCAAATTTATTTCTCATACCTATACCCCCATTTTAAAGACCTTGTATCATAAAAAAGATCTATTAATAAAGTGCATAATGTGAAAGTGAAGGGTTGGTAAATAAAATACATGTGTTTAATTTCTCTTATTATTATCATGAACATTTTCTTTATTTTATGTAGAAATTTATTTTTTCCTACTTCCCCAAGTCTTGTTGCCTTTTTTTCCTTACTTCAGAGCCTCTGAGACGCTCCTCCAAGGGGATATCATACGTGTTGTGGTAGATGGGAATTGTTGGATCTTTTAGCACTCGTACAACAACATGGTCACCTACAGGTACGAGTTCATGAACCACAACTTTCCATATTCCATCTGTCTCAATGAAAAACACTTGATGTCATTCAATACCACATATTTTTAATGTCATTTTTGTGCAAATTTTTTAAGGTTGTTTTTGGAAAACAAAATTATGTGGCATTTTTTTTTTTAAACATGTGGCACCAAATAAGTTACTTGGCCATACCTCCCAATTTTTTTTGAGCGTGGGGCTCAAACATTCACATTTCTGGTGAGTAGGTAAAAGAGGACCAAAAATGTATACCCTAAAACGTATTTCCAAAAGTGAACCGTAGAGAATTTTTTTTTTGAACCACCCAAAACATACAAGACAATTTTTTTAAACTTGCATACATGGAAATGACATTTCGCTGCACAATATTTTTTTTATGTTGTTTTATGTCTGAATATTCAATCACAAAAGTCAATGGTATTAAAGGAATGGAAATTATCAAAAAAATGAATAAATTAACTTTGAATGTGTGTTTTATAACGCCATATGAATACATAAAGACTCAAAAGGTGAGCAGACATTGAGATGGAAATGAATGAGATTAATAAATAAGGAAAAACAAAAATAAGTCTTCAATTTTTTGCACATAACAATCAATGCACGCATTTGAACCGAAATTAAGATTTGCACTAAAAGAAAAAAAGTTTTTAGCATCAAAACTTATTTATACCATAGAGTTTTGGTATCAAAATTAATCTTGATACCTATATCCTCCCCATTTCAAAGACCTTATATGATAAAAAGATTTATCAATAAATTGGATAATGTGAAAGTGAAAAGTCGGTAAAAAAATACATGTGTTTAATTTCTATCATTATTAATATGAACTTTTTCTTTATTTTATCTAGATTTTTTTTCCCTACTTCCTCGAGCCTTAATTGGTTCCTTTTTTCCTTACTCCATTCCCTGAGACGCTCCTCCAAGGGGATATCATACGTCTTGTGAAAGATGAGAATGGTAGGATTTTTTTAGCACCCGTACAACAACATGGTCACCTGGTACGAGTTCATGAACCGAAACTTTCCATTTTCTATCCTTCTCAATGAAAAACACTTGATATCGATCAATGATACGTAATTTTAATGTCATTTTTGTGTAATTTTCTTAAGGTTGTTTTTGGAAAAAATAAATTATATATTTGGCGTAACTTACTTGGCCATAGCTCCCAAATTTGTTTGAGCGTGCGACTCACACATTCACATTTCTAGTGAGTTGGTAACAAAGGATGAAAATAGTATGCCGTAAAACGTATTTCCAAAAGTGAACGCGTAAAGGATTTTTTTTTAATGTTGTTTTAGATGGAAATGACATTTCTGCATTTTTTTAATCACCCAAAACATACAAGATGGAAATGAAATTTCTGCATAATTTTGTTTTTAATGTTGTTTTCCATATAGATATATATATATAATATATATATATATATATATATATATATATATTGATGTGGCATTTTTTTTAAAACATGTAGAACCAACTAAACAACTTGGCCGGAGCTCCCAAATTTTTTTCAGCGTGTGACACACACTCACATTTCCGGTTAGTTGGTCAAAAAAGATTAAATTTTGTGCGCCCTATGACGTATTTCCCAAAGTGAACACTTAAATGATTTAATTTTGAATCACCCATATAACTTACCCGAATTTTTTATTTTTTCTTATCTCGCACTCTCTCACACACTAGTACGTACAAAGGAGCTTTGAGTGAATTTCCAAGGAATATTCTTGATTTTTCAAGCAGTTTTAAATGCGTTTACCTTAATCAATTGTCCAATTTTGACCCATTTTTTGCCGAAAAAATAAAAACAATGTTGTTTCGTGTCATTTTCAGACAAAAAATTTGGTTTTCCAGCGACTTTTCTTATGTGGGCACATGTGTTATTTTCATTAAATATAACTATTATTATTTCATTTAAATATTTAATTACCCTTTTTGTGTAATTTTTTATTCATTTAATACAATTGACTTTCGTGATCAATTTTCCGAAACATAAACACCACAAAAAAATGGTCAAAAGAAGAGGGGAAAGGGGACGAAATCCCCCTCTTTAATCTAAATTGCGACTGTATAGGCGAGGGAAGGCCCCAGTCGCCAATATGCTCGTCGGCAATTTAAAGGCGACGGAATTATTGAATTTGTCGCCTTTTTGCGAGTGCAGGAAGTCGTTGCCAATGAAATACTGTATCTGTGTTATTTTGAATATTGATGAACTATTTGTATAATGCTTAAAAGCAATTGAAATTTCTATGTATTGCCAAAATTAACAATTATTTTTAATATTGCGACCAAATCGAAAGTGTCTATAAAGATGGATGTAATGGTAAAGTAAAGAAAAATGAGTTGCATCTTTGACATAAACAAAACAATGCATTAAAATGTGAAAATTAAATTTAAGCCTTTTATGTTCAACGAAACATACGCAAAACATATAATCTTTAATTCAAACGAGCAATTTTTTTTCATAGGTTTGGGGTAGAAAACACCCGCGCGCACCTACTCTTTCTCATTCCATGATTGGTGCAGAAATGTCAAAAAGAGCATTTTCAAAAGTGAACACCTACATGATTTATTTTTTAATCACCCAAAACTGACAAAACGAAAAAAAAAAAAAAAGATTATCTCGCACAGATGCAAATGTCATTTTTATGTAATTTTTTAATGTAGTGTTTGCAAAAATTAAATTATGTGTCATTTTTTTTTAAACATTTGGCACAAATAAGTAACTTGGTTGAAGCTCCCAAATTTTTTCGAGCGTGTGACTCACACATTCACATATCTGGTGAGTAGGTATAAAAGAACTAAAATAGTATGCCCTAAAACGTGTTTCCAAAAGTGAATGCGTAGAGGATTTTTTTTTTGAATCACCCAAAACATACAAGAAGGAATTTTTAATTTTTTCGTCTTGCATAGATGGAAATGACATTTCTGCATAATTTTTTTTAGACATATAGTAGTAAACTTTTGTCCTTGTAATGGTAATACTTTAATTTGAAGTTGTAGATAAATTTGACTTATATACTACATTGGATATCCATCTCACATATGAATCCGTCTCATATACGCCTTCATCTAGAAAAAAATAAACTATGACAATTTACAGTTGTGTCATTTAATTCTCACCCAACTTATTACACTAATAATGACAGTACGTTTAATTGTAAAGTTCGCAAATGACACAACTCGAATAATTAATAAGTGAAAGTGAAATTATTTTTTTGAAACCTTTTTATAAATATTTTTTAAAAACAAATTTCAATTCTATTTATGAAAGTGCATTTGGTGACAACTATTGTCCAACTGGAAAGTTCACGAACGACGGCTCGAGTAATTAAAGAGTGAAAGCGAAATTATCCTGAAGGATCTTTTATTCAAAGCACATCCGATGACAACTATAATCTGATCGAAAATTTCTCGAACCATATCCCGAGTAATTAAAAAGTGAAAGTAAAGTTATCCCGAGGAAAGTTGCCTTTTTATCCTTACTTCATTCTCTGAGACGCTCCTCCAAGGGGACAACATACGTGTTGTGGAAGATGGAAGTTGTAGGATCTTTTAGCACTCGTACAACAACATGGTCACTTGGTACGAATTCATGAACCACAACTTTCCATATTTCATCTCTCTGAATGAAAAACAATTGATGTCATTCAATACCACCTATTTTTAATGTAATTTTTGTGCAATTTTTTTTAAGGTTGTTTTTGGAAAAGAAATTATGCTGCATTTTTTTTTTAAATATGTCGCACCAATTAATTTACTTGGCCATACACTAATTTTTTAAATTTCTATGTATTTTATTAGTGTAGGTCTTTTGTGCCGTGCGACTCAAGTGCCAAAATAAAAAATTATTTTTAATATTGCGACCAAATCGAAAGTGTCTCAAAATGGATGTAATGGTAAAGTCAAGAAAAATGAGTTGGGTCTTTGACATAAACAAAACAATGCATTCAAACGTGAAAATTGAATTTGAGCTTTTTATGTTCAACGAAACATTCTCAAAGCATATAATCTTTAGTTCAAACGAGCAATTTTTTTTAATAGGTTTGGGGCAGAAAACACCAGCGCGCACCTACCCTCTCTCATTCCATGATTGGTGCATAAATATCAAAAAGAGTATTTTCAAAAGTTAACACCTAAATGATTTATTTTTTAATCACCCAAAACTTACAAAACGAAAAAAATAAAAAAATTATCTCGCACAGATGCAAATGTCATTTTCGTGTAATTTTTTTTAGTGTAGTGTTTGCATAAAATAAGTTATGTGTCATTTGTTTAAAACATTTGGCACCAAATAAGTAACTTGGTCGAAGCTCCCAAATTTTTTCGAGCGTGCGACTCACACATTCACATATCTGGTGAGTAGGTAAAAAGGACCAAAAACGTGTTTCCAAAAGTGAATGCGTAGAGGATTTTTTTTTTTTTTTTTGAATAACCCAAAACATACAAGAATGATTTTTTTTTTTTCGTCTTGCATTGATAGAAATGACATTTCTGCATAATTGTTTTTTAGACATATAGTAGTAAACTTTTTTCCTTGTAGTGGTAATACTTTGGCCTTATAGATAAATTTAACTTATATACTACATTGGAGTTCCATCTCATATATGAGTCTGTCTCACATATGCCTTTATCTAGAAGAAAATAAACTATGACAATTTACAGTTGTGTCATTTAATTGTCACCCAACTTATTACACTAATAATTAAGTACGTTTGGAAAGTTCGCAAATGACACTACTCGAATAATTAAAAAGTGAAAGTGAAATTATTTTTTGAAACCTTTTTATAAATATTTTCTAAAAACAAATTTTCAATTCTATTTATTAAAGTGCATGTGACGACAACTATTGTCCAACAGGAAAGTTCACAAACGACGGCTCGAGTAATTAAAAAGTGAAAGCGAAATTATCCTGAAGGATCTGTTATTCAAAGCACACCCGATGACAACAATAATCCGATCGAAAATTTCTCAAACCTTTTTTCCCTTACTTCATTCTTTGAGACGCTTCTCCAAGGGGACAACATACGTGTACGAATTCATGAACCACAACTTTCCATATTTCATCTCTCTGAATGAAAAACACTTGATGTCACTCAATACCACTTATTTTTAATGTAATTTTTGTGCAATTTTTTTTAAGGTTTTCTTGGAAAAAAAAATATGCGGCTTTTTTTTTTTTTTTTTTTAAATATGTGGCACCAAATAAGTTACTTGGCCATACCTCCCAGTTTTTTAGAGCGTGGGCCTCAGACATTCACATTTCTGGTGAGTTAGTAAAAGAAAACCAAAATTGTATGCCCTAAAACGTATTTTCAAAAGTGAACGCGTAGATGATTTTTTTTTCCGAATCACCCAAAACATACAAGACAATATTTTTTTTTATCTATCATACATGGAAATGACATTTCTCTGGATAATATTTTTTTATGTGGATTTTTTATTTAAAACGTGGTGGCACCAACTAAACAACATGGCCGGAGCTCCCAATTTTTTTCCAGCGTATGACTCACACTATCACATTTCCGGTTAGTTGGTCAAAAATGACTAAATTTTGTGTGCCCTAAGACGCAGTTAAGCATTATACAAATAAGTCATCAACATTCAAAATATATAAATACATAGATATTTCATTTAAATCTAAACATTATACAAATAATTCATCAACATTTAAAATATTCTAGAAGACTAGAAATAAAACCAAGTAGTATATTTATGTCTGCATATTCAATCACAAAAGTCAATGGTATTAAAGAAATGAAAATTATGAAAAAATGAATAAACTAACTTTGAATGTGTGCTTTATAACGCCATATGAATACATAAAGACTCCAAAGGTGAGCAGACATTGAGATGGAAATTAATGAGATTAATAAATAAGGAAAACAAAAATAACTCTTTAATATTTTGCACATGACAATCAATGCACGCATTTGAACCGAAATAAAGATTTGCACTAAAAGAAAAAAAAATTTACCAACAAAACTTATTTATACCATATAGTTTTGGTATAAAAATTATTCTTGATACCAGTATACAGTACTCCCCATTTTAAAGACCTCGTATCATAAAAAGATTAATCAATAAAGCGGATAATGTGAAAGGTAAAGGTAGGTAAAAAAAATTCATGTGTTTAATTTCTATCATTATTAATATGAACTTTTTCTTTATTTTATCTACATTTTTTTCTCC
This sequence comes from Galeopsis tetrahit, assembly GCA_963675135.1. NCBI lineage: Eukaryota > Viridiplantae > Streptophyta > Magnoliopsida > Lamiales > Lamiaceae > Galeopsis > Galeopsis tetrahit. The sequence goes on from OY776131.1 coordinate 14,059,735, forward strand.
TACTTCCTCGAGCCTTGGTTCCTTTTTTCCTTACTCCATTCTGTGAGACGCTCCTCCAAGGGGATATCATACGTCCTGTGGAAGATGATAATTTTTAGCACCTGGTACGAGTTCATGTACCAAAACTTTCAATATTGCATCATTCTCAATGAAAAACATTTGATATCAATCAATGCTACCTATTTTTAATGTCATTTTTGTGTAATTTTATTATGCTTGTTTTTGGAAAAAATAAATTATATATGTGGCATTTTTTTAAACATGTCGCACCAAATAAATTACTTGGCCATAGCTCCCAAATTTGTTTGAGCGTGCGACTCACACATTCACATTTCTGGTGAGCGTGCGACTCACACATTCATATTTGTATGCCGTAAAACGTATTTCCAAAAGTGGACGCGTAAATGATTTTTTTTAATGTTGTTTTAGATGGAAATGACATTTCTGCATTTTTTTAATCACCCAAAACATACAAGAAGGAAAAAAATTATCTTGCATAGATGGAAATGAAATTTCTGCATAATTTTGCTTTTAATTTTGTTTTACATTTATATTTTTTTATTGCTGTGGCATATTTTTTTATTGCTGTGGCATTTTTTTTAAATGATTTAATTTTGAATCACCCATAACTTAAATGATTTAATTTTGAATCACCCATAACTTACCCAAATTTTTTTTATCTCGCACTAGCTCTCTCACACACTAGTACGTACAAAGGAGCTTTGAGTGAATTTGAGGTATATTCTTGATTTTTCAAGCAGTTTTAAAATTTCCATCTTCAATCCTTCTTCTGCTTGTGCTTAAGGTAAATTTTTATAAAGGATGCGTTTACCTTAATCAATTGTCCAATTTTGACCCAATTTTTTCCGACAAAAAATGGGGTTTTCCAGCAACTTTTCTTATGTGGGTGCATGTGTTATTTTCATTAAATATAACTATATATTATTATTTCATTTAAATATTTAATTACCGTTTTTGTGTAATTTTTATTCATTATATTTAATACAATTGACTTTCGTGATCAATTTTCCGAAACATAAAATACAACTTGAATTTTTGTGTAAATGGTACTGGTGAACTATTTGTATAAATGAGCTTGTATGAAAGAACAATTATGTGTTTTTTTTAACGTAGTTTCTGGAATTTTTGTATGTTACTCTTTCTAATGACTTATTTTTATGTCTACGTGGGTGCAATTCCCGTGCGTAATTCAGGGAAATTCTTTAACTACTATACAAGATCTGCTATTAGCAATGTTCCCAACTGGCACATCAACATAATCAAGATATAATCTGATGTTGATTTGGAGCCTGATCTTCGGTTGTGGAGATCTCTTTTACCATATCTCTAACAATTTCTTACATGAATATTCCCAAATTCCACAAGAGATGACTTTGGAGGCTTTTCTAGATTCTTATACCCAATCGCCAATGCCTTGTAACGTATGGCCTCTCAACGAGCCTGGTGCGGTGTTGCACGACGAAGAGGATTTGCATTCAATTCTGCGCAGAGCCCAATTCGATTCAGATTCTTACCAAAGGGCACTTTCAAGCCACAATTAATGTGAGTCGGGAGAACGAGCTAGCAAGTACTTTAGGTTCTACGAGCTTATACGATAGACAAGTACAAACTCTTGTTCACGATTCACTTAGACAACAAAGAATCGATGTCAACCAACAGAAACAAGAAATTTAAGATTCTAATATACAACCTGCCTGCTTTTTAAGATTCTTATACCCAAACGCCAATGCCTCGTATCGCATGGCCTCTTGTTACGGAATAAGTCAAACATTCCTTGTATATAGGATTTATGTTGGGTTTTGGACGACGAAGTGGATTTGCATTCTATTATCCGAATTGACCAATTCAATACAAACTTCGATTCAGATATTACCAAATGGCACTTTCAAGCCACAATCCTTCCAACAATTTATTTACTACTGATGGGGTGTTTCCTAATTCATGTTCGTCGGGAGAAAGAGCTAGTAAGAAGTAACACTTGGAAAATCGTGCAGGTTCTACCAACTTATACAACCAAGAGATTTATCACGAGTTTCTGTTGATACCACAACAGATTCTGCATCCAGCTGATTCCAATGTTAGAGGATTTCGTTTGCAGACGACGAAACAGCTGGTACTCAATTTTGATCCAACTAAAGTTCGCACTTTCGATTTAATATTGTTAATTTTGGCACTTGAATTGCACGACACAAAAATCCTACTCTAAAAAACAGTACACATAAGTCATCAACATTCAAAATATTTAATTACACAAATATTTCTGCATTTGCATCCAAGCATTTTACAAATAATTCATCAACATTTAAAATATTCTAGAAATCAAACCAAGTAGTATATTTATGTCTGGAGAATCAATAAAAAATTTGTGTCTTATAAGCATTATACAAATAAATCCTTGGTATCAATACTTTTTTTTTTATGTTGCGTATTTTAAAAACATGTTGCACCACCTACGCAACTTGGCCAGAGCTCCCAATTTTTTTTAGCGTGCGACGACTCACACACTCACATTTCCGGTGAGTTGGTCAAAAAGTACCAAAATTGTACGCCTTAAGACGAATTTTTGTGTGATGCAAATGACATTTTTAATCACCCAAAACTTACACACTTAAAAGATTTATTTTTTAATCACCCAAAACTTACAGGACGAAAATTCGCACAGATGCAAATGACATTTCTGTGTGATTTTTTTTAATGTTTTTTTTTTTTTTTTAGATTTAGCATTTTTTTTTAAACACGTGGCACCAACTAAGCAACTTGGCCGGAGCTCCCAAAATTTTTCCAGCTTGCGTTGACTAGCTCACACACTCACATTTCCGGTGATTTGGTCAAAAGGAACAAAAATTGTACGTCCTAGGATGTATTTCCACAAGTGGACACTTAAAAGATTTATTTTTTAATCACCGAAAACCTACAGGAAGAAAAAAATTAATATTCTCGCACATGCAAATGATATTTCTGTTTAATTTTTTTCCATTGTTGTTTTTGGATTTTTCTTTTTTATTTTTGATGTGGCATTTTTTTTAAACATGTGGGACCAACTAAGCAACTTGGCCGGAGCTCCCAAATTTTTTCCAACGTGCGAATCACACATTCACATTTATGGTATGTTTGTGCGCCCTTAGACGTATTTCCAAAAGAGAATTGCACACTCACATTTTTTATGTGGCGTTTTTTTTAAAGATTTGGCACCAACTAAGCAAATTTGTCGGAGCTCCAGAATTTTTTCCAGCGTGCGAAGCACACTCGCATTTCTGATGAGTTTGTCAAAAATGACCAAAATCGTGAGTCTTGTCGTGATTCTAACACCCAATCACCAATGCTTATCATATGCCTTCTCAACAAGCTTGGAGGGATTTCAAAAGTTGTTTTGAAGAGAAGGATAATCAAACTATCTCTTCTATTTTGTCTTTATACAGGAGAAAGATGTTTCGTATTGAAAGAAATTTGTTTCTGCGTATTACGCCCCTGGTTCAAAGATGAGGTGGTGTTCTCTCAATATTGAGCCACACACTGCTGGTGTTTTCTGCCCCAAATCTAATTTTTGTATTTTTATGAAAATTTATGAACAAAAATTGCTTGTTGGAACTAAAGATTATATTCTTGCGTATGTTTCGTTGAACATAAATTGCTCGTTTCTGGAGACATGGTGCTGCCAATTATGTGGTTTGAAATAAGGTTAAAATATGTTCACAACTATATTCATTATTCTGAGAGGTTAAAATATTTTTGGTCCCATATATAACCTGTCTACTACTCAATTTTGATCTAAAAAAAGGTTGACGCTTTCAATTTAGTCGCAATATTAAAAAAAATGTTAATTTTGACACTTGAGTTGCACGGCACAAAAGGCCTGTTCTATAAAAAAGTACACGTAAATGTCAATCGCACTTAAGCATTATAAAAATAGTTCATCAATATTCAAAATAATTACACTTATACTCTCTTTGTCCAATTTTATTATTCTCACTTTCCTTTTTTTGGGCCCAAGACAAAATACGCATCCCAATACTCCCCCACACTCGTGGGCCGAATAATCAACTCTTACCCTTTTTGGGGAGGAGGCCCATCGAGTGGACAATTTAAATGGGTGGAGTGCTTTCCGCAGGAATCGAACCCAGGTCGTTTTGCCCGGTTTGCTCTAATACCATGAAAGAATTTCTTCTCATCTAAAAGTCCGAACTTGTACAGAGGTTGGGAATTAATTCTTGTATATTATAATTCCTAATAAAAGAAAACAACCAGTGTCCGTACCACGACAAAGATCCCCCAAGAGTTGGGTCAAAATAGTTAATTGATGGCTTGAATTCAAACGCACGTGGCAGCGCCCCTAAATTAATTAAACACAGATTCTCCAAACACATAAATCTGAAAAAATGTACAATAAAATCATTATTTTCCAGAGCCCCTAAATATTTTACTCCGTAATATTTTTTAAAGGATTGAAATTGAACATTTGGCCCGAGCCCCTAAATCTTTTCAAGCATGCAAGTTGTATGCAAATATTTTCAGCGAATTTAGAATTTTCCGACAAAAAAAAAGACTAAAACTAGAAAGAAAAAAAAAAGACCAAAATTGTACGACCTAAGACAAATTTGAAAAGCAAAAACTTAAAAGATACTCCGTAGAGAATTAAAGTATAAAAATTAAAAAAGAAATTCAACAGAAAGACGACAAAAGAAAATAATCAGTGTCCGTACCACGACAAAGATCCCCCAAGAGTTGTGTCAAAATAGTTAATTGACGGCTTGAATTCAAACGCATGTGGCAGCGCAAAAGAGAAACCCTAGGAGCGGCATACCAAAAAATGTACTTCACCGGATATATAGTTTGGATTGACTTCTAATATATATATTGTTACATTACAGTATATATAAGGCCAATATATGACCCTTAGAATCTATAAACCTAATGGTTACGAAACCAAGTGTATAATAAAATAGACGAAGCGTGATAGCTGCAGCGACTAGTTAGATGACCCTAGTATGATTATAAATTTGAATCATTTTTTAGTGAAAACAATTAAAGCTAGTACCTTTTAAAAATATAAAGATTTGAATTGCAGTGTACAACTATTAATACAAGTTTTTGACTATGTGACTGGATATATTAAAAGTTTTTTATAAGGAAATCATAAAAGAGAAAAAGAAAAAGGCATGCAAAAAGTTTTTTAAAGTATCGCCTCTCTATTCGTTAATATCGTTCATATAACTAGACCGAATCCAAAAACTTATTCCATTCATTTCGTAATTACTTTTACATTTTTTTTTAATACGGATATACCGAAATTAGTTTCACATTTATATTTCACCATGCTGGGCTTTTTGTGGTTTTACCCAACTAAATATTTCATCTCTTATCTTGTTTCATTTTTTGGTGTTTCACTAATATATATTTTATTTTATAAAATGTTATATTAAGAGATTTTTTTTTCATCTTATCTCTCTATACCCTATAATACCAAACAGAAGCATAATAACCTATGTAGGGACACCTGTCTTATAAATAGGGCTAGCTTGAGCCTTGTAGTGATGCCAACACATTCCTTGTTTAGGGAAGTGACGTTATAAATTGGCCACATACACTCTTCATCTTCATCTTCATCTCCATCTTCATCTTCATCTCTATTTTCATCTTCAATAATTTTCTTCCCCTCAACAGCCTCTTTCCAATTCTGCAATTCATTTTCCGTCGAAAAAACAAGTGTAGAGTGCTAGCTCCTAATTCTGGTTCTTGACCGTAAAGAGATCTGATCATGTCAACTATGAACCTGCTTTCTACTCTTGATACGTGTTATCTATGACAAGCCAACTATAAGAGTAGCAGAATTAATGGGATTGAATGAATGTTTATTGATCAGATTTGCGTATTCTTATAGTTTACAATGTGATGAGATATTGCTGAAATATCTCAACCAATTCTATCTTACCTAAGTTACACTAGAAACAGGGATATTCAAATATACAAAGAACAAGTCTTATTATCTAGAATCTTCCATAATACGCCCCCGCAAAATAGACGTTCCGTCGGCAACGGCAATTTTGGAACGAAGAAGTTCGAACCGAGTACGAGGAAGTGACTTCGTTAAGACATCCGCCAACTGATCAATTGTACTGACATATGATACCGAAAGCAGGCCCTTCGAAGCTAGATCACGGACAAAGTGAATGTCGATCGCTATATGTTTCATTCGAGAGTGTTGAATAGGGTGAAGAGCTAGACGTGTGGCACTCATATTATCGCACAATAGCCGCGGCGTGGTGGAGATAGGAACACCAAGTTCCTTGAATAGATTGGTAATCCATCCAAGTTCAGAAGCAGCGGAGGCCAGGGCTCGGTATTCGGCCTCCGTCGATGAGCGGGCAACACCAGTTTGCTTTCTAGAACGCCACGAGATAGGATTACCACCTAAAAATATTATGTACGCAGAAGTGGATTTGCAGTCCCTTGGATCCCCCGCAAAATCCGAGTCAGAATAAGCTGTCAAATGAAGGTTAGACGGCTTGCGTAGGAGCAGGCCATGGTGGAGCGTGCCTTTGATATATCTGAACAGGCGCTTAACTGAAGCCCAATCAGACCCAGAGGGAGCAGACATACGCTGCGCCAACCGATTGACTGTGAACGATATGTCCGGACGAGTGAGCGCAAGATACTGCAAACCTCCAATTGCACTCCTATACTCAGAGGGATCAACTTGGCCGTCAAGTGAGAGTGTATTTAAGTTGCTGGGCGTCCGTAGAGGTTTTGCGCCGTCCATGTGATGGCGACGAAGCAAATCAACCATATATTTGTGTTGAGATAGAAACAAGCCCTCCTTGCAACGAGCTACTTCCACCCAAAGAAAGAAGGAAAGAGGCCCTAGATCTTTGACAGCAAATTTAGATTGTAGATGGGAGAGTAAACTAGTAACCGTAGATGCACAAGAACCGGTGACAATCAAGTCATCAACATAAATGAGAACAAAAATCCGAGTGGAGTCTCTAGTGTAGATAAATAAAGACGTATCAGCTTGGGACTGCATAAAACCAAATGTAACAAGGGCTGAGCTAAGGGCAATGTACCACACTCGTGGGGCTTGACGTAAACCGTAAAGTGACTTCCGGAGAAGACATACGTGAGAGGGATTAACGGAGTCCACAAAACCGGGGGGCTGTGACATATATACCGGCGTTGTGAGATTCCCGTGTAAGAATGCATTGCTTATATCGAGCTGTCGTAAGGGCCAATTAGCTGAGAGTGCAAGTGTTAGAACTGTGCGGATCGTGACTAGTTTCACCACGGGACTGAAAGTTTCAAAGAAATCTACGCCGGGACGTTGATGAAATCCCTTTGCCACAAGTCGAGCCTTATAGCGATCAATTGTCCCATCTTGCTTTCGTTTAATACGAAACACCCACTTGCAACCCACAATATTAGCATGAGAAGGAGGAGCAACGAGATCCCACGTGCCATGACGTTGCAAAGCGGTGAACTCTTCCGCCATAGCTTGACGCCAAAGGGGATTGGACATGGCCTGAGAAACACATGATGGTTCAATATCAGTAGGAAGTGGATGCTTTGTAGCTGTAAATAACTGCTTAGGTTTGAAGATCTGATTTTGTGCTCGGGTTCGCATGGGATGCGTACGAGTCGGCTGGGGGGGCGGTGCAGTAGGTGGCACAGGTAGGTCAGGCGAAGCAGAAATAGACGAGATTGGATCCTGAGCAGTAGGTGGAGGAGATAAAGGTGGTACTTGTGCAATTGGTGTAGTAGTTGTAGGAGCCAAAATGAGACGAACATTATTCTCATAATTATCTCTTGCGGGAGCCGATGGAGTGAAACACCAGAAGGTGGACTCGGAAAACTTGACATGACGAGATGTGAAGATACGACATGTCTCAGGATCATAGCAACGATAGGCACTCTGACTCGTAGAATAGCCTACAAATATGCATGGTTTCGATGGAAATGATAATTTTCCAACAGTGTATGGACGGAGCCAAGGGAAACAAATACATCCGAATGTGCGTAGTTTATAATAGTTTGGCACTTTCCGAAATAACACTTGAAAAGGACTGTCATTATTTAGGACGCTTGATGGAGTGCGATTAATAAGATAAGTAGCTGTTTGAACAGCAAACGACCAATAATTCTGAGGCAGGCGAGCATGATGCAACAATGTGCGTGAGATTTCAATAATATGGCGATTTCGACGCTCAGAAATGCCGTTCTGTTGTGGAGTGTGTGGAGCTGTGGTAAGCCAATTAATACCATTAGTTGCAAGATATGGTCTTAATGCCAAGAATTCACCTCCATTGTCCGTGTAAAAATTCTTGATTTGAGTATTAAATTGTTTCTCAACTAAGGTGCAAAATTGCCGAAAAATTTGTGCAACTTGAGACTTGGCATTTAACATGTAAACCCAGCAGTATCGACTAAATAAATCCACCAAAAGCAAGAAATAACGACATCCATCAATAGAAGTAGGCGCATGGCCCCAAACATCGGCATAAATAAATTCCAAAGGGCTTAATGCAATAAACGTAGAATCACCAAAAGGTAGTCGATGAGCCTTACTCACATTACAAGAAACACAATCATCAGGCACAGGAGCCGATTGTTGCAGAACTGGTAATTTAAATTGAGATAAAATAAATGAACTTGTTCGTCTTGAAGGGTGACCAAGACGTGCATGCCAGTGATAAGGGGTGGTACGTACACCAAGAGCAGCAAACTTTGGTTCCGAACCAGAGATAGGAGGAGTTAATCGATAAACACCGTCTTTACATGGCCCTCGAGCTAGTTCCGCCCCCGTTGAAGGATCCTTAATTGAGAAATAATGGGGAAAAAATTCCAAAGAAACATTATTCGCCTTAGTGAATTGATGAACAGAAATAAGATTTTTCGATGCACCAGGGACGCACAACACATCCGATAATAAAAATGTATGAGAGGGAGTATGAATTCGAGAGGTACCAGTGTGAGTAATAGGGAGTCGTGAGCCATCAGCAATCTGTACCTCATCAGTGCCATCGTACTCGGAATGAATTGAAAGATTGCTTAGATCACCTGTTAAATTGTGAGATGCTCCAGAATCCATGAGCCATTGGGGCTGAGTTTGCATTTGGGGCGGAGATTGAGCGATATTGGCAGTAGGCGGAGCTCGTGTGCAATAAGGAGCTGTATGACCTGTAAAACCACATAATTGGCATATAATGGGATTATTAGTGGTATTGCGATTATGTTGAAAGGAGCCATGTGCACCACCACGACCACGGCCATGGCCTCCACCGCCACGACCACGATAGTTCGATTGGGAGCCACGAAAATTCCCATACCTCCTGTTAGAATTACGTTGATTAAAAGAAGAAGAACCAGATTGTTGTGCGACATTAGCTGTTGCAACAAGGGTAGCAGATTCAGACTCAATATGTTTGAGATACAACTCATGTTCAATGAGGCGATCACGTAGTTCCTCAAAGCGAAACGGTGTTTCACGAGTTCGAACTGAACTCACAATGTCACGGTACTCAGGGCTGAGCCCGTTAACAATATATAACGTCAGGTCATCGTCTTTAATTGGAGTATCAATAAGAGCAAGTTCATCAGTCATACTCTTGATGTAATTAACATACTCTGATATAGATCGATTCTTAATGGTTGCCTTTGTAAGGGCGGTTTTAAGATGCATGACATGCGCCCGAGAGGTGCTCGCAAAGGCACTAGTGAGAGTCTTCCAGGCCTCAGCTGCTGTAGTGACAGAGGATAGGAGCGGAAGAATATCCGGCGAGACGGAGCCCAGAATTGCCGCCAGGAGTAATTGATCTTGCTTGAACCAATGAAGTGCGCCAGTTGGATCTGTGGTGGAGTTAGGCTTGGGTGTGGTACCATCAATATGACCAATCAAGGAAAGGTCATTCAAGAGAGCACATAAATGTGTGCGCCATGAAGGGAAATTGATGGAAGTGAGTTTGATTGGAAGATGGTGATGGGCTGAGATCGGTACCAGGGATGGGGTCGAAGAAGAAGAAGACCCAACAACTTCTGTGGTGGGAGTACTGCTGGTCGACATGTTAAGCAGAAGAAGGATCGAAAAAAAAATCTCGGTAGAGAAGGGCTAATCTGATACCATATAAGAGTAGCAGAATTAATGGGATTGAATGAATGTTTATTGATCAGATTTGCGTATTCTTATAGTTTACAATGTGATGAGATATTGCTGAAATATCTCAACCAATTCTATCTTACCTAAGTTACGCTAGAAACAGGGATATTCAAATATACAAAGAACAAGTCTTATTATCTAGAATCTTCCATAATACCAACATCCTCGATCTCAAGAAGATCCAGCTTCTTCAGGTATATACATATATATAATTGAATTGAATTTGGATGTTGTTCTGTTTGCATTAATTGAAACACTTTTTGTGTCCAAATTTTGGTGGTTTTTTTATTTTACAAATAATTTTTTAACTATTTATTATGGTTGCAGAATCAAAGCATTTTGCACTGAGCTTAACAAACCCTAACGGCGGTTTAATGTCGCAACTTCTCGATTCGCTCGAAATCGGGTCGTTTATCGACATTAAAGGGCCGTTAGGGCACATTGAGTACACGATGATCGCGGGAGGCACGTGCATCTATCAAGTGATGCAAGCGATTTTGAAGGACGAGACGGAGATTTACGCGAATCGGACGGAGGATGACATTCTTCTTGGTGATGAGCTTGATGTATGGGCGGAGAAGTACCCAACAAGAGTTAAAGTGTGGTATGTGGTTCAAGAAAGTATACGTGAGGGGTGGAAATATAGTGTAGGCTTTGTTACGGCGAATATTCCCTTGTGTTGGCCTGTGGACCCAAATTTGGAGAAGATGGGATACGATACCAAGGAATCTTTATTGGTGTTTTAGAGGGAGGGAAATTAATATATGAAATTAATGATGTTGATAATAATAGAGGAGAGGAGAGGAGAGGAGGATTTGCAATTTAATTCTAACTACTTGTAAATATTATATATATTTGTACTCCATAATTATTCAAACTATAGAAGGCCGGATTTGCATTCAACTAGATAGTTTCATTTAAGTTTGGAGGGAGATTTCGTGTGTTTACCTTCATTTTTATTGCACCGTTTGTCCTATAATTGTTTAACTTTGTTGGATGAGATTTTTTGTGAAAGAAATTGTTTGAGGCTTCATTGTTGGTTCTTGAAATTTGGTTGAGCTTGTTGGTAATGATTGATATTTGCTTGTTCATTTACTTATGTGAAGATCTTTGTTTGGTTTGGTGCTTTTAATTCATGATAGACAAGCCCGTGAGCTTTAGAGCCTTTAGACTTTCATATATTTTGGTCTATTTTCTTTCATTTCAGTATCATTCATGCTTGTGTGCTCTACAACTTGCCAATTGTCTTGTTTGATGCTACTTTTTGTGTGAGGTTTGTGAAAGTGATATGAGGCCATCTTTATTTTGAACAGTCACTTAGCCAAATTGTCCATACCAAATGATATTTTTCCGTAGTTAGCCACTTTGAGCCTATTGACTTGTATTCTTTGGCAACCTACAAAATTTAGCCTATTTGTCCATCTTTGTGAGCCTAATTTTTCTATGAACTAGTGGAGCTTGAATGTTGACAAATGAGGTTGAATTGAGCTTAAATGTGATTTTGGGTGGATGAGTTTGGTTTGAAAGTGAAAAGATTGAAAGAAGAAAAGAAAATTGAGAAAAGATGAATTGTGAATTGTACATGAAAAAGATTGAGTTGATGAGAAAAGAGAAAAAAAAAAAAAAACTCTCTTGTGCACAAGCATTTGGTGAAAATTCAAGTTCAAAAGTGTTCAATGGTCTTGGTGAAGAAGAATGTGCTTAAAAGAGTGAGCAAGTGAATTATGGGGTTGGATTTTTGAGTTGCAACTTGATCAATTGCAACTTTTCTCTTGAGTTTTAGAGATATTCGACGGGATGTCTTTACTTCTCGCTCCACTAGTTTACGAGTCACTTTATCCAAATCTCCCCTACCCTAACCAAAGAGCCTACGTTACAACCAAATGAGAAGTCCTTGTTGATTCATGAATTGAGCACATAACATGTGGTGGAGGATTGAGACTTTTGGCAAGCATATGGTAGTGCATTTGTGTGATATGATTTTGAGAGCATACATTTCATGATATACACTTTGAGTGACGAGTGATACACTTACTTGTGAGGAATTTGTGAATTGAGCACTTAATCTTGCATTGATTTGAGCATAACATGTGAATTGGTTTGTTGATGTTGTTTACCTCATAGCTTGACTAGATTGAGAAAGTTGACAATCACTTATCTTGTCTTGAATGATTTCCTTTGCAATTATCCCACTTGTTCTATTTTTCTTTCGTTGCTCGGGGACGAGCAACGCTTTAAGTTTGGGGGGGTTGATTAGTGTGAAAATTCCTCGAAATTCATGTATTTAATTTGCATAATTTTATAGGATTTTGTGCATTATTTACACTAAATTGACTAATTGCACTTGATTTGGAGAAGTGATGTTGTTTGATATTTTTGTAGAAATATGAAGATTTTTGGAGCAAAACACGTCTCAATTATTTTATGAAGTTAATTGAAGAAGTGAGACGAAAATAGAATCGAAAGGACTGAAGATGGAAGCTAAAAATTATTTGGGCTTGACACACTAGTTGTTTGGCCCATTTAATTAATTGGTGCCATTTAGTTAATGAGCACGGCATGTGAATTAAATGATGAAGAGTAGTAGTTGTATGGGCCTGCCACATTGGGCCCACCACGCCATTACTCAATTGCAATTGGCCCAAGAGGAATATACGCACAGCTGGAATTCAAATGGGCCAAGGCCCATTTTCATTAATTAGCCATATTTTTCAGAATTCGGGGGCAGCAAACAGTGAGCTGGGGGTTAACAATTCGGCCAACACGCATACAGCAGCCGCGGGGACGGGGATTCGTGAGAAAAAAAAAGGCAGCAGCTCATTTTGGGGGAAACTCTCCCACCTCCACATTTCACCCAACTCATTAGTTTAAGTTCATTTTCCTAGCTAGTTTTAAAGGTAGTATTTCATTTTCTTGCAATTGTAGAAGAATTTGAAGACAAATGAGGTGAAATATTTCCTTAATTTAATGCTTTGTTATTTATGTTTCATAAGCTTGTTTTATTTTGTTAATTTAGTTATTGATTAGGTTTGTTGGTGTTTGGGTGTTTGGATTTATGATGGAATTAGATTTTTAGTTTAGTTTGGATTGTTTAATTAATTGGAAGGTATATTGATTAGGTTAATGGGTTTTGGTTCATCATTTGCTTGAATTCAATTATTAGATTATATTTTGACGCATGATTAGTGCAACGAGAGTTGGTTAGTCTTGACGATAGTATAATCGAGGGTTGGGAGTCGAGTGAATTGAGTTTATATTGAGTTATCGCAACGAGAGTTGGGTAATTTTCATTAGAACCCCATTAATTTACCCTAATTATTTGAATGAGAGTTTGAGTGATTAGTGAACAGACTATAGGAGTTTGGTTTCTAGTATTCAAGTGGAAAAGCATGATTAGGGATTAGATTAGATTAATTTAGAAAGAGTAGAACCCCTTAATTGTGTGATTACCCGGGTAAGAACGACTCTATTCTTCCTCCCGATCTTAGGTGCTTTATTAGATACATCCTTAGTGATTGCTCTTATCATACACCAACCAATGAATTAAACGTCCAAGTTAAGCTTTAATCGATTTCCACATAATGAAGAACACCCGAACACTACTTTTCACATTTGATCTTGATCATCATTTTACTTGCTTTTTCTAGTTAGTTTTTATCTTGTTAATTTTTGTATTTAATATTTAGTCGCTCACCCCCATGCTCTTTCACTATAATTACGTGTCGACACATAGTACTAAGGCTACACAAGCTAACTAGTCCCGTGGTTCGATAATTTAACCGGGCACTTACTTTTACTACGAGGACCCTCTTACACTTGAGAGGCGAGTATTGAAAAATACGTGTCACAACACAACTTTTAATGAAAAGTGTAAGTCATTATAACTAGAAAGTGCAAGTTAGTATAACTAGAAAGTGCAACACAATATTATTAAAAAGTGCATTTCAATATACTTGAAAAGTGCAACACAATATTTAATGAAAAGTGTAATTTATTATAACTGAAAAGTGCATGTCTTTATAACTAAAAGGTGTAATATAACATTACCAAAAAATGTACGTCAATATAACTGAAAATATTATTTTTAAAAGTGTAAGCTAGTCACGATAATTAAAAAGTGTAACACTAAAAAAAATCCGAAAAAAAAATTCTAAAAAAAAAAATCTGAAAAAAAATCAATTCTGAATTATTATTTTTTTACATAAAAAAAAAAAGTTGATCAAGTCAACAGTCAATAGTTGACCTACCCTTTATTAAAAAGGATCCAATTCCAACGGTGTAAATTTTCCTTAGAGGAGTTTGATGGGTATTTATAGATAGTGCATGTGAAGAATTGTGTAGCAATATTAACACTAAGAAATTGTGTTAAAACATGCAAGGAAAGAGTATTAATAGAATTTTAGAAAAAGTGGCAAATAGTTGGACTTTGACTTTTTAGGCCATGTTTGATAGTTTAGATGAAATTTTGATTAATTTCATTTTAACTTTTATAGGTTGTTTGACAACATATATTAACGATAGATTATGCTTTAAAATGTATAAAGTTTAGATATCATCATAATCTCAATCCAACCAGTTTTTGCTATCAAACATGCATGACATAAATATTCAACATGGGTAACAAATGACATACAAATCATATATTATAACGAGTCATGTAATCTAATCTATCTAATTATATAAAAGGAAGAAAGTTCTCTCCAGATTATGACACGTACGGCTCTCCAGGTTCTGACATGTGCATTCGTATTTTTGCCATGTGGCATTATCAATTCTTATATTTCTGCTACGCTGTCATACTTGCTCAGAATTATGTTGTCATTCCACTTCTTCCTCTCTCCCAAAATTGCGGTTTTTTCATCTACCCAAATTCTCCATAACTCCACCAGCCACTCCTCTTTTCCATCTATCCAAGTTCGATCTCATTTTTAGATCATCACAATTATTTTTTCAGTTCGTCATTTGATTTTAGAGATGCTAATACTTAAATTTGTATTTTGATTTATAAATCTGCAATGAATCTCCTTCGCCACCTGCAGACTCAAATTTGATTGAAGAAAAATTGAAGGTTCCCATTTTGTTACCCCTTCTTTCCTGTCAATTATGGGACATTATGGGATATTAATTGTAAAATTGTAACTACTCCTTATTAATAGCAAATCACACAATCACCACATTCATTGGTGATTCTTAAATCCTCTCACATGGTATCAGCCATACGATCCTAACCTTCTTTCTGTTCTTCTTCACAGCCGCCAGCTTCTGCTAATTTCTGATCAGACTCGTCCCCTCCGTCGCGACTTATATATCTTCCACCAGACCTGTCCCCTCTGGTGTGAAACTCTAATTCTCTCTACATCATGACTACCCCAGCCACTGAAACTCTTCCTTTTACAGCCATGATAAATATGGTTATTGCGATAAAATTGAACGCCACAGACTATCTCCCATAGCGTCGCGAGATTATGCACATGGCTGAATGTTTTGATATTATGGGTCTTCTAGACGGCACCATTGTCGCACCTCCATCCACCATCACCTCTGCTTCTGGTGAAAATTTTGTCAATCCCGCATATAAAAAAAACTTCTCAGTGTTAGGTACACCTCCCTCTCTGAAGATGCAGCGTTTGAGGTTATTGACTCCTCCACTTCTCGTGAAACATGGGAGACTCTTGAGGGTGTTTTCTCTTCTGTCTCACGTCAGCACCAACTCCGGGAGGAACTTCTCTCTCTTCGCCGGGGTGATTCTTCTGTGGACGACTATGGTAACAAATTCAAATTATTATGTGACCAATTGAATGTTATAGGACGTCTGGTGGATGACATTGATAAGAGTCACTGGTTTTTGTGTGGTTTGGGTGTCCAATTTGCGGGTTTTGCAGACACTCGTATGTCTCTCTCTCCCATTCCAGCCTTTCGAGACTTATTAAATCAGGCCAAACAATATGATCTCATGTTACGGGCCATGGAAGGTTCCGCTCCCACTGCTGCCTTTCTGGTTGACGGCGTCTCTTCTGCCACTTCTACTTCTGCTCATGGTCGCGGTAATTTTCAGCAAGGCTACCACTCGTCGAGAAGCCATGGTGGTCGGGGAAACGCCCATGCCCGTAGCTCCGGTTTTGGTCGAGGACAGTCCGTGAACTCGCGCGGCTACTTTTCTGGCAGCCCACATGGCTTGAGTTCATCAAACGGGGGGCGCAAACCTTACGTTCCTCGTTGTCAGATATGTTGAGGGGAGCATTATGCAGATAAATGTCCTCAATTTTTAAGTGCCCGATAGGCTGTCTCTTCAGCAAAGTTGGCCCATGCATTTAATTCGTCTTACAATGTTTCAGACTCTACTCCTGATTGGTACATTGATTCGGGTGCGTCTGCTCATATGACCAATCGATCTACTGCTCTAGATTCGTTTGAGCCTTATACTGGTAACGGTTCTGTTATTGTTGGTAATGGAAATGCTTTAAATATCTCGCATGTTGGTTCTTGTAAAATGTCTTCTAATGTTCAGTTATTGGATGTTTTTAGTGGTACCCCATATCACAAAGAATCTTTTTATCCATTCGTAAATTGACCTCTGACCTTCCTATTGATGTCATATTTTCTGATAATTTTTTTGTGATTCAGAACCTAGTGACAAAGAAAATTTTGGCTCAGGGAAGGTGTGATAAAGGCCTTTACTTACTTGATAGGGGTGTTCCGGCCTTGGTGGCATTTACGTCTGTGTCATGTCCTGTTTTCTATAATTTCTTTGCTGAATAAACTTGGTCATTTGTTTGTTACTTCTATTTTACCAAGTCCTATTGTTTGCTCCTCATGCTAGTTAGCTAAGAGCAAGAGACTTTCTTTTCAGTTATATAATAAGCGTGCTGCCAATGTGCTTGATCTAGTTCATTGTGATTTATGGGGACCTGCACCTGTTGCCACTTCTGATGGCTTTCGCTATTATGTTGCTTTTTTGGATGATTTATCTCGTTTTTCATGGATATATCATTTGCGGGCTAAGTCTGAATTCTATAATGTATTGGTTCACTTTTATGCATTTGTCTGCACTCAATTTTCCCGTAAAATTAAGATTTTTCAGAGTGATGGTAAAACTTAAGTTGTGAACTCCAGAGTTCGTGATTTTATGCATTTAAATGGTATTCTTCATAAGCTTTCCTGCCCCTACACACCTTAAAAAAATGGTAGGGCTGAACGTAAACATCTCCATATATCTGAAATTGGGTTATCTATGTTATTTTATGCTCATGCTCCAGCTACTCTTTGGTTTGATGCCTTTGCTACTGCTGTCTTTATTATTAACAGGCTGCCTTCACCTCAACTTCATGATAATTCTCCGTTTCAGCTTCTCTTTGAATGTATCCCAAATTATGCCAATTTTAAGCCATTTGGGTGTCGAGTGTTCCCTTATCTTCGGGATTACGCTGCTAATAAATTGGAACCTCGGAGCCGTCTTTGCATTTTCTTGGGATACAACAACATCTACAAGGGTTTTCGATGTTTTGGTCCCAACTCATCACGTGTGTTCGTTACTCGACATGCTCAATTTGATGAACAATGTTTTTCCTTCTCTTGAGCTCCACACTCTACTTCCACCACTGAGTTGGATATCTCCATTTTTTTGGATGCTACAGATTGCCCTATGCCTCCAACTGTTTAGCCCCCTCTTGCGCCCAGTCGGCCTCTCTCTACGCCCATGTGCGCACCTATGCGTAATCTTACGGATGATCAGCCTGATTCCCAGCGCATTATTGCCCCTGTCGAGGCCCCGAGGATCCTGCTCCGATCCTGCCACTACACAATCCAATTTTCATCCTATGGTCACTAGGGACCATTATCTCGCACAGATGCAAATGTCATTTTTTGTGTAATTTTTTTTTAATGTAGTGCTTGCAAAAAATAAATTTTAAAACATTTGGCACCAAATAAGTAACTTGACCGAAGCTCCCAAATTTTTTCTAGCATGCGACTCACACATTCACATATATGGTGAGTAGGTAAAAAGGGACCAAAATAGTATGCCCTAAAATGTGTTTCCAAAAGTAAAATCGTAGAGGATTTTTTTTATTTTTTTGAATCACCCAAAACATATAAGAATGAATTTTTTTTTTTTTCATCTTGCGTAGATAGAAAGGACATTTCTGTACAATTTTTTTATACATATAGTAGTAAACTTTTGTCCTTGTAGTGGTAATACTGCCTTGTAGATAAATTTGACTTATATACTACATTGGAGATCCATCTCACATATGAGTCTGTCTCACATACGCCTTTATCTAGAAGAAAATAAATTGTGACAATTTACAGTTGTGTCATTTAATTCTCAACCAACTTATAACACTAATAATTACAGTACATCTGGAAAGTTCGCAAATGACACAACTCGAATAATTAAAAAGTGAAATTGAAATTATTTTGTTGAAACCTTTTTATAAATATTTTTTAAAAACAAATTTTTAATTATATTTATTAAAGTGCATCTGGTGACAACTATTGTTCAACTGGAAAGTTCACGAACGCCGTCTCGAGTAATTAAAAAGGGAAAGCACATCCCTTGACAACTATAATCTCGAAAATTTCTCGAACCATATACCGAAGAATTAAAAAATGAAAGTAAAGTTATGTCGAGTAAAATTGCCTTTTTTCCTTACTTCATTCTCTGAGACGCTCCTCCAAGGAGATAACATACGTGTTGTGGAAGATGGGAATTATAGGATCTGTTAGCACTCGTACAATAACATCGTCACTTGGTATGTGTTCATGAACCACAACTTTCCATATTTCTTCTCTCTGAATGAAAAACACTTGATGTCATTCAATACCACCTAATTTTCATGTAATTTTTTTGCAATTTTTTTAAGGTTGCTTTTGGAAAAAAATTATGCCGCATTTTTTTTAAATATGTGGCACCAAATAAGTTACTTAGCGATACACTCATTTTTGAATTTTTTGTGTATTTTTTTAGCGTAGGTCTATTGTGCCGTGCAACCCAAGTGCTAAAATTAACAATTATTTTTAATATTGCGACGAAATCGAAAGTATCTCTCAAAATGGATGTAATGGTAAAGTCAAGAAAAATTAGTTGCATCTTTGAGATAAATAAAAAAATGCATTCAAATGTGAAAATTGAATTTGAGCCTTTTATGTTCAACAAAATATACGCAAAGCATATAATCTTTAGTTCAAACGAGCAATTTTTTTCATAGGTTTGAGGCAGAAAACACCCGCGCGCACCTATTCTTTCTTATTCTATGATACCCTGCAGAAATGGCAAAAAGAGTATTTTCCAAAGTTAACACCTAAAGGATTTATTATTTAATCACCCAAAACTTACAAAACGAAAAAAAAAAAAAAGATTATCTCGCACAGATGCAAATTTCATTTTTGTGCAATTTTTTAAACATTTGGCACTAAATAAGTAACTTGGCCAAAGCTCCCAATTTTTTTCTAGCGTGCGACTCACACATTCACATAACTCGTGAGTAGGTAAACAAGGACCAAAATAGTATGCCCTAAAATGTGTTTCCAAAAGTTAATGCGTAGAGGATTTTTTATTTTTTTGAATCACCCAAAACATATAAGAATGAATTTTTATTTTTTTCGTCTTGCATAGATAGAAATGACATTTCTGCATAATTATTTTTAGACATATAGTAGGAAACGTTTGTCCTTGTAGATAAATTTGACATATATACTACATTAGAGATCCATCTCACATATGAGTCTGTCTCATATACGCCTTTATCTAGATGAAAATAAACTATGACAGTACGTTTAATTCTCACCCAACTTATTACACTAATAATTACAGTACGTTTTGAAAGTTCGCAAATGACACAACTCGAATAATTAATAAGTGAAAGTGAAATTATTTTGTTGAAACCATTTTATAAATATTTTTTAAAAATAAATTTTCAATTCTATTTATTAAAGTGCATTTGGTGACAACTATTGTCCAACTGGAAAGTTCACGAACGACGGCTCGAGTAATTAAAAAGTGATAGCGAAATTATCCCGAAGGATCTGTTATTAAAAGCACATCCGATGACAACTATAATCCGATCGAAAATTTCTCGAACCATATCCCGAAGAATAAAAAAGTGAAAGTAAAGTTATCCCGAGTAAAGTTGCCTGTTTTCCTTACTTCGTTCTCTGAGACGCTCCTCCAAGGGGATAACATACGTGTTGGGGAATATGGGAATAGTAGGATCTTTTAGCGCTCGTACAACATCATGGTCACTTGGTACGAGTTGATGAACCACAACTTTCCATATTTCATCTCTCTAAATGAAAAACACTTGATGTCATTCAATACCACCTATTTTTAATGTAATTTTTGTGCAATTTTTTTTAAGGTTGTTTTTGGAAAAAATAAAAATTATGCAGCATTTTTTTTTAAATACGTGGCACCATATAAGTTACTTTGCCATACAATCATTTTTTAAATTTCAGTGTATTTTTTTAGCGTAAGTCTTTTTTGCCGTGCAACTCAAGTGCCAAAATTAATATTTATTTTTAATATTGCAACCAAATCGAAACTGTCTCTAAAAATGGATGTAATGGTAAAGTTATGAAAAATGAGTTGCATCTTTGACATAAACAAAACAATGCATTAATATGTGGCACCAAATAAGTTACTTGGCCATACCTCCCAGATTTTTAGAGCGTGGGCCTCAGACATTCACATTTCTGGTGAGTTAGTAAAAGAGGACCAAAATTGTATGCCCTAAAACGTATTTTCAAAAGTGAACGCGTAGATGATTTTTTTTTCCGAATCACCCAAAACATACAAGAAAATATTTTTTTTTTATCTAGCATACATGGAAATGACATTTCTCTACATAATATTTTTTTATGTGGATTTTTTATTTAAAACGTGGTGGCACCAACTAAACAACATGGCCGGAGCTCCCAATTTTTTTCCAGTGTATGACTCACACTATCACATTTCCGGTTAGTTGGTCAAAAATAACTAAATTTTGTGCGCCCTAAGACGTAGTTAAGCATTATACAAATAAGTCATCAACATTCAAAATATATAAATACATAGATATTTCATTTAAATCTAAACATTATACAAATAATTCATCAACATTTAAAATATTCTAGAAGACTAGAAATAAAACCAAGTAGTATATTTATGTCTGCATATTCAATCACAAAAGTCAATGGTATTAAAGAAATGAAAATTATGAAAAAATGAATAAACTAACTTTGAATGTGTGCTTTATAACGCCATATGAATACATAAAGACTCCAAAGGTGAGCAGACATTGAGATGGAAATTAATGAGATTAATAAATAAGGAAAACAAAAATAACTCTTTAATATTTTGCACATGACAATCAATGCACGCATTTGAACCGAAATAAAGATTTGCACTAAAAGAAAAAAGTTTTTAGCATCAGAACTTATTTATACATAGAGTTTTGGTATAAAAATTATTCTTGATACCTGTATACAGTACTCCCCATTTTAAAGACCTCGTATCATAAAAAGATTAATCAATAAAGCGGATAATGTGAAAGGTAAAGGTAGGTAAAAAAAATTCATGTGTTTAATTTCTATCATTATTAATATGAACTTTTTCTTTATTTTATCTACATTTTTTTTTCCTACTTCCTCGAGCCTTGGTTCCTTTTTTCCTTACTTCATTCTCTGAGACGCTCCTCCAAGGGGATATCATGGAAGATGATAATTTTTAGCACCTGGTACGAGTTCATGAACCAAAACTTTCAATATTCCATCATTCTCAATGAAACACATTTGATATCAATCAATGCTACCTATTTTTAATGTCATTTTTGTGTAATTTTATTATGCTTGTTTTTGGAAAAAATAAATTATATATGTGGCATTTTTTTAAACATGTCGCACCAAATAAATTACTTGGCCATAGCTCCCAAATTTGTTTGAGCGGGCGACTCACACATTCACATTTCTAGTGAGTTGGTAACAAAGGATGAAAATTGTATGCCGTAAAACGTATTTCCAAAAGTGAACGTGTAAAGGATTTTTTTTAAATGTTGTTTTAGATGGAAATAACATTTCTGCATTTTTTAATCACCCAAAACATACAAGATGGAAATGAAATTTCTGCATAATTTTGTTTTTAATGTTGTTTTCTATATATATATATATATATATATTTTTTTTTTTTTTTTTTTTGATGTGGCATTTTTTTTTAAAACATGTAGAACCAACTAAACAACTTGGCCGGAGCTCCCAAATATTTTTCAGCGTGTGACACAAACTCACATTTCCGGTTAGTTGGTAAAAAAAGACTAAATTTTTGTGCGCCCTATGACGTATTTCCCAAAGTGAACACTTAAATGATTTAATTTTGAATCACCCATAACTTACCCGAATTTTTTATTTTTTCTTATCTCGCACTCTCTCACACACTAGTACGTACAAAGGAGCTTTGAGTGAGTTTCCAAGGTATATTCTTGATTTTTCAAGCAGTTTTAAATTATCTATCTTCAATCCTTCTTCTGCTTGTGCTTAAGGGGAATTTTTATAAAGGATGCGTTTACCTTAATCAATTGTCCAATTTTGACCCAATTTTATGTGGGCACATGTGTTATTTTCATTAAATATAACTATTATTATTTCATTTAAATATTTAATTACCCTTTTTGTGTAATTTTTATTCATTTAATACAATTGACTTTCGTGATCAATTTTCCAAAACATAAAATACAACTTGCTTTAATTTCGGGATTTTTTTTTTTTTTTTTTGTGTGTGAATGGTACTATACAAGATCTGCTATTAGCAGTGTTCCCAACTGGCACATCAACATAATTGCACCAAAAACATTGTTAAACTTCATCTTCAATGTCTTCTTGCTTCAGTATTCTAGAGGGTACATTGCAGTTTTGGTCCAATGAATTTTTTTTAAAAACCATTTTGGTCCCATTTTATGCAAACACGATTCCAACCGTTATCTTTCTAACAGTTTATGTTAACTTACAAAATTCAATACTAAAATTAATTAATTATTTAATCAAATGATTTATGAATTACAAATTAATTATAAAACTATATATAATTTGAATATAATTATAAAATACATAAGTTGATTTTTCAACTAAATAACAGTTTAACGTATAATCTGATTTTTTTTAAATATATATAATCTGAATATAATTTTAAAATACAAAAATATCAAATCAAATGAAATAATATTTTATGTATAATTTGAAAATTAAAATATTATGTATAGAACATGCATATAATTCAACCAGACAAAATATAAAATAAAAATCAATCCTAACAATATTTTTTTATATAAAATTGTGTACTGAATAAAATTTCAAAATGCAATATTTTTATTATAAAATCATAAAATTTATCAAATAGAATAAAAAATATCAGTTACGTATTAATTTAACGGGCCTCCCCTGCTTTTATGCCTGCAGTCGCCGCCTTGATTCCATCCTTGTCGCCAACTTGCTGCCACTCGCCAAAATTGAATCAATCTCTCAAAATTTTATCTCACAAATCGAGCCCTCTCATACCAAATAAAACAAATTACTGGATGTGGTAAATAAAAAGTGTTTCTATTAGTTGTGAATTTAAAAACAATCTTGTGAAAAATCCGGCTACGAAATCTGAAACCGCCCACAAAATTCGTCAAGGCTACCCTCTCTAGCTTCGCTTCAACACTAGGAATCAAAGCTCCTTGTCAATTTCAAATTTCAATCTCTCCTTCATCTTTAATTTGCGACCGCTGTGATTATTGTATTTTTCTGATTTGTTATGTTTGTGTTTGGGAATGCGGCTGGTAGCGTGGGATGACATGGAATGATGGTGGCGGGTTGGCCGGGAGATTTTGGTGCTGTTTTTTAAGGAAAAATCATGGTTTCAAGTTTTTTTTTTTTTTTTTTCAGAGCTTGCAAAACATTCACATGTAAAATATTTAGAAATTGTTTTAATTAGACATATGTAGAAAGTTTTGCTCTTGTTCTATTATGGTATCAGTTGATATACAACTGATTTCATACGACTTGAGATTATTAAGTTGTTCTATACATCTCAACTTATGACCTATTAGATTACAAATTAATTTAAACTAATTACGTGATCTAGCCATCAAAACTAATACTCCCTCCGTCCAATTTTATTATGCTCACTTCTCCGGGCACGAGTTTTAATGAATATTGATTAGATTATGTATAAAAGAGATAAGTTGGGGGGGTATGATGGGATGTTGTGGGGTCCAATTGTAGATAAAGTAATTGTTTATAAATAAAGTCAATGTCAATTTGAGTAAATAAAATTTGAAGGATAGAGATAAAATTGGACAACTCGAAAAGGAAAGTGGAAATAATAAAATTGGACGGATGGAGTAATATATTAACGAGTATCAGGGGTACTCAATAGGGTCAATCAGTTACATTATAAAATGACGTGAAGACTAAACTAAGCATAACCAAGCACTTAGCCAACGGGGACTAAGGCAAGGGCATCCCCTCTCACCGCTGCTTTTTATTATTACTGGCGAGGGCCTTAGCGTGCTGATCAATAGGGCCATTTCCGCTGGCCTATACGACGATGCAACAGTTGGAAGAAAGCGTATTCCCATCTCACATCTACAATATGCGGATGCCACAATTTTGGTAGGCGAAGCGACTACGAAAAACATTTGGGCGTTAGCTAGCTCAAATGCTTGTTGGTGAATTTTGAACAGCTTTCAGGTTTGAAGATCAATTTCTCCAAGTGCAATCTACTTGGAATTAATATGGATGCAGAAGTTGTGCACGAGGTGGCAACATTTGTCGGATGCCGGGTCGGGGGACTCCCGATGAATTTTCACGGCATTCAGGTGGGAATTAATCACGGTAGGACTGAGGCCTGAAAAGAGGTGGTGTAGAAGGTTAAAAACAAAATTAACTCTTGGGGGATTGTAATATCCCGGAATTTTATAATAATAGAAATTAATCCAATAAATGCATAAATTATTATATCAAAATTTTTTATAATATATAATGTATAGATACATACGTATACATTAATACAATAAATTATAGTGTTTCATTTCAATTTTTTGACCACCATTTTAATCACATGAGTTTTTATGAGAATTAAAGGAAATTAAAGTAATATAATTATTTATAACATTTCTAACTTACGTATGCTTTAATTCTTCACATGTAAAAATATGCTCCCTTTACTATTTAAAATCCTTATTAACAATAATTTATTTACATGTTAATTTTTGTAACCCCTCATTTAGTGGGAAAATGAAAAACATATTTCTCAATTATAGAAAATATTTTATATATATGCGTATGTGTATATATGTACAGTTGTAATGGTATCAAAAGTTTTTCATGCTACATGTATATATAATTAACTGCCTGACCCTCAATTTTCTTCTATGCATGCATGCGTTTTTAATTATGAACTTATTATGAGAATTTAAGTATTGTAACGGTAAGAATGTCTATTCATATGCATATATTTACTTCCTCTCATCAATGACCGATGCTATATATATATATGTGTGGTGTGTACGCAAGTGTGAAGTATATCAACCAATTCTCCCAAATATTATTTAGATTGAATATAGTTTGAAAGAAAACTCGACTATTACGAGGCTTTTACGCATCATTTAATTTCCATGTTCAACTATCGAGGTGGGTTTTTACTTGCTTTAATCTCTACAGTGGTTGGAGGTGGGTTTTTACTTGCTTTAATCTCTACAGTGGTTGGTAGAGCTCTATTGCAATGTTATTCTCTATTTAATGTTTTAGATAAATGTTTAAGTTAATGGTCTACTATGTTATTTCATTTCTATTGTTATTCTATTGGCAAAGTTATTATTCTATTGGCCAAGTTTATGGCAAAGTTATTATTCTATTGGCAAAGTTTATGGCAAAGTACGTTATATTGGCAAAGTTATCTAATAGCCAGGGGCTCCAAATGGGGTCCGGGACCGACGGGTCTTCGGGCGCGACCCGCCGTGCTCACCACGTGTGGGAATACCTTAGTCATTAATTTGGCTTTGGGAAGGTCCACAAACATGCGATGTCTACGTGTGGGAATACCTTAGTCATTAATTTGGCTTTGGGAAGGTCCACAAACATGCGATGAAGGATGAAGTTACAATGGCAAAGTTGGCAAAGTTACAATGGCAAAGTATATGTGGCAATGTGAATGTTATTTACTAAGTTGCAATTACTTGATTATTTATTTTTAGCATTAACTATTGAATGACTTAATCCCACTGAGTGTGCTTGCATGCTCACCCCAACAATTTACAATTTCAGGTTGAAGAGTTGATGGCGAGGAGTGGTGATGGGAGACGATGATCTATTTAAGAATAAAAGACTATTTGCACACATGTCTATTAAAATTAAGTTATGATTTTTATTATGAATGTTTTGTTAACAAGTTAGTCGTGAAATTCTTGATTTTATTACAACCGTTTCCGCTGCAATACTTAAAGTAATTTTAATTATATTAGCCATTGCGTCCCTTTATTTTAATGTTGTAAATTTAAGATTTAATTTTTGGCACGTTAAAATTAGTTATTTTAACTACTTTTTGAAAGGTCAATATTTTCGAATTTGGGGCGTGACAGGGACAGACATATATCTTTCGGTGATAGAATTACACTCCTCAATGTGGTTCTTGTCTCGTTGCCCATTTATTATTTATCCTTTTATCGAATTCCAAAGAAAAACTTGAGTGGTATAGTCAAACTGCAACAAAATTTTGTCTCATGGAATGATGTTTGTAGACCTAAGCCAGTCGGGGGACTTGGTGTTCGTAATCTTGATTTATTTAACAAATATCTTCTTGGCAGGTGGTCATGAAGAATACGGACGGAGCCTAACTCATTGTGGGGAAAAATCCTGTACTCTAAATACGAACATGAACAATGCATCATGCTGGTGGAATATGATTCATGATCTATTCTTTGCCAATTCCTGTACTCTAAATACGAAGATTGTCTTTGATGTATGGTATCTATGATTTATTTATTCATTTTAAAATGAAATATTTTCTTAGTAGTTTGGAGTTTTCCAGATACAATTACTAATATATATGCATTCGAATTGTTAATCCAAGTCTGTATATGGCATATTTACAAGTGTGTTTATCTATGCTCATGTTTCCATTTTTAATAGCTTATTTTGTGTGTTATTCATGGATTGTGCAAGAAATATAGAATTGGAGAGATACTTTGGATATTTCCTGTAATTATGTGATCATATTTTATATGAAGGGTATTGACTGTCTATGTTTTATGGCAATTTATTGAATTCTTTCACCTTACATGGTTATAGGATCTTGAAGCTTGATTCCGAATTTTGATCTTATCAATACAGACAGGACATCTCTTAGTTTTACTAAATCACTGGTTCTATTGATTTTCCGTTTCCATTTATATACTGTATTTAATATTCTGATTCTCTAATTATTATCTGGTGAAATTTCTGTTTAAGTGGTCTCTTTTTCAGTTTTTCTTATGCAACAGAGTGGTTCCTATATTCTGCAGAGCTTGATAACACAGAGAAGAAATTGGTAAAGAAGTCATCAAGGCTTTATATATCTACATCCTTCAGTTTTAATAGGAAAATTGAAGATGCATCTGCATTGGCTCATTATGTGGGAACTGGATTTGTGAGCAAGGAACCAGATGAAGAGCAATTTCAAGTGGTTGGATTATCTACTCCTACAATGAAAAAGAAGGTGAATCGCTCACGAAAGTGATCTTTCTGATATTAGCTTCTAAAAGCATTTTGGAAGTACTGTAACTTGTGCATCTGCTGAAGTTTAGAAAGGTTAACTCTATCCACTAATTTCTAATGTTCTTTCCCTTTGTCTCTCTTATCTTTGGGGTACATTTGAAGCAGTTCCTGTTGACGTTGCGTTTGTTTGGACTTGGAGATTCTTTTTCTTTCTTTCTTCTCTAGCTATGTTTGATTAGAACGACGAGGCGGTATGTGAAAATTTAAGTTAATTTTTCTTAATTTTAAGTTTCTGACTTACTTTCTGTTACTGTGGTAAGTAGATGAAAAGTGAAGGAGAGACAAAGTAATTTGGATCTTTGGCCTTTTGCTTTTGTGTATGCTCAGCTCCACATTATTTGGCTAAAAATGAGACGTTGACGAATAATTTATCCTGGAACTAGCTAGGTTCCCTTGCTGCAATTAGATTCTCAATGTAATATGGTTTTTAGCAACTTTCTTGGGCCTTTTAAGTTTTTTGTTAGGACTCTCCAGGTTTCGCCAACTGTCATTTTGTTCGTGCTATAATTTTGCCATTTGTCATTTTATTTATGTCATGTGTCCATTCTTTTGCCATCCTATCTCAACAGGTGCTGCCACATGTAGAAACAATAAATGATATGATTATAAAACCAATCTCAAATTCAATGACATAAGAAGAGTCGGACTGTTTGGCTTCATCTTTTCTGGTGGTTCATATACCCATCATTAACTAATATTAATTAAAAAGCCTATGAGAAGAGGTTGGCAGATCTTCAGTCTATAACTTGGGTTCTTGGTCCATTTTACTATTTCATAACCTAATCATATACATTAGAAAATACCCGCTACATTCACAAAGAGAAATCAAACAATAGTTTATAGATGGAATGATGGGTAATTGATGATCATCCTCAGGTTTGTATTTAAAGATATGAAAATGTGTTACAGTTGTGTGCTTTCATAGAAATCATGTGTTACAATTGTGTGTTTTCAAACAACCATTGTTGATATTGTATAAAAGTAAAATGATGTTTTAAATTAAATATTTGCACCATTGCTAGAAATATTTAAGCTACTTTTGACTTTCTTAATGTGCCTCATTTGTTTAGTTTTTACGAGACTCGGCTTGCAAACTCTATAGAACCAGTATGTGAATTGCACTGATCAATTATTTATTTGTTTGATATGTGTTAATTTTGTGTTGTAAATTTCAATTTCTTAGAAATATAATTCATGGTGCAGAAATTAGAAAAAGAACAGTAAATTTGCATTGCCTGATAAGGTTGTCGTCATGTGTTGCGGTGTGGAGGGAATTTGATTTCCAAGTCTTCATTTGTAAGAATTAATTGCTTTTTAATTACTTTCATTACTATGTATACCTTAAAAGTTATAAGAGGCCTTTGATTTACTCTAAGTAACTATCTTCACACCTTTTGCTGAGTTATTTGCAAGTGTGGGTCTTGTGGAATGGAAAAGTAGGCACTCAGTGAATGGGAACGACACGTAGGTTCCAAAACTAAAAACTGGAAGTCAAGTGTGAGAGTGAAAGGTTCCTTACTACCGCTTGAACAATGGGTATGTTTTTTAATGCTTATTTTTTATTTCGTATTTTTTTTATGTATCTACATCTTTAAGTTATCCTGGAAATGTATGCATAGGTGGTTGCTGGTAGAAGATATTCTTACTTGTCAATATCCAAGTTTTCATGATTATTGAAACCAAAATTGTTCCTGCTTAAACCTGTAAAACGTCCTTCTATAAAGGTGCGAGAGTAGGAACTGTTAATTTTCTACAAGGTTCTCTCATAAACCTTTTAATGTATATGCTTTTGTGAGATGCTTCTTCTTGCTACATCAACCGTAGCATGAATTTTAACTTCTCTGGTTTTTGTTATGATAGAGCCCTATGTACATGCTTATGCCAAATGGAGTTAAAGCGGTGTGCATTTTGTCGATAGGTCGAAGATTGGGACTCCAACAAAATTATCATTTGCATTAGGTATTGTCAAACTTCGCTCCATTTATTGACATCAAAAGTTCAAATCTTGAATCATTCTGCTTCAAAAATTAGGTTGCATGTCTTCCCTAGCAGTACCAAAGTTTGCTAAACTCTCATATTTATGTTATTTGCACATACATATGTTGACTATCTCTATGTTGAGTCTTAAATTGTCAAAAAAAAAAACAACGCTCTTGAAGGTTGTTTGAATATGGCGTAGGTGGTGGATTACTGTGGGGAGCATGTAGTGTTATCAATAGGTTTAGCTTAATCATTCAAACAACATAGACAGAGGCTCACTGGATATGAGAACTTAATTTATTGTTTAGGTGCTACATGGCCGTCTTTTGGTGTCTTATTCTTGAAATGATATCTTAAGGTAAGAACAAATATGGTTAGTTCTTATTTTTCAAATTTAGACTGTTTACAAACAAAATGAACTTTATTTTTGTCTTCTAGAGTTGTTTACATGTCATGTCAAAATCTGGGGATGAGACAACAGCCGTCACCATGGCTATTGATGATGACACATAACAAAGCACCACATTGGTCGATTTGGGCAACCATTTCATCGTAATAAAACAACATGCTTCACAACTATCTATCTTTGAATTCAATTAAAGAAGCTCTCCAAGGAAAGGACTCCACAAACCAAGATAGAATTATTGGGGCGCAGAAATTGTCCACCTTATCTTATGCATCAAAAAGGCTATTTGACCAGCTCACTTCTTCTAATGGGACACAGTACACAAATCTGAAAAAGGGCACCTGTGCAAGTACACACAGAGCTCTAATAGTTCAAAGTGCACCAGTTATTTAGCTCCAGCTTATATATTTTATATTAATCATAAGCTAACTTATACTCCCTCCATCTTTTAATAAGTGTCATTTTATCTTTTTTCAACAAATTAAGATTATAAATTGTGGTCGATATTACCCTTCATTAATTATAACTAATTTTAATATAGAAGTTTTGTTTGACAAAGAATGTAGTTAAGAATGTAGCTAATATTCATAAATCAAATTAATTTTGGTATAAACAATTTTTGTGGAATTTATTAATGAAAAATATTTATGGTAAATGAATAGGGATAAAATAGTCAAAATTAAAGAAAAAAATCCTAGAATGACACTTATTTTAAAATTAGTTAAAAAGCCAAAGTGACACTTATTAAAAAACGGAGGGAGTAATATTTTAGAAGAATATAGTGAAACTATTTTAATTTTTGAAAAGATAGGTGTTGAATTGTAATAACTAAAAATAGAACACGACATGCCTTAACCTGTGTGAAATAAAATGATCCTAAAAAAAAAACAATTAGAATTATTTGAACCAATATAGTTATAATTAGTGATTCAATTTCATTAAAAATTGTTGATGCTAAATGAGAGATCTTTTTAGAGTTTATAAAAATTCATAGTGTGTACAACCTTTAAAGTTTAAACATGATTGAAAACAATTCATAATCTTTGGTCCGTGCATAGTTTATTGTTATATTGATGTGATTTTTTTTTCTATCGACATACTAAATCTGATCATAAGGATTATACATAGTGCCCAACTTGAGTGTTTCTTATTTTTCTTTTTATTGATGAATTTTAGATTAATCAAATAAAATTGAAACTAACATTTAACCTATATAAAATAACAAGAAAAATTAATACAAGAAAAACAAAATTGGTGATATTGTTATAAACTAAAAAAAAAAATTACAATAAGCCCGTGCGAAGCGCGGGTGAAAAACTAGTTAAAGAAAAGAGAAGACTAAAACACGTAACTTTAACACACAAAATCTTCACTAAATCAGTGAATATAAAAATAAAGTGTTTGTGGAATGTTTACAAGACAAAACTTTTACAACTGAAACTATGACTCATTTTACACCTATTCAATCTTTAAAGCCCAAGTGTATAACACTACCAAATTGACTTATACATCTATCAATGGTCTCTTTATGATCATGAATTGATACAATAATAAGTACTATATGTTACTTGAAATGTTGTAACACTTGGAGTACGTATAAGGGGGAATAATGACCATAATATGTCTATGTAGACACTCGAAAATACACTACTCGATTATCCCTTGCTGTTCGAAGAAGTCCTCGAGCTCTATTTATAGAAGTAAAAGTGTGCCCAGCCTTCATCACACATGTTATATTTTAGGATCGATCTTCAACAACTTTATTAGCAACTCCTTCACATAATATTGGATTGAAAAACCAATTCCATTTCTTTGATTCTGGAAATTTCCATGAATGAATTTACAAGAGGAAAATGAATTACAGGCTCTGCGTATTGTTGTGAAGGAGAAGAGCCCTATATATACAAAGGTAAAGTAACCAACTTACTTAACAACCTAACTAACAGTTTAAAACTAACCAACAAGATTAGATACAAACCAAGAGTGTATCTACTAGTTTCAAAGGGTGTATCTATCAGCCTAAGGGTGTATTTATCAGCCTTTATACCCCCCTCAAAATGGGAATGGATATTCAACAATCCCATTTTGGATTTGAGATTAGCAAAGCTTGAAGGTGACAATGGCTTTGTCAGAATGTCTGCCAGGTTTGCTGTAGTTGGAATATGAACCGAAGTGAACAATCCAGCTTCAATCTTTTCCCTAGTGAAGTGATAATCCAAGGCAATGTGCTTTGTTCTTTGATGTAGGCAAGGGTTGTGAGCAATGGAGAAGGCACTCTTGCTGTCAGTGTACATGACAGAAGGGTGTAAAAGTTGAATTCCCAAGTCAGCTAGGATGTAGTGAATCCATTGAATCTCACAAGAAGTTGATGCCAAAGCCCTGTACTCAGCCTCTGCAGAAGACCTGCTAACAGTAGATTGCTTCTTGGATTTCCAAGATATTAGTGAAGAACCAATATATACTAAAACCAGTAATACTTCTCCTTGTTTGAATGCACCTAGCCCAATCAGAATCTGAAAAAGCATGTAATTGAAAGATGATATCCTTGGGGTAAAA
This sequence comes from Galeopsis tetrahit, assembly GCA_963675135.1. Classification (NCBI taxonomy): domain Eukaryota; kingdom Viridiplantae; phylum Streptophyta; class Magnoliopsida; order Lamiales; family Lamiaceae; genus Galeopsis; species Galeopsis tetrahit. Next base: position 14,092,605 of record OY776131.1, read on the forward strand.
CACACCAGTACCAGGATTGCTTTTGAGATACCTTAAAACTCTATGTACAGTAGTCAAATGAGCCACAGTGGGAGATTGCATGTATTGACTAAGAGTTTGAATAGCATAGGAAATATCAGGCCTGGTAATAGTTAAGTAAAGAAGTTTACCTACAAGTTTTCTATAATGGCTAGGATTAGCAAGAATGGGAGAATGTATATCAAAACTCAAATTGGAATCCATAGGGGTAGAACAAGGCTTGCTACCCAAATAACCAGAATCATGCAATAAATCCAAAGTATATTTTCTTTGGCAAAGGGTAAGACCAGTACTATTCCTAGCAACTTCTATCCCCAAAATATACTTTAAAACACCAAGATCTTTAATAGTGAATTTATCATTCAAGTAATTCTTGACAAAATTAATAATGTCAATATTGGAACCTGCAACTATCAAATCATCAACATAGCATAGAACCACAGTAAAATCAGCACCATCATTCTTAGTAAACAATGAAGTATCAGCTTTGGATTGAATGAATCCCAAGTAAGTCAAAGAAGAAGTCAATTTTGTAAACCATTGTTTGGGAGCCTGTTTTAATCCATACAAACTTTTATTTAGTTTACAAACTCTTTTATCAGTATTAAGGCAATAACCAGGAGGAGGAAGCATGTATATTTCCTCTTGCAAATCACCATGTAGGAAAGCATTATTTACATCCAATTGATGTAAATGCCAATCTTTAGCAACAGCAATAGCTAAGAGAATCCTAACAGTGGTGATTTTGGCAACAGGGGAATAAGTATCAAAGTAATCTATGCCCTCTTGTTGGGTGTAACCCTTAGCCACTAGTCTAGCTTTATATCTTTCTATAGAGCCATCTGAATTGTATTTAACCTTATAAACCCATCTACAACCTATGCAATTTTTACCTAAAGGTAAGTCTACAAGAGTCCAAGTATTGGTCTTTTCTAAAGCTTCAAGTTCTTTATTCATAGCAAGGATCCAATTGTCATTTAGGATAGCCTGTTTATATGATCTAGGTTCTTGAATTTGAGAAATAGAAGCAGTGAAAAGAGAATGTGAAGTAGACAACCTATTAACAGACAGGTAATCATGTATAGGGTACTGTTTACCAGAGTGAGATAAATTCAATTTAGAATGATCAACAGAAGCAGGCAAATCAGTTTCATACACTTGCAAGTAAACAGGTTGTGATTTAGTTCTAGAAGGTCTTGTGTAAGATTCCTCCTGTAAGTTATGAACAATGGAATCATGTTGTATGATATTATCATGTTCACTAGTGATGGGAGTGGGATTAGTAACATCATTGTGGACTTCTGGAATGTCCACAGGATCAGCATGTTGAAGATTATCATTGTAAAGAAAAGGGGGATCATAAAAAACATCATCATCAATAGCAGTGGGAACAGAATGTGTGTGTGTGTCAGATTCAATAACATTCTTGAAAGGAAATATATCTTCAAAGAAAGTCACATTTCTAGAAACAATAATTTTGCCAGAGGAAATATCAAAGAGTTTGTATCCCTTGATACCAAAGGGATAACCAATGAAGACACGCTTACTAGCCCTGGGATCAAACTTATGTCTGTGAGAAACCAAGGTATTTGCAAAACATAAGCATCCAAAAGTTTTGAAGTAGGAATAATCAGGGGTTTTGCCAAATAAAATTTCAAAAGGAGTTTTCTGTTTGAGAACAGAATTAGAAGGAATCCTATTAATGATAAATGCTGCAGTTTTAACACATTCACCCCAAAATTTAATAGGTAAAGAAGATTGGAAAAGTAAAGCCCTAGCAACCTGAAGAAGATGTTGATGTTTTCTCTCTACAATGCCATTTTGTTGTGGTGTTTCAACACAAGAAGTTTGATGAAGGATACCTAAAGAATGATAAAAATCTAATAAAATAAATTCAGTTCCATTATCACTTCTTAATTTTCTAATTTTAACACCAAATTGAGTGAGAACCATGTTGTAAAAATTTTGCAAAGAGATTTTAACATCACTCTTAGCTTTTAATAGGTAAATCCAAGTGCACCTACTATAATCATCCACAATTGTGAGAAAGAATCTATGGCCACTAACAGAATGTTCAGAAAAAGGACCCCAAACATCACAATGTATTAGATGAAATATTCCAGTAGAAACAGAAGTACTTAAAGGAAAAGGCTTTCTTCTCTGTTTAGCTAAAGGACAGATCAAGCAATTGTTGTGAATACTAGATGCTTTTACATTCAAATTGGGAATTTGCAACAAACATTTACTAGAAATATGTCCTAGCCTCTTATGCCACAAATCAAAATTACATGAAGTATGAAAAGCATGATTAGAAGGAACAGAGTGTCTAAGAACATTATTGACAGAGGGGTGATCAGTTTGTAACAGATATAAGCCCCTAACTTGTTCAGCAGAACCAATCACCATCTTGGTTGAATTGTCCTGTAAGATACAATGAGAGGACAAGAAGCTGACAGTGCAGTTGGAATATCTAGTTAAATGGCTAATAGAAAGGAGATTAAAGGTGAAATCAGGGACATACAACACATTATATAAAGTGAGATGTTCCTTTATGACAATATTTCCCATATGTGTAGCTATAGATATTGCATTATTAGGTAATGAAATCTTGATATTAGCTACAGAGGGAGGCATAGTAAACAATGAAATGTCAAATACCATGTGATCAGTAGCACCAGTGTCTAATATCCATGTGGAAACTTTAAAGGAATTAAAACAGAAATTGGATGAAGAGATAGGAAACATACCTGTATCCTTGGAAGATGGAATTTCCTCAATATGGGCAGTGGAGGCCCCTGCCACAGAATGAGGCATGTCCTTCCCATCACCTAAGTTCTGTAACTTAGAAAAACTCAAGAATTTATCAAAAAGATCCTGAGTACAAAGAGGATTAGAATCCATGGGGTAAGTCCTCTTGGAAGGGGATCTAATAGAGTTATTTGCAGCCTTAGTGGTGTCTTTATTGGGAGGACCCCTAGGGCCTCTCCAGCCAGGAGGAAAACCAATGATTTGAAAGCATCTGTCAATAGAATGGCCTAAACCATCACAGTGGCTACACTTAATGGGTTTTCTTTTATCCTTAAAGAATTTGGAGTTCTTGGCCAACATAGCAACAGAGTCAGAAGGAGGAGGCTCAGGGATATTGTTTAAAGCTCTTTGAGATTCTTCTTGAAGCAATAAACCATATATTTTTGATAAGGCAGGAAAAGGGGATTGCAACAGGAATTGACTCCTAATGGGGCTATAAGAATCATGGAGGCCAACTAAAAATTTCATCACAGCATCTTGCTCTAGAGTTTTGGTCATAAGTTTTGGCAAATCACAAGTGCAACCATCCATAGCCCCACAAGAACATTTAAGAATAGGTCTGAAGCTTAAGTACTCATCCCAAAGAGATTTAAATTGATTGTAATAGCAAACTAATGACTGAGAGCCTTGAGATATGGTGCTTAAAGATTTTTTCTAGATGATAGACCCTAGTTCCATCAGAAAGTTTATAACGAATCACTAATTCATCCCACACATCTTTAGCAATAGAAAAATATTCTAAAGTGTGTTTGATATCAGGAGAAATGGAGTTTAGGATCCATACCAAAACCAGATTGTTCGCCCTTACCCAGGCAGCGTGGATAGCAGGATCGTCCTCCTCCGAAGGAATCTGTAAGGAGCCATCAATCAACTGGATTTGGTTTTTCACGCTGAGACTTCTTTTAATGGCGTGGCTCCAAGAAATATAGTTGGTGCCGTTGAGAGGCTCGAGGACGATGGAAACCGCCGGATTATCATTCTGGTGAAGGGCTAAGGTGGAAAAGGGGTTTTTGGCCGGATCAAGGGAATTAGGATCAGTAACTGTAGGTGCCATGATCAAGAAACAAAATCAAGGGGAATCGGAGGTGAAAAACTCGCGAAAAACAAGCCCTAAAACAACACAAAAAACTCTCCAAGAAAATTTGGGATCGATATGAGAATCGAATTGAGTGAAGCAGAAGCGAAAGGATCGAACGGTATGTCAATTTCAACGAGAAACTGATACCATATTGGATTGAAAAACCAATTCCATTTCTTTGATTCTGGAAATTTCCATGAATGAATTTACAAGAGGAAAATGAATTACAGGCTCTGCGTATTGTTGTGAAGGAGAAGAGCCCTATATATACAAAGGTAAAGTAACCAACTTACTTAACAACCTAACTAACAGTTTAAAACTAACCAACAAGATTAGATACAAACCAAGAGTGTATCTACTAGTTTCAAAGGGTGTATCTATCAGCCTAAGGGTGTATTTATCAGCCTTTATACATAACCATACATTGAGATAATTTTTTTAGTTCTTGACTTGCAACCGCCTAACCTGGAAGCTTCTATAATAATCTAGATACCTCATGATTGGGTTGGAGTAGCCACTACAAGAAAACTGCAATTTAGCTGCGAAAAAATTTGTCGCTAATTCTAATATTTTCGTCGCTAACGTGAGTTAGCGATGAAATAATTTTGTCGCAGGATTTGTTGCTATACGCCCGTCGCTAACGTGTTTGCGACAAAAAAAATTAATTTTGTCGCAAATGTTTGCGATGAAAATTTGAGTTTCATCGCAAAATATTAGCGACGAAAATTTGAGTTTCATCGCAAAATATTAGCGACAAAAATATAAGTTTCATCGCAAAATGTTAGCGACGAAAATATGAGTTTCATCACAAAATTTTTGCGAGGAAAATCAAACATTTGTCGCAAACACGTTAGCGACGGGTGTATAGCAACAAATCCCGCGACATAATTATTTCATCGCTAACTCACATTAGAGACAAAAATATTAGAATTTTTGTTGCTAATATTAGGCTATGATATCCGATTTACGAATCATTCTCTAAACCCACTTTCGTACTCGACTAACCCAACCCGCACCCACACCCAACCCGCCCCAACCCACACCCGACCCACCCCAACCGAACCAATTCAATCGTTCTCTAAACCCACTTCTGCACTCGACCCGCCCCGATCCGCACCGCCCCGCACCAACACTCGACCCGCCCCGCCCCAACCGACCCCAACTCAACCCAACCCAACCCGCACCCACATACCCCCTCCCCCATTTTATTTAAATAAATATTTTATTTGGTCTTAGTGGGAATTGATCCCGGGTGGATGGGCGCCCATAGCTGGGCGCCTACCATTCGGGCAGACAACTCTTTGGTTTATTTTTTAATATTAATTATATATGTATTCAATTATTACTAATTTAGTTATTTTTACTCATTTAATAATTTATTTCACATTTATTAATTGATTAATTTTTAACTTGTAACAACTATATATGTATATATACATGTGTATACGTAATTTTTAAAACAATTCCAATTGTAAAAAATCAATGTTACTTTAACAATTTTAAAAAAAAAAAATTTAGAGCAAATCTTCATTCTCCCATCTTTAATTATGTCCATCTTCATTTGCATCATCATATTTATAAATATTTTTATAAACATTCATACTGATTTGTAAGACATAAAATTTGGACAATTATTAAACATTTAATTATATAAATCGATTTTCTTGATTTAATAAGCATAGTTGATTTAATATTAGCCACGAAATATAATTATCATTGTTGTTCTTATTATTAACAACAAAATAAAATAATTTGTTAAAAGTGTAGCGATAAAATATTTTAATTTTGTTGCAAATATTAATTCCAAGAAATTGGCCACAAAAATATATTTCATTGCAAAATAATAGCGACTAAATATAATTTTCATTGTTGCCCTAATTATTAACAACAAAATAAAAGAATTTGTACGTTGCTAGTTTAGCGATGAAATATTTTTATTTCATCGCAAAAAGTAATTTCAATAAATTAGCCACAAAAATTATATTTCATCGCAAAATATAATTTTCATTGTTCTGATTATTAACAACAAAATGCAGCAATACGTTGCTAGTATAGCGATGAAATATTTTAATTTCATCGCAAAAATTAATTTCAATAAATTAGCCACAAAAATTTCTATTTCATCGTAAAATATTAGTGATGAAATATAATTTTCATTGTTGTTCTGATTATTAACAACAAAATGAAGCAATTTGTTGTTAATATAGCAATGAAATATATAAATTTTGTTGCAAAAATTAATTTCAAGAAATTAGCCACAAAATTTTCAATTTCATCGCAAAATATTAGCAAGAAAATATAATTGTCATTGTTGCTCTGATTATTAACAACAAAATGATGCAGTTTGTTGCTAATAAAGTGATGAAATATATAAATTTTGTTGCAAAAATTAATTTCAAGAAATTAGCCACAAAAATTTCTATTTCATCGCAAAATATTAGCAACGACATATAATTTTCATTTTTGTTCTGATTATTAAGAACAAAATGAAGCAATTTGCTGCTAATATAGCGATGAAATATATAAATTTTGTTGCAAAAATTAATTTCAAAAAATTAGCCACGAAAATTTCTATTTCATCGCAAAATATTAGCAACGAAATATAATTTTCATAGTTTTTCTGATTTTTAACAACAAAATGAAGCAAATTGTTGCTAATATAGCGATGAAATATATAAATTTTGTTGTAAAAAATAATTTCAAGAAATTAGCCACGAAAATTTCTATTTCATCGCAAAATATTAGCGACGAAATATAATTTTCATTGTTGTTTTGATTATTAACAACAAAATGAAACAATTTGTTGCTAATATAGCGATGAAATATATATATTTTGTTGCAAATATTAAATCTAACAATTTAGCAACGAAAATTTATATTTCGTTGCTAAAAATTGATTTTAGCGATGAAATTTAGATTTGTCGCAAAATTTTCGTCGCTATTCCCCCCATTTCTTGTAGTGTCGAAGATTCAAAGCCTCGAGGAGAAGTGGATGATTTAAGAGTGTATTTACTATTTTTCTCCTTGATTCCAATTTCTCAAAAAAAGATCTTCCAGGATCTTAAATAACATTCTAAAACTTCAACCGCGCATGTCAAAACATCAATGACATCATCCGATTATAAAGAGTTAGACAAATGAAAAATGGACAAATTCTGATGTAGTGGAAGTTGAGTTAGACAAATGAAAAATGGACAAATTCTGATGTAGTGGAAATTGTGATAACATCACACACAACAATATTAACAATTTTCTTCAATTTGACATTTCTACAACACACCTTATGTATAAATCCAAAGATATATAAGTTAGTAATGTATGCCTGATGGAGATCCATATCTATCAAATACACTAATCAAAACATAACACGACTTATGGCGGAAACTTCATTAATCAAAGACTAAACACTAAAAACACAATGAAAAATATTTTTAACATAAATTTTAATTTAAAATCTATGTGAGTCTTATGGCGAAAACTTCATTAATAAAAGAGTGAGCAAATCTAATACAAGATTAAATAAAACTTTCACAACAGTAACTATGATCTAATACAAGATTAAATTTGAACAGGGCTTAATCTACTATCTATGATCTATCTATCTATAGATATCTAGAAAAGTCTATGTTGTACACGAAGTGGGTATACTTCTGAACATGATGAACACTCAGTCTAGGATGTTACTCGATTAACACATATATATTGATTTATGAAGTCCTCTTGGCTTTTTATAGAGCTTGGAATCTCATTCTAGAACTTCCATGTGAGATCCTATTTTGTAGGATCTCAACCTTCTCAACTCGTGTAAATCCTTCCATATGATTCTAGGTTGTTCCTGATGCTTCTGAACTGTAGCCACATGATCTAGGAGGTTCTCCTTAATTTTGGAATCTTCTAGCTTCCAAATTATTACATAACCTTCTAGATCTTCAACGACATATGACAACATCTAGAGCAACATTTAATTTAACATTCAAATAAAGACGTACACAAATTAGAAAGGTATAAATGTTGTGGTGAATGTTAAGACATTTAATGTAACAATCAGTGTAACTAGTTGTTCTGAAATATTTGAGGTAGATGATTGAGAGAGTGTATTAGACACTATATTGTAGGGATTATATTATCTGTTGGGATATGGTTTCTATTAATAAAAGAAAATTTGATTTTGATTAGATACCAAAACTCTAAGTAAAACCCCAAATATGATGATTTGCCAAGTCTATATTTTTAGGTTAGAAAAGCTCATATATGTTAGGGAGCTTTAATTTTTATTTATATAGATTATTTCTGAATCTATGACAAATGACCTAGAAGCACAAAGAGCATGAAGACAAGTAGCATTGAAGAAAATAAGTTGAAGTGTTATGATCAAGTGACAAGGTTTCATTGAAGACAAGTATGATTAATTTGGTGATTCATATACTTTGGACTTGGCACACTTATGGTCAAAGACTATGAGAATGGAATGCAAAAATCAGAATGGACGTGAATGCATGTACTATTTGCATGTAGGCCCTGAATAATTTGAAAGTTCAAATTTATGGATAAGTTTTCTATCTCCACCAACGGATAGTTTGCTACATCGATCTATAAATATGCCATATCTTGAAACATTTCAAGATCACGGGACATACAAGCCATACACATTCTAACAATATTTTAGCATCCAAAAGTATTCAAAACACGCGAGAGATTAAAGCTTTTAAGCATATTTGTTTGTGAGTGTTATCTTTAGTCCCCACTAGGCAAGCTCATAGATTATTATCCTAAGCCTAGAAAGTGATATCCTAGCCTTTCATTCGTTCTTAAATTGTAAAGGTTATCACACTAAGTTGGAACAAGAACAAAACCCTAATTTCACCTTGAGAGATAGATTGAGAGTATTGTTGAGTTCGTAGAAGCGTTGAGAGTATTGCAACGAGACAAGGTTGTAAGAAATCAAGAGAAGAGGAGAAGAAGAAGTAGAGTGCACCTTGACACTGAAAAAATAAGTTAATTCCAAGTGATTAAGGAAGTATCCTATTAAATTAGGAGAGTGGACGTAGGAGCAGTTTAGCCTCCGAACCACTATACGTCTTGTGTTCTTATTTACTGCATTTACCTTATTGCTTAAGTTTTTGTGTTGATACAACTGCTTATTGTTTATTTGGTAGCTAAGTATCTAAGTGCATATTGTTTAAGGAGTATAATAGGGCATATCATTTATTCCGCATATAAGTTGTTTACTGTTAAGTTCTGTTAGACTATTTCATTGAGTATTTTCATAGGACTTGACATCTATACAACTTATCTGACTATAATTATTTGTGTTGATTAATTGTAAAATATTTTTTTTTGAAAAACACATACACGTGTATTCTCCCCCCTCATACACGTGTCACACTCCTTTTTGGGACCAACATTATCAATGTTGATAACTCTAACCAATGCATCTTGAAACTCCAAAAAAACACTACAAAAAAAGCCTGATTTTGATACCGAAATTTTGAGACGGACACCTAATCCGTCTCTAATAGATACGGATTTGTTAAAAAATCGAGATTTGAAACCGAAAATAAAACCGTCTCTCATTATAAACAGATTAGATACGACTTTTAGTTTCGAAAGTTTTAGATACGGACTAGATACGTGACTTTCAATTTCGAGAGTTTTAGATACGGATTAGATACATATACCACCGTCTCTAAACAATCAATTTTTTCTCCCCAATATAAAACGAGATAAGGTAGTACACGAAATTTGGGATACGAAATCTAACCATCTCTAATCTGTATCTAATTAGTCAAATGATAAAATTAAATTAAAAAATAAATAAAAAACTTATGTATATAGAGAATTGAGAATGAGAGAATATGGACGGAGTTATATTAATTTATTTACTCTTTTATTTAATTAATAAATAGTAAAAAAAATAAAAAAATCAATTAATATATCTTGTATGTATCGGATAAATATAAATGTTAGAATAATACTATGTAGATATATTTTAGGATAGATATAGATATTATAATAATAATATTATTATATTATATCTTCAATTCCATATGCCAATATATATATATATATATATCAATTGATTTTCTAATGAAAATATTTCAAGAATTGATTCTCGTATATCAATTTTGTAGATTAAAAAAAAGGAGGTGTCATTTAATAATTTTTTAAATTTGTATAGTATTTTTTAAAAAAATTTAGATTAAAAAATAATTCTATCATCAATTTAGAAAAAGTATAAACTAATGAAAATATTCCAAGAATTGATTCTCTAATCAAAGTATGTATATCAATTTTGTATGAACATTAGATTAAAAAAAAAAAGTCATTCAATAATTTTTAAAAGTTTCTAAATCTTTATAAAACTACTATTAAGACTTATAAAGAAACTTGTATAGTATTTTATAAAAAGTTTTAGATTAAAAAATAATGCTATCATCCACTTAGAAAAAAGTATAAATAGTTGAAGCATTGCTAATGGTAAAATAGTCTAAATAGTATAGTAAAAGGGATAAGATCAATCGAGATAAAAATAAAAAATTATTTTGTGTCAAAATGAACTTGAAATAAAAATTGAAAATCTTTTTATAGAAATTATTTTTATTTAGTTTTACTAAATTTGTGAAAAATACATTCTAAAGAAATTAAACCTAATCCTATCTAATAATATGTCAATTTCGATTTTTGTCCATTCTTAAAAAATAAGTTTATATAATAAATATAAATATTATAATAATATTATGTTATATATTCTATATCTTTTATATGGAAATATATATTATATGACAATATATATAATATATGGATTAATGACCATAATTCTTGAATTTCTTTCAAACTCGGTAACTCAAGAACGTAGATCAATCGAAGGTGAGTCACGGCATTAATAATATTGTCTCTACCATCAAGATTGACGAGGTAAGTTGTGCATCTCAAGCCTTTATTATAATATATCAATTTACTTATCAATTCGCCTACTATAAATTACAATTATCATTTAATTTAGTAAATTATTGTATAAAAATGAGATTTATCATGCTCATACACGCATATACACATAACTAAATCAGCATGCGTCTAGAACACACATACACGTACACATAACTAAATTCAAGTAGGCAAACACTTGAATCAATGTCAGTAAATTTCAAGATAATATTGACTCAATTCAGGACTCGTTGAATACAAATTTCATATATCCGAGTTTGCATCAAGAAAGATCGACTACCCATAAAGACTGTAGTAATTAAAGTACTCAATTCAGAATTCATTCAGGACTCGTTGGATACAAATTACATATATCCAAGTTTGCATCAAGAAGATCGACTACCAATAAAGACTGTAGTAATTAAAGTAGAATATTAGGATAAGATATAAATGGTATAGGAACAAAAATATAAATTGTGTCATTCAAGTGTGTCAAGTATACTACTGCACCTATCCTGGGGTAGGACTGTGTACTCAAGTACACGGTATTATTACTACCTAGTGGTTGTCCTTACCATAATGTCACAAGTTCAAAACTCAATTTTTTGAAATTTAATTTAATACCAATTTTTCTATATTTAATTTAATTTTAGCACCGAATACCAGTTTTTCTATATTAAGTAGTACCAGTTTTTCTATATTTAATTTAATTTTAGAATATGCGGGATGTCCTAGGATATCCTATTGTTCAAATGTGATTTATCCCCTTAGGAACAAAGATATAAATGGTATAGGAATAAATATATAAATTTTGTCATTCAAGTGTGTCAAGTATACTACTGCACCTATCCAGCGATATCACAACCCTAGTGGTTGTCCTTGAATTGCCTTACCATAATGTCACAAGTTCAAAACTCAATTTTTGAAATATAGTAACATACACTTTTCATTAAAAAACGATGATGCACTTTTCAATATACTAACATACACATTTTCAAAAAAACAAATCGATTTTTTTTTCATAGTTTGACCATTGACTGATCAACGGTCAACAGTTGACCGGCCAAGGTCCACTCAAGTACACGGTGTACTTGAGTGCACGTAACAATGAATGAATCATTGATTAGATTTAAAGGCTGCAAAGATGAATATGATGAAGAAGAAAAAGAAGAAGAAGAAGATGGAGATTAAACGTAATTTAATTTATTTATTTTAATTTATAAAGTAAGATCGACTTTTACAATTGAAATTATTCAATAACAATTTTTTTTATATATTTTTAAAGTTACAAATTAATCAATTAATTATATATGTTAAACTATTATAATAAAATAAAGTGTCTAAACTATGCATTGTTCTTAATATTTTACAGCTTATTGACGGCGGTGAGTAATTACAATTTTTAGAAATTAATAAAAAAAAATTACATTTACAAATTTAAAAGTTACAATTTGAATACACGTAAAAGAAATAAATTAATATACATATACAATTAATATTAAAAGATAAAACAAAAGAGTTATCTGTCCTAGTGGCAGATGCTTAATAATAGACACTTATCCACCTGGGTTCAATTCCCATATAGACAAAAAAAAGGTCAATTAATGGGTTGGGATGGTGTGGGGTCGGGTCGGGTTCGGGCTTGGTGGGATTGGGGGGGGTGGTTGCAGGGTAGGGTAGGGTAGGGTGGGATGGGTGTCGGGTCGGGTTCGGGCTTGGAATGAGGATTAAAGGCTTGGAATGGGGATTGGGTTGTTAACTCTTGGAGACGGATTTTTGCGGATTTAGAGACGACATAACGTCGTTTCTAATTAAGAACGAAATTATAGACGGATTTTTGACCCGGATGTAAAACGGGTCGTTTATCGTTTAGATACGGATTTAGAGACGAAACGACATTTGAAACGGAATTTTGACCCGGATATAAAACGGGTCGTTCATCATTTAGATACGAGAATATACGGTGTCAAATTCCGTCTCTCATTATAAACCGAAAAAACGGTCTCAAATCCGTCTCTTATTAGAAACGGAATTTAGAAAACCGTTCCTAACATTAGATACCATGCGATTAGGAACAGATAGAAAATGGTTCCAAAATCCGTTTCTAACCTGTTTAGATACAATGTTTATGGTATCTAATTCGTTTCTAAATCTCTGTTTTTTTGTAGTGAAAATTAATTATAGGTTGAAGGAATTATCCCGTTAAATAAAAAAAAGTGGACGTAGGAGTATTTAGACTCTGAACCAATATAAATTATGTGTGTTCTTTACATTCTAAACTTTACATTCTTGCATATTAATATACTCCCTCTGTCCACCAAAATTTTGCTCACTTTTTTTTATACATGTTTTTAAAAAAATTATATTTTATTTATAAAAAAGATATGTGGTATTGACGATAATGATAAGATCAAGAATATTTGAATATTTCTATTTCATCTTGTAAATATCTTCTGCTTAAACTCATTAAATAGAATATACACTAGATCACCAATTCACGGTGAATCAAATCTCTTTCTATCATGGTATCAGCCTAAAATACCACAAACCCTAATTATTCGCACCGCCCTCACGGCACATATTTTCTCACCCACCGTCAAAATTATTCTGCTTTCCACCGCCACATTGTTAATCTCAAAGAGTGATTCAACATAATTTAATATCTTCTCTCTCCAATCTAAATTCTTCTTCTACAGTGTTATCATTTCACCTTCTTCACATTTAAATCCTATTCTCTCTACAATGACTAACACCAACACCGATCCTTTAACGTCTGAGACACTCCCATTCTCCACGTTAATCCACATGCTTACAGTGAAACTCACGTCTGCAAATTTCCTTCTTTGGAAAACTCAGATCACATCCGTCTTTGAATGCCAGGATCTGATTGGCTATGTTGACGGCTCACTTTCTCCCCCGTCTTCAACTCGTTCCGGCACCTCCGCTCCGAATCCTGAGTACACAGCTTGGCGGATGCGAGATCGACGGATTTCAAGTCTTCTCCTCTCCTCACTCACAGAAGAGGCTCTCGCGGTCGTTGTTGGTTGTGACTCATCTCGCGCGATATGGGTCGCACTCGAGCAAGCATTCAGTCACGATTCTAAATCTCGTGAATTCAGTTTGAAGGACGAACTCCACTCTATGAGGCTCGGCTCCAGTTCCGTCGCCGAGTTTGGACGAACATTCAAAAGTCTCTGTGATCGTTTGGCCGCAATTGGTCGCCCCTTGGACAACTCAGATATGTCTCACTGGTTTTTAAGGGGTCTAGGACCTCGCTTCTCTAGCTTCAGTGCATCTCAGATGGCGGTTGTCCCTCTTCCTTGTTTCGCCGATCTGCTTCCTCGTGCCGAAAGTTTTGAGGGTTTTCTGAAATCGATGGAAGGCGACCCATCTCCTGCAGCCTTCGTCGCTCACTCTGATCGACGTACTACTTCCGGCCACAAGCCCGCTCATACTTCTGGTAATAGCCAGAAACATTCTGCCTTTTCCAGAAACAATGGTAATTCTGGTCGCTCGCATAATCAGCCTTGGAAGTCTTCTTCTCGTGACTCTACTTCTGGTCCCCGCAAGCCTTATACACCTCGCTGCCAAATCTGTCGAGGTGAGCACTACGCGGATAAGTGTCCGCTTCGTTATGCCCGTACATCAGATCAGCCCTCCGCCCAGCTTGCACATGCCTTTAATTCAGTTTGCAATATTTCTTCTGATTCTGCTTCCGATTGGTATGTTGATTCTGGTGCTACAGCTCACATGACATCTCAGAAGTCTTCTCTTGATTCGTTTGAGCCTTATTCTGGTAATGGACGTGTTGTCGTTGGTAATGGACATGCGTTAGATATTTCTCATATTGGATCTCAATTGGTTTCTCCTGATGTTAAATTATTAGACGTACTTGTTGTTCCACACATCACTAAAAATTTATTATCAATTAGCAAGCTCACTTCTGATTTGCCTGTTAATGTCTTATTCACTGATAAGTTGTTTACCGTTCAGAATCGGATAACGGGGCAAATTCTCGCACAAGGCAGGCGTGAAAATGGGTTGTACGTTTTGGATAGAAGTCATCCGGCCTTGATTGCTGCTTTTCTAGCCAAGGTTTCAAAGGCGTCCTTTAATTTATGGCATTTACGTTTGGGGCATGTCCCGTTTGATATTGTTTCTTTATTACATAAACGAGGATTATTATCAGTTACTTCTTTATTGCCAAATCCTGAGATTTGCACATCTTGTCAAATGGCTAAGAGCAAACGTCTTTCTTTTTCGTTAAATGATAAGCGTGCACAACATGTTCTCGATTTAGTTCATTGTGATTTGTGGGGGCCTGCTCCTATTTCTACCATTGATGGTTATCGTTATTATGTGGTTTTTGTAGATGACTTCTCACGATTTTCCTGGTTATATCCATTGCATGCAAAATCAGAATTTTTTGATGTTCTTGTCCGCTTCTACTCATTTGTTTGCACTCAATTTTCTCGACCTATCAAGGAATTTCAGAGTGATGGTGGGACTGAATTTACGAACTCCCGGGTTCAGCAATTTATGGCTAAGAATGGTATTCATCATCGTTTGTCCTGTCCGTACACACCACAGCAGAATGGTCGGGCCGAACGTAAACACCGACATATCTCAGAAACTGGTTTATCTATGATGTTTCAGGCCCATGCCCCAGCTTGTCACTGGTTTGAAGCATTTGCTACTGCTATTTTTGTTATCAACCGGTTACCATCATCTCTGTTGGATAATAAATCCCCTTTTGAATTACTGTTCAATTATGCTCCAAATTATTCCACTTTTAAACCATTTGGGTGTCGTGTATTTCCTTACCTTCGTGACTATGCAGTTAATAAATTGGCTCCTCGTAGCAGGCCTTGCATATTTATGGGATACAGTACAAAGTACAAGGGTTTTCGGTGTTACGATCCTGACGCTTCCCGTACTTACATTACCCGTCATGCTCAATTTGACGAAATGTGTTTTCCATTTTCGGGGGCTTCATCTTCTTCCGCTCAGAATTTATTGGACATCTCCACCTTTCTAGATGTCTCGGATCCTCTCTCTCCACCTCCAGGCCCGTCTCATTCAGTCAGGGATTCGGCCTCTACATCGGTTTCTCCTTCAAGAAGCCCGCCCCCTGGGCCCTGCACATTATGCTCGGACAACATGCCTGTCCCACCTTCCGTCGAAGAGCTCACCCAACCGCCTGTCCCTCCAGCACCTATTGTTTCTGAACCTACTTCGGTTCAGCCACCTCGACAACCCTCTCGATCAGTTGTTCCATCACACACGATGACTACTCGAGCTAAGTCAGGTGTGTTTAAACCAAAATATCAGACTCAGTTGGCCACTACTAGCCTGCTCTCAGCATTGGTTGCTTCCTCGGTGCCTCGTGGTTTTAAATCGGCTTCTAGATCACCTGAGTGGGTTGCTGCTATGCAAGAATAAATTGATGCCCTTCACTCTAATCAGACTTGGGATTTGGTCCCTCGTCCGCCGAATGTCAACATTGTGGGGTCAAAATGGGTGTTTCGTACTAAGTATCTTTCTGATGGCTCAATAGAGCGACACAAGGCTCGTCTAGTTGCTCAAGGGTTTACACAAATACCTGGTTTGGATTTCTCTCACACCTTCAGCCCAGTTGTGAAAGCTTCCACGGTTCGGGTTATTTTGGCTCTCTCCGTTCACCACAAGTGGCCACTGCATCAACTTGATGTCAAGAACGCATTTTTAAATGGCATACTTGACAAACCCGTTTATATGTTTCAGCCTCCCGGATTTGTGGATCCACGATTCCCGGATCATGTCTGTCGTCTGAAACGTGCTCTTTATGGTTTGCGCCAAGCTCCTTTAGCGTGGTTTCGACGCTTCAGCACCTTTTTGTTCAGTATGGGGTTTCTCGTTAGCAAGTCTGACTCCTCTCTATTCTACTTTCATCGAGGTTCGACGGTTCTCTATCTCTTATTATATGTGGACGACATAATTATCACAGGCAATGATCAAATAGCTCTTCGTCGCTTTATCTCTCGAACCCACGCTGAATTTTCCATCAAAGATTTGGGTCGTTTAAGCTACTTCTTGGGCCTCGAAATTTCGTATACCGACTCCGGCATCTTTGTTGGTCAAGCAAAGTACGCCAACGACATCTTGAAAAAGGTTGATCTCCTCGAATCCAAGCCTGTCGCAACACCTTTAGCCACGGGTGACTCGCTGGTCAGCACGGGTGATTCTTTTCCTGACCCTACTCTGTATCGCTCTTTGGTTGGCGCTCTACAGTATCTTACTATTACTCGTCCGGATCTCTCTTTTGCTGTAAATCAGGTCAGCCAATTCCTTCAGTCTCCCACTATTGATCACTTCTCAGCTGTAAAACGGATTCTACGCTACGTTAAAGGGACTCTCCATTTCGGTTTAACATTCAAGCATGGCCCAGAATATTCTATTGTCGCCTATTCCGATGCAGATTGGGCTCGTTGTGTTGAGACACGACGATCAACGTACGGATTTTCTATATTTCTCGGGGGTAATCTAGTATCTTGGAGTGCGAAGAAACAACCTACGGTCGCTCGATCCAGTTGTGAATCTGAGTATCGGGCCCTTGCTAATGCTGCTTCAGAAGTCGTTTGGTTAATGAATTTGTTGCAAGAAATTCGAGCCCTGCCAACGTCTTGTCCCTTGCTTCTCTGTGACAACAAAAGTGCAATTTTTCTTAGTCAGAATCCGGTGGCCCACAAGAGAGCCAAGCATATTGATATCGATTGCCACTTTGTCCGCGAATTGGTCTCGGCCGGCCGTCTCTCGACTCAGTTCGTTCCGTCCAATCTCCAGCTCGCAGATATCTTTACGAAGAGTTTGTCACGCCCGATTTTCGAGTTCCTTCGCTCCAAGCTTTGCGTCTCCTCGAATCCGACGCAGCGCTTGATGGGGGGTATTGACGATAATGATAAGATCAAGAATATTTGAATATTTCTATTTCATCTTGTAAATATCTTCTGCTTAAACTCATTAAATAGAATATACACTAGATCACCAATTCACGGTGAATCAAATCTCTTTCTATCATGTGGAATAACGAGTAAAGAATATTGTTGGTAGATACTCATGAATCTTGTTATAATAAAGTAGAAAAAATACTCAAAAGTTAACTATTTAAATAGAATAAACATACTTTGTGAACCAAAAAATAGGACTGAGTAAAATTTTAGAGGACGGAGGGAGTATTGTTTATGCACAAAAATGTTTCTCTCGCCTGAACTATGTTCACTGAACTGTCAAAATTGTGATTTTGGTGGGAATGTATAACTTGATCATAAAATACACATCAAAGAAGGAGTGGCAATCACTATTCCACACTTGGATTTAGTTTGAGGATTTTGTCCACTGAACTCTGTCTCTCCACTGACTATTCAGAGATTTGATCCAAGGAGTTTATCATCTGATATTTGTCCAATAGAAATAAGTTTTAAAATCTCACTCTACATGTATTCCTCCCGCCATACCGTGCGACAGTACTTTTTGGGACCAATTACAACTATTAATTAATAAACTTGTAAATCATAATTTATATTATAAGTTATTTTATGTAAAAATAATAATAAAAAAATGTAGCAAATTCGTCGCAAATTTGCGCCGAGGTAAATTTTTGTCGCAAAATCCATCACAAATATGAGACGTATTGAATTTTCATGGCAGAAAAAACAGTGAATACAAGAATAACAATAGTAGCAAGAAGTGATATCATAACAATAAGGGTGAGTGACGAATTGAAGGCCGTTTTGGTGATGCGTATGAGTGTCTTGAATTTACGAGTGAAGTGCGCGCCTTTATAGCTATCATAACAGTATATATTAAGTTGCACACTTGCTAATATCATCAACATGATTGGAATTAGTATTTCCCTTGAAAAAAACGATAAAGCTGCTGCCTGCAACATGAATGCAATTATTGCCATTATCTAATCCAATTAATTACACACTGGTTACGTAATGTCAACAACTGTGTCTTAACAAAATCCCCCTAACCTTCACATGATTTCCTGATCCTGCAACAAAACACATAATTTTAAATACCAGGTGGAATACTATGTAGATGTAGGGTTCAAGTCCTGCCCAACTCTACGAGGGTTTGAAGATTCATAACTCGTAGATTTACCCAACAGCAAGTAAGGTGAATCAAACAATTGTAACATGACCTCCACATATTGTAATTCCAGATACTTGCAATGCCCGATTATTTGGTTTCGAAACCTGAGACCTAGAGAGGAGCATACTCCTAAGTCCCAAGCCTACACTACTAGGCCAACTCCTTGAAGTTATTAAAAAAATATTAAATTTATATACACACTATTACCTCTCCGACAAATTAAAATTTAGTCAATTAATTATGAAAAATTCGAATCAATTGAGTTGGTAGGAAATTTTTAATTGATCTCACATGAGAATTGAATTTGTCGAATTTATAAGTTTGATTTTCTCTAACAAACGAGTAAGTGAATAAGCATTGAGCACCAAGGTTAGTGTTCATCGTGTGTGTTTAAAATAAATATTAACCAATTGAATTAGAGAAAACCAACAGTGTTTATTACTGATTTTGGATATCCAAATATATAAAACATGAGGAACAACCTCAATTTTAGATTTATTTGTGAAGAGAAGATTTTGAGCCCTACGAAGAGAGGGCGGCTTCTAGACAGAGGTTGGTAGCCCGCCTCGGGTCTCTTGCAAGGCCTACGGAGAGGGAGTGGTGGATTCCTTGGTGGTAATCCCGGAGGTATCATCAGAAGCTAAAGACGAAGATGAAAGAACATGGGCTGGTGGCCCGCCTCGACACATCTCGGATCTCTTGCAAGGCCTATGAGGGGTGTATGGCGGATTCATTGGTATGCCCGGAGGATAAGTAATGACTCTCCTATCATCAGAAGCTGAAGACGAGAGAAAAGGGCTAATCACAAGCAATGTTGCCAAAATTACCAACATCTTTGCCATGTTTCCAATTACCTTAATTAATTGTTTTTTTAATGAAACTTCACAAGATATGTACACATATATATAGCATGGATCATCCGTTATTTGCATGCATCTAATACGTGATTGTAATTTATTACTCCCTCCATTCATCAAATGTAGTCCCATTGGGGTGCGACACAAGTTTTAAAAAAAATGTAGATAAAGTGAGGGTATTGTGGGGTCCACTGTGAATAAAATTGATCACAAATTGAGTAATTAAGTGATGGTTGAAGGGTTCTATAAAGTGCATGAGCCTACATTTAATGGATAAAGAATATAAGACAAATGAGACTACATTTCATGGACCGAGGGAGTATTATTTTGATATTTTATTATTCAATGTGACATTAATTTATAGCAACTTTTGAAAATTTAATTTCAGAAATTTATTATTTAAAGTGACATTAAATTTTGCGCCACTTAAATAATTTCAGAAATTTATTATTTAAATAATATTTTTTTTCATGACGGTAATTTTAAAGAATTTCATTCCATCTAAAATTCTGAACTTGTAAAATGTGTGGAATTAATTTATTTTTATATTAATTTTCCAACACTTTCCCTCACTTATCACTTGTATGATGAGTTATGACATCTACCATTTGGGAATAATTTAATATGAGTAAAGTTTGCTTTAATTGGAAATTAAACTCAAAACATGTGAACGTGGAAATTAATTATTTTACACTTTTCAGTAATATTATTTAAAAGTGGTAGATATTTTAACTGAAAATTAAAGTGCAATTCTTAAAATATATTTTAAAAAGTGTAATTCTTATTATTGAAAGTGGTAATTAAAAATGTTATTTATTCTTTGATTCAATATACAGGTATAAGATTTGTTTTGGTTTATATTCATTGATTTTTTTAAAGTGATAAATTTTGTTATTGAAAATTGCAATTTTTATTATTTGAAAAGTTTTAGATCTTTTAAATGAAAGTGGAAGATTTATTGTTGAAATTAGTATTTTAATTATTGAAAGTGGTAAATATTTTAACTGAAAATTGTAATTTTTATTCTTGAAAATTCTTATTATTTAAAAGTAGTAGATACTTTTAAATTAAAACTGTATTTAAAAAATGTAATTCTTATTATTGAAAAGTGATAGATTTAGTAGATACTTTTAAATAAAAACTGTATTTTAAAAATATAATTCTTATTATTGAAAAGTGATAGATTTTGTTATTGAAGAGTGTAATTCTTAAATTGTATTTAAATAGTGTAATTCTTATTATTGAAAAATGTTAGATTGCATTACTGAAAAAAGTATAATTTTTATTATTGAAAAATAGTAGATATTTTAAAATTTAAATTGTTTTTAAAAGCCGGTGTTAAAATTAAATTGAAACTGGTACTGTTAAAATTAAATTGTAAAATTACAAAAAAATTTGTTGGTTGTATTTAAAAACTGGTGTTAAAATTAAATTGAAACTACTGGTACTATTAAAATTAAACTGCAAAATTACAAATTTTTTAGTTGGTTGTATTTAAAAACTGGTGTTAAAATTAAATTGAAACGGGTAGTATTAAAATTAAATTGTAAAATTACAATTTTTTTTTGTTGGTTGTATTAAAACACTGTTGTTAAAAAAACTTGTAATGTTAAAATTAAATTGTATAACTACAATTTTTTTGTTGGTTGTATTTAAAACTGGTGTTAAAATTAAATTGAAACTACTGGTACTATTAAAATTAAATTGTAAAATTACAAAATTTTTTGTTGGTTGTATTTAAAAACTGGTGTTAAAATTAAATTGAAACTACTGGTACTATTAAAATTAAATTGTAAAATTACAAAAAAATTTGTTGGTTGTATTAAAAAATTGGTGTTAAATTAAATTGAAACGGGTAGTATTAAAATTAAAATTTAAAATTACAAATTTTTTTGTTGGTTGTATTAAAACACTGTTGTTAAAAAAACTTGTACTGTTAAAATTAATTAAATTGTAAAACTACAATTTTTTGTTGATTGTATTTAAAAACTGTTGTTAAAATTATATTGAATCTGATATTGTTTAAATTAAATTGAAAAATTACAATTTTTTTGTTAGTTGTATTTAAAAACTGGTGTTAAAATTAAATTTATACCAGTACTGTTAAAATTAAATTGTAAAACTACAATTTTTGTTGTTGTTTGTATTTAAAAACTGGCCTGGTGTTAAAATTAAATCGAAACTGGTACTGTTAAAATTAAATTGTAAAATTAAAATTTTTTTGTTAGTTGTATTTAATAACGGGTGTGAAAATTAAATTAAAACTGGTACTATTAAATTAAATGGTAAAATTACAATTTTTTTTGTTGGTTGTATTTAAAAACTGGTGTTAAAATTAATTAAATTGAAACTGGCACTGTTAAAATTAAATTGTAAAATTACAAATTTTTTTTGTTGGTTGTATTTAAAAATTGGTGTTAAAAAAGCTGATACTGTTAAAATTAGTTTGTAAAACTACAAAAAAAAATTGTTGGTTGTATTTAAGCACTGGTGTTAAAATAAATTGAAACTCATACTGTTAAAATTAAATTGTAAAATTAATTTATATTTTTGTTGGTTGTATTTAAAAGCCGGTGTTAAAATTAAATTGAAACGGATACTGTTAAATTTAAATTGTAAAACTACAAAAAAATTTGTTGGTTGTATTTAAAAACTGCTGTTAAAATTAAATGGTAAAACTACAAATTTTTCGGTTGCTTGTATTTAAACATTGGTGTTAAAATTAAATTGAAACTGGTACTGTTAAAATTAAATTGTAAAATTACAATTTTTTTTGTTGGTTGTATTTAAAAGCCGGTGTTAAAATTAAATTTAAACTATTAAAATTAAAGTGTATTTTTTATTTTATCCCTAATTAATGTTTGTACTTTTTATTAAAATAATAATACATTTATATAAATATTTATTAATTCTAAGGATAAATCTGAAAGAAATGCAATTTAATTTGCAAAGAAAATAAAAGGTCAAAACAACTTATATTATTAATAAGAGGAGTAATATTTTTGTTTCACAATTGTTTACACTAAATATGTGGCACACAAGATAAGAAAAATAAGTAATAAGTAAAGTGTTGAAAAATAATTAAGTTTACGAAATTTTTTTTTTTTTTGGGTGTACAAACAAATGTAAATTAAACGGACAAAATTTCACTTCAATATGAGTCGATGTTATAAAAGGGTAAATATGCGTTATTGTAATGGTTTTTTTTTTTTTTTTTTTTAAGTCTGGGGTATGTGGTCTAAGGAACTACTAATCCCGGGGACCAATTCCACCCCCATTTGTGGGGTCCCGTTTAAAGCCAGAGTTTTGCGCTTTATATGGACTAGTCCCTGTATAAATTGTTTGCACCTTAGAGGGTTCGAACCTGAGTTCCAAGCCTAGACCACTAAGCTAACTCCTTCATAATACACAGTATTCAACAATTGTCTTTATAGTATCCTGATTTAAGAAAAAATCTTTCTATTTGACGCGTGAGCCTGTAAATTTTTGTGTCTCATTCGTTACTTGGTTTAAGTAGTAGTTCCATATTTAAGCAAATGTGAAAGAGAGATTGTCATTTGGCATACTTTTGCATCATAATCGAGGAATTTTTTTCTTTTTTTTTAAGTACTATATGTTGATCAAGTCTAAAATAAATTCTTTAAATTTTAATTTTACGGAATACACGTTATTTACCTTTTAATTTTAATCATTTTTTACATCAATTTTAATTCTTTATGTTGGGATATGGTTTGATTTAATAAATAAAATTTGATTTTGATTAGATACCAAAACCCTATGTAAAACCCCAAGTATGATGATTTGCCAAGTCTAGATTTTCAGGATAGATGAGCTCATATATGTTAGGGAGCTTGAATTTTTATGTAGATAGATTGTTCTTAAATCTATGACAAATAACCTGAAAGCACAAAGGAGTATGAAGACAAGTAGCATCGAAGACAAGAAGGTGAAGTGTTATGAACGAGTGACAAGAACTAAAGAACCATGAAGACAAGTACGATGAAGAAACAATGAGTCAAAGACGATGGTTGGCAAGGTATATACCCAGTACGAGATCGTTAGCTGGAAGGATTTAATTATTCCAAAATAGCCAATGATTTGTTCCCACTTGTCACTGCGCATAACAAATTATGAGAATGAAATGCCAAAATCAGAATGGATGTGAATGCATGTACTATTTGCATGCAGGCCCTTGAACAATTCAAAAGTTCAAATTTATGGATAAGATTGCTATCTCCACCAACGGATAGTTTGCTTCATCTATAAATAGGTCATATCTTAAAACATTTCAAGATTACGGGACACACAAGCCATACACATTCTAGCAATATTTTAGCATTCAAAAGTATTCAAAACACTCAAGAGATTAAATCTTTTAAGTATATTTATTTTGTGAGTGTTATCTTTAGTCCCCACTAGGCAAGCTCATAGATTATTATCCTAAGCCTATAAAGTGATATCCCAGCCTTTAGATTCGTTCTTAAATTGTAAAGGATATCACACTAAGTTGGTACAAGAACAAAACATACTTTCACCTTAAGAGATAGATTGAGAGTATTGTTGAGTTCGTAGAAAATTGAGAGTATTGCAACGAGAGAAGGTTGTAAGAAATTAAGAGAAGAGTAGAAGAAGAAGTAGAGTGCACCTTAGCACTGTAAAAACAAGTTAATTCCAAGTGATTAAGGAATTATCCTATTAAATTAGGAGAGTGGACGTAGGAGCAGTTTAGCCTCCGAAACACTATACGTCTTGTGTTCTTATTTACTGCATTTACTTTATTGTTTAAGTTTTAAGTAACAACTATTACTTACTGCTTATTTATTTGCTAAGTATATATCTAAGTGCATATTGCTTAAAGAGTATAATATGGCCTATCATTATTTCCGCATACAAGTTGCATATTGTTAAGATTTATTAGAATGTTTCTTTAAGTATTTTCATAGAATTTGACATCTGTACAACTTACTTGACTCTGTTTATTTGTGTTGATATTGGCAAAAAGTGTTTGAAAAACACATACACGTGTATTCTCCCCCCCCCATACACGTGTCACACTCCTTTTGGGACCAACAAGTGGTATCAGAGCAGGGGTTTAAAGACCACTGCTTTGAGGACTAACTTTGGTTACCTAAACTGATCTACTTGTGCACTTTCTGTGATATTTATTATCTTTACTACTTACTATGCCTAACACATCTTCTTCTAAGAATTCTGGTGTAGCTATTCCACCACCTACTGCTATAGGAACAAACCCCATCAACAAGATATCTTATTAGAAATTGTCCATGTTCTCTATTGAGAATTATGACTTTTGGAAAATAAGGATGAGAGCTCACTTGGCCTGTCTCCATTATGAAATGCTAAGGGTGATCACTAAAGGTCCATTTGTGTTCATGAAACTAAATACAAATGTAACAGAAGCCCAAAGAGCAGCTCGAGCACAAGAAATTCCAAAAGATGATGATGAGCTCACTCCTGAAGAAAGAAAGAAGTAGAATCTCAACTTTGTGGCAATGAACACCATATATCAAACCATTCCAGATGCTATAATGGGTAGAGTGCTTTCATTGCACAACTGCAAAGAAGATTTGAGACACATTAGCTCTAATGTGTGAAGGAACTAACAAGATCAAGGAAAATAAACTTCAAGTTGTTGTTAAAAAATATGAGTAATTTTTAATGAAGTTTGAGGAAAACATTGATCAATTGGATGGAAGGTTCACAAACATCATGAATGAGATCAACTCACTTGGAAAGGAATACTCCAAGAGAGAAGTGGCCTTGAAAATCCTTAGGAGTTTGACATCTAAGTGGAATGTGTATGCTGTCATGATGCAGAATACAATGGATCTATCAATTATGCCAATGCAACAGGTGTTCTCAGAACTCAAGACATATGAATATGACTTGAACATGAAGAACAATACTGAGGAACTTGAAAGCAAAGGAGTTGCACTGAAGGCAAAATTCAATGAACCTGATTCCAAGAAAGCCAACAAGTCTAGCAAAAGTGGAAAATGAGTTTCCAAAGCTGACATTTCAGATGAGTTGGCAATGATGGCTAGAAGATTTGAAAAGATAAATTCGAGATTTGGTAAATACAAGAAGTATTATCAAGATAGAAGAAGGAGATACAACTCACCTGAAAAGAAGAATGATGAAAGGAGATCCAGAAGGGACAACTCCAAAGAAGAACCATCTTCATTAACTAAAAAGAGAGATAATGAAAAGAAGAAGGATGAAGATGAGGATGCATGCTACAATTGCAAAAAGACAGAACATTTCCAATATGATTGTCCAGGGCTGTCTTCCAAAGAAAGAAAGGAAAGACGAGCTAAGAGGGATAAGAAATATGGAAAAATGAAAACTTTGAAAGCTGAAGAAGAAACCTCTGAAGATGATCAACTTCCATCTTCATCATCTGAGATGTTCTCTGACAGCAGTGATGAAGAATGCCTAATGGCTATTGAAGACAATGATGAGGTATAATCTAATCATAGTTTTGTCAATTCTAGCAACACAATAATGTTAAATGAAGACAACCTGAGACTTACCTTTGGTAAGTTGATGGAAGACTTCATGACATTTCAAGAAATTTATGATCAAACCTTAAAAGAAAACAAAGCTCTGAATGCTCAGATTGAAAGAATTACTCAAAAGAATTACTCAAACTGAAGTTGAGCATGATCTGAAAACTAATGAGTTGTGCAATAACTTGACTAAGGGGTTGAATACTCTGAAGGACAAGTCATCTGAACAACTTAATAAGTTGGAAGAGCAAGCAAAGCTTCATAAGAGTAAAGACTCGGACTACCAAGCATTGATGGCTAAGTTTGACTATCTTTTCAAAGAACATGAATATCTTAAAAAGAGTGATGAGAGTCTGAAACTAAAATTGGCTGCTTTTTACAAATCATCTAATACAATAGATGAAATATAAGGAATGCAGAGGCGTATGACTAAAAAACCTGAACTTGGTTACAATCCAGATGAAACATCTTCACCATGCCTTAGTGATACTTCAACAAGTATTACTAAGAGAGTATTTGTAAGATTTGTGGCTCAAACTGAAATTGTTGAACCAAAGTTTCTACAGAGAATGGACAAAGGTAAACAACCCACTGTACCAACAATCCTGAATACCAAGTCAAAGCTGAAATGATGAAATCAAGCATTAGCTTGATAGACAACATACCATAATAGAATAGGACAACGGGTCATTCCCGTTGTTATACATATTCTACGACAACGGAAATTTTCCATTGTTATAAACGATATTCCGTTGGAATAAATTACCTATGACAACGGTAAATTCCCGTTGTCAAATATTATAGACCTACGACATTAGGTGGGTAGTCAACGGGCGAAAAACAGATATGACAACGGGGAATCCCCGTTGTCGTAGGCCATTTCTGGCATAGTGTGGCAAGACAAGGATTCAGAGGCCTGAGACAATTTAGATGAGTAAAAGTCAATGGAGGATTTAATTTAGTCCATTAAATTTCTTAGAATTTTGAATTTAGGTCCTTTTACAAGCTATTACACGTTTCAGGGTAACTACCACGTGGCATTTAATTTCCTTTTCAATTTTTTTAATTAAACGCTTGACATTTATTTTGATAATTAATTCTAAGGTTGAATTAAAACGGGGGCGGGGGAAGTTTTTGAGTTAGAGTATTAACAGTCCTCTTGTAACCGATATTGATACGTTGACTTGAATAAGGTTTATGAACCGATTACAAGCATAATTATTTATAATATGAAGATTTACATAGGTATTCAGTGTGTTCTTGTTGAAGATTATTTCGCACAGATGCAAAAATCATTTTTGTGTAAATTTTTTTAATGT
The DNA here is from genome assembly GCA_963675135.1 of Galeopsis tetrahit. Lineage (NCBI taxonomy): Eukaryota > Viridiplantae > Streptophyta > Magnoliopsida > Lamiales > Lamiaceae > Galeopsis > Galeopsis tetrahit. The sequence continues at coordinate 14,120,275 of OY776131.1, forward strand.
TGTTTTTGGAAATAATTAAACATGTGGGAGCTCCCAAATCTGTGTATTTTTTTAGAGTAGGTCTTTCGTGCCATGCAACTCAAGTGCAAGAATTAACAATTTTTTTAAAATTGCGACCAAGTCAAAAGTGGCTTGTGCTTAAGGGGAATTTTTATAAAGGATGCGTTTACCTTAATTAATTGTCCAATTTTGACCCAATTTTTGCCGAAAAATAAAAACAACGTTGTTTCGTGTCATTTTCCTACAAAAAAAAATGGGGTTTTCCAACGACTTTTCTCATGTGGGCACATGTGTTATTTTCATTAAATATAACTAATATTATTTCATTTAAATATTAATTACCCTTTTCGTGAAATTTTTATTCATTTAATACAATTGACTTTCGTGACCATTTTTCCGAAACATAAAATAAAACTTGCTTTAATTTTTTATTTTTTTTGTGAATGGTACTGATGAACTATTTGTATACATGTGCTTATATGAAAGAACAATTATGTGTATTTTTTAACGTAGTTTCTGGATTTTTTGTATGTTACTCTTTCTAAGGACTTGTTTTAATGTCTACATGGGAGCGATTCCCGTGCGTAATTCAGGGAAATTAAGTTTTATGTTGGCCTCACGTTTTTTACTTGACTACGATCAACTTTAGCAACAGATCTTCGGTTGTGGAGATCTCTTTTACCATATCTCTAATTAACAATTTCTTTCATGATTCCCAAATTCAGCAAGAGATGACTTTGGAGGCTTTTCTAGATTCTTATACCCAATCGCCAATGCCTCGTATCGCATGGCCTCTCAACGAGCCTGGTTGGGTTTTGGACGACGAAGAGGATTTGCATTCTATTATCCGAATGGCCACATTCGATACAAATACTTCAACATCAATGGAGGCTTACATCAGTTTACCTTACCAAATGGCACTTTCAAACCAAAATCCTTCCAACAATTTATATGCTACTGATGGTGTGTTTTCTAATTTATGTCCGTCGGGAGAAAGAGCTAGTAAGAAGAAACACTTGGAAAATCGTGCAGGTTCTACGAACTTATACAACCAACAGATTCTGCATCCAGCTGATTCCAATGTTAGAGGATTTCGTTTGCAGATGAATTTTGATCCAACAAAAGTTCGCACTTTCGATTTAGTCCCTACTCTAAAATGTCTACTCTAAAAAAAGTTCACATAAATGTCAAATCGCTAAGCATTATACAAATAAGTCATCAACATTCAAAATATTAAATTACACAGATATATTTATGCATTTGCATCCAAGCATTATACAAATAATTCATCAACATTTAAAAAATATTCTAGAAATCAAACCAAGTAGTATATTTATGTATGGAGAATCGATCACAAAAGACAATGATATTAAAGGATATGTGTAATCTGACGTGGCAAGCTCCGGCAAGCCACATCATCAATTGTTGGCCGGAGAATAAAATTGTGTATCTAATTGCAACACGATGAAAGGTTGAATTTTTTACAATAATCATAGTAAAGGTTGTGATTAAATTGATATTGAAACAAAATGTGGTTTATTTATTTAGAATTAACCTAAAATTTTATATCCTTAGCCCATATATAAGGATATATAATTGAAACTACAATCACATTCCAGAATTTTTCCCAAAGCTCGTGCCACCAACAATTGATGGATATTCACATTCCATACGATAATGCCAGTCTCCCCAGGACGTAAATTTTCACTTTACTACACTACTGCCTTCCAAATTAGTTTTGTGTATATATGTTTCCAGTGGACGGTAGATTTAATGACATACCAGTGTTTGTACAATATTGATGCAAGTGTCTTGAGAGTATAGCCGTCGACAATATGATCAAAAGTGCAGCGGGAAATATCATTCACGAGACAGATGGATTTGTGCTTTTGATGAGGATCTGGGATAGGTAAGCAGGGCTTGAAAGATGTTGATAAACTCACTTGTCTTTGACACATTAACTTCGATCACCATCTCTTCCAAGGCAGGTGCTCGCCTAAGAAGAATCGAGGCCAACGTTAGTAGTGGTTCTCCCTTTGGATCTGCAAAGTTGCAAACTACAATCTCCCTCAGATGCAATAGGTCACCATCCAAATCACTCTTTGCAGCTGGATGCAAATCAGCACTTTTCTAAAACGACAGACAATAAATTTAGATAAATCATCCGGTGTGCAAGAATTGAATTATGAATACTTACCCACGTTCGAAAGCCATTTAAGAACAACGTCTCAAGGCTTGGTGAAGATTCGAGCAGGCAGATAATACCAGAAATGCTGAATTTATATTCACTACAAGAATTTATTTCCAAATGTCGTAGCCTGAATTGTGGTAGTCGCCAGCCATTCACTGCCATTTCCGACACAACCTAAGACCAAAGTGCAAATCAGTAGCAGTTGAAGCATTAATCTCTACACGAAATCGTCAAGAATGTTACCTCAAAGCCATTAGAGTGTAGGCGAAGATCGTTAACGTGCTTAAAGTTTTCAAGGAAATCCTTTGCATTATCCATCACCTCAACAGAGTTATCACCATAATATTCAAGCAAATCAATAGAAGCGGTAACAACCGATGAGATGTTTAACGTCTTTCTTCCACGAGCAAGCCTTTTCATATCCAAAGAGCGGATATAGGGTACTGATATTACCACAATTGGTTCATCTTCGGATTCTTCTATCGTAAGGCTTTTAAGACATCGAGAATTGACCTCCAAACGATTGAATCCAGTGCATGATGTTAAATCCAAATTATTTAAAACTGGACAACTAGTTAATATTTCATCAAGTAACTGCTGATTCAACTCCACATCGAAAAGGGTTAAATCGGTCAAAGATTTCCATGCAATTGCTCCTTCGTACGCCATAATGCATCCCATCAAGGTCGTCAAGGTCGTCAAGGAAGAACAGGAATATATCACCTTAGGCGGTGTATAGTATTCGTATTCCCAATAGGTGCTTAACAACAAAATAAGTTGTTTCACCTTATTCTTCACACAAAACTCAACCCAGGCATCAACATCGGAAGCAAAGTTCTCTTTGTAGTCGAAAGCAACCATGAATTTCTCCAAATATTTCCCCTCACGAATATCAATGGTCCTATTAACCCAAGACACAAAATTGACTTCATCCATCTCCGTCCCCACGACCCCGTTGTCGAATTCCAGCCTTGGCAACTCAGACCAAAGACATTTCCATCTTTTTGACAAGACACTAGTAATTCCAGCTTCTCGCACATCGAGAAAGGAGAGAATGTGAATAAGCAGTGAATCTGGCAATTCTTGGAACCGGTCAGTCCGCATCTCCACAATCCGTTTATTCGATGGCTTCACTTTCAACACTACACTCCACTGTATTCTTCCCCAAATTTTCTCTATTCTATCAAAAAATTGATGAATTCTGCTCAACAAACAGAAAAAGTAAAATATCACTATTCAACATATGTGATAATAAAAATTCACCATTCAATAAAAGCAACAATGAACAATCAAATCATTGTTCATTCCCACGCCTCAGTCTTGTAAAAGAAATTCAAAATTAGTAGTACACCATTCAGGAATAATTTTAATTCCATTCCATTCCATACAAACAAATAATATTAATCATAAACATGAGCCAAAGAAGAATTTAAATCAGACTAATAATTAATAAATTCAATTCCAAGTACCTTGCCGCCACTGAATACTGCAGAGATGAATGAAAATTAATTTAATAATTAAGAGCAAAAGTATGTGCAGTTTTGTAACTGCTCCCCTAGAATTTGTTATGAGTTAGTTACTGGAAGCTTCTACATTCTATCTTAACTAATGTATCTAAATATATATATATATATATATATATATATATATTTGGTTCGTAATTAACAAACAATGTCTTCTCTTTTGTCTTTATACGGGAGAACGACATTTTCATATTGAAGGAATTTGTTTCTGAGTATTGCGCCCCTAGTTGAAAGATTAAGCCACATATGTTGCTGGCGAACACCTAAAGGATTTATTTTTTAATCACACCAGACATACCGAACAAAAAAAAATATTATCTCGCACATATGCAAATGTCATTTTTTTGTAATTTTTTCTAATGTTGTTTTTGAAAAAAATAATTATGTGACATTTGTTTTAAACATGTGGCACCAATTAAGGAAGTTGGCCAGAGCTCCCAAATTTTTTCGAGCGTACGACTCACACATTAACATTAATTCCTGGTGAGTTGGTAAAAAAGTACCAAAATTGTATGCCCTAAAACGTATTTCCAAAGGTGAAAGCGTAAAGGATTTTTTTTTAATCCCCACAAGACATTTTTTGCATAAATTTTTTTAAATCGTAAAGGATTTTTTTTATCTTGCATAAATGGAAATGAAATTTCTTTGCATAATTATTTTTTATGTTGTTTTAGATTTTTTTTTTGATGTGGCTTTTCTCTACCCACCTTACCTACACTTTTTTCAATATAATATATTTTGCCTTTCAAAAAAAATGTTGTTAAATTATTTGTATAATGTTTGGATGCAAATGAAATATCTGTGTAATAATATATTTTGAATATTGATGAACTATTTGTATAATGCTTAAAAGGAATTGAAATTTCTATGTATTGCCAAAATTAACAATTATTTTTAATATTGCGACCAAATAGAAAGTGTCTCTCAAAATGGATGTAATGGTAAAGTCAAGAAAAATGAGTTGCATCCTTGACATAAACAAAACAATGCATTCAAATGTGAAAATTGAATTTGAGCCCATACATTGTTGGCCCCAAAAGGAGTGTGACACGTGCATGGGGGGGGAGGGGAAATACACGAGTGTGTGTTTTTTAAAACTTTTGCAATTAATCAACACAAATAATCAGAGTTAGATAAGTTGTACAGTATGACAAGTCCTAATGAAATATTCTAACATAATTTAACAGGAAACAACTTGTATGCGAAATAAATGATAGACCCTATTATACTCCTTAAATACTAAGCTACCAAATAAACAATAAGCAGTTGTAACAACACAAAAACTGAAGCAATAAGGTAAATGCAGTAAATAAGAACACAAGACGTATAGTGGTTCTGAGGCTAAACTGCTCCTAGTTCCACTCTCCTAATTTAATAGGATAATTCCTTAATGACTTGGAATTAACTTGTTTTTACAGTGCCAAGGTGCACTTAAACTGCTCTTACCTTCTCTCGTTGTAATACTCTCAACACTTCTACGAACACAACTATACTCTCAATCTATCTCTCAAGGTGAAAGTAGGATTTTGTTCTTGTACCAACTAAGTGTGATATTCTTTACAATTTAAGAAAGAATGTAAAGGCTAGGATATCACTTTCTAGGCTTATGATAATGAAACAATAAGCTTGCCTAGTGGGGACTATACATAACTATCACAAACGAATATGCTTAAAAGTTTTTATCTGTCGAGTGTTTTGAATACTTTTGAATGCTAAAATATTGCTAGAATGTGTATGGCTTGTGTGTCTCGTCCACTTGAAATGTTTCAAGATATGGCCTATTTATAGAAGAAGCAAACTATCCGTAAATTTGAACTTTCAAATTGTTCAAGGGCCTGCATGCAAATAGTACATGCATTCACGTCCATTCTGAATTTTGCATTCCATTCTCAGAATTTGTTATGCGCAGTGACAGGTGGCAATAATCTATTGGCTAATTTGGAATAATTCTGTCCTTCCAGCTAACGGCCTCGTACTGGGTAAAATGCCTTGTCTTCCATCGTCTTTGACCATAAGTGTGCCAAGTCCCCGATTTCGTAATTATGACTTTTCTTTCTCTCACGTCGCCGATTTCATTTTTCGATCTATCGCATCCTCCAACTTCCGTTTGATCCATCATTGTGTCCCAATTCCCGAATTCACCTCTTTCTTCCTCATCGTCGGAGATCAAGTCGGCATTTTCCTCCCAAGATTCCTCATCAAAGTCCTCGATTTCTTCCTTAATGTGAATGGAGTGGATCCTCCCATCGATATTTATTCTTAAGAGAGTCCGGGGTATTTCAGGCATCCCTGTGCGAATCAGAATTCTAGGTTATTGGAGATTGCTTCGATTTTCCGTGTCCTCATCAATTTTTACTATCAATCCATATCTAGTTGCCACCTTTTCATAAAATCTTAAGTATAAAAATAAGTCATCAATATTCATAATTACACAGATATTTCGCATACAGATATTTCGCATCGAAACATTATACAAAATAATTCATCAACATTTAAAATATTCTAGAAATCAAACCAAGTAGTATATTTATGTCTGCATATTCAATCACAAAAGTCAATGGTATTAAAGGAATTAAAATTATTGAAAAAAGGAATAAATTAACTTTGAATGTGTTCTTAATAATGCCATATGAATACATAAAGGCTCGAAAAGGTGAGCAGACATTGAGATGGAATATAATGAGATTAATAAATAAGGAAAACAAAAATAACTGTTTAATATTTTTCACATGGCAATCGATTTTAACCGAAATAGAGATTCGCACTACAAAAAAAATGTTTTTAGCATCAAAACTTTTTTATACCAAAGAGTTTTGGTATCAAATTTATTTCTCATACCTATACCCCCATTTTAAAGACCTTGTATCATAAAAAAGATCTATTAATAAAGTGCATAATGTGAAAGTGAAGGGTTGGTAAATAAAATACATGTGTTTAATTTCTCTTATTATTATCATGAACATTTTCTTTATTTTATGTAGAAATTTATTTTTTCCTACTTCCCCAAGTCTTGTTGCCTTTTTTTCCTTACTTCAGAGCCTCTGAGACGCTCCTCCAAGGGGATATCATACGTGTTGTGGTAGATGGGAATTGTTGGATCTTTTAGCACTCGTACAACAACATGGTCACCTACAGGTACGAGTTCATGAACCACAACTTTCCATATTCCATCTGTCTCAATGAAAAACACTTGATGTCATTCAATACCACATATTTTTAATGTCATTTTTGTGCAAATTTTTTAAGGTTGTTTTTGGAAAACAAAATTATGTGGCATTTTTTTTTTTAAACATGTGGCACCAAATAAGTTACTTGGCCATACCTCCCAATTTTTTTTGAGCGTGGGGCTCAAACATTCACATTTCTGGTGAGTAGGTAAAAGAGGACCAAAAATGTATACCCTAAAACGTATTTCCAAAAGTGAACCGTAGAGAATTTTTTTTTGAACCACCCAAAACATACAAGACAATTTTTTTAAACTTGCATACATGGAAATGACATTTCGCTGCACAATATTTTTTTTATGTTGTTTTATGTCTGAATATTCAATCACAAAAGTCAATGGTATTAAAGGAATGGAAATTATCAAAAAAATGAATAAATTAACTTTGAATGTGTGTTTTATAACGCCATATGAATACATAAAGACTCAAAAGGTGAGCAGACATTGAGATGGAAATGAATGAGATTAATAAATAAGGAAAAACAAAAATAAGTCTTCAATTTTTTGCACATAACAATCAATGCACGCATTTGAACCGAAATTAAGATTTGCACTAAAAGAAAAAAAGTTTTTAGCATCAAAACTTATTTATACCATAGAGTTTTGGTATCAAAATTAATCTTGATACCTATATCCTCCCCATTTCAAAGACCTTATATGATAAAAAGATTTATCAATAAATTGGATAATGTGAAAGTGAAAAGTCGGTAAAAAAATACATGTGTTTAATTTCTATCATTATTAATATGAACTTTTTCTTTATTTTATCTAGATTTTTTTTCCCTACTTCCTCGAGCCTTAATTGGTTCCTTTTTTCCTTACTCCATTCCCTGAGACGCTCCTCCAAGGGGATATCATACGTCTTGTGAAAGATGAGAATGGTAGGATTTTTTTAGCACCCGTACAACAACATGGTCACCTGGTACGAGTTCATGAACCGAAACTTTCCATTTTCTATCCTTCTCAATGAAAAACACTTGATATCGATCAATGATACGTAATTTTAATGTCATTTTTGTGTAATTTTCTTAAGGTTGTTTTTGGAAAAAATAAATTATATATTTGGCGTAACTTACTTGGCCATAGCTCCCAAATTTGTTTGAGCGTGCGACTCACACATTCACATTTCTAGTGAGTTGGTAACAAAGGATGAAAATAGTATGCCGTAAAACGTATTTCCAAAAGTGAACGCGTAAAGGATTTTTTTTTAATGTTGTTTTAGATGGAAATGACATTTCTGCATTTTTTTAATCACCCAAAACATACAAGATGGAAATGAAATTTCTGCATAATTTTGTTTTTAATGTTGTTTTCCATATAGATATATATATATAAATATATATATATATATATATATATATTTGATGTGGCATTTTTTTTAAAACATGTAGAACCAACTAAACAACTTGGCCGGAGCTCCCAAATTTTTTTCAGCGTGTGACACACACTCACATTTCCGGTTAGTTGGTCAAAAAAGATTAAATTTTGTGCGCCCTATGACGTATTTCCCAAAGTGAACACTTAAATGATTTAATTTTGAATCACCCATATAACTTACCCGAATTTTTTATTTTTTCTTATCTCGCACTCTCTCACACACTAGTACGTACAAAGGAGCTTTGAGTGAATTTCCAAGGAATATTCTTGATTTTTCAAGCAGTTTTAAATGCGTTTACCTTAATCAATTGTCCAATTTTGACCCATTTTTTGCCGAAAAAATAAAAACAATGTTGTTTCGTGTCATTTTCAGACAAAAAATTTGGTTTTCCAGCGACTTTTCTTATGTGGGCACATGTGTTATTTTCATTAAATATAACTATTATTATTTCATTTAAATATTTAATTACCCTTTTTGTGTAATTTTTTATTCATTTAATACAATTGACTTTCGTGATCAATTTTCCGAAACATAAACACCACAAAAAAATGGTCAAAAGAAGAGGGGAAAGGGGACGAAATCCCCCTCTTTAATCTAAATTGCGACTGTATAGGCGAGGGAAGGCCCCAGTCGCCAATATGCTCGTCGGCAATTTAAAGGCGACGGAATTATTGAATTTGTCGCCTTTTTGCGAGTGCAGGAAGTCGTTGCCAATGAAATACTGTATCTGTGTTATTTTGAATATTGATGAACTATTTGTATAATGCTTAAAAGCAATTGAAATTTCTATGTATTGCCAAAATTAACAATTATTTTTAATATTGCGACCAAATCGAAAGTGTCTATAAAGATGGATGTAATGGTAAAGTAAAGAAAAATGAGTTGCATCTTTGACATAAACAAAACAATGCATTAAAATGTGAAAATTAAATTTAAGCCTTTTATGTTCAACGAAACATACGCAAAACATATAATCTTTAATTCAAACGAGCAATTTTTTTTCATAGGTTTGGGGTAGAAAACACCCGCGCGCACCTACTCTTTCTCATTCCATGATTGGTGCAGAAATGTCAAAAAGAGCATTTTCAAAAGTGAACACCTACATGATTTATTTTTTAATCACCCAAAACTGACAAAACGAAAAAAAAAAAAAAAGATTATCTCGCACAGATGCAAATGTCATTTTTATGTAATTTTTTAATGTAGTGTTTGCAAAAATTAAATTATGTGTCATTTTTTTTTAAACATTTGGCACAAATAAGTAACTTGGTTGAAGCTCCCAAATTTTTTCGAGCGTGTGACTCACACATTCACATATCTGGTGAGTAGGTATAAAAGAACTAAAATAGTATGCCCTAAAACGTGTTTCCAAAAGTGAATGCGTAGAGGATTTTTTTTTTGAATCACCCAAAACATACAAGAAGGAATTTTTAATTTTTTCGTCTTGCATAGATGGAAATGACATTTCTGCATAATTTTTTTTAGACATATAGTAGTAAACTTTTGTCCTTGTAATGGTAATACTTTAATTTGAAGTTGTAGATAAATTTGACTTATATACTACATTGGATATCCATCTCACATATGAATCCGTCTCATATACGCCTTCATCTAGAAAAAAATAAACTATGACAATTTACAGTTGTGTCATTTAATTCTCACCCAACTTATTACACTAATAATGACAGTACGTTTAATTGTAAAGTTCGCAAATGACACAACTCGAATAATTAATAAGTGAAAGTGAAATTATTTTTTTGAAACCTTTTTATAAATATTTTTTAAAAACAAATTTCAATTCTATTTATGAAAGTGCATTTGGTGACAACTATTGTCCAACTGGAAAGTTCACGAACGACGGCTCGAGTAATTAAAGAGTGAAAGCGAAATTATCCTGAAGGATCTTTTATTCAAAGCACATCCGATGACAACTATAATCTGATCGAAAATTTCTCGAACCATATCCCGAGTAATTAAAAAGTGAAAGTAAAGTTATCCCGAGGAAAGTTGCCTTTTTATCCTTACTTCATTCTCTGAGACGCTCCTCCAAGGGGACAACATACGTGTTGTGGAAGATGGAAGTTGTAGGATCTTTTAGCACTCGTACAACAACATGGTCACTTGGTACGAATTCATGAACCACAACTTTCCATATTTCATCTCTCTGAATGAAAAACAATTGATGTCATTCAATACCACCTATTTTTAATGTAATTTTTGTGCAATTTTTTTTAAGGTTGTTTTTGGAAAAGAAATTATGCTGCATTTTTTTTTTAAATATGTCGCACCAATTAATTTACTTGGCCATACACTAATTTTTTTAATTTCTATGTATTTTATTAGTGTAGGTCTTTTGTGCCGTGCGACTCAAGTGCCAAAATAAAAAATTATTTTTAATATTGCGACCAAATCGAAAGTGTCTCAAAATGGATGTAATGGTAAAGTCAAGAAAAATGAGTTGGGTCTTTGACATAAACAAAACAATGCATTCAAACGTGAAAATTGAATTTGAGCTTTTTATGTTCAACGAAACATTCTCAAAGCATATAATCTTTAGTTCAAACGAGCAATTTTTTTTAATAGGTTTGGGGCAGAAAACACCAGCGCGCACCTACCCTCTCTCATTCCATGATTGGTGCATAAATATCAAAAAGAGTATTTTCAAAAGTTAACACCTAAATGATTTATTTTTTAATCACCCAAAACTTACAAAACGAAAAAAATAAAAAAATTATCTCGCACAGATGCAAATGTCATTTTCGTGTAATTTTTTTTAGTGTAGTGTTTGCATAAAATAAGTTATGTGTCATTTGTTTAAAACATTTGGCACCAAATAAGTAACTTGGTCGAAGCTCCCAAATTTTTTCGAGCGTGCGACTCACACATTCACATATCTGGTGAGTAGGTAAAAAGGACCAAAAACGTGTTTCCAAAAGTGAATGCGTAGAGGATTTTTTTTTTTTTTTTTGAATAACCCAAAACATACAAGAATGATTTTTTTTTTTTCGTCTTGCATTGATAGAAATGACATTTCTGCATAATTGTTTTTTAGACATATAGTAGTAAACTTTTTTCCTTGTAGTGGTAATACTTTGGCCTTATAGATAAATTTAACTTATATACTACATTGGAGTTCCATCTCATATATGAGTCTGTCTCACATATGCCTTTATCTAGAAGAAAATAAACTATGACAATTTACAGTTGTGTCATTTAATTGTCACCCAACTTATTACACTAATAATTAAGTACGTTTGGAAAGTTCGCAAATGACACTACTCGAATAATTAAAAAGTGAAAGTGAAATTATTTTTTGAAACCTTTTTATAAATATTTTCTAAAAACAAATTTTCAATTCTATTTATTAAAGTGCATGTGACGACAACTATTGTCCAACAGGAAAGTTCACAAACGACGGCTCGAGTAATTAAAAAGTGAAAGCGAAATTATCCTGAAGGATCTGTTATTCAAAGCACACCCGATGACAACAATAATCCGATCGAAAATTTCTCAAACCTTTTTTCCCTTACTTCATTCTTTGAGACGCTTCTCCAAGGGGACAACATACGTGTACGAATTCATGAACCACAACTTTCCATATTTCATCTCTCTGAATGAAAAACACTTGATGTCACTCAATACCACTTATTTTTAATGTAATTTTTGTGCAATTTTTTTTAAGGTTTTCTTGGAAAAAAAAATATGCGGCTTTTTTTTTTTTTTTTTTAAATATGTGGCACCAAATAAGTTACTTGGCCATACCTCCCAGTTTTTTAGAGCGTGGGCCTCAGACATTCACATTTCTGGTGAGTTAGTAAAAGAAAACCAAAATTGTATGCCCTAAAACGTATTTTCAAAAGTGAACGCGTAGATGATTTTTTTTTCCGAATCACCCAAAACATACAAGACAATATTTTTTTTTATCTATCATACATGGAAATGACATTTCTCTGGATAATATTTTTTTATGTGGATTTTTTATTTAAAACGTGGTGGCACCAACTAAACAACATGGCCGGAGCTCCCAATTTTTTTCCAGCGTATGACTCACACTATCACATTTCCGGTTAGTTGGTCAAAAATGACTAAATTTTGTGTGCCCTAAGACGCAGTTAAGCATTATACAAATAAGTCATCAACATTCAAAATATATAAATACATAGATATTTCATTTAAATCTAAACATTATACAAATAATTCATCAACATTTAAAATATTCTAGAAGACTAGAAATAAAACCAAGTAGTATATTTATGTCTGCATATTCAATCACAAAAGTCAATGGTATTAAAGAAATGAAAATTATGAAAAAATGAATAAACTAACTTTGAATGTGTGCTTTATAACGCCATATGAATACATAAAGACTCCAAAGGTGAGCAGACATTGAGATGGAAATTAATGAGATTAATAAATAAGGAAAACAAAAATAACTCTTTAATATTTTGCACATGACAATCAATGCACGCATTTGAACCGAAATAAAGATTTGCACTAAAAGAAAAAAAAATTTACCAACAAAACTTATTTATACCATATAGTTTTGGTATAAAAATTATTCTTGATACCAGTATACAGTACTCCCCATTTTAAAGACCTCGTATCATAAAAAGATTAATCAATAAAGCGGATAATGTGAAAGGTAAAGGTAGGTAAAAAAAATTCATGTGTTTAATTTCTATCATTATTAATATGAACTTTTTCTTTATTTTATCTACATTTTTTTCTCCTACTTCCTCGAGCCTTGGTTCCTTTTTTCCTTACTCCATTCTGTGAGACGCTCCTCCAAGGGGATATCATACGTCCTGTGGAAGATGATAATTTTTAGCACCTGGTACGAGTTCATGTACCAAAACTTTCAATATTGCATCATTCTCAATGAAAAACATTTGATATCAATCAATGCTACCTATTTTTAATGTCATTTTTGTGTAATTTTATTATGCTTGTTTTTGGAAAAAATAAATTATATATGTGGCATTTTTTTAAACATGTCGCACCAAATAAATTACTTGGCCATAGCTCCCAAATTTGTTTGAGCGTGCGACTCACACATTCACATTTCTGGTGAGCGTGCGACTCACACATTCATATTTGTATGCCGTAAAACGTATTTCCAAAAGTGGACGCGTAAATGATTTTTTTTAATGTTGTTTTAGATGGAAATGACATTTCTGCATTTTTTTAATCACCCAAAACATACAAGAAGGAAAAAAATTATCTTGCATAGATGGAAATGAAATTTCTGCATAATTTTGCTTTTAATTTTGTTTTACATTTATATTTTTTTATTGCTGTGGCATATTTTTTTATTGCTGTGGCATTTTTTTTAAATGATTTAATTTTGAATCACCCATAACTTAAATGATTTAATTTTGAATCACCCATAACTTACCCAAATTTTTTTTATCTCGCACTAGCTCTCTCACACACTAGTACGTACAAAGGAGCTTTGAGTGAATTTGAGGTATATTCTTGATTTTTCAAGCAGTTTTAAAATTTCCATCTTCAATCCTTCTTCTGCTTGTGCTTAAGGTAAATTTTTATAAAGGATGCGTTTACCTTAATCAATTGTCCAATTTTGACCCAATTTTTTCCGACAAAAAATGGGGTTTTCCAGCAACTTTTCTTATGTGGGTGCATGTGTTATTTTCATTAAATATAACTATATATTATTATTTCATTTAAATATTTAATTACCGTTTTTGTGTAATTTTTATTCATTATATTTAATACAATTGACTTTCGTGATCAATTTTCCGAAACATAAAATACAACTTGAATTTTTGTGTAAATGGTACTGGTGAACTATTTGTATAAATGAGCTTGTATGAAAGAACAATTATGTGTTTTTTTTAACGTAGTTTCTGGAATTTTTGTATGTTACTCTTTCTAATGACTTATTTTTATGTCTACGTGGGAGCAATTCCCATGCGTAATTCAGGGAAATTCTTTAACTACTATACAAGATCTGCTATTAGCAATGTTCCCAACTGGCACATCAACATAATCAAGATATAATCTGATGTTGATTTGGAGCCTGATCTTCGGTTGTGGAGATCTCTTTTACCATATCTCTAACAATTTCTTACATGAATATTCCCAAATTCCACAAGAGATGACTTTGGAGGCTTTTCTAGATTCTTATACCCAATCGCCAATGCCTTGTAACGTATGGCCTCTCAACGAGCCTGGTGCGGTGTTGCACGACGAAGAGGATTTGCATTCAATTCTGCGCAGAGCCCAATTCGATTCAGATTCTTACCAAAGGGCACTTTCAAGCCACAATTAATGTGAGTCGGGAGAACGAGCTAGCAAGTACTTTAGGTTCTACGAGCTTATACGATAGACAAGTACAAACTCTTGTTCACGATTCACTTAGACAACAAAGAATCGATGTCAACCAACAGAAACAAGAAATTTAAGATTCTAATATACAACCTGCCTGCTTTTTAAGATTCTTATACCCAAACGCCAATGCCTCGTATCGCATGGCCTCTTGTTACGGAATAAGTCAAACATTCCTTGTATATAGGATTTATGTTGGGTTTTGGACGACGAAGTGGATTTGCATTCTATTATCCGAATTGACCAATTCAATACAAACTTCGATTCAGATATTACCAAATGGCACTTTCAAGCCACAATCCTTCCAACAATTTATTTACTACTGATGGGGTGTTTCCTAATTCATGTTCGTCGGGAGAAAGAGCTAGTAAGAAGTAACACTTGGAAAATCGTGCAGGTTCTACCAACTTATACAACCAAGAGATTTATCACGAGTTTCTGTTGATACCACAACAGATTCTGCATCCAGCTGATTCCAATGTTAGAGGATTTCGTTTGCAGACGACGAAACAGCTGGTACTCAATTTTGATCCAACTAAAGTTCGCACTTTCGATTTAATATTGTTAATTTTGGCACTTGAATTGCACGACACAAAAATCCTACTCTAAAAAACAGTACACATAAGTCATCAACATTCAAAATATTTAATTACACAAATATTTCTGCATTTGCATCCAAGCATTTTACAAATAATTCATCAACATTTAAAATATTCTAGAAATCAAACCAAGTAGTATATTTATGTCTGGAGAATCAATAAAAAATTTGTGTCTTATAAGCATTATACAAATAAATCCTTGGTATCAATACTTTTTTTTTTATGTTGCGTATTTTAAAAACATGTTGCACCACCTACGCAACTTGGCCAGAGCTCCCAATTTTTTTTAGCGTGCGACGACTCACACACTCACATTTCCGGTGAGTTGGTCAAAAAGTACCAAAATTGTACGCCTTAAGACGAATTTTTGTGTGATGCAAATGACATTTTTAATCACCCAAAACTTACACACTTAAAAGATTTATTTTTTAATCACCCAAAACTTACAGGACGAAAATTCGCACAGATGCAAATGACATTTCTGTGTGATTTTTTTTAATGTTTTTTTTTTTTTTTTAGATTTAGCATTTTTTTTTAAACACGTGGCACCAACTAAGCAACTTGGCCGGAGCTCCCAAAATTTTTCCAGCTTGCGTTGACTAGCTCACACACTCACATTTCCGGTGATTTGGTCAAAAGGAACAAAAATTGTACGTCCTAGGATGTATTTCCACAAGTGGACACTTAAAAGATTTATTTTTTAATCACCGAAAACCTACAGGACGAAAAAAATTAATATTCTCGCACATGCAAATGATATTTCTGTTTAATTTTTTTCCATTGTTGTTTTTGGATTTTTCTTTTTTATTTTTGATGTGGCATTTTTTTTAAACATGTGGGACCAACTAAGCAACTTGGCCGGAGCTCCCAAATTTTTTCCAACGTGCGAATCACACATTCACATTTATGGTATGTTTGTGCGCCCTTAGACGTATTTCCAAAAGAGAATTGCACACTCACATTTTTTATGTGGCGTTTTTTTTAAAGATTTGGCACCAACTAAGCAAATTTGTCGGAGCTCCAGAATTTTTTCCAGCGTGCGAAGCACACTCGCATTTCTGATGAGTTTGTCAAAAATGACCAAAATCGTGAGTCTTGTCGTGATTCTAACACCCAATCACCAATGCTTATCATATGCCTTCTCAACAAGCTTGGAGGGATTTCAAAAGTTGTTTTGAAGAGAAGGATAATCAAACTATCTCTTCTATTTTGTCTTTATACAGGAGAAAGATGTTTCGTATTGAAAGAAATTTGTTTCTGCGTATTACGCCCCTGGTTCAAAGATGAGGTGGTGTTCTCTCAATATTGAGCCACACACTGCTGGTGTTTTCTGCCCCAAATCTAATTTTTGTATTTTTATGAAAATTTATGAACAAAAATTGCTTGTTGGAACTAAAGATTATATTCTTGCGTATGTTTCGTTGAACATAAATTGCTCGTTTCTGGAGACATGGTGCTGCCAATTATGTGGTTTGAAATAAGGTTAAAATATGTTCACAACTATATTCATTATTCTGAGAGGTTAAAATATTTTTGGTCCCATATATAACCTGTCTACTACTCAATTTTGATCTAAAAAAAGGTTGACGCTTTCAATTTAGTCGCAATATTAAAAAAAATGTTAATTTTGACACTTGAGTTGCACGGCACAAAAGGCCTGTTCTATAAAAAAGTACACGTAAATGTCAATCGCACTTAAGCATTATAAAAATAGTTCATCAATATTCAAAATAATTACACTTATACTCTCTTTGTCCAATTTTATTATTCTCACTTTCCTTTTTTTGGGCCCAAGACAAAATACGCATCCCAATACTCCCCCACACTCGTGGGCCGAATAATCAACTCTTACCCTTTTTGGGGAGGAGGCCCATCGAGTGGACAATTTAAATGGGTGGAGTGCTTTCCGCAGGAATCGAACCCAGGTCGTTTTGCCCGGTTTGCTCTAATACCATGAAAGAATTTCTTCTCATCTAAAAGTCCGAACTTGTACAGAGGTTGGGAATTAATTCTTGTATATTATAATTCCTAATAAAAGAAAACAACCAGTGTCCGTACCACGACAAAGATCCCCCAAGAGTTGGGTCAAAATAGTTAATTGATGGCTTGAATTCAAACGCACGTGGCAGCGCCCCTAAATTAATTAAACACAGATTCTCCAAACACATAAATCTGAAAAAATGTACAATAAAATCATTATTTTCCAGAGCCCCTAAATATTTTACTCCGTAATATTTTTTAAAGGATTGAAATTGAACATTTGGCCCGAGCCCCTAAATCTTTTCAAGCATGCAAGCTGTATGCAAATATTTTCAGCGAATTTAGAATTTTCCGACAAAAAAAAAGACTAAAACTAGAAAGAAAAAAAAAAGACCAAAATTGTACGACCTAAGACAAATTTGAAAAGCAAAAACTTAAAAGATACTCCGTAGAGAATTAAAGTATAAAAATTAAAAAAGAAATTCAACAGAAAGACGACAAAAGAAAATAATCAGTGTCCGTACCACGACAAAGATCCCCCAAGAGTTGTGTCAAAATAGTTAATTGACGGCTTGAATTCAAACGCATGTGGCAGCGCAAAAGAGAAACCCTAGGAGCGGCATACCAAAAAATGTACTTCACCGGATATATAGTTTGGATTGACTTCTAATATATATATTGTTACATTACAGTATATATAAGGCCAATATATGACCCTTAGAATCTATAAACCTAATGGTTACGAAACCAAGTGTATAATAAAATAGACGAAGCGTGATAGCTGCAGCGACTAGTTAGATGACCCTAGTATGATTATAAATTTGAATCATTTTTTAGTGAAAACAATTAAAGCTAGTACCTTTTAAAAATATAAAGATTTGAATTGCAGTGTACAACTATTAATACAAGTTTTTGACTATGTGACTGGATATATTAAAAGTTTTTTATAAGGAAATCATAAAAGAGAAAAAGAAAAAGGCATGCAAAAAGTTTTTTAAAGTATCGCCTCTCTATTCGTTAATATCGTTCATATAACTAGACCGAATCCAAAAACTTATTCCATTCATTTCGTAATTACTTTTACATTTTTTTTTAATACGGATATACCGAAATTAGTTTCACATTTATATTTCACCATGCTGGGCTTTTTGTGGTTTTACCCAACTAAATATTTTATCTCTTATCTTGTTTCATTTTTTGGTGTTTCACTAATATATATTTTATTTTATAAAATGTTATATTAAGAGATTTTTTTTTCATCTTATCTCTCTATACCCTATAATACCAAACAGAAGCATAATAACCTATGTAGGGACACCTGTCTTATAAATAGGGCTAGCTTGAGCCTTGTAGTGATGCCAACACATTCCTTGTTTAGGGAAGTGACGTTATAAATTGGCCACATACACTCTTCATCTTCATCTTCATCTCCATCTTCATCTTCATCTCTATTTTCATCTTCAATAATTTTCTTCCCCTCAACAGCCTCTTTCCAATTCTGCAATTCATTTTCCGTCGAAAAAACAAGTGTAGAGTGCTAGCTCCTAATTCTGGTTCTTGACCGTAAAGAGATCTGATCATGTCAACTATGAACCTGCTTTCTACTCTTGATACGTGTTATCTATGACAAGCCAACTATAAGAGTAGCAGAATTAATGGGATTGAATGAATGTTTATTGATCAGATTTGCGTATTCTTATAGTTTACAATGTGATGAGATATTGCTGAAATATCTCAACCAATTCTATCTTACCTAAGTTACACTAGAAACAGGGATATTCAAATATACAAAGAACAAGTCTTATTATCTAGAATCTTCCATAATACGCCCCCGCAAAATAGACGTTCCGTCGGCAACGGCAATTTTGGAACGAAGAAGTTCGAACCGAGTACGAGGAAGTGACTTCGTTAAGACATCCGCCAACTGATCAATTGTACTGACATATGATACCGAAAGCAGGCCCTTCGAAGCTAGATCACGGACAAAGTGAATGTCGATCGCTATATGTTTCATTCGAGAGTGTTGAATAGGGTGAAGAGCTAGACGTGTGGCACTCATATTATCGCACAATAGCCGCGGCGTGGTGGAGATAGGAACACCAAGTTCCTTGAATAGATTGGTAATCCATCCAAGTTCAGAAGCAGCGGAGGCCAGGGCTCGGTATTCGGCCTCCGTCGATGAGCGGGCAACACCAGTTTGCTTTCTAGAACGCCACGAGATAGGATTACCACCTAAAAATATTATGTACGCAGAAGTGGATTTGCAGTCCCTTGGATCCCCCGCAAAATCCGAGTCAGAATAAGCTGTCAAATGAAGGTTAGACGGCTTGCGTAGGAGCAGGCCATGGTGGAGCGTGCCTTTGATATATCTGAACAGGCGCTTAACTGAAGCCCAATCAGACCCAGAGGGAGCAGACATACGCTGCGCCAACCGATTGACTGTGAACGATATGTCCGGACGAGTGAGCGCAAGATACTGCAAACCTCCAATTGCACTCCTATACTCAGAGGGATCAACATGGCCGTCAAGTGAGAGTGTATTTAAGTTGCTGGGCGTCCGTAGAGGTTTTGCGCCGTCCATGTGATGGCGACGAAGCAAATCAACCATATATTTGTGTTGAGATAGAAACAAGCCCCCCTTGCAACGAGCTACTTCCACCCAAAGAAAGAAGGAAAGAGGCCCTAGATCTTTGACAGCAAATTTAGATTGTAGATGGGAGAGTAAACTAGTAACCGTAGATGCACAAGAACCGGTGACAATCAAGTCATCAACATAAATGAGAACAAAAATCCGAGTGGAGTCTCTAGTGTAGATAAATAAAGACGTATCAGCTTGGGACTGCATAAAACCAAATGTAACAAGGGCTGAGCTAAGGGCAATGTACCACGCTCGTGGGGCTTGACGTAAACCGTAAAGTGACTTCCGGAGAAGACATACGTGAGAGGGATTAACGGAGTCCACAAAACCGGGGGGCTGTGACATATATACCGGCGTTGTGAGATTCCCGTGTAAGAATGCATTGCTTATATCGAGCTGTCGTAAGGGCCAATTAGCTGAGAGTGCAAGTGTTAGAACTGTGCGGATCGTGACTGGTTTCACCACGGGACTGAAAGTTTCAAAGAAATCTACGCCGGGACGTTGATGAAATCCCTTTGCCACAAGTCGAGCCTTATAGCGATCAATTGTCCCATCTTGCTTTCGTTTAATACGAAACACCCACTTGCAACCCACAATATTAGCATGAGAAGGAGGAGCAACGAGATCCCACGTGCCATGACGTTGCAAAGCGGTGAACTCTTCCGCCATAGCTTGACGCCAAAGGGGATTGGACATGGCCTGAGAAACACATGATGGTTCAATATCAGTAGGAAGTGGATGCTTTGTAGCTGTAAATAACTGCTTAGGTTTGAAGATCTGATTTTGTGCTCGGGTTCGCATGGGATGCGTACGAGTCGGCTGGGGGGGCGGTGCAGTAGGTGGCACAGGTAGGTCAGGCGAAGCAGAAATAGACGAGATTGGATCCTGAGCAGTAGGTGGAGGAGATAAAGGTGGTACTTGTGCAATTGGTGTAGTAGTTGTAGGAGCCAAAATGAGACAAACATTATTCTCATAATTATCTCTTGCGGGAGCCGATGGAGTGAAACACCAGAAGGTGGACTCGGAAAACTTGACATGACGAGATGTGAAGATACGACATGTCTCAGGATCATAGCAACGATAAGCACTCTGACTCGTAGAATAGCCTACAAATATGCATGGTTTCGATGGAAATGATAATTTTCCAACAGTGTATGGACGGAGCCAAGGGAAACAAATACATCCGAATGTGCGTAGTTTATAATAGTTTGGCACTTTCCGAAATAACACTTGAAAAGGACTGTCATTATTTAGGACGCTTGATGGAGTGCGATTAATAAGATAAGTAGCTGTTTGAACAGCAAACGACCAATAATTCTGAGGCAGGCGAGCATGATGCAACAATGTGCGTGAGATTTCAATAATATGGCGATTTCGACGCTCAGAAATGCCGTTCTGTTGTGGAGTGTGTGGAGCTGTGGTAAGCCAATTAATACCATTAGTTGCAAGATATGGTCTTAATGCCAAGAATTCACCTCCATTGTCCGTGTAAAAATTCTTGATTTGAGTATTAAATTGTTTCTCAACTAAGGTGCGAAATTGCCGAAAAATTTGTGCAACTTGAGACTTGGCATTTAACATGTAAACCCATCAGTATCGACTAAATAAATCCACCAAAAGCAAGAAATAACGACATCCATCAATAGAAGTAGGCGCATGGCCCCAAACATCGGCATAAATAAATTCCAAAGGGCTTAATGCAATAAACGTAGAATCACCAAAAGGTAGTCGATGAGCCTTACTCACATTAAAAGAAACACAATCATCAGGCACAGGAGCCGATTGTTGCAGAACTGGTAATTTAAATTGAGATAAAATAAATGAACTTGTTCGTCTTGAAGGGTGACCAAGACGTGCATGCCAGTGATAAGGGGTGGTACGTACACCAAGAGCAGCAAACTTTGGTTCCGAACCAGAGATAGGAGGAGTTAATCGATAAACACCGTCTTTACATGGCCCTCGAGCTAGTTCCGCCCCCGTTGAAGGATCCTTAATTGAGAAATAATGGGGAAAAAATTCCAAAGAAACATTATTCGCCTTGGTGAATTGATGAACAGAAATAAGATTTTTCGATGCACCAGGGACGCACAACACATCCGATAATAAAAATGTATGAGAGGGAGTATGAATTCGAGAGGTACCAGTGTGAGTAATAGGGAGTCGTGAGCCATCAGCAATCTGTACCTCATCAGTGCCATCGTACTCGGAATGAATTGAAAGATTGCTAAGATCACCTGTTAAATTGTGAGATGCTCCAGAATCCATGAGCCATTGGGGCTGAGTTTGCATTTGGGGCGGAGATTGAGCGATATTGGCAGTAGGCGGAGCTCGTGTGCAATAAGGAGCTGTATGACCTGTAAAACCACATAATTGGCATATAATGGGATTATTAGTGGTATTGCGATTATGTTGAAAGGAGCCATGTGCACCACCACGACCACGGCCATGGCCTCCACCGCCACGACCACGATAGTTCGATTGGGAGCCACGAAAATTCCCATACCTCCTGTTAGAATTACGTTGATTAAAAGAAGAAGAACCAGATTGTTGTGCGACATTAGCTGTTGCAACAAGGGTAGCAGATTCAGACTCAATATGTTTGAGATACAACTCATGTTCAATGAGGCGATCACGTAGTTCCTCAAAGCGAAACGGTGTTTCACGAGTTCGAACTGAACTCACAATGTCACGGTACTCAGGGCTGAGCCCGTTAACAATATATAACGTCAGGTCATCGTCTTTAATTGGAGTATCAATAAGAGCAAGTTCATCAGTCATACTCTTGATGTAATTAACATACTCTGATATAGATCGATTCTTAATGGTTGCCTTTGTAAGGGCGGTTTTAAGATGCATGACATGCGCCCGAGAGGTGCTCGCAAAGGCACTAGTGAGAGTCTTCCAGGCCTCAGCTGCTGTAGTGACAGAGGATAGGAGCGGAAGAATATCCGGCGAGACGGAGCCCAGAATTGCCGCCAGGAGTAATTGATCTTGCTTGAACCAATGAAGTGCGCCAGTTGGATCTGTGGTGGAGTTAGGCTTGGGTGTGGTACCATCAATATGACCAATCAAGGAAAGGTCATTCAAGAGAGCACATAAATGTGTGCGCCATGAAGGGAAATTGATGGAAGTGAGTTTGATTGGAAGATGGTGATGGGCTGAGATCGGTACCAGGGATGGGGTCGAAGAAGAAGAAGACCCAACAACTTCTGTGGTGGGAGTACTGCTGGTCGACATGTTAAGCAGAAGAAGGATCGAAAAAAAAATCTCGGTAGAGAAGGGCTAATCTGATACCATATAAGAGTAGCAGAATTAATGGGATTGAATGAATGTTTATTGATCAGATTTACGTATTCTTATAGTTTACAATGTGATGAGATATTGCTGAAATATCTCAACCAATTCTATCTTACCTAAGTTACGCTAGAAACAGGGATATTCAAATATACAAAGAACAAGTCTTATTATCTAGAATCTTCCATAATACCAACATCCTCGATCTCAAGAAGATCCAGCTTCTTCAGGTATATACATATATATAATTGAATTGAATTTGGATGTTGTTCTGTTTGCATTAATTGAAACACTTTTTGTGTCCAAATTTTGGTGGTTTTTTTATTTTACAAATAATTTTTTAACTATTTATTATGGTTGCAGAATCAAAGCATCTTGCACTGAGCTTAACAAACCCTAACGGCGGTTTAATGTCGCAACTTCTCGATTCGCTCGAAATCGGGTCGTTTATCGACATTAAAGGGCCGTTAGGGCACATTGAGTACACGATGATCGCGGGAGGCACGGGCATCTATCAAGTGATGCAAGCGATTTTGAAGGACGAGACGGAGATTTACGCGAATCGGACGGAGGATGACATTCTTCTTGGTGATGAGCTTGATGTATGGGCGGAGAAGTACCCAACAAGAGTTAAAGTGTGGTATGTGGTTCAAGAAAGTATACGTGAGGGGTGGAAATATAGTGTAGGCTTTGTTACGGCGAATATTCCCTTGTGTTGGCCTGTGGACCCAAATTTGGAGAAGATGGGATACGATACCAAGGAATCTTTATTGGTGTTTTAGAGGGAGGGAAATTAATATATGAAATTAATGATGTTGATAATAATAGAGGAGAGGAGAGGAGAGGAGGATTTGCAATTTAATTCTAACTACTTGTAAATATTATATATATTTGTACTCCATAATTATTCAAACTATAGAAGGCCGGATTTGCATTCAACTAGATAGTTTCATTTAAGTTTGGAGGGAGATTTCGTGTGTTTACCTTCATTTTTATTGCACCGTTTGTCCTATAATTGTTTAACTTTGTTGGATGAGATTTTTTGTGAAAGAAATTGTTTGAGGCTTCATTGTTGGTTCTTGAAATTTGGTTGAGCTTGTTGGTAATGATTGATATTTGCTTGTTCATTTACTTATGTGAAGATCTTTGTTTGGTTTGGTGCTTTTAATTCATGATAGACAAGCCCGTGAGCTTTAGAGCCTTTAGACTTTCATATATTTTGGTCTATTTTCTTTCATTTCAGTATCATTCATGCTTGTGTGCTCTACAACTTGCCAATTGTCTTGTTTGATGCTACTTTTTGTGTGAGGTTTGTGAAAGTGATATGAGGCCATCTTTATTTTGAACAGTCACTTAGCCAAATTGTCCATACCAAATGATATTTTTCCGTAGTTAGCCACTTTGAGCCTATTGACTTGTATTCTTTGGCAACCTACAAAATTTAGCCTATTTGTCCATCTTTGTGAGCCTAATTTTTCTATGAACTAGTGGAGCTTGAATGTTGACAAATGAGGTTGAATTGAGCTTAAATGTGATTTTGGGTGGATGAGTTTGGTTTGAAAGTGAAAAGATTGAAAGAAGAAAAGAAAATTGAGAAAAGATGAATTGTGAATTGTACATGAAAAAGATTGAGTTGATGAGAAAAGAGAAAAAAAAAAAAAAACTCTCTTGTGCACAAGCATTTGGTGAAAATTCAAGTTCAAAAGTGTTCAATGGTCTTGGTGAAGAAGAATGTGCTTAAAAGAGTGAGCAAGTGAATTATGGGGTTGGATTTTTGAGTTGCAACTTGATCAATTGCAACTTTTCTCTTGAGTTTTAGAGATATTCGACGGGATGTCTTTACTTCTCGCTCCACTAGTTTACGAGTCACTTTATCCAAATCTCCCCTACCCTAACCAAAGAGCCTACGTTACAACCAAATGAGAAGTCCTTGTTGATTCATGAATTGAGCACATAACATGTGGTGGAGGATTGAGACTTTTGGCAAGCATATGGTAGTGCA
Organism: Galeopsis tetrahit; assembly: GCA_963675135.1. Classification (NCBI taxonomy): domain Eukaryota; kingdom Viridiplantae; phylum Streptophyta; class Magnoliopsida; order Lamiales; family Lamiaceae; genus Galeopsis; species Galeopsis tetrahit. The sequence continues at coordinate 14,145,451 of OY776131.1, forward strand.
TTTGTGTGATATGATTTTGAGAGCATACATTTCATGATATACACTTTGAGTGACGAGTGATACACTTACTTGTGAGGAATTTGTGAATTGAGCACTTAATCTTGCATTGATTTGAGCATAACATGTGAATTGGTTTGTTGATGTTGTTTACCTCATAGCTTGACTAGATTGAGAAAGTTGACAATCACTTATCTTGTCTTGAATGATTTCCTTTGCAATTATCCCACTTGTTCTATTTTTCTTTCGTTGCTCGGGGACGAGCAACGCTTTAAGTTTGGGGGGGTTGATTAGTGTGAAAATTCCTCGAAATTCATGTATTTAATTTGCATAATTTTATAGGATTTTGTGCATTATTTACACTAAATTGACTAATTGCACTTGATTTGGAGAAGTGATGTTGTTTGATATTTTTGTAGAAATATGAAGATTTTTGGAGCAAAACACGTCTCAATTATTTTATGAAGTTAATTGAAGAAGTGAGACGAAAATAGAATCGAAAGGACTGAAGATGGAAGCTAAAAATTATTTGGGCTTGACACACTAGTTGTTTGGCCCATTTAATTAATTGGTGCCATTTAGTTAATGAGCACGGCATGTGAATTAAATGATGAAGAGTAGTAGTTGTATGGGCCTGCCACATTGGGCCCACCACGCCATTACTCAATTGCAATTGGCCCAAGAGGAATATACGCACAGCTGGAATTCAAATGGGCCAAGGCCCATTTTCATTAATTAGCCATATTTTTCAGAATTCGGGGGCAGCAAACAGTGAGCTGGGGGTTAACAATTCGGCCAACACGCATACAGCAGCCGCGGGGACGGGGATTCGTGAGAAAAAAAAAGGCAGCAGCTCATTTTGGGGGAAACTCTCCCACCTCCACATTTCACCCAACTCATTAGTTTAAGTTCATTTTCCTAGCTAGTTTTAAAGGTAGTATTTCATTTTCTTGCAATTGTAGAAGAATTTGAAGACAAATGAGGTGAAATATTTCCTTAATTTAATGCTTTGTTATTTATGTTTCATAAGCTTGTTTTATTTTGTTAATTTAGTTATTGATTAGGTTTGTTGGTGTTTGGGTGTTTGGATTTATGATGGAATTAGATTTTTAGTTTAGTTTGGATTGTTTAATTAATTGGAAGGTATATTGATTAGGTTAATGGGTTTTGGTTCATCATTTGCTTGAATTCAATTATTAGATTATATTTTGACGCATGATTAGTGCAACGAGAGTTGGTTAGTCTTGACGATAGTATAATCGAGGGTTGGGAGTCGAGTGAATTGAGTTTATATTGAGTTATCGCAACGAGAGTTGGGTAATTTTCATTAGAACCCCATTAATTTACCCTAATTATTTGAATGAGAGTTTGAGTGATTAGTGAACAGACTATAGGAGTTTGGTTTCTAGTATTCAAGTGGAAAAGCATGATTAGGGATTAGATTAGATTAATTTAGAAAGAGTAGAACCCCTTAATTGTGTGATTACCCGGGTAAGAACGACTCTATTCTTCCTCCCGATCTTAGGTGCTTTATTAGATACATCCTTAGTGATTGCTCTTATCATACACCAACCAATGAATTAAACGTCCAAGTTAAGCTTTAATCGATTTCCACATAATGAAGAACACCCGAACACTACTTTTCACATTTGATCTTGATCATCATTTTACTTGCTTTTTCTAGTTAGTTTTTATCTTGTTAATTTTTGTATTTAATATTTAGTCGCTCACCCCCATGCTCTTTCACTATAATTACGTGTCGACACATAGCACTAAGGCTACACAAGCTAACTAGTCCCGTGGTTCGATAATTTAACCGGACACTTACTTTTACTACGAGGACCCTCTTACACTTGAGAGGCGAGTATTGAAAAATACGTGTCACAACACAACTTTTAATGAAAAGTGTAAGTCATTATAACTAGAAAGTGCAAGTTAGTATAACTAGAAAGTGCAACACAATATTATTAAAAAGTGCATTTCAATATACTTGAAAAGTGCAACACAATATTTAATGAAAAGTGTAATTTATTATAACTGAAAAGTGCATGTCTTTATAACTAAAAGGTGTAATATAACATTACCAAAAAATGTACGTCAATATAACTGAAAATATTATTTTTAAAAGTGTAAGCTAGTCACGATAATTAAAAAGTGTAACACTAAAAAAAATCCGAAAAAAAAATTCTAAAAAAAAAAAATCTGAAAAAAAAATCAATTCTGAATTATTATTTTTTTACATAAAAAAAAAAGTTGATCAAGTCAACAGTCAATAGTTGACCTACCCTTTATTAAAAAGGATCCAATTCCAACGGTGTAAATTTTCCTTAGAGGAGTTTGATGGGTATTTATAGATAGTGCATGTGAAGAATTGTGTAGCAATATTAACACTAAGAAATTGTGTTAAAACATGCAAGGAAAGAGTATTAATAGAATTTTAGAAAAAGTGGCAAATAGTTGGACTTTGACTTTTTAGGCCATGTTTGATAGTTTAGATGAAATTTTGATTAATTTCATTTTAACTTTTATAGGTTGTTTGACAACATATATTAACGATAGATTATGCTTTAAAATGTATAAAGTTTAGATATCATCATAATCTCAATCCAACCAGTTTTTGCTATCAAACATGCATGACATAAATATTCAACATGGGTAACAAATGACATACAAATCATATATTATAACGAGTCATGTAATCTAATCTATCTAATTATATAAAAGGAAGAAAGTTCTCTCCAGATTATGACACGTACGGCTCTCCAGGTTCTGACATGTGCATTCGTATTTTTGCCATGTGGCATTATCAATTCTTATATTTCTGCTACGCTGTCATACTTGCTCAGAATTATGTTGTCATTCCACTTCTTCCTCTCTCCCAAAATTGCGGTTTTTTCATCTACCCAAATTCTCCATAACTCCACCAGCCACTCCTCTTTTCCATCTATCCAAGTTCGATCTCATTTTTAGATCATCACAATTATTTTTTCAGTTCGTCATTTGATTTTAGAGATGCTAATACTTAAATTTGTATTTTGATTTATAAATCTGCAATGAATCTCCTTCGCCACCTGCAGACTCAAATTTGATTGAAGAAAAATTGAAGGTTCCCATTTTGTTACCCCTTCTTTCCTGTCAATTATGGGACATTATGGGATATTAATTGTAAAATTGTAACTACTCCTTATTAATAGCAAATCACACAATCACCACATTCATTGGTGATTCTTAAATCCTCTCACATGGTATCAGCCATACGATCCTAACCTTCTTTCTGTTCTTCTTCACAGCCGCCAGCTTCTGCTAATTTCTGATCAGACTCGTCCCCTCCGTCGCGACTTATATATCTTCCACCAGACCTGTCCCCTCTGGTGTGAAACTCTAATTCTCTCTACATCATGACTACCCCAGCCACTGAAACTCTTCCTTTTACAGCCATGATAAATATGGTTATTGCGATAAAATTGAACGCCACAGACTATCTCCCATAGCGTCGCGAGATTATGCACATGGCTGAATGTTTTGATATTATGGGTCTTCTAGACGGCACCATTGTCGCACCTCCATCCACCATCACCTCTGCTTCTGGTGAAAATTTTGTCAATCCCGCATATAAAAAAAACTTCTCAGTGTTAGGTACACCTCCCTCTCTGAAGATGCAGCGTTTGAGGTTATTGACTCCTCCACTTCTCGTGAAACATGGGAGACTCTTGAGGGTGTTTTCTCCTCTGTCTCACGTCAGCACCAACTCCGGGAGGAACTTCTCTCTCTTCGCCGGGGTGATTCTTCTGTGGACGACTATGGTAACAAATTCAAATTATTATGTGACCAATTGAATGTTATAGGACGTCTGGTGGATGACATTGATAAGAGTCACTGGTTTTTGTGTGGTTTGGGTGTCCAATTTGCGGGTTTTGCAGACACTCGTATGTCTCTCTCTCCCATTCCAGCCTTTCGAGACTTATTAAATCAGGCCAAACAATATGATCTCATGTTACGGGCCATGGAAGGTTCCGCTCCCACTGCTGCCTTTCTGGTTGACGGCGTCTCTTCTGCCACTTCTACTTCTGCTCATGGTCGCGGTAATTTTCAGCAAGGCTACCACTCGTCGAGAAGCCATGGTGGTCGGGGAAACGCCCATGCCCGTAGCTCCGGTTTTGGTCGAGGACAGTCCGTGAACTCGCGCGGCTACTTTTCTGGCAGCCCACATGGCTTGAGTTCATCAAACGGGGGGCGCAAACCTTACGTTCCTCGTTGTCAGATATGTTGAGGGGAGCATTATGCAGATAAATGTCCTCAATTTTTAAGTGCCCGATAGGCTGTCTCTTCAGCAAAGTTGGCCCATGCATTTAATCCGTCTTACAATGTTTCAGACTCTACTCCTGATTGGTACATTGATTCGGGTGCGTCTGCTCATATGACCAATCGATCTACTGCTCTAGATTCGTTTGAGCCTTATACTGGTAACGGTTCTGTTATTGTTGGTAATGGAAATGCTTTAAATATCTCGCATGTTGGTTCTTGTAAAATGTCTTCTAATGTTCAGTTATTGGATGTTTTTTGTGGTACCCCATATCACAAAGAATCTTTTTATCCATTCGTAAATTGACCTCTGACCTTCCTATTGATGTCATATTTTCTAATAATTTTTTTGTGATTCAGAACCTAGTGACAAAGAAAATTTTGGCTCAGGGAAGGTGTGATAAAGGCCTTTACTTACTTGATAGGGGTGTTCCGGCCTTGGTGGCATTTACGTCTGTGTCATGTCCTGTTTTCTATAATTTCTTTGCTGAATAAACTTGGTCATTTGTTTGTTACTTCTATTTTACCAAGTCCTATTGTTTGCTCCTCATGCTAGTTAGCTAAGAGCAAGAGACTTTCTTTTCAGTTATATAATAAGCGTTCTGCCAATGTGCTTGATCTAGTTCATTGTGATTTATGGGGACCTGCACCTGTTGCCACTTCTGATGGCTTTCGCTATTATGTTGCTTTTGTGGATGATTTATCTCGTTTTTCATGGATATATCATTTGCGGGCTAAGTCTGAATTCTATAATGTATTGGTTCACTTTTATGCATTTGTCTGCACTCAATTTTCCCGTAAAATTAAGATTTTTCAGAGTGATGGTAAAACTTAAGTTGTGAACTCCAGAGTTCGTGATTTTATGCATTTAAATGGTATTCTTCATAAGCTTTCCTGCCCCTACACACCTTAAAAAAATGGTAGGGCTGAACGTAAACATCTCCATATATCTGAAATTGGGTTATCTATGTTATTTTATGCTCATGCTCCAGCTACTCTTTGGTTTGATGCCTTTGCTACTGCTGTCTTTATTATTAACAGGCTGCCTTCACCTCAACTTCATGATAATTCTCCGTTTCAGCTTCTCTTTGAATGTATCCCAAATTATGCCAATTTTAAGCCATTTGGGTGTCGAGTGTTCCCTTATCTTCGGGATTACGCTGCTAATAAATTGGAACCTCGGAGCCGTCTTTGCATTTTCTTGGGATACAACAACATCTACAAGGGTTTTCGATGTTTTGGTCCCAACTCATCACGTGTGTTCGTTACTCGACATGCTCAATTTGATGAACAATGTTTTTCCTTCTCTTGAGCTCCACACTCTACTTCCACCACTGAGTTGGATATCTCCATTTTTTTGGATGCTACAGATTGCCCTATGCCTCCAACTGTTTAGCCCCCTCTTGCGCCCAGTCGGCCTCTCTCTACGCCCATGTGCGCACCTATGCGTAATCTTACGGATGATCAGCCTGATTCCCAGCGCATTATTGCCCCTGTCGAGGCCCCGAGGATCCTGCTCCGATCCTGCCACTACACAATCCAATTTTCATCCTATGGTCACTAGGGACCATTATCTCGCACAGATGCAAATGTCATTTTTTGTGTAATTTTTTTTTAATGTAGTGCTTGCAAAAAATAAATTTTAAAACATTTGGCACCAAATAAGTAACTTGACCGAAGCTCCCAAATTTTTTCTAGCATGCGACTCACACATTCACATATATGGTGAGTAGGTAAAAAGGGACCAAAATAGTATGCCCTAAAATGTGTTTCCAAAAGTAAAATCGTAGAGGATTTTTTTTATTTTTTTGAATCACCCAAAACATATAAGAATGAATTTTTTTTTTTTTCATCTTGCGTAGATAGAAAGGACATTTCTGTACAATTTTTTTATACATATAGTAGTAAACTTTTGTCCTTGTAGTGGTAATACTGCCTTGTAGATAAATTTGACTTATATACTACATTGGAGATCCATCTCACATATGAGTCTGTCTCACATACGCCTTTATCTAGAAGAAAATAAATTGTGACAATTTACAGTTGTGTCATTTAATTCTCAACCAACTTATAACACTAATAATTACAGTACATCTGGAAAGTTCGCAAATGACACAACTCGAATAATTAAAAAGTGAAATTGAAATTATTTTGTTGAAACCTTTTTATAAATATTTTTTAAAAACAAATTTTTAATTATATTTATTAAAGTGCATCTGGTGACAACTATTGTTCAACTGGAAAGTTCACGAACGCCGTCTCGAGTAATTAAAAAGGGAAAGCACATCCCTTGACAACTATAATCTCGAAAATTTCTCGAACCATATACCGAAGAATTAAAAAATGAAAGTAAAGTTATGTCGAGTAAAATTGCCTTTTTTCCTTACTTCATTCTCTGAGACGCTCCTCCAAGGAGATAACATACGTGTTGTGGAAGATGGGAATTATAGGATCTGTTAGCACTCGTACAATAACATCGTCACTTGGTATGTGTTCATGAACCACAACTTTCCATATTTCTTCTCTCTGAATGAAAAACACTTGATGTCATTCAATACCACCTAATTTTCATGTAATTTTTGTGCAATTTTTTTAAGGTTGCTTTTGGAAAAAAATTATGCCGCATTTTTTTTAAATATGTGGCACCAAATAAGTTACTTAGCGATACACTCATTTTTGAAATTTTTGTGTATTTTTTTAGCGTAGGTCTATTGTGCCGTGCAACCCAAGTGCTAAAATTAACAATTATTTTTAATATTGCGACGAAATCGAAAGTATCTCTCAAAATGGATGTAATGGTAAAGTCAAGAAAAATTAGTTGCATCTTTGAGATAAATAAAAAAATGCATTCAAATGTGAAAATTGAATTTGAGCCTTTTATGTTCAACAAAATATACGCAAAGCATATAATCTTTAGTTCAAACGAGCAATTTTTTTCATAGGTTTGAGGCAGAAAACACCCGCGCGCACCTATTCTTTCTTATTCTATGATACCCTGCAGAAATGGCAAAAAGAGTATTTTCCAAAGTTAACACCTAAAGGATTTATTATTTAATCACCCAAAACTTACAAAACGAAAAAAAAAAAAAAGATTATCTCGCACAGATGCAAATTTCATTTTGGTGCAATTTTTTAAACATTTGGCACTAAATAAGTAACTTGGCCAAAGCTCCCAATTTTTTTCTAGCGTGCGACTCACACATTCACATAACTCGTGAGTAGGTAAACAAGGACCAAAATAGTATGCCCTAAAATGTGTTTCCAAAAGTTAATGCGTAGAGGATTTTTTATTTTTTTGAATCACCCAAAACATATAAGAATGAATTTTTATTTTTTTCGTCTTGCATAGATAGAAATGACATTTCTGCATAATTATTTTTAGACATATAGTAGTAAACTTTTTTCCTTGTAGTGGTAATACTTTGGCCTTATAGATAAATTTAACTTATATACTACATTGGAGTTCCATCTCATATATGAGTCTGTCTCACATATGCCTTTATCTAGAAGAAAATAAACTATGACAATTTACAGTTGTGTCATTTAATTGTCACCCAACTTATTACACTAATAATTAAGTACGTTTGGAAAGTTCGCAAATGACACTACTCGAATAATTAAAAAGTGAAAGTGAAATTATTTTTTGAAACCTTTTTATAAATATTTTCTAAAAACAAATTTTCAATTCTATTTATTAAAGTGCATGTGACGACAACTATTGTCCAACAGGAAAGTTCACAAACGACGGCTCGAGTAATTAAAAAGTGAAAGCGAAATTATCCTGAAGGATCTGTTATTCAAAGCACACCCGATGACAACAATAATCCGATCGAAAATTTCTCAAACCTTTTTTCCCTTACTTCATTCTTTGAGACGCTTCTCCAAGGGGACAACATACGTGTACGAATTCATGAACCACAACTTTCCATATTTCATCTCTCTGAATGAAAAACACTTGATGTCACTCAATACCACTTATTTTTAATGTAATTTTTGTGCAATTTTTTTTAAGGTTTTCTTGGAAAAAAAAATATGCGGCTTTTTTTTTTTTTTTTTTAAATATGTGGCACCAAATAAGTTACTTGGCCATACCTCCCAGTTTTTTAGAGCGTGGGCCTCAGACATTCACATTTCTGGTGAGTTAGTAAAAGAAAACCAAAATTGTATGCCCTAAAACGTATTTTCAAAAGTGAACGCGTAGATGATTTTTTTTTCCGAATCACCCAAAACATACAAGACAATATTTTTTTTTATCTATCATACATGGAAATGACATTTCTCTGGATAATATTTTTTTATGTGGATTTTTTATTTAAAACGTGGTGGCACCAACTAAACAACATGGCCGGAGCTCCCAATTTTTTTCCAGCGTATGACTCACACTATCACATTTCCGGTTAGTTGGTCAAAAATGACTAAATTTTGTGTGCCCTAAGACGCAGTTAAGCATTATACAAATAAGTCATCAACATTCAAAATATATAAATACATAGATATTTCATTTAAATCTAAACATTATACAAATAATTCATCAACATTTAAAATATTCTAGAAGACTAGAAATAAAACCAAGTAGTATATTTATGTCTGCATATTCAATCACAAAAGTCAATGGTATTAAAGAAATGAAAATTATGAAAAAATGAATAAACTAACTTTGAATGTGTGCTTTATAACGCCATATGAATACATAAAGACTCCAAAGGTGAGCAGACATTGAGATGGAAATTAATGAGATTAATAAATAAGGAAAACAAAAATAACTCTTTAATATTTTGCACATGACAATCAATGCACGCATTTGAACCGAAATAAAGATTTGCACTAAAAGAAAAAAAAATTTACCAACAAAACTTATTTATACCATATAGTTTTGGTATAAAAATTATTCTTGATACCAGTATACAGTACTCCCCATTTTAAAGACCTCGTATCATAAAAAGATTAATCAATAAAGCGGATAATGTGAAAGGTAAAGGTAGGTAAAAAAAATTCATGTGTTTAATTTCTATCATTATTAATATGAACTTTTTCTTTATTTTATCTACATTTTTTTCTCCTACTTCCTCGAGCCTTGGTTCCTTTTTTCCTTACTCCATTCTGTGAGACGCTCCTCCAAGGGGATATCATACGTCCTGTGGAAGATGATAATTTTTAGCACCTGGTACGAGTTCATGTACCAAAACTTTCAATATTGCATCATTCTCAATGAAAAACATTTGATATCAATCAATGCTACCTATTTTTAATGTCATTTTTGTGTAATTTTATTATGCTTGTTTTTGGAAAAAATAAATTATATATGTGGCATTTTTTTAAACATGTCGCACCAAATAAATTACTTGGCCATAGCTCCCAAATTTGTTTGAGCGTGCGACTCACACATTCACATTTCTGGTGAGCGTGCGACTCACACATTCATATTTGTATGCCGTAAAACGTATTTCCAAAAGTGGACGCGTAAATGATTTTTTTTAATGTTGTTTTAGATGGAAATGACATTTCTGCATTTTTTTAATCACCCAAAACATACAAGAAGGAAAAAAATTATCTTGCATAGATGGAAATGAAATTTCTGCATAATTTTGCTTTTAATTTTGTTTTACATTTATATTTTTTTATTGCTGTGGCATATTTTTTTATTGCTGTGGCATTTTTTTTAAATGATTTAATTTTGAATCACCCATAACTTAAATGATTTAATTTTGAATCACCCATAACTTACCCAAATTTTTTTTATCTCGCACTCTCTCACACACTAGTACGTACAAAGGAGCTTTGAGTGAATTTGAGGTATATTCTTGATTTTTCAAGCAGTTTTAAAATTTCCATCTTCAATCCTTCTTCTGCTTGTGCTTAAGGTAAATTTTTATAAAGGATGCGTTTACCTTAATCAATTGTCCAATTTTGACCCAATTTTTTCCGACAAAAAATGGGGTTTTCCAGCAACTTTTCTTATGTGGGTGCATGTGTTATTTTCATTAAATATAACTATATATTATTATTTCATTTAAATATTTAATTACCGTTTTTGTGTAATTTTTATTCATTATATTTAATACAATTGACTTTCGTGATCAATTTTCCGAAACATAAAATACAACTTGAATTTTTGTGTAAATGGTACTGGTGAACTATTTGTATAAATGAGCTTGTATGAAAGAACAATTATGTGTTTTTTTTAACGTAGTTTCTGGAATTTTTGTATGTTACTCTTTCTAATGACTTATTTTTATGTCTACGTGGGAGCAATTCCCGTGCGTAATTCAGGGAAATTCTTTAACTACTATACAAGATCTGCTATTAGCAATGTTCCCAACTGGCACATCAACATAATCAAGATATAATCTGATGTTGATTTGGAGCCTGATCTTCGGTTGTGGAGATCTCTTTTACCATATCTCTAACAATTTCTTACATGAATATTCCCAAATTCCACAAGAGATGACTTTGGAGGCTTTTCTAGATTCTTATACCCAATCGCCAATGCCTTGTAACGTATGGCCTCTCAACGAGCCTGGTGCGGTGTTGCACGACGAAGAGGATTTGCATTCAATTCTGCGCAGAGCCCAATTCGATTCAGATTCTTACCAAAGGGCACTTTCAAGCCACAATTAATGTGAGTCGGGAGAACGAGCTAGCAAGTACTTTAGGTTCTACGAGCTTATACGATAGACAAGTACAAACTCTTGTTCACGATTCACTTAGACAACAAAGAATCGATGTCAACCAACAGAAACAAGAAATTTAAGATTCTAATATACAACCTGCCTGCTTTTTAAGATTCTTATACCCAAACGCCAATGCCTCGTATCGCATGGCCTCTTGTTACGGAATAAGTCAAACATTCCTTGTATATAGGATTTATGTTGGGTTTTGGACGACGAAGTGGATTTGCATTCTATTATCCGAATTGACCAATTCAATACAAACTTCGATTCAGATATTACCAAATGGCACTTTCAAGCCACAATCCTTCCAACAATTTATTTACTACTGATGGGGTGTTTCCTAATTCATGTTCGTCGGGAGAAAGAGCTAGTAAGAAGTAACACTTGGAAAATCGTGCAGGTTCTACCAACTTATACAACCAAGAGATTTATCACGAGTTTCTGTTGATACCACAACAGATTCTGCATCCAGCTGATTCCAATGTTAGAGGATTTCGTTTGCAGACGACGAAACAGCTGGTACTCAATTTTGATCCAACTAAAGTTCGCACTTTCGATTTAATATTGTTAATTTTGGCACTTGAATTGCACGACACAAAAATCCTACTCTAAAAAACAGTACACATAAGTCATCAACATTCAAAATATTTAATTACACAAATATTTCTGCATTTGCATCCAAGCATTTTACAAATAATTCATCAACATTTAAAATATTCTAGAAATCAAACCAAGTAGTATATTTATGTCTGGAGAATCAATAAAAAATTTGTGTCTTATAAGCATTATACAAATAAATCCTTGGTATCAATACTTTTTTTTTTATGTTGCGTATTTTAAAAACATGTTGCACCACCTACGCAACTTGGCCAGAGCTCCCAATTTTTTTTAGCGTGCGACGACTCACACACTCACATTTCCGGTGAGTTGGTCAAAAAGTACCAAAATTGTACGCCTTAAGACGAATTTTTGTGTGATGCAAATGACATTTTTAATCACCCAAAACTTACACACTTAAAAGATTTATTTTTTAATCACCCAAAACTTACAGGACGAAAATTCGCACAGATGCAAATGACATTTCTGTGTATTTTTTTTAATGTTTTTTTTTTTTTTTTAGATTTAGCATTTTTTTTTAAACACGTGGCACCAACTAAGCAACTTGGCCGGAGCTCCCAAAATTTTTCCAGCTTGCGTTGACTAGCTCACACACTCACATTTCCGGTGATTTGGTCAAAAGGAACAAAAATTGTACGTCCTAGGATGTATTTCCACAAGTGGACACTTAAAAGATTTATTTTTTAATCACCGAAAACCTACAGGACGAAAAAAATTAATATTCTCGCACATGCAAATGATATTTCTGTTTAATTTTTTTCCATTGTTGTTTTTGGATTTTTCTTTTTTATTTTTGATGTGGCATTTTTTTTAAACATGTGGGACCAACTAAGCAACTTGGCCGGAGCTCCCAAATTTTTTCCAACGTGCGAATCACACATTCACATTTATGGTATGTTTGTGCGCCCTTAGACGTATTTCCAAAAGAGAATTGCACACTCACATTTTTTATGTGGCGTTTTTTTTAAAGATTTGGCACCAACTAAGCAAATTTGTCGGAGCTCCAGAATTTTTTCCAGCGTGCGAAGCACACTCGCATTTCTGATGAGTTTGTCAAAAATGACCAAAATCGTGAGTCTTGTCGTGATTCTAACACCCAATCACCAATGCTTATCATATGCCTTCTCAACAAGCTTGGAGGGATTTCAAAAGTTGTTTTGAAGAGAAGGATAATCAAACTATCTCTTCTATTTTGTCTTTATACAGGAGAAAGATGTTTCGTATTGAAAGAAATTTGTTTCTGCGTATTACGCCCCTGGTTCAAAGATGAGGTGGTGTTCTCTCAATATTGAGCCACACACTGCTGGTGTTTTCTGCCCCAAATCTAATTTTTGTATTTTTATGAAAATTTATGAACAAAAATTGCTTGTTGGAACTAAAGATTATATTCTTGCGTATGTTTCGTTGAACATAAATTGCTCGTTTCTGGAGACATGGTGCTGCCAATTATGTGGTTTGAAATAAGGTTAAAATATGTTCACAACTATATTCATTATTCTGAGAGGTTAAAATATTTTTGGTCCCATATATAACCTGTCTACTACTCAATTTTGATCTAAAAAAAGGTTGACGCTTTCAATTTAGTCGCAATATTAAAAAAAATGTTAATTTTGACACTTGAGTTGCACGGCACAAAAGGCCTGTTCTATAAAAAAGTACACGTAAATGTCAATCGCACTTAAGCATTATAAAAATAGTTCATCAATATTCAAAATAATTACACTTATACTCTCTTTGTCCAATTTTATTATTCTCACTTTCCTTTTTTTGGGCCCAAGACAAAATACGCATCCCAATACTCCCCCACACTCGTGGGCCGAATAATCAACTCTTACCCTTTTTGGGGAGGAGGCCCATCGAGTGGACAATTTAAATGGGTGGAGTGCTTTCCGCAGGAATCGAACCCAGGTCGTTTTGCCCGGTTTGCTCTAATACCATGAAAGAATTTCTTCTCATCTAAAAGTCCGAACTTGTACAGAGGTTGGGAATTAATTCTTGTATATTATAATTCCTAATAAAAGAAAACAACCAGTGTCCGTACCACGACAAAGATCCCCCAAGAGTTGGGTCAAAATAGTTAATTGATGGCTTGAATTCAAACGCACGTGGCAGCGCCCCTAAATTAATTAAACACAGATTCTCCAAACACATAAATCTGAAAAAATGTACAATAAAATCATTATTTTCCAGAGCCCCTAAATATTTTACTCCGTAATATTTTTTAAAGGATTGAAATTGAACATTTGGCCCGAGCCCCTAAATCTTTTCAAGCATGCAAGCTGTATGCAAATATTTTCAGCGAATTTAGAATTTTCCGACAAAAAAAAAGACTAAAACTAGAAAGAAAAAAAAAAGACCAAAATTGTACGACCTAAGACAAATTTGAAAAGCAAAAACTTAAAAGATACTCCGTAGAGAATTAAAGTATAAAAATTAAAAAAGAAATTCAACAGAAAGACGACAAAAGAAAATAATCAGTGTCCGTACCACGACAAAGATCCCCCAAGAGTTGTGTCAAAATAGTTAATTGACGGCTTGAATTCAAACGCATGTGGCAGCGCAAAAGAGAAACCCTAGGAGCGGCATACCAAAAAATGTACTTCACCGGATATATAGTTTGGATTGACTTCTAATATATATATTGTTACATTACAGTATATATAAGGCCAATATATGACCCTTAGAATCTATAAACCTAATGGTTACGAAACCAAGTGTATAATAAAATAGACGAAGCGTGATAGCTGCAGCGACTAGTTAGATGACCCTAGTATGATTATAAATTTGAATCATTTTTTAGTGAAAACAATTAAAGCTAGTACCTTTTAAAAATATAAAGATTTGAATTGCAGTGTACAACTATTAATACAAGTTTTTGACTATGTGACTGGATATATTAAAAGTTTTTTATAAGGAAATCATAAAAGAGAAAAAGAAAAAGGCATGCAAAAAGTTTTTTAAAGTATCGCCTCTCTATTCGTTAATATCGTTCATATAACTAGACCGAATCCAAAAACTTATTCCATTCATTTCGTAATTACTTTTACATTTTTTTTAATACGGATATACCGAAATTAGTTTCACATTTATATTTCACCATGCTGGGCTTTTTGTGGTTTTACCCAACTAAATATTTTATCTCTTATCTTGTTTCATTTTTTGGTGTTTCACTAATATATATTTTATTTTATAAAATGTTATATTAAGAGATTTTTTTTTCATCTTATCTCTCTATACCCTATAATACCAAACAGAAGCATAATAACCTATGTAGGGACACCTGTCTTATAAATAGGGCTAGCTTGAGCCTTGTAGTGATGCCAACACATTCCTTGTTTAGGGAAGTGACGTTATAAATTGGCCACATACACTCTTCATCTTCATCTTCATCTCCATCTTCATCTTCATCTCTATTTTCATCTTCAATAATTTTCTTCCCCTCAACAGCCTCTTTCCAATTCTGCAATTCATTTTCCGTCGAAAAAACAAGTGTAGAGTGCTAGCTCCTAATTCTGGTTCTTGACCGTAAAGAGATCTGATCATGTCAACTATGAACCTGCTTTCTACTCTTGATACGTGTTATCTATGACAAGCCAACTATAAGAGTAGCAGAATTAATGGGATTGAATGAATGTTTATTGATCAGATTTGCGTATTCTTATAGTTTACAATGTGATGAGATATTGCTGAAATATCTCAACCAATTCTATCTTACCTAAGTTACACTAGAAACAGGGATATTCAAATATACAAAGAACAAGTCTTATTATCTAGAATCTTCCATAATACGCCCCCGCAAAATAGACGTTCCGTCGGCAACGGCAATTTTGGAACGAAGAAGTTCGAACCGAGTACGAGGAAGTGACTTCGTTAAGACATCCGCCAACTGATCAATTGTACTGACATATGATACCGAAAGCAGGCCCTTCGAAGCTAGATCACGGACAAAGTGAATGTCGATCGCTATATGTTTCATTCGAGAGTGTTGAATAGGGTGAAGAGCTAGACGTGTGGCACTCATATTATCGCACAATAGCCGCGGCGTGGTGGAGATAGGAACACCAAGTTCCTTGAATAGATTGGTAATCCATCCAAGTTCAGAAGCAGCGGAGGCCAGGGCTCGGTATTCGGCCTCCGTCGATGAGCGGGCAACACCAGTTTGCTTTCTAGAACGCCACGAGATAGGATTACCACCTAAAAATATTATGTACGCAGAAGTGGATTTGCAGTCCCTTGGATCCCCCGCAAAATCCGAGTCAGAATAAGCTGTCAAATGAAGGTTAGACGGCTTGCGTAGGAGCAGGCCATGGTGGAGCGTGCCTTTGATATATCTGAACAGGCGCTTAACTGAAGCCCAATCAGACCCAGAGGGAGCAGACATACGCTGCGCCAACCGATTGACTGTGAACGATATGTCCGGACGAGTGAGCGCAAGATACTGCAAACCTCCAATTGCACTCCTATACTCAGAGGGATCAACATGGCCGTCAAGTGAGAGTGTATTTAAGTTGCTGGGCGTCCGTAGAGGTTTTGCGCCGTCCATGTGATGGCGACGAAGCAAATCAACCATATATTTGTGTTGAGATAGAAACAAGCCCTCCTTGCAACGAGCTACTTCCACCCAAAGAAAGAAGGAAAGAGGCCCTAGATCTTTGACAGCAAATTTAGATTGTAGATGGGAGAGTAAACTAGTAACCGTAGATGCACAAGAACCGGTGACAATCAAGTCATCAACATAAATGAGAACAAAAATCCGAGTGGAGTCTCTAGTGTAGATAAATAAAGACGTATCAGCTTGGGACTGCATAAAACCAAATGTAACAAGGGCTGAGCTAAGGGCAATGTACCACGCTCGTGGGGCTTGACGTAAACCGTAAAGTGACTTCCGGAGAAGACATACGTGAGAGGGATTAACGGAGTCCACAAAACCGGGGGGCTGTGACATATATACCGGCGTTGTGAGATTCCCGTGTAAGAATGCATTGCTTATATCGAGCTGTCGTAAGGGCCAATTAGCTGAGAGTGCAAGTGTTAGAACTGTGCGGATCGTGACTGGTTTCACCACGGGACTGAAAGTTTCAAAGAAATCTACGCCGGGACGTTGATGAAATCCCTTTGCCACAAGTCGAGCCTTATAGCGATCAATTGTCCCATCTTGCTTTCGTTTAATACGAAACACCCACTTGCAACCCACAATATTAGCATGAGAAGGAGGAGCAACGAGATCCCACGTGCCATGACGTTGCAAAGCGGTGAACTCTTCCGCCATAGCTTGACGCCAAAGGGGATTGGACATGGCCTGAGAAACACATGATGGTTCAATATCAGTAGGAAGTGGATGCTTTGTAGCTGTAAATAACTGCTTAGGTTTGAAGATCTGATTTTGTGCTCGGGTTCGCATGGGATGCGTACGAGTCGGCTGGGGGGGCGGTGCAGTAGGTGGCACAGGTAGGTCAGGCGAAGCAGAAATAGACGAGATTGGATCCTGAGCAGTAGGTGGAGGAGATAAAGGTGGTACTTGTGCAATTGGTGTAGTAGTTGTAGGAGCCAAAATGAGACGAACATTATTCTCATAATTATCTCTTGCGGGAGCCGATGGAGTGAAACACCAGAAGGTGGACTCGGAAAACTTGACATGACGAGATGTGAAGATACGACATGTCTCAGGATCATAGCAACGATAGGCACTCTGACTCGTAGAATAGCCTACAAATATGCATGGTTTCGATGGAAATGATAATTTTCCAACAGTGTATGGACGGAGCCAAGGGAAACAAATACATCCGAATGTGCGTAGTTTATAATAGTTTGGCACTTTCCGAAATAACACTTGAAAAGGACTGTCATTATTTAGGACGCTTGATGGAGTGCGATTAATAAGATAAGTAGCTGTTTGAACAGCAAACGACCAATAATTCTGAGGCAGGCGAGCATGATGCAACAATGTGCGTGAGATTTCAATAATATGGCGATTTCGACGCTCAGAAATGCCGTTCTGTTGTGGAGTGTGTGGAGCTGTGGTAAGCCAATTAATACCATTAGTTGCAAGATATGGTCTTAATGCCAAGAATTCACCTCCATTGTCCGTGTAAAAATTCTTGATTTGAGTATTAAATTGTTTCTCAACTAAGGTGCGAAATTGCCGAAAAATTTGTGCAACTTGAGACTTGGCATTTAACATGTAAACCCAGCAGTATCGACTAAATAAATCCACCAAAAGCAAGAAATAACGACATCCATCAATAGAAGTAGGCGCATGGCCCCAAACATCGGCATAAATAAATTCCAAAGGGCTTAATGCAATAAACGTAGAATCACCAAAAGGTAGTCGATGAGCCTTACTCACATTACAAGAAACACAATCATCAGGCACAGGAGCCGATTGTTGCAGAACTGGTAATTTAAATTGAGATAAAATAAATGAACTTGTTCGTCTTGAAGGGTGACCAAGACGTGCATGCCAGTGATAAGGGGTGGTACGTACACCAAGAGCAGCAAACTTTGGTTCCGAACCAGAGATAGGAGGAGTTAATCGATAAACACCGTCTTTACATGGCCCTCGAGCTAGTTCCGCCCCCGTTGAAGGATCCTTAATTGAGAAATAATGGGGAAAAAATTCCAAAGAAACATTATTCGCCTTGGTGAATTGATGAACAGAAATAAGATTTTTCGATGCACCAGGGACGCACAACACATCCGATAATAAAAATGTATGAGAGGGAGTATGAATTCGAGAGGTACCAGTGTGAGTAATAGGGAGTCGTGAGCCATCAGCAATCTGTACCTCATCAGTGCCATCGTACTCGGAATGAATTGAAAGATTGCTAAGATCACCTGTTAAATTGTGAGATGCTCCAGAATCCATGAGCCATTGGGGCTGAGTTTGCATTTGGGGCGGAGATTGAGCGATATTGGCAGTAGGCGGAGCTCGTGTGCAATAAGGAGCTGTATGACCTGTAAAACCACATAATTGGCATATAATGGGATTATTAGTGGTATTGCGATTATGTTGAAAGGAGCCATGTGCACCACCACGACCACGGCCATGGCCTCCACCGCCACGACCACGATAGTTCGATTGGGAGCCACGAAAATTCCCATACCTCCTGTTAGAATTACGTTGATTAAAAGAAGAAGAACCAGATTGTTGTGCGACATTAGCTGTTGCAACAAGGGTAGCAGATTCAGACTCAATATGTTTGAGATACAACTCATGTTCAATGAGGCGATCACGTAGTTCCTCAAAGCGAAACGGTGTTTCACGAGTTCGAACTGAACTCACAATGTCACGGTACTCAGGGCTGAGCCCGTTAACAATATATAACGTCAGGTCATCGTCTTTAATTGGAGTATCAATAAGAGCAAGTTCATCAGTCATACTCTTGATGTAATTAACATACTCTGATATAGATCGATTCTTAATGGTTGCCTTTGTAAGGGCGGTTTTAAGATGCATGACATGCGACCGAGAGGTGCTCGCAAAGGCACTAGTGAGAGTCTTCCAGGCCTCAGCTGCTGTAGTGACAGAGGATAGGAGCGGAAGAATATCCGGCGAGACGGAGCCCAGAATTGCCGCCAGGAGTAATTGATCTTGCTTGAACCAATGAAGTGCGCCAGTTGGATCTGTGGTGGAGTTAGGCTTTGGTGTGGTACCATCAATATGACCAATCAAGGAAAGGTCATTCAAGAGAGCACATAAATGTGTGCGCCATGAAGGGAAATTGATGGAAGTGAGTTTGATTGGAAGATGGTGATGGGCTGAGATCGGTACCAGGGATGGGGTCGAAGAAGAAGAAGACCCAACAACTTCTGTGGTGGGAGTACTGCTGGTCGACATGTTAAGCAGAAGAAGGATCGAAAAAAAAATCTCGGTAGAGAAGGGCTAATCTGATACCATATAAGAGTAGCAGAATTAATGGGATTGAATGAATGTTTATTGATCAGATTTGCGTATTCTTATAGTTTACAATGTGATGAGATATTGCTGAAATATCTCAACCAATTCTATCTTACCTAAGTTACGCTAGAAACAGGGATATTCAAATATACAAAGAACAAGTCTTATTATCTAGAATCTTCGATCTCAAGAAGATCCAGCTTCTTCAGGTATATACATATATATAATTGAATTGAATTTGGATGTTGTTCTGTTTGCATTAATTGAAACACTTTTTGTGTCCAAATTTTGGTGGTTTTTTTATTTTACAAATAATTTTTTAACTATTTATTATGGTTGCAGAATCAAAGCATCTTGCACTGAGCTTAACAAACCCTAACGGCGGTTTAATGTCGCAACTTCTCGATTCGCTCGAAATCGGGTCGTTTATCGACATTAAAGGGCCGTTAGGGCACATTGAGTACACGATGATCGCGGGAGGCACGGGCATCTATCAAGTGATGCAAGCGATTTTGAAGGACGAGACGGAGATTTACGCGAATCGGACGGAGGATGACATTCTTCTTGGTGATGAGCTTGATGTATGGGCGGAGAAGTACCCAACAAGAGTTAAAGTGTGGTATGTGGTTCAAGAAAGTATACGTGAGGGGTGGAAATATAGTGTAGGCTTTGTTACGGCGAATATTCCCTTGTGTTGGCCTGTGGACCCAAATTTGGAGAAGATGGGATACGATACCAAGGAATCTTTATTGGTGTTTTAGAGGGAGGGAAATTAATATATGAAATTAATGATGTTGATAATAATAGAGGAGAGGAGAGGAGAGGAGGATTTGCAATTTAATTCTAACTACTTGTAAATATTATATATATTTGTACTCCATAATTATTCAAACTATAGAAGGCCGGATTTGCATTCAACTAGATAGTTTCATTTAAGTTTGGAGGGAGATTTCGTGTGTTTACCTTCATTTTTATTGCACCGTTTGTCCTATAATTGTTTAACTTTGTTGGATGAGATTTTTTGTGAAAGAAATTGTTTGAGGCTTCATTGTTGGTTCTTGAAATTTGGTTGAGCTTGTTGGTAATGATTGATATTTGCTTGTTCATTTACTTATGTGAAGATCTTTGTTTGGTTTGGTGCTTTTAATTCATGATAGACAAGCCCGTGAGCTTTAGAGCCTTTAGACTTTCATATATTTTGGTCTATTTTCTTTCATTTCAGTATCATTCATGCTTGTGTGCTCTACAACTTGCCAATTGTCTTGTTTGATGCTACTTTTTGTGTGAGGTTTGTGAAAGTGATATGAGGCCATCTTTATTTTGAACAGTCACTTAGCCAAATTGTCCATACCAAATGATATTTTTCCGTAGTTAGCCACTTTGAGCCTATTGACTTGTATTCTTTGGCAACCTACAAAATTTAGCCTATTTGTCCATCTTTGTGAGCCTAATTTTTCTATGAACTAGTGGAGCTTGAATGTTGACAAATGAGGTTGAATTGAGCTTAAATGTGATTTTGGGTGGATGAGTTTGGTTTGAAAGTGAAAAGATTGAAAGAAGAAAAGAAAATTGAGAAAAGATGAATTGTGAATTGTACATGAAAAAGATTGAGTTGATGAGAAAAGAGAAAAAAAAAAAAAACTCTCTTGTGCACAAGCATTTGGTGAAAATTCAAGTTCAAAAGTGTTCAATGGTCTTGGTGAAGAAGAATGTGCTTAAAAGAGTGAGCAAGTGAATTATGGGGTTGGATTTTTGAGTTGCAACTTGATCAATTGCAACTTTTCTCTTGAGTTTTAGAGATATTCGACGGGATGTCTTTACTTCTCGCTCCACTAGTTTACGAGTCACTTTATCCAAATCTCCCCTACCCTAACCAAAGAGCCTACGTTACAACCAAATGAGAAGTCCTTGTTGATTCATGAATTGAGCACATAACATGTGGTGGAGGATTGAGACTTTTGGCAAGCATATGGTAGTGCATTTGTGTGATATGATTTTGAGAGCATACATTCCATGATATACACTTTGAGTGACGAGTGTTACACTTACTTGTGAGGAATTTGTGAATTGAGCACTTAATCTTGCATTGATTTGAGCATAACATGTGAATTGGTTTGTTGATGTTGTTTACCTCATAGCTTGACTAGATTGAGAAAGTTGACAATCACTTATCTTGTCTTGAATGAATTCCTTTGCAATTATCCCACTTGTTCTATTTTTCTTTCGTTGCTCGGGGACGAGCAACGCTTTAAGTTTGGGGGGGTTGATTAGTGTGAAAATTCCTCGAAATTCATGTATTTAATTTGCATAATTTTATAGGATTTTGTGCATTATTTACACTAAATTGACTAATTGCACTTGATTTGGAGAAGTGATGTTGTTTGATATTTTTGTAGAAATATGAAGATTTTTGGAGCAAAACACGTCTCAATTATTTTATGAAGTTAATTGAAGAAGTGAGACGAAAATAGAATCGAAAGGACTGAAGATGGAAGCTAAAAATTATTTGGGCTTGACACACTAGTTGTTTGGCCCATTTAATTAATTGGTGCCATTTAGTTTATGAGCACGGCATGTGAATTAAATGATGAAGAGTAGTAGTTGTATGGGCCTGCCACATTGGGCCCACCACGACATTACTCAATTGCAATTGGCCCAAGAGGAATATACGCACAGCTGGAATTCAAATGGGCCAAGGCCCATTTTCATTAATTAGCCATATTTTTCAGAATTCGGGGGCAGCAAACAGTGAGCTGGGGGTTAACAATTCGGCCAACACGCATACAGCAGCCGCGGGGACGGGGATTCGTGAGAAAAAAAAAGGCAGCAGCTCATTTTGGGGGAAACTCTCCCACCTCCACATTTCACCCAACTCATTAGTTTAAGTTCATTTTCCTAGCTAGTTTTAAAGGTAGTATTTCATTTTCTTGCAATTGTAGAAGAATTTGAAGACAAATGAGGTGAAATATTTCCTTAATTTAATGCTTTGTTATTTATGTTTCATAAGCTTGTTTTATTTTGTTAATTTAGTTATTGATTAGGTTTGTTGGTGTTTGGGTGTTTGGATTTATGATGGAATTAGATTTTTAGTTTAGTTTGGATTGTTTAATTAATTGGAAGGTATATTGATTAGGTTAATGGGTTTTGGTTCATCATTTGCTTGAATTCAATTATTAGATTATATTTTGACGCATGATTAGTGCAACGAGAGTTGGTTAGTCTTGACGATAGTATAATCGAGGGTTGGGAGTCGAGTGAATTGAGTTTATATTGAGTTATCGCAACGAGAGTTGGGTAATTTTCATTAGAACCCCATTAATTTACCCTAATTATTTGAATGAGAGTTTGAGTGATTAGTGAACAGACTATAGGAGTTTGGTTTCTAGTATTCAAGTGGAAAAGCATGATTAGGGATTAGATTAGATTAATTTAGAAAGAGTAGAACCCCTTAATTGTGTGATTACCCGGGTAAGAACGACTCTATTCTTCCTCCCGATCTTAGGTGCTTTATTAGATACATCCTTAGTGATTGCTCTTATCATACACCAACCAATGAATTAAACGTCCAAGTTAAGCTTTAATCGATTTCCACATAATGAAGAACACCCGAACACTACTTTTCACATTTGATCTTGATCATCATTTTACTTGCTTTTTCTAGTTAGTTTTTATCTTGTTAATTTTTGTATTTAATATTTAGTCGCTCACCCCCATGCTCTTTCACTATAATTACGTGTCGACACATAGCACTAAGGCTACACAAGCTAACTAGTCCCGTGGTTCGATAATTTAACCGGGCACTTACTTTTACTACGAGGACCCTCTTACACTTGAGAGGCGAGTATTGAAAAATACGTGTCACAACACAACTTTTAATGAAAAGTGTAAGTCATTATAACTAGAAAGTGCAAGTTAGTATAACTAGAAAGTGCAACACAATATTATTAAAAAGTGCATTTCAATATACTTGAAAAGTGCAACACAATATTTAATGAAAAGTGTAATTTATTATAACTGAAAAGTGCATGTCTTTATAACTAAAAGGTGTAATATAACATTACCAAAAAATGTACGTCAATATAACTGAAAATATTATTTTTAAAAGTGTAAGCTAGTCACGATAATTAAAAAGTGTAACACTAAAAAAAATCCGAAAAAAAAATTCTAAAAAAAAAAAATCTGAAAAAAAAATCAATTCTGAATTATTATTTTTTTACATAAAAAAAAAAAGTTGATCAAGTCAACAGTCAATAGTTGACCTACCCTTTATTAAAAAGGATCCAATTCCAACGGTGTAAATTTTCCTTAGAGGAGTTTGATGGGTATTTATAGATAGTGCATGTGAAGAATTGTGTAGCAATATTAACACTAAGAAATTGTGTTAAAACATGCAAGGAAAGAGTATTAATAGAATTTTAGAAAAAGTGGCAAATAGTTGGACTTTGACTTTTTAGGCCATGTTTGATAGTTTAGATGAAATTTTGATTAATTTCATTTTAACTTTTATAGGTTGTTTGACAACATATATTAACGATAGATTATGCTTTAAAATGTATAAAGTTTAGATATCATCATAATCTCAATCCAACCAGTTTTTGCTATCAAACATGCATGACATAAATATTCAACATGGGTAACAAATGACATACAAATCATATATTATAACGAGTCATGTAATCTAATCTATCTAATTATATAAAAGGAAGAAAGTTCTCTCCAGATTATGACACGTACGGCTCTCCAGGTTCTGACATGTGCATTCGTATTTTTGCCATGTGGCATTATCAATTCTTATATTTCTGCTACGCTGTCATACTTGCTCAGAATTATGTTGTCATTCCACTTCTTCCTCTCTCCCAAAATTGCGGTTTTTTCATCTACCCAAATTCTCCATAACTCCACCAGCCACTCCTCTTTTCCATCTATCCAAGTTCGATCTCATTTTTAGATCATCACAATTATTTTTTCAGTTCGTCATTTGATTTTAGAGATGCTAATACTTAAATTTGTATTTTGATTTATAAATCTGCAATGAATCTCCTTCGCCACCTGCAGACTCAAATTTGATTGAAGAAAAATTGAAGGTTCCCATTTTGTTACCCCTTCTTTCCTGTCAATTATGGGACATTATGGGATATTAATTGTAAAATTGTAACTACTCCTTATTAATAGCAAATCACACAATCACCACATTCATTGGTGATTCTTAAATCCTCTCACATGGTATCAGCCATACGATCCTAACCTTCTTTCTGTTCTTCTTCACAGCCGCCAGCTTCTGCTAATTTCTGATCAGACTCGTCCCCTCCGTCGCGACTTATATATCTTCCACCAGACCTGTCCCCTCTGGTGTGAAACTCTAATTCTCTCTACATCATGACTACCCCAGCCACTGAAACTCTTCCTTTTACAGCCATGATAAATATGGTTATTGCGATAAAATTGAACGCCACAGACTATCTCCCATAGCGTCGCGAGATTATGCACATGGCTGAATGTTTTGATATTATGGGTCTTCTAGACGGCACCATTGTCGCACCTCCATCCACCATCACCTCTGCTTCTGGTGAAAATTTTGTCAATCCCGCATATAAAAAAAACTTCTCAGTGTTAGGTACACCTCCCTCTCTGAAGATGCAGCGTTTGAGGTTATTGACTCCTCCACTTCTCGTGAAACATGGGAGACTCTTGAGGGTGTTTTCTCCTCTGTCTCACGTCAGCACCAACTCCGGGAGGAACTTCTCTCTCTTCGCCGGGGTGATTCTTCTGTGGACGACTATGGTAACAAATTCAAATTATTATGTGACCAATTGAATGTTATAGGACGTCTGGTGGATGACATTGATAAGAGTCACTGGTTTTTGTGTGGTTTGGGTGTCCAATTTGCGGGTTTTGCAGACACTCGTATGTCTCTCTCTCCCATTCCAGCCTTTCGAGACTTATTAAATCAGGCCAAACAATATGATCTCATGTTACGGGCCATGGAAGGTTCCGCTCCCACTGCTGCCTTTCTGGTTGACGGCGTCTCTTCTGCCACTTCTACTTCTGCTCATGGTCGCGGTAATTTTCAGCAAGGCTACCACTCGTCGAGAAGCCATGGTGGTCGGGGAAACGCCCATGCCCGTAGCTCCGGTTTTGGTCGAGGACAGTCCGTGAACTCGCGCGGCTACTTTTCTGGCAGCCCACATGGCTTGAGTTCATCAAACGGGGGGCGCAAACCTTACGTTCCTCGTTGTCAGATATGTTGAGGGGAGCATTATGCAGATAAATGTCCTCAATTTTTAAGTGCCCGATAGGCTGTCTCTTCAGCAAAGTTGGCCCATGCATTTAATCCGTCTTACAATGTTTCAGACTCTACTCCTGATTGGTACATTGATTCGGGTGCGTCTGCTCATATGACCAATCGATCTACTGCTCTAGATTCGTTTGAGCCTTATACTGGTAACGGTTCTGTTATTGTTGGTAATGGAAATGCTTTAAATATCTCGCATGTTGGTTCTTGTAAAATGTCTTCTAATGTTCAGTTATTGGATGTTTTTAGTGGTACCCCATATCACAAAGAATCTTTTTATCCATTCGTAAATTGACCTCTGACCTTCCTATTGATGTCATATTTTCTGATAATTTTTTTGTGATTCAGAACCTAGTGACAAAGAAAATTTTGGCTCAGGGAAGGTGTGATAAAGGCCTTTACTTACTTGATAGGGGTGTTCCGGCCTTGGTGGCATTTACGTATGTGTCATGTCCTGTTTTCTATAATTTCTTTGCTGAATAAACTTGGTCATTTGTTTGTTACTTCTATTTTACCAAGTCCTATTGTTTGCTCCTCATGCTAGTTAGCTAAGAGCAAGAGACTTTCTTTTCAGTTATATAATAAGCGTGCTGCCAATGTGCTTGATCTAGTTCATTGTGATTTATGGGGACCTGCACCTGTTGCCACTTCTGATGGCTTTCGCTATTATGTTGCTTTTGTGGATGATTTATCTCGTTTTTCATGGATATATCATTTGCGGGCTAAGTCTGAATTCTATAATGTATTGGTTCACTTTTATGCATTTGTCTGCACTCAATTTTCCCGTAAAATTAAGATTTTTCAGAGTGATGGTAAAACTTAAGTTGTGAACTCCAGAGTTCGTGATTTTATGCATTTAAATGGTATTCTTCATAAGCTTTCCTGCCCCTACACACCTTAAAAAAATGGTAGGGCTGAACGTAAACATCTCCATATATCTGAAATTGGGTTATCTATGTTATTTTATGCTCATGCTCCAGCTACTCTTTGGTTTGATGCCTTTGCTACTGCTGTCTTTATTATTAACAGGCTGCCTTCACCTCAACTTCATGATAATTCTCCGTTTCAGCTTCTCTTTGAATGTATCCCAAATTATGCCAATTTTAAGCCATTTGGGTGTCGAGTGTTCCCTTATCTTCGGGATTACGCTGCTAATAAATTGGAACCTCGGAGCCGTCTTTGCATTTTCTTGGGATACAACAACATCTACAAGGGTTTTCGATGTTTTGGTCCCAACTCATCACGTGTGTTCGTTACTCGACATGCTCAATTTGATGAACAATGTTTTTCCTTCTCTTGAGCTCCACACTCTACTTCCACCACTGAGTTGGATATCTCCATTTTTTTGGATGCTACAGATTGCCCTATGCCTCCAACTGTTTAGCCCCCTCTTGCGCCCAGTCGGCCTCTCTCTACGCCCATGTGCGCACCTATGCGTAATCTTACGGATGATCAGCCTGATTCCCAGCGCATTATTGCCCCTGTCGAGGCCCCGAGGATCCTGCTCCGATCCTGCCACTACACAATCCAATTTTCATCCTATGGTCACTAGGGACCATTATCTCGCACAGATGCAAATGTCATTTTTTGTGTAATTTTTTTTTAATGTAGTGCTTGCAAAAAATAAATTTTAAAACATTTGGCACCAAATAAGTAACTTGACCGAAGCTCCCAAATTTTTTCTAGCATGCGACTCACACATTCACATATATGGTGAGTAGGTAAAAAGGGACCAAAATAGTATGCCCTAAAATGTGTTTCCAAAAGTAAAATCGTAGAGGATTTTTTTTATTTTTTTGAATCACCCAAAACATATAAGAATGAATTTTTTTTTTTTTCATCTTGCGTAGATAGAAAGGACATTTCTGTACAATTTTTTTATACATATAGTAGTAAACTTTTGTCCTTGTAGTGGTAATACTGCCTTGTAGATAAATTTGACTTATATACTACATTGGAGATCCATCTCACATATGAGTCTGTCTCACATACGCCTTTATCTAGAAGAAAATAAATTGTGACAATTTACAGTTGTGTCATTTAATTCTCAACCAACTTATAACACTAATAATTACAGTACATCTGGAAAGTTCGCAAATGACACAACTCGAATAATTAAAAAGTGAAATTGAAATTATTTTGTTGAAACCTTTTTATAAATATTTTTTAAAAACAAATTTTTAATTATATTTATTAAAGTGCATCTGGTGACAACTATTGTTCAACTGGAAAGTTCACGAACGCCGTCTCGAGTAATTAAAAAGGGAAAGCACATCCCTTGACAACTATAATCTCGAAAATTTCTCGAACCATATACCGAAGAATTAAAAAATGAAAGTAAAGTTATGTCGAGTAAAATTGCCTTTTTTCCTTACTTCATTCTCTGAGACGCTCCTCCAAGGAGATAACATACGTGTTGTGGAAGATGGGAATTATAGGATCTGTTAGCACTCGTACAATAACATCGTCACTTGGTATGTGTTCATGAACCACAACTTTCCATATTTCTTCTCTCTGAATGAAAAACACTTGATGTCATTCAATACCACCTAATTTTCATGTAATTTTTGTGCAATTTTTTTAAGGTTGCTTTTGGAAAAAAATTATGCCGCATTTTTTTTAAATATGTGGCACCAAATAAGTTACTTAGCGATACACTCATTTTTGAAATTTTTGTGTATTTTTTTAGCGTAGGTCTATTGTGCCGTGCAACCCAAGTGCTAAAATTAACAATTATTTTTAATATTGCGACGAAATCGAAAGTATCTCTCAAAATGGATGTAATGGTAAAGTCAAGAAAAATTAGTTGCATCTTTGAGATAAATAAAAAAATGCATTCAAATGTGAAAATTGAATTTGAGCCTTTTATGTTCAACAAAATATACGCAAAGCATATAATCTTTAGTTCAAACGAGCAATTTTTTTCATAGGTTTGAGGCAGAAAACACCCGCGCGCACCTATTCTTTCTTATTCTATGATACCCTGCAGAAATGGCAAAAAGAGTATTTTCCAAAGTTAACACCTAAAGGATTTATTATTTAATCACCCAAAACTTACAAAACGAAAAAAAAAAAAAAGATTATCTCGCACAGATGCAAATTTCATTTTTGTGCAATTTTTTAAACATTTGGCACTAAATAAGTAACTTGGCCAAAGCTCCCAATTTTTTTCTAGCGTGCGACTCACACATTCACATAACTCGTGAGTAGGTAAACAAGGACCAAAATAGTATGCCCTAAAATGTGTTTCCAAAAGTTAATGCGTAGAGGATTTTTTATTTTTTTGAATCACCCAAAACATATAAGAATGAATTTTTATTTTTTTCGTCTTGCATAGATAGAAATGACATTTCTGCATAATTATTTTTAGACATATAGTAGGAAACGTTTGTCCTTGTAGATAAATTTGACATATATACTACATTAGAGATCCATCTCACATATGAGTCTGTCTCATATACGCCTTCATCTAGATGAAAATAAACTATGACAATTTACAGTTGTGTCATTTAATTCTCACCCAACTTATTACACTAATAATTACAGTACGTTTTGAAAGTTCGCAAATGACACAACTCGAATAATTAATAAGTGAAAGTGAAATTATTTTGTTGAAACCATTTTATAAATATTTTTTAAAAATAAATTTTCAATTCTATTTATTAAAGTGCATTTGGTGACAACTATTGTCCAACTGGAAAGTTCACGAACGACGGCTCGAGTAATTAAAAAGTGATAGCGAAATTATCCCGAAGGATCTGTTATTAAAAGCACATCCGATGACAACTATAATCCGATCGAAAATTTCTCGAACCATATCCCGAAGAATAAAAAAGTGAAAGTAAAGTTATCCCGAGTAAAGTTGCCTGTTTTCCTTACTTCGTTCTCTGAGACGCTCCTCCAAGGGGATAACATACGTGTTGGGGAATATGGGAATAGTAGGATCTTTTAGCGCTCGTACAACATCATGGTCACTTGGTACGAGTTGATGAACCACAACTTTCCATATTTCATCTCTCTAAATGAAAAACACTTGATGTCATTCAATACCACCTATTTTTAATGTAATTTTTGTGCAATTTTTTTTAAGGTTGTTTTTGGAAAAAATAAAAATTATGCAGCATTTTTTTTTAAATACGTGGCACCATATAAGTTACTTTGCCATACAATCATTTTTTAAATTTCAGTGTATTTTTTTAGCGTAAGTCTTTTTTGCCGTGCAACTCAAGTGCCAAAATTAATATTTATTTTTAATATTGCAACCAAATCGAAACTGTCTCTAAAAATGGATGTAATGGTAAAGTTATGAAAAATGAGTTGCATCTTTGACATAAACAAAACAATGCATTAATATGTGGCACCAAATAAGTTACTTGGCCATACCTCCCAGATTTTTAGAGCGTGGGCCTCAGACATTCACATTTCTGGTGAGTTAGTAAAAGAGGACCAAAATTGTATGCCCTAAAACGTATTTTCAAAAGTGAACGCGTAGATGATTTTTTTTTCCGAATCACCCAAAACATACAAGAAAATATATTTTTTTTATCTAGCATACATGGAAATGACATTTCTCTACATAATATTTTTTTATGTGGATTTTTTATTTAAAACGTGGTGGCACCAACTAAACAACATGGCCGGAGCTCCCAATTTTTTTCCAGCGTATGACTCACACTATCACATTTCCGGTTAGTTGGTCAAAAATAACTAAATTTTGTGCGCCCTAAGACGTAGTTAAGCATTATACAAATAAGTCATCAACATTCAAAATATATAAATACATAGATATTTCATTTAAATCTAAACATTATACAAATAATTCATCAACATTTAAAATATTCTAGAAGACTAGAAATAAAACCAAGTAGTATATTTATGTCTGCATATTCAATCACAAAAGTCAATGGTATTAAAGAAATGAAAATTATGAAAAAATGAATAAACTAACTTTGAATGTGTGCTTTATAACGCCATATGAATACATAAAGACTCCAAAGGTGAGCAGACATTGAGATGGAAATTAATGAGATTAATAAATAAGGAAAACAAAAATAACTCTTTAATATTTTGCACATGACAATCAATGCACGCATTTGAACCGAAATAAAGATTTGCACTAAAAGAAAAAAGTTTTTAGCATCAGAACTTATTTATACATAGAGTTTTGGTATAAAAATTATTCTTGATACCTGTATACAGTACTCCCCATTTTAAAGACCTCGTATCATAAAAAGATTAATCAATAAAGCGGATAATGTGAAAGGTAAAGGTAGGTAAAAAAAATTCATTTGTTTAATTTCTATCATTATTAATATGAACTTTTTCTTTATTTTATCTACATTTTTTTTTCCTACTTCCTCGAGCCTTGGTTCCTTTTTTCCTTACTCCATTCTCTGAGACGCTCCTCCAAGGGGATATCATGGAAGATGATAATTTTTAGCACCTGGTACGAGTTCATGAACCAAAACTTTCAATATTCCATCATTCTCAATGAAACACATTTGATATCAATCAATGCTACCTATTTTTAATGTCATTTTTGTGTAATTTTATTATGCTTGTTTTTGGAAAAAATAAATTATATATGTGGCATTTTTTTAAACATGTCGCACCAAATAAATTACTTGGCCATAGCTCCCAAATTTGTTTGAGCGGGCGACTCACACATTCACATTTCTAGTGAGTTGGTAACAAAGGATGAAAATTGTATGCCGTAAAACGTATTTCCAAAAGTGAACGTGTAAAGGATTTTTTTTAAATGTTGTTTTAGATGGAAATGACATTTCTGCATTTTTTAATCACCCAAAACATACAAGATGGAAATGAAATTTCTGCATAATTTTGTTTTTAATGTTGTTTTCTATATATATATATATATATATTTTTTTTTTTTTTTTGATGTGGCATTTTTTTTTAAAACATGTAGAACCAACTAAACAACTTGGCCGGAGCTCCCAAATATTTTTCAGCGTGTGACACAAACTCACATTTCCGGTTAGTTGGTAAAAAAAGACTAAATTTTTGTGCGCCCTATGACGTATTTCCCAAAGTGAACACTTAAATGATTTAATTTTGAATCACCCATAACTTACCCGAATTTTTTATTTTTTCTTATCTCGCACTCTCTCACACACTAGTACGTACAAAGGAGCTTTGAGTGAGTTTCCAAGGTATATTCTTGATTTTTCAAGCAGTTTTAAATTATCTATCTTCAATCCTTCTTCTGCTTGTGCTTAAGGGGAATTTTTATAAAGGATGCGTTTACCTTAATCAATTGTCCAATTTTGACCCAATTTTATGTGGGCACATGTGTTATTTTCATTAAATATAACTATTATTATTTCATTTAAATATTTAATTACCCTTTTTGTGTAATTTTTATTCATTTAATACAATTGACTTTCGTGATCAATTTTCCAAAACATAAAATACAACTTGCTTTAATTTCGGGATTTTTTTTTTTTTTTTTGTGTGTGAATGGTACTATACAAGATCTGCTATTAGCAGTGTTCCCAACTGGCACATCAACATAATTGCACCAAAAACATTGTTAAACTTCATCTTCAATGTCTTCTTGCTTCAGTATTCTAGAGGGTACATTGCAGTTTTGGTCCAATGAATTTTTTTTAAAAACCATTTTGGTCCCATTTTATGCAAACACGATTCCAACCGTTATCTTTCTAACAGTTTATGTTAACTTACAAAATTCAATACTAAAATTAATTAATTATTTAATCAAATGATTTATGAATTACAAATTAATTATAAAACTATATATAATTTGAATATAATTATAAAATACATAAGTTGATTTTTCAACTAAATAACAGTTTAACGTATAATCTGATTTTTTTTAAATATATATAATCTGAATATAATTTTAAAATACAAAAATATCAAATCAAATGAAATAATATTTTATGTATAATTTGAAAATTAAAATATTATGTATAGAACATGCATATAATTCAACCAGACAAAATATAAAATAAAAATCAATCCTAACAATATTTTTTTATATAAAATTGTGTACTGAATAAAATTTCAAAATGCAATATTTTTATTATAAAATCATAAAATTTATCAAATAGAATAAAAAATATCAGTTACGTATTAATTTAACGGGCCTCCCCTGCTTTTATGCCTGCAGTCGCCGCCTTGATTCCATCCTTGTCGCCAACTTGCTGCCACTCGCCAAAATTGAATCAATCTCTCAAAATTTTATCTCACAAATCGAGCCCTCTCATACCAAATAAAACAAATTACTGGATGTGGTAAATAAAAAGTGTTTCTATTAGTTGTGAATTTAAAAACAATCTTGTGAAAAATCCGGCTACGAAATCTGAAACCGCCCACAAAATTCGTCAAGGCTACCCTCTCTAGCTTCGCTTCAACACTAGGAATCAAAGCTCCTTGTCAATTTCAAATTTCAATCTCTCCTTCATCTTTAATTTGCGACCGCTGTGATTATTGTATTTTTCTGATTTGTTATGTTTGTGTTTGGGAATGCGGCTGGTAGCGTGGGATGACACGGAATGATGGTGGCGGGTTGGCCGGGAGATTTTGGTGCTGTTTTTTAAGGAAAAATCATGGTTTCAAGTTTTTTTTTTTTTTTTTTCAGAGCTTGCAAAACATTCACATGTAAAATATTTAGAAATTGTTTTAATTAGACATATGTAGAAAGTTTTGCTCTTGTTCTATTATGGTATCAGTTGATATACAACTGATTTCATACGACTTGAGATTATTAAGTTGTTCTATACATCTCAACTTATGACCTATTAGATTACAAATTAATTTAAACTAATTACGTGATCTAGCCATCAAAACTAATACTCCCTCCGTCCAATTTTATTATGCTCACTTCTCCGGGCACGAGTTTTAATGAATATTGATTAGATTATGTATAAAAGAGATAAGTTGGGGGGTATGATGGGATGTTGTGGGGTCCAATTGTAGATAAAGTAATTGTTTATAAATAAAGTCAATGTCAATTTGAGTAAATAAAATTTGAAGGATAGAGATAAAATTGGACAACTCGAAAAGGAAAGTGGAAATAATAAAATTGGACGGATGGAGTAATATATTAACGAGTATCAGGGGTACTCAATAGGGTCAATCAGTTACATTATAAAATGACGTGAAGACTAAACTAAGCATAACCAAGCACTTAGCCAACGGGGACTAAGGCAAGGGCATCCCCTCTCACCGCTGCTTTTTATTATTACTGGCGAGGGCCTTAGCGTGCTGATCAATAGGGCCATTTCCGCTGGCCTATACGACGATGCAACAGTTGGAAGAAAGCGTATTCCCATCTCACATCTACAATATGCGGATGCCACAATTTTGGTAGGCGAAGCGACTACGAAAAACATTTGGGCGTTAGCTAGCTCAAATGCTTGTTGGTGAATTTTGAACAGCTTTCAGGTTTGAAGATCAATTTCTCCAAGTGCAATCTACTTGGAATTAATATGGATGCAGAAGTTGTGCACGAGGTGGCAACATTTGTCGGATGCCGGGTCGGGGGACTCCCGATGAATTTTCACGGCATTCAGGTGGGAATTAATCACGGTAGGACTGAGGCCTGAAAAGAGGTGGTGTAGAAGGTTAAAAACAAAATTAACTCTTGGGGGATTGTAATATCCCGGAATTTTATAATAATAGAAATTAATCCAATAAATGCATAAATTATTATATCAAAATTTTTTATAATATATAATGTATAGATACATACGTATACATTAATACAATAAATTATAGTGTTTCATTTCAATTTTTTGACCACCATTTTAATCACATGAGTTTTTATGAGAATTAAAGGAAATTAAAGTAATATAATTATTTATAACATTTCTAACTTACGTATGCTTTAATTCTTCACATGTAAAAATATGCTCCCTTTACTATTTAAAATCCTTATTAACAATAATTTATTTACATGTTAATTTTTGTAACCCCTCATTTAGTGGGAAAATGAAAAACATATTTCTCAATTATAGAAAATATTTTATATATATGCGTATGTGTATATATGTACAGTTGTAATGGTATCAAAAGTTTTTCATGCTACATGTATATATAATTAACTGCCTGACCCTCAATTTTCTTCTATGCATGCATGCGTTTTTAATTATGAACTTATTATGAGAATTTAAGTATTGTAACGGTAAGAATGTCTATTCATATGCATATATTTACTTCCTCTCATCAATGACCGATGCTATATATATATATGTGTGGTGTGTACGCAAGTGTGAAGTATATCAACCAATTCTCCCAAATATTATTTAGATTGAATATAGTTTGAAAGAAAACTCGACTATTTGCTATTCTATGTATCACACGGCTAGACGACGATAATTACGAGGCTTTTACGCATCATTTAATTTCCATGTTCAACTATCGAGGTGGGTTTTTACTTGCTTTAATCTCTACAGTGGTTGGAGGTGGGTTTTTACTTGCTTTAATCTCTACAGTGGTTGGTAGACCTCTATTGCAATGTTATTCTCTATTTAATGTTTTAGATAAATGTTTAAGTTAATGGTCTACTATGTTATTTCATTTCTATTGTTATTCTATTGGCAAAGTTATTATTCTATTGGCCAAGTTTATGGCAAAGTTATTATTCTATTGGCAAAGTTTATGGCAAAGTACGTTATATTGGCAAAGTTATCTAATAGCCAGGGGCTCCAAATGGGGTCCGGGACCGACGGGTCTTCGGGCGCGACCCGCCGTGCTCACCACGTGTGGGAATACCTTAGTCATTAATTTGGCTTTGGGAAGGTCCACAAACATGCGATGTCTACGTGTGGGAATACCTTAGTCATTAATTTGGCTTTGGGAAGGTCCACAAACATGCGATGAAGGATGAAGTTACAATGGCAAAGTTGGCAAAGTTACAATGGCAAAGTATATGTGGCAATGTGAATGTTATTTACTAAGTTGCAATTACTTGATTATTTATTTTTAGCATTAACTATTGAATGACTTAATCCCACTGAGTGTGCTTGCATGCTCACCCCAACAATTTACAATTTCAGGTTGAAGAGTTGATGGCGAGGAGTGGTGATGGGAGACGATGATCTATTTAAGAATAAAAGACTATTTGCACACATGTCTATTAAAATTAAGTTATGATTTTTATTATGAATGTTTTGTTAACAAGTTAGTCGTGAAATTCTTGATTTTATTACAACCGTTTCCGCTGCAATACTTAAAGTAATTTTAATTATATTAGCCATTGCGTCCCTTTATTTTAATTTTGTAAATTTAAGATTTAATTTTTGGCACGTTAAAATTAGTTATTTTAACTACTTTTTGAAAGGTCAATATTTTCGAATTTGGGGCGTGACAGGGACAGACATATATCTTTCGGTGATAGAATTACACTCCTCAATGCGGTTCTTGTCTCGTTGCCCATTTATTATTTATCCTTTTATCGAATTCCAAAGAAAAACTTGAGTGGTATAGTCAAACTGCAACAAAATTTTGTCTCATGGAATGATGTTTGTAGACCTAAGCCAGTCGGGGGACTTGGTGTTCGTAATCTTGATTTATTTAACAAATATCTTCTTGGCAGGTGGTCATGAAGAATACGGACGGAGCCTAACTCGTTGTGGGGAAAAATCCTGGACTCTAAATACGAACATGAACAATGCATCATGCTGGTGGAATATGATTCATGATCTATTCTTTGCCAATTCCTCCAGCCCTTGGTTAACTAAAATACATGAAAAATTGTAGGTGATGGCAGCAACACTCTCCTCTGGCTCAAGCACTGGTCGGACGAGCCTCACTTGAAAGACCGATTCCCCAGGCTCTTCACGATATGCTCTAATATCGAAGCAAGGATCAGTGAGTCAGGCGAGTGGGTAAACAATACCTGGACCTGGAATATATAGTAGAGAAGGGACCTTTTCTCTCGGGAAGAAGCTCACGCTGCAGAGCTCCTCAGCGCACTTGAGTCCATTAATTTGCAGCCTGTAACCCTTGATACATGGAGGTGGAAACTCACCGGGGACGGCATTTACAACGCGAAGTCAGCCTATGGGGGTCAAGATCTGCCGGCTCGAACCCAGCCCCTACCGGAGGACGCACTAGCAGCCTTTAGATCGTTATGGAATAAAATGACTCCCACCAAGTACTCAGGTTTAGCTTGGAAGGTGATTAGGGGACGGGTTGCAACACCAATCCTGAAACGAATAATGGTTAAAACCACTAAAATGTAAGGAAAAAAGACTCCACACTTTACCTCGAATCTCCTAAAAAATCTTATCTGGGGTAACATTCTCATTTGAAGATTCTACCATTTCAAGCATGCGAGTTGTATGCAAATATTTTCAGCGAATTTAGAATTTTCCGACAAAAAAAAAAGACTAAAACTAGAAAGAAAAAAAAAGACAAAAATTGTACGACCTAAGACAAATTTGAAAAGCAAAAACTTGAGAAAATTTCATTTTACGTCCTGTAACTTAGGCCTAATCTAATTTATATCCTTTATGTTTTTACTTTTTCGATTTCCGTCCTTTTTGGTCCAATTTATGTCCTTTCCGCCGGAAAATTTTAAAACTCACCGGAATGTGAGGAATAAATTGGGATTCCGGCCAAATAGTCCAATTTACGTCCTTTAAGTTTGAAAATTAAAATTTAATAATTAAAATTTTCTAAAAATTCCATTAAAGATTTAAAAAATCTAAAATATCATTAAAAATTCAAAAATTTCCTTAAAATTAAAAAATATAAAATATGTAAATAAAATTCAAAATATATCAATAAAATTTCGAAAAATATCATTACAAATTATAAAATGTTGTAAAACAAAAATAAAAAATTCTAAAATTTTGAAAATACAAAAAATAAAAAATTCTACAATTCAAAGAATGGAAAATGTGTAATTTAAAAATTAAGAAATTTAAAATCTCATTAAAAAATTTTAAAACTAAAAAAATCTAATTAATTTATTAAAAATGTGTAGATGAAAAATTACGAATTCTGAAAATCTAATAAGAATAATAAAAATTATTAACATTTCATTAAAAATCAAACTTGATTCATACTCGTCTGTCATTAAAGTTTTGCTCGAACTCCTAAAATTTTTGGGTCCCACGAGATTTTCCAACTCACCGTCGAGGTTGAGTGGAAGTTCCACACCTTGATCGATTTTGGAACCGTCCCAAATTCATTTTCACGATATTTTTAAAATTGTGGAATTTTTTATTTTAAACATTTTTAAAATTTTAATTTATAGATTTTATTATTTTTATGAGCTTTTAGAAAAAAAATTAAATTTACACAATTTCAGATTTTTTGAATTGTAGAAATTATAGATTTTTTTATTTTTATGAGTTTTTAGAAGAAAAAAAAAAATTACACATTTTCAGATTTTTTTGAATTGTAGAATTTATAAAAAAATATAGATTTTTTATATTTATTTTACACCATTTATAAGTTTTGAATGAGATTTTTTAATTTTTAATGATATTTTCATAATTTTTTAATTATTAATTTATAATTTTCAAACATAAAGGATGTAAATTGGACTATTTGACCGAATTTTCAATTTTCCGATGGATAGGACGTAAATTGGACCGAAAAGGATGTAAATTGGACACCCTAGGACGTAAATTGAAAATGTGAAAACTTAAAGGATATATTTTGGATTAGGCCTAAGTTACAGGACGTATAATGAAATTTTCTCCAAAAACTTAAAAGATAATCCGTAGAGAATTAAAGTATAAAAATTAAAAAAGAAATTCAACAAAAAGACGACAAAAGAAAATAATCAGTGTCCGTACCACGACAAAGATCCCCCAAGAGTTGTGTCAAAATAGTTAATTGACGGCTTGAATTCAAATGCATGTGGCAGCGCAAAAGAGAAACCCAAGGAGCGGCATACCAAAAAATGTACTTCACCGGATATATAGTTTGGATTGACTTCTAATATATATATTGTTACATTACAGTATATATAAGGCCAATATATGACCCTTAGAATCTATAAACCTAATGGTTACGAAACCAAGTGTATAATAAAATAGACGAAGCGTGATAGCTGCAGCGACTAGTTAGATGACCCTAGTATGATTATAAATTTGAATCATTTTTTAGTGAAAACAATTAAAGCTAGTACCTTTTAAAAATATAAAGATTTGAATTGCAGTGTACAACTATTAATACAAGTTTTTGACTATGTGACTGGATATATTAAAAGTTTTTTATAAGGAAATCATAAAAGAGAAAAAGAAAAAGGCATGCAAAAAGTTTTTTAAAGTATCGCCTCTCTATTCGTTAATATCGTTCATATAACTAGACCGAATCCAAAAACTTATTCCATTCATTTCGTAATTAATTTTACTTTTTTTTTTTAATATGGATATACCGAAATTAGTTTCACATTTATATTTCACCATGCTGGGCTTTTTGTGGTTTTACCCAACTAAATATTTTATCTCTTATCTTGTTTCATTTTTTGGTGTTTCACTAATATATATTTTATTTTATAAAATGTTATATTAAGAGATTTTTTTTTTCATCTTATCTCTCTATACCCTATAATACCAAACAGAAGCATAATAACCTATGTAGGGACACCTGTCTTATAAATAGGGCTAGCTTGAGCCTTGTAGTGATGCCAACACATTCCTTGTTTAGGGAAGTGACGTTATAAATTGGCCACATACACTCTCCATCTTCATCTTCATCTCCATCTTCATCTTCATCTTCATCTCTATTTTCATCTTCAATAATTTTCTTCCCCTTAACAGCCTCTTTCCAATTCTGCAATTCATTTTCCGTCGAAAAAACAAGTGTAGAGTGCTAGCTCCTAATTCTGGTTCTAAGTACTTGTAAATATTATATTTGTACTCCATAATTATTCAAACTATAGATGGCCGGAGTGTTGTGTATTCTGTTAGCTAGGGAAAGTGGGATCCTTCTTCATGTTGCTGTGATGAATATTGTCTTCTCCATCTTTCGTACTCATCAATAGATATTGGAACCTTATTAACATTAATTGGACACTTGAATATATATTCGAGAATGTCACATTTTTTACACATCCAAGACCTCCCTAGCTAGCTATTTCAACATTTATATGTTACTATTTGATTTAAAGATTGTGTGCATACTTGACATATAAACGTAATTAAGGTAACGACTTGGTCTTTGAATCGAATATCGAGAATTAAAAAGAAAACATGCAATATCCTAATATATCTCGGACCAAGTTAATTAAGAATCGCATATTCATTGAATTATTATAATCTGCCCTAAGATCCAAAGTCAATACACAATATGAGTCTACTTTCTTTATTTAATTATTTTTGTTGAAACCATAAAACTAGCTTGTTTCTTTAATATAACTTTCTAAAGAAAAAAGAAAAAAACAATCACTTTCTTACATGCCACTAAGCAGTAGTAATAAAGACTAGCTTTTTCGTCCGCGAGAGAAATCCAACTAACGCAGCTTAAGAACATCTTCAATGCACCCTTAAATAAGCAAATTAAAGTTGGTGTCAATTTACTACCATTCACTTTTTTGGGATAATGTGAAAATTGTATGTAGATTCTAATGTTCATCTTAATAATTCCAACTGGTAAATTCTATTATAAATGCATAAAATTAAATTCTTGATTATATCTTACAATGAAGAAAGAGTACGTAATTGCAAGAGAGGGAATGAGAGTTAGAGAGAGAAAGGGAGTGGAGTGGGTGAGGAGGAGCGGGGTAGTTCCTAGGATTAGCCACATTCATCCCTCCGAGCATTTTCCGGTGAGGCAGAAAGAACCCTTACGCCCCCCTTTCCCTAGGACAGATAACCAGTGGTTTTCTAGTGAGGACTATGCACTGAGAGAAAGAACCACATCCAGGCGCAGGGGAAAAACTCCGGAATGGCTTAGGAGGTTGGAGGCGTCCCCCATCACGTTCTTCTTCAGAAATTTCCCTTCTTCGGTCACCATTCCATTACCCTTGGACAGATTCAACAAGCTGGGGAAGGTGAGAGATATCTACATCTCCAAAAAGACAAACAGAAGGGGTGAGTCCTTTGTCTTTGCGCGTTTTTCCAACGATGGCAACTATCAAAAAAATAGAAGAAGGCCTGAATACTATCTGGTTCGAGTGTTATAAGCTTCTGACAAATCTATCCAAGTTCTCAAGAAACGACCCCTCATTCAGCAACCCTCCAAGGAGATTCGAGATTTCCTCCCCAAATAGGGTACAACTGGGAATTTCTTTTGCAGATACTGTTAAAAGAAAGCAATCTGCCCCCCTGCTGGAAAAAAGGGTCCCCCAAGAACAACCTCCCGCAGCCCCTCACAAGGTTATACAATCACCACTCCCGGCCCTAACCTTCGGCAGCGGAAGAAGCAACAAGAGGTTTTCCTTTCAAACCACCCCGGAAGAGAAGGCATGGACGGTTGGTGCCTACACGGGCTGCCTGAAACAGGATTTCGATTGGGATCTTCACAAAGAGGACTTGATGAGCGAATGCATCCATAAGATAAAGGTCACTCATCTGGGTGGAAATCTTGTGCTCCTAAAACCCAATGGGGATACCCCAATTGAGACAGAATTATTGGAACTCAAAGATTGATCAGCCTAGTGGTTCGACTCTATAGACGGCTGGGAACCGACCGACGTTAGTAATCAGCGGTCGGTTTGGATCAGATTATACGGGGCCCTATTCATGTTTGGAACACACGATTCTTTTAAAGGCTTGCGCTCCAATTTGGAAAATTGGTATCCATTGATCAACACACCGAGGAGGTATCCAGCCTCAGTTTTGCCAGGATTCGCATCCTCATCATGGAGCCGATCCTCACCAATGTATGCATTTCTCCTTGCATTGACGGAGTTGAGTTCCACATCAGGATCTGGGAAGAACCTGAAGAGTTGCTACTCCTCTCGGCGGAAGCGGTATCAGATTCAGAAGCATCCGACTCAGAGTCGGACGAAAAATGGGACGCGGTGGACGTAGTGCCATCATTCTTCGGCGACCTCGAAATACAGGCCCCGGACGCAGTAGACGGCGAATCGTGCAACGGGGACTCTCCCTCTTCCCCTATCGAGCCCCACAAATCATTCAATGCAGCCTCGACCGTTGTTCCAGACTCAACGGGTTCGGGAACATTCCCCTCAGAACGTGGGCCTGATATTAAATTCCATACACCCCTCTACCCGAACACTAATCCGCACCTCCAAACACATACACCCCCTACTAACCCTAACCCGCACCTCCAAACACATACACCCCCTACTAACCCTACTCTGTCTATTCAAACCCATACACTCCCCTCCCACAACCCTTATTCGACTAATGAAACCCCTCACCCTCACCCTAATCTGCCCCTTCTTCTCCATCATCTCGCGATCCCACAACAAGACTTCCATCTCCCCAACGGAACCACCAACACACTCTGGTGGCCCTGTGCAGTTGCCTTTTGCCCCCTCGCTCTCCTCTGATTCCCTCTCCCCCCCCCCCACCCGGCACTCCCCCATTCCATACCTAAAATCCCCCTAAGTGTGAAGAAGAGGCTGATTAGGGCTGAGTGGGAACTTTTCACTAGTGACTTGGCAGACAACGATGAATTTGAGTTGGAAAGAAGGCGAAGAGAATTTGAGTTGGAAAGAAGGCGAAGACAAAAAGTTTTTAGCATTAAAACTTATTTATACGAACGATTTTTGGTATCAAAATTAATCTTGATACCTGTATACAGTACTCCCCATTTTAAAGACCTCGTGTCATAAAAAGATTAATCAATAAAGTGGATAATGTGAAAAGGAAAGGTCAGTAAAAAAAATACATGTGTCTTATTTCTATCATTATTAATAGGGAAAATTGCACTTTTAATCCTGTAGGAATTTTTCAAAATCACTTTCGGTCCCGAGGTTTGTAAATGGTCCTATTTATTGCGGATTTGTACGGTAAGATATTTTTTAGATGGAAACCA
The DNA here is from genome assembly GCA_963675135.1 of Galeopsis tetrahit. Lineage (NCBI taxonomy): Eukaryota > Viridiplantae > Streptophyta > Magnoliopsida > Lamiales > Lamiaceae > Galeopsis > Galeopsis tetrahit. Next base: position 14,188,178 of record OY776131.1, read on the forward strand.
TTAGTTTTTTTATGGAAACCGTTAGTTGACCAAAAAATATTCCTAAAAAAGTAATTATAATTAAAAAATAAAAAATAAATTTAAAACTAATAATAAATTATACTTATAGAATTAAAAAATAAATAAATTCAATACAATTTAGAATATTAATTTTTTTACTAGAAGAAATCTCACTAAGTTATATAATTTGGATTTTTTTATAGAATCTAAATATTTTTTTTTAAATTCAAGAATTTGAATATAATTAAAAATCACAAAAAACATAATGTAATTTAAATTTAAATAAGTTTTGAAGAAATTTCTTGTATTAAAACTTTTTCTTTATTTTATCAACATTTCTTTCCTTACTTCCTCGAGCCTTGGTTCATTTTTTCCTTACTCCATTCTCTGAGACGCTCCTCCAAGGGGATATCATACGTCTTGTGGAAGATGAGAATTGTAGGATTTTTTAGCACTCGTACAACAGCATGGTAACCTGGTACGAGTTCATGAACCAAAACTTTCCATATTCCATCATTCTCAATGAAAAACATTTGATATCGATCAATGCTACCTATTCTTAATGTCATTTTTGTGTAATTTTCTTATGGTTGTTATTGGAAAAATTAAATTATATATGTGGCATTTTTTTTAAACATGTGGCACCAAATAAATTACTTGGCCATAACTCCCAAATTTGTTCGAGCGTGCGACTCACACATTCACATTTCTGGTGAGCGTGCGACTCACACATTCACACATTCAAATTTGTATGCCGTAAAACGTATTTCCAAAAGTGAACAGGTAAATGATTTTTTTTAATGTTGTTTTAGATGGAAATGACATATCTGCATTTTTTTAATCAACCAAAACATACAAGAAGAAAAAAAATTATCTTGCATAGATGGAAATGAAATTTCTGCATAATTTAGCTTTTAATTTTGTTTTCCATTTATATTTTTTTATTGTTGTGGCATATTTTTTTATTGGTGTGGCATTTTTTTTAAATGATTTAATTTTGAATCACCCATAACTTACCTAATTTTTTTTTATCTCGCACTCTCTCACACACTAGTACGTACAAAGGAGCTTTGAGTGAATTTGAGGTATATTCTTGATTTTTCAAGCAGTTTTAAAATTTCCATCTTCAATCCTTCTTCTGCTTGTGCTTAAGGTGAATTTTTCTAAAGGATGTGTTTACCTTAATCAATTGTCCAATTTTGACCCAATTTTTGCCGCAAAAAATAAAATCAACGTTGTTTCATGTCATTTTCCGACAAAAAATGGGGTTTTCAAGCAACTTTTCTTATGTGGGCACATGTGTTATTTTCATTAAATATTAACTATTATTATTTCATTTAAATATTTAGTTACCCTTTTTGTGTAATTTTTATTCATTATATTTAATACAATTGACTTTCGTGATCAATTTTCCGAAACATATGAATCCGTCTCATATACGCCTTCATCTAGAAAAAAATAAACTATGACAATTTACAGTTGTGTCATTTAATTCTCACCCAACTTATTACACTAATAATAACAGTACGTTTAATTGTAAAGTTCGCAAACGACACAACTCGAATAATTAAAGAGTGAAAGTGAAATTATTTTGTTGAAAACAAATTTCAATTCTATTTATGAAAGTGCATCTGGTGACAACTATTGTCCAACCGGAAAGTTCACGAACGACGGCTCGAGTAATTAAAGAGTGAAAGCGAAATTATCCTGAAGGGTCTTTTATTCAAAGCACATCCGATGACAACTATAATCTGATCGAAAATTTCTCGAACCATATCCCGAGTAATTAAAAAGTGAAAGTAAAGTTATCCCGAAGAAAGTTGCCTTTTTTTCCTTACTTCATTCTCTGAGACGCTCCTCCAAGGGGACAACATACGTGTTGTGGAAGATGGAAATTGTAGGATCTTTTAGCACTCGTACAACAACATGGTCACTTGGTACGAATTCATGAACCACAACTTTCCATATTTCATCTCTCTGAATGAAAAACACTTGATGTCATTCAATACCACCTATTTTTAATGTAATTTTTGTGCAATTTTTTTTAAGGTTGTTTTTGGAAAAAAAATTATGCTGCATTTTTTTTTTTAAATATGTCGCACCAATTAATTTACTTGGCCATACACTAATTTTTTAAATTTCTATGTATTTTATTAGTGTAGGTCTTTTGTGCCGTGCAACTCAAGTGCCAAAATTAAAAATTATTTTTAATATTGCGACCAAATCGAAAGTGTCTCAAAATGGATGTAATGGTAAAGTCAAGGAAAATGAGTTGCGTCTTTGACATAAACAAAACAATGCATTCAAATGTGAAAATTGAATTTGAGCTTTTTATGTTCAATGAAACATTCTCAAAGCATATAATCTTTAGTTCAAACGAGCAATTTTTTTAATAGGTTTGGGGCAGAAAACACCAGCACGCACCTACCCTCTCTCATTCCATGATTGGTGCATAAATGTCAAAAAGAGTATTTTCAAAAGTTAACACCTAAATGATTTATTTTTTAATCACCCAAAACTTACAAAACGAAAAAAAAAAAAACAAAATTATCTCGCACAGATGCAAATGTCATTTTTGTGTAATTTTTTTTAATGTAGTGTTTGCATAAAATAAGTTATGTGTCATTTGTTTAAAACATTTGGCACCAAATAAGTAACTAGGTCGAAGCTCCCAAATTTTTTCGGGCGTGCGACTCACACATTCACATATCTGGTGAGAAGGTAAAAAGGACCAAAAACGTGTTTCCAAAAGTGAATGCGTAGAGGATTTTTTTTTTTTTTGAATAACCCAAAACATACAAGAATGATTTTTTTTTCGTCTTGCATAGATAGAAATGACATTTCTGCATAATTTTTTTTTGGACATATAGTAGTAGTAAACTTTTTTCCTTGTATTGGTAATACTTTGGCCTTATAGATAAATTTAACTTATATACTACATTGGAGTTCCATCTCATATATGAGTCCGTCTCACATATGCCTTTATCTAGAAGAAAATAAACTATGACAATTTACAGTTGTGTCATTTAATTCTCACCCAACTTATTACATTAATAATTAAGTACGTTTGGAAAGTTCGCAAACGACACAGCTCGAATAATTAAAAAGTAAAAGTGAAATTAATTTTTGAAACCTTTTTATAAATATTTTCTAAAAACAAATTTTCAATTCTATTTATTAAAGTGCATGTGGCGACAACTATTGTCCAACGGGAAAGTTCACAAACGACGGCTCGAGTAATTAAAAAGTGAAAGCGAAATTATCCTGAAGGATCTGTTATTCAAAGCACATCCGATAACAACAATAATCCTATCTAAAATTTCTCGAACCTTTTTTCCCTTACTTCATTCTCTGAGACGCTCCTCCAAGGGGACAACATACGTGTACGAATTCATGAACCACAACTTTCCATATTTCATCTCTCTGAATGAAAAACACTTGATGTCACTCAATACCACCTATTTTTAATGTAATTTTTGTGCAATTTTTTTTAAGGTTTTCTTGGAAAAAAAATATATGCGGCTTTTTTTTTTTTTTTTTTTAAATATGTGGCACCAAATAAGTTACTTGGCCATACCTCCCAGTTTTTTAGAGTGTGGGCCTCAGACATTCACATTTCTGGTGAGTTAGTAAAAGAGGACCAAAATTGTATGCCCTAAAACGTATTTTCAAAAGTGAACGCGTAGATGATTTTTTTTTCCGAATCACCCAAAACATACAAGACAATATTTTTTTTTATCTAGCATACATGGAAATGACATTTCTCTACATAATATTTTTTTATGTGGATTTTTTATTTAAAACGTGGTGGCACCAACTAAACAACATGGCCGGAGCTCCCAATTTTTTTCCAGCGTATGACTCACACTATCACATTTCCGGTTAGTTGGTCAAAAATAACTAAATTTTGTGCGCCCTAAGACGTAGTTAAGCATTATACAAATAAGTCATCAACATTCAAAATATATAAATACATAGATATTTCATTTAAATCTAAACATTATACAAATAATTCATCAACATTTAAAATATTCTAGAAGACTAGAAATAAAACCAAGTAGTATATTTATGTCTGCATATTCAATCACAAAAGTCAATGGTATTAAAGAAATGAAAATTATGAAAAAATGAATAAACTAACTTTGAATGTATGCTTTATAACGCCATATGAATACATAAAGACTCCAAAGGTGAGCAGACATTGAGATGGAAATTAATGAGATTAATAAATAAGGAAAACAAAAATAACTCTTTAATATTTTGCACATGACAATCAATGCACGCATTTGAACCGAAATAAAGATTTGCACAAAAAGAAAAAAGTTTTTAGCATCAAAACTTATTTATACATAGAGTTTTGGTATAAAAATTATTCTTGATACCTGTATACAGTACTCCCCATTTTAAAGACCTCGTATCATAAAAAGATTAATCAATAAAGCGGATAATGTGAAAGGTAAAGGTAGGTAAAAAAAATTCATGTGTTTAATTTCTATCATTATTAATATGAACTTTTTCTTTATTTTATCTACATTTTTTTTTCCTACTTCCTCGAGCCTTGGTTCCTTTTTTCCTTACTCCATTCTCTGAGACGCTCCTCCAAGGGGATATCATGGAAGATGATAATTTTTAGCACCTGGTACGAGTTCATGAACCAAAACTTTCAATATTCCATCATTCTCAATGAAACACATTTGATATCAATCAATGCTACCTATTTTTAATGTCATTTTTGTGTAATTTTATTATGCTTGTTTTTGGAAAAAATAAATTATATATGTGGCATTTTTTTAAACATGTCGCACCAAATAAATTACTTGGCCATAGCTCCCAAATTTGTTTGAGCGGGCGACTCACACATTCACATTTCTAGTGAGTTGGTAACAAAGGATGAAAATTGTATGCCGTAAAACGTATTTCCAAAAGTGAACGTGTAAAGGATTTTTTTTAAATGTTGTTTTAGATGGAAATGACATTTCTGCATTTTTTAATCACCCAAAACATACAAGATGGAAATGAAATTTCTGCATAATTTTGTTTTTAATGTTGTTTTCTATATATATATATATATATATATATATTTTTTTTTTTTTTTGATGTGGCATTTTTTTTTAAAACATGTAGAACCAACTAAACAACTTGGCCGGAGCTCCCAAATATTTTTCAGCGTGTGACACAAACTCACATTTCCTGTTAGTTGGTCAAAAAAGACTAAATTTTTGTGCGCCCTATGACGTATTTCCCAAAGTGAACACTTAAATGATTTAATTTTGAATCACCCATAACTTACCCGAATTTTTTATTTTTTCTTATCTCGCACTCTCTCACACACTAGTACGTACAAAGGAGCTTTGAGTGAGTTTCCAAGGTATATTCTTGATTTTTCAAGCAGTTTTAAATTATCTATCTTCAATCCTTCTTCTGCTTGTGCTTAAGGGGAATTTTTATAAAGGATGCGTTTACCTTAATCAATTGTCCAATTTTGACCCAATTTTATGTGGGCACATGTGTTATTTTCATTAAATATAACTATTATTATTTCATTTAAATATTTAATTACCCTTTTTGTGTAATTTTTATTCATTTAATACAATTGACTTTCGTAATCAATTTTCCAAAACATAAAATACAACTTGCTTTAATTTCGGGATTTTTTTTTTTTTGTGTGTGAATGGTACTGATGAACTATTTGTATAAATGTGCTTATATGAAAGAACAATTATGTGTTTTTTTTAACGTAGTTTCTGGAATTTTTGATTTTTTTAATTGGAAAAAATATTATTTTATTAACGAAGTTTCTAGAATTTTTGTATGTTACTCTTTCTAATGACTTATTTTTATGTCTACGATGGAGCAATTCCCGTGCGTAATTCAGGGAAATTCTTTAACTACTATACTTCAGGGAAATTCTTTAACTACTATACAAGATCTGCTATTAGCAATGTTCCCAACTGGCACATCAACATAATCAAGATATAATCTCTAACAATTTCTTACATGATTCCCAAATTCAGCAAGAGATGACTTTGGAGGCTTTTCTAGATTCTTATACCCAATCGCCAATGCCTTGTAACGTATGGCCTATCAACGAGCCTGGATTTGCATTCAATTCTGCGCAGAGCCCAATTCGATTCAGATTCTTACCAAAGGGCACTTTCAAGCCACGTACAATTTAATTATGTGAGTCGGGAGAACGAGCTAGTAAGAAGCAGCACTTGGCAAGTACCTTAGGTTCTACGAGCTTATACGATAGACAAGTACAAACTCTTGTTCATGATTCACTTGGACAACAAAGAATCGATATCAACCAACAGAAACAAGAGATTTAAGATTCTAATATACAACCAACAGATTCTGCATCCAGCTAGTAAGAAGCAAAACTTGGAATATCGTGCAGGTTCTACGAACTTATACAACCAACAGATTCTGCATCCAGCTGATTCCAATGTTAGAGGATTTCGTTTGCAGACGCCGAAACAGCTTGTACTCAATTTTGATCCAACAAAAGTTTGCACTTTCGATTTAGTCGCTATATTAAAAATATTGTTAATTTTGGCACTTGAATTGCACGGCACAAAAAGCCTACTCTAAAAAAAGTTCAACTAAATTATTAAATTACACAGATATTTATGCATTTGCATCCAAGAACATGGCAATCATTTTTTTTCCAGTTTTTGAAATGAAATATGTAAAATATAACTCAATTGCACCAAAAACATTGTTAAACTTCATCTTCAATGTCTTCTTGCTTCAGTATTCTAGAGGGTACATTGCAGTTTTGGTCCAATGAATTTTTTTTAAAAACCATTTTGGTCCCATTTTATGCAAACACGATTCCAACCGTTATCTTTCTAACAGTTTATGTTAACTTACAAAATTCAATACTAAAATTAATTAATTATTTAATCAAATGATTTATGAATTACAAATTAATTATAAAACTATATATAATTTGAATATAATTATAAAATACATAAGTTGATTTTTCAACTAAATAACAGTTTAACGTATAATCTGATTTTTTTTAAATATATATAATCTGAATATAATTTTAAAATACAAAAATATCAAATCAAATGAAATAATATTTTATGTATAATTTGAAAATTAAAATATTATGTATAGAACATGCATATAATTCAACCAGACAAAATATAAAACAAAAATCAATCCTAACAATATTTTTTTATATAAAATTGTGTACTGAATAAAATTTCAAAATGCAATATTTTTATTATAAAATCATAAAATTTATCAAATAGAATAAAAAATATCAGTTACGTATTAATTTAACGGGCCTCCCCTGCTTTTATGCCTGCAGTCGCCGCCTTGATTCCATCCTTGTCGCCAACTTGCTGCCACTCGCCAAAATTGAATCTATCTCTCAAAATTTTATCTCACAAATCGAGCCCTCTCATACCAAATAAAACAAATTGCTGGATGTGGTAAATAAAAAGTGTTTCTATTAGTTGTGAATTTAAAAACAATCTTGTGAAAAATCCGGCTACGAAATCTGAAACCGCCCACAAAATTCGTCAAGGCTACCCTCTCTAGCTTCGCTTCAACACAAGGAATCAAAGCTCCTTGTCAATTTCAAATTTCAATCTCTCCTTCATCTTTAATTTGCGACCGCTGTGATTATTGTATTTTTCTGATTTGTTATGTTTGTGTTTGGGAATGCGGCTGGTAGCGTGGGATGACATGGAATGATGGTGGCGGGTTGGCCGGGAGATTTTGGTGCTGTTTTTTAAGGAAAAATCATGGTTTCAAGTTTTTTTTTTATTTTTTTCAGAGCTTGCAAAACATTCACATGTAAAATATTTAGAAATTGTTTTAATTAGACATATGTAGAAAGTTTTGCTCTTGTTCTATTATGGTATCAGTTGATATACAACTGATTTCATACGACTTGAGATTATTAAGTTGTTCTATACATCTCAACTTATGACCTATTAGATTACAAATTAATTTAAACTAATTACGTGATCTAGCCATCAAAACTAATACTCCCTCCGTCCAATTTTATTATGCTCACTTCTCCGGGCACGAGTTTTAATGAATATTGATTAGATTATGTATAAAGGAGATAAGTTGGGGGGTATGATGGGATGTTGTGGGGTCCAATTGTAGATAAAGTAATTGTTTATAAATAAAGTCAATGTCAATTTGAGTAAATAAAATTTGAAGGATAGAGATAAAATTGGACAACTCGAAAAGGAAAGTGGAAATAATAAAATTGGACGGATGGAGTAATATATTAACGAGTATCAGGGGTACTCAATAGGGTCAATCAGTTACATTATAAAATGACGTGAAGACTAAACTAAGCATAACCAAGCACTTAGCCAACGGGGACTAAGGCAAGGGCATCCCCTCTCACCGCTGCTTTTTATTATTACTGGCGAGGGCCTTAGCGTGCTGATCAATAGGGCCATTTCCGCTGGCCTATACGACGATGCAACAGTTGGAAGAAAGCGTATTCCCATCTCACATCTACAATATGCGGATGCCACAATTTTGGTAGGCGAAGCGACTACGAAAAACATTTGGGCGTTAGCTAGCTCAAATGCTTGTTGGTGAATTTTGAACAGCTTTCAGGTTTGAAGATCAATTTCTCCAAGTGCAATCTACTTGGAATTAATATGGATGCAGAAGTTGTGCACGAGGTGGCAACATTTGTCGGATGCCGGGTCGGGGGACTCCCAATGAATTTCCACGACATTCAGGTGGGAATTAATCACGGTAGGACTGAGGCCTGAAAAGAGGTGGTGTAGAAGGTTAAAAACAAAATTAACTCTTGGGGGATTGTAATATCCCGGAATTTTATAATAATAGAAATTAATCCAATAAATGCATAAATTATTATATCAAAAAAATTTATAATATATAATGTATAGATACATACGTATACATTAATACAATAAATTATAGTGTTTCATTTCAATTTTTTGACCACCATTTTAATCACATGAGTTTTTATGAGAATTAAAGGAAATTAAAGTAATATAATTATTTATAACATTTCTAACTTACGTATGCTTTAATTCTTCACATGTAAAAATATGCTCCCTTTACTATTTAAAATCCTTATTAACAATAATTTATTTACATGTTAATTTTTGTAACCCCTCATTTAGTGGGAAAATGAAAAACATATTTCTCAATTATAGAAAATATTTTATATATATGCGTATGTGTATATATGTACAGTTGTAATGGTATCAAAAGTTTTTCATGCTACATGTATATATAATTAACTGCCTGACCCTCAATTTTCTTCTATGCATGCATGCGTTTTTAATTATGAACTTATTATGAGAATTTAAGTATTGTAACGGTAAGAATGTCTATTCATATGCATATATTTACTTCCTCTCATCAATGACCGATGCTATATATATATATGTGTGGTGTGTACGCAAGTGTGAAGTATATCAACCAATTCTCCCAAATATTATTTAGATTGAATATAGTTTGAAAGAAAACTCGACTATTTGCTATTCTATGTATCACACGGCTAGACGACGATAATTACGAGGCTTTTACGCATCATTTAATTTCCATGTTCAACTATCGAGGTGGGTTTTTACTTGCTTTAATCTCTACCGTGGTTGGTAGAGCTCTATTGCAATGTTATTCTCTATTTAATGTTTTAGATAAATGTTTAAGTTAATTGTCTACTATGTGATTTCATTTCTATTGTTATTCTATTGGCAAAGTTATTATTCTATTGGCAAAGTTTATTGCAAAGTTATTATTCTATTGGCAAAGTTTATGGCAAAGTACGTTATATTGGCAAAGTTATCTAATAGCCAGGGGCTCCAAATGGGGTCCGGGACCGACGGGTCTTCGGGCGCGACCCGCCGTGCTCACCACGTGTGGGAATACCTTAGTCATTAATTTGGCTTTGGGAAGGTCCACAAACATGCGATGAAGGATGAAGTTACAATGGCAAAGTTGGCAAAGTTACAATGGCAAGGTATATGTGGCAATGTGAATGTTATTTACTAAGTTGCAATTACTTGATTATTTATTTTTAGCATTAACTATTGAATGACTTAATCCCACTGAGTGTGCTTGCATGCTCACCCCAACAATTTACAATTTCAGGTTGAAGAGTTGATGGCGAGGAGTGGTGATGGGACACGATGATCTATTTAAAAATAAAAGACTATTTGCACACATGTCTATTAAAATTAAGTTATGATTTTTATTATGAATGTTTTGTTAACAAGTTAGTCGTGAAATTCTTGATTTTATTACAACCGTTTCCGCTGCAATACTTAAAGTAATTTTAATTATATTAGACATTGCGTCCCTTTATTTTAATGTTGTAAATTTAAGATTTAATTTTTGGCACGTTAAAATTAGTTATTTTAACTACTTTTTGAAATGTCAATATTTTCGAATTTGGGGCTTGACAGGGACAGACATATATCTTTCGGTGATAGAATTACACTCCTCAATGCGGTTCTTGTCTCGTTGCCCATTTATTATTTATCCTTTTATCGAATTCCAAAGAAAAACTTGAGTGGTATAGTCAAACTGCAACAAAATTTTGTCTAATGGAATGATGTTTGTAGACCTAAGCCAGTCGGGGGACTTGGTGTTCGTAATCTTGATTTATTTAACAAATATCTTCTTGACAGGTGGTCATGAAGAATACGGACGGAGCCTAACTCATTGTGGGGAAAAATCCTGGACTCTAAATACGAACATGAACAATGCATCATGCTGGTGGAATATGATTCATGATCTATTCTTTGCCAATTCCTCCAGCCCTTGGTTAACTAAAATACATGAAAAATTGTAGGTGATGGCAGCAACACTCTCCTCTGGCTCAAGCACTGGTCGGACGAGCCTCACTTGAAAGACCGATTCCCCAGGCTCTTCACGATATGCTCTAATATCGAAGCAAGGATCAGTGAGTCAGGCGAGTGGGTAAACAATACCTGGACCTGGAATATATAGTAGAGAAGGGGCCTTTTCTCTCGGGAATAAGCTCACGCTGCAGAGCTTCCTCGTTTTTTGCAGCCTGTAACCCTTGATACATGGAGGTGGAAACTCACCGGGGACGGCATTTACAACGCGAAGTCAGCCTATGGGGGTCAAGATCTGCCGGCTCGAACCCAGCCCCTACCGGAGGACGCACTAGCAGCCTTTAGATCGTTATGGAATAAAATGACTCCCACCAAGTACTCAGGTTTAGCTTGGAAGGTGATTAGGGGACGGGTTGCAACACCAATCCTGAAACGAATAATGGTTAAAACCACTAAAATGTAAGGAAAAAAGACTCCATACTTTACCTCGAATCTCCTAAAAAATCTTATCTGGGGTAACATTCTCATTTGAAGATTCTACCATTTTTAAATGGCAAAAACTTGTGTGAGACCGTCTCATGGATAAAGATCTGTGAGACAAATCCTTTTTAACCCATATTTTAAAATTTTGGATATTGTTGAAGTTGTAGCTAACATATCCTTAGCCCATATATAAGGATATATAATTGAAACAACAATCACATTCCAGAATTTTGCCCAAAGCTCGTGCCACCAACAAATTATCGATAAGATAATGCCCAGGAAAACTTTCCACGCTAAAATTTTCACTTTACTACACTACTGCCTTCCAAATAGTTTTCGGTGGGCTCAGTCGAGCTCCCTTTGATAAAACGTGTCCGCATTTTTTGCTGTCCACGGGCTCGGCCGTGCTGGGTCGATTTCCATCCCAGGCCGGGCTTGGTCGTGCACGCTAATTTCCTTTGCTCTTTGTTACGAGGTCAACCTCCTGGGATAGTGGGCTCGGTCGAGCCCTTCCCTTGCCTTTCCTCGACTCGGCCGAGTTTCTAACTCGGTCGTGCATTCCCACTCTTGTTTGGCTCATATATTTTGATCCGGGGATCCGATCGACTTGATTCTTGTTTCATTACAACCCTCTCTTTGATATCTTTCATGTGGTCCATCCTTTTGATTAATCCATCAGCATAATCTTTCGTGATTTGCTTCAAAACACATCGTTTTACCTAAAAATCAAGCAAAAATGATTGCGTATCAAAATTTCGACAATTAAACTACAATCACACGATTCTTGCAAGCGTAGAACGACATTTAAAACATAATTCATCCAAAAATTCAAGCAATCTCACGACAAATCAGTTGCCTTCATCCATGAATGTGTAAGTGTTAGAAAATCTATCTCAATTGTTGGTGGTCAACTATGAACACGACTAGTCAACTCATAGGTCTTCCGTGTGCCTAGTCTTAGGTTTTAGACATGCACTTCAAAGAATCGAACCACGTACCTCCAAGTTTAAATAAGGGATTCATTCTAAACCCTGATACCACATTTGCGGAATTGGGCAGATCACCAAAGCCATTTTTTGCTTTCTTTATGTTTGTGTTGGGGTATAGGCTAGGATTAGCCGGCAGATCACACTTGGGTTGACTGGTCTATGGAAGTCCCGTGGGTTGACTGGTCGCGTCCACGGTTGACCACCAACAACATTCACCATTTTGCATTCACACTCTACCTGGAAACGCATAGACAAAAATGAAGAGTGAATGCAAATTATCTTCTACATAATATTGAATATTTATATTTTAAATACATGTAAGGACAATCTATGATCGTTAATAAAATCTACAGTTGATTAAATAAGAGATAACGACAAAATTATTAGGGTAAAAAATTAAATCAAATGTATCTCTCTTGATATAGTTTGGATTGACTTCTACTATAGATTCTTAGTTATAATATAGTACACGTAACAACAATCTATGACCGTTAAAATCTATAAAACTATAACGATTATTAATAAAAGATAATCACTATATTTTTTTTAAATTCAAGAATTCGATATAATGTACCACTAGATGTAGTTTGGATTGCCTATCGTAATTTTCCTTTTAAAACGGCTTTAGGATTGCCTATCGTAATTTTCCTTTTAAAACAAGATAGATTACTTGCTCAAATTTTCATATTTTTATCGTATATTTTTTTATCAGCTTTTTTTTAATATGCGGACAAATAAAACAAAATAATCCACTTACCATGTACTACTTTGTCCATGGAAAGTGTGCTCACATTTTTAGCACATATTTGAAGAAGTAGATAAAGTAAAATTGTTGTGAGACATAAAGTAATTGTTTCCATTATTTTAAGAAGCACGGGTCGGGCTGTGTTAGTTATGCAGATCCATCGGCCATTTCATATTTGGAGACTTTGACTGGAAAACACAATTAATGGAGTCTATACCGATTCTTGAAGATTTATTTCCATACTACAAATTATTAAATTTCCTTTAATTGCATAATAAATTAGTTCCAACTTCCAAGTTTATTGTTTTCTTCCTTTATTATTTTGCAGCATTTGGAAAGCCTAACACGATTGAAGGTTAATTACAATATTTAAATCCCATGTAGGGCTCGCTTTGTTAAAATGATTAAAATTAACGAGATTTATATCTCTTGGCAATTGAAAGACATATATAAATTATTATCAACGTTCATTTGCCTGTTCGTGAATATTGTTTGATGGCTTTTGTTGTTCATCGGTTAACCTGGTGCATTTCTGGTACAAGTTCTTGAGGTGATACAATATAGTATATTTAATTTCATTTTGCATGCTATAATGTAGGTTCACAAGTTCATTGATTTTTGTGAGTTTTAGTCATTAGTTTCAGTTTTATTGTCAAATCTATACAGTAAGTGGTTAGCCATTAACATCGATTTTATTTATGTCAGTGTTAAATGTCAATCAGAATTCAGTTTTAGGCCTGGAAGGAATGCTCATACGGTGTTGAGGGTGATAAGGAGGAGTTTTGCAGGGTATTTGTGGTATATAAGGGGTGATTTGAGTACATTTTTTGATGGAATGAAGGTCGGAATGGTGATCGGTGCTCTGATGAGGGACGTTAGGGATAAGAAGGTGATTGATTTGATAAAGGCTTTGTTAAAACCATCGGTTGTTACGAGCAGGGTTGATGATGGAAAGAAGAAAAAGGAAACGAAACGAAACGAAAGTACCAGAAGAAGAGAGTTTTGGCTGATGAAGCCTGATCCATATTGGTTGGAAACCTTTTCCGGTTTTGCTCCAGAGGAGGCTGAGATTCATCCTTCGTGGGGTCATTATGGAAAATCGATTGGGGTAGTTCTTAGGGAGTGGAGTGGGTTTAGCCAATCTAAAAAAATATATATATAAAATTTTAAAATCTAAAGATAATAAACTGTCTCATCTTCATATGAAAATTAATTAAACACAGATTCTCCAAACACATAAATCTGAAAAAATGTACAATAAAATCATTATTTTCCAGAGCCCCTAAATATTTTACTCCGTAATATTTTTTAAAGGATTGAAATTGAACATTTGGCCCGAGCCCCTAAATCTTTTCAAGCATGCGAGTTGTATGCAAATATTTTCAGCGAATTTAGAATTTTCCGACAAAAAAAAAAGACTAAAACTAGAAAGAAAAAAAAAGACCAAAATTGTACGACCTAAGACAAATTTGAAAAGCAAAAACTTGAGAAAATTTCATTTTACGTCCTGTAACTTAGGCCTAATCTAATTTATATCCTTTATGTTTTTACTTTTTCGATTTCCGTCCTTTTTTGTCCAATTTATGTCCTTTCCGCCGGAAAATTTTAAAACTCACCGGAATGTGAGGAATAAATTGGGATTCCGGCCAAATAGTCCAATTTACGTCCTTTAAGTTTGAAAATTAAAATTTAATAATTAAAATTTTCTAAAAATTCCATTAAAGATTTAAAAAATCTAAAATATCATTAAAAATTCAAAAATCTCCTTAAAATTAAAAAATATAAAATATGTAAATAAAATTCAAAATATATCAATAAAATTTCGAAAAATATCATTACAAATTATAAAATGTCGTAAAACAAAAATAAAAAATTCTAAAATTTTGAAAATACAAAAAATAAAAAATTCTACAATTCAAAGAATGGAAAATGTGTAATTTAAAAATTAAGAAATTCAAAATCTCATTAAAAAATTTTAAAACTAAAAAAATCTAATTAATTTATTAAAAATGTGTAGATGAAAAATTACTAATTCTGAAAATCTAATAAGAATAATAAAAATTATTAACATTTCATTAAAAATCAAACTTGATTCATACTCGTCTGTCATTAAAGTTTTGCTCGAACTCCTAAAATTTTTGGGTCCCACGAGATTTTCCAACTCACCGTCGAGGTTGAGTGGAAGTTCCACACCTTGATCGATTTTGGAACCGTCCCAAATTCATTTTCACGATATTTTTAAAATTGTGGAATTTTTTATTTTAAACATTTTTAAAATTTTAATTTATAGATTTTATTATTTTTATGAGCTTTTAGAAAAAAAAATTAAATTTACACAATTTCAGATTTTTTGAATTGTAGAAATTATAGATTTTTTTATTTTTATGAGTTTTTAGAAGAAAAATTTTTTTTACACATTTTCAGATTTTTTTGAATTGTAGAATTTATAAAAAAATATAGATTTTTTATATTTATTTTACACCATTTATAAGTTTTGAATGAGATTTTTTAATTTTTAATGATATTTTCATAATTTTTTAATTATTAATTTATAATTTTCAAACATAAAGGATGTAAATTGGACTATTTGACCGAATTTTCAATTTTCCGATGGATAGGACGTAAATTGGACCGAAAAGGATGTAAATTGGACACCCTAGGACGTAAATTGAAAATGTGAAAACTTAAAGGATATATTTTGGATTAGGCCTAAGTTACAGGACGTATAATGAAATTTTCTCCAAAAACTTAAAAGATAATCCGTAGAGAATTAAAGTATAAAAATTAAAAAAGAAATTCAACAAAAAGACGACAAAAGAAAATAATCAGTGTCCGTACCACGACAAAGATCCCCCAAGAGTTGTGTCAAAATAGTTAATTGACGGCTTGAATTCAAATGCATGTGGCAGCGCAAAAGAGAAACCCAAGGAGCGGCATACCAAAAAATGTACTTCACCGGATATATAGTTTGGATTGACTTCTAATATATATATTGTTACATTACAGTATATATAAGGCCAATATATGACCCTTAGAATCTATAAACCTAATGGTTACGAAACCAAGTGTATAATAAAATAGACGAAGCGTGATAGCTGCAGCGACTAGTTAGATGACCCTAGTATGATTATAAATTTGAATCATTTTTTAGTGAAAACAATTAAAGCTAGTACCTTTTAAAAATATAAAGATTTGAATTGCAGTGTACAACTATTAATACAAGTTTTTGACTATGTGACTGGATATATTAAAAGTTTTTTATAAGGAAATCATAAAAGAGAAAAAGAAAAAGGCATGCAAAAAGTTTTTTAAAGTATCGCCTCTCTATTCGTTAATATCGTTCATATAACTAGACCGAATCCAAAAACTTATTCCATTCATTTCGTAATTAATTTTACTTTTTTTTTTTAATATGGATATACCGAAATTAGTTTCACATTTATATTTCACCATGCTGGGCTTTTTGTGGTTTTACCCAACTAAATATTTTATCTCTTATCTTGTTTCATTTTTTGGTGTTTCACTAATATATATTTTATTTTATAAAATGTTATATTAAGAGATTTTTTTTTTCATCTTATCTCTCTATACCCTATAATACCAAACAGAAGCATAATAACCTATGTAGGGACACCTGTCTTATAAATAGGGCTAGCTTGAGCCTTGTAGTGATGCCAACACATTCCTTGTTTAGGGAAGTGACGTTATAAATTGGCCACATACACTCTTCATCTTCATCTTCATCTCCATCTTCATCTTCATCTTCATCTCTATTTTCATCTTCAATAATTTTCTTCCCCTTAACAGCCTCTTTCCAATTCTGCAATTCATTTTCCGTCGAAAAAACAAGTGTAGAGTGCTAGCTCCTAATTCTGGTTCTAAGTACTTGTAAATATTATATTTGTACTCCATAATTATTCAAACTATAGATGGCCGGAGTGTTGTGTATTCTGTTAGCTAGGGAAAGTGGGATCCTTCTTCATGTTGCTGTGATGAATATTGTCTTCTCCATCTTTCGTACTCATCAATAGATATTGGAACCTTATTAACATTAATTGGACACTTGAATATATATTCGAGAATGTCACATTTTTTACACATCCAAGACCTCCCTAGCTAGCTATTTCAACATTTATATGTTACTATTTGATTTAAAGATTGTGTGCATACTTGACATATAAACGTAATTAAGGTAACGACTTGGTCTTTGAATCGAATATCGAGAATTAAAAAGAAAACATGCAATATCCTAATATATCTCGGACCAAGTTAATTAAGAATCGCATATTCATTGAATTATTATAATCTGCCCTAAGATCCAAAGTCAATACACAATATGAGTCTACTTTCTTTATTTAATTATTTTTGTTGAAACCATAAAACTAGCTTGTTTCTTTAATATAACTTTCTAAAGAAAAAAGAAAAAAACAATCACTTTCTTACATGCCACTAAGCAGTAGTAATAAAGACTAGCTTTTTCGTCCGCGAGAGAAATCCAACTAACGCAGCTTAAGAACATCTTCAATGCACCCTTAAATAAGCAAATTAAAGTTGGTGTCAATTTACTACCATTCACTTTTTTGGGATAATGTGAAAATTGTATGTAGATTCTAATGTTCATCTTAATAATTCCAACTGGTAAATTCTATTATAAATGCATAAAATTAAATTCTTGATTATATCTTACAATGAAGAAAGAGTAATTCCAAGAGAGGGAATGAGAGTTAGAGAGAGAAAGGGAGTGGAGTGGGTGAGGAGGAGCGGGGTAGTTCCTAGGATTAGCCACATTCATCCCTCCGAGCATTTTCCGGTGAGGCAGAAAGAACCCTTACGCCCCCCTTTCCCTAGGACAGATAACCAGTGGTCTTCTAGTGAGGACTATGCACTGAGAGAAAGAACCACATCCAGGCGCAGGGGAAAAACTCCGGAATGGCTTAGGAGGTTGGAGGCGTCCCCCAACACGTTCTTCTTCAGAAATTTCCCTTCTTCGGTCACCATTCCATTACCCTTGGACAGATTCAACAAGCTGGGGAAGGTGAGAGATATCTACATCTCCAAAAAGACAAACAGAAGGGGTGCGTCCTTTGTCTTTGCGCGTTTTTCCAACGATGGCAACTATCAAAAAAATAGAAGAAGGCCTGAATACTATCTGGTTCGAGTGTTATAAGCTTCTGACAAATCTATCCAAGTTCTCAAGAAACGACCCCTCATTCAGCAACCCTCCAAGGAGATTCGAGATTTCCTCCCCAAATAGGGTACAACTGGGAATTTCTTTTGCAGATACTGTTAAAAGAAAGCAATCTGCCCCCCTGCTGGAAAAAAGGGTCCCCCAAGAACAACCTCCCGCAGCCCCTCACAAGGTTATACAATCACCACTCCCGGCCCTAACCTTCGGCAGCGGAAGAAGCAACAAGAGGTTTTCCTTTCAAACCACCCCGGAAGAGAAGGCATGGACGGTTGGTGCCTACACGGGCTGCCTGAAACAGGATTTCGATTGGGATCTTCACAAAGAGGACTTGATGAGCGAATGCATCCATAAGATAAAGGTCACTCATCTGGGTGGAAATCTTGTGCTCCTAAAACCCAATGGGGATACCCCAATTGAGACAGAATTATTGGAACTCAAAGATTGATCAGCCTAGTGGTTCGACTCTATAGACGGCTGGGAACCGACCGACGTTAGTAATCAGCGGTCGGTTTGGATCAGATTATACGGGGCCCTATTCATGTTTGGAACACACGATTCTTTTAAAGGCTTGCGCTCCAATTTGGAAAATTGGTATCCATTGATCAACACACCGAGGAGGTATCCAGCCTCAGTTTTGCCAGGATTCGCATCCTCATCATGGAGCCGATCCTCACCAATGTATGCATTTCTCCTTGCATTGACGGAGTTGAGTTCCACATCAGGATCTGGGAAGAACCTGAAGAGTTGCTACTCCTCTCGGCGGAAGCGGTATCAGATTCAGAAGCATCCGACTCAGAGTCGGACGAAAAATGGGACGCGGTGGACGTAGTGCCATCATTCTTCGGTGACCTCGAAATACAGGCCCCGGACGCAGTAGACGGCGAATCGTGCAACGGGGACTCTCCCTCTTCCCCTATCGAGCCCCACAAATCATTCAATGCAGCCTCGACCGTTGTGCCAGACTCAACGGGTTCGGGAACATTCCCCTCAGAACGTGGGCCTGATATTAAATTCCATACACCCCTCTACCCGAACACTAATCCGCACCTCCAAACACATACACCCCCTACTAACCCTAACCCGCACCTCCAAACACATACACCCCCTACTAACCCTAACCCGCACCTCCAAACACATACACCCCCTACTAACCCTACTCTGTCTATTCAAACCCATACACTCCCCTCCCACAACCCTTATTCGACTAATGAAACCCCTCACCCTCACCCTAATCTGCCCCTTCTTCTCCATCATCTCGCGATCCCACAACAAGACTTCCATCTCCCCAACGGAACCACCAACACACTCTGGTGGCCCTGTGCAGTTGCCTTTTGCCCCCTCGCTCTCCTCTGATTCCCTCTCCCCCCCCCCACCCGGCACTCCCCCATTCCATACCTAAAATCCCCCTAAGTGTGAAGAAGAGGCTGATTAGGGCTGAGTGGGAACTTTTCACTAGTGACTTGGCAGACAACGATGAATTTGAGTTGGAAAGAAGGCGAAGAGAATTTGAGTTGGAAAGAAGGCGAAGACAAAAAGTTTTTAGCATTAAAACTTATTTATACGAACGATTTTTGGTATCAAAATTAATCTTGATACCTGTATACAGTACTCCCCATTTTAAAGACCTCGTGTCATAAAAAGATTAATCAATAAAGTGGATAATGTGAAAAGGAAAGGTCAGTAAAAAAAATACATGTGTCTTATTTCTATCATTATTAATAGGGAAAATTGCACTTTTAATCCTGTAGGAATTTTTCAAAATCACTTTCGGTCCCGAGGTTTGTAAATGGTCCTATTTATTGCGGATTTGTACGGTAAGATATTTTTTAGATGGAAACCATTAGTTTTTTTATGGAAACCGTTAGTTGACCAAAAAATATTCCTAAAAAAGTAATTATAATTAAAAAATAAAAAATAAATTTAAAACTAATAATAAATTATACTTATAGAATTAAAAAATAAATAAATTCAATACAATTTGGAATATTAATTTTTTTACTAGAAGAAATCTCACTAAGTTATATAATTTGGATTTTTTTATAGAATCTAAATATTTTTTTTTAAATTCAAGAATTTGAATATAATTAAAAATCACAAAAAACATAATGTAATTTAAATTTAAATAAGTTTTGAAGAAATTTCTTGTATTAAAACTTTTTCTTTATTTTATCAACATTTCTTTTCTTACTTCCTCGAGCCTTGGTTCATTTTTTCCTTACTCCATTCTCTGAGACGCTCCTCCAAGGGGATATCATACGTCTTGTGGAAGATGAGAATTGTAGGATTTTTTAGCACTCGTACAACAACATGGTAACCTGGTACGAGTTCATGAACCAAAACTTTCCATATTCCATCATTCTCAATGAAAAACATTTGATATCGATCAATGCTACCTATTCTTAATGTCATTTTTGTGTAATTTTCTTATGGTTGTTATTGGAAAAATTAAATTATATATGTGGCATTTTTTTTAAACATGTGGCACCAAATAAATTACTTGGCCATAACTCCCAAATTTGTTTGAGCGTGCGACTCACACATTCACATTTCTGGTGAGCGTGCGACTCACACATTCACACATTCAAATTTGTATGCCGTAAAACGTATTTCCAAAAGTGAACAGGTAAATGATTTTTTTTAATGTTGTTTTAGATGGAAATGACATATCTGCATTTTTTTAATCAACCAAAACATACAAGAAGAAAAAAAATTATCTTGCATAGATGGAAATGAAATTTCTGCATAATTTAGCTTTTAATTTTGTTTTCCATTTATATTTTTTTATTGTTGTGGCATTTTTTTTTATTGCTGTGGCATTTTTTTTAAATGATTTAATTTTGAATCACCCATAACTTACCTAATTTTTTTTTATCTCGCACTCTCTCACACACTAGTACGTACAAAGGAGCTTTGAGTGAATTTGAGGTATATTCTTGATTTTTCAAGCAGTTTTAAAATTTCCATCTTCAATCCTTCTTCTGCTTGTGCTTAAGGTGAATTTTTCTAAAGGATGTGTTTACCTTAATCAATTGTCCAATTTTGACCCAATTTTTGCCGCAAAAAATAAAATCAACGTTGTTTCATGTCATTTTCCGACAAAAAATGGGGTTTTCAAGCAACTTTTCTTATGTGGGCACATGTGTTATTTTCATTAAATATTAACTATTATTATTTCATTTAAATATTTAGTTACCCTTTTTGTGTAATTTTTATTCATTATATTTAATACAATTGACTTTCGTGATCAATTTTCCGAAACATATGAATCCGTCTCATATACGCCTTCATCTAGAAAAAAATAAACTATGACAATTTACAGTTGTGTCATTTAATTCTCACCCAACTTATTACACTAATAATAACAGTACGTTTAATTGTAAAGTTCGCAAACGACACAACTCGAATAATTAAAGAGTGAAAGTGAAATTATTTTGTTGAAACCTTTTTATAAATATTTTTTAAAAACAAATTTCAATTCTATTTATGAAAGTGCATCTGGTGACAACTATTGTCCAACCGGAAAGTTCACGAACGATGAAATTATTTTGTTGAAACCTTTTTATAAATATTTTTTAAACATGTCGCACCAAATAAATTACTTGGCCATAGCTCCCAAATTTGTTTGAGCGGGCGACTCACACATTCACATTTCTAGTGAGTTGGTAACAAAGGATGAAAATTGTATGCCGTAAAACGTATTTCCAAAAGTGAACGTGTAAAGGATTTTTTTTAAATGTTGTTTTAGATGGAAATGACATTTCTGCATTTTTTAATCACCCAAAACATACAAGATGGAAATGAAATTTCTGCATAATTTTGTTTTTAATGTGGTTTTCTATATATATATATATATATATATTTTTTTTTTTTTTTTTTTGATGTGGCATTTTTTTTTAAAACATGTAGAACCAACTAAACAACTTGGCCGGAGCTCCCAAATATTTTTCAGCGTGTGACACAAACTCACATTTCCGGTTAGTTGGTCAAAAAAGACTAAATTTTTGTGCGCCCTATGACGTATTTCCCAAAGTGAACACTTAAATGATTTAATTTTGAATCACCCATAACTTACCCGAATTTTTTATTTTTTCTTATCTCGCACTCTCTCACACACTAGTACGTACAAAGGAGCTTTGAGTGAGTTTCCAAGGTATATTCTTGATTTTTCAAGCAGTTTTAAATTATCTATCTTCAATCCTTCTTCTGCTTGTGCTTAAGGGGAATTTTTATAAAGGATGCGTTTACCTTAATCAATTGTCCAATTTTGACCCAATTTTATGTGGGCACATGTGTTATTTTCATTAAATATAACTATTATTATTTCATTTAAATATTTAATTACCCTTTTTGTGTAATTTTTATTCATTTAATACAATTGACTTTCGTGATCAATTTTCCAAAACATAAAATACAACTTGCTTTAATTTCGGGATTTTTTTTTTTTTGTGTGTGAATGGTACTGATGAACTATTTGTATAAATGTGCTTATATGAAAGAACAATTATGTGTTTTTTTTAACGTAGTTTCTGGAATTTTTGATTTTTTTAATTGGAAAAAATATTATTTTATTAACGAAGTTTCTAGAATTTTTGTATGTTACTCTTTCTAATGACTTATTTTTATGTCTACGATGGAGCAATTCCCGTGCGTAATTCAGGGAAATTCTTTAACTACTATACTTCAGGGAAATTCTTTAACTACTATACAAGATCTGCTATTAGCAATGTTCCCAACTGGCACATCAACATAATCAAGATATAATCTCTAACAATTTCTTACATGATTCCCAAATTCAGCAAGAGATGACTTTGGAGGCTTTTCTAGATTCTTATACCCAATCGCCAATGCCTTGTAACGTATGGCCTATCAACGAGCCTGGATTTGCATTCAATTCTGCGCAGAGCCCAATTCGATTCAGATTCTTACCAAAGGGCACTTTCAAGCCACGTACAATTTAATTATGTGAGTCGGGAGAACGAGCTAGTAAGAAGCAGCACTTGGCAAGTACCTTAGGTTCTACGAGCTTATACGATAGACAAGTACAAACTCTTGTTCATGATTCACTTGGACAACAAAGAATCGATATCAACCAACAGAAACAAGAGATTTAAGATTCTAATATACAACCAACAGATTCTGCATCCAGCTAGTAAGAAGCAAAACTTGGAATATCGTGCAGGTTCTACGAACTTATACAACCAACAGATTCTGCATCCAGCTGATTCCAATGTTAGAGGATTTCGTTTGCAGACGCCGAAACAGCTTGTACTCAATTTTGATCCAACAAAAGTTTGCACTTTCGATTTAGTCGCTATATTAAAAATATTGTTAATTTTGGCACTTGAATTGCACGGCACAAAAAGCCTACTCTAAAAAAAGTTCAACTAAATTATTAAATTACACAGATATTTATGCATTTGCATCCAAGAACATGGCAATCATTTTTTTTCCAGTTTTTGAAATGAAATATGTAAAATATAACTCAATTGCACCAAAAACATTGTTAAACTTCATCTTCAATGTCTTCTTGCTTCAGTATTCTAGAGGGTACATTGCAGTTTTGGTCCAATGAATTTTTTTTAAAAACCATTTTGGTCCCATTTTATGCAAACACGATTCCAACCGTTATCTTTCTAACAGTTTATGTTAACTTACAAAATTCAATACTAAAATTAATTAATTATTTAATCAAATGATTTATGAATTACAAATTAATTATAAAACTATATATAATTTGAATATAATTATAAAATACATAAGTTGATTTTTCAACTAAATAACAGTTTAACGTATAATCTGATTTTTTTTAAATATATATAATCTGAATATAATTTTAAAATACAAAAATATCAAATCAAATGAAATAATATTTTATGTATAATTTGAAAATTAAAATATTATGTATAGAACATGCATATAATTCAACCAGACAAAATATAAAACAAAAATCAATCCTAACAATATTTTTTTATATAAAATTGTGTACTGAATAAAATTTCAAAATGCAATATTTTTATTATAAAATCATAAAATTTATCAAATAGAATAAAAAATATCAGTTACGTATTAATTTAACGGGCCTCCCCTGCTTTTATGCCTGCAGTCGCCGCCTTGATTCCATCCTTGTCGCCAACTTGCTGCCACTCGCCAAAATTGAATCTATCTCTCAAAATTTTATCTCACAAATCGAGCCCTCTCATACCAAATAAAACAAATTGCTGGATGTGGTAAATAAAAAGTGTTTCTATTAGTTGTGAATTTAAAAACAATCTTGTGAAAAATCCGGCTACGAAATCTGAAACCGCCCACAAAATTCGTCAAGGCTACCCTCTCTAGCTTCGCTTCAACACAAGGAATCAAAGCTCCTTGTCAATTTCAAATTTCAATCTCTCCTTCATCTTTAATTTGCGACCGCTGTGATTATTGTATTTTTCTGATTTGTTATGTTTGTGTTTGGGAATGCGGCTGGTAGCGTGGGATGACATGGAATGATGGTGGCGGGTTGGCCGGGAGATTTTGGTGCTGTTTTTTAAGGAAAAATCATGGTTTCAAGTTTTTTTTTTATTTTTTTCAGAGCTTGCAAAACATTCACATGTAAAATATTTAGAAATTGTTTTAATTAGACATATGTAGAAAGTTTTGCTCTTGTTCTATTATGGTATCAGTTGATATACAACTGATTTCATACGACTTGAGATTATTAAGTTGTTCTATACATCTCAACTTATGACCTATTAGATTACAAATTAATTTAAACTAATTACGTGATCTAGCCATCAAAACTAATACTCCCTCCGTCCAATTTTATTATGCTCACTTCTCCGGGCACGAGTTTTAATGAATATTGATTAGATTATGTATAAAAGAGATAAGTTGGGGGGTATGATGGGATGTTGTGGGGTCCAATTGTAGATAAAGTAATTGTTTATAAATAAAGTCAATGTCAATTTGAGTAAATAAAATTTGAAGGATAGAGATAAAATTGGACAACTCGAAAAGGAAAGTGGAAATAATAAAATTGGACGGATGGAGTAATATATTAACGAGTATCAGGGGTACTCAATAGGGTCAATCAGTTACATTATAAAATGACGTGAAGACTAAACTAAGCATAACCAAGCACTTAGCCAACGGGGACTAAGGCAAGGGCATCCCCTCTCACCGCTGCTTTTTATTATTACTGGCGAGGGCCTTAGCGTGCTGATCAATAGGGCCATTTCCGCTGGCCTATACGACGATGCAACAGTTGGAAGAAAGCGTATTCCCATCTCACATCTACAATATGCGGATGCCACAATTTTGGTAGGCGAAGCGACTACGAAAAACATTTGGGCGTTAGCTAGCTCAAATGCTTGTTGGTGAATTTTGAACAGCTTTCAGGTTTGAAGATCAATTTCTCCAAGTGCAATCTACTTGGAATTAATATGGATGCAGAAGTTGTGCACGAGGTGGCAACATTTGTCGGATGCCGGGTCGGGGGACTCCCAATGAATTTCCACGACATTCAGGTGGGAATTAATCACGGTAGGACTGAGGCCTGAAAAGAGGTGGTGTAGAAGGTTAAAAACAAAATTAACTCTTGGGGGATTGTAATATCCCGGAATTTTATAATAATAGAAATTAATCCAATAAATGCATAAATTATTATATCAAAAAATTTTATAATATATAATGTATAGATACATACGTATACATTAATACAATAAATTATAGTGTTTCATTTCAATTTTTTGACCACCATTTTAATCACATGAGTTTTTATGAGAATTAAAGGAAATTAAAGTAATATAATTATTTATAACATTTCTAACTTACGTATGCTTTAATTCTTCACATGTAAAAATATGCTCCCTTTACTATTTAAAATCCTTATTAACAATAATTTATTTACATGTTAATTTTTGTAACCCCTCATTTAGTGGGAAAATGAAAAACATATTTCTCAATTATAGAAAATATTTTATATATATGCGTATGTGTATATATGTACAGTTGTAATGGTATCAAAAGTTTTTCATGCTACATGTATATATAATTAACTGCCTGACCCTCAATTTTCTTCTATGCATGCATGCGTTTTTAATTATGAACTTATTATGAGAATTTAAGTATTGTAACGGTAAGAATGTCTATTCATATGCATATATTTACTTCCTCTCATCAATGACCGATGCTATATATATATATGTGTGGTGTGTACGCAAGTGTGAAGTATATCAACCAATTCTCCCAAATATTATTTAGATTGAATATAGTTTGAAAGAAAACTCGACTATTTGCTATTCTATGTATCACACGGCTAGACGACGATAATTACGAGGCTTTTACGCATCATTTAATTTCCATGTTCAACTATCGAGGTGGGTTTTTACTTGCTTTAATCTCTACAGTGGTTGGTAGAGCTCTATTGCAATGTTATTCTCTATTTAATGTTTTAGATAAATGTTTAAGTTAATTGTCTACTATGAGATTTCATTTCTATTGTTATTCTATTGGCAAAGTTATTATTCTATTGGCAAAGTTTATTGCAAAGTTATTATTCTATTGGCAAAGTTTATGGCAAAGTACGTTATATTGGCAAAGTTATCTAATAGCCAGGGGCTCCAAATGGGGTCCGGGACCGACGGGTCTTCGGGCGCGACCCGCCGTGCTCACCACGTGTGGGAATACCTTAGTCATTAATTTGGCTTTGGGAAGGTCCACAAACATGCGATGAAGGATGAAGTTACAATGGCAAAGTTGGCAAAGTTACAATGGCAAGGTATATGTGGCAATGTGAATGTTATTTACTAAGTTGCAATTACTTGATTATTTATTTTTAGCATTAACTATTGAATGACTTAATCCCACTGAGTGTGCTTGCATGCTCACCCCAACAATTTACAATTTCAGGTTGAAGAGTTGATGGCGAGGAGTGGTGATGGGACACGATGATCTATTTAAAAATAAAAGACTATTTGCACACATGTCTATTAAAATTAAGTTATGATTTTTATTATGAATGTTTTGTTAACAAGTTAGTCGTGAAATTCTTGATTTTATTACAACCGTTTCCGCTGCAATACTTAAAGTAATTTTAATTATATTAGACATTGCGTCCCTTTATTTTAATGTTGTAAATTTAAGATTTAATTTTTGGCACGTTAAAATTAGTTATTTTAACTACTTTTTGAAATGTCAATATTTTCGAATTTGGGGCTTGACAGGGACAGACATATATCTTTCGGTGATAGAATTACACTCCTCAATGCGGTTCTTGTCTCGTTGCCCATTTATTATTTATCCTTTTATCGAATTCCAAAGAAAAACTTGAGTGGTATAGTCAAACTGCAACAAAATTTTGTCTAATGGAATGATGTTTGTAGACCTAAGCCAGTCGGGGGACTTGGTGTTCGTAATCTTGATTTATTTAACAAATATCTTCTTGACAGGTGGTCATGAAGAATACGGACGGAGCCTAACTCATTGTGGGGAAAAATCCTGGACTCTAAATACGAACATGAACAATGCATCATGCTGGTGGAATATGATTCATGATCTATTCTTTGCCAATTCCTCCAGCCCTTGGTTAACTAAAATACATGAAAAATTGTAGGTGATGGCAGCAACACTCTCCTCTGGCTCAAGCACTGGTCGGACGAGCCTCACTTGAAAGACCGATTCCCCAGGCTCTTCACGATATGCTCTAATATCGAAGCAAGGATCAGTGAGTCAGGCGAGTGGGTAAACAATACCTGGACCTGGAATATATAGTAGAGAAGGGGCCTTTTCTCTCGGGAATAAGCTCACGCTGCAGAGCTTCCTCGTTTTTTGCAGCCTGTAACCCTTGATACATGGAGGTGGAAACTCACCGGGGACGGCATTTACAACGCGAAGTCAGCCTATGGGGGTCAAGATCTGCCGGCTCGAACCCAGCCCCTACCGGAGGACGCACTAGCAGCCTTTAGATCGTTATGGAATAAAATGACTCCCACCAAGTACTCAGGTTTAGCTTGGAAGGTGATTAGGGGACGGGTTGCAACACCAATCCTGAAACGAATAATGGTTAAAACCACTAAAATGTAAGGAAAAAAGACTCCATACTTTACCTCGAATCTCCTAAAAAATCTTATCTGGGGTAACATTCTCATTTGAAGATTCTACCATTTTTAAATGGCAAAAACTTGTGTGAGACCGTCTCATGGATAAAGATCTGTGAGACAAATCCTTTTTAACCCATATTTTAAAATTTTGGATATTGTTGAAGTTGTAGCTAACATATCCTTAGCCCATATATAAGGATATATAATTGAAACAACAATCACATTCCAGAATTTTGCCCAAAGCTCGTGCCACCAACAAATTATCGATAAGATAATGCCCAGGAAAACTTTCCACGCTAAAATTTTCACTTTACTACACTACTGCCTTCCAAATAGTTTTCGGTGGGCTCAGTCGAGCTCCCTTTGATAAAACGTGTCCGCATTTTTTGCTGTCCACGGGCTCGGCCGTGCTGGGTCGATTTCCATCCCAGGCCGGGCTTGGTCGTGCACGCTAATTTCCTTTGCTCTTTGTTACGAGGTCAACCTCCTGGGATAGTGGGCTCGGTCGAGCCCTTCCCTTGCCTTTCCTCGACTCGGCCGAGTTTCTAACTCGGTCGTGCATTCCCACTCTTGTTTGGCTCATATATTTTGATCCGGGGATCCGATCGACTTGATTCTTGTTTCATTACAACCCTCTCTTTGATATCTTTCATGTGGTCCATCCTTTTGATTAATCCATCAGCATAATCTTTCGTGATTTGCTTCAAAACACATCGTTTTACCTAAAAATCAAGCAAAAATGATTGCGTATCAAAATTTCGACAATTAAACTACAATCACACGATTCTTGCAAGCGTAGAACGACATTTAAAACATAATTCATCCAAAAATTCAAGCAATCTCACGACAAATCAGTTGCCTTCATCCATGAATGTGTAAGTGTTAGAAAATCTATCTCAATTGTTGGTGGTCAACTATGAACACGACTAGTCAACTCATAGGTCTTCCGTGTGCCTAGTCTTAGGTTTTAGACATGCACTTCAAAGAATCGAACCACGTACCTCCAAGTTTAAATAAGGGATTCATTCTAAACCCTGATACCACATTTGCGGAATTGGGCAGATCACCAAAGCCATTTTTTGCTTTCTTTATGTTTGTGTTGGGGTATAGGCTAGGATTAGCCGGCAGATCACACTTGGGTTGACTGGTCTATGGAAGTCCCGTGGGTTGACTGGTCGCGTCCACGGTTGACCACCAACAACATTCACCATTTTGCATTCACACTCTACCTGGAAACGCATAGACAAAAATGAAGAGTGAATGCAAATTATCTTCTACATAATATTGAATATTTATATTTTAAATACATGTAAGGACAATCTATGATCGTTAATAAAATCTACAGTTGATTAAATAAGAGATAACGACAAAATTATTAGGGTAAAAAATTAAATCAAATGTATCTCTCTTGATATAGTTTGGATTGACTTCTACTATAGATTCTTAGTTATAATATAGTACACGTAACAACAATCTATGACCGTTAAAATCTATAAAACTATAACGATTATTAATAAAAGATAATCACTATATTTTTTTTAAATTCAAGAATTCGATATAATGTACCACTAGATGTAGTTTGGATTGCCTATCGTAATTTTCCTTTTAAAACGGCTTTAGGATTGCCTATCGTAATTTTCCTTTTAAAACAAGATAGATTACTTGCTCAAATTTTCATATTTTTATCGTATATTTTTTTATCAGCTTTTTTTTAATATGCGGACAAATAAAACAAAATAATCCACTTACCATGTACTACTTTGTCCATGGAAAGTGTGCTCACATTTTTAGCACATATTTGAAGAAGTAGATAAAGTAAAATTGTTGTGAGACATAAAGTAATTGTTTCCATTATTTTAAGAAGCACGGGTCGGGCTGTGTTAGTTATGCAGATCCATCGGCCATTTCATATTTGGAGACTTTGACTGGAAAACACAATTAATGGAGTCTATACCGATTCTTGAAGATTTATTTCCATACTACAAATTATTAAATTTCCTTTAATTGCATAATAAATTAGTTCCAACTTCCAAGTTTATTGTTTTCTTCCTTTATTATTTTGCAGCATTTGGAAAGCCTAACACGATTGAAGGTTAATTACACTATTTAAATCCCATGTAGGGCTCGCTTTGTTAAAATGATTAAAATTAACGAGATTTATATCTCTTGGCAATTGAAAGACATATATAAATTATTATCAACGTTCATTTGCCTGTTCGTGAATATTGTTTGATGGCTTTTGTTGTTCATCGGTTAACCTGGTGCATTTCTGGTACAAGTTCTTGAGGTGATACAATATAGTATATTTAATTTCATTTTGCATGCTATAATGTAGGTTCACAAGTTCATTGATTTTTGTGAGTTTTAGTCATTAGTTTCAGTTTTATTGTCAAATCTATACAGTAAGTGGTTAGCCATTAACATCGATTTTATTTATGTCAGTGTTAAATGTCAATCAGAATTCAGTTTTAGGCCTGGAAGGAATGCTCATACGGTGTTGAGGGTGATAAGGAGGAGTTTTGCAGGGTATTTGTGGTATATAAGGGGTGATTTGAGTACATTTTTTGATGGAATGAAGGTCGGAATGGTGATCGGTGCTCTGATGAGGGACGTTAGGGATAAGAAGGTGATTGATTTGATAAAGGCTTTGTTAAAACCATCGGTTGTTACGAGCAGGGTTGATGATGGAAAGAAGAAAAAGGAAACGAAACGAAAGTACCAGAAGAAGAGAGTTTTGGCTGATGAAGCCTGATCCATATTGGTTGGAAACCTTTTCCGGTTTTGCTCCAGAGGAGGCTGAGATTCATCCTTCGTGGGGTCATTATGGAAAATCGATTGGGGTAGTTCTTAGGGAGTGGAGTGGGTTTAGCCAATCTAAAAAAATATATATATAAAATTTTAAAATCTAAAGATAATAAACTGTCTCATCTTCATATGAAAATTAATTAAACACAGATTCTCCAAACACATAAATCTGAAAAAATGTACAATAAAATCATTATTTTCCAGAGCCCCTAAATATTTTACTCCGTAATATTTTTTAAAGGATTGAAATTGAACATTTGGCCCGAGCCCCTAAATCTTTTCAAGCATGCGAGTTGTATGCAAATATTTTCAGCGAATTTAGAATTTTCCGACAAAAAAAAAAGACTAAAACTAGAAAGAAAAAAAAAGACCAATATTGTACGACCTAAGACAAATTTGAAAAGCAAAAACTTGAGAAAATTTCATTTTACGTCCTGTAACTTAGGCCTAATCTAATTTATATCCTTTATGTTTTTACTTTTTCGATTTCCGTCCTTTTTGGTCCAATTTATGTCCTTTCCGCCGGAAAATTTTAAAACTCACCGGAATGTGAGGAATAAATTGGGATTCCGGCCAAATAGTCCAATTTACGTCCTTTAAGTTTGAAAATTAAAATTTAATAATTAAAATTTTCTAAAAATTCCATTAAAGATTTAAAAAATCTAAAATATCATTAAAAATTCAAAAATCTCCTTAAAATTAAAAAATATAAAATATGTAAATAAAATTCAAAATATATCAATAAAATTTCGAAAAATATCATTACAAATTATAAAATGTCGTAAAACAAAAATAAAAAATTCTAAAATTTTGAAAATACAAAAAATAAAAAATTCTACAATTCAAAGAATGGAAAATGTGTAATTTAAAAATTAAGAAATTCAAAATCTCATTAAAAAATTTTAAAACTAAAAAAATCTAATTAATTTATTAAAAATGTGTAGATGAAAAATTACTAATTCTGAAAATCTAATAAGAATAATAAAAATTATTAACATTTCATTAAAAATCAAACTTGATTCATACTCGTCTGTCATTAAAGTTTTGCTCGAACTCCTAAAATTTTTGGGTCCCACGAGATTTTCCAACTCACCGTCGAGGTTGAGTGGAAGTTCCACACCTTGATCGATTTTGGAACCGTCCCAAATTCATTTTCACGATATTTTTAAAATTGTGGAATTTTTTATTTTAAACATTTTTAAAATTTTAATTTATAGATTTTATTATTTTTATGAGCTTTTAGAAAAAAAAATTAAATTTACACAATTTCAGATTTTTTGAATTGTAGAAATTATAGATTTTTTTATTTTTATGAGTTTTTAGAAGAAAAATTTTTTTTACACATTTTCAGATTTTTTTGAATTGTAGAATTTATAAAAAAATATAGATTTTTTATATTTATTTTACACCATTTATAAGTTTTGAATGAGATTTTTTAATTTTTAATGATATTTTCATAATTTTTTAATTATTAATTTATAATTTTCAAACATAAAGGATGTAAATTGGACTATTTGACCGAATTTTCAATTTTCCGATGGATAGGACGTAAATTGGACCGAAAAGGATGTAAATTGGACACCCTAGGACGTAAATTGAAAATGTGAAAACTTAAAGGATATATTTTGGATTAGGCCTAAGTTACAGGACGTATAATGAAATTTTCTCCAAAAACTTAAAAGATAATCCGTAGAGAATTAAAGTATAAAAATTAAAAAAGAAATTCAACAAAAAGACGACAAAAGAAAATAATCAGTGTCCGTACCACGACAAAGATCCCCCAAGAGTTGTGTCAAAATAGTTAATTGACGGCTTGAATTCAAATGCATGTGGCAGCGCAAAAGAGAAACCCAAGGAGCGGCATACCAAAAAATGTACTTCACCGGATATATAGTTTGGATTGACTTCTAATATATATATTGTTACATTACAGTATATATAAGGCCAATATATGACCCTTAGAATCTATAAACCTAATGGTTACGAAACCAAGTGTATAATAAAATAGACGAAGCGTGATAGCTGCAGCGACTAGTTAGATGACCCTAGTATGATTATAAATTTGAATCATTTTTTAGTGAAAACAATTAAAGCTAGTACCTTTTAAAAATATAAAGATTTGAATTGCAGTGTACAACTATTAATACAAGTTTTTGACTATGTGACTGGATATATTAAAAGTTTTTTATAAGGAAATCATAAAAGAGAAAAAGAAAAAGGCATGCAAAAAGTTTTTTAAAGTATCGCCTCTCTATTCGTTAATATCGTTCATATAACTAGACCGAATCCAAAAACTTATTCCATTCATTTCGTAATTAATTTTACTTTTTTTTTTTAATATGGATATACCGAAATTAGTTTCACATTTATATTTCACCATGCTGGGCTTTTTGTGGTTTTACCCAACTAAATATTTTATCTCTTATCTTGTTTCATTTTTTGGTGTTTCACTAATATATATTTTATTTTATAAAATGTTATATTAAGAGATTTTTTTTTTCATCTTATCTCTCTATACCCTATAATACCAAACAGAAGCATAATAACCTATGTAGGGACACCTGTCTTATAAATAGGGCTAGCTTGAGCCTTGTAGTGATGCCAACACATTCCTTGTTTAGGGAAGTGACGTTATAAATTGGCCACATACACTCTCCATCTTCATCTTCATCTCCATCTTCATCTTCATCTTCATCTCTATTTTCATCTTCAATAATTTTCTTCCCCTTAACAGCCTCTTTCCAATTCTGCAATTCATTTTCCGTCGAAAAAAACAAGTGTAGAGTGCTAGCTCCTAATTCTGGTTCTAAGTACTTGTAAATATTATATTTGTACTCCATAATTATTCAAACTATAGATGGCCGGAGTGTTGTGTATTCTGTTAGCTAGGGAAAGTGGGATCCTTCTTCATGTTGCTGTGATGAATATTGTCTTCTCCATCTTTCGTACTCATCAATAGATATTGGAACCTTATTAACATTAATTGGACACTTGAATATATATTCGAGAATGTCACATTTTTTACACATCCAAGACCTCCCTAGCTAGCTATTTCAACATTTATATGTTACTATTTGATTTAAAGATTGTGTGCATACTTGACATATAAACGTAATTAAGGTAACGACTTGGTCTTTGAATCGAATATCGAGAATTAAAAAGAAAACATGCAATATCCTAATATATCTCGGACCAAGTTAATTAAGAATCGCATATTCATTGAATTATTATAATCTGCCCTAAGATCCAAAGTCAATACACAATATGAGTCTACTTTCTTTATTTAATTATTTTTGTTGAAACCATAAAACTAGCTTGTTTCTTTAATATAACTTTCTAAAGAAAAAAGAAAAAAACAATCACTTTCTTACATGCCACTAAGCAGTAGTAATAAAGACTAGCTTTTTCGTCCGCGAGAGAAATCCAACTAACGCAGCTTAAGAACATCTTCAATGCACCCTTAAATAAGCAAATTAAAGTTGGTGTCAATTTACTACCATTCACTTTTTTGGGATAATGTGAAAATTGTATGTAGATTCTAATGTTCATCTTAATAATTCCAACTGGTAAATTCTATTATAAATGCATAAAATTAAATTCTTGATTATATCTTACAATGAAGAAAGAGTAATTGCAAGAGAGGGAATGAGAGTTAGAGAGAGAAAGGGAGTGGAGTGGGTGAGGAGGAGCGGGGTAGTTCCTAGGATTAGCCACATTCATCCCTCCGAGCATTTTCCGGTGAGGCAGAAAGAACCCTTACGCCCCCCTTTCCCTAGGACAGATAACCAGTGGTCTTCTAGTGAGGACTATGCACTGAGAGAAAGAACCACATCCAGGCGCAGGGGAAAAACTCCGGAATGGCTTAGGAGGTTGGAGGCGTCCCCCATCACGTTCTTCTTCAGAAATTTCCCTTCTTCGGTCACCATTCCATTACCCTTGGACAGATTCAACAAGCTGGGGAAGGTGAGAGATATCTACATCTCCAAAAAGACAAACAGAAGGGGTGCGTCCTTTGTCTTTGCGCGTTTTTCCAACGATGGCAACTATCAAAAAAATAGAAGAAGGCCTGAATACTATCTGGTTCGAGTGTTATAAGCTTCTGACAAATCTATCCAAGTTCTCAAGAAACGACCCCTCATTCAGCAACCCTCCAAGGAGATTCGAGATTTCCTCCCCAAATAGGGTACAACTGGGAATTTCTTTTGCAGATACTGTTAAAAGAAAGCAATCTGCCCCCCTGCTGGAAAAAAGGGTCCCCCAAGAACAACCTCCCGCAGCCCCTCACAAGGTTATACAATCACCACTCCCGGCCCTAACCTTCGGCAGCGGAAGAAGCAACAAGAGGTTTTCCTTTCAAACCACCCCGGAAGAGAAGGCATGGACGGTTGGTGCCTACACGGGCTGCCTGAAACAGGATTTCGATTGGGATCTTCACAAAGAGGACTTGATGAGCGAATGCATCCATAAGATAAAGGTCACTCATCTGGGTGGAAATCTTGTGCTCCTAAAACCCAATGGGGATACCCCAATTGAGACAGAATTATTGGAACTCAAAGATTGATCAGCCTAGTGGTTCGACTCTATAGACGGCTGGGAACCGACCGACGTTAGTAATCAGCGGTCGGTTTGGATCAGATTATACGGGGCCCTATTCATGTTTGGAACACACGATTCTTTTAAAGGCTTGCGCTCCAATTTGGAAAATTGGTATCCATTGATCAACACACCGAGGAGGTATCCAGCCTCAGTTTTGCCAGGATTCGCATCCTCATCATGGAGCCGATCCTCACCAATGTATGCATTTCTCCTTGCATTGACGGAGTTGAGTTCCACATCAGGATCTGGGAAGAACCTGAAGAGTTGCTACTCCTCTCGGCGGAAGCGGTATCAGATTCAGAAGCATCCGACTCAGAGTCGGACGAAAAATGGGACGCGGTGGACGTAGTGCCATCATTCTTCGGTGACCTCGAAATACAGGCCCCGGACGCAGTAGACGGCGAATCGTGCAACGGGGACTCTCCCTCTTCCCCTATCGAGCCCCACAAATCATTCAATGCAGCCTCGACCGTTGTGCCAGACTCAACGGGTTCGGGAACATTCCCCTCAGAACGTGGGCCTGATATTAAATTCCATACACCCCTCTACCCGAACACTAATCCGCACCTCCAAACACATACACCCCCTACTAACCCTAACCCGCACCTCCAAACACATACACCCCCTACTAACCCTAACCCGCACCTCCAAACACATACACCCCCTACTAACCCTACTCTGTCTATTCAAACCCATACACTCCCCTCCCACAACCCTTATTCGACTAATGAAACCCCTCACCCTCACCCTAATCTGCCCCTTCTTCTCCATCATCTCGCGATCCCACAACAAGACTTCCATCTCCCCAACGGAACCACCAACACACTCTGGTGGCCCTGTGCAGTTGCCTTTTGCCCCCTCGCTCTCCTCTGATTCCCTCTCCCCCCCCCCCACCCGGCACTCCCCCATTCCATACCTAAAATCCCCCTAAGTGTGAAGAAGAGGCTGATTAGGGCTGAGTGGGAACTTTTCACTAGTGACTTGGCAGACAACGATGAATTTGAGTTGGAAAGAAGGCGAAGAGAATTTGAGTTGGAAAGAAGGCGAAGACAAAAAGTTTTTAGCATTAAAACTTATTTATACGAACGATTTTTGGTATCAAAATTAATCTTGATACCTGTATACAGTACTCCCCATTTTAAAGACCTCGTGTCATAAAAAGATTAATCAATAAAGTGGATAATGTGAAAAGGAAAGGTCAGTAAAAAAAATACATGTGTCTTATTTCTATCATTATTAATAGGGAAAATTGCACTTTTAATCCTGTAGGAATTTTTCAAAATCACTTTCGGTCCCGAGGTTTGTAAATGGTCCTATTTATTGCGGATTTGTACGGTAAGATATTTTTTAGATGGAAACCATTAGTTTTTTTATGGAAACCGTTAGTTGACCAAAAAATATTCCTAAAAAAGTAATTATAATTAAAAAATAAAAAATAAATTTAAAACTAATAATAAATTATACTTATAGAATTAAAAAATAAATAAATTCAATACAATTTGGAATATTAATTTTTTTACTAGAAGAAATCTCACTAAGTTATATAATTTGGATTTTTTTATAGAATCTAAATATTTTTTTTTAAATTCAAGAATTTGAATATAATTAAAAATCACAAAAAACATAATGTAATTTAAATTTAAATAAGTTTTGAAGAAATTTCTTGTATTAAAACTTTTTCTTTATTTTATCAACATTTCTTTTCTTACTTCCTCGAGCCTTGGTTCATTTTTTCCTTACTCCATTCTCTGAGACGCTCCTCCAAGGGGATATCATACGTCTTGTGGAAGATGAGAATTGTAGGATTTTTTAGCACTCGTACAACAACATGGTAACCTGGTACGAGTTCATGAACCAAAACTTTCCATATTCCATCATTCTCAATGAAAAACATTTGATATCGATCAATGCTACCTATTCTTAATGTCATTTTTGTGTAATTTTCTTATGGTTGTTATTGGAAAAATTAAATTATATATGTGGCATTTTTTTTAAACATGTGGCACCAAATAAATTACTTGGCCATAACTCCCAAATTTGTTTGAGCGTGCGACTCACACATTCACATTTCTGGTGAGCGTGCGACTCACACATTCACACATTCAAATTTGTATGCCGTAAAACGTATTTCCAAAAGTGAACAGGTAAATGATTTTTTTTAATGTTGTTTTAGATGGAAATGACATATCTGCATTTTTTTAATCAACCAAAACATACAAGAAGAAAAAAAATTATCTTGCATAGATGGAAATGAAATTTCTGCATAATTTAGCTTTTAATTTTGTTTTCCATTTATATTTTTTTATTGTTGTGGCATTTTTTTTTATTGCTGTGGCATTTTTTTTAAATGATTTAATTTTGAATCACCCATAACTTACCTAATTTTTTTTTATCTCGCACTCTCTCACACACTAGTACGTACAAAGGAGCTTTGAGTGAATTTGAGGTATATTCTTGATTTTTCAAGCAGTTTTAAAATTTCCATCTTCAATCCTTCTTCTGCTTGTGCTTAAGGTGAATTTTTCTAAAGGATGTGTTTACCTTAATCAATTGTCCAATTTTGACCCAATTTTTGCCGCAAAAAATAAAATCAACGTTGTTTCATGTCATTTTCCGACAAAAAATGGGGTTTTCAAGCAACTTTTCTTATGTGGGCACATGTGTTATTTTCATTAAATATTAACTATTATTATTTCATTTAAATATTTAGTTACCCTTTTTGTGTAATTTTTATTCATTATATTTAATACAATTGACTTTCGTGATCAATTTTCCGAAACATATGAATCCGTCTCATATACGCCTTCATCTAGAAAAAAATAAACTATGACAATTTACAGTTGTGTCATTTAATTCTCACCCAACTTATTACACTAATAATAACAGTACGTTTAATTGTAAAGTTCGCAAACGACACAACTCGAATAATTAAAGAGTGAAAGTGAAATTATTTTGTTGAAACCTTTTTATAAATATTTTTTAAAAACAAATTTCAATTCTATTTATGAAAGTGCATCTGGTGACAACTATTGTCCAACCGGAAAGTTCACGAACGATGAAATTATTTTGTTGAAACCTTTTTATAAATATTTTTTAAACATGTCGCACCAAATAAATTACTTGGCCATAGCTCCCAAATTTGTTTGAGCGGGCGACTCACACATTCACATTTCTAGTGAGTTGGTAACAAAGGATGAAAATTGTATGCCGTAAAACGTATTTCCAAAAGTGAACGTGTAAAGGATTTTTTTTAAATGTTGTTTTAGATGGAAATGACATTTCTGCATTTTTTAATCACCCAAAACATACAAGATGGAAATGAAATTTCTGCATAATTTTGTTTTTAATGTGGTTTTCTATATATATATATATATATATTTTTTTTTTTTTTTTTTTTTGATGTGGCATTTTTTTTTAAAACATGTAGAACCAACTAAACAACTTGGCCGGAGCTCCCAAATATTTTTCAGCGTGTGACACAAACTCACATTTCCGGTTAGTTGGTCAAAAAAGACTAAATTTTTGTGCGCCCTATGACGTATTTCCCAAAGTGAACACTTAAATGATTTAATTTTGAATCACCCATAACTTACCCGAATTTTTTATTTTTTCTTATCTCGCACTCTCTCACACACTAGTACGTACAAAGGAGCTTTGAGTGAGTTTCCAAGGTATATTCTTGATTTTTCAAGCAGTTTTAAATTATCTATCTTCAATCCTTCTTCTGCTTGTGCTTAAGGGGAATTTTTATAAAGGATGCGTTTACCTTAATCAATTGTCCAATTTTGACCCAATTTTATGTGGGCACATGTGTTATTTTCATTAAATATAACTATTATTATTTCATTTAAATATTTAATTACCCTTTTTGTGTAATTTTTATTCATTTAATACAATTGACTTTCGTGATCAATTTTCCAAAACATAAAATACAACTTGCTTTAATTTCGGGATTTTTTTTTTTTTTGTGTGTGAATGGTACTGATGAACTATTTGTATAAATGTGCTTATATGAAAGAACAATTATGTGTTTTTTTTAACGTAGTTTCTGGAATTTTTGATTTTTTTAATTGGAAAAAATATTATTTTATTAACGAAGTTTCTAGAATTTTTGTATGTTACTCTTTCTAATGACTTATTTTTATGTCTACGATGGAGCAATTCCCGTGCGTAATTCAGGGAAATTCTTTAACTACTATACTTCAGGGAAATTCTTTAACTACTATACAAGATCTGCTATTAGCAATGTTCCCAACTGGCACATCAACATAATCAAGATATAATCTCTAACAATTTCTTACATGATTCCCAAATTCAGCAAGAGATGACTTTGGAGGCTTTTCTAGATTCTTATACCCAATCGCCAATGCCTTGTAACGTATGGCCTATCAACGAGCCTGGATTTGCATTCAATTCTGCGCAGAGCCCAATTCGATTCAGATTCTTACCAAAGGGCACTTTCAAGCCACGTACAATTTAATTATGTGAGTCGGGAGAACGAGCTAGTAAGAAGCAGCACTTGGCAAGTACCTTAGGTTCTACGAGCTTATACGATAGACAAGTACAAACTCTTGTTCATGATTCACTTGGACAACAAAGAATCGATATCAACCAACAGAAACAAGAGATTTAAGATTCTAATATACAACCAACAGATTCTGCATCCAGCTAGTAAGAAGCAAAACTTGGAATATCGTGCAGGTTCTACGAACTTATACAACCAACAGATTCTGCATCCAGCTGATTCCAATGTTAGAGGATTTCGTTTGCAGACGCCGAAACAGCTTGTACTCAATTTTGATCCAACAAAAGTTTGCACTTTCGATTTAGTCGCTATATTAAAAATATTGTTAATTTTGGCACTTGAATTGCACGGCACAAAAAGCCTACTCTAAAAAAAGTTCAACTAAATTATTAAATTACACAGATATTTATGCATTTGCATCCAAGAACATGGCAATCATTTTTTTTCCAGTTTTTGAAATGAAATATGTAAAATATAACTCAATTGCACCAAAAACATTGTTAAACTTCATCTTCAATGTCTTCTTGCTTCAGTATTCTAGAGGGTACATTGCAGTTTTGGTCCAATGAATTTTTTTTAAAAACCATTTTGGTCCCATTTTATGCAAACACGATTCCAACCGTTATCTTTCTAACAGTTTATGTTAACTTACAAAATTCAATACTAAAATTAATTAATTATTTAATCAAATGATTTATGAATTACAAATTAATTATAAAACTATATATAATTTGAATATAATTATAAAATACATAAGTTGATTTTTCAACTAAATAACAGTTTAACGTATAATCTGATTTTTTTTAAATATATATAATCTGAATATAATTTTAAAATACAAAAATATCAAATCAAATGAAATAATATTTTATGTATAATTTGAAAATTAAAATATTATGTATAGAACATGCATATAATTCAACCAGACAAAATATAAAACAAAAATCAATCCTAACAATATTTTTTTATATAAAATTGTGTACTGAATAAAATTTCAAAATGCAATATTTTTATTATAAAATCATAAAATTTATCAAATAGAATAAAAAATATCAGTTACGTATTAATTTAACGGGCCTCCCCTGCTTTTATGCCTGCAGTCGCCGCCTTGATTCCATCCTTGTCGCCAACTTGCTGCCACTCGCCAAAATTGAATCTATCTCTCAAAATTTTATCTCACAAATCGAGCCCTCTCATACCAAATAAAACAAATTGCTGGATGTGGTAAATAAAAAGTGTTTCTATTAGTTGTGAATTTAAAAACAATCTTGTGAAAAATCCGGCTACGAAATCTGAAACCGCCCACAAAATTCGTCAAGGCTACCCTCTCTAGCTTCGCTTCAACACAAGGAATCAAAGCTCCTTGTCAATTTCAAATTTCAATCTCTCCTTCATCTTTAATTTGCGACCGCTGTGATTATTGTATTTTTCTGATTTGTTATGTTTGTGTTTGGGAATGCGGCTGGTAGCGTGGGATGACATGGAATGATGGTGGCGGGTTGGCCGGGAGATTTTGGTGCTGTTTTTTAAGGAAAAATCATGGTTTCAAGTTTTTTTTTTATTTTTTTCAGAGCTTGCAAAACATTCACATGTAAAATATTTAGAAATTGTTTTAATTAGACATATGTAGAAAGTTTTGCTCTTGTTCTATTATGGTATCAGTTGATATACAACTGATTTCATACGACTTGAGATTATTAAGTTGTTCTATACATCTCAACTTATGACCTATTAGATTACAAATTAATTTAAACTAATTACGTGATCTAGCCATCAAAACTAATACTCCCTCCGTCCAATTTTATTATGCTCACTTCTCCGGGCACGAGTTTTAATGAATATTGATTAGATTATGTATAAAGGAGATAAGTTGGGGGGTATGATGGGATGTTGTGGGGTCCAATTGTAGATAAAGTAATTGTTTATAAATAAAGTCAATGTCAATTTGAGTAAATAAAATTTGAAGGATAGAGATAAAATTGGACAACTCGAAAAGGAAAGTGGAAATAATAAAATTGGACGGATGGAGTAATATATTAACGAGTATCAGGGGTACTCAATAGGGTCAATCAGTTACATTATAAAATGACGTGAAGACTAAACTAAGCATAACCAAGCACTTAGCCAACGGGGACTAAGGCAAGGGCATCCCCTCTCACCGCTGCTTTTTATTATTACTGGCGAGGGCCTTAGCGTGCTGATCAATAGGGCCATTTCCGCTGGCCTATACGACGATGCAACAGTTGGAAGAAAGCGTATTCCCATCTCACATCTACA
This sequence comes from Galeopsis tetrahit, assembly GCA_963675135.1. Classification (NCBI taxonomy): domain Eukaryota; kingdom Viridiplantae; phylum Streptophyta; class Magnoliopsida; order Lamiales; family Lamiaceae; genus Galeopsis; species Galeopsis tetrahit. The sequence continues at coordinate 14,230,688 of OY776131.1, forward strand.
ATATGCGGATGCCACAATTTTGGTAGGCGAAGCGACTACGAAAAACATTTGGGCGTTAGCTAGCTCAAATGCTTGTTGGTGAATTTTGAACAGCTTTCAGGTTTGAAGATCAATTTCTCCAAGTGCAATCTACTTGGAATTAATATGGATGCAGAAGTTGTGCACGAGGTGGCAACATTTGTCGGATGCCGGGTCGGGGGACTCCCAATGAATTTCCACGACATTCAGGTGGGAATTAATCACGGTAGGACTGAGGCCTGAAAAGAGGTGGTGTAGAAGGTTAAAAACAAAATTAACTCTTGGGGGATTGTAATATCCCGGAATTTTATAATAATAGAAATTAATCCAATAAATGCATAAATTATTATATCAAAAAATTTTATAATATATAATGTATAGATACATACGTATACATTAATACAATAAATTATAGAGGAAATTAAAGTAATATAATTATTTATAACATTTCTAACTTACGTATGCTTTAATTCTTCACATGTAAAAATATGCTCCCTTTACTATTTAAAATCCTTATTAACAATAATTTATTTACATGTTAATTTTTGTAACCCCTCATTTAGTGGGAAAATGAAAAACATATTTCTCAATTATAGAAAATATTTTATATATATGCGTATGTGTATATATGTACAGTTGTAATGGTATCAAAAGTTTTTCATGCTACATGTATATATAATTAACTGCCTGACCCTCAATTTTCTTCTATGCATGCATGCGTTTTTAATTATGAACTTATTATGAGAATTTAAGTATTGTAACGGTAAGAATGTCTATTCATATGCATATATTTACTTCCTCTCATCAATGACCGATGCTATATATATATATGTGTGGTGTGTACGCAAGTGTGAAGTATATCAACCAATTCTCCCAAATATTATTTAGATTGAATATAGTTTGAAAGAAAACTCGACTATTTGCTATTCTATGTATCACACGGCTAGACGACGATAATTACGAGGCTTTTACGCATCATTTAATTTCCATGTTCAACTATCGAGGTGGGTTTTTACTTGCTTTAATCTCTACAGTGGTTGGTAGAGCTCTATTGCAATGTTATTCTCTATTTAATGTTTTAGATAAATGTTTAAGTTAATTGTCTACTATGAGATTTCATTTCTATTGTTATTCTATTGGCAAAGTTATTATTCTATTGGCAAAGTTTATTGCAAAGTTATTATTCTATTGGCAAAGTTTATGGCAAAGTACGTTATATTGGCAAAGTTATCTAATAGCCAGGGGCTCCAAATGGGGTCCGGGACCGACGGGTCTTCGGGCGCGACCCGCCGTGCTCACCACGTGTGGGAATACCTTAGTCATTAATTTGGCTTTGGGAAGGTCCACAAACATGCGATGAAGGATGAAGTTACAATGGCAAAGTTGGCAAAGTTACAATGGCAAGGTATATGTGGCAATGTGAATGTTATTTACTAAGTTGCAATTACTTGATTATTTATTTTTAGCATTAACTATTGAATGACTTAATCCCACTGAGTGTGCTTGCATGCTCACCCCAACAATTTACAATTTCAGGTTGAAGAGTTGATGGCGAGGAGTGGTGATGGGACACGATGATCTATTTAAAAATAAAAGACTATTTGCACACATGTCTATTAAAATTAAGTTATGATTTTTATTATGAATGTTTTGTTAACAAGTTAGTCGTGAAATTCTTGATTTTATTACAACCGTTTCCGCTGCAATACTTAAAGTAATTTTAATTATATTAGACATTGCGTCCCTTTATTTTAATGTTGTAAATTTAAGATTTAATTTTTGGCACGTTAAAATTAGTTATTTTAACTACTTTTTGAAATGTCAATATTTTCGAATTTGGGGCTTGACAGGGACAGACATATATCTTTCGGTGATAGAATTACACTCCTCAATGCGGTTCTTGTCTCGTTGCCCATTTATTATTTATCCTTTTATCGAATTCCAAAGAAAAACTTGAGTGGTATAGTCAAACTGCAACAAAATTTTGTCTAATGGAATGATGTTTGTAGACCTAAGCCAGTCGGGGGACTTGGTGTTCGTAATCTTGATTTATTTAACAAATATCTTCTTGACAGGTGGTCATGAAGAATACGGACGGAGCCTAACTCATTGTGGGGAAAAATCCTGGACTCTAAATACGAACATGAACAATGCATCATGCTGGTGGAATATGATTCATGATCTATTCTTTGCCAATTCCTCCAGCCCTTGGTTAACTAAAATACATGAAAAATTGTAGGTGATGGCAGCAACACTCTCCTCTGGCTCAAGCACTGGTCGGACGAGCCTCACTTGAAAGACCGATTCCCCAGGCTCTTCACGATATGCTCTAATATCGAAGCAAGGATCAGTGAGTCAGGCGAGTGGGTAAACAATACCTGGACCTGGAATATATAGTAGAGAAGGGGCCTTTTCTCTCGGGAATAAGCTCACGCTGCAGAGCTTCCTCGTTTTTTGCAGCCTGTAACCCTTGATACATGGAGGTGGAAACTCACCGGGGACGGCATTTACAACGCGAAGTCAGCCTATGGGGGTCAAGATCTGCCGGCTCGAACCCAGCCCCTACCGGAGGACGCACTAGCAGCCTTTAGATCGTTATGGAATAAAATGACTCCCACCAAGTACTCAGGTTTAGCTTGGAAGGTGATTAGGGGACGGGTTGCAACACCAATCCTGAAACGAATAATGGTTAAAACCACTAAAATGTAAGGAAAAAAGACTCCATACTTTACCTCGAATCTCCTAAAAAATCTTATCTGGGGTAACATTCTCATTTGAAGATTCTACCATTTTTAAATGGCAAAAACTTGTGTGAGACCGTCTCATGGATAAAGATCTGTGAGACAAATCCTTTTTAACCCATATTTTAAAATTTTGAATATTGTTGAAGTTGTAGCTAACATATCCTTAGCCCATATATAAGGATATATAATTGAAACAACAATCACATTCCAGAATTTTGCCCAAAGCTCGTGCCACCAACAAATTATCGATAAGATAATGCCCAGGAAAACTTTCCACGCTAAAATTTTCACTTTACTACACTACTGCCTTCCAAATAGTTTTCGGTGGGCTCAGTCGAGCTCCCTTTGATAAAACGTGTCCGCATTTTTTGCTGTCCACGGGCTCGGCCGTGCTGGGTCGATTTCCATCCCAGGCCGGGCTTGGTCGTGCACGCTAATTTCCTTTGCTCTTTGTTACGAGGTCAACCTCCTGGGATAGTGGGCTCGGTCGAGCCCTTCCCTTGCCTTTCCTCGACTCGGCCGAGTTTCTAACTCGGTCGTGCATTCCCACTCTTGTTTGGCTCATATATTTTGATCCGGGGATCCGATCGACTTGATTCTTGTTTCATTACAACCCTCTCTTTGATATCTTTCATGTGGTCCATCCTTTTGATTAATCCATCAGCATAATCTTTCGTGATTTGCTTCAAAACACATCGTTTTACCTAAAAATCAAGCAAAAATGATTGCGTATCAAAATTTCGACAATTAAACTACAATCACACGATTCTTGCAAGCGTAGAACGACATTTAAAACATAATTCATCCAAAAATTCAAGCAATCTCACGACAAATCAGTTGCCTTCATCCATGAATGTGTAAGTGTTAGAAAATCTATCTCAATTGTTGGTGGTCAACTATGAACACGACTAGTCAACTCATAGGTCTTCCGTGTGCCTAGTCTTAGGTTTTAGACATGCACTTCAAAGAATCGAACCACGTACCTCCAAGTTTAAATAAGGGATTCATTCTAAACCCTGATACCACATTTGCGGAATTGGGCAGATCACCAAAGCCATTTTTTGCTTTCTTTATGTTTGTGTTGGGGTATAGGCTAGGATTAGCCGGCAGATCACACTTGGGTTGACTGGTCTATGGAAGTCCCGTGGGTTGACTGGTCGCGTCCACGGTTGACCACCAACAACACTCACCATTTTGCATTCACACTCTACCTGGAAACGCATAGACAAAAATGAAGAGTGAATGCAAATTATCTTCTACATAATATTGAATATTTATATTTTAAATACATGTAAGGACAATCTATGATCGTTAATAAAATCTACAGTTGATTAAATAAGAGATAACGACAAAATTATTAGGGTAAAAAATTAAATCAAATGTATCTCTCTTGATATAGTTTGGATTGACTTCTACTATAGATTCTTAGTTATAATATAGTACACGTAACAACAATCTATGACCGTTAAAATCTATAAAACTATAACGATTATTAATAAAAGATAATCACTATATTTTTTTTAAATTCAAGAATTCGATATAATGTACCACTAGATGTAGTTTGGATTGCCTATCGTAATTTTCCTTTTAAAACGGCTTTAGGATTGCCTATCGTAATTTTCCTTTTAAAACAAGATAGATTACTTGCTCAAATTTTCATATTTTTATCGTATATTTTTTTATCAGCTTTTTTTTAATATGCGGACAAATAAAACAAAATAATCCACTTACCATGTACTACTTTGTCCATGGAAAGTGTGCTCACATTTTTAGCACATATTTGAAGAAGTAGATAAAGTAAAATTGTTGTGAGACATAAAGTAATTGTTTCCATTATTTTAAGAAGCACGGGTCGGGCTGTGTTAGTTATGCAGATCCATCGGCCATTTCATATTTGGAGACTTTGACTGGAAAACACAATTAATGGAGTCTATACCGATTCTTGAAGATTTATTTCCATACTACAAATTATTAAATTTCCTTTAATTGCATAATAAATTAGTTCCAACTTCCAAGTTTATTGTTTTCTTCCTTTATTATTTTGCAGCATTTGGAAAGCCTAACACGATTGAAGGTTAATTACACTATTTAAATCCCATGTAGGGCTCGCTTTGTTAAAATGATTAAAATTAACGAGATTTATATCTCTTGGCAATTGAAAGACATATATAAATTATTATCAACGTTCATTTGCCTGTTCGTGAATATTGTTTGATGGCTTTTGTTGTTCATCGGTTAACCTGGTGCATTTCTGGTACAAGTTCTTGAGGTGATACAATATAGTATATTTAATTTCATTTTGCATGCTATAATGTAGGTTCACAAGTTCATTGATTTTTGTGAGTTTTAGTCATTAGTTTCAGTTTTATTGTCAAATCTATACAGTAAGTGGTTAGCCATTAACATCGATTTTATTTATGTCAGTGTTAAATGTCAATCAGAATTCAGTTTTAGGCCTGGAAGGAATGCTCATACGGTGTTGAGGGTGATAAGGAGGAGTTTTGCAGGGTATTTGTGGTATATAAGGGGTGATTTGAGTACATTTTTTGATGGAATGAAGGTCGGAATGGTGATCGGTGCTCTGATGAGGGACGTTAGGGATAAGAAGGTGATTGATTTGATAAAGGCTTTGTTAAAACCATCGGTTGTTACGAGCAGGGTTGATGATGGAAAGAAGAAAAAGGAAACGAAACGAAACGAAAGTACCAGAAGAAGAGAGTTTTGGCTGATGAAGCCTGATCCATATTGGTTGGAAACCTTTTCCGGTTTTGCTCCAGAGGAGGCTGAGATTCATCCTTCGTGGGGTCATTATGGAAAATCGATTGGGGTAGTTCTTAGGGAGTGGAGTGGGTTTAGCCAATCTAAAAAAATATATATATAAAATTTTAAAATCTAAAGATAATAAACTGTCTCATCTTCATATGAAAATTAATTAAACACAGATTCTCCAAACACATAAATCTGAAAAAATGTACAATAAAATCATTATTTTCCAGAGCCCCTAAATATTTTACTCCGTAATATTTTTTAAAGGATTGAAATTGAACATTTGGCCCGAGCCCCTAAATCTTTTCAAGCATGCGAGTTGTATGCAAATATTTTCAGCGAATTTAGAATTTTCCGACAAAAAAAAAAGACTAAAACTAGAAAGAAAAAAAAAGACCAAAATTGTACGACCTAAGACAAATTTGAAAAGCAAAAACTTGAGAAAATTTCATTTTACGTCCTGTAACTTAGGCCTAATCTAATTTATATCCTTTATGTTTTTACTTTTTCGATTTCCGTCCTTTTTGGTCCAATTTATGTCCTTTCCGCCGGAAAATTTTAAAACTCACCGGAATGTGAGGAATAAATTGGGATTCCGGCCAAATAGTCCAATTTACGTCCTTTAAGTTTGAAAATTAAAATTTAATAATTAAAATTTTCTAAAAATTCCATTAAAGATTTAAAAAATCTAAAATATCATTAAAAATTCAAAAATCTCCTTAAAATTAAAAAATATAAAATATGTAAATAAAATTCAAAATATATCAATAAAATTTCGAAAAATATCATTACAAATTATAAAATGTCGTAAAACAAAAATAAAAAATTCTAAAATTTTGAAAATACAAAAAATAAAAAATTCTACAATTCAAAGAATGGAAAATGTGTAATTTAAAAATTAAGAAATTCAAAATCTCATTAAAAAATTTTAAAACTAAAAAAATCTAATTAATTTATTAAAAATGTGTAGATGAAAAATTACTAATTCTGAAAATCTAATAAGAATAATAAAAATTATTAACATTTCATTAAAAATCAAACTTGATTCATACTCGTCTGTCATTAAAGTTTTGCTCGAACTCCTAAAATTTTTGGGTCCCACGAGATTTTCCAACTCACCGTCGAGGTTGAGTGGAAGTTCCACACCTTGATCGATTTTGGAACCGTCCCAAATTCATTTTCACGATATTTTTAAAATTGTGGAATTTTTTATTTTAAACATTTTTAAAATTTTAATTTATAGATTTTATTATTTTTATGAGCTTTTAGAAAAAAAATTAAATTTACACAATTTCAGATTTTTTGAATTGTAGAAATTATAGATTTTTTTATTTTTATGAGTTTTTAGAAGAAAAATTTTTTTTACACATTTTCAGATTTTTTTGAATTGTAGAATTTATAAAAAAATATAGATTTTTTATATTTATTTTACACCATTTATAAGTTTTGAATGAGATTTTTTAATTTTTAATGATATTTTCATAATTTTTTAATTATTAATTTATAATTTTCAAACATAAAGGATGTAAATTGGACTATTTGACCGAATTTTCAATTTTCCGATGGATAGGACGTAAATTGGACCGAAAAGGATGTAAATTGGACACCCTAGGACGTAAATTGAAAATGTGAAAACTTAAAGGATATATTTTGGATTAGGCCTAAGTTACAGGACGTATAATGAAATTTTCTCCAAAAACTTAAAAGATAATCCGTAGAGAATTAAAGTATAAAAATTAAAAAAGAAATTCAACAAAAAGACGACAAAAGAAAATAATCAGTGTCCGTACCACGACAAAGATCCCCCAAGAGTTGTGTCAAAATAGTTAATTGACGGCTTGAATTCAAATGCATGTGGCAGCGCAAAAGAGAAACCCAAGGAGCGGCATACCAAAAAATGTACTTCACCGGATATATAGTTTGGATTGACTTCTAATATATATATTGTTACATTACAGTATATATAAGGCCAATATATGACCCTTAGAATCTATAAACCTAATGGTTACGAAACCAAGTGTATAATAAAATAGACGAAGCGTGATAGCTGCAGCGACTAGTTAGATGACCCTAGTATGATTATAAATTTGAATCATTTTTTAGTGAAAACAATTAAAGCTAGTACCTTTTAAAAATATAAAGATTTGAATTGCAGTGTACAACTATTAATACAAGTTTTTGACTATGTGACTGGATATATTAAAAGTTTTTTATAAGGAAATCATAAAAGAGAAAAAGAAAAAGGCATGCAAAAAGTTTTTTAAAGTATCGCCTCTCTATTCGTTAATATCGTTCATATAACTAGACCGAATCCAAAAACTTATTCCATTCATTTCGTAATTAATTTTACTTTTTTTTTTTAATATGGATATACCGAAATTAGTTTCACATTTATATTTCACCATGCTGGGCTTTTTGTGGTTTTACCCAACTAAATATTTTATCTCTTATCAACATTTCTTTTCTTACTTCCTCGAGCCTTGGTTCATTTTTTCCTTACTCCATTCTCTGAGACGCTCCTCCAAGGGGATATCATACGTCTTGTGGAAGATGAGAATTGTAGGATTTTTTAGCACTCGTACAACAACATGGTAACCTGGTACGAGTTCATGAACCAAAACTTTCCATATTCCATCATTCTCAATGAAAAACATTTGATATCGATCAATGCTACCTATTCTTAATGTCATTTTTGTGTAATTTTCTTATGGTTGTTATTGGAAAAATTAAATTATATATGTGGCATTTTTTTTAAACATGTGGCACCAAATAAATTACTTGGCCATAACTCCCAAATTTGTTTGAGCGTGCGACTCACACATTCACATTTCTGGTGAGCGTGCGACTCACACATTCACACATTCAAATTTGTATGCCGTAAAACGTATTTCCAAAAGTGAACAGGTAAATGATTTTTTTTAATGTTGTTTTAGATGGAAATGACATATCTGCATTTTTTTAATCAACCAAAACATACAAGAAGAAAAAAAATTATCTTGCATAGATGGAAATGAAATTTCTGCATAATTTAGCTTTTAATTTTGTTTTCCATTTATATTTTTTTATTGTTGTGGCATTTTTTTTTATTGCTGTGGCATTTTTTTTAAATGATTTAATTTTGAATCACCCATAACTTACCTAATTTTTTTTTATCTCGCACTCTCTCACACACTAGTACGTACAAAGGAGCTTTGAGTGAATTTGAGGTATATTCTTGATTTTTCAAGCAGTTTTAAAATTTCCATCTTCAATCCTTCTTCTGCTTGTGCTTAAGGTGAATTTTTCTAAAGGATGTGTTTACCTTAATCAATTGTCCAATTTTGACCCAATTTTTGCCGCAAAAAATAAAATCAACGTTGTTTCATGTCATTTTCCGACAAAAAATGGGGTTTTCAAGCAACTTTTCTTATGTGGGCACATGTGTTATTTTCATTAAATATTAACTATTATTATTTCATTTAAATATTTAGTTACCCTTTTTGTGTAATTTTTATTCATTATATTTAATACAATTGACTTTCGTGATCAATTTTCCGAAACATATGAATCCGTCTCATATACGCCTTCATCTAGAAAAAAATAAACTATGACAATTTACAGTTGTGTCATTTAATTCTCACCCAACTTATTACACTAATAATAACAGTACGTTTAATTGTAAAGTTCGCAAACGACACAACTCGAATAATTAAAGAGTGAAAGTGAAATTATTTTGTTGAAACCTTTTTATAAATATTTTTTAAAAACAAATTTCAATTCTATTTATGAAAGTGCATCTGGTGACAACTATTGTCCAACCGGAAAGTTCACGAACGATGAAATTATTTTGTTGAAACCTTTTTATAAATATTTTTTAAACATGTCGCACCAAATAAATTACTTGGCCATAGCTCCCAAATTTGTTTGAGCGGGCGACTCACACATTCACATTTCTAGTGAGTTGGTAACAAAGGATGAAAATTGTATGCCGTAAAACGTATTTCCAAAAGTGAACGTGTAAAGGATTTTTTTTAAATGTTGTTTTAGATGGAAATGACATTTCTGCATTTTTTAATCACCCAAAACATACAAGATGGAAATGAAATTTCTGCATAATTTTGTTTTTAATGTGGTTTTCTATATATATATATATATATATTTTTTTTTTTTTTTTTTTTTGATGTGGCATTTTTTTTTAAAACATGTAGAACCAACTAAACAACTTGGCCGGAGCTCCCAAATATTTTTCAGCGTGTGACACAAACTCACATTTCCGGTTAGTTGGTCAAAAAAGACTAAATTTTTGTGCGCCCTATGACGTATTTCCCAAAGTGAACACTTAAATGATTTAATTTTGAATCACCCATAACTTACCCGAATTTTTTATTTTTTCTTATCTCGCACTCTCTCACACACTAGTACGTACAAAGGAGCTTTGAGTGAGTTTCCAAGGTATATTCTTGATTTTTCAAGCAGTTTTAAATTATCTATCTTCAATCCTTCTTCTGCTTGTGCTTAAGGGGAATTTTTATAAAGGATGCGTTTACCTTAATCAATTGTCCAATTTTGACCCAATTTTATGTGGGCACATGTGTTATTTTCATTAAATATAACTATTATTATTTCATTTAAATATTTAATTACCCTTTTTGTGTAATTTTTATTCATTTAATACAATTGACTTTCGTGATCAATTTTCCAAAACATAAAATACAACTTGCTTTAATTTCGGGATTTTTTTTTTTTTTGTGTGTGAATGGTACTGATGAACTATTTGTATAAATGTGCTTATATGAAAGAACAATTATGTGTTTTTTTTAACGTAGTTTCTGGAATTTTTGATTTTTTTAATTGGAAAAAATATTATTTTATTAACGAAGTTTCTAGAATTTTTGTATGTTACTCTTTCTAATGACTTATTTTTATGTCTACGATGGAGCAATTCCCGTGCGTAATTCAGGGAAATTCTTTAACTACTATACTTCAGGGAAATTCTTTAACTACTATACAAGATCTGCTATTAGCAATGTTCCCAACTGGCACATCAACATAATCAAGATATAATCTCTAACAATTTCTTACATGATTCCCAAATTCAGCAAGAGATGACTTTGGAGGCTTTTCTAGATTCTTATACCCAATCGCCAATGCCTTGTAACGTATGGCCTATCAACGAGCCTGGATTTGCATTCAATTCTGCGCAGAGCCCAATTCGATTCAGATTCTTACCAAAGGGCACTTTCAAGCCACGTACAATTTAATTATGTGAGTCGGGAGAACGAGCTAGTAAGAAGCAGCACTTGGCAAGTACCTTAGGTTCTACGAGCTTATACGATAGACAAGTACAAACTCTTGTTCATGATTCACTTGGACAACAAAGAATCGATATCAACCAACAGAAACAAGAGATTTAAGATTCTAATATACAACCAACAGATTCTGCATCCAGCTAGTAAGAAGCAAAACTTGGAATATCGTGCAGGTTCTACGAACTTATACAACCAACAGATTCTGCATCCAGCTGATTCCAATGTTAGAGGATTTCGTTTGCAGACGCCGAAACAGCTTGTACTCAATTTTGATCCAACAAAAGTTTGCACTTTCGATTTAGTCGCTATATTAAAAATATTGTTAATTTTGGCACTTGAATTGCACGGCACAAAAAGCCTACTCTAAAAAAAGTTCAACTAAATTATTAAATTACACAGATATTTATGCATTTGCATCCAAGAACATGGCAATCATTTTTTTTCCAGTTTTTGAAATGAAATATGTAAAATATAACTCAATTGCACCAAAAACATTGTTAAACTTCATCTTCAATGTCTTCTTGCTTCAGTATTCTAGAGGGTACATTGCAGTTTTGGTCCAATGAATTTTTTTTAAAAACCATTTTGGTCCCATTTTATGCAAACACGATTCCAACCGTTATCTTTCTAACAGTTTATGTTAACTTACAAAATTCAATACTAAAATTAATTAATTATTTAATCAAATGATTTATGAATTACAAATTAATTATAAAACTATATATAATTTGAATATAATTATAAAATACATAAGTTGATTTTTCAACTAAATAACAGTTTAACGTATAATCTGATTTTTTTTAAATATATATAATCTGAATATAATTTTAAAATACAAAAATATCAAATCAAATGAAATAATATTTTATGTATAATTTGAAAATTAAAATATTATGTATAGAACATGCATATAATTCAACCAGACAAAATATAAAACAAAAATCAATCCTAACAATATTTTTTTATATAAAATTGTGTACTGAATAAAATTTCAAAATGCAATATTTTTATTATAAAATCATAAAATTTATCAAATAGAATAAAAAATATCAGTTACGTATTAATTTAACGGGCCTCCCCTGCTTTTATGCCTGCAGTCGCCGCCTTGATTCCATCCTTGTCGCCAACTTGCTGCCACTCGCCAAAATTGAATCTATCTCTCAAAATTTTATCTCACAAATCGAGCCCTCTCATACCAAATAAAACAAATTGCTGGATGTGGTAAATAAAAAGTGTTTCTATTAGTTGTGAATTTAAAAACAATCTTGTGAAAAATCCGGCTACGAAATCTGAAACCGCCCACAAAATTCGTCAAGGCTACCCTCTCTAGCTTCGCTTCAACACAAGGAATCAAAGCTCCTTGTCAATTTCAAATTTCAATCTCTCCTTCATCTTTAATTTGCGACCGCTGTGATTATTGTATTTTTCTGATTTGTTATGTTTGTGTTTGGGAATGCGGCTGGTAGCGTGGGATGACATGGAATGATGGTGGCGGGTTGGCCGGGAGATTTTGGTGCTGTTTTTTAAGGAAAAATCATGGTTTCAAGTTTTTTTTTTATTTTTTTCAGAGCTTGCAAAACATTCACATGTAAAATATTTAGAAATTGTTTTAATTAGACATATGTAGAAAGTTTTGCTCTTGTTCTATTATGGTATCAGTTGATATACAACTGATTTCATACGACTTGAGATTATTAAGTTGTTCTATACATCTCAACTTATGACCTATTAGATTACAAATTAATTTAAACTAATTACGTGATCTAGCCATCAAAACTAATACTCCCTCCGTCCAATTTTATTATGCTCACTTCTCCGGGCACGAGTTTTAATGAATATTGATTAGATTATGTATAAAGGAGATAAGTTGGGGGGTATGATGGGATGTTGTGGGGTCCAATTGTAGATAAAGTAATTGTTTATAAATAAAGTCAATGTCAATTTGAGTAAATAAAATTTGAAGGATAGAGATAAAATTGGACAACTCGAAAAGGAAAGTGGAAATAATAAAATTGGACGGATGGAGTAATATATTAACGAGTATCAGGGGTACTCAATAGGGTCAATCAGTTACATTATAAAATGACGTGAAGACTAAACTAAGCATAACCAAGCACTTAGCCAACGGGGACTAAGGCAAGGGCATCCCCTCTCACCGCTGCTTTTTATTATTACTGGCGAGGGCCTTAGCGTGCTGATCAATAGGGCCATTTCCGCTGGCCTATACGACGATGCAACAGTTGGAAGAAAGCGTATTCCCATCTCACATCTACAATATGCGGATGCCACAATTTTGGTAGGCGAAGCGACTACGAAAAACATTTGGGCGTTAGCTAGCTCAAATGCTTGTTGGTGAATTTTGAACAGCTTTCAGGTTTGAAGATCAATTTCTCCAAGTGCAATCTACTTGGAATTAATATGGATGCAGAAGTTGTGCACGAGGTGGCAACATTTGTCGGATGCCGGGTCGGGGGACTCCCAATGAATTTCCACGACATTCAGGTGGGAATTAATCACGGTAGGACTGAGGCCTGAAAAGAGGTGGTGTAGAAGGTTAAAAACAAAATTAACTCTTGGGGGATTGTAATATCCCGGAATTTTATAATAATAGAAATTAATCCAATAAATGCATAAATTATTATATCAAAAAAATTTATAATATATAATGTATAGATACATACGTATACATTAATACAATAAATTATAGTGTTTCATTTCAATTTTTTGACCACCATTTTAATCACATGAGTTTTTATGAGAATTAAAGGAAATTAAAGTAATATAATTATTTATAACATTTCTAACTTACGTATGCTTTAATTATTCACATGTAAAAATATGCTCCCTTTACTATTTAAAATCCTTATTAACAATAATTTATTTACATGTTAATTTTTGTAACCCCTCATTTAGTGGGAAAATGAAAAACATATTTCTCAATTATAGAAAATATTTTATATATATGCGTATGTGTATATATGTACAGTTGTAATGGTATCAAAAGTTTTTCATGCTACATGTATATATAATTAACTGCCTGACCCTCAATTTTCTTCTATGCATGCATGCGTTTTTAATTATGAACTTATTATGAGAATTTAAGTATTGTAACGGTAAGAATGTCTATTCATATGCATATATTTACTTCCTCTCATCAATGACCGATGCTATATATATATATGTGTGGTGTGTACGCAAGTGTGAAGTATATCAACCAATTCTCCCAAATATTATTTAGATTGAATATAGTTTGAAAGAAAACTCGACTATTTGCTATTCTATGTATCACACGGCTAGACGACGATAATTACGAGGCTTTTACGCATCATTTAATTTCCATGTTCAACTATCGAGGTGGGTTTTTACTTGCTTTAATCTCTACCGTGGTTGGTAGAGCTCTATTGCAATGTTATTCTCTATTTAATGTTTTAGATAAATGTTTAAGTTAATTGTCTACTATGTGATTTCATTTCTATTGTTATTCTATTGGCAAAGTTATTATTCTATTGGCAAAGTTTATTGCAAAGTTATTATTCTATTGGCAAAGTTTATGGCAAAGTACGTTATATTGGCAAAGTTATCTAATAGCCAGGGGCTCCAAATGGGGTCCGGGACCGACGGGTCTTCGGGCGCGACCCGCCGTGCTCACCACGTGTGGGAATACCTTAGTCATTAATTTGGCTTTGGGAAGGTCCACAAACATGCGATGAAGGATGAAGTTACAATGGCAAAGTTGGCAAAGTTACAATGGCAAGGTATATGTGGCAATGTGAATGTTATTTACTAAGTTGCAATTACTTGATTATTTATTTTTAGCATTAACTATTGAATGACTTAATCCCACTGAGTGTGCTTGCATGCTCACCCCAACAATTTACAATTTCAGGTTGAAGAGTTGATGGCGAGGAGTGGTGATGGGACACGATGATCTATTTAAAAATAAAAGACTATTTGCACACATGTCTATTAAAATTAAGTTATGATTTTTATTATGAATGTTTTGTTAACAAGTTAGTCGTGAAATTCTTGATTTTATTACAACCGTTTCCGCTGCAATACTTAAAGTAATTTTAATTATATTAGACATTGCGTCCCTTTATTTTAATGTTGTAAATTTAAGATTTAATTTTTGGCACGTTAAAATTAGTTATTTTAACTACTTTTTGAAATGTCAATATTTTCGAATTTGGGGCTTGACAGGGACAGACATATATCTTTCGGTGATAGAATTACACTCCTCAATGCGGTTCTTGTCTCGTTGCCCATTTATTATTTATCCTTTTATCGAATTCCAAAGAAAAACTTGAGTGGTATAGTCAAACTGCAACAAAATTTTGTCTAATGGAATGATGTTTGTAGACCTAAGCCAGTCGGGGGACTTGGTGTTCGTAATCTTGATTTATTTAACAAATATCTTCTTGACAGGTGGTCATGAAGAATACGGACGGAGCCTAACTCATTGTGGGGAAAAATCCTGGACTCTAAATACGAACATGAACAATGCATCATGCTGGTGGAATATGATTCATGATCTATTCTTTGCCAATTCCTCCAGCCCTTGGTTAACTAAAATACATGAAAAATTGTAGGTGATGGCAGCAACACTCTCCTCTGGCTCAAGCACTGGTCGGACGAGCCTCACTTGAAAGACCGATTCCCCAGGCTCTTCACGATATGCTCTAATATCGAAGCAAGGATCAGTGAGTCAGGCGAGTGGGTAAACAATACCTGGACCTGGAATATATAGTAGAGAAGGGGCCTTTTCTCTCGGGAATAAGCTCACGCTGCAGAGCTTCCTCGTTTTTTGCAGCCTGTAACCCTTGATACATGGAGGTGGAAACTCACCGGGGACGGCATTTACAACGCGAAGTCAGCCTATGGGGGTCAAGATCTGCCGGCTCGAACCCAGCCCCTACCGGAGGACGCACTAGCAGCCTTTAGATCGTTATGGAATAAAATGACTCCCACCAAGTACTCAGGTTTAGCTTGGAAGGTGATTAGGGGACGGGTTGCAACACCAATCCTGAAACGAATAATGGTTAAAACCACTAAAATGTAAGGAAAAAAGACTCCATACTTTACCTCGAATCTCCTAAAAAATCTTATCTGGGGTAACATTCTCATTTGAAGATTCTACCATTTTTAAATGGCAAAAACTTGTGTGAGACCGTCTCATGGATAAAGATCTGTGAGACAAATCCTTTTTAACCCATATTTTAAAATTTTGGATATTGTTGAAGTTGTAGCTAACATATCCTTAGCCCATATATAAGGATATATAATTGAAACAACAATCACATTCCAGAATTTTGCCCAAAGCTCGTGCCACCAACAAATTATCGATAAGATAATGCCCAGGAAAACTTTCCACGCTAAAATTTTCACTTTACTACACTACTGCCTTCCAAATAGTTTTCGGTGGGCTCAGTCGAGCTCCCTTTGATAAAACGTGTCCGCATTTTTTGCTGTCCACGGGCTCGGCCGTGCTGGGTCGATTTCCATCCCAGGCCGGGCTTGGTCGTGCACGCTAATTTCCTTTGCTCTTTGTTACGAGGTCAACCTCCTGGGATAGTGGGCTCGGTCGAGCCCTTCCCTTGCCTTTCCTCGACTCGGCCGAGTTTCTAACTCGGTCGTGCATTCCCACTCTTGTTTGGCTCATATATTTTGATCCGGGGATCCGATCGACTTGATTCTTGTTTCATTACAACCCTCTCTTTGATATCTTTCATGTGGTCCATCCTTTTGATTAATCCATCAGCATAATCTTTCGTGATTTGCTTCAAAACACATCGTTTTACCTAAAAATCAAGCAAAAATGATTGCGTATCAAAATTTCGACAATTAAACTACAATCACACGATTCTTGCAAGCGTAGAACGACATTTAAAACATAATTCATCCAAAAATTCAAGCAATCTCACGACAAATCAGTTGCCTTCATCCATGAATGTGTAAGTGTTAGAAAATCTATCTCAATTGTTGGTGGTCAACTATGAACACGACTAGTCAACTCATAGGTCTTCCGTGTGCCTAGTCTTAGGTTTTAGACATGCACTTCAAAGAATCGAACCACGTACCTCCAAGTTTAAATAAGGGATTCATTCTAAACCCTGATACCACATTTGCGGAATTGGGCAGATCACCAAAGCCATTTTTTGCTTTCTTTATGTTTGTGTTGGGGTATAGGCTAGGATTAGCCGGCAGATCACACTTGGGTTGACTGGTCTATGGAAGTCCCGTGGGTTGACTGGTCGCGTCCACGGTTGACCACCAACAACATTCACCATTTTGCATTCACACTCTACCTGGAAACGCATAGACAAAAATGAAGAGTGAATGCAAATTATCTTCTACATAATATTGAATATTTATATTTTAAATACATGTAAGGACAATCTATGATCGTTAATAAAATCTACAGTTGATTAAATAAGAGATAACGACAAAATTATTAGGGTAAAAAATTAAATCAAATGTATCTCTCTTGATATAGTTTGGATTGACTTCTACTATAGATTCTTAGTTATAATATAGTACACGTAACAACAATCTATGACCGTTAAAATCTATAAAACTATAACGATTATTAATAAAAGATAATCACTATATTTTTTTTAAATTCAAGAATTCGATATAATGTACCACTAGATGTAGTTTGGATTGCCTATCGTAATTTTCCTTTTAAAACGGCTTTAGGATTGCCTATCGTAATTTTCCTTTTAAAACAAGATAGATTACTTGCTCAAATTTTCATATTTTTATCGTATATTTTTTTATCAGCTTTTTTTTAATATGCGGACAAATAAAACAAAATAATCCACTTACCATGTACTACTTTGTCCATGGAAAGTGTGCTCACATTTTTAGCACATATTTGAAGAAGTAGATAAAGTAAAATTGTTGTGAGACATAAAGTAATTGTTTCCATTATTTTAAGAAGCACGGGTCGGGCTGTGTTAGTTATGCAGATCCATCGGCCATTTCATATTTGGAGACTTTGACTGGAAAACACAATTAATGGAGTCTATACCGATTCTTGAAGATTTATTTCCATACTACAAATTATTAAATTTCCTTTAATTGCATAATAAATTAGTTCCAACTTCCAAGTTTATTGTTTTCTTCCTTTATTATTTTGCAGCATTTGGAAAGCCTAACACGATTGAAGGTTAATTACAATATTTAAATCCCATGTAGGGCTCGCTTTGTTAAAATGATTAAAATTAACGAGATTTATATCTCTTGGCAATTGAAAGACATATATAAATTATTATCAACGTTCATTTGCCTGTTCGTGAATATTGTTTGATGGCTTTTGTTGTTCATCGGTTAACCTGGTGCATTTCTGGTACAAGTTCTTGAGGTGATACAATATAGTATATTTAATTTCATTTTGCATGCTATAATGTAGGTTCACAAGTTCATTGATTTTTGTGAGTTTTAGTCATTAGTTTCAGTTTTATTGTCAAATCTATACAGTAAGTGGTTAGCCATTAACATCGATTTTATTTATGTCAGTGTTAAATGTCAATCAGAATTCAGTTTTAGGCCTGGAAGGAATGCTCATACGGTGTTGAGGGTGATAAGGAGGAGTTTTGCAGGGTATTTGTGGTATATAAGGGGTGATTTGAGTACATTTTTTGATGGAATGAAGGTCGGAATGGTGATCGGTGCTCTGATGAGGGACGTTAGGGATAAGAAGGTGATTGATTTGATAAAGGCTTTGTTAAAACCATCGGTTGTTACGAGCAGGGTTGATGATGGAAAGAAGAAAAAGGAAACGAAACGAAACGAAAGTACCAGAAGAAGAGAGTTTTGGCTGATGAAGCCTGATCCATATTGGTTGGAAACCTTTTCCGGTTTTGCTCCAGAGGAGGCTGAGATTCATCCTTCGTGGGGTCATTATGGAAAATCGATTGGGGTAGTTCTTAGGGAGTGGAGTGGGTTTAGCCAATCTAAAAAAATATATATATAAAATTTTAAAATCTAAAGATAATAAACTGTCTCATCTTCATATGAAAATTAATTAAACACAGATTCTCCAAACACATAAATCTGAAAAAATGTACAATAAAATCATTATTTTCCAGAGCCCCTAAATATTTTACTCCGTAATATTTTTTAAAGGATTGAAATTGAACATTTGGCCCGAGCCCCTAAATCTTTTCAAGCATGCGAGTTGTATGCAAATATTTTCAGCGAATTTAGAATTTTCCGACAAAAAAAAAAGACTAAAACTAGAAAGAAAAAAAAAGACCAAAATTGTACGACCTAAGACAAATTTGAAAAGCAAAAACTTGAGAAAATTTCATTTTACGTCCTGTAACTTAGGCCTAATCTAATTTATATCCTTTATGTTTTTACTTTTTCGATTTCCGTCCTTTTTGGTCCAATTTATGTCCTTTCCGCCGGAAAATTTTAAAACTCACCGGAATGTGAGGAATAAATTGGGATTCCGGCCAAATAGTCCAATTTACGTCCTTTAAGTTTGAAAATTAAAATTTAATAATTAAAATTTTCTAAAAATTCCATTAAAGATTTAAAAAATCTAAAATATCATTAAAAATTCAAAAATCTCCTTAAAATTAAAAAATATAAAATATGTAAATAAAATTCAAAATATATCAATAAAATTTCGAAAAATATCATTACAAATTATAAAATGTCGTAAAACAAAAATAAAAAATTCTAAAATTTTGAAAATACAAAAAATAAAAAATTCTACAATTCAAAGAATGGAAAATGTGTAATTTAAAAATTAAGAAATTCAAAATCTCATTAAAAAATTTTAAAACTAAAAAAATCTAATTAATTTATTAAAAATGTGTAGATGAAAAATTACTAATTCTGAAAATCTAATAAGAATAATAAAAATTATTAACATTTCATTAAAAATCAAACTTGATTCATACTCGTCTGTCATTAAAGTTTTGCTCGAACTCCTAAAATTTTTGGGTCCCACGAGATTTTCCAACTCACCGTCGAGGTTGAGTGGAAGTTCCACACCTTGATCGATTTTGGAACCGTCCCAAATTCATTTTCACGATATTTTTAAAATTGTGGAATTTTTTATTTTAAACATTTTTAAAATTTTAATTTATAGATTTTATTATTTTTATGAGCTTTTAGAAAAAAAAATTAAATTTACACAATTTCAGATTTTTTGAATTGTAGAAATTATAGATTTTTTTATTTTTATGAGTTTTTAGAAGAAAAATTTTTTTTACACATTTTCAGATTTTTTTGAATTGTAGAATTTATAAAAAAATATAGATTTTTTATATTTATTTTACACCATTTATAAGTTTTGAATGAGATTTTTTAATTTTTAATGATATTTTCATAATTTTTTAATTATTAATTTATAATTTTCAAACATAAAGGATGTAAATTGGACTATTTGACCGAATTTTCAATTTTCCGATGGATAGGACGTAAATTGGACCGAAAAGGATGTAAATTGGACACCCTAGGACGTAAATTGAAAATGTGAAAACTTAAAGGATATATTTTGGATTAGGCCTAAGTTACAGGACGTATAATGAAATTTTCTCCAAAAACTTAAAAGATAATCCGTAGAGAATTAAAGTATAAAAATTAAAAAAGAAATTCAACAAAAAGACGACAAAAGAAAATAATCAGTGTCCGTACCACGACAAAGATCCCCCAAGAGTTGTGTCAAAATAGTTAATTGACGGCTTGAATTCAAATGCATGTGGCAGCGCAAAAGAGAAACCCAAGGAGCGGCATACCAAAAAATGTACTTCACCGGATATATAGTTTGGATTGACTTCTAATATATATATTGTTACATTACAGTATATATAAGGCCAATATATGACCCTTAGAATCTATAAACCTAATGGTTACGAAACCAAGTGTATAATAAAATAGACGAAGCGTGATAGCTGCAGCGACTAGTTAGATGACCCTAGTATGATTATAAATTTGAATCATTTTTTAGTGAAAACAATTAAAGCTAGTACCTTTTAAAAATATAAAGATTTGAATTGCAGTGTACAACTATTAATACAAGTTTTTGACTATGTGACTGGATATATTAAAAGTTTTTTATAAGGAAATCATAAAAGAGAAAAAGAAAAAGGCATGCAAAAAGTTTTTTAAAGTATCGCCTCTCTATTCGTTAATATCGTTCATATAACTAGACCGAATCCAAAAACTTATTCCATTCATTTCGTAATTAATTTTACTTTTTTTTTTTAATATGGATATACCGAAATTAGTTTCACATTTATATTTCACCATGCTGGGCTTTTTGTGGTTTTACCCAACTAAATATTTTATCTCTTATCTTGTTTCATTTTTTGGTGTTTCACTAATATATATTTTATTTTATAAAATGTTATATTAAGAGATTTTTTTTTTCATCTTATCTCTCTATACCCTATAATACCAAACAGAAGCATAATAACCTATGTAGGGACACCTGTCTTATAAATAGGGCTAGCTTGAGCCTTGTAGTGATGCCAACACATTCCTTGTTTAGGGAAGTGACGTTATAAATTGGCCACATACACTCTCCATCTTCATCTTCATCTCCATCTTCATCTTCATCTTCATCTCTATTTTCATCTTCAATAATTTTCTTCCCCTTAACAGCCTCTTTCCAATTCTGCAATTCATTTTCCGTCGAAAAAAACAAGTGTAGAGTGCTAGCTCCTAATTCTGGTTCTAAGTACTTGTAAATATTATATTTGTACTCCATAATTATTCAAACTATAGATGGCCGGAGTGTTGTGTATTCTGTTAGCTAGGGAAAGTGGGATCCTTCTTCATGTTGCTGTGATGAATATTGTCTTCTCCATCTTTCGTACTCATCAATAGATATTGGAACCTTATTAACATTAATTGGACACTTGAATATATATTCGAGAATGTCACATTTTTTACACATCCAAGACCTCCCTAGCTAGCTATTTCAACATTTATATGTTACTATTTGATTTAAAGATTGTGTGCATACTTGACATATAAACGTAATTAAGGTAACGACTTGGTCTTTGAATCGAATATCGAGAATTAAAAAGAAAACATGCAATATCCTAATATATCTCGGACCAAGTTAATTAAGAATCGCATATTCATTGAATTATTATAATCTGCCCTAAGATCCAAAGTCAATACACAATATGAGTCTACTTTCTTTATTTAATTATTTTTGTTGAAACCATAAAACTAGCTTGTTTCTTTAATATAACTTTCTAAAGAAAAAAGAAAAAAACAATCACTTTCTTACATGCCACTAAGCAGTAGTAATAAAGACTAGCTTTTTCGTCCGCGAGAGAAATCCAACTAACGCAGCTTAAGAACATCTTCAATGCACCCTTAAATAAGCAAATTAAAGTTGGTGTCAATTTACTACCATTCACTTTTTTGGGATAATGTGAAAATTGTATGTAGATTCTAATGTTCATCTTAATAATTCCAACTGGTAAATTCTATTATAAATGCATAAAATTAAATTCTTGATTATATCTTACAATGAAGAAAGAGTAATTGCAAGAGAGGGAATGAGAGTTAGAGAGAGAAAGGGAGTGGAGTGGGTGAGGAGGAGCGGGGTAGTTCCTAGGATTAGCCACATTCATCCCTCCGAGCATTTTCCGGTGAGGCAGAAAGAACCCTTACGCCCCCCTTTCCCTAGGACAGATAACCAGTGGTCTTCTAGTGAGGACTATGCACTGAGAGAAAGAACCACATCCAGGCGCAGGGGAAAAACTCCGGAATGGCTTAGGAGGTTGGAGGCGTCCCCCATCACGTTCTTCTTCAGAAATTTCCCTTCTTCGGTCACCATTCCATTACCCTTGGACAGATTCAACAAGCTGGGGAAGGTGAGAGATATCTACATCTCCAAAAAGACAAACAGAAGGGGTGAGTCCTTTGTCTTTGCGCGTTTTTCCAACGATGGCAACTATCAAAAAAATAGAAGAAGGCCTGAATACTATCTGGTTCGAGTGTTATAAGCTTCTGACAAATCTATCCAAGTTCTCAAGAAACGACCCCTCATTCAGCAACCCTCCAAGGAGATTCGAGATTTCCTCCCCAAATAGGGTACAACTGGGAATTTCTTTTGCAGATACTGTTAAAAGAAAGCAATCTGCCCCCCTGCTGGAAAAAAGGGTCCCCCAAGAACAACCTCCCGCAGCCCCTCACAAGGTTATACAATCACCACTCCCGGCCCTAACCTTCGGCAGCGGAAGAAGCAACAAGAGGTTTTCCTTTCAAACCACCCCGGAAGAGAAGGCATGGACGGTTGGTGCCTACACGGGCTGCCTGAAACAGGATTTCGATTGGGATCTTCACAAAGAGGACTTGATGAGCGAATGCATCCATAAGATAAAGGTCACTCATCTGGGTGGAAATCTTGTGCTCCTAAAACCCAATGGGGATACCCCAATTGAGACAGAATTATTGGAACTCAAAGATTGATCAGCCTAGTGGTTCGACTCTATAGACGGCTGGGAACCGACCGACGTTAGTAATCAGCGGTCGGTTTGGATCAGATTATACGGGGCCCTATTCATGTTTGGAACACACGATTCTTTTAAAGGCTTGCGCTCCAATTTGGAAAATTGGTATCCATTGATCAACACACCGAGGAGGTATCCAGCCTCAGTTTTGCCAGGATTCGCATCCTCATCATGGAGCCGATCCTCACCAATGTATGCATTTCTCCTTGCATTGACGGAGTTGAGTTCCACATCAGGATCTGGGAAGAACCTGAAGAGTTGCTACTCCTCTCGGCGGAAGCGGTATCAGATTCAGAAGCATCCGACTCAGAGTCGGACGAAAAATGGGACGCGGTGGACGTAGTGCCATCATTCTTCGGTGACCTCGAAATACAGGCCCCGGACGCAGTAGACGGCGAATCGTGCAACGGGGACTCTCCCTCTTCCCCTATCGAGCCCCACAAATCATTCAATGCAGCCTCGACCGTTGTGCCAGACTCAACGGGTTCGGGAACATTCCCCTCAGAACGTGGGCCTGATATTAAATTCCATACACCCCTCTACCCGAACACTAATCCGCACCTCCAAACACATACACCCCCTACTAACCCTAACCCGCACCTCCAAACACATACACCCCCTACTAACCCTAACCCGCACCTCCAAACACATACACCCCCTACTAACCCTACTCTGTCTATTCAAACCCATACACTCCCCTCCCACAACCCTTATTCGACTAATGAAACCCCTCACCCTCACCCTAATCTGCCCCTTCTTCTCCATCATCTCGCGATCCCACAACAAGACTTCCATCTCCCCAACGGAACCACCAACACACTCTGGTGGCCCTGTGCAGTTGGCAGACAACGGAACCACCAACGGAACTTTTCACTAGTGACTTGGCAGACAACGATGAATTTGAGTTGGAAAGAAGGCGAAGAGAATTTGAGTTGGAAAGAAGGCGAAGACAAAAAGTTTTTAGCATTAAAACTTATTTATACGAACGATTTTTGGTATCAAAATTAATCTTGATACCTGTATACAGTACTCC
Source organism: Galeopsis tetrahit (assembly GCA_963675135.1). Taxonomy (NCBI): domain Eukaryota; kingdom Viridiplantae; phylum Streptophyta; class Magnoliopsida; order Lamiales; family Lamiaceae; genus Galeopsis; species Galeopsis tetrahit. Next base: position 14,255,025 of record OY776131.1, read on the forward strand.
CCATTTTAAAGACCTCGTGTCATAAAAAGATTAATCAATAAAGTGGATAATGTGAAAAGGAAAGGTCAGTAAAAAAAATACATGTGTCTTATTTCTATCATTATTAATAGGGAAAATTGCACTTTTAATCCTGTAGGAATTTTTCAAAATCACTTTCGGTCCCGAGGTTTGTAAATGGTCCTATTTATTGCGGATTTGTACGGTAAGATATTTTTTAGATGGAAACCATTAGTTTTTTTATGGAAACCGTTAGTTGACCAAAAAATATTCCTAAAAAAGTAATTATAATTAAAAAATAAAAAATAAATTTAAAACTAATAATAAATTATACTTATAGAATTAAAAAATAAATAAATTCAATACAATTTGGAATATTAATTTTTTTACTAGAAGAAATCTCACTAAGTTATATAATTTGGATTTTTTTATAGAATCTAAATATTTTTTTTTAAATTCAAGAATTTGAATATAATTAAAAATCACAAAAAACATAATGTAATTTAAATTTAAATAAGTTTTGAAGAAATTTCTTGTATTAAAACTTTTTCTTTATTTTATCAACATTTCTTTTCTTACTTCCTCGAGCCTTGGTTCATTTTTTCCTTACTCCATTCTCTGAGACGCTCCTCCAAGGGGATATCATACGTCTTGTGGAAGATGAGAATTGTAGGATTTTTTAGCACTCGTACAACAACATGGTAACCTGGTACGAGTTCATGAACCAAAACTTTCCATATTCCATCATTCTCAATGAAAAACATTTGATATCGATCAATGCTACCTATTCTTAATGTCATTTTTGTGTAATTTTCTTATGGTTGTTATTGGAAAAATTAAATTATATATGTGGCATTTTTTTTAAACATGTGGCACCAAATAAATTACTTGGCCATAACTCCCAAATTTGTTTGAGCGTGCGACTCACACATTCACATTTCTGGTGAGCGTGCGACTCACACATTCACACATTCAAATTTGTATGCCGTAAAACGTATTTCCAAAAGTGAACAGGTAAATGATTTTTTTTAATGTTGTTTTAGATGGAAATGACATATCTGCATTTTTTTAATCAACCAAAACATACAAGAAGAAAAAAAATTATCTTGCATAGATGGAAATGAAATTTCTGCATAATTTAGCTTTTAATTTTGTTTTCCATTTATATTTTTTTATTGTTGTGGCATTTTTTTTTATTGCTGTGGCATTTTTTTTAAATGATTTAATTTTGAATCACCCATAACTTACCTAATTTTTTTTTATCTCGCACTCTCTCACACACTAGTACGTACAAAGGAGCTTTGAGTGAATTTGAGGTATATTCTTGATTTTTCAAGCAGTTTTAAAATTTCCATCTTCAATCCTTCTTCTGCTTGTGCTTAAGGTGAATTTTTCTAAAGGATGTGTTTACCTTAATCAATTGTCCAATTTTGACCCAATTTTTGCCGCAAAAAATAAAATCAACGTTGTTTCATGTCATTTTCCGACAAAAAATGGGGTTTTCAAGCAACTTTTCTTATGTGGGCACATGTGTTATTTTCATTAAATATTAACTATTATTATTTCATTTAAATATTTAGTTACCCTTTTTGTGTAATTTTTATTCATTATATTTAATACAATTGACTTTCGTGATCAATTTTCCGAAACATATGAATCCGTCTCATATACGCCTTCATCTAGAAAAAAATAAACTATGACAATTTACAGTTGTGTCATTTAATTCTCACCCAACTTATTACACTAATAATAACAGTACGTTTAATTGTAAAGTTCGCAAACGACACAACTCGAATAATTAAAGAGTGAAAGTGAAATTATTTTGTTGAAACCTTTTTATAAATATTTTTTAAAAACAAATTTCAATTCTATTTATGAAAGTGCATCTGGTGACAACTATTGTCCAACCGGAAAGTTCACGAACGATGAAATTATTTTGTTGAAACCTTTTTATAAATATTTTTTAAACATGTCGCACCAAATAAATTACTTGGCCATAGCTCCCAAATTTGTTTGAGCGGGCGACTCACACATTCACATTTCTAGTGAGTTGGTAACAAAGGATGAAAATTGTATGCCGTAAAACGTATTTCCAAAAGTGAACGTGTAAAGGATTTTTTTTAAATGTTGTTTTAGATGGAAATGACATTTCTGCATTTTTTAATCACCCAAAACATACAAGATGGAAATGAAATTTCTGCATAATTTTGTTTTTAATGTGGTTTTCTATATATATATATATATATATTTTTTTTTTTTTTTTTTTTTGATGTGGCATTTTTTTTTAAAACATGTAGAACCAACTAAACAACTTGGCCGGAGCTCCCAAATATTTTTCAGCGTGTGACACAAACTCACATTTCCGGTTAGTTGGTCAAAAAAGACTAAATTTTTGTGCGCCCTATGACGTATTTCCCAAAGTGAACACTTAAATGATTTAATTTTGAATCACCCATAACTTACCCGAATTTTTTATTTTTTCTTATCTCGCACTCTCTCACACACTAGTACGTACAAAGGAGCTTTGAGTGAGTTTCCAAGGTATATTCTTGATTTTTCAAGCAGTTTTAAATTATCTATCTTCAATCCTTCTTCTGCTTGTGCTTAAGGGGAATTTTTATAAAGGATGCGTTTACCTTAATCAATTGTCCAATTTTGACCCAATTTTATGTGGGCACATGTGTTATTTTCATTAAATATAACTATTATTATTTCATTTAAATATTTAATTACCCTTTTTGTGTAATTTTTATTCATTTAATACAATTGACTTTCGTGATCAATTTTCCAAAACATAAAATACAACTTGCTTTAATTTCGGGATTTTTTTTTTTTTTGTGTGTGAATGGTACTGATGAACTATTTGTATAAATGTGCTTATATGAAAGAACAATTATGTGTTTTTTTTAACGTAGTTTCTGGAATTTTTGATTTTTTTAATTGGAAAAAATATTATTTTATTAACGAAGTTTCTAGAATTTTTGTATGTTACTCTTTCTAATGACTTATTTTTATGTCTACGATGGAGCAATTCCCGTGCGTAATTCAGGGAAATTCTTTAACTACTATACTTCAGGGAAATTCTTTAACTACTATACAAGATCTGCTATTAGCAATGTTCCCAACTGGCACATCAACATAATCAAGATATAATCTCTAACAATTTCTTACATGATTCCCAAATTCAGCAAGAGATGACTTTGGAGGCTTTTCTAGATTCTTATACCCAATCGCCAATGCCTTGTAACGTATGGCCTATCAACGAGCCTGGATTTGCATTCAATTCTGCGCAGAGCCCAATTCGATTCAGATTCTTACCAAAGGGCACTTTCAAGCCACGTACAATTTAATTATGTGAGTCGGGAGAACGAGCTAGTAAGAAGCAGCACTTGGCAAGTACCTTAGGTTCTACGAGCTTATACGATAGACAAGTACAAACTCTTGTTCATGATTCACTTGGACAACAAAGAATCGATATCAACCAACAGAAACAAGAGATTTAAGATTCTAATATACAACCAACAGATTCTGCATCCAGCTAGTAAGAAGCAAAACTTGGAATATCGTGCAGGTTCTACGAACTTATACAACCAACAGATTCTGCATCCAGCTGATTCCAATGTTAGAGGATTTCGTTTGCAGACGCCGAAACAGCTTGTACTCAATTTTGATCCAACAAAAGTTTGCACTTTCGATTTAGTCGCTATATTAAAAATATTGTTAATTTTGGCACTTGAATTGCACGGCACAAAAAGCCTACTCTAAAAAAAGTTCAACTAAATTATTAAATTACACAGATATTTATGCATTTGCATCCAAGAACATGGCAATCATTTTTTTTCCAGTTTTTGAAATGAAATATGTAAAATATAACTCAATTGCACCAAAAACATTGTTAAACTTCATCTTCAATGTCTTCTTGCTTCAGTATTCTAGAGGGTACATTGCAGTTTTGGTCCAATGAATTTTTTTTAAAAACCATTTTGGTCCCATTTTATGCAAACACGATTCCAACCGTTATCTTTCTAACAGTTTATGTTAACTTACAAAATTCAATACTAAAATTAATTAATTATTTAATCAAATGATTTATGAATTACAAATTAATTATAAAACTATATATAATTTGAATATAATTATAAAATACATAAGTTGATTTTTCAACTAAATAACAGTTTAACGTATAATCTGATTTTTTTTAAATATATATAATCTGAATATAATTTTAAAATACAAAAATATCAAATCAAATGAAATAATATTTTATGTATAATTTGAAAATTAAAATATTATGTATAGAACATGCATATAATTCAACCAGACAAAATATAAAACAAAAATCAATCCTAACAATATTTTTTTATATAAAATTGTGTACTGAATAAAATTTCAAAATGCAATATTTTTATTATAAAATCATAAAATTTATCAAATAGAATAAAAAATATCAGTTACGTATTAATTTAACGGGCCTCCCCTGCTTTTATGCCTGCAGTCGCCGCCTTGATTCCATCCTTGTCGCCAACTTGCTGCCACTCGCCAAAATTGAATCTATCTCTCAAAATTTTATCTCACAAATCGAGCCCTCTCATACCAAATAAAACAAATTGCTGGATGTGGTAAATAAAAAGTGTTTCTATTAGTTGTGAATTTAAAAACAATCTTGTGAAAAATCCGGCTACGAAATCTGAAACCGCCCACAAAATTCGTCAAGGCTACCCTCTCTAGCTTCGCTTCAACACAAGGAATCAAAGCTCCTTGTCAATTTCAAATTTCAATCTCTCCTTCATCTTTAATTTGCGACCGCTGTGATTATTGTATTTTTCTGATTTGTTATGTTTGTGTTTGGGAATGCGGCTGGTAGCGTGGGATGACATGGAATGATGGTGGCGGGTTGGCCGGGAGATTTTGGTGCTGTTTTTTAAGGAAAAATCATGGTTTCAAGTTTTTTTTTTATTTTTTTCAGAGCTTGCAAAACATTCACATGTAAAATATTTAGAAATTGTTTTAATTAGACATATGTAGAAAGTTTTGCTCTTGTTCTATTATGGTATCAGTTGATATACAACTGATTTCATACGACTTGAGATTATTAAGTTGTTCTATACATCTCAACTTATGACCTATTAGATTACAAATTAATTTAAACTAATTACGTGATCTAGCCATCAAAACTAATACTCCCTCCGTCCAATTTTATTATGCTCACTTCTCCGGGCACGAGTTTTAATGAATATTGATTAGATTATGTATAAAAGAGATAAGTTGGGGGGTATGATGGGATGTTGTGGGGTCCAATTGTAGATAAAGTAATTGTTTATAAATAAAGTCAATGTCAATTTGAGTAAATAAAATTTGAAGGATAGAGATAAAATTGGACAACTCGAAAAGGAAAGTGGAAATAATAAAATTGGACGGATGGAGTAATATATTAACGAGTATCAGGGGTACTCAATAGGGTCAATCAGTTACATTATAAAATGACGTGAAGACTAAACTAAGCATAACCAAGCACTTAGCCAACGGGGACTAAGGCAAGGGCATCCCCTCTCACCGCTGCTTTTTATTATTACTGGCGAGGGCCTTAGCGTGCTGATCAATAGGGCCATTTCCGCTGGCCTATACGACGATGCAACAGTTGGAAGAAAGCGTATTCCCATCTCACATCTACAATATGCGGATGCCACAATTTTGGTAGGCGAAGCGACTACGAAAAACATTTGGGCGTTAGCTAGCTCAAATGCTTGTTGGTGAATTTTGAACAGCTTTCAGGTTTGAAGATCAATTTCTCCAAGTGCAATCTACTTGGAATTAATATGGATGCAGAAGTTGTGCACGAGGTGGCAACATTTGTCGGATGCCGGGTCGGGGGACTCCCAATGAATTTCCACGACATTCAGGTGGGAATTAATCACGGTAGGACTGAGGCCTGAAAAGAGGTGGTGTAGAAGGTTAAAAACAAAATTAACTCTTGGGGGATTGTAATATCCCGGAATTTTATAATAATAGAAATTAATCCAATAAATGCATAAATTATTATATCAAAAAATTTTATAATATATAATGTATAGATACATACGTATACATTAATACAATAAATTATAGTGTTTCATTTCAATTTTTTGACCACCATTTTAATCACATGAGTTTTTATGAGAATTAAAGGAAATTAAAGTAATATAATTATTTATAACATTTCTAACTTACGTATGCTTTAATTCTTCACATGTAAAAATATGCTCCCTTTACTATTTAAAATCCTTATTAACAATAATTTATTTACATGTTAATTTTTGTAACCCCTCATTTAGTGGGAAAATGAAAAACATATTTCTCAATTATAGAAAATATTTTATATATATGCGTATGTGTATATATGTACAGTTGTAATGGTATCAAAAGTTTTTCATGCTACATGTATATATAATTAACTGCCTGACCCTCAATTTTCTTCTATGCATGCATGCGTTTTTAATTATGAACTTATTATGAGAATTTAAGTATTGTAACGGTAAGAATGTCTATTCATATGCATATATTTACTTCCTCTCATCAATGACCGATGCTATATATATATATGTGTGGTGTGTACGCAAGTGTGAAGTATATCAACCAATTCTCCCAAATATTATTTAGATTGAATATAGTTTGAAAGAAAACTCGACTATTTGCTATTCTATGTATCACACGGCTAGACGACGATAATTACGAGGCTTTTACGCATCATTTAATTTCCATGTTCAACTATCGAGGTGGGTTTTTACTTGCTTTAATCTCTACAGTGGTTGGTAGAGCTCTATTGCAATGTTATTCTCTATTTAATGTTTTAGATAAATGTTTAAGTTAATTGTCTACTATGAGATTTCATTTCTATTGTTATTCTATTGGCAAAGTTATTATTCTATTGGCAAAGTTTATTGCAAAGTTATTATTCTATTGGCAAAGTTTATGGCAAAGTACGTTATATTGGCAAAGTTATCTAATAGCCAGGGGCTCCAAATGGGGTCCGGGACCGACGGGTCTTCGGGCGCGACCCGCCGTGCTCACCACGTGTGGGAATACCTTAGTCATTAATTTGGCTTTGGGAAGGTCCACAAACATGCGATGAAGGATGAAGTTACAATGGCAAAGTTGGCAAAGTTACAATGGCAAGGTATATGTGGCAATGTGAATGTTATTTACTAAGTTGCAATTACTTGATTATTTATTTTTAGCATTAACTATTGAATGACTTAATCCCACTGAGTGTGCTTGCATGCTCACCCCAACAATTTACAATTTCAGGTTGAAGAGTTGATGGCGAGGAGTGGTGATGGGACACGATGATCTATTTAAAAATAAAAGACTATTTGCACACATGTCTATTAAAATTAAGTTATGATTTTTATTATGAATGTTTTGTTAACAAGTTAGTCGTGAAATTCTTGATTTTATTACAACCGTTTCCGCTGCAATACTTAAAGTAATTTTAATTATATTAGACATTGCGTCCCTTTATTTTAATGTTGTAAATTTAAGATTTAATTTTTGGCACGTTAAAATTAGTTATTTTAACTACTTTTTGAAATGTCAATATTTTCGAATTTGGGGCTTGACAGGGACAGACATATATCTTTCGGTGATAGAATTACACTCCTCAATGCGGTTCTTGTCTCGTTGCCCATTTATTATTTATCCTTTTATCGAATTCCAAAGAAAAACTTGAGTGGTATAGTCAAACTGCAACAAAATTTTGTCTAATGGAATGATGTTTGTAGACCTAAGCCAGTCGGGGGACTTGGTGTTCGTAATCTTGATTTATTTAACAAATATCTTCTTGACAGGTGGTCATGAAGAATACGGACGGAGCCTAACTCATTGTGGGGAAAAATCCTGGACTCTAAATACGAACATGAACAATGCATCATGCTGGTGGAATATGATTCATGATCTATTCTTTGCCAATTCCTCCAGCCCTTGGTTAACTAAAATACATGAAAAATTGTAGGTGATGGCAGCAACACTCTCCTCTGGCTCAAGCACTGGTCGGACGAGCCTCACTTGAAAGACCGATTCCCCAGGCTCTTCACGATATGCTCTAATATCGAAGCAAGGATCAGTGAGTCAGGCGAGTGGGTAAACAATACCTGGACCTGGAATATATAGTAGAGAAGGGGCCTTTTCTCTCGGGAATAAGCTCACGCTGCAGAGCTTCCTCGTTTTTTGCAGCCTGTAACCCTTGATACATGGAGGTGGAAACTCACCGGGGACGGCATTTACAACGCGAAGTCAGCCTATGGGGGTCAAGATCTGCCGGCTCGAACCCAGCCCCTACCGGAGGACGCACTAGCAGCCTTTAGATCGTTATGGAATAAAATGACTCCCACCAAGTACTCAGGTTTAGCTTGGAAGGTGATTAGGGGACGGGTTGCAACACCAATCCTGAAACGAATAATGGTTAAAACCACTAAAATGTAAGGAAAAAAGACTCCATACTTTACCTCGAATCTCCTAAAAAATCTTATCTGGGGTAACATTCTCATTTGAAGATTCTACCATTTTTAAATGGCAAAAACTTGTGTGAGACCGTCTCATGGATAAAGATCTGTGAGACAAATCCTTTTTAACCCATATTTTAAAATTTTGGATATTGTTGAAGTTGTAGCTAACATATCCTTAGCCCATATATAAGGATATATAATTGAAACAACAATCACATTCCAGAATTTTGCCCAAAGCTCGTGCCACCAACAAATTATCGATAAGATAATGCCCAGGAAAACTTTCCACGCTAAAATTTTCACTTTACTACACTACTGCCTTCCAAATAGTTTTCGGTGGGCTCAGTCGAGCTCCCTTTGATAAAACGTGTCCGCATTTTTTGCTGTCCACGGGCTCGGCCGTGCTGGGTCGATTTCCATCCCAGGCCGGGCTTGGTCGTGCACGCTAATTTCCTTTGCTCTTTGTTACGAGGTCAACCTCCTGGGATAGTGGGCTCGGTCGAGCCCTTCCCTTGCCTTTCCTCGACTCGGCCGAGTTTCTAACTCGGTCGTGCATTCCCACTCTTGTTTGGCTCATATATTTTGATCCGGGGATCCGATCGACTTGATTCTTGTTTCATTACAACCCTCTCTTTGATATCTTTCATGTGGTCCATCCTTTTGATTAATCCATCAGCATAATCTTTCGTGATTTGCTTCAAAACACATCGTTTTACCTAAAAATCAAGCAAAAATGATTGCGTATCAAAATTTCGACAATTAAACTACAATCACACGATTCTTGCAAGCGTAGAACGACATTTAAAACATAATTCATCCAAAAATTCAAGCAATCTCACGACAAATCAGTTGCCTTCATCCATGAATGTGTAAGTGTTAGAAAATCTATCTCAATTGTTGGTGGTCAACTATGAACACGACTAGTCAACTCATAGGTCTTCCGTGTGCCTAGTCTTAGGTTTTAGACATGCACTTCAAAGAATCGAACCACGTACCTCCAAGTTTAAATAAGGGATTCATTCTAAACCCTGATACCACATTTGCGGAATTGGGCAGATCACCAAAGCCATTTTTTGCTTTCTTTATGTTTGTGTTGGGGTATAGGCTAGGATTAGCCGGCAGATCACACTTGGGTTGACTGGTCTATGGAAGTCCCGTGGGTTGACTGGTCGCGTCCACGGTTGACCACCAACAACACTCACCATTTTGCATTCACACTCTACCTGGAAACGCATAGACAAAAATGAAGAGTGAATGCAAATTATCTTCTACATAATATTGAATATTTATATTTTAAATACATGTAAGGACAATCTATGATCGTTAATAAAATCTACAGTTGATTAAATAAGAGATAACGACAAAATTATTAGGGTAAAAAATTAAATCAAATGTATCTCTCTTGATATAGTTTGGATTGACTTCTACTATAGATTCTTAGTTATAATATAGTACACGTAACAACAATCTATGACCGTTAAAATCTATAAAACTATAACGATTATTAATAAAAGATAATCACTATATTTTTTTTAAATTCAAGAATTCGATATAATGTACCACTAGATGTAGTTTGGATTGCCTATCGTAATTTTCCTTTTAAAACGGCTTTAGGATTGCCTATCGTAATTTTCCTTTTAAAACAAGATAGATTACTTGCTCAAATTTTCATATTTTTATCGTATATTTTTTTATCAGCTTTTTTTTAATATGCGGACAAATAAAACAAAATAATCCACTTACCATGTACTACTTTGTCCATGGAAAGTGTGCTCACATTTTTAGCACATATTTGAAGAAGTAGATAAAGTAAAATTGTTGTGAGACATAAAGTAATTGTTTCCATTATTTTAAGAAGCACGGGTCGGGCTGTGTTAGTTATGCAGATCCATCGGCCATTTCATATTTGGAGACTTTGACTGGAAAACACAATTAATGGAGTCTATACCGATTCTTGAAGATTTATTTCCATACTACAAATTATTAAATTTCCTTTAATTGCATAATAAATTAGTTCCAACTTCCAAGTTTATTGTTTTCTTCCTTTATTATTTTGCAGCATTTGGAAAGCCTAACACGATTGAAGGTTAATTACACTATTTAAATCCCATGTAGGGCTCGCTTTGTTAAAATGATTAAAATTAACGAGATTTATATCTCTTGGCAATTGAAAGACATATATAAATTATTATCAACGTTCATTTGCCTGTTCGTGAATATTGTTTGATGGCTTTTGTTGTTCATCGGTTAACCTGGTGCATTTCTGGTACAAGTTCTTGAGGTGATACAATATAGTATATTTAATTTCATTTTGCATGCTATAATGTAGGTTCACAAGTTCATTGATTTTTGTGAGTTTTAGTCATTAGTTTCAGTTTTATTGTCAAATCTATACAGTAAGTGGTTAGCCATTAACATCGATTTTATTTATGTCAGTGTTAAATGTCAATCAGAATTCAGTTTTAGGCCTGGAAGGAATGCTCATACGGTGTTGAGGGTGATAAGGAGGAGTTTTGCAGGGTATTTGTGGTATATAAGGGGTGATTTGAGTACATTTTTTGATGGAATGAAGGTCGGAATGGTGATCGGTGCTCTGATGAGGGACGTTAGGGATAAGAAGGTGATTGATTTGATAAAGGCTTTGTTAAAACCATCGGTTGTTACGAGCAGGGTTGATGATGGAAAGAAGAAAAAGGAAACGAAACGAAAGTACCAGAAGAAGAGAGTTTTGGCTGATGAAGCCTGATCCATATTGGTTGGAAACCTTTTCCGGTTTTGCTCCAGAGGAGGCTGAGATTCATCCTTCGTGGGGTCATTATGGAAAATCGATTGGGGTAGTTCTTAGGGAGTGGAGTGGGTTTAGCCAATCTAAAAAAATATATATATAAAATTTTAAAATCTAAAGATAATAAACTGTCTCATCTTCATATGAAAATTAATTAAACACAGATTCTCCAAACACATAAATCTGAAAAAATGTACAATAAAATCATTATTTTCCAGAGCCCCTAAATATTTTACTCCGTAATATTTTTTAAAGGATTGAAATTGAACATTTGGCCCGAGCCCCTAAATCTTTTCAAGCATGCGAGTTGTATGCAAATATTTTCAGCGAATTTAGAATTTTCCGACAAAAAAAAAAGACTAAAACTAGAAAGAAAAAAAAGACCAAAATTGTACGACCTAAGACAAATTTGAAAAGCAAAAACTTGAGAAAATTTCATTTTACGTCCTGTAACTTAGGCCTAATCTAATTTATATCCTTTATGTTTTTACTTTTTCGATTTCCGTCCTTTTTGGTCCAATTTATGTCCTTTCCGCCGGAAAATTTTAAAACTCACCGGAATGTGAGGAATAAATTGGGATTCCGGCCAAATAGTCCAATTTACGTCCTTTAAGTTTGAAAATTAAAATTTAATAATTAAAATTTTCTAAAAATTCCATTAAAGATTTAAAAAATCTAAAATATCATTAAAAATTCAAAAATTTCCTTAAAATTAAAAAATATAAAATATGTAAATAAAATTCAAAATATATCAATAAAATTTCGAAAAATATCATTACAAATTATAAAATGTTGTAAAACAAAAATAAAAAATTCTAAAATTTTGAAAATACAAAAAATAAAAAATTCTACAATTCAAAGAATGGAAAATGTGTAATTTAAAAATTAAGAAATTTAAAATCTCATTAAAAAATTTTAAAACTAAAAAAATCTAATTAATTTATTAAAAATGTGTAGATGAAAAATTACGAATTCTGAAAATCTAATAAGAATAATAAAAATTATTAACATTTCATTAAAAATCAAACTTGATTCATACTCGTCTGTCATTAAAGTTTTGCTCGAACTCCTAAAATTTTTGGGTCCCACGAGATTTTCCAACTCACCGTCGAGGTTGAGTGGAAGTTCCACACCTTGATCGATTTTGGAACCGTCCCAAATTCATTTTCACGATATTTTTATAATTGTGGAATTTTTTATTTTAAACATTTTTAAAATTTTAATTTATAGATTTTATTATTTTTATGAGCTTTTAGAAAAAAAATTAAATTTACACAATTTCAGATTTTTTGAATTGTAGAAATTATAGATTTTTTTATTTTTATGAGTTTTTAGAAGAAAAAAAAAATTTACACATTTTCAGATTTTTTGAATTGTAGAATTTATAAAAAAATTTAGATTTTTTATATTTATTTTACACCATTTATAAGTTTTTAATGAGATTTTTTAATTTTTAATGATATTTTCATAATTTTTTAATTATTAATTTATAATTTTCAAATATAAAGGATGTAAATTGGACTATTTGACCGAATTTTCAATTTTCCGATGGATAGGACGTAAATTGGACCGAAAAGGATGTAAATTGGACACCCTAGGACGTAAATTGAAAATGTGAAAACTTAAAGGATATATTTTGGATTAGGCCTAAGTTACAGGACGTAAAATGAAATTTTCTCCAAAAACTTAAAAGATAATCCGTAGAGAATTAAAGTATAAAAATTAAAAAAGAAATTCAACAGAAAGACGACAAAAGAAAATAATCAGTGTCCGTACCACGACAAAGATCCCCCAAGAGTTGTGTCAAAATAGTTAATTGACGGCTTGAATTCAAACGCATGTGGCAGCGCAAAAGAGAAACCCTAGGAGCGGCATACCAAAAAATGTACTTCACCGGATATATAGTTTGGATTGACTTCTAATATATATATTGTTACATTACATTATATATAAGGCCAATATATGACCCTTAGAATCTATAAACCTAATGGTTACGAAACCAAGTGTATAATAAAATAGACGAAGCGTGATAGCTGCAGCGACTAGTTAGATGACCCTAGTATGATTATAAATTTGAATCATTTTTTAGTGAAAACAATTAAAGCTAGTACCTTTTAAAAATATAAAGATTTGAATTGCAGTGTACAACTATTAATACAAGTTTTTGACTATGTGACTGGATATATTAAAAGTTTTTTATAAGGAAATCATAAAAGAGAAAAAGAAAAAGGCATGCAAAAAGTTTTTTAAAGTATCGCCTCTCTATTCGTTAATATCGTTCATATAACTAGACCGAATCCAAAAACTTATTCCATTCATTTCGTAATTACTTTTACATTTTTTTTTAATACGGATATACCGAAATTAGTTTCACATTTATATTTCACCATGCTGGGCTTTTTGTGGTTTTACCCAACTAAATATTTTATCTCTTATCTTGTTTCATTTTTTGGTGTTTCACTAATATATATTTTATTTTATAAAATGTTATATTAAGAGATTTTTTTTTCATCTTATCTCTCTATACCCTATAATACCAAACAGAAGCATAATAACCTATGTAGGGACACCTGTCTTATAAATAGGGCTAGCTTGAGCCTTGTAGTGATGCCAACACATTCCTTGTTTAGGGAAGTGACGTTATAAATTGGCCACATACACTCTTCATCTTCATCTCCATCTTCATCTTCATCTTCATCTCTATTTTCATCTTCAATAATTTTCTTCCCCTTAACAGCCTCTTTCCAATTCTGCAATTCATTTTCCGTCGAAAAAACAAGTGTAGAGTGCTAGCTCCTAATTCTGGTTCTAAGTACTTGTAAATATTATATTTGTACTCCATAATTATTCAAACTATAGATGGCCGGAGTGTTGTGTATTCTGTTAGCTAGGGAAAGTGGGATCCTTCTTCATGTTGCTGTGATGAATATTGTCTTCTCCATCTTTCGTACTCATCAATAGATATTGGAACCTTATTAACATTAATTGGACACTTGAATATATATTCGAGAATGTCACATTTTTTACACATCCAAGACCTCCCTAGCTAGCTATTTCAACATTTATATGTTACTATTTGATTTAAAGATTGTGTGCATACTTGACATATAAACGTAATTAAGGTAACGACTTGGTCTTTGAATCGAATATCGAGAATTAAAAAGAAAACATGCAATATCCTAATATATCTCGGACCAAGTTAATTAAGAATCGCATATTCATTGAATTATTATAATCTGCCCTAAGATCCAAAGTCAATACACAATATGAGTCTACTTTCTTTATTTAATTATTTTTGTTGAAACCATAAAACTAGCTTGTTTCTTTAATATAACTTTCTAAAGAAAAAAGAAAAAAACAATCACTTTCTTACATGCCACTAAGCAGTAGTAATAAAGACTAACTTTTTCGTCCGCGAGAGAAATCCAACTAACGCAGCTTAAGAACATCTTCAATGCACCCTTAAATAAGCAAATTAAAGTTAAAAATAACTACAATGCAGTCTCAATGTTGGTGTCAATTTACTACCATTCACTTTTTTGGGATAATGTGAAAATTGTATGTAGATTCTAATGTTCATCTTAATAATTCCAACTGGTAAATTCTATTATAAATGCATAAAATTAAATTCTTGATTATATCTTACAATGAAGAAAGAGTAATTGCAAGAGAGGGAATGAGAGTTAGAGAGAGAAAGGGAGTGGAGTGGGTGAGGAGGAGCGGGGTAGTTCCTAGGATTAGCCACATTCATCCCTCCGAGCGTTTTCCGGTGAGGCAGAAAGAACCCTTACGCCCCCCTTTCCCTAGGACAGATAACCGGTGGTCTTCTAGTGAGGACTATGCACTGAGAGAAAGAACCACATCCAGGCGCAGGGGAAAAACTCCTGAATGGTTTAGGAGGTTGGAGGCGTCCACCATCACGTTCTTCTTCAGAAATTTCCCTTCTTCGGTCACCATTCCATTACCCTTGGACAGATTCAACAAGCTGGGGAAGGTGAGAGATATCTACATCTCCAAAAAGACAAACAAAAGGGGTGAGTCCTTTGTCTTTGCGCGTTTTTCCAACGATGGCAACTATAAAAAAAATAGAAGAAGGCCTGAATACTATCTGGTTCGAGTGTTATAAGCTTCTGACAAATCTATCCAAGTTCTCAAGAAACGACCCCTCATTCAGCAACCCTCCAAGGAGATTCGAGATTTCCTCCCCAAATAGGGTACAACTGAGAATTTCTTTTGCAGATACTGTTAAAAGAAAGCAATCTGCCCCCCTGCTGGAAAAAAGGGTCCCCCAAGAACAACCTCCCGCAGCCCCTCACAAGGTTATACAATCACCACTCCCGGCCCTAACCTTCGGCAGCGGAAGAAGCAACAAGAGGTTTTCCTCTCAAACCACCCCGGAAGAGAAGGCATGGACGGTTGGTGCCTACACGGGCTGCCTGAAACAGGATTTCGATTGGGATCTTCACAAAGAGGACTTGATGAGAGAATGCATCCATAAGATAAAGGTCACTCATCTGGGTGGAAATCTTGTGCTCCTAAAACCCAATGGGGATACCCCAATTGAGACAGCTGTTGTACGTGCTTTCGTCGGGTTGACTCGGATGTGGACTATTTGTTAGCACGAGACAAACATGTATTATGATCGGGGTTTATTACGTGTTTAGGGATTATTTATGATGATCTTGATGATCTTTATGAAGAAACAAGCAAGAACAAATGAAGAACAAGGATGTAGCTTCTTGGAGAAGCTAAAGCTATAGAAGCTTGTGAGAGTTTATTGCTTAAGGTAGGGTGATTTGGTGGAAATGTGTAACTTATGTTTACAAATGAGCCTTTTAGGCATTATATAGTGGTTTTGGGGAGCTGCCCGCCCTTTACACGTGGCACGCCCTCATTGGACCTGTCTTCTGCCCGTAAAGGTGATTTGATGGCGCATTTAATGCTAAACCGCCTCCGGTGGTCGTCCTCGCCAAGATGCCGAGGAGCTGGGCCATGGTGGTCGCTGGAGGACCTGATCATCTAGGAAAGTGGTCGCCCAGACCTTCGAGGTGTGTGGTCGCCACGCTCCATGCTGTCTCCCAAGGCTTCAACACTTAGACTTCTCTAGCTAAAAAAGGCGCGTGCTCGCCACACATTTGGGCGAGCAGCTAACTAAAACATGTGCTCGCCAACATCTTTGAGCGAGCACTTAAACATATTAAATATATTTATTCTATTACATTTTCTTGGTCTTTTTGACTAGTCGTCGCACGACTTTGTTGACTAGTCCTCGCCACGTAAGCTGGTGACTAGGATTGACTTGTCAAAGATTGACTTCTTTGACTAGGTATAACATTTGCCCCCTGGTCGCCTTTCTTCGTATTCGTAGAATGATAAGGCGAGCAGTCTGATCGTCTTCTTGGTAGGTGGATTTGTCTTCGACAAACAAATCCATTCTAAAATCTTGATGACGTAAATTGGAGGCGGTCGCCTCGTTTCCTACGCCGAGCACGCTTTTCGAAGCGACTTTAATGATGATTGATGTGACATGTGTCAGGCGCGTGATCGGTGCCCGAAATTTGAAATGCGCGCGTGGGGCGCGTGCCGACCTCAAAGGTCGCCCGTGGGGGCCACTTTCCCAACTCGATTTCGGAAATGACCCCAAATTTTTGGGGAAATTACGATTTTAACCCCGTTTTTTGCAAATTGGTCCCTGAACACTCTTGCCTATAAATAGGGCCTTCTTCTTCATAAAACTCTTTTCACTTCTGCAAATCTTCGAATCCTTCTTTGAGCTTCCTTCCAAGCTTCATTCTTCAAGCTTTTCCGGCGTGTTTTGGGTGGCTTTCGATCGACAAAAAGGTAAAAACATACATTTCTTTCTTTAAAAACTTCTTTCTCCCCCATTTCTATAGAAAAAATGGAGGTTGGAGGTGGCTCCGGTGGTGGTCCGCCGCCGTTGGTTGGTGGTTCCGAAAGCTCTGGCGACGGAGACCGTTTGGCCTTGGCCTTGATGGAGAGGGCAGCCTCTTCGGACTCTAGGATCCACTCCCCCGAACCCATAAATGTTGGAGTCCGCAATGTCGGAAAGGCGGTGGTCATCGACGTCGATGAGATCGACGAATCCGATAGGGATGATGCGGGCAATGATGCCGAGGAGGGTGATGCCGAGGAGAGTGGCAGTGAGACTGATTCAGATCTGCGCGACCAGGGTTTGGATCGAGGGGTGGGCGAACAGATAGAAACTGCCCAAGTCGAGGAGACCTTAACGAGAAGTCTTCGCGAGGACTTCGAGGAGGTTGTTCAATATGCGGCGAGCATAAAGGACATCTTGAGTGGTAGAGATAATTTGGATGGCGACGAGGTCTCGAGGGAGGCCTATTACAAGTATTTTTGCGATTACCTTCCTCGAGAGGTTCCTCGTCCGTATCGAGAAGCTTTCCAATCAAGGTATGAAGCAAGTAAGTATGCGAGCAAAGTCTCCTCGGCCCAATTAGAAAATTCACGGAAGAAGTATCAACTGCCGGCCGACGTCTGTTTCTTTGTTCCTCGCCAAGATGAGAGGGCCGACCAGCCGCCAGAAGGGATGGTCGTTGTCAACATCGGCATGATGGAGGCAGGGCTGAGGTTCCCCCTGCACCCCGGTATCTCAAATTTCTTACACTTTTTAGGGGTGGCCCCTTCTCAAATTTTGCCGAACGGTTGGTCGAACCTGATCGGAATTCTTACACTGTTCGGCCTGGTGGCGGTCGAGAATGGATGTCGGAACACATGGCTTAGCCCGAAAGAGATTAACTATCTCCTTCAGGCGGCCGAGGCCGGAGAGAAGGTGGGCCATGGATATTATTACGTGGGAGGTCGTGATAACTTCAAGTTGGTTGAAGGGGTTCCCAACAAAATTCGAGATTGGAAAACCAATTGGTGGTGGGTAGCCGGGGACTGGAAAAGTCCGGTGAGGCCGGATGGATCCTCTGCTCGCATTGCCATCGAGACTGAATATCAAAGAATTCGTGGTAAGTCTTTTTATTTCTGCTCGTTCTTGTCTATACTGAATAACTCCTCGCTCTTGTAGGTGAAACTGCTCGCAAGAAGACCGCCGAGCACCGTCTCTCGCCCATCTTCGAATACCATGTTTGTTGCGTACTCAATCGTCGTTATTTGGAGAGGTCTTGCCACTTTCTGAATAGGGAGTGTATGCGAGAGCGAGCAGGTCTCAGAGTACCTCCTCATCACTTCACTCGAGAGTTCCCTCTAGGTATCAAAATATTTCTAAGTTTTTTGAAATTGCTCTTCGTAAACACTAACTCCTCGTTTTTCTTTCTTAGTAGTGGTTCCAGAAAGAGTTGTCACTTATCTTCCTCCAACCGTCGAAGTTGATCGCATAACATCGAGCAGGATGCTTCAACAAGCAAGATTGCTCCGCGAGCGCAAGATCGTTGATGGCTCTGGCAAAAAAAGGAAAGGGGCGGAGACCTCGGGGGCTCCACCCAAGAAAGTTTCTAAACCAACCCGAGGGGGTTCTTCTCGCCCACCTGCTACCGAGCAGAGGGCCGAGCCAGTTGGCGAACAGAGGATCTCGCCGAGGAGATCTCCAACGAGGGGTAACTCGCCTCCCCCCGCACAGGTCGTATCCCCTCCTCGCAGAAGCACTCGGTCGCGAGAGACTGCTGCGAGCTCGTTGGCCGAGCTGAGGGCTCAGGGAGATAACACTCTTCTCGGCTGGAATGCCGAAAGGGTTGCCAAGTAAGTTTACTATTAATAAGATTTTGGAAAATTTTCAAGTACCTTTTTCTAATTTTTTCCTTCTTTATAGGGGTTGCCGACTACCCGTTCATCGAACCTTTCAACGAGAGCCTCCTCGGCTTCTACCGGTCGCGGGATCCGGTCGACAAAGAGCCTCTGAACCCGATCGCACTTAGGGCCGTGAAGAACCTGCCTCGATCGTTGACGACCACTCTGGTCGATGAGGTAAACAACCGCAACTCCTTGGAGAATGCGCGCCTGGTCGCCAGCCGGGCATCTTACACTATGGAGAAACTTGCCTGCCAGATCGCTTAGGGCCGCAAGGTTAGCGAAGACAGGAGTGCGAAGCTCGCCTAAATGGCCAAGGCTAAAGCCGTCGTCGAGAGGCAGCTGGTCGCTTCTGAGGAGAAGGTGGTCGACCTTGAGACAAAATTGGCCGATGTCGAGGCAAAGTTGGCCGATTCTGAGGCCCAACTTGAGGTGGTTCGGAAAAAAGATCAGGAAGATCTTCAAGAGATCGAAAAACTCCGTGCTCGCCTCAAGACTGCCGAGGACGAGGTAAATTCTCTTACAAATAAATCTGCAACTGATGAGGAAGAGTTGGCCACTCTTCGGCAACAGCTGGTCGACATGACGGATGAGCGAGATGAAATCAATGAGCTCGCTGGGGGCGTGGCCATTTTATCGGTGGCGCTTACTGCCCACAGGCTCATTCATACGCTTAAAGAAATTCATCCGGAAGTGGACGTAATTCCGCTCGGCAGGTTTTTGGACGACCTCCTTATGAAGGAAAAACCTCAACCGGAGTCAGAACTCCCCCTGCTCCCTCTGATGAAATTGGGACTCCAGTTCCCTCGACTCTTGGGTGTTCCGGTACTTTTCGGGGACCCTCCACAAGTCTCCCCAACTCAACAGGGCGAGCAGAGTGCTCCTGCCGAGGTGCAGGTTGTGAACGAGGAGGAAGTTGCCGGCGAGCAGGATGCTACTGCCGAGGGGAATGCTGCAAAGACTTAGTTTCTCTTTTATTCTCTTTTATTTTGTTTTTAGGACTGCTCGGCCACTTAAGCCTCTTTTATAATTTCAGCCTTTAAGGCTTTTCAATGAATGGAACTTTTTGCTTATATGATGTGTTTGGTTATCTTGAGTGATCGTCCTCGTCACTGCTTTTCGATTTATGTTATGATTAATTTTTTGCAAGCATTTTTTTTAATAAGTACTTGTCTTTTGAAATTTCTTTTATTGCGAGCATCTTTGCGGAAGAGTGCTCGTCTTTTGCCTTGCGAGCATCTTTAAGAAAGAGTGCTCGTCTTTTGCCTTGCGAGCATCTTTAAGAAAGAGTGCTCGCACTACAAGAAACAGGGGGAATAGCGATGAAAATTTTGCGACAAATCTAAATTTCATTGCTAAAATCAATTTTTAGCAACAAAATAAAAAATTTCGTCGCTAAATTCTTAGATTTAATATTTACAACAAAATTTATATATTTCATCGCTATATTAGCAACAAATTGCTTCATTTCGTTATTAATATTCAAAATAGCAATGAAAATTATATTTCGTCGCTAATATTTTGCAACGAAATAGAAATTTTCGTCGCTAAATTTTTAGATTTAATATTTGCAACAAAATTTATATATTTCATCGCTATATTAGCAACAAATTTCTTCATTTTGTTGTTAATAATCAAAACAACAATGAAAATTATATTTCGTCGCTAATATTTTGCGATGAAATAGAAATTTTTGTGGCTAATTTCTTGAAATTAATTTTTGCAACAAAATTTATATATTTCATCGCTATATTAGCAACAATTTGCTTCATTTTGTTGTTAATAATAAGAACAACAATGAAAATTATATTTTGTCGCTAATATTTTGCGATAAAATAAAAAAATTCGTGGCTAATTTCTTGAAATTAATTTTTGCAACAAAATTTATATATTTCGTTGCTATATTAGCAACAAATTGCTTCATTTTGTTGTTAATAATCAGAACAACAATGAAAATTATATTTCGTCACTAATATTTTGCGATGAAATAGAAATTTTCGTGGCTAATTTATTGAAATTAATTTTTGCGATGAAATTACAATATTTTATCGCTATACTAGCAACAAATTACTTCATTTTGTTGTTAATAATCAGAAAAACAATGAAAATTATATTTCGTCGCTAATATTTTAGCGACAAAGTTGAAATTTGTATGACTAATTTTGTGGATTTAATATTTGCGAGAAAATTAAAATATTTCATCACCTTATTAGCAAAATAATATTTTATTGTTAATAATCAGAACAATAATAAAAATTATATTTCGTCTCTAATATTTTAGTGATGAAATATAAATTAAATTTTCATGTTTTATTCTCGTGAATTAAAAATGGTTGTCGTTTAAACATAATAAAGGAAAAAAGTTTGAGTGCATGCACAGTGTGAAACAATAGAGACGATTCTAACACTATCATGTTTGAAATAATAGGATCAATATAATTTCATTTACACTTATTAATTTTACATATTAAGTTTTTTGTTTAATTTATTTTGGGGTATAATTTCTTGATTTCATTATATATAATTTGTTTTATATTTTTCTGTTTTCTTGATTTCATTAATTATTTGTTGTTGTTTCTACTGAGCATGAGGGAAGAGTACTACTTCAACTATGCATATTAAATCTAGAAAATCGGTTTAAATGTTTAATAAGTCTCCAAAATTTTGTGTCTTATATAAATCAGTTTGAATGTTTATAAAAATATTTATAAATATGAAGATGCAAATGAAACTGGACATAAAGATGAGATGATGATGAATGAATGTAATATTTATTATTTTTTTGGAATTGTTAAAGTAACATTGATTTTTTACAATTGAAATTGTTTTAAAAATTACAATATATATATATATATATATATAATTGTTACAATTTCAAAAATTAATCAATTAATATATGTGAAATAAATTAATTAAATGAGTAAAATTAACTAAACTAGTAACAATTGAATACATATATAATTAATATTAAAAACTGAACTAAAGAGTTGTCTGCCCGAGTGGTGGGCACCCAGCTATGGGTGCCCATCCACCCGGGATCGATTCCCACAAAGACCAAATAAATAGTCATTTAAATAAAATAGGAAGGGGTATGCGGGTTGGGTGCCGATGTTGGTCGGTTTGGGTCGGGTGCGGGTGTGGGTCGGGTTGGGTTGGGTGTGGGTCAGTTGGGTCGGGTTGGTCGAGTGCGAAAGTGGGTTTAGAGAAACAATTCGAAAATTGGATATCCATAGCCAAATATTAGCAACAAAAAATATGGGTTTCATCGCTAACATTTGCAACGAATTTAAAATATTTATCGCAAAAAATTAGTAACGAAGTGAGGAGCTATTATTTTAGGCACGAAAAAATTTTGTCGCTAATTCTAATATTTTCGTCGCTAAAGTGAGTTAGCGATGAAATAATTTTGTCGCAGGATTTGTTGCTATACACCCGTCGCTAACGTGTTTGCGACAAATGTTTGATTTTCCTCGCAAAATTTTGCGATGAAATTCATATTTTCGTCGCTAATATTTTGCGATGAAACTCAAATTTTCAACGCTAATATTTGCGACAAAATTAATTTTTTTTGTCACAAACACGTTAGCGACGGGTGTATAGCAACAAATCCTGCGACAAATTTATTTCATCGCTAACTCACGTTAGCGACGAAAATATTAGAATTAGCGACAATTTTTTTCGCGGCTAAATTGCAGTTTTCTTGTAGTGTCGTCTTTTGCCTTGCGAGCATCTTTAAGAAAGAGTGCTCGTCTTTTAGGGTTAACCATTCGTCGGTTGAACTCTTTGTTTGATAGGTAGTGATCGTCGTCGCCACTACCTTGCGAGCATCTTTTAAGAAAGAGTGCTCGTCTTTCTTTTGCGAGCATCTTTAAGAAAGAGTGCTCGTCTTTTTAGAGTTAACCATTCGTCGGTTGAACTCTTTTTGTTTGATAGGTAGTGATCGTCGTCGCCACTACCTTGCGAGCATCTTTAAGAAAGAGTGCTCGTCTTTTGTTTCCTAGATGGCTACGCAGAGCCTTTCCTAAAATTTCAAACTTATCTAACACTTGATGGAAATTTAAAACTTTGCTCTGTATTGAAATGATTACTAGATACAAACTATACAAATATAAAGAAATTAAAAACTTACTGATAATACTTCTTCAGCTTGACCGCATTCCATGGGTACTTGCTCGGCTTGCCCTCGAGATCTTCTAGCTCGTACGATTCGTTCAGGAGTGTGCGCGTTATTCGGTACAGACCCTCCCAAGTCGGGCCAAGTATGCCAATGGACTGTTCCGTCGCCCTCCGAAGTACGAGCTGGCCGATAGAGAACTGGCGAGCACGTACTTTGGTGTTGTAGTAGCATTCTGACCTTTGCTTGTAGACCACGTTCTTCTCGTGCGCTGTTAGCCTTCGCTCTTCTAGGAAGTCCAAGTCGGAGAGTTGTGCATCGTTATTCAACTGCTCGTCATAATTTGCCACTCGAAAAGTGGGGACCTGCCCCTCTGCTGGTATGACAGCTTCGGTTCCGAACGCGAGCGCGAATGGAGTTTCACCAGTAGAATTTCTCGTGGTCGTCCGATATGCCCACAGAACCATGTGCAGCTCGTCCGCCCATTTGCCCTTCAATCCATCTAGCTTAGCTTTCAAGGTGTGCTTGATGATTTTGTTGATCGCCTCTACTTGACCATTTGATTGTGGATGATAGGGTGTTGAAAAAAGTTTCTTGATGTTCCACTCTGAGCAGAAATCCAGCACGTCTTGACTTGTGAATTGACGTCCGTTGTCGGTCACTATTGCTCGTGGTAGGCCGAACCTGCAAATTATGTTTTTCCATATGAAGTTGGTCATCTGGGCCGTTGTGATGGTCTTCAATGCCTTCGCTTCGGTCCACTTGGTGAAGTAATCGACTGCTACGAGTACGAAAGTTACCCCCCCGACGCCAGGCGGGAAAGGTCCGATGATGTCGATGCCCCACTTCGCGAAGGGCCAAGAGCTGTAGACGGAGATGAGCTCGTCTGGAGGTGAGTGAATAGCGGGTGCAAAAGCTTGACATCTCTTGCACGCCTGGGCGTAATGAATTGCATCCTTCTTCAGTGTTGGCCAAAAGTAGCATTGCCTCATGATCTTTAAAGCGAGCGCTTGCCCCCCTGTATGATTTCCACACACTCCATCGTGGATTTCGTGCATGACGATCTTCGCTTCGTCTTCTCCTAGGCATTTCAATAAAGGCATTGAAAATCCCCGTTTGTACAGCTGGTCGCCAATAATTGTGTACCTTGCGGACCTGAGCTGCAATCTGGTTGCTTTCACTTTATCTGTCGGGAGCTCGCCGGTCTTGATGTACCTGGTGATCGGCGATCTCCAGTCCTCGTCGCTGGTCGCTTCAACCTGCAAAATTTGACCTCTGTTCACCGATGGGGAAGAAATTTTAGTGATGGTCGCTTCTGAAAATATTGCCTCCCCCTCTGAAGTGGCCAGCCGAGCTAACGCATCTGCTTGCGTATTCTCCTCCCTAGGGATTTGCTCGATGTGGAATTGATCAAATTGCTCGAGTAATCCTTTCACTAGGTCTTGGTATTTTATCATTTGATCGCCGCGAGCCTCGTAGTCGCCCGTAATTTGACATACAACCAGCTGAGAGTCAGAAATTTTTTTCAGTTTTCTGGCGCCCACGGCCATAGCCATCTTGATTCCTGCAACCAGAGCCTCGTACTCTGCTTCGTTGTTGGTTGCCCGATACTCGAACTCGATCGCCGAAGCAAACGTCTGTCCGGTTGGGCTGGTGAGGACGATTCCTGCCCCTGCTTTGGTGCTCGTCGACGAGCCATCGACGAACAGTGTCCAAGGAAGTTCGATTCCCTCGTCCAATTTCTCTGGGAAAGTGAGCTCTACAATGAATTCTGCCAGCACTTGTCCCTTGATTGGCGTTCTGGGTGCGTAGGTGAGCCCAAATTGCTCGATTTCCACCGACCATTTCAAAAGTCTTCCAGTGGTATCCGGACGATGTAGTGCTCGTCGGAGAGGAAAAGTTGTGAGGACGACCACCTTGTGGTCGAATAGGTATTGTCTTAATTTTCTGACGCTCATGACCAGTGCGTACGCCAATTTTTCCATTGGAGTGTATCTCAACTCCGCATCTCTTAGTGATTGACTTACGTAGTAGATAGGCAGATGTGTGCTCCCCTCTGCTCGGACGAGCACTGAACTGATCGCACAGTCAGTGGCCGCCAAGTATAGATACAAAATTTCGCCGGGGACTGGCTTAGATAGGACCTTCGGATCCGATAGATATTCCTTCAATTTCTTGAAAACTTTCTCACACTCATCGGTCCATTCGAACTTCCCTTTTTACAAAGCGTCGAAAAAAGGTTTGCAACGATCGCCCATTCGTGCAATGAATCTTTTCAGCGATGCCAGGCATCCTGTCAACCTCTGGACCTCTTTCACATTCCTTGGGCTTTGCATGTTGATGACTGCTTGAATTTTGCTTGGATTTGCCTCGATGCCCCGCTGGCTAACCAAGTGCCCCAGAAATTTTCCTGAGCTAACTCCAAAACTGCATTTCTTTGGATTTAACTTCATGTTGTACTCTTTTAGGATATCGAATGTCGTGGCAAGGTGGTGTAGGTGATCCTCTTTCCGTAAGCTTTTGACAACGATGTCGTCGATATAGACCTCCACCATCTTGCCTATGTGTTTTTCAAACATCTTATTTACCAGTCTTTGGTATGTTGCCCCCGCGTTTTTCAAACCGAAAGGCATTCTCTTCCAGCTGTACATGTCGAGCGCAGTCATGAAAGCCGTATGTCGCTGGTCGTCGGGATGCATTGCAATCTGATGGTACCCTGCGAAAGCGTCCATGAAAGTTAACATCTCGTGCCCCGCTGTATTGTCTACTAGGTGATCAATGTGGGGCATCGGAAAGTGATCTTTGGGACAGGCGTCGTTTAGATCTGTGAAGTCTATACACAATCTCCACGACTCGGTCATTTTTCTGACGAGCACTGGATTGGCCAACCACTCGGGATCAGTTCCAGTTTTCTCGATTAATTTGCTGTCGATCAATTTTTCGATTTCGACCGCCAAAGCCGCACTTTTATCAGGCCCAAATTTTCTTCGTTTTTGGGTGATGGGTCTCCTTGCTGGATCAATATTCAATCTGTGGCAGGCATGATTCATGGGAATGCCCACCATATCCTCGTGCGACCAGGCGAATGCACCAATGTTTTCTTTCAAAAATGCGATCATATCTGACCGCAATTGTTCTGGTAAATTCAAACCAATGAATACCTCGAGTTCTGGACGAGCTTTGTTTAAATGGATGGTTTCAAGGCCCTCCGCTGAAGTTGCCCGCTCTTTAGGCTCCTTCCAACGAGGATCCTCGATTCCGAACTCTGGCTCAAAGCCTAACCTAGGCTCCAGATCTGGAATGTTTTCTGGAACCTGGTCGTCGGGGAGCTGGTCGCCCGAATCTGTCTACTCGTCGATTTCCATTGGGGTGTGGTCGTCCACTTCCATGGAGGCATGCTCGTTCGCCTCCACTTGGTGGTCGTCGGAACTACGACTGCACTCCCCAATTTCAATCTTTCGGTACTTGCTAGGAAGACCCTCCAAGTAGTTCACTTGTTCTTTTTATTTTTGACACTCGATATACTTTCCAACCATAGTACTTTCCTTAGAATGACGCTTTGCAAAACGGACGAGACACTCCCTCGCCCGCGTCTGATCGCCCTTGACGGTTATAACTCCCGCCGGGGTTGGAAACTTTACACAGTAATAATAAGTAGAAACGGCCGCCTTGAACTCGTTGAAGAATGGTCGGCCGAGGAACACATTATAGGAAGATGGCATGTCGATGATCAAGAAGTCGAGCTGCCGAGCATGGTGCATTTCTGGCTCTTTCGACGATGCCAGTTCCAGAGACAGTCTGATTTTCCCAATGGGAAGGTTGCGTGTGTCCCCGAAGCCTACGATTATATCGTCGCAAGGCTCGATGTATTCTGCATATCCACCGAGAGCATCCAAAGTATGTTTGAAAAGGATGTTGGTGTATGCCCCGGTGTCGACCATCATGCAATGGACGTTGGTTCCCATAATTTTTCCAGATATGACCAAAGCGTCATTGTTTGGGTGCACCACGCCGTTCAGGTCGTCGTCCGAGAAAAGGACTTGATGAGAAAGAGGCTTCTCGGCAGCCGGAGCGACGCACACCTGATGCACGTTGTTAAGTGCTCGCATGTCACTCTGTTGTCGGCGAACAGACAGAGCTTTCCCGGACTGAGTCCCCCCCAAGGGGCCTTCTATAACCAAACAAGCTCCCATGTTATCGATGTTGCCACCGGGATTGTTTGGCATGGGAGGAGTTAGCTTTGGACGATTCAACTGTTGGCGCAGGTCGTCGCTGTCGTCGAGACGTTTCTTCCCCCTGTTGTCGCCATTTCCAAGGGGCTTGATGAATTGGGCGAGCTTGCCCTCATTGTACAGCTTGAAAAGATTTCTCACCAAGTCTCGGCACCCATTGGTGTGGTGGCCGATGGAGTTGTGGTAGTCGCAGAATTTACTACCATCGAGGTTGTCATCACTTGTATGCATTGGCTTGGCATGGGGGAGTAGATTCTTTCCCCTGACAGCATTGAAGATGCCCCTAGGATCAAGAGAGAGAGATTCTCTGAACTGGATGATCTCAGGAGACTCCTTGAAAGGCCTGAAGTTCGCTGGGCGAGCACTGCCAGCTTGAGTGGTCGCCTTCTTGGGCTGGGACGACTCCCCAGTGTTTGTATTTTTCTTGGGCCAGACCCTCTTGGACGCCTCAGGCTGCTCGTTAGCCTTGGCGGCGTCCATGATTTCCTCCTTCTGGATGAAGTTCCCAGCCCTCGTGCGGAAGTCCGCATAAGAAACTGGGAAAGTAAGATGGATAGATTCCCAGAGCTTGGAACCTATCCTCAGACCGGAAACAGCTGAGATCAGCTTTGTCTCATCGTTTACGGCCTCCCCATCGATCACCAGCCTATCAAAGCGCTCGATGAAGTCCTTGCCTGATTCATTCAGTGACTGGCGAACGTTTGCCAAATGTTGCTTTGAGGCTGGGCGAGCAGCAATAGACCCGAAGTAGGTCAAAAAGTATTGTCCCAGCTCAAGGAATGAGGTGATAGATCCGGCACCCAAAGTTGTGTACCAACGATGAGCCCAGTCTCCCAAAGTTAGGGAGAAGTTTCTGCATTGGGTGGCGTCCGTTGCCCCGATTGAGGCCATGTAGTTCGTGTACTTGGACAAGTGTACTCTGGGGTCGGACATCCCATCATATGCCGCCATGGAGGGCATCTGAATTTTTCTTTGAATGGGGGCGGTAAGGATTGCAACACTTAGTGGAGGTGCGGGCAGAGTGATTGGTGGGGTGGTCCCTTGCTTCGAGGCGACCACCTCTGCTCGCAGAGCATCCATCTCCAGCTTCATCAATTTCTGGGTCTCGAGGAACTGCGCGATTTGCCCCTCCTCGGCAGTTTGTGGTTTGGGGACGACGTCCTCGTCGCGTCGGCTCCCTTGTGATGCGGCCGGGCGATCATCATGACGTGATCGCCTGCGAGAATGCCTATCAGAACGGTGGATGCGATAACTCTTCGCCAGAGCTCGCGAGCCCTTCCCTGGTCCCACTCGATCGAGAGCTGAGACTCTGTCGCCCAGATCTCTCTTGTCAGCGCGATCCTTGTGGTCGGCCCTCCCTGGTCGGCCATCCACGTTGAAAGGCACTCGGCGAGGAGCCCTCCCATCTTTATCATCCATTCGGTTGAAAACCGAATTTCGGTGTCGCGAGTCTCCCGTGTGGCTATTGTGGGAGTGCTCGTCAGCTTTGTTTTTTCCTTTGTCTTGGGGGCGAACAGGGTGTGAGTGATAGGAACGGTCGTCCTCCTCATTCCCCTTGGCTTTGCGAGCTTTGTCGAAGGCCTGATCTTTGGCTTTCTTCAGCTCTTCTTTCTCATTCCGCCTCCTCTTCTCCATGAGGTAGTCAGAGAGATCTCTCAAATGCTGGGGATCATTCAGAATGTCCCCCATGTTCAAGTTTGCGAAAGGGTTTACCGGCCGCACCGGAGGGGGTTCGTTCCCTCCGGACGGTAAGATTCCGTCATGTGGAGTATGCTGAGACATCGTTTAAAGAGTGTCTCCTGGGGATTATTACAAGTATATGACTGTTCTTAAGCTTTCGACGCTTAAAAACGAAAGATTAGAGTTCTTACGCAGAAGAACGTGCTATTACAACTACTTACTAGCAAAGTAACAACAACTAAAGCTTGATAAACAAGATTACAAGGAGATCAAACTCCAAAATATGTCTCGAATATCGCAAATATTCAAGAACACGAAGAACACTAAAATACGTAAATAAAGCTTTAAACGGTGGAACTACCGATTAAAACCTGAAATAAGGAGTTTGCAAACCGATCGCTCGATGATCGGTCGAAACTAAGATGATGAACACGTAAAAGGACCCCTCCTTCTAGCGCCAAATGTTGTACGTGCTTTCGTCGGGTTGACTCGAATGTGGACTATTTGCTAGCACGAGACAAACATGTATTATGATCGGGGTTTATTACGTGTTTAGGGAGTATTTATGATGATCTTGATGATCTTTATGAAGAAACAAGCAAGAACAAATGAAGAACAAGGATGTAGCTTCTTGGAGAAGCTAAAGCTTTAGAAGCTTGGTAGAGTTTATTGCTTAAGGTAGGGTGATTTGGTGGAAATGTGTAACTTATGTTTACAAATGAGCCTTTTAGGCATTATATAGTGGTTTTTGGGGGCTGCCCGCCCTTTACACGTGGCACGCCCTCATTGGACCTGTCTTCTGCCCGAAAAGGTGATTTGATGGCGCATTTAATGTTAAACCGCCTCCGGTGGTCGTCCTCGCCAAGATGCCGAGGAGCTGGGCCATGGTGGTCGCTGGAGGACCTGATCATCTAGGAAAGTGGTCGCCCAGACCTTCGAGGTGTGTGGTCGCCACGCTCCATGCTGTCTCCCAAGGCTTTATTCTATTACATTTTTTTGGTCTTGTTGACTAGTCGTCGCACGACTTTGTTGACTAGTCCTCGCCACGTAAGCTGGTGACTAGGATTGACTTGTCAAAGATTGACTTCTTTGACTAGGTATAAGAACAGCATTATTGGAACTCAAAGATTGATCAGCCTAGTGGTTCGACTCTATAGACGGCTGGGAACCGACCGACGTTAGTAATCAGCGGTCGGTTTGGATCTGATTATACGGGGCCCTATTCATGTTTGGAACGCACGATTCTTTTAAAGGCTTGCGCTCCAATTTGGAAAATTGGTATCCATTGATCAACACACCGAGGAGGTATCCAGCCTCAGTTTTGCCAGGATTCGCATCCTCATCACGGGGCCGATCCTCACCAATGTATACATTTCTCCTTGCATTGACGGAGTTGAGTTCCACATCAGGATCTTGGAAGAACCTGAAGAGTTGCTACTCCTCTCGGCGGAAGCGGTATCAGATTCAGAAGCATCCGACTCAGAGTCGGACGAAAAATGGGACGCGGTGGACGTAGTGCCATCATTCTTCGGCGACCTCGAAATACAGGCCCCGGACGCAGTAGACGGCGAATCGTGTAACGGGGACTCTCCCTCTTCCCCTATCGAGCCCCACAAATCATTAAATGCAGCCTCGACCGTTGTTCCCGACTCAGCGGGTTCGGGAACATTCCCCTCGGAATGTGGGCCTGATATTAAATTCCAAAGCCCCATCGGATAAGTCGATTGGAGATCCCAGTGGTATTGAATTAATTGTAGATCTTAATGGAGATGCATGTACTGCCAGTTCCAAAGAAAGTTTCAAAACGGATGTATCTCAAACCGTTCGTAACCCCCCCACCCCTTGGCACACTCGCATGCTACACCCACCCTTCCGGCTCATACACCGCTCTACCCGAACCCTATTCCGCACCTCCAAACACATACACCCCCTACTAACCCTAACCCGCACCTCCAAACACATACACCCCCTACTAACCCTAACCCGCACATCCAAACACATACACCCCCTACTAACCCTACTCTGTCTATTCAAACCCATACACTCCCCTCCCACAACCCTTATTCGACTAATGAACCCCCTCACCCTCACCCTAATCTGCCCCTTCTTCTCCATCATCTCGCGATCCCACAACAAGACTTCCATCTCCCCAACGGAACCACCAACACACTCTGGTGGCCCTGTGCAGTTGCCTTTCGCCCCCTCGCTCTCCTCTGATTCCCTCCCCTCCCCACCCGGCACTCCCCCCTCCAATACCTAAAATCCCCCTAAGTGTGAAGAAGAGGCTGATTAGGGCTGAGTGGGAACTTTTCACTAGTGACTTGGCAGACAACGATGAATTTGAGTTGGAAAGAAGGCGAAGAGAATTTGAGTTGGAAAGAAGGCGAAGACAAAAAGTTTTTAGCATCAAAACTTATTTATACGAACGATTTTTGGTATCAAAATTAATCTTGATACCTGTATACAGTACTCCCCATTTTAAAGACCTCGTGTCATAAAAAGATTAATCAATAAAGTGGATAATGTGAAAAGGAAAGGTCAGTAAAAAAAATACATGTGTCTAATTTCTATCATTATTAATAGGGAAAATTGCACTTTTAATCTTGTAGGAATTTTTCAAAATCACTTTCGGTCCTGAGGTTTGTAAATGGTCCTATTTATTGCGGATTTGTACGGTAAGATATTTTTTAGATGGAAACCATTAGTTTTTTTATGGAAACTGTTAGTTGACCAAAAAATATTCCTAAAAAAGTAATTATAATTAAAAAATAAAAAATAAATTTAAAACTAATAATAAATTATACTTATAGAATTAAAAAATAAATAAATTCAATACAATTTAGAATATTAATTTTTTTACTAGAAGAAATCTCACTAAGTTATATAATTTGGATTTTTTTATAGAATCTAAATATTTTTTTTAAATTCAAGAATTTGAATATAATTAAAAATCACAAAAAAACATAATGTAATTTAAATTTAAATAAGTTTTGAAGAAATTTCTTGTATTAAAACTTTTTCTTTAATTATTTTATCAACATTTCTTTTCATACTTCCTCGAGCCTTGGTTCCTTTTTTCCTTACTCCATTCTCTGTGACGCTCCTCCAAGGGGATATCATACGTCTTGTGGAAGATG
The DNA here is from genome assembly GCA_963675135.1 of Galeopsis tetrahit. NCBI lineage: Eukaryota > Viridiplantae > Streptophyta > Magnoliopsida > Lamiales > Lamiaceae > Galeopsis > Galeopsis tetrahit. The sequence continues at coordinate 14,287,220 of OY776131.1, forward strand.
AGAATTGTAGGATTTTTTAGCACTCGTACAACAGCATGGTAACCTGGTACGAGTTCATGAACCAAAACTTTCCATATTCCATCATTCTCAATGAAAAACATTTGATATCGATCAATGCTACCTATTCTATAATGTCATTTTTGTGTAATTTTCTTATGGTTGTTTTTGGAAAAATTAAATTATATATGTGGCATTTTTTTTAAACATGTGGCACCAAATAAATTACTTGGCCATAACTCCCAAATTTGTTTGAGCGTGCGACTCACACATTCACATTTCTGGTGAGCGTGCGACTCACACATTCACACATTCAAATTTGTATGCCGTAAAACGTATTTCCAAAAGTGAACAGGTAAATGATTTTTTTTAATGTTGTTTTAGATGGAAATGACATATCTGCATTTTTTTAATCAACCAAAACATACAAGAAGAAAAAAAATACAACTTGAATTTTTGTGTGAATGGTACTGGTGAACTATTTGTATAAATGAGCTTGTATGAAAGAACAATTATGTGTTTTTTTTAACGCAGTTTCTGGAATTTTTGTTATTTTGAATTGGAAAAATATTATTTTATTAACGAAGTTTCTGGAATTTTTGTATGTTACTCTTTCTAATGACTTATTTTTATGTCTACGTGGGAGCAATTCCCGTGCGTAATTCAGGGAAATTCTTTAACTACTATACAAGATCTGCTATTAGCAATGTTCCCAACTGGCACATCAACATAATCAAGATATAATCTGATGTTGGTTTGGAGCCTGATCTTCGGTTGTGGAGATCTCTTTTACCATATCTCTAACAATTTCTTACATGAATATTCCCAAATTCCACAAGAGATGACTTTGGAGGCTTTTCTAGATTCTTATACCCAATCGCCAATGCCTTGTAACGTATGGCCTCTCAACGAGCCTGGTGCGGTGTTGCACGACGAAGAGGATTTGCATTCAATTCTGCGCAGAGCCCAATTCGATTCAGATTCTTACCAAAGGGCACTTTCAAGCCACAATTAATGTGAGTCGGGAGAACGAGCTAGCAAGTACTTTAGGTTCTACGAGCTTATACGATAGACAAGTACAAACTCTTGTTCACGATTCACTTAGACAACAAAGAATCGATGTCAACCAACAGAAACAAGAGGTTTAAGATTCTAATATACAACCTGCCTGCTTTTTAAGATTCTTATACCCAAACGCCAATGCCTCGTATCGCATGGCCTCTTATTACGGAATAAGTCAAACATTCCTTGTATATAGGATTTATGTTGGGTTTTGGACGACGAAGTGGATTTGCATTCTATTATCCGAATTGACCAATTCAATACAAACTTCGATTCAGATATTACCAAATGGCACTTTCAAGCCACAATCCTTCCAACAATTTATTTACTACTGATGGGGTGTTTCCTAATTCATGTTCGTCGGGAGAAAGAGCTAGTAAGAAGTAACACTTGGAAAATCGTGCAGGTTCTACCAACTTATACAACCAAGAGATTTATCACGAGTTTCTGTTGATACCACAACAGATTCTGTATCCAGCTGATTCCAATGTTAGAGGATTTCGTTTGCAGACGCCTAAACAGCTGGTACTCGATTTTGATCCAACAAAAGTTCGCACTTTCTATTTAGTCCCTATAATTAAAAATATTGTTAATTTTGGCACTTGAACTGCACGGCACAAAAAGCCTACTCTAAAAAACAGTAAACATAAATGTCTATCGCTAAGCATTATACAAATAAGTCATCAACATTTGAAATATTTAATTACACAGATATTTCTGCATTTGCATCCAAGCATTTTACAAATAATTCATCAACATTTAAAATATTCTAGAAATCAAACCAGGTAGTATATTTATGTCTTATAAGCATTATACAAATAAATCCTTGGTATCAATACTTTTTTTTTTATGTTGCGTATTGTAAAAACATGTCGCACCACCTACGCAACTTGCCCAGAGCTCCCAATTTTTTTTTAGCGTGCGTCGACTCACACACTCACATTTCCGGTGAGTTGGTCAAAAGGAACAAAAATTGTACGTCCTAGGAATTATTTTTTAATCACCCAAAACTTACAGGTAGAAAAAAATTAATATTCTCGCACATATGCAAATGATATTTCTCTGTTTTTGGATTTTTTTTGATGTGGCATTTTTTTAAACATGTGGCACCAACTAAGCAACTTGGACCGGAGCTCCCAAATTTTTTCCAGCGTGGGAATCACACATTCACATTTCACGTATGTTTGTCAAAATTACAAAAATTGTGCGCCCTAAGACGTATATCCAAAAAGGAATCACACACTCGTACATTTTTTATGTGGCGTTTTTTTAAAACATTTGGCACCAACTAAGCAACTTTGTCGGAGCTCCCAATTTTTTTCCAGCGTGTGAATCAAATTTGTCAAAAATGATCAAATTTGTGTTCCCTAAGACGTATTCCCAAATTTAGTTTTCATATATGCTGGCCTCACATTTCTTACCTGACTCCCAACTTTGGCAAGATCAGGGACGGAGTCACGTTGGGACATTGGGGTTCACTGGGCTCCCCACGAAATATATAACTTTTGTACTATATATATATACTGCATTATATAAGCTATGTTTTGGTGGCCTAGTGGTTGAGTACAGTAAAATAGAATTTTGTTTTGCTAAACCAGGGTTCAATTCCCTTCAAATTCAATGGTTTTTTTTTTTTTAAAATTTGTTTTTAATATTTTACATAGATTAATCCCAAATGTTGGAAGAATTGTGGAACCTGTAAACTGTTAAATATTATAGGCAAACATTGCTCAACAATTTTATTAATTTAGACGAATTTGTATCCATTTTTCTATATATATTTTTGTTTCATAAATGGTATATATTAGGAGGTACATGATTAGAAACACCATTTATAAACAAAACTTGAATGTTATTCTTGCAAAAAAAAAAAAAAAAGATTATTAATTTATATATTTTAGTTTTTTACGATAGTAATATTTTAGCAATTTTGACACGGCTTCGTCTCTTCTGAACCAAAACAATCAAATGTTCCTCCGAAACAAAACGATAGTCAATTTGTTTAAATTAATAGAACGAGATATTTGACAATTTTACGCTGAAATTATTTGATAAATATAATATTATATCGTTGAGCAACACTTGTGTGAACCTGAAACTTTTATCTACGTTTTTATAGTAATGTTAATTGGACCCCCCAACACAAAATTTCTAGCTCCGTCACTGGGCAAGATATATGGCTTTGGAGTCTTGTCGTGATTCTAACACCCAATCACCAAAGCTTATCATATGCCTTCGATCTCAACAAAATTGGAGGGATTTCAAAAGTTGTTTCGTATTGAAAGAAATTTGTTTCTGAGTATTATGAAAATATTGAGCCACACACTGCTGGTGTTTTCTGCCCCAAATCTAATTTTTGTATTTTTATGAAAAATTTTGAACAAAAATTGCTTGTTGGAACTAAAGATTATATTCTTGCGAATGTTTCATTTAACATAAATTGCTCGTTTCAGGAGACATGGTGCTGCCAATTATGTGGTTTAAAATAAGGTTAAAATATATTCACATCTATATTCATTATTTTTTCCTTTGCAAGCTTTCGATTTCAATTTTTTTATTTTAATGCATTGTTTTGTTTATGTGAAGGACACAACTCATTTTTCTTGACTTTACTATTACATCCATTCTGAGAGGTTAAAATATTTTTGGTCTCATATATAGCCTGTCTACTACTCAATTTTGATCGAAAAAAGGTTAACACTTTTAATTTAGTTGCAATATTAAAAAAATTGTTAATTTTGGCACCTGAGTTGCACGGCACGGCCTGCTCTATAAAAAAGTACACATAAATGTCAATCGCTCTTAAGCATTATACAAATAGTTCATTAATATTCAAAATAATTACACTTATAGTCTCTTTGTCCAATTTTATTATTCTCACTTTTCTTTTTTTGGTTGTTCAATTTTATTATGCTCATTCCCTTTTTGGAAATAATACTATTCACACTACTTTATCTGACAATTTTTTTTTAATATTACACTTTTCGATCGCTTTTTTTAAATGTTACAAAAATGGTTGGTTTTTCAAATTTAGACAAAGGCACGGGTGCCACCCGGGCTTGTTGAAAAGCCACAGGTGCGACCCGCGTGTCTTTGGCGTATTAATTTAAATAAATGAAAAAAATAAATTTGAGTCCAAAGCTATTAGACCCGTGCAAACAGTAAATAATGGGACGTGGAAAATGTTCAATTAAAAAGTAAACGGGTTTTAAGTTCACAGTGTGCTTAATCATGTACTGTTCTGGTCTTTCTTTTTTAAAAAGTAGATTACTAGTGTATTTCATCATGAGCTTGTCTGAGCTTTTTTCTAGTTGTACACTACTGACGGGCTAGTAAGTGTGTGAAAAGTGGCTAGAGTGTAGAAAAGCACAATCCGATCATTTAATCTGAAAATTAATGTGCGAGTGTAGAAAAACACAATCCATGTGCCTTCAACTGTAATCGTCGATATATAACCAATATAAAAATATATATATATATATAAATTTTAAATCTAAAGACAATAAACTGTCTCATCTTCATATGAAAATTAAACACAGATTCTCCAAACACATAAATCTGAAAAAATGTACAATAAAATCATTATTTTCCAGAGCCCCTAAATATTTTAATATTTTTTAAAGGATTGAAATGGAACATTTGGCCCGAGCCCCTAAATCTTTTCAAGCATGAGAGTTGTATGTAAATATTTTCAGCGAATTTAGAATTTTCCGACACAAAAAAGACTAAAACTAGAAAGAAAAAAAAAGACCAAAATTGTACGACCTAAGACAAATTTGAAAAGCAAAAACTTAAAAGATACTCGTAGAGAATTAAAGTATAAAAATTAAGAAAGAAATTCAACAAAAAGACGACAAAAGATGTTAGAATTGACGAAAGATGCAAATTGAAGATAACATAAAGGTGAAAATCTATGTCGTATTGAATTCTGATGTTCTACAGCTAATATATATACATATCAGAGTATGCGCAACTAATGGAAAACCTAATGGGTCTAATGGAAAACCTAATGTGCCTATCAACAAATAAGATACTCTAATAATGAGTACATGGGCCAACAAGTTGGGCCCATGACAAAATACGCATCCCAATACTCCCCCTCAAGTTGGCGTGTGAAGGTTGCGAACACCCAACTTGCTACGAAGGAAACAGAAACGATCCGTTCCAAGTGCTTTGGTGAACATATCGGCGACTTGATCCTTGGTGGAAACCATTGTTGGTTGAATGTCTCCATTTATAACCCGTTCCCTAACGAAGTAACAATCCATCTCAACATGCTTGGTGCGCTCATGAAAAACCGGATTCATAGCGATTTGGCGCGCCGCTTGATTATAACAAAATAGTAGAGTGGGACCGGATGGAACGACGTTGAAGTCATGTAGGAGCCAACGTAACCATATGACTTCGCAAGTTGTTGTTGCCATTGCTCGATATTCCGCCTCCGCCGACGATCGAGATACAACCGATTGTTTCTTGGTGCGCCAAGAAATTGGAGACTCCCCAAGAAAGATGACATACCCGGTGGAAGATCGACGCGTATATGGGAACCCGGCCCAATCCGCATCACAGTGGGCTCGAAGGGCAAGATCGCTAGTTGCCGAAAGAAGAATCCCCTGTCCAGGAGCTTGTTTTAAATACCATAGAACACGGTATGCAGCAAGGAGGTGAATCTGACGTGGATCATGAAGGAATTGGCTCAACTGGCTGACAGCAAATACTATATCGGGACGGGTCACTGTAAGATAAAGCAATCTGCCCACTAGGCGTCGGTATTGAGCGGCATCGACTAGCGGGCTATCGTCATCAGGACGTAACTTCAAGTTCTGCTCCATAGGAAAGGCACTAGGACGTCTCCCTAGAAGCCCACTTTCCCCCAAGATATCAAGCGCATACTTGCGCTGACTCAACACAAAACCCTCACCGGACCGGGCGACTTCAATCCCTAAAAAATAATTTAACTTGCCCAAGTCTTTTATGCTGAATTTGTCATCTAAAAATTGCTTCATAAACGAAATACGGGATGTATCATTACCCACTAGCAACACATCATCCACATAGATAAGGGCGGCCAAATATGTAGTTCCTTGGCGATAAACGAATAACGAATGGTCAGCCCGCGACTGCTTGAAATTAATGGCATTGAGGGCTTTGGAAAAAATTTCATACCAATTTCGAGATGCTTGTCGAAGCCCATAAAGTGATTTCTCGAGTTTGCACACTCTCGTGTCACCATCCTTTGCAAACCCTTGTGGAACATGCATATACACTTCATCGTGCAAATCTCCATGCAGAAACGCATTATTAACGTCTAACTGATGAACCTCCCAATTCTGTTTCGCAGCCACAGTTAGCATGCATCAGACTGTGACCAGTTTTTCAACTGGCGCAAAAGTTTCGTGAAAATCCACTCCTTCAATTTGTGTAAAACCCTTCGCCACCAATCGTGCTTTATATCTTTCCACATCGCCATTGGGTTTATATTTAATTTTATAAACCCACTTTGAACCAACTGCCCTTTTGCCCGGAGGAAGAGTCGTTAACTTCCACGTCCCATTAGCTTCTAAGGCATCAATTTTCTTTGCATCGCGTCACGCCATAACAGATCCTTTACAGCATGTGAGAAATACTTTGGCTCATCACGGCGTGTGATGGCCGCTATGAATGCTTTATGAGATACAAAAAATTTATCATAAGCAATGTATTGTGAAAGAGGATATACCGTTGATTTGGCTAGATTGGCGGTGGATTGCGAATGGTCTAGTGAAGGGGGTAAATCTGTTACATATGCATCAAGATGGGCAGGTCGTCGTCTCGTTCGTTGGCTCTCACGAGGAGCGACTTCAGATATTGTGGGTGTGGTGGTGTCGACAGTTGAGGGAGGCTCGAGCATCACATCGCTCGACTGAAGTGTTCTGTCGTTGACAAGAACTGGTGCCATTTCCAGATTGCCGCTGGATAATTGGTGTCTCACATAAGGCCTGGATGTGGGTGGATCAATTTTGGTCCCTTGAATTCGCGCAAGAGCTTCAGAAACTGCTGCGGAAAAATTTGTGGTGGTGATTCCTTTAAAAGGCAAAATGTCTTCACAAAATGTGACATCCCGCGACGTATAAAATTTTTGCTTTTGAAGGTTAAAAACCCGATATGCTTTCTGCCCCTTTGGATATCCAACGAACACACATGCACTCTCCCTTTCATCAATTTTTCCCCTACGACGATTTTCATGCGCATAGACCAAGCACCCAAACACCCTAAGATGATCATACGATGGTCGTATCTTCAACAAAATTTCATGTGGCGTTTTATTTTGGATGGCCGTGGAGGGTAAGCGATTAATGGTGTAAACTGCCGTGAGAATGCACTCTCCCCAGAACTCAATAGGTAATCCAGATTCAAAACGTAGTGCCCGTGCTACGTCCAATATATGCATGTGCTTTCGCTCCACGACCCCATTTTGTTGTGGTGTGTATGTGCAAGAGCTTTCAAAAATGAACCCATTATCACTATAGTGTTTGAGCAAGATGGATGCCTGGAACTCGACTCCATTATCCAAATGGATTCGCCTAATGTTTTGATTAAATTGAGTGTGGATCATGTTATGAAAGTGAACCAAAAGGGTCGCCACTTCACATTTTCGTCGCATCAAAAATATCCAAACTCCCATACTAACGCGCTCCACTGAAGGTATCACAATGATAGGGCCCCCAAATATCACAATGTAACAATTCAAAACAATGTGTAGTTTTAATATCACAAGGAGAACGAGTTTGTTTTGCTCGAATACAAGAATCACAAAATACAATATCTTCTTTCAAATTCAGCAATGAGGGAATATGATGCAATCTTCCAGTAGAGGGGTGGCCTAGACGCCTATGCCATAGACCAGAATTTCCAATAGTCACCAAAGCGGCCCCTTCACTCATCAAGTAATATAGACCATTGCAATGTTTACCCACTCCAATCAGCCTCCTCGAGGGTAAGTCCTGTATAACACAAAAATCATGAAAGAACGTGAATGCACAGTTTATATCATTCGCAAGACGACTAGCAGAAAGTAGGTTGCAATGGAATTGAGGAATATAAAGGACACGGTTAAGGAGCAGCCCATTTAATTTGATTTTCCCAATACTGTGGACAGCAACAACTTCTCCATTTGGTATTTTAACTGAGGATTCTCCATGATTCTGCACTATATCAATTAGTGCGCTCTTATTGTAAGTGATGTGTTCAGTTTCTCCCGTGTCAATTATCCAAGAACCTGGGAACTTACTTTCAATACCTGCCATGTTTATCATTGGATCGGATGTGGCGGTGTCCGTTCCAATGTTCTCCCTCTGCATGAATTCACGGAGTAGCTGCAGCTGCTCGTTCGTGAGACCCGGCACGGGGCTAGAGCCGTTGTCAATGTGAGCAGCTCGAGGCTGGGGTGATCCTCGACGGTCTGTGGTTTTGGCATCCCGTCCGTTGCCTTGCTTTCCATCTTGGCCCTGCCTATTCCAGTTTGGGGGTACCCGATCCTCTCGAAATAAGTGTCATATGTGTGGTTTTTCTTGCCACAGTGATCACAATGCCGACCCTCTTTCTAATTTGTGCGACGGTTGGGATCGGGTGGTTTCTTGAATTGAGTGTGGAAGGCACTCGTTTCTGTAGGCGGTTTTCGAGCAAGAGTGATCGAACGGTGTTGTTCGTCTTCAGCTATGAGATGGTATGCTGCAGTGAGTGTTGGAATAGGACGCATGCTCAATACCTGTGTTCGGATGGGATTATGCACTTCATTGAGTCCCATCAAGAAATCGTAAAGACAATCTCGATCTATTCGTTCATTTAATAATTTCACCATATTGCACTTGCAACCTCCACAAGAACACATAGGATTTGGCGAAACTGAGCATGCCTAATCCCACACTCGTCGCAACTTACTGTAGTAAGCCGAAACAGACTCATCATTCTGCCGAATGTGCCCCAATGCACAGCGCAATTCATAGGCCCGCGGTGCACTTTCCTTGCCGAATCTCTCCTCTAGATCGACCCAAATTTCACGAGCAGTCTGAAACTTAACACTCTATCGTATTTTTGGGTCCATACTGCTCAAAAGCCAGCCCTTCACCATAGCGTTTGTACGCTTCCAATGTGGAAGGTACGGATCCGCTGCATCAGGCTGCGAAATTTCCCCATCAACAAATCCTATTTTATTTTTTGCGTAAAGAGAATTGGACATGTCGTCCAACCAATCACTGTAATTTCCATCCTTATGGAGCGCGCACACAAATACATCACCTGGCTTATCCGAGGGATGAAGATAGTATTGGGACATGGCGTCAATCACGGCATTCGGTGTCTTCAACCCGCTGCCCCCCTTTCCATTAATTTTGTTGTCCGCCATATATCGGATCTTGCATCAAGAAACCTCAATTGACGGCGAAGAGAACAGAGAGTAATCGTTTTCTTGAACTGATTCTACCAAGAAAGTTTCCGCTCTGGTACCATGTTAGAATTGACGAAAGATGCAAATTGAAGATAACATAAAGGTGAAAATCTATGTCGTACTGAATTCTCTGCAGCTAATATATATACATATCAGAGTATGCGCAACTAATGGAAAACCTAATGGGTCTAATGGAAAACCTAATGGGTCTAATGGAAAACCTAATGGGCCTATCAACAAATAAGATACTCTAATAATAAGTACATTGGCCAACAAGTTGGGCCCAAGACAAAATACGCATCCCAATACTCCCCCACACTCGTGGGCCGAATAATCAACTCTTACCCTTTTTGGGGAGGAGGCCCATCGAGTGGACAATTTAAATGGGTGGAGTGCTTTCCGCAGGAATCGAACCCAGGTCGTTTTGCCCGGTTTGCTCTAATACCATGAAAGAATTTCTTCTCATCTAAAAGTCCGAACTTGTACAGAGGTTGGGAATTAATTCTTGTATATTATAATTCCTAATAAAAGAAAACAACCAGTGTCCGTACCACGACAAAGATCCCCCAAGAGTTGGGTCAAAATAGTTAATTGATGGCTTGAATTCAAACGCACGTGGCAGCGCCCCTAAATTAATTAAACACAGATTCTCCAAACACATAAATCTGAAAAAATGTACAATAAAATCATTATTTTCCAGAGCCCCTAAATATTTTACTCCGTAATATTTTTTAAAGGATTGAAATTGAACATTTGGCCCGAGCCCCTAAATCTTTTCAAGCATGCGAGTTGTATGCAAATATTTTCAGCGAATTTTTCGACAAAAAAAAAGACTAAAACTAGAAAGAAAAAAAAAGACCAAAATTGTACGACCTAAGACAAATTTGAAAAGCAAAAACTTAAAAGATACTCCGTAGAGAATTAAAGTATAAAAATTAAAAAAGAAATTCAACAGAAAGACGACAAAAGAAAATAATCAGTGTCCGTACCACGACAAAGATCCCCCAAGAGTTGTGTCAAAATAGTTAATTGACGGCTTGAATTCAAACGCATGTGGCAGCGCAAAAGAGAAACCCTAGGAGCGGCATACCAAAAAATGTACTTCACCGGATATATAGTTTGGATTGACTTCTAATATATATATTGTTACATTACAGTATATATAAGGCCAATATATGACCCTTAGAATCTATAAACCTAATGGTTACGAAACCAAGTGTATAATAAAATAGACGAAGCGTGATAGCTGCAGCGACTAGTTAGATGACCCTAGTATGATTATAAATTTGAATCATTTTTTAGTGAAAACAATTAAAGCTAGTACCTTTTAAAAATATAAAGATTTGAATTGCAGTGTACAACTATTAATACAAGTTTTTAACTATGTGACTGGATATATTAAAAGTTTTTTATAAGGAAATCATAAAAGAGAAAAAGAAAAAGGCATGCAAAAAGTTTTTTAAAGTATCGCCTCTCTATTCGTTAATATCGTTCATATAACTAGACCGAATCCAAAAACTTATTCCATTCATTTCGTAATTACTTTTACATTTTTTTTTAATACGGATATACCGAAATTAGTTTCACATTTATATTTCACCATGCTGGGCTTTTTGTGGTTTTACCCAACTAAATATTTTATCTCTTATCTTGTTTCATTTTTTGGTGTTTCACTAATATATATTTTATTTTATAAAATGTTATATTAAGAGATTTTTTTTTCATCTTATGTCTCTATACCCTATAATACCAAACAGAAGCATAATAACCTATGTAGGGACACCTGTCTTATAAATAGGGCTTGAGCCTTGTAGTGATGCCAACACATTCCTTGTTTAGGGAAGTGACGTTATAAATTGGCCACATACACTCTTCATCTTCATCTTCATCTCCATCTTCATCTCTATTTTCATCTTCAATAATTTTCTTCCCCTTAACAGCCTCTTTCCAATTCTGCAATTCATTTTCCGTCGAAAAAACAAGTGTAGAGTGCTAGCTCCTAATTCTGGTTCTAAGTACTTGTAAATATTATATTTGTACTCCATAATTATTCAAACTATAGATGGCCGGAGTGTTGTGTATTCTGTTAGCTAGGGAAAGTGGGATCCTTCTTCATGTTGCTGTGATGAATATTGTCTTCTCCATCTTTCGTACTCATCAATAGATATTGGAACCTTATTAACATTAATTGGACACTTGAATATATATTCGAGAATGTCACATTTTTTACACATCCAAGACCTCCCTAGCTAGCTATTTCAACATTTATATGTTACTATTTGATTTAAAGATTGTGTGCATACTTGACATATAAACGTAATTAAGGTAACGACTTGGTCTTTGAATCGAATATCGAGAATTAAAAAGAAAACATGCAATATCCTAATATATCTCGGACCAAGTTAATTAAGAATCGCATATTCATTGAATTATTATAATCTGCCCTAAGATCCAAAGTCAATACACAATATGAGTCTACTTTCTTTATTTAATTATTTTTGTTGAAACCATAAAACTAGCTTGTTTCTTTAATATAACTTTCTAAAGAAAAAAGAAAAAAACAATCACTTTCTTACATGCCACTAAGCAGTAGTAATAAAGACTAGCTTTTTCGTCCGCGAGAGAAATCCAACTAACGCAGCTTAAGAACATCTTCAATGCACCCTTAAATAAGCAAATTAAAGTTGGTGTCAATTTACTACCATTCACTTTTTTGGGATAATGTGAAAATTGTATGTAGATTCTAATGTTCATCTTAATAATTCCAACTGGTAAATTCTATTATAAATGCATAAAATTAAATTCTTGATTATATCTTACAATGAAGAAAGAGTAATTGCAAGAGAGGGAATGAGAGTTAGAGAGAGAAAGGGAGTGGAGTGGGTGAGGAGGAGCGGGGTAGTTCCTAGGATTAGCCACATTCATCCCTCCGAGCATTTTCCGGTGAGGCAGAAAGAACCCTTACGCCCCCCTTTCCCTAGGACAGATAACCAGTGGTCTTCTAGTGAGGACTATGCACTGAGAGAAAGAACCACATCCAGGCGCAAGGGAAAAACTCCGGAATGGCTTAGGAGGTTGGAGGCGTCCCCCATCACGTTCTTCTTCAGAAATTTCCCTTCTTCGGTCACCATTCCATTACCCTTGGACAGATTCAACAAGCTGGGGAAGGTGAGAGATATCTACATCTCCAAAAAGACAAACAGAAGGGGTGAGTCCTTTGTCTTTGCGCGTTTTTCCAACGATGGCAACTATCAAAAAAATAGAAGAAGGCCTGAATACTATCTGGTTCGAGTGTTATAAGCTTCTGACAAATCTATCCAAGTTCTCAAGAAACGACCCCTCATTCAGCAACCCTCCAAGGAGATTCGAGATTTCCTCCCCAAATAGGGTACAACTGGGAATTTCTTTTGCAGATACTGTTAAAAGAAAGCAATCTGCCCCCCTGCTGGAAAAAAGGGTCCCCCAAGAACAACCTCCCGCAGCCCCTCACAAGGTTATACAATCACCACTCCCGGCCCTAACCTTCGGCAGCGGAAGAAGCAACAAGAGGTTTTCCTTTCAAACCACCCCGGAAGAGAAGGCATGGACGGTTGGTGCCTACACGGGCTGCCTGAAACAGGATTTCGATTGGGATCTTCACAAAGAGGACTTGATGAGCGAATGCATCCATAAGATAAAGGTCACTCATCTGGGTGGAAATCTTGTGCTCCTAAAACCCAATGGGGATACCCCAATTGAGACAGAATTATTGGAACTCAAAGATTGATCAGCCTAGTGGTTCGACTCTATAGACGGCTGGGAACCGACCGACGTTAGTAATCAGCGGTCGGTTTGGATCAGATTATACGGGGCCCTATTCATGTTTGGAACACACGATTCTTTTAAAGGCTTGCGCTCCAATTTGGAAAATTGGTATCCATTGATCAACACACCGAGGAGGTATCCAGCCTCAGTTTTGCCAGGATTCGCATCCTCATCATGGAGCCGATCCTCACCAATGTATGCATTTCTCATTGCATTGACGGAGTTGAGTTCCACATCAGGATCTGGGAAGAACCTGAAGAGTTGCTACTCCTCTCGGCGGAAGCGGTATCAGATTCAGAAGCATCCGACTCAGAGTCGGACGAAAAATGGGACGCGGTGGACGTAGTGCCATCATTCTTCGGTGACCTCGAAATACAGGCCCCGGACGCAGTAGACGGCGAATCGTGCAACGGGGACTCTCCCTCTTCCCCTATCGAGCCCCACAAATCATTCAATGCAGCCTCGACCGTTGTTCCAGACTCAACGGGTTCGGGAACATTCCCCTCAGAACGTGGGCCTGATATTAAATTCCATACACCCCTCTACCCGAACACTAATCCGCACCTCCAAACACATACACCCCCTACTAACCCTAACCCGCACCTCCAAACACATACACCCCCTACTAACCCTAACCCGCACCTCCAAACACATACACCCCCTACTAACCCTACTCTGTCTATTCAAACCCATACACTCCCCTCCCACAACCCTTATTCGACTAATGAAACCCCTCACCCTCACCCTAATCTGCCCCTTCTTCTCCATCATCTCGCGATCCCACAACAAGACTTCCATCTCCCCAACGGAACCACCAACACACTCTGGTGGCCCTGTGCAGTTGCCTTTTGCCCCCTCGCTCTCCTCTGATTCCCTCTCCCCCCCCCCCACCCGGCACTCCCCCATTCCATACCTAAAATCCCCCTAAGTGTGAAGAAGAGGCTGATTAGGGCTGAGTGGGAACTTTTCACTAGTGACTTGGCAGACAACGATGAATTTGAGTTGGAAAGAAGGCGAAGAGAATTTGAGTTGGAAAGAAGGCGAAGACAAAAAGTTTTTAGCATTAAAACTTATTTATACGAACGATTTTTGGTATCAAAATTAATCTTGATACCTGTATACAGTACTCCCCATTTTAAAGACCTCGTGTCATAAAAAGATTAATCAATAAAGTGGATAATGTGAAAAGGAAAGGTCAGTAAAAAAAATACATGTGTCTTATTTCTATCATTATTAATAGGGAAAATTGCACTTTTAATCCTGTAGGAATTTTTCAAAATCACTTTCGGTCCCGAGGTTTGTAAATGGTCCTATTTATTGCGGATTTGTACGGTAAGATATTTTTTAGATGGAAACCATTAGTTTTTTTATGGAAACCGTTAGTTGACCAAAAAATATTCCTAAAAAAGTAATTATAATTAAAAAATAAAAAATAAATTTAAAACTAATAATAAATTATACTTATAGAATTAAAAAATAAATAAATTCAATACAATTTGGAATATTAATTTTTTTACTAGAAGAAATCTCACTAAGTTATATAATTTGGATTTTTTTATAGAATCTAAATATTTTTTTTTAAATTCAAGAATTTGAATATAATTAAAAATCACAAAAAACATAATGTAATTTAAATTTAAATAAGTTTTGAAGAAATTTCTTGTATTAAAACTTTTTCTTTATTTTATCAACATTTCTTTTCTTACTTCCTCGAGCCTTGGTTCATTTTTTCCTTACTCCATTCTCTGAGACGCTCCTCCAAGGGGATATCATACGTCTTGTGGAAGATGAGAATTGTAGGATTTTTTAGCACTCGTACAACAACATGGTAACCTGGTACGAGTTCATGAACCAAAACTTTCCATATTCCATCATTCTCAATGAAAAACATTTGATATCGATCAATGCTACCTATTCTTAATGTCATTTTTGTGTAATTTTCTTATGGTTGTTATTGGAAAAATTAAATTATATATGTGGCATTTTTTTTAAACATGTGGCACCAAATAAATTACTTGGCCATAACTCCCAAATTTGTTTGAGCGTGCGACTCACACATTCACATTTCTGGTGAGCGTGCGACTCACACATTCACACATTCAAATTTGTATGCCGTAAAACGTATTTCCAAAAGTGAACAGGTAAATGATTTTTTTTAATGTTGTTTTAGATGGAAATGACATATCTGCATTTTTTTAATCAACCAAAACATACAAGAAGAAAAAAAATTATCTTGCATAGATGGAAATGAAATTTCTGCATAATTTAGCTTTTAATTTTGTTTTCCATTTATATTTTTTTATTGTTGTGGCATATTTTTTTATTGCTGTGGCATTTTTTTTAAATGATTTAATTTTGAATCACCCATAACTTACCTAATTTTTTTTTATCTCGCACTCTCTCACACACTAGTACGTACAAAGGAGCTTTGAGTGAATTTGAGGTATATTCTTGATTTTTCAAGCAGTTTTAAAATTTCCATCTTCAATCCTTCTTCTGCTTGTGCTTAAGGTGAATTTTTCTAAAGGATGTGTTTACCTTAATCAATTGTCCAATTTTGACCCAATTTTTGCCGCAAAAAATAAAATCAACGTTGTTTCATGTCATTTTCCGACAAAAAATGGGGTTTTCAAGCAACTTTTCTTATGTGGGCACATGTGTTATTTTCATTAAATATTAACTATTATTATTTCATTTAAATATTTAGTTACCCTTTTTGTGTAATTTTTATTCATTATATTTAATACAATTGACTTTCGTGATCAATTTTCCGAAACATATGAATCCGTCTCATATACGCCTTCATCTAGAAAAAAATAAACTATGACAATTTACAGTTGTGTCATTTAATTCTCACCCAACTTATTACACTAATAATAACAGTACGTTTAATTGTAAAGTTCGCAAACGACACAACTCGAATAATTAAAGAGTGAAAGTGAAATTATTTTGTTGAAACCTTTTTATAAATATTTTTTAAAAACAAATTTCAATTCTATTTATGAAAGTGCATCTGGTGACAACTATTGTCCAACCGGAAAGTTCACGAACGATGAAATTATTTTGTTGAAACCTTTTTATAAATATTTTTTAAACATGTCGCACCAAATAAATTACTTGGCCATAGCTCCCAAATTTGTTTGAGCGGGCGACTCACACATTCACATTTCTAGTGAGTTGGTAACAAAGGATGAAAATTGTATGCCGTAAAACGTATTTCCAAAAGTGAACGTGTAAAGGATTTTTTTTAAATGTTGTTTTAGATGGAAATGACATTTCTGCATTTTTTAATCACCCAAAACATACAAGATGGAAATGAAATTTCTGCATAATTTTGTTTTTAATGTGGTTTTCTATATATATATATATATATTTTTTTTTTTTTTTGATGTGGCATTTTTTTTTAAAACATGTAGAACCAACTAAACAACTTGGCCGGAGCTCCCAAATATTTTTCAGCGTGTGACACAAACTCACATTTCCGGTTAGTTGGTCAAAAAAGACTAAATTTTTGTGCGCCCTATGACGTATTTCCCAAAGTGAACACTTAAATGATTTAATTTTGAATCACCCATAACTTACCTGAATTTTTTATTTTTTCTTATCTCGCACTCTCTCACACACTAGTACGTACAAAGGAGCTTTGAGTGAGTTTCCAAGGTATATTCTTGATTTTTCAAGCAGTTTTAAATTATCTATCTTCAATCCTTCTTCTGCTTGTGCTTAAGGGGAATTTTTATAAAGGATGCGTTTACCTTAATCAATTGTCCAATTTTGACCCAATTTTATGTGGGCACATGTGTTATTTTCATTAAATATAACTATTATTATTTCATTTAAATATTTAATTACCCTTTTTGTGTAATTTTTATTCATTTAATACAATTGACTTTCGTGATCAATTTTCCAAAACATAAAATACAACTTGCTTTAATTTCGGGATTTTTTTTTTTTTTGTGTGTGAATGGTACTGATGAACTATTTGTATAAATGTGCTTATATGAAAGAACAATTATGTGTTTTTTTTAACGTAGTTTCTGGAATTTTTGATTTTTTTAATTGGAAAAAATATTATTTTATTAACGAAGTTTCTAGAATTTTTGTATGTTACTCTTTCTAATGACTTATTTTTATGTCTACGATGGAGCAATTCCCGTGCGTAATTCAGGGAAATTCTTTAACTACTATACTTCAGGGAAATTCTTTAACTACTATACAAGATCTGCTATTAGCAATGTTCCCAACTGGCACATCAACATAATCAAGATATAATCTCTAACAATTTCTTACATGATTCCCAAATTCAGCAAGAGATGACTTTGGAGGCTTTTCTAGATTCTTATACCCAATCGCCAATGCCTTGTAACGTATGGCCTATCAACGAGCCTGGATTTGCATTCAATTCTGCGCAGAGCCCAATTCGATTCAGATTCTTACCAAAGGGCACTTTCAAGCCACGTACAATTTAATTATGTGAGTCGGGAGAACGAGCTAGTAAGAAGCAGCACTTGGCAAGTACCTTAGGTTCTACGAGCTTATACGATAGACAAGTACAAACTCTTGTTCATGATTCACTTGGACAACAAAGAATCGATATCAACCAACAGAAACAAGAGATTTAAGATTCTAATATACAACCAACAGATTCTGCATCCAGCTAGTAAGAAGCAAAACTTGGAATATCGTGCAGGTTCTACGAACTTATACAACCAACAGATTCTGCATCCAGCTGATTCCAATGTTAGAGGATTTCGTTTGCAGACGCCGAAACAGCTTGTACTCAATTTTGATCCAACAAAAGTTTGCACTTTCGATTTAGTCGCTATATTAAAAATATTGTTAATTTTGGCACTTGAATTGCACGGCACAAAAAGCCTACTCTAAAAAAAGTTCAACTAAATTATTAAATTACACAGATATTTATGCATTTGCATCCAAGAACATGGCAATCATTTTTTTTCCAGTTTTTGAAATGAAATATGTAAAATATAACTCAATTGCACCAAAAACATTGTTAAACTTCATCTTCAATGTCTTCTTGCTTCAGTATTCTAGAGGGTACATTGCAGTTTTGGTCCAATGAATTTTTTTTAAAAACCATTTTGGTCCCATTTTATGCAAACACGATTCCAACCGTTATCTTTCTAACAGTTTATGTTAACTTACAAAATTCAATACTAAAATTAATTAATTATTTAATCAAATGATTTATGAATTACAAATTAATTATAAAACTATATATAATTTGAATATAATTATAAAATACATAAGTTGATTTTTCAACTAAATAACAGTTTAACGTATAATCTGATTTTTTTTAAATATATATAATCTGAATATAATTTTAAAATACAAAAATATCAAATCAAATGAAATAATATTTTATGTATAATTTGAAAATTAAAATATTATGTATAGAACATGCATATAATTCAACCAGACAAAATATAAAACAAAAATCAATCCTAACAATATTTTTTTATATAAAATTGTGTACTGAATAAAATTTCAAAATGCAATATTTTTATTATAAAATCATAAAATTTATCAAATAGAATAAAAAATATCAGTTACGTATTAATTTAACGGGCCTCCCCTGCTTTTATGCCTGCAGTCGCCGCCTTGATTCCATCCTTGTCGCCAACTTGCTGCCACTCGCCAAAATTGAATCTATCTCTCAAAATTTTATCTCACAAATCGAGCCCTCTCATACCAAATAAAACAAATTGCTGGATGTGGTAAATAAAAAGTGTTTCTATTAGTTGTGAATTTAAAAACAATCTTGTGAAAAATCCGGCTACGAAATCTGAAACCGCCCACAAAATTCGTCAAGGCTACCCTCTCTAGCTTCGCTTCAACACAAGGAATCAAAGCTCCTTGTCAATTTCAAATTTCAATCTCTCCTTCATCTTTAATTTGCGACCGCTGTGATTATTGTATTTTTCTGATTTGTTATGTTTGTGTTTGGGAATGCGGCTGGTAGCGTGGGATGACATGGAATGATGGTGGCGGGTTGGCCGGGAGATTTTGGTGCTGTTTTTTAAGGAAAAATCATGGTTTCAAGTTTTTTTTTTATTTTTTTCAGAGCTTGCAAAACATTCACATGTAAAATATTTAGAAATTGTTTTAATTAGACATATGTAGAAAGTTTTGCTCTTGTTCTATTATGGTATCAGTTGATATACAACTGATTTCATACGACTTGAGATTATTAAGTTGTTCTATACATCTCAACTTATGACCTATTAGATTACAAATTAATTTAAACTAATTACGTGATCTAGCCATCAAAACTAATACTCCCTCCGTCCAATTTTATTATGCTCACTTCTCCGGGCACGAGTTTTAATGAATATTGATTAGATTATGTATAAAAGAGATAAGTTGGGGGGTATGATGGGATGTTGTGGGGTCCAATTGTAGATAAAGTAATTGTTTATAAATAAAGTCAATGTCAATTTGAGTAAATAAAATTTGAAGGATAGAGATAAAATTGGACAACTCGAAAAGGAAAGTGGAAATAATAAAATTGGACGGATGGAGTAATATATTAACGAGTATCAGGGGTACTCAATAGGGTCAATCAGTTACATTATAAAATGACGTGAAGACTAAACTAAGCATAACCAAGCACTTAGCCAACGGGGACTAAGGCAAGGGCATCCCCTCTCACCGCTGCTTTTTATTATTACTGGCGAGGGCCTTAGCGTGCTGATCAATAGGGCCATTTCCGCTGGCCTATACGACGATGCAACAGTTGGAAGAAAGCGTATTCCCATCTCACATCTACAATATGCGGATGCCACAATTTTGGTAGGCGAAGCGACTACGAAAAACATTTGGGCGTTAGCTAGCTCAAATGCTTGTTGGTGAATTTTGAACAGCTTTCAGGTTTGAAGATCAATTTCTCCAAGTGCAATCTACTTGGAATTAATATGGATGCAGAAGTTGTGCACGAGGTGGCAACATTTGTCGGATGCCGGGTCGGGGGACTCCCAATGAATTTCCACGACATTCAGGTGGGAATTAATCACGGTAGGACTGAGGCCTGAAAAGAGGTGGTGTAGAAGGTTAAAAACAAAATTAACTCTTGGGGGATTGTAATATCCCGGAATTTTATAATAATAGAAATTAATCCAATAAATGCATAAATTATTATATCAAAAAATTTTATAATATATAATGTATAGATACATACGTATACATTAATACAATAAATTATAGTGTTTCATTTCAATTTTTTGACCACCATTTTAATCACATGAGTTTTTATGAGAATTAAAGGAAATTAAAGTAATATAATTATTTATAACATTTCTAACTTACGTATGCTTTAATTCTTCACATGTAAAAATATGCTCCCTTTACTATTTAAAATCCTTATTAACAATAATTTATTTACATGTTAATTTTTGTAACCCCTCATTTAGTGGGAAAATGAAAAACATATTTCTCAATTATAGAAAATATTTTATATATATGCGTATGTGTATATATGTACAGTTGTAATGGTATCAAAAGTTTTTCATGCTACATGTATATATAATTAACTGCCTGACCCTCAATTTTCTTCTATGCATGCATGCGTTTTTAATTATGAACTTATTATGAGAATTTAAGTATTGTAACGGTAAGAATGTCTATTCATATGCATATATTTACTTCCTCTCATCAATGACCGATGCTATATATATATATGTGTGGTGTGTACGCAAGTGTGAAGTATATCAACCAATTCTCCCAAATATTATTTAGATTGAATATAGTTTGAAAGAAAACTCGACTATTTGCTATTCTATGTATCACACGGCTAGACGACGATAATTACGAGGCTTTTACGCATCATTTAATTTCCATGTTCAACTATCGAGGTGGGTTTTTACTTGCTTTAATCTCTACAGTGGTTGGTAGAGCTCTATTGCAATGTTATTCTCTATTTAATGTTTTAGATAAATGTTTAAGTTAATTGTCTACTATGAGATTTCATTTCTATTGTTATTCTATTGGCAAAGTTATTATTCTATTGGCAAAGTTTATTGCAAAGTTATTATTCTATTGGCAAAGTTTATGGCAAAGTACGTTATATTGGCAAAGTTATCTAATAGCCAGGGGCTCCAAATGGGGTCCGGGACCGACGGGTCTTCGGGCGCGACCCGCCGTGCTCACCACGTGTGGGAATACCTTAGTCATTAATTTGGCTTTGGGAAGGTCCACAAACATGCGATGAAGGATGAAGTTACAATGGCAAAGTTGGCAAAGTTACAATGGCAAGGTATATGTGGCAATGTGAATGTTATTTACTAAGTTGCAATTACTTGATTATTTATTTTTAGCATTAACTATTGAATGACTTAATCCCACTGAGTGTGCTTGCATGCTCACCCCAACAATTTACAATTTCAGGTTGAAGAGTTGATGGCGAGGAGTGGTGATGGGACACGATGATCTATTTAAAAATAAAAGACTATTTGCACACATGTCTATTAAAATTAAGTTATGATTTTTATTATGAATGTTTTGTTAACAAGTTAGTCGTGAAATTCTTGATTTTATTACAACCGTTTCCGCTGCAATACTTAAAGTAATTTTAATTATATTAGACATTGCGTCCCTTTATTTTAATGTTGTAAATTTAAGATTTAATTTTTGGCACGTTAAAATTAGTTATTTTAACTACTTTTTGAAATGTCAATATTTTCGAATTTGGGGCTTGACAGGGACAGACATATATCTTTCGGTGATAGAATTACACTCCTCAATGCGGTTCTTGTCTCGTTGCCCATTTATTATTTATCCTTTTATCGAATTCCAAAGAAAAACTTGAGTGGTATAGTCAAACTGCAACAAAATTTTGTCTAATGGAATGATGTTTGTAGACCTAAGCCAGTCGGGGGACTTGGTGTTCGTAATCTTGATTTATTTAACAAATATCTTCTTGACAGGTGGTCATGAAGAATACGGACGGAGCCTAACTCATTGTGGGGAAAAATCCTGGACTCTAAATACGAACATGAACAATGCATCATGCTGGTGGAATATGATTCATGATCTATTCTTTGCCAATTCCTCCAGCCCTTGGTTAACTAAAATACATGAAAAATTGTAGGTGATGGCAGCAACACTCTCCTCTGGCTCAAGCACTGGTCGGACGAGCCTCACTTGAAAGACCGATTCCCCAGGCTCTTCACGATATGCTCTAATATCGAAGCAAGGATCAGTGAGTCAGGCGAGTGGGTAAACAATACCTGGACCTGGAATATATAGTAGAGAAGGGGCCTTTTCTCTCGGGAATAAGCTCACGCTGCAGAGCTTCCTCGTTTTTTGCAGCCTGTAACCCTTGATACATGGAGGTGGAAACTCACCGGGGACGGCATTTACAACGCGAAGTCAGCCTATGGGGGTCAAGATCTGCCGGCTCGAACCCAGCCCCTACCGGAGGACGCACTAGCAGCCTTTAGATCGTTATGGAATAAAATGACTCCCACCAAGTACTCAGGTTTAGCTTGGAAGGTGATTAGTGGACGGGTTGCAACACCAATCCTGAAACGAATAATGGTTAAAACCACTAAAATGTAAGGAAAAAAGACTCCATACTTTACCTCGAATCTCCTAAAAAATCTTATCTGGGGTAACATTCTCATTTGAAGATTCTACCATTTTTAAATGGCAAAAACTTGTGTGAGACCGTCTCATGGATAAAGATCTGTGAGACAAATCCTTTTTAACCCATATTTTAAAATTTTGGATATTGTTGAAGTTGTAGCTAACATATCCTTAGCCCATATATAAGGATATATAATTGAAACAACAATCACATTCCAGAATTTTGCCCAAAGCTCGTGCCACCAACAAATTATCGATAAGATAATGCCCAGGAAAACTTTCCACGCTAAAATTTTCACTTTACTACACTACTGCCTTCCAAATAGTTTTCGGTGGGCTCAGTCGAGCTCCCTTTGATAAAACGTGTCCGCATTTTTTGCTGTCCACGGGCTCGGCCGTGCTGGGTCGATTTCCATCCCAGGCCGGGCTTGGTCGTGCACGCTAATTTCCTTTGCTCTTTGTTACAAGGTCAACCTCCTGGGATAGTGGGCTCGGTCGAGCCCTTCCCTTGCCTTTCCTCGACTCGGCCGAGTTTCTAACTCGGTCGTGCATTCCCACTCTTGTTTGGCTCATATATTTTGATCCGGGGATCCGATCGACTTGATTCTTGTTTCATTACAACCCTCTCTTTGATATCTTTCATGTGGTCCATCCTTTTGATTAATCCATCAGCATAATCTTTCGTGATTTGCTTCAAAACACATCGTTTTACCTAAAAATCAAGCAAAAATGATTGCGTATCAAAATTTCGACAATTAAACTACAATCACACGATTCTTGCAAGCGTAGAACGACATTTAAAACATAATTCATCCAAAAATTCAAGCAATCTCACGACAAATCAGTTGCCTTCATCCATGAATGTGTAAGTGTTAGAAAATCTATCTCAATTGTTGGTGGTCAACTATGAACACGACTAGTCAACTCATAGGTCTTCCGTGTGCCTAGTCTTAGGTTTTAGACATGCACTTCAAAGAATCGAACCACGTACCTCCAAGTTTAAATAAGGGATTCATTCTAAACCCTGATACCACATTTGCGGAATTGGGCAGATCACCAAAGCCATTTTTTGCTTTCTTTATGTTTGTGTTGGGGTATAGGCTAGGATTAGCCGGCAGATCACACTTGGGTTGACTGGTCTATGGAAGTCCCGTGGGTTGACTGGTCGCGTCCACGGTTGACCACCAACAACACTCACCATTTTGCATTCACACTCTACCTGGAAACGCATAGACAAAAATGAAGAGTGAATGCAAATTATCTTCTACATAATATTGAATATTTATATTTTAAATACATGTAAGGACAATCTATGATCGTTAATAAAATCTACAGTTGATTAAATAAGAGATAACGACAAAATTATTAGGGTAAAAAATTAAATCAAATGTATCTCTCTTGATATAGTTTGGATTGACTTCTACTATAGATTCTTAGTTATAATATAGTACACGTAACAACAATCTATGACCGTTAAAATCTATAAAACTATAACGATTATTAATAAAAGATAATCACTATATTTTTTTTAAATTCAAGAATTCGATATAATGTACCACTAGATGTAGTTTGGATTGCCTATCGTAATTTTCCTTTTAAAACGGCTTTAGGATTGCCTATCGTAATTTTCCTTTTAAAACAAGATAGATTACTTGCTCAAATTTTCATATTTTTATCGTATATTTTTTTATCAGCTTTTTTTTAATATGCGGACAAATAAAACAAAATAATCCACTTACCATGTACTACTTTGTCCATGGAAAGTGTGCTCACATTTTTAGCACATATTTGAAGAAGTAGATAAAGTAAAATTGTTGTGAGACATAAAGTAATTGTTTCCATTATTTTAAGAAGCACGGGTCGGGCTGTGTTAGTTATGCAGATCCATCGGCCATTTCATATTTGGAGACTTTGACTGGAAAACACAATTAATGGAGTCTATACCGATTCTTGAAGATTTATTTCCATACTACAAATTATTAAATTTCCTTTAATTGCATAATAAATTAGTTCCAACTTCCAAGTTTATTGTTTTCTTCCTTTATTATTTTGCAGCATTTGGAAAGCCTAACACGATTGAAGGTTAATTACACTATTTAAATCCCATGTAGGGCTCGCTTTGTTAAAATGATTAAAATTAACGAGATTTATATCTCTTGGCAATTGAAAGACATATATAAATTATTATCAACGTTCATTTGCCTGTTCGTGAATATTGTTTGATGGCTTTTGTTGTTCATCGGTTAACCTGGTGCATTTCTGGTACAAGTTCTTGAGGTGATACAATATAGTATATTTAATTTCATTTTGCATGCTATAATGTAGGTTCACAAGTTCATTGATTTTTGTGAGTTTTAGTCATTAGTTTCAGTTTTATTGTCAAATCTATACAGTAAGTGGTTAGCCATTAACATCGATTTTATTTATGTCAGTGTTAAATGTCAATCAGAATTCAGTTTTAGGCCTGGAAGGAATGCTCATACGGTGTTGAGGGTGATAAGGAGGAGTTTTGCAGGGTATTTGTGGTATATAAGGGGTGATTTGAGTACATTTTTTGATGGAATGAATGTCGGAATGGTGATCGGTGCTCTGATGAGGGACGTTAGGGATAAGAAGGTGATTGATTTGATAAAGGCTTTGTTAAAACCATCGGTTGTTACGAGCAGGGTTGATGATGGAAAGAAGAAAAAGGAAACGAAACGAAACGAAAGTACCAGAAGAAGAGAGTTTTGGCTGATGAAGCCTGATCCATATTGGTTGGAAACCTTTTCCGGTTTTGCTCCAGAGGAGGCTGAGATTCATCCTTCGTGGGGTCATTATGGAAAATCGATTGGGGTAGTTCTTAGGGAGTGGAGTGGGTTTAGCCAATCTAAAAAAATATATATATAAAATTTTAAAATCTAAAGATAATAAACTGTCTCATCTTCATATGAAAATTAATTAAACACAGATTCTCCAAACACATAAATCTGAAAAAATGTACAATAAAATCATTATTTTCCAGAGCCCCTAAATATTTTACTCCGTAATATTTTTTAAAGGATTGAAATTGAACATTTGGCCCGAGCCCCTAAATCTTTTCAAGCATGCGAGTTGTATGCAAATATTTTCAGCGAATTTAGAATTTTCCGACAAAAAAAAAAGACTAAAACTAGAAAGAAAAAAAAGACCAAAATTGTACGACCTAAGACAAATTTGAAAAGCAAAAACTTGAGAAAATTTCATTTTACGTCCTGTAACTTAGGCCTAATCTAATTTATATCCTTTATGTTTTTACTTTTTCGATTTCCGTCCTTTTTGGTCCAATTTATGTCCTTTCCGCCGGAAAATTTTAAAACTCACCGGAATGTGAGGAATAAATTGGGATTCCGGCCAAATAGTCCAATTTACGTCCTTTAAGTTTGAAAATTAAAATTTAATAATTAAAATTTTCTAAAAATTCCATTAAAGATTTAAAAAATCTAAAATATCATTAAAAATTCAAAAATTTCCTTAAAATTAAAAAATATAAAATATGTAAATAAAATTCAAAATATATCAATAAAATTTCGAAAAATATCATTACAAATTATAAAATGTTGTAAAACAAAAATAAAAAATTCTAAAATTTTGAAAATACAAAAAATAAAAAATTCTACAATTCAAAGAATGGAAAATGTGTAATTTAAAAATTAAGAAATTTAAAATCTCATTAAAAAATTTTAAAACTAAAAAAATCTAATTAATTTATTAAAAATGTGTAGATGAAAAATTACGAATTCTGAAAATCTAATAAGAATAATAAAAATTATTAACATTTCATTAAAAATCAAACTTGATTCATACTCGTCTGTCATTAAAGTTTTGCTCGAACTCCTAAAATTTTTGGGTCCCACGAGATTTTCCAACTCACCGTCGAGGTTGAGTGGAAGTTCCACACCTTGATCGATTTTGGAACCGTCCCAAATTCATTTTCACGATATTTTTATAATTGTGGAATTTTTTATTTTAAACATTTTTAAAATTTTAATTTATAGATTTTATTATTTTTATGAGCTTTTAGAAAAAAAATTAAATTTACACAATTTCAGATTTTTTGAATTGTAGAAATTATAGATTTTTTTATTTTTATGAGTTTTTAGAAGAAAAAAAAAATTTACACATTTTCAGATTTTTTGAATTGTAGAATTTATAAAAAAATTTAGATTTTTTATATTTATTTTACACCATTTATAAGTTTTTAATGAGATTTTTTAATTTTTAATGATATTTTCATAATTTTTTAATTATTAATTTATAATTTTCAAATATAAAGGATGTAAATTGGACTATTTGACCGAATTTTCAATTTTCCGATGGATAGGACGTAAATTGGACCGAAAAGGATGTAAATTGGACACCCTAGGACGTAAATTGAAAATGTGAAAACTTAAAGGATATATTTTGGATTAGGCCTAAGTTACAGGACGTAAAATGAAATTTTCTCCAAAAACTTAAAAGATAATCCGTAGAGAATTAAAGTATAAAAATTAAAAAAGAAATTCAACAGAAAGACGACAAAAGAAAATAATCAGTGTCCGTACCACGACAAAGATCCCCCAAGAGTTGTGTCAAAATAGTTAATTGACGGCTTGAATTCAAACGCATGTGGCAGCGCAAAAGAGAAACCCTAGGAGCGGCATACCAAAAAATGTACTTCACCGGATATATAGTTTGGATTGACTTCTAATATATATATTGTTACATTACATTATATATAAGGCCAATATATGACCCTTAGAATCTATAAACCTAATGGTTACGAAACCAAGTGTATAATAAAATAGACGAAGCGTGATAGCTGCAGCGACTAGTTAGATGACCCTAGTATGATTATAAATTTGAATCATTTTTTAGTGAAAACAATTAAAGCTAGTACCTTTTAAAAATATAAAGATTTGAATTGCAGTGTACAACTATTAATACAAGTTTTTGACTATGTGACTGGATATATTAAAAGTTTTTTATAAGGAAATCATAAAAGAGAAAAAGAAAAAGGCATGCAAAAAGTTTTTTAAAGTATCGCCTCTCTATTCGTTAATATCGTTCATATAACTAGACCGAATCCAAAAACTTATTCCATTCATTTCGTAATTACTTTTACATTTTTTTTTAATACGGATATACCGAAATTAGTTTCACATTTATATTTCACCATGCTGGGCTTTTTGTGGTTTTACCCAACTAAATATTTTATCTCTTATCTTGTTTCATTTTTTGGTGTTTCACTAATATATATTTTATTTTATAAAATGTTATATTAAGAGATTTTTTTTTCATCTTATCTCTCTATACCCTATAATACCAAACAGAAGCATAATAACCTATGTAGGGACACCTGTCTTATAAATAGGGCTAGCTTGAGCCTTGTAGTGATGCCAACACATTCCTTGTTTAGGGAAGTGACGTTATAAATTGGCCACATACACTCTTCATCTTCATCTCCATCTTCATCTTCATCTTCATCTCTATTTTCATCTTCAATAATTTTCTTCCCCTTAACAGCCTCTTTCCAATTCTGCAATTCATTTTCCGTCGAAAAAACAAGTGTAGAGTGCTAGCTCCTAATTCTGGTTCTAAGTACTTGTAAATATTATATTTGTACTCCATAATTATTCAAACTATAGATGGCCGGAGTGTTGTGTATTCTGTTAGCTAGGGAAAGTGGGATCCTTCTTCATGTTGCTGTGATGAATATTGTCTTCTCCATCTTTCGTACTCATCAATAGATATTGGAACCTTATTAACATTAATTGGACACTTGAATATATATTCGAGAATGTCACATTTTTTACACATCCAAGACCTCCCTAGCTAGCTATTTCAACATTTATATGTTACTATTTGATTTAAAGATTGTGTGCATACTTGACATATAAACGTAATTAAGGTAACGACTTGGTCTTTGAATCGAATATCGAGAATTAAAAAGAAAACATGCAATATCCTAATATATCTCGGACCAAGTTAATTAAGAATCGCATATTCATTGAATTATTATAATCTGCCCTAAGATCCAAAGTCAATACACAATATGAGTCTACTTTCTTTATTTAATTATTTTTGTTGAAACCATAAAACTAGCTTGTTTCTTTAATATAACTTTCTAAAGAAAAAAGAAAAAAACAATCACTTTCTTACATGCCACTAAGCAGTAGTAATAAAGACTAACTTTTTCGTCCGCGAGAGAAATCCAACTAACGCAGCTTAAGAACATCTTCAATGCACCCTTAAATAAGCAAATTAAAGTTAAAAATAACTACAATGCAGTCTCAATGTTGGTGTCAATTTACTACCATTCACTTTTTTGGGATAATGTGAAAATTGTATGTAGATTCTAATGTTCATCTTAATAATTCCAACTGGTAAATTCTATTATAAATGCATAAAATTAAATTCTTGATTATATCTTACAATGAAGAAAGAGTAATTGCAAGAGAGGGAATGAGAGTTAGAGAGAGAAAGGGAGTGGAGTGGGTGAGGAGGAGCGGGGTAGTTCCTAGGATTAGCCACATTCATCCCTCCGAGCGTTTTCCGGTGAGGCAGAAAGAACCCTTACGCCCCCCTTTCCCTAGGACAGATAACCGGTGGTCTTCTAGTGAGGACTATGCACTGAGAGAAAGAACCACATCCAGGCGCAGGGGAAAAACTCCTGAATGGCTTAGGAGGTTGGAGGCGTCCACCATCACGTTCTTCTTCAGAAATTTCCCTTCTTCGGTCACCATTCCATTACCCTTGGACAGATTCAACAAGCTGGGGAAGGTGAGAGATATCTACATCTCCAAAAAGACAAACAAAAGGGGTGAGTCCTTTGTCTTTGCGCGTTTTTCCAACGATGGCAACTATAAAAAAAATAGAAGAAGGCCTGAATACTATCTGGTTCGAGTGTTATAAGCTTCTGACAAATCTATCCAAGTTCTCAAGAAACGACCCCTCATTCAGCAACCCTCCAAGGAGATTCGAGATTTCCTCCCCAAATAGGGTACAACTGAGAATTTCTTTTGCAGATACTGTTAAAAGAAAGCAATCTGCCCCCCTGCTGGAAAAAAGGGTCCCCCAAGAACAACCTCCCGCAGCCCCTCACAAGGTTATACAATCACCACTCCCGGCCCTAACCTTCGGCAGCGGAAGAAGCAACAAGAGGTTTTCCTCTCAAACCACCCCGGAAGAGAAGGCATGGACGGTTGGTGCCTACACGGGCTGCCTGAAACAGGATTTCGATTGGGATCTTCACAAAGAGGACTTGATGAGAGAATGCATCCATAAGATAAAGGTCACTCATCTGGGTGGAAATCTTGTGCTCCTAAAACCCAATGGGGATACCCCAATTGAGACAGCTGTTGTACGTGCTTTCGTCGGGTTGACTCGGATGTGGACTATTTGTTAGCACGAGACAAACATGTATTATGATCGGGGTTTATTACGTGTTTAGGGATTATTTATGATGATCTTGATGATCTTTATGAAGAAACAAGCAAGAACAAATGAAGAACAAGGATGTAGCTTCTTGGAGAAGCTAAAGCTATAGAAGCTTGTGAGAGTTTATTGCTTAAGGTAGGGTGATTTGGTGGAAATGTGTAACTTATGTTTACAAATGAGCCTTTTAGGCATTATATAGTGGTTTTGGGGAGCTGCCCGCCCTTTACACGTGGCACGCCCTCATTGGACCTGTCTTCTGCCCGTAAAGGTGATTTGATGGCGCATTTAATGCTAAACCGCCTCCGGTGGTCGTCCTCGCCAAGATGCCGAGGAGCTGGGCCATGGTGGTCGCTGGAGGACCTGATCATCTAGGAAAGTGGTCGCCCAGACCTTCGAGGTGTGTGGTCGCCACGCTCCATGCTGTCTCCCAAGGCTTCAACACTTAGACTTCTCTAGCTAAAAAAGGCGCGTGCTCGCCACACATTTGGGCGAGCAGCTAACTAAAACATGTGCTCGCCAACATCTTTGAGCGAGCACTTAAACATATTAAATATATTTATTCTATTACATTTTCTTGGTCTTTTTGACTAGTCGTCGCACGACTTTGTTGACTAGTCCTCGCCACGTAAGCTGGTGACTAGGATTGACTTGTCAAAGATTGACTTCTTTGACTAGGTATAACATTTGCCCCCTGGTCGCCTTTCTTCGTATTCGTAGAATGATAAGGCGAGCAGTCTGATCGTCTTCTTGGTAGGTGGATTTGTCTTCGACAAACAAATCCATTCTAAAATCTTGATGACGTAAATTGGAGGCGGTCGCCTCGTTTCCTACGCCGAGCACGCTTTTCGAAGCGACTTTAATGATGATTGATGTGACATGTGTCAGGCGCGTGATCGGTGCCCGAAATTTGAAATGCGCGCGTGGGGCGCGTGCCGACCTCAAAGGTCGCCCGTGGGGGCCACTTTCCCAACTCGATTTCGGAAATGACCCCAAATTTTTGGGGAAATTACGATTTTAACCCCGTTTTTTGCAAATTGGTCCCTGAACACTCTTGCCTATAAATAGGGCCTTCTTCTTCATAAAACTCTTTTCACTTCTGCAAATCTTCGAATCCTTCTTTGAGCTTCCTTCCAAGCTTCATTCTTCAAGCTTTTCCGGCGTGTTTTGGGTGGCTTTCGATCGACAAAAAGGTAAAAACATACATTTCTTTCTTTAAAAACTTCTTTCTCCCCCATTTCTATAGAAAAAATGGAGGTTGGAGGTGGCTCCGGTGGTGGTCCGCCGCCGTTGGTTGGTGGTTCCGAAAGCTCTGGCGACGGAGACCGTTTGGCCTTGGCCTTGATGGAGAGGGCAGCCTCTTCGGACTCTAGGATCCACTCCCCCGAACCCATAAATGTTGGAGTCCGCAATGTCGGAAAGGCGGTGGTCATCGACGTCGATGAGATCGACGAATCCGATAGGGATGATGCGGGCAATGATGCCGAGGAGGGTGATGCCGAGGAGAGTGGCAGTGAGACTGATTCAGATCTGCGCGACCAGGGTTTGGATCGAGGGGTGGGCGAACAGATAGAAACTGCCCAAGTCGAGGAGACCTTAACGAGAAGTCTTCGCGAGGACTTCGAGGAGGTTGTTCAATATGCGGCGAGCATAAAGGACATCTTGAGTGGTAGAGATAATTTGGATGGCGACGAGGTCTCGAGGGAGGCCTATTACAAGTATTTTTGCGATTACCTTCCTCGAGAGGTTCCTCGTCCGTATCGAGAAGCTTTCCAATCAAGGTATGAAGCAAGTAAGTATGCGAGCAAAGTCTCCTCGGCCCAATTAGAAAATTCACGGAAGAAGTATCAACTGCCGGCCGACGTCTGTTTCTTTGTTCCTCGCCAAGATGAGAGGGCCGACCAGCCGCCAGAAGGGATGGTCATTGTCAACATCGGCATGATGGAGGCAGGGCTGAGGTTCCCCCTGCACCCCGGTATCTCAAATTTCTTACACTTTTTAGGGGTGGCCCCTTCTCAAATTTTGCCGAACGGTTGGTCGAACCTGATCGGAATTCTTACACTGTTCGGCCTGGTGGCGGTCGAGAATGGATGTCGGAACACATGGCTTAGCCCGAAAGAGATTAACTATCTCCTTCAGGCGGCCGAGGCCGGAGAGAAGGTGGGCCATGGATATTATTACGTGGGAGGTCGTGATAACTTCAAGTTGGTTGAAGGGGTTCCCAACAAAATTCGAGATTGGAAAACCAATTGGTGGTGGGTAGCCGGGGACTGGAAAAGTCCGGTGAGGCCGGATGGATCCTCTGCTCGCATTGCCATCGAGACTGAATATCAAAGAATTCGTGGTAAGTCTTTTTATTTCTGCTCGTTCTTGTCTATACTGAATAACTCCTCGCTCTTGTAGGTGAAACTGCTCGCAAGAAGACCGCCGAGCACCGTCTCTCGCCCATCTTCGAATACCATGTTTGTTGCGTACTCAATCGTCGTTATTTGGAGAGGTCTTGCCACTTTCTGAATAGGGAGTGTATGCGAGAGCGAGCAGGTCTCAGAGTACCTCCTCATCACTTCACTCGAGAGTTCCCTCTAGGTATCAAAATATTTCTAAGTTTTTTGAAATTGCTCTTCGTAAACACTAACTCCTCGTTTTTCTTTCTTAGTAGTGGTTCCAGAAAGAGTTGTCACTTATCTTCCTCCAACCGTCGAAGTTGATCGCATAACATCGAGCAGGATGCTTCAACAAGCAAGATTGCTCCGCGAGCGCAAGATCGTTGATGGCTCTGGCAAAAAAAGGAAAGGGGCGGAGACCTCGGGGGCTCCACCCAAGAAAGTTTCTAAACCAACCCGAGGGGGTTCTTCTCGCCCACCTGCTACCGAGCAGAGGGCCGAGCCAGTTGGCGAACAGAGGATCTCGCCGAGGAGATCTCCAACGAGGGGTAACTCGCCTCCCCCCGCACAGGTCGTATCCCCTCCTCGCAGAAGCACTCGGTCGCGAGAGACTGCTGCGAGCTCGTTGGCCGAGCTGAGGGCTCAGGGAGATAACACTCTTCTCGGCTGGAATGCCGAAAGGGTTGCCAAGTAAGTTTACTATTAATAAGATTTTGGAAAATTTTCAAGTACCTTTTTCTAATTTTTTCCTTCTTTATAGGGGTTGCCGACTACCCGTTCATCGAACCTTTCAACGAGAGCCTCCTCGGCTTCTACCGGTCGCGGGATCCGGTCGACAAAGAGCCTCTGAACCCGATCGCACTTAGGGCCGTGAAGAACCTGCCTCGATCGTTGACGACCACTCTGGTCGATGAGGTAAACAACCGCAACTCCTTGGAGAATGCGCGCCTGGTCGCCAGCCGGGCATCTTACACTATGGAGAAACTTGCCTGCCAGATCGCTTAGGGCCGCAAGGTTAGCGAAGACAGGAGTGCGAAGCTCGCCTAAATGGCCAAGGCTAAAGCCGTCGTCGAGAGGCAGCTGGTCGCTTCTGAGGAGAAGGTGGTCGACCTTGAGACAAAATTGGCCGATGTCGAGGCAAAGTTGGCCGATTCTGAGGCCCAACTTGAGGTGGTTCGGAAAAAAGATCAGGAAGATCTTCAAGAGATCGAAAAACTCCGTGCTCGCCTCAAGACTGCCGAGGACGAGGTAAATTCTCTTACAAATAAATCTGCAACTGATGAGGAAGAGTTGGCCACTCTTCGGCAACAGCTGGTCGACATGACGGATGAGCGAGATGAAATCAATGAGCTCGCTGGGGGCGTGGCCATTTTATCGGTGGCGCTTACTGCCCACAGGCTCATTCATACGCTTAAAGAAATTCATCCGGAAGTGGACGTAATTCCGCTCGGCAGGTTTTTGGACGACCTCCTTATGAAGGAAAAACCTCAACCGGAGTCAGAACTCCCCCTGCTCCCTCTGATGAAATTGGGACTCCAGTTCCCTCGACTCTTGGGTGTTCCGGTACTTTTCGGGGACCCTCCACAAGTCTCCCCAACTCAACAGGGCGAGCAGAGTGCTCCTGCCGAGGTGCAGGTTGTGAACGAGGAGGAAGTTGCCGGCGAGCAGGATGCTACTGCCGAGGGGAATGCTGCAAAGACTTAGTTTCTCTTTTATTCTCTTTTATTTTGTTTTTAGGACTGCTCGGCCACTTAAGCCTCTTTTATAATTTCAGCCTTTAAGGCTTTTCAATGAATGGAACTTTTTGCTTATATGATGTGTTTGGTTATCTTGAGTGATCGTCCTCGTCACTGCTTTTCGATTTATGTTATGATTAATTTTTTGCAAGCATTTTTTTTAATAAGTACTTGTCTTTTGAAATTTCTTTTATTGCGAGCATCTTTGCGGAAGAGTGCTCGTCTTTTGCCTTGCGAGCATCTTTAAGAAAGAGTGCTCGTCTTTTGCCTTGCGAGCATCTTTAAGAAAGAGTGCTCGCACTACAAGAAACAGGGGGAATAGCGATGAAAATTTTGCGACAAATCTAAATTTCATTGCTAAAATCAATTTTTAGCAACAAAATAAAAAATTTCGTCGCTAAATTCTTAGATTTAATATTTACAACAAAATTTATATATTTCATCGCTATATTAGCAACAAATTGCTTCATTTCGTTATTAATATTCAAAATAGCAATGAAAATTATATTTCGTCGCTAATATTTTGCAACGAAATAGAAATTTTCGTCGCTAAATTTTTAGATTTAATATTTGCAACAAAATTTATATATTTCATCGCTATATTAGCAACAAATTTCTTCATTTTGTTGTTAATAATCAAAACAACAATGAAAATTATATTTCGTCGCTAATATTTTGCGATGAAATAGAAATTTTTGTGGCTAATTTCTTGAAATTAATTTTTGCAACAAAATTTATATATTTCATCGCTATATTAGCAACAATTTGCTTCATTTTGTTGTTAATAATAAGAACAACAATGAAAATTATATTTTGTCGCTAATATTTTGCGATAAAATAAAAAAATTCGTGGCTAATTTCTTGAAATTAATTTTTGCAACAAAATTTATATATTTCGTTGCTATATTAGCAACAAATTGCTTCATTTTGTTGTTAATAATCAGAACAACAATGAAAATTATATTTCGTCACTAATATTTTGCGATGAAATAGAAATTTTCGTGGCTAATTTATTGAAATTAATTTTTGCGATGAAATTACAATATTTTATCGCTATACTAGCAACAAATTACTTCATTTTGTTGTTAATAATCAGAAAAACAATGAAAATTATATTTCGTCGCTAATATTTTAGCGACAAAGTTGAAATTTGTATGACTAATTTTGTGGATTTAATATTTGCGAGAAAATTAAAATATTTCATCACCTTATTAGCAAAATAATATTTTATTGTTAATAATCAGAACAATAATAAAAATTATATTTCGTCTCTAATATTTTAGTGATGAAATATAAATTAAATTTTCATGTTTTATTCTCGTGAATTAAAAATGGTTGTCGTTTAAACATAATAAAGGAAAAAAGTTTGAGTGCATGCACAGTGTGAAACAATAGAGACGATTCTAACACTATCATGTTTGAAATAATAGGATCAATATAATTTCATTTACACTTATTAATTTTACATATTAAGTTTTTTGTTTAATTTATTTTGGGGTATAATTTCTTGATTTCATTATATATAATTTGTTTTATATTTTTCTGTTTTCTTGATTTCATTAATTATTTGTTGTTGTTTCTACTGAGCATGAGGGAAGAGTACTACTTCAACTATGCATATTAAATCTAGAAAATCGGTTTAAATGTTTAATAAGTCTCCAAAATTTTGTGTCTTATATAAATCAGTTTGAATGTTTATAAAAATATTTATAAATATGAAGATGCAAATGAAACTGGACATAAAGATGAGATGATGATGAATGAATGTAATATTTATTATTTTTTTGGAATTGTTAAAGTAACATTGATTTTTTACAATTGAAATTGTTTTAAAAATTACAATATATATATATATATATATAATTGTTACAATTTCAAAAATTAATCAATTAATATATGTGAAATAAATTAATTAAATGAGTAAAATTAACTAAACTAGTAACAATTGAATACATATATAATTAATATTAAAAACTGAACTAAAGAGTTGTCTGCCCGAGTGGTGGGCACCCAGCTATGGGTGCCCATCCACCCGGGATCGATTCCCACAAAGACCAAATAAATAGTCATTTAAATAAAATAGGAAGGGGTATGCGGGTTGGGTGCCGATGTTGGTCGGTTTGGGTCGGGTGCGGGTGTGGGTCGGGTTGGGTTGGGTGTGGGTCAGTTGGGTCGGGTTGGTCGAGTGCGAAAGTGGGTTTAGAGAAACAATTCGAAAATTGGATATCCATAGCCAAATATTAGCAACAAAAAATATGGGTTTCATCGCTAACATTTGCAACGAATTTAAAATATTTATCGCAAAAAATTAGTAACGAAGTGAGGAGCTATTATTTTAGGCACGAAAAAATTTTGTCGCTAATTCTAATATTTTCGTCGCTAAAGTGAGTTAGCGATGAAATAATTTTGTCGCAGGATTTGTTGCTATACACCCGTCGCTAACGTGTTTGCGACAAATGTTTGATTTTCCTCGCAAAATTTTGCGATGAAATTCATATTTTCGTCGCTAATATTTTGCGATGAAACTCAAATTTTCAACGCTAATATTTGCGACAAAATTAATTTTTTTTGTCACAAACACGTTAGCGACGGGTGTATAGCAACAAATCCTGCGACAAATTTATTTCATCGCTAACTCACGTTAGCGACGAAAATATTAGAATTAGCGACAATTTTTTTCGCGGCTAAATTGCAGTTTTCTTGTAGTGTCGTCTTTTGCCTTGCGAGCATCTTTAAGAAAGAGTGCTCGTCTTTTAGGGTTAACCATTCGTCGGTTGAACTCTTTGTTTGATAGGTAGTGATCGTCGTCGCCACTACCTTGCGAGCATCTTTTAAGAAAGAGTGCTCGTCTTTCTTTTGCGAGCATCTTTAAGAAAGAGTGCTCGTCTTTTTAGAGTTAACCATTCGTCGGTTGAACTCTTTTTGTTTGATAGGTAGTGATCGTCGTCGCCACTACCTTGCGAGCATCTTTAAGAAAGAGTGCTCGTCTTTTGTTTCCTAGATGGCTACGCAGAGCCTTTCCTAAAATTTCAAACTTATCTAACACTTGATGGAAATTTAAAACTTTGCTCTGTATTGAAATGATTACTAGATACAAACTATACAAATATAAAGAAATTAAAAACTTACTGATAATACTTCTTCAGCTTGACCGCATTCCATGGGTACTTGCTCGGCTTGCCCTCGAGATCTTCTAGCTCGTACGATTCGTTCAGGAGTGTGCGCGTTATTCGGTACAGACCCTCCCAAGTCGGGCCAAGTATGCCAATGGACTGTTCCGTCGCCCTCCGAAGTACGAGCTGGCCGATAGAGAACTGGCGAGCACGTACTTTGGTGTTGTAGTAGCATTCTGACCTTTGCTTGTAGACCACGTTCTTCTCGTGCGCTGTTAGCCTTCGCTCTTCTAGGAAGTCCAAGTCGGAGAGTTGTGCATCGTTATTCAACTGCTCGTCATAATTTGCCACTCGAAAAGTGGGGACCTGCCCCTCTGCTGGTATGACAGCTTCGGTTCCGAACGCGAGCGCGAATGGAGTTTCACCAGTAGAATTTCTCGTGGTCGTCCGATATGCCCACAGAACCATGTGCAGCTCGTCCGCCCATTTGCCCTTCAATCCATCTAGCTTAGCTTTCAAGGTGTGCTTGATGATTTTGTTGATCGCCTCTACTTGACCATTTGATTGTGGATGATAGGGTGTTGAAAAAAGTTTCTTGATGTTCCACTCTGAGCAGAAATCCAGCACGTCTTGACTTGTGAATTGACGTCCGTTGTCGGTCACTATTGCTCGTGGTAGGCCGAACCTGCAAATTATGTTTTTCCATATGAAGTTGGTCATCTGGGCCGTTGTGATGGTCTTCAATGCCTTCGCTTCGGTCCACTTGGTGAAGTAATCGACTGCTACGAGTACGAAAGTTACCCCCCCGACGCCAGGCGGGAAAGGTCCGATGATGTCGATGCCCCACTTCGCGAAGGGCCAAGAGCTGTAGACGGAGATGAGCTCGTCTGGAGGTGAGTGAATAGCGGGTGCAAAAGCTTGACATCTCTTGCACGCCTGGGCGTAATGAATTGCATCCTTCTTCAGTGTTGGCCAAAAGTAGCATTGCCTCATGATCTTTAAAGCGAGCGCTTGCCCCCCTGTATGATTTCCACACACTCCATCGTGGATTTCGTGCATGACGATCTTCGCTTCGTCTTCTCCTAGGCATTTCAATAAAGGCATTGAAAATCCCCGTTTGTACAGCTGGTCGCCAATAATTGTGTACCTTGCGGACCTGAGCTGCAATCTGGTTGCTTTCACTTTATCTGCCGGGAGCTCGCCGGTCTTGATGTACCTGGTGATCGGCGATCTCCAGTCCTCGTCGCTGGTCGCTTCAACCTGCAAAATTTGACCTCTGTTCACTGATGGGGAAGAAATTTTAGTGATGGTCGCTTCTGAAAATATTGCCTCCCCCTCTGAAGTGGCCAGCCGAGCTAACGCATCTGCTTGCGTATTCTCCTCCCTAGGGATTTGCTCGATGTGGAATTGATCAAATTGCTCGAGTAATCCTTTCACTAGGTCTTGGTATTTTATCATTTGATCGCCGCGAGCCTCGTAGTCGCCCGTAATTTGACATACAACCAGCTGAGAGTCAGAAATTTTTTTCAGTTTTCTGGCGCCCACGGCCATAGCCATCTTGATTCCTGCAACCAGAGCCTCGTACTCTGCTTCGTTGTTGGTTGCCCGATACTCGAACTCGATCGCCGAAGCAAACGTCTGTCCGGTTGGGCTGGTGAGGACGATTCCTGCCCCTGCTTTGGTGCTCGTCGACGAGCCATCGACGAACAGTGTCCAAGGAAGTTCGATTCCCTCGTCCAATTTCTCTGGGAAAGTGAGCTCTACAATGAATTCTGCCAGCACTTGTCCCTTGATTGGCGTTCTGGGTGCGTAGGTGAGCCCAAATTGCTCGATTTCCACCGACCATTTCAAAAGTCTTCCAATGGTATCCGGACGATGTAGTGCTCGTCGGAGAGGAAAAGTTGTGAGGACCACCACCTTGTGGTCGAATAGGTATTGTCTTAATTTTCTGACGCTCATGACCAGTGCGTACGCCAATTTTTCCATTGGAGTGTATCTCAACTCCGCATCTCTTAGTGATTGACTTACGTAGTAGATAGGCAGATGTGTGCTCCCCTCTGCTCGGACGAGCACTGAACTGATCGCACAGTCAGTGGCCGCCAAGTATAGATACAAAATTTCGCCGGGGACTGGCTTAGATAGGACCTTCGGATCCGATAGATATTCCTTCAATTTCTTGAAAACTTTCTCACACTCATCGGTCCATTCGAACTTCCCTTTTTACAAAGCGTCGAAAAAAGGTTTGCAACGATCGCCCATTCGTGCAATGAATCTTTTCAGCGATGCCAGGCATCCTGTCAACCTCTGGACCTCTTTCACATTCCTTGGGCTTTGCATGTTGATGACTGCTTGAATTTTGCTTGGATTTGCCTCGATGCCCCGCTGGCTAACCAAGTGCCCCAGAAATTTTCCTGAGCTAACTCCAAAACTGCATTTCTTTGGATTTAACTTCATGTTGTACTCTTTTAGGATATCGAATGTCGTGGCAAGGTGGTGTAGGTGATCCTCTTTCCGTAAGCTTTTGACAACGATGTCGTCGATATAGACCTCCACCATCTTGCCTATGTGTTTTTCAAACATCTTATTTACCAGTCTTTGGTATGTTGCCCCCGCGTTTTTCAAACCGAAAGGCATTCTCTTCCAGCTGTACATGTCGAGCGCAGTCATGAAAGCCGTATGTCGCTGGTCGTCGGGATGCATTGCAATCTGATGGTACCCTGCGAAAGCGTCCATGAAAGTTAACATCTCGTGCCCCGCTGTATTGTCTACTAGGTGATCAATGTGGGGCATCGGAAAGTGATCTTTGGGACAGGCGTCGTTTAGATCTGTGAAGTCTATACACAATCTCCACGACTCGGTCATTTTTCTGACGAGCACTGGATTGGCCAACCACTCGGGATCAGTTCCAGTTTTCTCGATTAATTTGCTGTCGATCAATTTTTCGATTTCGACCGCCAAAGCCGCACTTTTATCAGGCCCAAATTTTCTTCGTTTTTGGGTGATGGGTCTCCTTGCTGGATCAATATTCAATCTGTGGCAGGCATGATTCATGGGAATGCCCACCATATCCTCGTGCGACCAGGCGAATGCACCAATGTTTTCTTTCAAAAATGCGATCATATCTGACCGCAATTGTTCTGGTAAATTCAAACCAATGAATACCTCGAGTTCTGGACGAGCTTTGTTTAAATGGATGGTTTCAAGGCCCTCCGCTGAAGTTGCCCGCTCTTTAGGCTCCTTCCAACGAGGATCCTCGATTCCGAACTCTGGCTCAAAGCCTAACCTAGGCTCCAGATCTGGAATGTTTTCTGGAACCTGGTCGTCGGGGAGCTGGTCGCCCGAATCTGTCTACTCGTCGATTTCCATTGGGGTGTGGTCGTCCACTTCCATGGAGGCATGCTCGTTCGCCTCCACTTGGTGGTCGTCGGAACTACGACTGCACTCCCCAATTTCAATCTTTCGGTACTTGCTAGGAAGACCCTCCAAGTAGTTCACTTGTTCTTTTTATTTTTGACACTCGATATACTTTCCAACCATAGTACTTTCCTTAGAATGACGCTTTGCAAAACGGACGAGACACTCCCTCGCCCGCGTCTGATCGCCCTTGACGGTTATAACTCCCGCCGGGGTTGGAAACTTTACACAGTAATAATAAGTAGAAACGGCCGCCTTGAACTCGTTGAAGAATGGTCGGCCGAGGAACACATTATAGGAAGATGGCATGTCGATGATCAAGAAGTCGAGCTGCCGAGCATGGTGCATTTCTGGCTCTTTCGACGATGCCAGTTCCAGAGACAGTCTGATTTTCCCAATGGGAAGGTTGCGTGTGTCCCCGAAGCCTACGATTATATCGTCGCAAGGCTCGATGTATTCTGCATATCCACCGAGAGCATCCAAAGTATGTTTGAAAAGGATGTTGGTGTATGCCCCGGTGTCGACCATCATGCAATGGACGTTGGTTCCCATAATTTTTCCAGATATGACCAAAGCGTCATTGTTTGGGTGCACCACGCCGTTCAGGTCGTCGTCCGAGAAAAGGACTTGATGAGAAAGAGGCTTCTCGGCAGCCGGAGCGACGCACACCTGATGCACGTTGTTAAGTGCTCGCATGTCACTCTGTTGTCGGCGAACAGACAGAGCTTTCCCGGACTGAGTCCCCCCCAAGGGGCCTTCTATAACCAAACAAGCTCCCATGTTATCGATGTTGCCACCGGGATTGTTTGGCATGGGAGGAGTTAGCTTTGGACGATTCAACTGTTGGCGCAGGTCGTCGCTGTCGTCGAGACGTTTCTTCCCCCTGTTGTCGCCATTTCCAAGGGGCTTGATGAATTGGGCGAGCTTGCCCTCATTGTACAGCTTGAAAAGATTTCTCACCAAGTCTCGGCACCCATTGGTGTGGTGGCCGATGGAGTTGTGGTAGTCGCAGAATTTACTACCATCGAGGTTGTCATCACTTGTATGCATTGGCTTGGCATGGGGGAGTAGATTCTTTACCCTGACAGCATTGAAGATGCCCCTAGGATCAAGAGAGAGAGATTCTCTGAACTGGATGATCTCAGGAGACTCCTTGAAAGGCCTGAAGTTCGCTGGGCGAGCACTGCCAGCTTGAGTGGTCGCCTTCTTGGGCTGGGACGACTCCCCAGTGTTTGTATTTTTCTTGGGCCAGACCCTCTTGGACGCCTCAGGCTGCTCGTTAGCCTTGGCGGCGTCCATGATTTCCTCCTTCTGGATGAAGTTCCCAGCCCTCGTGCGGAAGTCCGCATAAGAAACTGGGAAAGTAAGATGGATAGATTCCCAGAGCTTGGAACCTATCCTCAGACCGGAAACAGCTGAGATCAGCTTTGTCTCATCGTTTACGGCCTCCCCATCGATCACCAGCCTATCAAAGCGCTCGATGAAGTCCTTGCCTGATTCATTCAGTGACTGGCGAACGTTTGCCAAATGTTGCTTTGAGGCTGGGCGAGCAGCAATAGACCCGAAGTAGGTCAAAAAGTATTGTCCCAGCTCAAGGAATGAGGTGATAGATCCGGCACCCAAAGTTGTGTACCAACGATGAGCCCAGTCTCCCAAAGTTAGGGAGAAGTTTCTGCATTGGGTGGCGTCCGTTGCCCCGATTGAGGCCATGTAGTTCGTGTACTTGGACAAGTGTACTCTGGGGTCGGACATCCCATCATATGCCGCCATGGAGGGCATCTGAATTTTTCTTTGAATGGGGGCGGTAAGGATTGCAACACTTAGTGGAGGTGCGGGCAGAGTGATTGGTGGGGTGGTCCCTTGCTTCGAGGCGACCACCTCTGCTCGCAGAGCATCCATCTCCAGCTTCATCAATTTCTGGGTCTCGAGGAACTGCGCGATTTGCCCCTCCTCGACAGTTTGTGGTTTGGGGACGACGTCCTCGTCGCGTCGGCTCCCTTG
Source organism: Galeopsis tetrahit (assembly GCA_963675135.1). Taxonomy (NCBI): domain Eukaryota; kingdom Viridiplantae; phylum Streptophyta; class Magnoliopsida; order Lamiales; family Lamiaceae; genus Galeopsis; species Galeopsis tetrahit. Next base: position 14,330,193 of record OY776131.1, read on the forward strand.
TGATGCGGCCGGGCGATCATCATGACGTGATCGCCTGCGAGAATGCCTATCAGAACGGTGGATGCGATAACTCTTCGCCGGAGCTCGCGAGCCCTTCCCTGGTCCCACTCGATCGAGAGCTGAGACTCTGTCGCCCAGATCTCTCTTGTCAGCGCGATCCTTGTGGTCGGCCCTCCCTGGTCGGCCATCCACGTTGAAAGGCACTCGGCGAGGAGCCCTCCCATCTTTATCATCCATTCGGTTGAAAACCGAATTTCGGTGTCGCGAGTCTCCCGTGTGGCTATTGTGGGAGTGCTCGTCAGCTTTGTTTTTTCCTTTGTCTTGGGGGCGAACAGGGTGTGAGTGATAGGAACGGTCGTCCTCCTCATTCCCCTTGGCTTTGCGAGCTTTGTCGAAGGCCTGATCTTTGGCTTTCTTCAGCTCTTCTTTCTCATTCCGCCTCCTCTTCTCCATGAGGTAGTCAGAGAGATCTCTCAAATGCTGGGGATCATTCAGAATGTCCCCCATGTTCAAGTTTGCGAAAGGGTTTACCGGCCGCACCGGAGGGGGTTCGTTCCCTCCGGACGGTAAGATTCCGTCATGTGGAGTATGCTGAGACATCGTTTAAAGAGTGTCTCCTGGGGATTATTACAAGTATATGACTGTTCTTAAGCTTTCGACGCTTAAAAACGAAAGATTAGAGTTCTTACGCAGAAGAACGTGCTATTACAACTACTTACTAGCAAAGTAACAACAACTAAAGCTTGATAAACAAGATTACAAGGAGATCAAACTCCAAAATATGTCTCGAATATCGCAAATATTCAAGAACACGAAGAACACTAAAATACGTAAATAAAGCTTTAAACGGTGGAACTACCGATTAAAACCTGAAATAAGGAGTTTGCAAACCGATCGCTCGATGATCGGTCGAAACTAAGATGATGAACCCGTAAAAGGACCTCCTTCTAGCGCCAAATGTTGTACGTGCTTTCGTCGGGTTGACTCGAATGTGGACTATTTGCTAGCACGAGACAAACATGTATTATGATCGGGGTTTATTACGTGTTTAGGGAGTATTTATGATGATCTTGATGATCTTTATGAAGAAACAAGCAAGAACAAATGAAGAACAAGGATGTAGCTTCTTGGAGAAGCTAAAGCTTTAGAAGCTTGGTAGAGTTTATTGCTTAAGGTAGGGTGATTTGGTGGAAATGTGTAACTTATGTTTACAAATGAGCCTTTTAGGCATTATATAGTTGTTTTTGGGGGCTGCCCGCCCTTTACACGTGGCACGCCCTCATTGGACCTGTCTTCTGCCCGAAAAGGTGATTTGATGGCGCATTTAATGTTAAACCGCCTCCGGTGGTCGTCCTCGCCAAGATGCCGAGGAGCTGGGCCATGGTGGTCGCTGGAGGACCTGATCATCTAGGAAAGTGGTCGCCCAGACCTTCGAGGTGTGTGGTCGCCACGCTCCATGCTGTCTCCCAAGGCTTTATTCTATTACATTTTTTTGGTCTTGTTGACTAGTCGTCGCACGACTTTGTTGACTAGTCCTCGCCACGTAAGCTGGTGACTAGGATTGACTTGTCAAAGATTGACTTCTTTGACTAGGTATAAGAACAGCATTATTGGAACTCAAAGATTGATCAGCCTAGTGGTTCGACTCTATAGACGGCTGGGAACCGACCGACGTTAGTAATCAGCGGTCGGTTTGGATCTGATTATACGGGGCCCTATTCATGTTTGGAACGCACGATTCTTTTAAAGGCTTGCGCTCCAATTTGGAAAATTGGTATCCATTGATCAACACACCGAGGAGGTATCCAGCCTCAGTTTTGCCAGGATTCGCATCCTCATCACGGGGCCGATCCTCACCAATGTATACATTTCTCCTTGCATTGACGGAGTTGAGTTCCACATCAGGATCTTGGAAGAACCTGAAGAGTTGCTACTCCTCTCGGCGGAAGCGGTATCAGATTCAGAAGCATCCGACTCAGAGTCGGACGAAAAATGGGACGCGGTGGACGTAGTGCCATCATTCTTCGGCGACCTCGAAATACAGGCCCCGGACGCAGTAGACGGCGAATCGTGTAACGGGGACTCTCCCTCTTCCCCTATCGAGCCCCACAAATCATTAAATGCAGCCTCGACCGTTGTTCCCGACTCAGCGGGTTCGGGAACATTCCCCTCGGAATGTGGGCCTGATATTAAATTCCAAAGCCCCATCGGATAAGTCGATTGGAGATCCCAGTGGTATTGAATTAATTGTAGATCTTAATGGAGATGCATGTACTGCCAGTTCCAAAGAAAGTTTCAAAACGGATGTATCTCAAACCGTTCGTAACCCCCCCACCCCTTGGCACACTCGCATGCTACACCCACCCTTCCGGCTCATACACCGCTCTACCCGAACCCTATTCCGCACCTCCAAACACATACACCCCCTACTAACCCTAACCCGCACCTCCAAACACATACACCCCCTACTAACCCTAACCCGCACATCCAAACACATACACCCCCTACTAACCCTACTCTGTCTATTCAAACCCATACACTCCCCTCCCACAACCCTTATTCGACTAATGAACCCCCTCACCCTCACCCTAATCTGCCCCTTCTTCTCCATCATCTCGCGATCCCACAACAAGACTTCCATCTCCCCAACGGAACCACCAACACACTCTGGTGGCCCTGTGCAGTTGCCTTTCGCCCCCTCGCTCTCCTCTGATTCCCTCCCCTCCCCACCCGGCACTCCCCCCTCCAATACCTAAAATCCCCCTAAGTGTGAAGAAGAGGCTGATTAGGGCTGAGTGGGAACTTTTCACTAGTGACTTGGCAGACAACGATGAATTTGAGTTGGAAAGAAGGCGAAGAGAATTTGAGTTGGAAAGAAGGCGAAGACAAAAAGTTTTTAGCATCAAAACTTATTTATACGAACGATTTTTGGTATCAAAATTAATCTTGATACCTGTATACAGTACTCCCCATTTTAAAGACCTCGTGTCATAAAAAGATTAATCAATAAAGTGGATAATGTGAAAAGGAAAGGTCAGTAAAAAAAATACATGTGTCTAATTTCTATCATTATTAATAGGGAAAATTGCACTTTTAATCTTGTAGGAATTTTTCAAAATCACTTTCGGTCCTGAGGTTTGTAAATGGTCCTATTTATTGCGGATTTGTACGGTAAGATATTTTTTAGATGGAAACCATTAGTTTTTTTATGGAAACCGTTAGTTGACCAAAAAATATTCCTAAAAAAGTAATTATAATTAAAAAATAAAAAATAAATTTAAAACTAATAATAAATTATACTTATAGAATTAAAAAATAAATAAATTCAATACAATTTAGAATATTAATTTTTTTACTAGAAGAAATCTCACTAAGTTATATAATTTGGATTTTTTTATAGAATCTAAATATTTTTTTTAAATTCAAGAATTTGAATATAATTAAAAATCACAAAAAAACATAATGTAATTTAAATTTAAATAAGTTTTGAAGAAATTTCTTGTATTAAAACTTTTTCTTTAATTATTTTATCAACATTTCTTTTCATACTTCCTCGAGCCTTGGTTCCTTTTTTCCTTACTCCATTCTCTGTGACGCTCCTCCAAGGGGATATCATACGTCTTGTGGAAGATGAGAATTGTAGGATTTTTTAGCACTCGTACAACAGCATGGTAACCTGGTACGAGTTCATGAACCAAAACTTTCCATATTCCATCATTCTCAATGAAAAACATTTGATATCGATCAATGCTACCTATTCTATAATGTCATTTTTGTGTAATTTTCTTATGGTTGTTTTTGGAAAAATTAAATTATATATGTGGCATTTTTTTTAAACATGTGGCACCAAATAAATTACTTGGCCATAACTCCCAAATTTGTTTGAGCGTGCGACTCACACATTCACATTTCTGGTGAGCGTGCGACTCACACATTCACACATTCAAATTTGTATGCCGTAAAACGTATTTCCAAAAGTGAACAGGTAAATGATTTTTTTTAATGTTGTTTTAGATGGAAATGACATATCTGCATTTTTTTAATCAACCAAAACATACAAGAAGAAAAAAAATACAACTTGAATTTTTGTGTGAATGGTACTGGTGAACTATTTGTATAAATGAGCTTGTATGAAAGAACAATTATGTGTTTTTTTTAACGCAGTTTCTGGAATTTTTGTTATTTTGAATTGGAAAAATATTATTTTATTAACGAAGTTTCTGGAATTTTTGTATGTTACTCTTTCTAATGACTTATTTTTATGTCTACGTGGGAGCAATTCCCGTGCGTAATTCAGGGAAATTCTTTAACTACTATACAAGATCTGCTATTAGCAATGTTCCCAACTGGCACATCAACATAATCAAGATATAATCTGATGTTGGTTTGGAGCCTGATCTTCGGTTGTGGAGATCTCTTTTACCATATCTCTAACAATTTCTTACATGAATATTCCCAAATTCCACAAGAGATGACTTTGGAGGCTTTTCTAGATTCTTATACCCAATCGCCAATGCCTTGTAACGTATGGCCTCTCAACGAGCCTGGTGCGGTGTTGCACGACGAAGAGGATTTGCATTCAATTCTGCGCAGAGCCCAATTCGATTCAGATTCTTACCAAAGGGCACTTTCAAGCCACAATTAATGTGAGTCGGGAGAACGAGCTAGCAAGTACTTTAGGTTCTACGAGCTTATACGATAGACAAGTACAAACTCTTGTTCACGATTCACTTAGACAACAAAGAATCGATGTCAACCAACAGAAACAAGAGGTTTAAGATTCTAATATACAACCTGCCTGCTTTTTAAGATTCTTATACCCAAACGCCAATGCCTCGTATCGCATGGCCTCTTATTACGGAATAAGTCAAACATTCCTTGTATATAGGATTTATGTTGGGTTTTGGACGACGAAGTGGATTTGCATTCTATTATCCGAATTGACCAATTCAATACAAACTTCGATTCAGATATTACCAAATGGCACTTTCAAGCCACAATCCTTCCAACAATTTATTTACTACTGATGGGGTGTTTCCTAATTCATGTTCGTCGGGAGAAAGAGCTAGTAAGAAGTAACACTTGGAAAATCGTGCAGGTTCTACCAACTTATACAACCAAGAGATTTATCACGAGTTTCTGTTGATACCACAACAGATTCTGTATCCAGCTGATTCCAATGTTAGAGGATTTCGTTTGCAGACGCCTAAACAGCTGGTACTCGATTTTGATCCAACAAAAGTTCGCACTTTCTATTTAGTCCCTATAATTAAAAATATTGTTAATTTTGGCACTTGAACTGCACGGCACAAAAAGCCTACTCTAAAAAACAGTAAACATAAATGTCTATCGCTAAGCATTATACAAATAAGTCATCAACATTTGAAATATTTAATTACACAGATATTTCTGCATTTGCATCCAAGCATTTTACAAATAATTCATCAACATTTAAAATATTCTAGAAATCAAACCAGGTAGTATATTTATGTCTTATAAGCATTATACAAATAAATCCTTGGTATCAATACTTTTTTTTTTATGTTGCGTATTGTAAAAACATGTCGCACCACCTACGCAACTTGCCCAGAGCTCCCAATTTTTTTTTAGCGTGCGTCGACTCACACACTCACATTTCCGGTGAGTTGGTCAAAAGGAACAAAAATTGTACGTCCTAGGAATTATTTTTTAATCACCCAAAACTTACAGGTAGAAAAAAATTAATATTCTCGCACATATGCAAATGATATTTCTCTGTTTTTGGATTTTTTTTGATGTGGCATTTTTTTAAACATGTGGCACCAACTAAGCAACTTGGACCGGAGCTCCCAAATTTTTTCCAGCGTGGGAATCACACATTCACATTTCACGTATGTTTGTCAAAATTACAAAAATTGTGCGCCCTAAGACGTATATCCAAAAAGGAATCACACACTCGTACATTTTTTATGTGGCGTTTTTTTAAAACATTTGGCACCAACTAAGCAACTTTGTCGGAGCTCCCAATTTTTTTCCAGCGTGTGAATCAAATTTGTCAAAAATGATCAAATTTGTGTTCCCTAAGACGTATTCCCAAATTTAGTTTTCATATATGCTGGCCTCACATTTCTTACCTGACTCCCAACTTTGGCAAGATCAGGGACGGAGTCACGTTGGGACATTGGGGTTCACTGGGCTCCCCACGAAATATATAACTTTTGTACTATATATATATACTGCATTATATAAGCTATGTTTTGGTGGCCTAGTGGTTGAGTACAGTAAAATAGAATTTTGTTTTGCTAAACCAGGGTTCAATTCCCTTCAAATTCAATGGTTTTTTTTTTTTTAAAATTTGTTTTTAATATTTTACATAGATTAATCCCAAATGTTGGAAGAATTGTGGAACCTGTAAACTGTTAAATATTATAGGCAAACATTGCTCAACAATTTTATTAATTTAGACGAATTTGTATCCATTTTTCTATATATATTTTTGTTTCATAAATGGTATATATTAGGAGGTACATGATTAGAAACACCATTTATAAACAAAACTTGAATGTTATTCTTGCAAAAAAAAAAAAAAAAGATTATTAATTTATATATTTTAGTTTTTTACGATAGTAATATTTTAGCAATTTTGACACGGCTTCGTCTCTTCTGAACCAAAACAATCAAATGTTCCTCCGAAACAAAACGATAGTCAATTTGTTTAAATTAATAGAACGAGATATTTGACAATTTTACGCTGAAATTATTTGATAAATATAATATTATATCGTTGAGCAACACTTGTGTGAACCTGAAACTTTTATCTACGTTTTTATAGTAATGTTAATTGGACCCCCCAACACAAAATTTCTAGCTCCGTCACTGGGCAAGATATATGGCTTTGGAGTCTTGTCGTGATTCTAACACCCAATCACCAAAGCTTATCATATGCCTTCGATCTCAACAAAATTGGAGGGATTTCAAAAGTTGTTTCGTATTGAAAGAAATTTGTTTCTGAGTATTATGAAAATATTGAGCCACACACTGCTGGTGTTTTCTGCCCCAAATCTAATTTTTGTATTTTTATGAAAAATTTTGAACAAAAATTGCTTGTTGGAACTAAAGATTATATTCTTGCGAATGTTTCATTTAACATAAATTGCTCGTTTCAGGAGACATGGTGCTGCCAATTATGTGGTTTAAAATAAGGTTAAAATATATTCACATCTATATTCATTATTTTTTCCTTTGCAAGCTTTCGATTTCAATTTTTTTATTTTAATGCATTGTTTTGTTTATGTGAAGGACACAACTCATTTTTCTTGACTTTACTATTACATCCATTCTGAGAGGTTAAAATATTTTTGGTCTCATATATAGCCTGTCTACTACTCAATTTTGATCGAAAAAAGGTTAACACTTTTAATTTAGTTGCAATATTAAAAAAATTGTTAATTTTGGCACCTGAGTTGCACGGCACGGCCTGCTCTATAAAAAAGTACACATAAATGTCAATCGCTCTTAAGCATTATACAAATAGTTCATTAATATTCAAAATAATTACACTTATAGTCTCTTTGTCCAATTTTATTATTCTCACTTTTCTTTTTTTGGTTGTTCAATTTTATTATGCTCATTCCCTTTTTGGAAATAATACTATTCACACTACTTTATCTGACAATTTTTTTTTAATATTACACTTTTCGATCGCTTTTTTTAAATGTTACAAAAATGGTTGGTTTTTCAAATTTAGACAAAGGCACGGGTGCCACCCGGGCTTGTTGAAAAGCCACAGGTGCGACCCGCGTGTCTTTGGCGTATTAATTTAAATAAATGAAAAAAATAAATTTGAGTCCAAAGCTATTAGACCCGTGCAAACAGTAAATAATGGGACGTGGAAAATGTTCAATTAAAAAGTAAACGGGTTTTAAGTTCACAGTGTGCTTAATCATGTACTGTTCTGGTCTTTCTTTTTTAAAAAGTAGATTACTAGTGTATTTCATCATGAGCTTGTCTGAGCTTTTTTCTAGTTGTACACTACTGACGGGCTAGTAAGTGTGTGAAAAGTGGCTAGAGTGTAGAAAAGCACAATCCGATCATTTAATCTGAAAATTAATGTGCGAGTGTAGAAAAACACAATCCATGTGCCTTCAACTGTAATCGTCGATATATAACCAATATAAAAATATATATATATATAAATTTTAAATCTAAAGACAATAAACTGTCTCATCTTCATATGAAAATTAAACACAGATTCTCCAAACACATAAATCTGAAAAAATGTACAATAAAATCATTATTTTCCAGAGCCCCTAAATATTTTAATATTTTTTAAAGGATTGAAATGGAACATTTGGCCCGAGCCCCTAAATCTTTTCAAGCATGAGAGTTGTATGTAAATATTTTCAGCGAATTTAGAATTTTCCGACACAAAAAAGACTAAAACTAGAAAGAAAAAAAAAGACCAAAATTGTACGACCTAAGACAAATTTGAAAAGCAAAAACTTAAAAGATACTCGTAGAGAATTAAAGTATAAAAATTAAGAAAGAAATTCAACAAAAAGACGACAAAAGATGTTAGAATTGACGAAAGATGCAAATTGAAGATAACATAAAGGTGAAAATCTATGTCGTATTGAATTCTGATGTTCTACAGCTAATATATATACATATCAGAGTATGCGCAACTAATGGAAAACCTAATGGGTCTAATGGAAAACCTAATGTGCCTATCAACAAATAAGATACTCTAATAATGAGTACATGGGCCAACAAGTTGGGCCCATGACAAAATACGCATCCCAATACTCCCCCTCAAGTTGGCGTGTGAAGGTTGCGAACACCCAACTTGCTACGAAGGAAACAGAAACGATCCGTTCCAAGTGCTTTGGTGAACATATCGGCGACTTGATCCTTGGTGGAAACCATTGTTGGTTGAATGTCTCCATTTATAACCCGTTCCCTAACGAAGTAACAATCCATCTCAACATGCTTGGTGCGCTCATGAAAAACCGGATTCATAGCGATTTGGCGCGCCGCTTGATTATAACAAAATAGTAGAGTGGGACCGGATGGAACGACGTTGAAGTCATGTAGGAGCCAACGTAACCATATGACTTCGCAAGTTGTTGTTGCCATTGCTCGATATTCCGCCTCCGCCGACGATCGAGATACAACCGATTGTTTCTTGGTGCGCCAAGAAATTGGAGACTCCCCAAGAAAGATGACATACCCGGTGGAAGATCGACGCGTATATGGGAACCCGGCCCAATCCGCATCACAGTGGGCTCGAAGGGCAAGATCGCTAGTTGCCGAAAGAAGAATCCCCTGTCCAGGAGCTTGTTTTAAATACCATAGAACACGGTATGCAGCAAGGAGGTGAATCTGACGTGGATCATGAAGGAATTGGCTCAACTGGCTGACAGCAAATACTATATCGGGACGGGTCACTGTAAGATAAAGCAATCTGCCCACTAGGCGTCGGTATTGAGCGGCATCGACTAGCGGGCTATCGTCATCAGGACGTAACTTCAAGTTCTGCTCCATAGGAAAGGCACTAGGACGTCTCCCTAGAAGCCCACTTTCCCCCAAGATATCAAGCGCATACTTGCGCTGACTCAACACAAAACCCTCACCGGACCGGGCGACTTCAATCCCTAAAAAATAATTTAACTTGCCCAAGTCTTTTATGCTGAATTTGTCATCTAAAAATTGCTTCATAAACGAAATACGGGATGTATCATTACCCACTAGCAACACATCATCCACATAGATAAGGGCGGCCAAATATGTAGTTCCTTGGCGATAAACGAATAACGAATGGTCAGCCCGCGACTGCTTGAAATTAATGGCATTGAGGGCTTTGGAAAAAATTTCATACCAATTTCGAGATGCTTGTCGAAGCCCATAAAGTGATTTCTCGAGTTTGCACACTCTCGTGTCACCATCCTTTGCAAACCCTTGTGGAACATGCATATACACTTCATCGTGCAAATCTCCATGCAGAAACGCATTATTAATGTCTAACTGATGAACCTCCCAATTCTGTTTCGCAGCCACAGTTAGCATGCATCAGACTGTGACCAGTTTTTCAACTGGCGCAAAAGTTTCGTGAAAATCCACTCCTTCAATTTGTGTAAAACCCTTCGCCACCAATCGTGCTTTATATCTTTCCACATCGCCATTGGGTTTATATTTAATTTTATAAACCCACTTTGAACCAACTGCCCTTTTGCCCGGAGGAAGAGTCGTTAACTTCCACGTCCCATTAGCTTCTAAGGCATCAATTTTCTTTGCATCGCGTCACGCCATAACAGATCCTTTACAGCATGTGAGAAATACTTTGGCTCATCACGGCGTGTGATGGCCGCTATGAATGCTTTATGAGATACAAAAAATTTATCATAAGCAATGTATTGTGAAAGAGGATATACCGTTGATTTGGCTAGATTGGCGGTGGATTGCGAATGGTCTAGTGAAGGGGGTAAATCTGTTACATATGCATCAAGATGGGCAGGTCGTCGTCTCGTTCGTTGGCTCTCACGAGGAGCGACTTCAGATATTGTGGGTGTGGTGGTGTCGACAGTTGAGGGAGGCTCGAGCATCACATCGCTCGACTGAAGTGTTCTGTCGTTGACAAGAACTGGTGCCATTTCCAGATTGCCGCTGGATAATTGGTGTCTCACATAAGGCCTGGATGTGGGTGGATCAATTTTGGTCCCTTGAATTCGCGCAAGAGCTTCAGAAACTGCTGCGGAAAAATTTGTGGTGGTGATTCCTTTAAAAGGCAAAATGTCTTCACAAAATGTGACATCCCGCGACGTATAAAATTTTTGCTTTTGAAGGTTAAAAACCCGATATGCTTTCTGCCCCTTTGGATATCCAACGAACACACATGCACTCTCCCTTTCATCAATTTTTCCCCTACGACGATTTTCATGCGCATAGACCAAGCACCCAAACACCCTAAGATGATCATACGATGGTCGTATCTTCAACAAAATTTCATGTGGCGTTTTATTTTGGATGGCCGTGGAGGGTAAGCGATTAATGGTGTAAACTGCCGTGAGAATGCACTCTCCCCAGAACTCAATAGGTAATCCAGATTCAAAACGTAGTGCCCGTGCTACGTCCAATATATGCATGTGCTTTCGCTCCACGACCCCATTTTGTTGTGGTGTGTATGTGCAAGAGCTTTCAAAAATGAACCCATTATCACTATAGTGTTTGAGCAAGATGGATGCCTGGAACTCGACTCCATTATCCAAATGGATTCGCCTAATGTTTTGATTAAATTGAGTGTGGATCATGTTATGAAAGTGAACCAAAAGGGTCGCCACTTCACATTTTCGTCGCATCAAAAATATCCAAACTCCCATACTAACGCGCTCCACTGAAGGTATCACAATGATAGGGCCCCCAAATATCACAATGTAACAATTCAAAACAATGTGTAGTTTTAATATCACAAGGAGAACGAGTTTGTTTTGCTCGAATACAAGAATCACAAAATACAATATCTTCTTTCAAATTCAGCAATGAGGGAATATGATGCAATCTTCCAGTAGAGGGGTGGCCTAGACGCCTATGCCATAGACCAGAATTTCCAATAGTCACCAAAGCGGCCCCTTCACTCATCAAGTAATATAGACCATTGCAATGTTTACCCACTCCAATCAGCCTCCTCGAGGGTAAGTCCTGTATAACACAAAAATCATGAAAGAACGTGAATGCACAGTTTATATCATTCGCAAGACGACTAGCAGAAAGTAGGTTGCAATGGAATTGAGGAATATAAAGGACACGGTTAAGGAGCAGCCCATTTAATTTGATTTTCCCAATACTGTGGACAGCAACAACTTCTCCATTTGGTATTTTAACTGAGGATTCTCCATGATTCTGCACTATATCAATTAGTGCGCTCTTATTGTAAGTGATGTGTTCAGTTTCTCCCGTGTCAATTATCCAAGAACCTGGGAACTTACTTTCAATACCTGCCATGTTTATCATTGGATCGGATGTGGCGGTGTCCGTTCCAATGTTCTCCCTCTGCATGAATTCACGGAGTAGCTGCAGCTGCTCGTTCGTGAGACCCGGCACGGGGCTAGAGCCGTTGTCAATGTGAGCAGCTCGAGGCTGGGGTGATCCTCGACGGTCTGTGGTTTTGGCATCCCGTCCGTTGCCTTGCTTTCCATCTTGGCCCTGCCTATTCCAGTTTGGGGGTACCCGATCCTCTCGAAATAAGTGTCATATGTGTGGTTTTTCTTGCCACAGTGATCACAATGCCGACCCTCTTTCTAATTTGTGCGACGGTTGGGATCGGGTGGTTTCTTGAATTGAGTGTGGAAGGCACTCGTTTCTGTAGGCGGTTTTCGAGCAAGAGTGATCGAACGGTGTTGTTCGTCTTCAGCTATGAGATGGTATGCTGCAGTGAGTGTTGGAATAGGACGCATGCTCAATACCTGTGTTCGGATGGGATTATGCACTTCATTGAGTCCCATCAAGAAATCGTAAAGACAATCTCGATCTATTCGTTCATTTAATAATTTCACCATATTGCACTTGCAACCTCCACAAGAACACATAGGATTTGGCGAAACTGAGCATGCCTAATCCCACACTCGTCGCAACTTACTGTAGTAAGCCGAAACAGACTCATCATTCTGCCGAATGTGCCCCAATGCACAGCGCAATTCATAGGCCCGCGGTGCACTTTCCTTGCCGAATCTCTCCTCTAGATCGACCCAAATTTCACGAGCAGTCTGAAACTTAACACTCTATCGTATTTTTGGGTCCATACTGCTCAAAAGCCAGCCCTTCACCATAGCGTTTGTACGCTTCCAATGTGGAAGGTACGGATCCGCTGCATCAGGCTGCGAAATTTCCCCATCAACAAATCCTATTTTATTTTTTGCGTAAAGAGAATTGGACATGTCGTCCAACCAATCACTGTAATTTCCATCCTTATGGAGCGCGCACACAAATACATCACCTGGCTTATCCGAGGGATGAAGATAGTATTGGGACATGGCGTCAATCACGGCATTCGGTGTCTTCAACCCGCTGCCCCCCTTTCCATTAATTTTGTTGTCCGCCATATATCGGATCTTGCATCAAGAAACCTCAATTGACGGCGAAGAGAACAGAGAGTAATCGTTTTCTTGAACTGATTCTACCAAGAAAGTTTCCGCTCTGGTACCATGTTAGAATTGACGAAAGATGCAAATTGAAGATAACATAAAGGTGAAAATCTATGTCGTACTGAATTCTCTGCAGCTAATATATATACATATCAGAGTATGCGCAACTAATGGAAAACCTAATGGGTCTAATGGAAAACCTAATGGGTCTAATGGAAAACCTAATGGGCCTATCAACAAATAAGATACTCTAATAATAAGTACATTGGCCAACAAGTTGGGCCCAAGACAAAATACGCATCCCAATACTCCCCCACACTCGTGGGCCGAATAATCAACTCTTACCCTTTTTGGGGAGGAGGCCCATCGAGTGGACAATTTAAATGGGTGGAGTGCTTTCCGCAGGAATCGAACCCAGGTCGTTTTGCCCGGTTTGCTCTAATACCATGAAAGAATTTCTTCTCATCTAAAAGTCCGAACTTGTACAGAGGTTGGGAATTAATTCTTGTATATTATAATTCCTAATAAAAGAAAACAACCAGTGTCCGTACCACGACAAAGATCCCCCAAGAGTTGGGTCAAAATAGTTAATTGATGGCTTGAATTCAAACGCACGTGGCAGCGCCCCTAAATTAATTAAACACAGATTCTCCAAACACATAAATCTGAAAAAATGTACAATAAAATCATTATTTTCCAGAGCCCCTAAATATTTTACTTCGTAATATTTTTTAAAGGATTGAAATTGAACATTTGGCCCGAGCCCCTAAATCTTTTCAAGCATGCGAGTTGTATGCAAATATTTTCAGCGAATTTTTCGACAAAAAAAAAGACTAAAACTAGAAAGAAAAAAAAAGACCAAAATTGTACGACCTAAGACAAATTTGAAAAGCAAAAACTTAAAAGATACTCCGTAGAGAATTAAAGTATAAAAATTAAAAAAGAAATTCAACAGAAAGACGACAAAAGAAAATAATCAGTGTCCGTACCACGACAAAGATCCCCCAAGAGTTGTGTCAAAATAGTTAATTGACGGCTTGAATTCAAACGCATGTGGCAGCGCAAAAGAGAAACCCTAGGAGCGGCATACCAAAAAATGTACTTCACCGGATATATAGTTTGGATTGACTTCTAATATATATATTGTTACATTACAGTATATATAAGGCCAATATATGACCCTTAGAATCTATAAACCTAATGGTTACGAAACCAAGTGTATAATAAAATAGACGAAGCGTGATAGCTGCAGCGACTAGTTAGATGACCCTAGTATGATTATAAATTTGAATCATTTTTTAGTGAAAACAATTAAAGCTAGTACCTTTTAAAAATATAAAGATTTGAATTGCAGTGTACAACTATTAATACAAGTTTTTAACTATGTGACTGGATATATTAAAAGTTTTTTATAAGGAAATCATAAAAGAGAAAAAGAAAAAGGCATGCAAAAAGTTTTTTAAAGTATCGCCTCTCTATTCGTTAATATCGTTCATATAACTAGACCGAATCCAAAAACTTATTCCATTCATTTCGTAATTACTTTTACATTTTTTTTTAATACGGATATACCGAAATTAGTTTCACATTTATATTTCACCATGCTGGGCTTTTTGTGGTTTTACCCAACTAAATATTTTATCTCTTATCTTGTTTCATTTTTTGGTGTTTCACTAATATATATTTTATTTTATAAAATGTTATATTAAGAGATTTTTTTTTCATCTTATGTCTCTATACCCTATAATACCAAACAGAAGCATAATAACCTATGTAGGGACACCTGTCTTATAAATAGGGCTTGAGCCTTGTAGTGATGCCAACACATTCCTTGTTTAGGGAAGTGACGTTATAAATTGGCCACATACACTCTTCATCTTCATCTTCATCTCCATCTTCATCTCTATTTTCATCTTCAATAATTTTCTTCCCCTTAACAGCCTCTTTCCAATTCTGCAATTCATTTTCCGTCGAAAAAACAAGTGTAGAGTGCTAGCTCCTAATTCTGGTTCTAAGTACTTGTAAATATTATATTTGTACTCCATAATTATTCAAACTATAGATGGCCGGAGTGTTGTGTATTCTGTTAGCTAGGGAAAGTGGGATCCTTCTTCATGTTGCTGTGATGAATATTATCTTCTCCATCTTTCGTACTCATCAATAGATATTGGAACCTTATTAACATTAATTGGACACTTGAATATATATTCGAGAATGTCACATTTTTTACACATCCAAGACCTCCCTAGCTAGCTATTTCAACATTTATATGTTACTATTTGATTTAAAGATTGTGTGCATACTTGATATATAAACGTAATTAAGGTAACGACTTGGTCTTTGAATCGAATATCGAGAATTAAAAAGAAAACATGCAATATCCTAATATATCTCGGACCAAGTTAATTAAGAATCGCATATTCATTGAATTATTATAATCTGCCCTAAGATCCAAAGTCAATACACAATATGAGTCTACTTTCTTTATTTAATTATTTTTGTTGAAACCATAAAACTAGCTTGTTTCTTTAATATAACTTTCTAAAGAAAAAAGAAAAAAACAATCACTTTCTTACATGCCACTAAGCAGTAGTAATAAAGACTAGCTTTTTCGTCCGCGAGAGAAATCCAACTAACGCATCTTAAGAACATCTTCAATGCACCCTTAAATAAGCAAATTAAAGTTAAAAATAACTACAATGCAGTCTCAATGTTGGTGTCAATTTACTACCATTCACTTTTTTGGGATAATGTGAAAATTGTATGTAGATTCTAATGTTCATCTTAATAATTCCAACTGGTAAATTCTATTATAAATGCATAAAACTAAATTCTTGATTATATCTTACAAAGAAGAAAGAGTAATTGCAAGAGAGGGAATGAGAGTTAGAGAGAGATAGGGAGTGGAGTGGGTGAGGAGGAGCGGGGTAGTTCCTAGGATTAGCCACATTCATCCCTCCGAGCGTTTTCCGGTGAGGCAGAAAGAACCCTTACGCCCCCCTTTCCCTAGGACAGATAACCGGTGGTCTTCTAGTGAGGACTATGCACTGAGAGAAAGAACCACATCCAGGCGCAGGGGAAAAACTCCGGAATGGCTTAGGAGGTTGGAGGCGTCCACCATCACGTTCTTCTTCAGAAATTTCCCTTCTTCGGTCACCATTCCATTACCCTTGGACAGATCAACAAGCTGGGGAAGGTGAGAGATATCTACATCTCCAAAAAGACAAACAGAAGGGGTGAGTCCTTTGTCTTTTCGCGTTTTTCCAACGATGGCAACTATAAAAAAAATAGAAGAAGGCCTGAATACTATCTGGTTCGAGTGTTATAAGCTTCTGACAAATCTATCCAAGTTCTCAAGAAACGACCCCTCATTCAGCAACCCTCCAAGAAGATTCGAGATTTCCTCCCCAAATAGGGTACAACTGGGAATTTCTTTTGCAGATACTGTTAAAAGAAAGCAATCTGCCCCCCTGCTGGAAAAAAGGGTCCCCCAAGAACAACCTCCCGCAGCCCCTCACAAGGTTATACAATCACCACTCCCGGCCCTAACCTTCGGCAGCGGAAGAAGCAACAAGAGGTTTTCCTTTCAAACCACCCCGGAAGAGAAGGCATGGACGGTTGGTGCCTACACGGGCTGCCTGAAACAGGATTTCGATTGGGATCTTCACAAAGAGGACTTGATGAGCGAATGCATCCATAAGATAAAGGTCACTCATCTGGGTGGAAATCTTGTGCTCCTAAAACCCAATGGGGATACCCCAATTGAGACAGCATTATTGGAACTCAAAGATTGGTCAGCCTAGTGGTTCGACTCTATAGACGGCTGGGAACCGACCGACGTTAGTAATCAGCGGTCGGTTTGGATTAGATTATACGGGGCCCTATTCATGTTTGGAACGCACGATTCTTTTAAAGGCTTGCGCTCCAATTTGGAAAATTGGTATCCATTGATCAACACACCGAGTAGGTATCCAGCCTCAGTTTTGCCAGGATTCGCATCCTCATCACGGGGCCGATCCTCACCAATGTATGCATTTCACCTTGCATTGACGGAGTTGAGTTCCACATCAGGATCTTGGAAGAACCTGAAGAGTTGCTACTCCTCTCGGCGGAAGCGGTATCAGATTCAGAAGCATCCGACTCAGAGTCGGACGAAAAATGGGACGCGGTGGACGTAGTGCCATCATTCTTCGGCGACCTCAAAATACAGGCCCCGGACGCAGTAGACGACGATTCGTGCAACGGGGACTCTCCCTATTCCCCTATCGAGCCCCACAAATCATTCAATGCAGCCTCGACCGTTGTTACCGACTCAGCGGGTTTGGGAACATTCCCCTCGGAACGTGGGCCTGATATTAAATTCCAATGCCCCATCGGATAAGTCGCTTGGAGATCCTAGTGGTATTGAATTAATTGTAGATCTTAATGGAGATGCATGTACTGCCAGTTCCCAAGAAAGTTTCAAAACGAATGTATCTTAAACCGTTCGTGACCCCCCCCCCCCTTGGCACACTCGCATGCTACACCCACCCTTCCGGCTCATACACCCCTCTACCCGAACCCTAATCCGCACCTCCAAACACATACACCCCCTACTAACCCTAACCCGCACCTCCAAACACATACACCCCCTACTAACCCTAACCCGCACCTCCAAACACATACACCCCCTACTAACCCTACTCTGTCTATTCAAACCCATACACTCCCCTCCCACAACCCTTATTCGACTAATGAACCCCCTCACCCTCACCCTAATCTGCCCCTTCTTCTCCATCATCTCGCGATCCCACAACAAGACTTCCATCTCCCCAACGGAACCACCAACACACTCTGGTGGCCCTGTGCAGTTGCCTTTCGCCCCCTCGCTCTCCTCTGATTCCCTCCCCTCCCCACCCGGCACTCCCCCCTCCAATACCTAAAATCCCCCTAAGTGTGAAGAAGAGGCTGATTAAGGCTGAGTGGGAACTTTTCACTAGTGACTTGGCAGACAACGATGAATTTGAGTTGGAAAGAAGGCGAAGAGAATTTGAGTTGGAAAGAAGGCGAAGACAAAAAGTTTTTAGCATCAAAACTTATTTATACGAACGATTTTTGGTATCAAAATTAATCTTGATACCTGTATACAGTACTCCCCATTTTAAAGACCTCGTGTCATAAAAAGATTAATCAATAAAGTGGATAATGTGAAAAGGAAAGGTCAGTAAAAAAAATACATGTGTCTAATTTCTATCATTATTAATAGGGAAAATTGCACTTTTAATCTTGTAGGAATTTTTCAAAATCACTTTCGGTCCTGAGGTTTGTAAATGGTCCTATTTATTGCGGATTTGTACGGTAAGATATTTTTTAGATGGAAACCATTAGTTTTTTTATGGAAACCGTTAGTTGACCAAAAAATATTCCTAAAAAAGTAATTATAATTAAAAAATAAAAAATAAATTTAAAACTAATAATAAATTATACTTATAGAATTAAAAAATAAATAAATTCAATACAATTTAGAATATTAATTTTTTTACTAGAAGAAATCTCACTAAGTTATATAATTTGGATTTTTTTATAGAATCTAAATATTTTTTTTAAATTCAAGAATTTGAATATAATTAAAAATCACAAAAAACATAATGTAATTTAAATTTAAATAAGTTTTGAAGAAATTTCTTGTATTAAAACTTTTTCTTTATTTTATCAACATTTCTTTTCATACTTCCTCGAGCCTTGGTTCCTTTTTTCCTTACTCCATTCTCTGTGACGCTCCTCCAAGGGGATATCATACGTGGGAGCAATTCCCGTGCGTAATTCAGGGAAATTCTTTAACTACTATACAAGATCTGCTATTAGCAATGTTCCCAACTGGCACATCAACATAATCAAGATATAATCTGATGTTGATTTGGAGCCTGATCTTCGGTTGTGGAGATCTCTTTTACCATATCTCTAACAATTTCTTACATGAATATTCCCAAATTCCACAAGAGATGACTTTGGAGGCTTTTCTAGATTCTTATACCCAATCGCCAATGCCTTGTAACGTATGGCCTCTCAACGAGCCTGGTGCGGTGTTGCACGACGAAGAGGATTTGCATTCAATTCTGCGCAGAGCCCAATTCGATTCAGATTCTTACCAAAGGGCACTTTCAAGCCACAATTTATGTGAGTCGGGAGAACGAGCTAGCAAGTACTTTAGGTTCTACGAGCTTATACGATAGACAAGTACAAACTCTTGTTCACGATTCACTTAGACAACAAAGAATCGATGTCAACAAACAGAAACAAGAAATTTAAGATTCTAATATACAACCTGCCTGCTTTTTAAGATTCTTATACCCAAACGCCAATGCCTCGTATCGCATGGCCTCTTATTACGGAATAAGTCAAACATTCCTTGTATATAGGATTTATGTTGGGTTTTGGACGACGAAGTGGATTTGCATTCTATTATCCGAATTGACCAATTCAATACAAACTTCGATTCAGATATTACCAAATGGCACTTTCAAGCCACAATCCTTCCAACAATTTATTTACTACTGATGGGGTGTTTCCTAATTCATGTTCGTCGGGAGAAAGAGCTAGTAAGAAGTAACACTTGGAAAATCGTGCAGGTTCTACCAACTTATACAACCAAGAGATTTATCACGAGTTTCTGTTGATACCACAACAGATTCTGTATCCAGCTGATTCCAATGTTAGAGGATTTCGTTTGCAGACGCCTAAACAGCTGGTACTCGATTTTGATCCAACAAAAGTTCGCACTTTCTATTTAGTCCCTATAATTAAAAATATTGTTAATTTTGGCACTTGAACTGCACGGCACAAAAAGCCTACTCTAAAAAACAGTAAACATAAATGTCTATCGCTAAGCATTATACAAATAAGTCATCAACATTTGAAATATTTAATTACACAGATATTTCTGCATTTGCATCCAAGCATTTTACAAATAATTCATCAACATTTAAAATATTCTAGAAATCAAACCAGGTAGTATATTTATGTCTTATAAGCATTATACAAATAAATCCTTGGTATCAATACTTTTTTTTTTATGTTGCGTATTGTAAAAACATGTCGCACCACCTACGCAACTTGCCCAGAGCTCCCAATTTTTTTTTAGCGTGCGTCGACTCACACACTCACATTTCCGGTGAGTTGGTCAAAAGGAACAAAAATTGTACGTCCTAGGAATTATTTTTTAATCACCCAAAACTTACAGGTAGAAAAAAATTAATATTCTCGCACATATGCAAATGATATTTCTCTGTTTTTTGATTTTTTTTGATGTGGCATTTTTTTAAACATGTGGCACCAACTAAGCAACTTGGACCGGAGCTCCCAAATTTTTTCCAGCGTGGGAATCACACATTCACATTTCACGTATGTTTGTCAAAATTACAAAAATTGTGCGCCCTAAGACGTATATCCAAAAAGGAATCACACACTCGTACATTTTTTATGTGGCGTTTTTTTAAAACATTTGGCACCAACTAAGCAACTTTGTCGGAGCTCCCAATTTTTTTCCAGCGTGTGAATCAAATTTGTCAAAAATGATCAAATTTGTGTTCCCTAAGACGTATTCCCAAATTTAGTTTTCATATATGCTGGTCTCACATTTCTTACCTGACTCCCAACTTTGGCAAGATCAGGGACGGAGTCACGTTGGGACATTGGGGTTCACTGGGCTCCCCACGAAATATATAACTTTTGTACTATATATATATACTGCATTATATAAGCTATGTATTGGTGGCCTAGTGGTTGAGTACAGTAAAATAGAATTTTGTTTTGCTAAACCAGGGTTCAATTCCCTTCAAATTCAATGGTGTTTTTTTTTTTTAAATTTGTTTTTAATATTTTACATAGATTAATCCCAAATGTTGGAAGAATTGTGAAACCTGTAAACTGTTAAATATTATAGGCAAACATTGCTCAACAATTTTATTAATTTAGACGAATTTGTATCCATTTTTCTATATATATTTTTGTTTCATAAATGGTATATATTAGGAGGTACATGATTAGAAACACCATTTATAAACAAAACTTGAATGTTATTCTTGCAAAAAAAAAAAAGATTATTAATTTATATATTTTAGTTTTTTACGATAGTAATATTTAGCAATTTTGACACGGCTTCGTCTCTTCTGAACCAAAACAATCAAATGTTCCTCCGAAACAAAACGATAGTCAATTTGTTTAAATTAATAGAACGAGATATTTGACAATTTTACGCTGAAATTATTTGATAAATATAATATTATATCGTTGAGCAACACTTGTGTGAACCTGAAACTTTTATCTACGTTTTTATAGTAATGTTAATTGGACCCCCCAACACAAAATTTCTAGCTCCGTCACTGGGCAAGATATATGGCTTTGGAGTCTTGTCGTGATTCTAACACCCAATCACCAAAGCTTATCATATGCCTTCGATCTCAACAAAATTGGAGGGATTTCAAAAGTTGTTTCGTATTGAAAGAAATTTGTTTCTGAGTATTATGAAAATATTGAGCCACACACTGCTGGTGTTTTCTGCCCCAAATCTAATTTTTGTATTTTTATGAAAAATTTTGAACAAAAATTGCTTGTTGGAACTAAAGATTATATTCTTGCGAATGTTTCATTTAACATAAATTGCTCGTTTCAGGAGACATGGTGCTGCCAATTATGTGGTTTAAAATAAGGTTAAAATATATTCACATCTATATTCATTATTTTTTCCTTTGCAAGCTTTCGATTTCAATTTTTTTATTTTAATGCATTGTTTTGTTTATGTGAAGGACACAACTCATTTTTCTTGACTTTACTATTACATCCATTCTGAGAGGTTAAAATATTTTTGGTCCCATATATAGCCTGTCTACTACTCAATTTTGATCGAAAAAAGGTTAACACTTTTAATTTAGTTGCAATATTAAAAAAATTGTTAATTTTGGCACCTGAGTTGCACGGCACGGCCTGCTCTATAAAAAAGTACACATAAATGTCAATCGCTCTTAAGCATTATACAAATAGTTCATTAATATTCAAAATAATTACACTTATAGTCTCTTTGTCCAATTTTATTATTCTCACTTTTCTTTTTTTGGTTGTTCATAGCTATTTGGCGCGCCGCTTGATTATAACAAAATAGTAGAGTGGGACCGGATGGAACGACGTTGAAGTCATGTAGGAGCCAACGTAACCATATGACTTCGCAAGTTGTTGTTGCCATTGCTCGATATTCCGCCTCCGCCGACGATCGAGATACAACCGATTGTTTCTTGGTGCGCCAAGAAATTGGAGACTCCCCAAGAAAGATGACATACCCGGTGGAAGATCGGCGCGTATATGGGCACCCGGCCCAATCCGCATCACAGTGGGCTCGAAGGGCAAGATCGCTAGTTGCCGAAAGAAGAATCCCCTGTCCAGGAGCTTGTTTTAAATACCATAGAACACGGTATGCAGCAAGGAGGTGAATCTGACGTGGATCATGAAGGAATTGGCTCAACTGGCTGACAGCAAATACTATATCGGGACGGGTCACTGTAAGATAAAGCAATCTGCCCATTAGGCGTCGGTATTGAGCGGCATCGACTAGCGGGCTATCGTCATCAGGACGTAACTTCAAGTTCTGCTCCATAGGAAAGGCACTAGGACGGCTCCCTAGAAGCCCACTTTCCCCCAAGATATCAAGCGCATACTTGCGCTGACTCAACACAAAACCCTCACCGGACCGGGCGACTTCAATCCCTAAAAAATAATTTAACTTGCCCAAGTCTTTTATGCTGAATTTGTCATCTAAAAATTGCTTCATAAACGAAATACGGGATGTATCATTACCCACTAGCAACACATCATCCACATAGATAAGGGCGGCCAAATATGTAGTTCCTTGGCGATAAAGATGTTGCACCACCTACGCAACTTGGACAGAGCTCCCAATTTTTTTTAGCGTGCGATGACTCACACACTCACATTTCCGGTGAGTTGGTCGAAAAGTACCAAAATTGTACGCCTTAAGACGAATTTTCACAAGTGAACACTTAAAGGATTTATTTTTTAATCACCCAAAACTTACAGGACAAAAATTCGCACAGATGCAAATGACATTTCTGTGTGATTTTTTTAATGTTTTTTTTTTAGATTTGGCATTTTTTTTTTAAAACATGTGGCACCAACTAAGCAACTTGGCCGGAGCTCCCAAATTTTTTCCAGCTTGCGTTGACTAGCTCACACACTCACATTTCCGGTGAGTTGGTCAAAAGGAACAAAAATTGTACGTCGTAGGATGTATTTCCACAAGTGGACACTTAAAAGATTTATTTTTTAATCACCGAAAACTTACAGGACGAAAAAAATTAATATTCTCACACATGCAAATGATATTTCTGTTTAATTTTTTTCCATTGTTGTTTTTGGATTTTTCTTTTTTATTTTTGATGTGGCATTTTTTTTAAACATGTGGCACCAACTAAGCAACTTGGCCGGAGCTCCCAAATTTTTTCCAACGTGCGAATCACACATTCACATTTATGGTATGTTTGTGCGCCCTTAGACGTATTTCCAAAAGAGAATTGCACACTCACATTTTTGATGTGGCGTTTTTTTTTAAACATTTGGCACCAACTAAGCAACTTTGTCGGAGCTCCCAAATTTTTTCCAGCGTGCGAAGCACACTCGCATTTCTGGTGAGTTTGTCAAAAATGACCAAAATCGTGAGTCTTGTCGTGATTCTAACACCCAATCACCAATGCTTATCATATGCCTTCTCAACAAGCTTGGAGGGATTTCAAAAGTTGTTTTGAAGAGAAGGATAATCAAACTATATCTTCTATTTTGTCTTTATACAGGAGAACGATGTTTCGTATTGAAAGAAATTTGTTTCTGCGTATTACGCCCCTGGTTCAAAGATGAGGTGGTGTTCTCTCAATATTGAGCCACACACTGCTGGTGTTTTCTGCCCCAAATCTAATTTTTGATTTTTATGAAAATTTATGAACAAAAGTTGCTTGTTGGAACTAAAGATTATATTCTTGCGTATGTTTCGTTGAACACAAATTGCTCGTTTCAGGAGACATGGTGCTGCCAATTATGTGGTTTGAAATAAGGTTAAAATATGTTCACAACTATATTCATTATTTTTTCCTTTGCTAGCTTTCGATTTCAATTTTTTTATTTTAATGCATTGTTTTGTTTATATCAAGGATACAACTCATTTTTCTTGACTTTACAATTACATCCATTCTGAGAGGTTAAAATATTTTTTCTCGTTCTCAATTTAGTCGCAATATTAAAAAAATGTTAATTTTTGCACTTGAGTTGCACGGCACAAAAGGCCTGCTCTATAAAAAAGTACACATAAATGTCAATCGCACTTAAGCATTATACAAATAGTTCATCAATATTCAAAATAATTACACTTATACTCTCTTTGTCCAATTTTATTATTCTCACTTTCCTTTTTTTTTTTTTTGTTGAAAAGGCACAGGTGCGAGTGTCTTTGGCGTATTAATTTAAATAAATGAAAAAAATAAATTTGAGTCCCAAGCCATTAGAAATTTTAAAAAACACGTTGCGAAAAAATATTTAAAAGAAGAAGAAGAGTTTCACTGAAAATGGTTGATACCATATAAAGGTAAATAGCTTCTCTCAAGTCTGATGAAGAGTGCACATTTTGATTAGTAAGAATGTTCTCTCAGGTGAACAATGTTCCAAATTAATTAAGTATTAGGAATTCAAGGTATTAGAAAGATGAGTGTGTAATTGTTACCTGAAGTTTGTTGAGTCAAATCATCAGAATTAATTAAATTCTTATATGCTTTTAAACCATTGCTGCAGAATACAAATATTCATATAACTCACCCTTAAGAATTAAATATATATATTGTGTTTCTGCAATTTCATGGAAATGCGTAGGACGCGGTGTCGTACGGCCTCCAACTCTTAGTCAACAAAAAATCAAACCAAGGAGACATGAAATTGGATTAAATTAATAAATTTTAAATTTTAAAGAGAGTGTGAAATATAGAGAATGAGAAAATATATTTTCATTCACTACTACAAAATACCCCCAATAGTGACGCTTTCGTAGTGACCCTTATAACTAAGCGTCACCATATTAAATATATAAGGACGCTTTCATTTTCTAACAACATATAGTGACGCTCAAGTGGTTCTATCTTCAATGTGTGAGTTTGAGGTCTTGGGTTCAAGTCTTCATAAGGTAGTTTTTTCGATTTATTTTTTTAGTTACTACTTCTAATTTTTTTCTCCTTTTCTTTCTCATCAATCTTTTATAATTATCATAATTCGAATTAATCAATGTTCAACCTTCATATAAAATTTTGTCCCGGAATTTTTTTCTTCTAATTATATTTTAGTCATTTGCCTCATTTTCATCATTTTAATTTTTAATTAATTAATGTTCTGCCTCCTAATAAAATTTAGTCCCGCAATTTCTTTTTCGATTTATATTTTCGTCAATTTCCTCGTATTCTCCTATTTCATAGTTTGCCTTAATTTTTTCCATTCACGAAAACCGCCCACCACCATCAAAAACTTACCGATTCAATTACTCCCGAAAAGCATAAACAAATATGTCGATTCTGAATTTCTAAAAATGAGTTCCAAAGAAGCAGCCACCACCATCAAATCCATCCCCTGTTCGTAGAATCACCCGTTTTCTTAAGACTGGAAAATACGCCGAGGGCGTCAGCCCGGTGCGCCGGTCTATCTCTCCGTCGTCCTCGAATATCTCGCGGCTGAGGTTTTAGAACTTCCTGGGAATGCGACGAGAGATAACAAGAAAATCAGGATTGTTCCTCGCTACATACCATCGGCAGTGAGAAGACGAAGAACTGAGTAAACTGTTAGAGAACGTGACTATTACTAATGGAGGCGTACTTCTGAATATTCAACAGACCTTTTTGCCGAAGAAAGCTGGCGGGACAAGGTAATTGGCTCTGCATCTCAAGTATTTTAAATTTTTTGCTGTGAATTTGACTGTTGGATCATTTAGTTGTTCAATGTTTTGGTCAATCTGGAACCCTAATTTTTGAGCTGCTGGAATATATATATATATAGTGTTTTTCATTCAATTAAAATCAATCGAATTTATCCAAAATCAAGAAACTTTACCTAATATCCATGGATTTTAGTTTGATTTTTCCCTACTCTGTTTTGTTTCTGTTTTTTGTTCGACCATGGGTTTACTTTATGTTTATGGTCTAGTCTGAGTTGAATCCTGCTCTGTTTATTTATTGTTTTTTATTTAATTTGAATTCATTCTTCATTCAGATTTAAAAGCACAGAATTCTAATGCATTACAAGTATTTTGATTCAAATTTTGCAATGAATCTGCAGGTCGTTATTGCAAATTATTCTTCAAATCAAATTTGGTCAAAGAGTACATTCATTTAGGGAAGATATACAAGTACAGTTTGTCAGTTTTGAGCTTTGTCTATAATTGAAACCACCATGTTTTCAGATTAATCTTTTGACACCTTGTGATGCATTAGTAACTCAAATATGATTATACTTTAAAATAGAATTGTACAACTTTCAGAATTTTTTTAATGGTGCTGCTGTAAATAACATAGTTAAATCTCTTATAGTTTGTTCTAACAACATAAAAGAGCTGTTTTTAATTAACAGCAGAAAATATATTTTTGACAGCAGGAAACTGCTTTTAACAGCAGAAAAAGGCTATTTTTTAAGCAGAAAATTGTTTTTCACAACATAAATTTGTTATTTTTGACAGCATAAAACTATTTTTAACAGCAGAAAATTGTTTTTGACAGTCAAAACCTGATTTGGTTTAGAGCTTTTCCTATGCCTATTTGAAGCATTGATTTGAATTTCTGAATTTTTCTTTAATATTACACTTTTATTTTTACTCCCTGATTTTCTTTAGAATTTGTAAAAGTGAATTGAGTATACAAAATTATGAATGCAAATAGGAGTTTGATGGATTTGTCAAGGTTAATGGATACCTACAAGGATGGAGAACAATTTATTTTATTTTTTTTGTAACTTCTAATTCTAATGATGGATTGATCTTGTGTCCTTGTATAGTGTGTAAGAATGGCATATAGAGTTATTGCTTGTATTTATATTTTAACACGTTATTGTTCTTAATAGAGTTGTGATTGTAGGAAAATGGTAAAGAGAAAAGTTATTACGTACTAATAATGATCTTCAAGCAAGGGCTAGAGAACGAAAAAGTGTCCACGATCATAGTGGCTAAAGGATGTTGTCATTGTCTTTAAATGATGTTGTTATCACGAGGTACCATACATCACTCTTTATACTACTCATTTTTCCTTTTCAAAGCTATTTTAATACTTATTTGAACTCTTTTGTCAATCTTTATTGTATTTTAAAGATATTATTACATCACTGAAGCATGGACAAAGAATTGTTGTTGATTATAGTTACCCCCAGATAAGTATTGAAAAGGTTGTCAATGAGTGATATGTCCGACCCTCCAGGTATATTATTCTATATGATATGTCGACCCTCCCGACTGTCAATGTTTGCTATATTTTTTGTTTCATTACACATTAATGTAATGTCTTACTCTTAAACCTTGGCTTTATTATACTATACAAAAAACTAGCGACAAAAAAATAAAGAAAATACAGCGATTAAGAAAATGCAACTTAGGAGCTTTGCTTAAGTTTATGAAATTCCTAAGGTAACTAGTTTTCATTTGCAAACTTGGTGGGAAGTTATATAATGATGATTGATATAATAATTATTTGCTCGTGTCGGAAGAAGTTTTACGTAATGTTGGGATAGAAGAAAGTGATATGGACGGAGATGAAAATGTTGAGTATTTCGAGCTGACTAGAGCAGATGTATAATTAAAGCGTTGTATGTGAGAAAGGAATACATCTAATCCTGAAGTTGCAAATGCATTGGTTAAGCTTCATTTTTTTAACTTCTCTAATTTTGTTCTTATTACAATAGTAAACTTAGTATACTCTCTTGTGATAATTGTATTGTATAAAACTTGTATACAGAAAAAAATGCAACAATTGAAGAACAAATTGTAAGTCGGTGCACGAGACGTTGGTTCAAGTGATATATTTATGAAGTCCTTGGCTAAGATAAAGGTGCACGAGTGCGTATGTATGTGTATGGAGTAAATACAAATGAGGTATATGGTCATTCACATAGCCAGGATCACATCCATTGAATTGCCGTGGAAAAAGAACTTGAAAGAGAAGAGGAAACTAATTGAAAGGTTGTGGAGAAATGAGAATTTGAGATGTTTTAAACTTTGGTTGTTTTTGTTTTAGAAATGTGCTTATTGTTATATCTTTGGATGTTTTTGTTTAGAAATGTGACAATATTTTATTGTTGTGATATAAATGAATGAAAATATAAATTGTTATATATGCTTAAGTTGTTTAGTGGTATATGTATAGTATATATTGTTACTACTATTATGTGACATTTATAAGCATCACTAGTTTTGGTAATTAAATTAGTTTTAAACGTTTTAGAGATGCGAGAAAGCGTCACTAAACGAGATGGTTAAATTAATTATAAATTTTTTGTGACGCAAGAAAATGTCTCTAAAGCGCATTGTGGTGACGTCGGTTAGCGTCACCAAATAGTGTTACTATGATGCATAAGAGCGTCACTAAACAAGATAGTTAAGTTAGTTATGACTTTTTCATGACGCGAAAAAGCATCTCTAATGCACACCATCATGACGTTAGTTAGCGTCACAAAATAATATTACCATGACGTGTAGAAGCGTCATAAAGACCGTTTACGGTAACGCTTTCAAGCGTCACAATAATAGCCTATAAAAACGCCAAATCAGGTGACGCTTAGCTAAAGCATCACTACATCAAAAGCGTCACTAAACGTTTCTTTTAGTGACACATTTGAGTGTCTCTAAAGCCCATATTTGTAGTAGTGATTAATTGAGACGGAGTCTTTACAAGAGTTATATAGATACAAGTCAAGCCTATAGTCGAGCCTATATTTAAGGGATATACATCAATTAAATATTTACAAGATAATATTTAATTTATAGTATATTCCTAATACGCCCCCCGAAGATGGAGCACCGTAGGAGAGTCCAATCTTGGTCATAAGTAGTTGAAGGCAAGAACGAGGGAGTGGCTTGGTAAGAGCATCAGCAAGTTGGACTGTAGACGAAACATATGAAACCTGAAGCTGAGAGGTCTTGATCAGATCACGAACGAAGTGGAAATCAATTGCAATATGCTTCATTTTAATGGTCCCTACACACCTACACACCTTAACAAAAATGGTAGGGCTGAACGTAAGCATCGCCATATATCTGAAACTGGGTTATCTATGTTATGTTATGCTCATGCTCCTGCTACTCTTTGGTTCGATGTCTTTGCTACTGCTGTCTTTATTATTAACAGGCTGCCTTCACCTCTACTTCATGATAATTCTCCGTTTCACCTTCTCTATATATGGATGTATCCCGAATTATGCCAATTTTAAGCCATTTGGGTGTCGAGTGTTCCCTTATCTTCGGGATTACGCTGCTAAAAAATTGGAATGACCCAAAAACATATAAGAATGAATTTTTATTTTTTTTCGTCTTGCGTAGATAGAAAGGAGATTTCTGCACAATTTTTTTTAGACATATAGTAGTAAACTTTTGTCCTTGTAGTGGTAATACTTTGGCCTACTAGATAAATTTGACTTATATACTACATTGGAGATCCATCTCACATATGAGTCCGTCTCACCTACGCCTTTATATAGAAGAATATAAAATGTGAATTTACAGTTGTGTCATTTAATTCTCAGCCAACTTATTACACTAATAATTACAGTACATCTGGAAAGTTCGCAAACGACACAACTCGAATAATTAAAAAGTGAAATTGAAATTATTTTGTTGAAACCTTTTTATAAATATTTTCTAAAAACAAATCTTCAATTCTATTTATTAAAGTGCATCTGGTGACAACTATTGTCCAACTGGAAAGTTCACGAACGCCGGCTCGAGTAATTAAAAAGGGAAAGCGAAATTATCCTGAAGGATCTGTTATTCAAAGCACATCCCTTGACAACTATAATTCGATCGAAAATTTATCGAACCATATACCAAAGAATTAAAAAGTTAAAGTAAAGTTATGCCGAGTAAGGTTGCCTTTTTTCTCTACTTTATTCTCTGAGACGCTCCTCCAAGGAAATAACATACGTGTTGTGGAAGATGGGAATTATAGGATCTTTTAGCACTCGTACAACAGCATCGTCACTTGGCACGAGTTCATGAACCACAACTTTCCATATATTCATCTCTCTTAATGAAAAACACTTGATGTCATTCAATACTACCTATTTTTGATGTAATTTTTGTGCAATTTTTTTAAGGTTATTTTTGGAAAAAAATTACGCGGCATTTTTTTTTAATATGTGGCACCAAATAAGTTACTTGGCAATAGACTCATTTTTTAGTTTTTTTTTTGTATTTTTTTAGCGTAGGTCTTTTGTGCCGTGCAACTCAAGTGCCAAAATTAACAATTATTTTTAATATTGCGACGAAATCGAAAGTATCTCTCAAAATGGATGTAATGGTAAAGTCAAGAAAAAAAAAAGATTATCTCGTACAGATGCAAATGTCATTTTTGTGTAATTTTTTAAACATTTGGCACCAAATAAGTAACTTGGCCGAAGCTCCCAAATTTTTTTTAGCGTGCGACTCACACATTCACATATCTGGTGAGTAGGTAAAAATGACCAAAATAGTATTGCCTAAAATGTGTTTCCAAAAGTGAACGCGTAGATGATTTTTTATTTTTTTGAATCACCCAAAACATATAAGACTGAATTTTTATTTATTTTCGTCTTGCATAGATAGAAATGACATTTCTGCATAATTTTTTATAGACATATAGTAGGAAACTTTTGTCCTTGGAGTGGTAATACTTTGGCCTTCTAGATAAGTTTGACATATATACTACATTGAAGATCCATCTCACATATGAGTCCATCTCATATACACCTTCATCTAGAAGAAAATAAACTATATATGACAATTTAAAGTTGTGTCATTTAATTCTCACCCAACTTACTACACTAATAATTACAGTACGTTTGGATAGTTAACAAGCGACAAAACTCGAATAATTAACAAGTGAAATTATTTTGTTGAAACCTGTTTATAAATATTTTTTAAAAACAAATTTTCAATTCTATTTATTAAAGTGCATCTGGTGACAACTATTGTCCAACTGGAAAGTTCACGAACGACGCCTCGAGTAATTAAAAAGTGAAAGCGAAACTATCCCGAAGGATCTGTTATTCAAAGCACATCCGATGACAACTATAATCCGATCGAAAATTTCTCGAACCATATCCCGATAATTAAAAATTGAAAGTAAAGTTATCCCGAGTAAAGTTGCCTTTTTTCCTTACTTCATTCTCTGAGACGCCCCTCCAAGGGGATAACATACGTGTTGTGGAAGATGGGAATTGTAGGATCTTTTAGCGCTCGTACAACATCATGGTCACTTGGAACGAATTCATGAACCACAACTTTCCATATTTCATCTCTCTGAATGAAAATCACTTGATGTCATTCAATACCACCTATTTTTAATGTAATTTTTGTGCAATTTTTTTTAAGGTTGTTTTTGGAAAAAATAAAAATTATGCGGCATTTTTTTTTAAATATGTGGCACCAAATAAGTTACTTTGCCATACAGTCATTTTTTAAATTTCAGTGTATTTTTTTAGCGTAGGTCTTTTTTGCCCTGCAACTCAAGTGCCAAAATTAATAATTATTTTTAATATTGCAACCAAATCGAAACTGTCTCTCAAAATGGATGTAATGGTAAAGTTAAGAAAAATGAGTTGCATCTAATCTAAAAATTGAATTTGAGCCTTTTATGTTCAACGAATTAAACATACGCAAAGCATATAATCTTTAGTTCAAACGAGCAATTTTTTTTTCACAGGTTTGGGGCAGAAAACACTCACGCGCACCTACTCTCTCATTCCTTGATTGGTTCAGAAATGTCAAAAAGAGTACTTTCAAATGTTAACACCTAAAGGATTTATTTTTTCAAATGTTAAAACCTAAAGTAAAGTTATCCCATAATTTTTATTAGGGTTAATTACAAAAAAAAAAATCCGACAGAAATTCCAACACCTTATGAAAACCATTGGAATTTACAGTTGGAAAAAGCATTGGAATTTTGAAAATAATATTCCAACTAACATTCCAACAACACCAAACAGTTGGAATGGTTCCTCTAAATCAAATGATGTGTTTATATTTAATTCCAACAAATTTTCCACCGACATTCACTACAAAAAACGCGCGCTATAGGGACGGACAAATGCCGAGGATTATAGTCCGTCGGCATTTCCGACGGATATGCTGACGGAATGCCGACGGATTGAAAAGTCAACATAAATGCTGACGGATTTCCGTTCCGTCAGCATTTACCGAGGGAAATGCTGACAGATGTTTTGAAATATTTATGCCGACGGATAATCCGTCAGCAACTGACCCGTTGAAATCCGCACCGCCTCATTTTCCAATAAGGTAACCGTTGGCATTAAAGTCGGCGGTTACCGAGGGAAATGCCGACGGAATATCCGTCGGTAAACAATTTTTTTTTTTTTATATAAGCAATCTCATTACAGACGCGATGCGTTAGAAAAAAAAAACCTAAGGTTCTGATCGAGGGATTCGGGGGAGGCAGACGAGGACGAGGCTATTGAATCAATTTTCTCCAATTATATTGATACGGTACGTTTTCTTAATTAGTTTTATTACTTAGTTTAATTTTAATACTTATATACATTAATACATATATGTTTATGCATGCATGTATGTAAATATGATTAATTTAATGTTGATTTGCATGTTATATTGATTTAGTTAGTTGTTAAAATGTTATGATCATGTTAGTACGTATGTTATTTAATTTAATTTGTTGATTAAGAATAATTTTGATAGAGTAGTTTTTTAAGGTTAATTAATTAATTAATTGTTATATGTATACATTAATTAATTGTTATATAGTTAATTACTAGTTTAATTTAATGGTGCAATTTTGATATAGAATATTTTTAATGTAGGTATGTAGTGCATGTTTCAATCAATTGTTTAAATTAGTTTAGATATAGTGGTTCGACCGTTGGATCACGTTGTAATTAGGAATATGTTGATTAAATTAGGAATACGCTATATTAGTAAAAATTCTAAATTAGGAATATGTTCATTAAATTGATAATTATTGACTCAATTAGAAAATTATTATTTTAATTAGTTTTAGGTTTGTTAATTTAGGAATATATATGTTCAATTTTTTATTATTGATTAAGTTAGGTAGAAAAATAATAATTAGAAATATAATAATTAAATTAGGTTATTGTTGATTAAATTAGGAATATGTTGATTAATTAAATTAGGAATATGCTATATTAGTAAAAAATTTAAATTAGGAATATGTTCATTAAATTGATAATTAGAAAACTCCAATTAGAAAAGTATTATTTTAATTATGTTTAGATTTGTTAATTTAGGAATATGTTAATTTAGAAATATTTTTAATGTAGGTGATGCATGTTTCAATCAATTGTTTAAATTATTAGTTAATTAGATGGTTCGACGGTGGTATCACGTTGTAATTAGGTTATATATATATTGTTTTGATTTAAATTAGGAATATGTTGATTAAATTAGGAATTGATTAAATTAGGAATATGCTATATTAGTAAAAATTTTAAATTAGCAATATGTTCATTAAATTGATAATTAGTAAAATTATGTATTTTTTATTGATTGAAACAGATGAGTGAACAAGTACCGAATCAGGGTTCTGGTTCACGTAGGTCGTCATTTTGGTCACGTCGTTCAAGGAGGTCTCGGGATGAATCAGTACATGTGATGGCTCCTCCTCCTCCTCCTGTGGCAGTGTCGCCGCCGCCGACGACTACGATGTCGGTTGGTTCGTCATTCTCTTCTCGTCAGCATCCTGTTCGAGACAAAAGGCAACCCCTTGAAATCATTTCAGGAGCGTAAGTCAATAATTCTAATGTTTAACAGTATTCAATAACGATTAACTTTATTTATTTATTTATTTATAATGTGTTAGTTTATAAATTTGTTAATAATTTTACAGGTTGGTGCCCGGTAATGAGGTGTCCAGGATCTGCACACAAGCCTTTAAGAAGTGCAAGATTTCTAAGGGTGCTATCACTTGGTTGACGGTGCCACAACCTAAAAAGGATGAATATTTCGAGGAGTTCCAGGTATATAATTACAATAATTAAAGTTTATTAAATAACTAATTATTCATATTATTTGATAAATATGTTGAATATTTGTATAGAAAAGGCCCGTTGGGATACGGCGATCTACTCGGACGACGCTGTTTACGAGAAGTGGTACGGTGTTTGTTCTACTCGGTACACGAACATAATGTACGACTGGAGAACGGCCTGGCGTGATAAAGACAGAAATCTTGTTCTGGGGGTAGAGGATGGTGTTGACCTGTGGGAGTCGTTGGTTGAGAAGTGGTTGGACCCGGTTTACCAAGAGAAGTGTGACAAAGCTCGGGCCAACCGCAGAACCGACGTTGGAGGCGGGATGGCAGTGCATCGGGGGGGAGCTCGGTCCGTCCTCGAGCAATCACTTGCTATCGTAAGTTTTCATTAATTTTTAAAAATTAAATAATTATAGTTAATTATTTTATATTAGTTATCTAAATTAATTTGTATATGTTTATTTGATACGTAATACGAGCGGGAGACTGGACGTCCACACACCCACTTGGATCGGATGAGTCTTCTTCATCCGTTTAATGCCGATACACAGACGTCCACCTACGGGCGCACTACTGACCTCCACGTAAGTTTAATTAAATTTATGTATTAATTACATTATATATATATAGATAATTAAATTAATTTTAATTTTTTAATTATGTAGTTGAGCGTCCGACA
Organism: Galeopsis tetrahit; assembly: GCA_963675135.1. Classification (NCBI taxonomy): domain Eukaryota; kingdom Viridiplantae; phylum Streptophyta; class Magnoliopsida; order Lamiales; family Lamiaceae; genus Galeopsis; species Galeopsis tetrahit. The sequence continues at coordinate 14,365,256 of OY776131.1, forward strand.
GAGGATTGAAGAGGCCGAGACGCAAGCCGCCACGACTACTGCTGAATCCGGAAGCAGCGGTACCCCTCCGACTGTTGACGTGGACCGGTGTTACCTTGACGTTGCCCCGACGTCCAAGGGAAGGGTCCTTGGCCTTGGTGGGATGAGCAACGCCGTGAGGACACCAAGTGGTCGGTCGGCCCGGAGTGCATCGCAGCCGTCTGTATCCTCCACTGCCGTCCCGGATCCGAACGTCATGGCAACGTTCGAGAACTACTTCCGCCTCTGGAGTGCCAATGCGGGTCGGACGTTGGGGATGTCTGCTGAGCAGATCGAGGCCATCTATCAACAGACGATGGGGCAAGCACCGCCAGCTCCAGCTCCAGATCAAGCTGCAGGTCAGGCCGACGGTGACGACGTCAACATGAATGACGATGTGGAACAATTTTTTAGCAACTATCCTGGCAACTATCCTGGTTGAACAATTTAATTTTGTGTTGAACTAATTTATTTTTCTGTTGAACTTATTTAATTTTCTGTTGAACTTATTTACTTTTCTGTTGAACTTATTTATCTTTATGTTGAAATATATGTTGAACTATATATTGCAGTTTATTTGTGTAGTTTATTGGTGTATAGATGAAAATAGGGTGCATTCATTTGTTTCATTGAGTACAAAATAATCTCATTTAGAGTGCATTCTAGATAGATTTAAACCACTTGAAGGTGGAAGTGAATTTTAGTACAAAATAGCCTCATATAGAGTGCATTATACATATATTTAACCAAACCACTTGAAGGTGGTAGATGCAACCATGACAACTAGCACAATCAAAATGATTTTGTTCACTTTGATTAAATCCTTGATTTCTTCAGCCAAATTCTTGATCTCTGTAACCAATTTCTTCATCTCTTGAGTCATTTTCTTCATGTCTTCAGTTTCTTGGTCACTTTGATTAGATCCTTGATTCTTGTCAACACCACAGTTTTCTAGAGTATCAGCCCATACAAAGAAACCACATCCACCACCACAACCATCACTTAGGGAGTCAGGACAATTATGAAATATCCTCCCTTTACTTCTAGGTTGTTTAGAAGCATATGTACGACATGCCTTTCCACAATAACAAACAAGGCCTTGCTGAAATCGAATAGAAGATGAAGAAGACATGATATTTCTTTGCAAAATAGAAAAAATAGAATATGGTGTGTGTGAGCTTTGTGTTGCTATATATACAAAAAATTGAATTAATTAATTAAAAAAAAAAAAACCCGCCAAATGCTGACGGAATATATTTTCCGTCGGAATTCACAATTTGATTAATACCGACGGATTATCCGTCGGTATTTTTCTATGCCGACGGAATATTGGGCGGGTGAAATGCCGACGGAATTAACTTTCCGTCGGAATTCACCATTTGATAAGTGCCGACGGATTATCCGTCGGCATTTATCTTTACCGACGGAAATTTGGGCGGGTGAAATGCCGACGGAAAGATAAGTCCGTCGGCATTTCCATCGGGAAATCTTTCTACTACCTAATTTTTTTCCACTTCACTTTCGTATTGCAAATTTACACCAAAACTTTCTACTGCCTAATTTTTTATGCTCATGCTTGGGTATTCAGAAACATCAAATTACGGTACATTTTCTACCATTTTTAATTTACTCTATACATAAAATTCAATATAATGTAATTACATGTTTTATATATATCATAAGTTTTGTTTGAATTTATTATAAGTTTAGTTTAGTAATGTGTTGCTCCATTTAAATGTTTAGCAGATGGATTTGCCTGACCGTCGTTGGATGTACTATACTCCTAGAATGATTAGAGGAAATGTGAATGTGGAATTTTATAATGAACTCGTGTTATTTGTTGAATTTGCAAAAAGCCAGCCACATTACGTGAGTGGAAATTGCATTAGGTGCCCGTGTAATGCTAAGAAATGTCAGAATAAGCAATATAAAGAGATTGATGAGGTCCTAGTACATATTGTGAAGAATGGTTTCGTTGATAATTATTATAATTGGACTAGTCATGGCGAAACACGTTGGCCTTATAGATTTGATGAAGTGTTTTACTATTACACTATTGGAATCTATCAACAAGAAGCAAATTTCGATCATGTTGGCACTAGTAACGAGGTAGAACAACGGTTTGGGGACGAAGAACAACAGTTTGGGGACGAAGAACAACAGTTTGGGGACGAAGAACAACAGTTTGGGGACGAAGAACCGAACATGTATCAAACAATGATCAGGGAAGCTGGTTTTTCAAACATGGAAGAGGAGCCGACGAATGAGGCATTTCGGTTTTATGAGATGCTCAAATTAGTCGAAGAACATTTATATCCGGGTTGTGAATCTCACTCACAGTTGTCATTTAATGCACGACTCATGAACATTAAGACCGAGAACAAGCTTTCTAACAGGGCATATGAGCAAGTGACACAGTTATGCAGTGAAATTTGTCCTCAAAATAATAAGGTGCCTACGACGTTTCATCAAAGCAAACAAATGTTGAAGAATGTTGGTTTGCCGGTTGAGAAGATTGATTGTTGTGTGAAGGGTTGCATGTTATATTGGGGTGACGAAGATAGCAGTCTGAAGATGTGTAGATTGTGTGGCCATCCCCGGTACAAAGAGGCACGTCGAAAGGGACCTGGTGGTCAATCGAAGAAGACAAAGAAGAAAGTGTCATATAAGAAGATGTACTACCTTCCTATCATTCCTCGTTTGATGAGATTATATCAATCAAGTGCCACTGCACAACACATGACGTGGCATGCTACAGATTCCTCTTCGGCTGAGTCGAGGGAGATGCGACATCCGGCAGACTCAGAGGCCTGGAAACATCTTGACAACGTGTTTCTAGATTTTGCTTGTGAACCGAGGAATGTGAGATTAGGTTTGTGTACTGATGGTTTTGCACCGTTTGGGATGCATGGGAAGCAGTATTCTTTGTGGCCGGTGATACTGACTCCGTATAATCTTCCTCCGTGGATGTGCATGAAACCTCAAACAATGTTTCTGACTGTATTGGTGACTGGACCAACGAATCCAAAGGACAAACTGGATGTTTATCTCCAACCTCTTATAAAAGACTTGATCTTCTTATGGGAGAATGGAGTCCAAACGTACGATGTTTTTAGAAAGCAGAACTTCACGATGCGTGCTGCTCTTTTATGGACCATTAGCGACTTTCCTGCATATGGTATGTTGTCCGGGTGGAGTACGGCCGGAAAGAAAGCATGTCCGTATTGTATGGAGAATTCTGAAGCTTTCAGTCTCCCGGTGAGTAGAAAAGTTTCATGGTTCGATAATCACCGTAGGTTCTTACCTCAAGGTCACCCGTTTCGAAGAAATAAGAAGAACTTCGTAAAGAACAGAGCAGTCACAAACAATCGACCTCCACTTCGAGATGGTATTTTATACATTTATTTAATGAGTATTAAACGTATATTTATTTATTGCTTTTAGTGTCACTTATAATTTACTCTTCGTACAGGACGTAGGTTGTTATATGAGATTCAGTGGACGGGGTTGAAAAAAAGTACTGAGGAAAATGCAGCGGAACACAACAGAGGAATTGAGGGTGGTTGCAACAAAAGGAGTATTTTTTGGGACTTACCATACTGGAGTTCACTATTGATACGACACAATTTGGATGTGATGCACATTAAAAAGAATGTGTTTGACAATGTGTTCCACACAATCATGAACACCGAAGGCAAGAAGAAAGACACTCCAAAGTCTCGGGAGGATTTGGACACTCTTTGTCGTCGTCCAGAGTTGAAAAAGGATGAGCGTACAGGTAAATTTCCAAAGGCTAGCTACACACTGGATAAGCCACAAAAACAAAGATTGTGTAGGTGGATAAAGGAGTTGAACTTTCCGGACGGCTACGTGTCGAACTTGAGTCGATGCGTAGACACAACAACGGGTAAGGTTGCAAGGATGAAGAGTCATGATTGTCATGTATTTATGCAACGCTTGATACCGATTGCGTTCAAGGAACTTCTTCCTCTCAATGTGTGGAGGGCTATCACTGAATTAAGTCTATTTTTTAGAGATTTAACGGCTACAACGATCACGATCGATGATATGATTCGTTTAGATGAAGACATTCCAGTGATTTTGTGTAAGTTGGAACAAATTTTTCCACCTAGCTTCTTTAACTCGATGGAACACTTACCCGTTCACTTAGCGTATGAAGCGAGAATTTGTGGTCCGGTGCAATACAGGTGGATGTACCCATTTGAAAGGTAAAATCTTACTTTTTTTATTTCATTACAATTACACATGCATTCTTATAAGTTTTATATATATATATATATATATGTGTGTGTGTGTGTGTGTATATCAGGTATCTCCACAACTTGAAACGCAATGCTAAACAAAAGGCAAACGTTGAAGCATCGATTGTGAATGCTTATTTGAATGAAGAGGTTGGCATGTTTTGTTCTTATTAATTTGAAGACCACGTCAACACAAAGTTAAGAAGTGCTCCACGTAACTTCGGTGGTACATCCGCTGACGATATCAGTGAAGAGGTCGATGGAATGCTCTCCATATTCAAGTCTAAGGGACGGCCAATAGGAAAACCCACTGAACGATATTGGGAGACAAACTCGGAGGCGGAAATAGCACAAACGTATGTGTTATTGAATTGTGATGAAGTTCAGCCATACATTGAGTAAGTATTTCATATATAAATCGTCTATTTAAATACCACTTCATTTATGTCATTTAATATTAACCAAGTTTTTGAATGTTGTGAATTAGGATGTACACTCAAGAACTACGACGAGCAGAACCAAACATCTCAGATGCATATATAGAATTTTCCCGATGGTTCGAACGTTATGTGAGTACCATTTAATTAATTATGTTTTACGTAAATAAATTAATATTTATTTTAATTAATTTTAAATTGAGCCGTATAGGGACGGGATAACGCTCTAGACAGTCGATTCTTACGAGATCTCAGCAAGGGACCACTACGTCGTGTAAAGACTTATAACGGTTATATTGTGAAGGGCTACAAATTTCATACGTCTGGGTATGCATCGACAAAGGCAACTACCAACAGTGGCGTCTGCGTTAGCAGTGCGAATTACAATGCAGATGCAAGTGATTACTTTGGGGAGTTACGGGAAGTCGTCGAAGTAGAATATCCAGGATATCCAGCAAAGACTGTAGTGTTGTTCAAGTGTCATTGGTTTGATTCAGGTCATCTAGGAACAAGAATTCACCCGGAGTACAAACTCGTTGATGTTAGTTCGAAAAGGACGTATGTTGGGGATGATCCATTTGTATTTGCCCATCAAGTATCTCAAGTATACTACTGCACATATCCGGGAGCTCCACGTGGTTATGAATGGCACGCTGTTTGCAAAGTAAAGGCAAGGTCAATGGTAGAAGTCCCTAAAAAGGACAAAAATACTGAAGATGAATCTCCATTTCAAACAGAACAAATAGAGACTCCAACTGAAGTCTTTACGGGAGATTTCAATCTTTCTGTACCCTTGACGGCTGCAAATCCCCAATTAATCGAAATTGAAGGTGAAGAGGAGGGGGATGAAGAAGAGGATGAAGAGGAGAATGAAGATGAGGATGAAGAGGAGAATGAAGAAGATGAGGATGAGGAGGAGGAGGATAAGGACGAAGAGGAGGATGAAGACGATGAAGATGAAAATTAATTCAATTAATGTAATGTATTTATTTCTTATTTTATAAAAGTTAATTAATTATTTATCATTTAGGTACAAATTATAAAAATTAAATTTACTATAAATATAAGTCACAACCCATATATATATTAATATATGTGGAAGAAATGAATTTTGTGATTTTTTTTAAAAATATTTTGGTAATTTAGTAGGTCTAGTATATAGAAAAAATTGAATTAATTAAAAAAAAAATAAAAAAAATCGCCAAAATGCTGACAGAATTAAATTTCCGTCGGAATTTACTTTTTGAAAAATACCGACGGATTATCCGTCGGTATTTATATATGTCCGTCGAAATTCACCATTTGATAAATACCGACGGAATATCCGTCGGTATTTGTACATGCCGACGGAATATAAGCCCTTACATAAAACCTCAACCTAGGGTTTTCTTTCACTCTTCTCTCTCTATTTCAGTCTCTCCTGCGCCGATTTCTCTCCAGCGTGAAGCATGGCCGCCGCCCAATGTGCTCCTCCGGCCGACCTTCCGCTTCCAATGCCTCGTCGACGCCGTTCAGCCACAACCGTCTCCTTCTTCTACAATCGTCTCCATTCTTGCTTCTCCGGCGTTTGAATAAGTGGGCCGACTCCGACTCCGACGTAAGTGATTTTGAGTTTAGATTGAAAATTTTTGAACTTCAAGATCGATTTTTTTTTTAATTTTTTGGTTGTTTCCTTGAAGTAGACGAAGTCGCCGCCCTTCGCCGGAGACTGGAAGAAGACGAAGCCACCGTCAGTTTCTGGAAGTACTAGATGATGATGATAATGATCAAGTAAGCTACTAATTAATTACTAGTATTAATTTGATTTGATTATAATATATTAAAGAAATTGGTTTAATTTGATCAATGTGATTGTACTACTTGTGCAGGTGGATGAATTGAAGAATACTTTTTGAAGAATACTTTTTGAAGCATGAGGATATGTAATAAAAACAATGGCAATTTCTTCACATTCCCAACATAATATTTCATGTAATATTATTGTTTCATTACATAATATTTTAATTTTGACACTTTTTACATAATGACATTTTTTACGAAATTTCTTCACATTCCCAACCTCTAATATGGCACTTTTTCTTACCATAATATTTTCCACTGATATTCTGGTCGGAAAATGAAATTCTGGTCGGGCCTCCCCGGCCACCCATATTTTTTTTATTAATATTTTGTTTTAGTGACGGATATTCCGTCGGTAAAATGCCGACGGATATTCCGTCGGTCAAATGCCAACGGATATTCCGTCGATATGTGAATTTCAAAATCAATTTATTCAAAATTAATTCAGTCGGGTTTCCGACGGCATTTCCGACGGCATTTAATTTCTTTTATAATTATTTTAATTCATTCTAATTTCTTTTATAATTATTTTAATTCATTCTTTCCGACGGAATGTTGACCCGGTTTGTTAAACGGGTTGTCCGGAATACCGACGGACATTCCGTCGGAAAAAGATGCCGGCCATTTTCCCTCGTTATTTCCGTCGGAAATACCGACGGAATTCAAAAATCCGTCGGCAAAAAAAGCTGACGCCGAGAATGGGGACGACCGACTTTTCGTCGGTAACCTCGGCGGCCGACGGAAAATCCGTCGGTAAATCCGTCTCTAAAACGCCCTTTTTTTGTAGTGATTATAGTTGGAATTTTTTTTTAATTATTCCGACGGAAATTCCATTGGCACTAGGCCATTGGAATTATTTTTCTAAATTAAATTATATTTTTATATCTAATTTCAACGAAATTTCCAGCAACATATTATCGATTAATTTTTCTTTAATTAATCCAAGGAAAATTCCATCGGCGTTCGCCCGTTGGAATGGTTACTATAAATCAAATGATATGTTTATATCTAATTCCAACAAAATTTCCAACGACGTAATATTGTTGGAATTTTTTTAAGATTATTCCGACGAAAATTCCATTGCCGCTAGACCATTGGAATTATTTTTCTAAATTAAATTATATAACATGTTATCGATGAATTTTTCTTTATTTGTTCCAAGGAAAATTCCATCGACTCTTGCCCGTTGGAATGATTCTCTAAATCAAATGATATTTTTATATATAATTCCAATAAAATTTTCAATAAATTAGAAATTGTTTGATTTTTTAATTAATTATTCCAATAAAATTTTCAACGATATCAATGATTCTCATAATTTAGTGATAAAAGTCACCTCATGTGTAAAATTTAATTTATTTAAATGGCATAAATATAATCCTGTATTTCCATAATCAACTTCTAACTATGACACAATTTCATAATGTAAATTTAAATTCTGCAAAATAAGGGGTATATGCAGCAGCATCACATGAGGCAGAGTATAAAAATAAGTATAAAAATACTTATTTCTGTAGTTAGTTTTGTGTGATACATGATGAATTAATTATTGTTGTGTTTTTGTGTAGTTTTAAGTATAAATTTAGATATTTCTGTGTAGTTTTAAGTATAATTTTTTTTTTTGAAACGGTAAAAAATTGTATTCACACGAATACAAGGGGTACTCAACCCATAATGTTTACACATATAAATTGCAAGGTAAAATTATCACTTGTGATCTCAGTAGCCACACACTTATAATGACAGAATATGAATGCTCAATCATTATTCGTGTACAGTACTAGTCATTTGCTTATCTCCTGCTCCCTATCCTAATTTAATTCCTTCATGCTTGTTTGTATAAGGATATAATGTTCAATTTGCCACTCCTTTTCTTATTTTCTGATCCCTGTATCTAATGTGTTTCCTTCAAACTTGTATATGGATCGACACACCATACTGCAATTGCTGAGTTTGGTTTTCCCTCTAGCCATGACCACATCTGAATTTTGATATTCTCCATCGACTTCTTGACCGTCGGTTCTTCGTTGGAGAATATTTTGGCATTCCTGCTTCTCCATATTTCCCAAACAATCCCCACCCAAAGGCCCACTGCTATCTTTTTGCCCCATTTATCGTTGCCTAACATCATGCTGTATTGCAAAAGACGAGTTGACACCGTGTTGTGTAGGGCCATACTCACCTTGAACCATTCCTGACTTTTCGCCCATAATGTAGCTGCAAAACTGCATTCCAAAAGTAAGTGCTTGTTACTCTCGTCCTCCTCTCCACACATTTTGCAAATTAGCTCTCCATCCGGGATCGAGATTCCTCTTCTCTTTAGATTGTCAGTCGTAGCCAACCTGTTTTTCAAGGCTTTCCACCCAATTGTTTGTGCTTTCTTCGGTGCAACGCAGCTCCATAAAGTATAGAAATCTTCTGCATTTCCGGCCGCCCTTTCCACTGTATTCGTCCCCTATTTCAACATTTTGTACACAACACTAGTTGAGTAAATTCCATATGGGGCCTGCTCCAAATTCCATCTATCATCCTCCTCTCTTTTGAGATTATACCTGTTGATGTAAGCAACAAACTCAACAAAATCATTAGCCTCCTGTTCATTAAAGTTTCTCTTCCATTTCCATTTCCACTCCCATTCCCACCCATTATCCTCTATATTATTACTACACCTGTATAACCTTGGAAATTTCTCCATAAGAGATATCCCCTCATCTACCCACCTATCCTCCCAGAAATGGGTTTGTTTGCCATTTCCCACCATCTTTTTTATTCCTGTTTTTAAGCCTTCACCTGTCTCCTGCCCCCATCATAGATTTTTACAAGTTCTTTCCACCATATTGACTCCCCTCCCCCCTTCCTCTCCTACCACTTCTACTCCCCCTCACTCCCAAATCTCCATATTTCGATTTTAAAACTCCCCCACAAAGACTATCCCCCTCATTCAAAAAACTCCAAATCCATTTTCCCAGTAAAGCTTTATTAAAGGTGTACAAATCCCTGATACCCAGTCCCCCTTTATCTTTCTCCTCACAAATTTCTGCCCATTTGACCTAAGGAATTTTTCGTTTTATTTTCACATACACACACCCCCCCACACACAAAGGAATTCTCTCTTATCTTGGTAGTGTTATTCTATACCCCTTTTGGTATCAAGAAAAAGGATAAGTAGTAGGTTGGCACTATAGTGAGGACCGCTTGAACTAAAGTGATTCTTCCACCCATCGTATGTGGCGACTCCCCCATTTTTCCAATTTACTTCTGATTCGCTGAATAAGATTATCCCATGAAGCTTTTCTGCGGTGGTTGCTTCCCACTTTTAACCCCAGAAATTCCAGTGGCAGTTTACCCAATTTACACCCCAGATAGTGTTGGAGTGTGGAGCCTGAATTGATCCTAACGGGCTTGGAGTGTAGGACAAGTTTGATCCTAACGGGCCTGGAGTGGGGAGCAAGTCTTTTCCTAATAGGCTTAGGGTTAATTATGGTAAGTTTGTTCCTAATGGCTTGGAGTAGGGAACGGGTCTTTTCCTAATAAGCTTAGGGTTAATTATGATAAGTTTTCTATTATAAATAGATGTTCTCTCTTTGTAATCATTGCGCATCCAAAACACATAGTAAAATACCTGGCTTGGCATCGCCCCCAGACGTAGTCGAAAGACGAACTGGGTAAACAAATCTCATGTTATTTTCTTATCCTCGTCGTGTGCGTGTGTTTATTTCCTAACAACTGGTATCAGAGCGCCTCGGGTTCAGAGGGAGCAGACACGATGAGCGACGAGAAGATTTCGGGATGTGGAAGATGCAGATCGAGGATTATCTTTACGGTAAAAATCTGTATGTGCCCCTAGAGGAGAAGGAGAAACCCGAAAAGATGGAACAGAAGGAGTGGAATCTGTTGAACAGAAAGGTGTAGGTCCCCAAAGTTGAGTTAATAACGAGTAAGCTAGTGAAAATGTCTAGAGGGGGGGTGAATAGACTTTTCAAAATTCTATCGAAATATCAGAATACAGTATGCGGAATACGAAATTAACAATGACCCCAATTCAAGTTTATACTCAACTTCTTAATTCGAGAACTCTGTTCTATACTCAACTTGTTAAGCTTAGTAGCAGTTTAAACAGTTAAGCAATTAAACAATTAAAACAGTAAAGTAAACAACACACAAAGATTTATAGTGGTTCGACAACTTGTCTACGTCCACTCTCACAAACCCAGTTGTGATGTTTCCACTAAACTCTTCCAATCGAGTACAAGTGTATGTTCCTGTCTTTTAAGTCCCAAGAAGAAGACTTAGATCTTCAACAGACTATACCTCCAGATATGTCTATGATCTAACTAGAAATTTTACAAGTATCTAGCACCTTGAAAAATAACAAACAAAAACTAAACACTTATTCAGTAGTAGCCTTTTGAATTCTTCACTTGTCTTCTGGCTTCTTTCTGAATCTTCAATGCACTCTGAGAGTAATCTTCAGTATGTAGCTTTAATACGCTTCAGTATATCGAGTTTCAGTATGCGTAGTCGCAGTAACAGTAGTCTTCAAATGATCACCATCATGAAGTATTTATAAACATCAAGAACTTAGTTAGTTGTAACCAACTTTTCTTGAAAACTAACTTCAACTGAATCTTCTTATCAATCCACGCGTTTCTGTTACGAATTAGTTATTCCATAACTAACTTCTACATCCTTATCTTTTCACGCGCTTCGAACTAACTTCACGTTGACCTGCCTTGTGTAGACTTGTATGTACTTGTCTTGTAGTCCACTTGTCTTGAGTAGTAGACTTCAATTCTTCTTGTCTGGTCTTCCTTGTTCAAACAGTAGACTATACTAAACCTATCAAGACTATTACATTACTTTAAGCTTTCATTATACAAGCTTAGTCAACTTATTATCTATACAATCAATCTATCTATTACATTCAAAACATTATGAGCTCTATACAACATTTAAATAGCTCAGTAACAAACTTAAACAAATACTGTAAACACATATGAAGTACTTATAAACTGTACTTATCTTTTCATGTGAACTTATGTGAACTCTACTGGTCTGGTACAAGATGACTTAACTCAACTAGACTAGATCAGTCAACACTTAGAAAATATTCATACTACTTTTGGCTTATCAAAACTTCATCTTTTATTCATCATTTAGGACTTGTTCTAGGATTCATATCCCAACAATTTCCCCCTTTTTGATGAAGCCAAAACTACTTGAATCTTTTCTTATAAGTAGACTAGTTAAGTAGTTATCTTGTCTTTTAACATCAAATAGTACTTATCTTTCATTCATTCAAAATACGATCAGTAGATTACACATACTTGTAATAAAAATACCTAAGTATCAGAGCAAAAAAAATCTTCACAAAAAAATCAACTAATCTGAAAGAGTACCTCCTTCTGGATTTGGAACTTGAAATGCATCAAGGAGTCTCTTATGAATTAGACTAATATGATCTTCATCGTTGATCTTCTCTTTGTCCAGTAGCTCATCCTCAAATTTCTTAATATGATTCATATCAACTCTTTTACCAGAACCTAACAAAGGAGTAGTCCACTTTGGATAGATCGGTATGAGAATGTTAAAATTCACAGCAGCAGCAATTCTCATGATCAGATTCCAAAGCTTCTTGTCTTGAACTTCCATAAACTTCTCAAAGACAGCATACAGATCTTCAGCACTATCAGCATCACCAAATTTTCTAATAATCCAGTGATCCAACTCCCATTGCAACTTGACTTTGAACCAGTCTTCTCTATGTTCTCTGTCAATGAAGTTGTCAATGAAAGCATCTTCAGCACAATCTGGATCAGCTTTCAGCTTCTGTAGCCTTCTAATATGCTTTCCAAGTCGTTTCTGATTAGTATATCGAACTTCATTATCAGCAATCTTCATTTGATCTTTGTTCATAATACTTTGATCTTCAGCATCTTTCAGCTCTAACTTTCTTTTAGTCCGTCTAGTCAAGATCTCTGCTTCAGGAGAAGCAACTCTTTTGCCTTTCTCTAATCTCTTCTGTTCTTCAATTTTAGCTTGCTCTAGATCTGCCTTTTTCACTAATCTGCCTCTCTTATGCCTTCTTAGTTCTTCAATCGCAGTAGCAGCATCTTTCACTTCAATTTCAGCACAAGCATACTTTTCAGTTTCAACTCCTACTCTACTCGTCTCTTCCCCCTTTTTGGCTTCATCATTTGCCTTAAGAGTGAAAAGAGAAGTAAAGCGAGTCATCTCTTCCTTGATAGCTTCTTTCATTGCTTCAGCAGCTGACTTAATCTGCTTCTGATGAGTCTTCTCATGGCTTATCTTGTCTAGACGATCAGTAACCAGTTCCAACTTCCTTGTACATGAAACTAGTTCATCTTTCAAATGAGTAGCCGTCTGACGAAGAAGAGTATTTTGTGCAGTTAACTCTTTGAGAACATCTCGAGAACGCACCAATTGATCTTGTGCTTCCCGTCTCTGTTCATCAGCAATAGCAACCTTAACTCTGTAGAGTCGTTCCATTTTGCTTGACTCATCAGCTAGTGATCGAGCAAACGAGATTGACCTCTTTTCTGAAAAATCAACTTGTTTCTTCAGAAAGTCTTCAATTTGAGCAAACATTTCTTCTCTGAAGGAAGAATCCATTTTGTTGACCTCACCAACAATTAAGTCTCTGGAGTTGTCAACAAGTGACTGATTCTGTTCAACTAGCACATCCTTCATCTTCGAGTTTAAGAACTCGTCTATGGCAGTATGAACAACACTTCTCAAATCAGTTTTTAATTCATCCAAAAATCCTTTTGGAACAACTTGAGTAGACATCGGAGTTCCAAGAGCCTCATCATCATTGATGGTTTTGATTTCATCTTCATCAAACATAAAGGCTTCCATAAATTCATCGTCTTCTTTACCAAACATGAATGAGTCGACTTCATCTTCATCACTTCCAGCGATTTCTTCCAATTGTTCTGAAGTCTGAACGACAGCATCTACAAGATTAATTTTCGACTCATCCTCTACAAGATCGGTTTGAGTACCCACATCAATCGTAGCAAACGAGAACAACACGTCATCAGAGATATTCAGCATCCTTTTCACCAGGGCAGTCAAGGCATAAGATGGGAACAGTTCCTCATGACTTTGAACTCCACTGTTTTCCTTCTGTTCCATCTCCCAATCTTGAAAGTTGGAGATTCCACCCATTCCTTGGATGACTTCAAACAAATCTTCAGTTGGGCCTTTCTTCAGAGCAACCCAAGTGCAAATTCTCAAAAGCTTCTCATACCGTTCTGAAGACGTATCAATCTCTACTGACACAAGTGTCTTCTTTAGGTAGTTGGTAACTTTCAAACGCAACCTCTTCTCCCTTAGACACATCGGATAGTAAACCAGGGAATCAAATCTAGTTTCAGAAGGGGTCTGCACAGGTGGGGTCCCTGTTGCAGTTGTTGCAGTGGCAACTTGAGGAGTTTCTGAAATAGATGGTTGAAAAGGTTCACCATATTCTGGTGAGGGAGAGGGAGTAAAGGCAGTGGTCTCTATGGGTTTTGATGTGGCTAGGTCAGGTATGACAACTGTCGGAGTATCAGTTGTGTCCTTTATAGGAGTGTTTTCGGGTAGGCTTGCTCTCAGCGGATATGCTGGCAACACCTGAGAGGTTGAGGGTGCAGGTCTGGCGCGAGATCGAAGTGATCTGGCCTTGGTTCGGACAGGAGGGAGAGAGAGAGGTATTGAAAGAGATCTAGAAGAAATACCAACCTGGTTAGTTGTCTTGTCTGGTGAAGGACTCGACTCGACTCTCACCAGTCGATACATCTCCGGGACTTCAGCACTTGTTTTCTCTTCTTTCTCGGATCCTGTGTCGGAGTGAGTCTTATCCGAATCACTAGCAGCCTCGATCATGGCCTCCTCTGCCACATACTCAACTAGTCTTCCACTAGTTCCAGCCTCAGGCTCAGATTCTCCATCATCTGACTCATCTTCGTCTGAACTAGATGAGGCAGCTTCAATCAAGGCGTCGTCAGGATTGATGTGAACCTGTCTTGGAGCAGCAGTCCTGGCAGCAGCTTGATTTGCCAAGGCCTCTTTCTTCAGATAGAATTTGAGGGCATGAAACGGTTTGCCTTTGCTCCAAGTCGACTTGTTTGGCAACAAGATAGGTAACAGAATACTTAGCTTGTTTCCAAACCCAACTGCGGCAGACACCACCCAATTTGCAGAATTGGTGTCAACACGCACATTCTTCTCATAGTACATTATTCTATCCGTGAATAATTTGTACCAATTTCCGTCAGTAATGCCGTCAAAGATTGCGGCCATCACTCTTGCCTTCTGTAGAGTCACTGAATCAAAGCTTCCAGAAACACACAGCAATATTTTCGATGCGATGTCAAGAAGAGTCTTGTATTTGTATAAGAGCTCCTTCTTCTTGACAGCAGGAATTTTACCATCACGACCAAGTTTCAACTTCTTACCACAGAAAATACTAAGATATCTCAACTCCTGGCCTTCAGCATAGTTTTCGATGTCGATTGAACCTGTTGGCAACTTCAGATTCTCGAAAACATTTGTTCGAGTAATTTCTACTTGGCTGGTACCAACGAATGATTGAATGGAGTCGCCTTGCCTAGTTGCGTTGGCGTAAAATTCAAGCACTTCTTCTTCAAGCACCACTTCTGGAAATGATTCCAAGTAAGGTCTCAATCCACAGCGGCAGCATTTCATCAAAATTTCTTTATTGCCGTTAGTGTGCTTGCCCTTGAAGAATACAGAACCTTCAACATGCACCTTCCCCTCTGATGCATATTTGCCTAGGTCAAACCTGGCCTGCATGTTAGTTCTGACATCGAATAACGAGACGATCGACATAATCGATAAGTTGTGTGAGAACAGTTAGTGAGTATAAGCAAGAAATCGAAAGTTCTCAAGAGTAGAAGAGTTAAGAACGCGTAGGGGAAAAGAGTGGAGCAGTTGAGGGTTTTGTAAAACCTTAACTGTTGAATCAATGGTCAAGATGAAAATGAAAATGATCTAACGGTTGGGCCTTTTGAAATTCTGTTTACGGATTCGAGAATATTACGTGATTTGATATTGTAAACATTTGAAATCCGCCTCTTCTTACTTAGGACAGGGGAGTGAACTCATCTGACCTAGTGTAGTCGAGTTCGAACTGGGTGTATACACCTCATTAAACTGGGAGTGTATAAATCCAATTCTGAGTTTTCAAAATTTAGCATTACCTAATTACTATAATACTCTTAATCCGTTTGAATAGACATTTAATCAAGAGAAACACTTAGCTTGTCTGTTCGAGTCTATCCAAAACAGACGAGTAGACTTAAGCTTCATGAGTCGAGTAGGCCTAAGTGTACAAGACAAGTAGGTTTAGGAACACCAGTCGAGTTCCCCCTTCGACTGTGCTTGTCCATTCCAATCGTCGAACGTCTTCATGTACCTATCTTATCATTTGCAATGTGTAATCGTAGGTACAAGTAGAGTAATATAAATAAGATGAATATCAATCTAAAGCAATGATCAAGGTTTCGAACAAGATGACCTTTTAACACACATAAGAGTCAACATAAGGATTTTTAAGAAATCAAAGATTCCCCCTTAAATGTTTATTCCCTTAGTATTACCCTCAGCTTTACCAGCTTCCTCATCGGGTTGTTTGGTCATCTAGTCTAGCCTTGTATACCTGTCTATTGCGTGAGTAGTCGAGTGCTCTGGTCTAGTGATCTTGTCTCCTCTTATTGATGTACCTGTCTTGTTAGTACATAGCTATAGGCAAGTAGGATCTAAATCAATTAGTCCTAGACTAATGCATAACTCACGAAATCGTGCCTCAGCTAATGGTTTTGTAAAAATATCAGCTCTTTGAAAATCAGTATGAATCTTTTCCATGCGAATATCCTTCTTTTCTACATGATCACGTATGAAATGATGCTTCACATCAACATGCTTACATCGTGTGTGTAAAACAGGATTTTGTGTAATGACAATTGCACTATTACTATCACAGAAAATAGGAACATTTGATTCATGTATGTTGTAATCACGAAGTTGTTGCATAAGCCAGAGTAGTTGACTACAACAGCTACCAGCAGCCATGTACTCGGCTTCGGTAGTAGAGGTAGCAACACTAGTCTGCTTTTTAGAAAACCAAGATATGAGTTTTGTGCCTAGAAATTGACAAGAACCAGAAGTAGATTTCCTATCTATTCTACAGCCTCCAAAGTCTGAGTCTGAATACCCACTTAAGGATAGATCATCATTTGAGGGATACCATATACCACGATTGATGGTCCCTTTCAAATATTTCAAGATCCTTTTGGTGGTTTCCATGTGACTTTCTTTTGGATTGGCTTGGAATCGAGCACAAACACCAACAGAGAATGCAATGTCAGGTCTACTAGCAGTTAGATACAGTAAAGAACCAATTAAGCCACGATAATAGGATTGGTCAGCACATTTACCGTTCTCATCTGGATCCATTCTGTAAGTTGGTTGCATTGGTACACCAGTGGACTTACATGTTTTGATCCCGTACTTGTCTAGAAGATTTCTAGTGTACTTCGCCTGATTTATGAAAATACCTTCTGGAGTTTGTTTTACTTGAAGTCCAAGAAAGTAGTTCATTTCACCCATCATAGACATTTCAAATTTACTTTGCATGAGTGTTGAAAAACTTTCACTCAGCTTTTTGTTAGGTGACCCAAAAATGATGTCATCTACGTAAATTTGGACGAGTAAGATGTCC
The DNA here is from genome assembly GCA_963675135.1 of Galeopsis tetrahit. NCBI lineage: Eukaryota > Viridiplantae > Streptophyta > Magnoliopsida > Lamiales > Lamiaceae > Galeopsis > Galeopsis tetrahit. The sequence goes on from OY776131.1 coordinate 14,382,559, forward strand.
TTCCCTTCTTGTCTTCTGAACAAGGTTCGATCGACCTTGCCCTTGGTAAAACCATTTTCCAATAGAAAGAGAGATAGAGTGTCATACCATGCTCTTGGAGCTTGCTTTAATCCGTACAAGGCTTTCTTCAATCTGTACGCCTGGTTGCCTTTAACTTCGAAACCTGGAGGTTGTTCAACATACACTTCTTCCGCAAGAATACCGTTAAGAAATGCACTTTTGACATCCATTTGATATACAGTAAACTTCATGTGAGCAGCATATGCAAGGAACAATCGAATGGCTTCTAGTCTAGCAACAGGAGCATATGTTTCATCATAGTCTATGCCTTCAGCTTGTGAGTAGCCTTGGGCGACTAATCTAGCCTTATTTCTAACGACTAAATCATTCTCATCTTTCTTATTCTTGAAAATCCATCGAGTGCCAACTACATTATGATGTTTCGGCCTATCGACAAGTTCCCAGACGTCGTTTCGAACAAACTAGTTCAACTCGTCTTGCATAGCGATGATCCAATTACTATCAGCCAATGCCTCTTTAACAGTGGTAGGCTCAATAGACGATAGGAAACAACACCAGCAAAACATAGTTGGACTAGACTGTTCTTGCGACTCAAAGAGTTGTCGTCTAGTCTTCACACCAATAGTAGAGTCACCAATGATATTTTCAGTGTCATGCGCAGATTTCCATGTTTTCCTATTCTTAACAGGAATACTATCATCATCTATATCATGTACAGCATCATGCATGTCAACATCATTTGTATCATCAACAGATTTACCAGGAGTAGATGAGTCAACTAGAGCAGGCATGTCAACTGGTCTAAAGGACTTACCTTGAACACTTACTTTCTCCTTGTCATCAGAATCGAGAGCTTTTAGGAATGGGTTGTAGGCTTGAACGGATTCATATATCTCTGAATCTTTTCAGATTCGATTGATAGATCAGTTATCTTCTTACTGATCTTGTAGGCAGACGAGTCATGTTCAGATTCATCGAAAACCACATGTGGTGTTTCTTCCACACAAAGAGTTGAGTAGTTGAATACTCTAAATGCTTTGCTAGTCGAGGAGTATCCTAAGAATATCCCCTCGTCTGCTTTAGCATCGAAAGCATTCAACTTGCTCTTTCCATTGTTGTGAATGAAACACTTACAGCCGAATATATGGAAATATGAAACTCTTGGTTTTCTACCTTTCCAAACCTCATAAGGTGTCTTGCCTAGAGCTTTGTTGATCGCGCTTCTATTCTGTGAATGGCATGCAGTGTTGATAGCTTCAGCCCAAAACTTTTGAGGTGTGTTGAACTCAGCTAACATGGTCCTACAGGCTTCTTTAAGGGTTCGATTCCTTCTTTCTGCTACACCGTTCTGTTGTGGTGTCCTAGCTGCACTAGTGAGATGCTGGATACCACGATTAGCACAAAAATCTTTGATATAGCAATTAATGAACTCAGTTCCCTTGTCACTTCGAATTTTGACAATAGACTGGTTCTTCTCAACTTGTAACTTCTTCAACAGTTCAGGCAGAAGTGTTTGTGTATCACTCTTCTTGTGTAGAAAGACTACCCAAGTAAACTTAGAATAGTCGTCTACAACAACAAGTGTGTACCTTCTACCATTCAAGGTTGGAGGAGTTATTGGACCATGAAGATCCATATGTAGGAGTTCTAGGACTCTACTAGTTGAGAGAGTAGGAATTGACTTAAATGAACCTTTAACCTGTTTACCCTGTTGACAAGCTGTGCATACATGTGACTTGTAGTAAACCTCATTGGGAATACCTTCTACAAGGTAGTCTCTGGCTATCTTATTAAGAACCTTAAAGTTTAGATGACAGAGGCGTCTATGCCAGAGCCAACCAAGTTCTTTAGGATTCTTAGTAAGTAGACAGGTGTCCCTCAGACAACTGTTCCAATTCACTATGTACACACTTCCTTGTCTTACGCCGACTAGTAGGACTGTGTGCGTCCTTTTGTCAATGATTTCGCATTTGCGGCTCCTGAACTGCACTTTGTATCCACGATCACAAAACTGTGAAACAGAGAGTAAATTATATTTCAAACCTTCAACATATGAAACATCTTGAATTTCGACGTCTCCATTCCGGATGTAACCAAATCCTTTAGTGACAGCAGTGGAGCTATCACCAAATATTACTTTTGGTCCTTCTTGCTCATGGTAGCTAGACAAGAGAGCTTTGGTACCAGTCATGTGGTGCGAACAACCACTGTCTATGTACCAGGTTTCTCCTACTGAGCCACCCTTCTTATACAAGTCAAGTCGACCCTGCAATAGATGATATTCAATAACTTAGGTACCCATTTGTTTATTGGGGTCCTTGGGGGTTAGTCATGTTCAGAGGAATCCAGATATACATTGGAGTCTTGAACAAGTTCGATCTTTTAAGCTTTCGCCCATATTTGTTGTAAAATAAGACCTTGTTGTCCTTCTCTGGCCTATCAGTCGAGTTCGGGTCTACTCTTTGGAGATAGCCTTTCGACTTAATCTCTACTTGAGCAGGCACTTGTCTATGATAGTTAGAGTAGGGTTTGAAAGCATTAGGTCCATACGGTTTATAGACGCGTTTGGGTCTTTCCTCACTTAAAATATCGTATGATAGAGGTGGAGGATATAGGACAACTTGTGTACGATATTTTGGAGCTACCTGTCTAGGTCTAGACGAGTAGAGTTGAGACTGCCTTATAAATGGAGGTCTTGACTCTTGTCGTCTAGTCTGTACCTGTCTAGTACTCGTCTCCTCAGGATACCAGTCCTCGTATCTGACCTGGTTGGGTCGTCCACGATTAGTGGTCCTTTGAAGATTAGTTCTAGATGGAACATGCTTGCTGTTACCATTCTTTTTACCTCCCTTGGTAATCGGAATGTTAACTTGAGCTTGTTTAGGTATAGTACCATTAGAAGGAGTTCCAATATCGTATAACATTGGTCCTTTTCCTTTATCATTTGGCAAAAGTCTTGCTTTAATAGTAGTAGGGTTCTTAATGACTCGAGTAGACGAGCTAGATGACTCAGCACCTATACCAGTCTTGTCACCTGGATCTCTATACCTATCTGATAGTTCAAGGTTAATCTTTGAAGAATTAACCAGGTCAGTGAGTTTGAGATCAAGTGTAACTACCTCGGTCTCTAAGAACTTATTACGTTCTTCAAGTCTGTTGCACTTGTTCTTTAAAACATTGAATTCATTTCTCTCAGTTGCATGTATCTTAAGTAGGTCTTGATATAACCTGTCTGTCAACGCACACTTTTCTTTGAGTTTACTCAACTCTTCAGTCAAGCGTTTATTTAGGACTGTTATATTAGGATCTACTTTTGACTGAGCTTCCTTAAGATCAATGATTTCTTGTTTTAATGCAATGTTTTCATCACTGACTTCAATGAATGCTTGGTTAGCAAGTAGAAGGTCGTCTTCGACTGCACTAGTCGAGTGCTAAAGACTACTTTCTACTTCACTACTAGCAGTGTCACTTTCATCAGTTTCTGAATCATCACAAGATTGAAAAGATGTAGCAGATGATACCTCTTGGTCGATTTTTGCCATGCAACATAGGCCATCATCTACTATGAATGCTTCGTCGTGATCTTGATCAGTTGAGTGACTAGATACGGATGATGGCAACTCGTCTGAATCCGAATCAGAGTCATCATTGGCCATCATAGCCTTTTTGCCACGATTATATCTTCTTTCTCTTCGTGCCTTGCGTTCTTCACGATCATCAGTGCTCAGGTCTGGACATTCATATATGTAGTGACCTGGCTTTTCACAATTATAGCACAAGAGATCATTAGTAGCCTTTTTAATAGGAGATTTGTCCCTACGTTTATCACGTCTATCAGAACGTTGAATCTTCCTATCGTCAGACTCTCTATCTCGTCTATTACCTTTCGAGACTTCGTCTCTCCTTTCGGACGAGTTTCGGTCTCGTCTGGTCTCAGACGAGTTCTTAGAAGTAGATGCTCTATGATCCCTATAGAACTTCTTGTATCTTCCGAAGCGTTTGTTGAGCCTATCAAACTTTCTAACCATGAGACTCATCTGATCCTTTAAACTAAGATCAGTATCTAACTCATCTTTCACAGAGGCAGAATTAGTTCTAGACTTGGACCTGTCTACCTTAGAGGACATAGAAGAGCTAGATTTAAAGGCAACGTTCTTAGATACAGCATGTTCTCTATCACTACTGGCTAGTGGTTCATCTTCGTCTAAATCAAACTCATGGGCTTTAAGAGTTTGAAACATGGTTTCAGCAGTCCACGTATCAATATCTTGAGTGTTCTTAACAAGCATCTTTACCATTTTCCAACGACTATCAAGACTCTTCAAAATCCTAAGATTGATCTCACGAGCAGTATAAGATTTACCAAGTACTTCCAAATCATTCATGATCTTAGTAAAACGAGTATCCAGCTGGTCGATAGTTTCGCCAGCTTTCATCTGAAATGATTCAAATCTTTGGACAGCTGTGGAGAGTTTGCTCTCTTTGATTAGGGAAGTCCCTTCACAAAGGATAGCTAGTCTGTCCCACATCTCTTTGGCAGTCTTACATTTTAACACTTTTCCTAGATACTCGTTAGGAAGGGTGTGTAAAATGTAATTCTTTGCCAAACTATCCAAATTATTTTGACGCATTTCTTCTGAGGTTAGATCTGACCTGGGTTTCTTGACGAGAGTACCAATTGGTTTGCTTGGGTCAAGAACAGCAGTATTAGGAACCATAGTAACAATAGGTCCTTCTGTGATAACAGAGATCATTAGGTCGTGCGTGGAACTGAAAATGGCTTCCATTCGCAGCTTCCAGTAGTCATAGTCCTGAACCTGGAACTTGGGTAACTTGTTAGCGCTGATCTCAAGAGACATGATTTCAAGAAATAAGTGCTAAGTAGAGTTATGATCAAGAAAAAAACAGATACGTCAAGAACAGGGAGCACGAAACAGATATAACAAGAATATTTGATCAAGAACACGTATTCAAGAGCAATCAAGGACCAAGACTTTACCCTAAGTCTTAAGTCGGTTATCAAGAAACAGCAGTTCGTAAACTACTGCTCTGATACCACTTGTAGGTCCCCAAAGTTGAGTTAATAACGAGTAAGCTAGTGAAAATGTCTAGAGGGGGGGTGAATAGACTTTTCAAAATTCTATCGAAATATCAGAATACAGTATGCGGAATACGAAATTAACAATGAGCCCAATTCAAGTTTATACTCAACTTCTTAATTCGAGAACTCTGTTCTATACTCAACTTGTTAAGCTTAGTAGCAGTTTAAACAGTTAAGCAATTAAACAATTAAAACAGTAAAGTAAACAACACACAAAGATTTATAGTGGTTCGACAACTTGTCTACGTCCACTCTCACAAACCCAGTTGTGATGTTTCCACTAAACTCTTCCAATCGAGTACAAGTGTATGTTCCTGTCTTTTAAGTCCCAAGAAGAAGACTTAGATCTTCAACAGACTATACCTCCAGATATGTCTATGATCTAACTAGAAATTTTACAAGTATCTAGCACCTTGAAAAATAACAAATAAAAACTAAACACTTATTCAGTAGTAGCCTTTTGAATTCTTCACTTGTCTTCTGGCTTCTTTCTGAATCTTCAATGCACTCTGAGAGTAATCTTCAGTATGTAGCTTTAATACGCTTCAGTATATCGAGTTTCAGTATGCGTAGTCGCAGTAACAGTAGTCTTCAAATGATCACCATCATGAAGTATTTATAAACATCAAGAACTTAGTTAGTTGTAACCAACTTTTCTTGAAAACTAACTTCAACTGAATCTTCTTATCAATCCACGCGTTTCTGTTACGAATTAGTTATTCCATAACTAACTTCTACATCCTTATCTTTTCACGCGCTTCGAACTAACTTCACGTTGACCTGCCTTGTGTAGACTTGTATGTACTTGTCTTGTAGTCCACTTGTCTTGAGTAGTAGACTTCAATTCTTCTTGTCTGGTCTTCCTTGTTCAAACAGTAGACTATACTAAACCTATCAAGACTATTACATTACTTTAAGCTTTCATTATACAAGCTTAGTCAACTTATTATCTATACAATCAATCTATCTATTACATTCAAAACATTATGAGCTCTATACAACATTTAAATAGCTCAGTAACAAACTTAAACAAATACTGTAAACACATATGAAGTACTTATAAACTGTACTTATCTTTTCATGTGAACTTATGTGAACTCTACTGGTCTGGTACAAGATGACTTAACTCAACTAGACTAGATCAGTCAACACTTAGAAAATATTCATACTACTTTTGGCTTATCAAAACTTCATCTTTTATTCATCATTTAGGACTTGTTCTAGGATTCATATCCCAACAAAAGGCGATGAGTGCAATACGCTTATCGCTGTCCATGAACGTAGCCTATCACACGACTAAAGCCAAGTCCGCTAGGGAGATGCTGCAGATCTTGGAGAAGATGTATCAGAAGCCCACAACGGCGAACAAAGTTCACTTGATCAGACGGTTGCTCAACCTCAGGATGTCGGAGAGCACACCCGTGCAGCAACACCTGAACGAGTTCAACAAGATCATTGGACAGTTGTGTTCTGTCGTGATCGACTTCAGTGGTGAGGTACTTGCTTTAGTTTTGTTATCTTCTTTGCCAGATAGTTGGGTTGCCACAGTTAGCGCTTCATCCGCGAAAGATAAAGTGAAGCTTGACGAAGTGAGTGATCTGATGATTAGCGAGAAGGTTCGCAGGAAAGCATCTGGATCCACTTCATGGTCAATGCTGAACACGGAAGAAGGGGGCAGATTGAAGGGTAGGCAGAATCGTGACAGATTAGAGTCCAGAGGAAAGAGTCAATCCAAGAAAGATAAAGACTCGATCCAGTGCTGGAATTGTGATGAGTTGGGTCACTACAGGAACCAGTGTTCATCGCCCAAGAAAAACAGGAAGGGACAGAACGAGAAGAAGACAACAAACGCAACCACAGTTGATGTTGGAGACGCGTTGGTCTTGAGTGTCAGTTGTCCGGTAGAATCGTGGGTGTTGGATTTTGGAGCATCATTCCACTCTTGCAGTGATGCTAAATCTGTTAAGTGTACGTTCATTGATTATGGTGGTGATGAGTTCGGTTATAAACTCTGGGATGAGAATAACCGAAAGATTATTCACAGTAGAGATCTAGTTTTCAATGAACAGATTATGTACAAGAACAGATTGGAGGCATCAGATTCTGACAAGATCAATCGTGGCAGATCAGAGTCCAGAGGAAAGAGTTAATCCAAGAAAGATAAAGACTCGATCCAGTGCTGGAATTGTGATGAGTTTGGTCACTACAGGAACCAGTGTTCATCACCCAAGAAAAACAGGAAGGGACAAAACGAGAAGAAGACAGCAAACGCAATCACAGTTGATGTTGGAGACGCGTTGGTCTTTAGTGTCAGTTGTCCAGTAGAACTCTGGGTGTTGGATTCTGGAGTATCATTCTACTCTTGCAGTGATGCTAAATTTGTTAAGTGTACGTTCATTGGTTATGGTGGTGATGAGTTCGGTTATACACTTTGGGTTGAGAATAACCGAAATATTATTCGCAGCACATATGTAGTTTTCAATGAACAGGTTATGTACAAGAACAGATTGGAGGCATCAGATTCTGACAAGACCAATACCCAAGAGGTTGAGTTAGACATCTCAAACTCGAGTGGGAGTAAGGAGAGTCAGAATGAATAAGAGGTTCTTATTGAAGAACCTAGGACCCCACCACCACTGGAGAATCTGCTGCAGAGACCAGTTAGAGAGCGACGTGCACCGAATAGGTATTCGTACTTTAACTACTACTTGTTATTTACTAAGGCGGCGACCTTAGAGAAGTTGAAGCTATGCATAGCTTCAATTGGCCTTGAAACTTGAAGATAAGGATTGTCGATGCCAGGCGGATATGGTGAAGACAATGCCGAAAGAAATTCTTAGAATGGGTGATTCTAAGTGTTCTACTCTTATGGTGGAGTATGTATTCTCTATGTTGAGAATGTTGGTTCTTAAACCATGTCGGTGAAGACAACGCCGAAGAAAATTCTTAGAATAGGTGATTCTAAGTGTTCTACTTTTATGGTGGAGTAGGTATTCTCTATGTTGAGAATGTTGGTTCTTTGGTTTAAGAATCATGTTTGTCGGTGAAGACAGCGCCGAAGGAAATTCTTAGAATGGGTGATTCTAAGTGTTCTACTCTTATTGTGGAGTAGGTATTCTCTATGTTGAGAATGTTGGTTCTTTGGTTTAAGAATCATGTTTGTCGGTGAAGACAATGGCGAAGGAAATTCTTAGAATGGGTGATTCTAAGTGTTCTACTCATATGGTGGAGTAGGTATTCTCTATGTTGAGAATGTTGGTTCTTTGGTTTAAGAATCATGTTTGTCGGTGAAGACAATGCCGAAGGAAATTCTTAGAATGGGCGATTCTAAGTGTTCTACTCTTATAGTGGAGTAGGTATTCTCTATGTTGAGATGTTGGTTCTTTAGTTTAAGAATCATGTTTGTCGGTGAAGACAATGCCGAAGGAAATTCTTAGAATGGGCGATTCTAAGTGTTCTACTCTTATAGTGGAGTAGGTATTCTCTATGTTGAGAATGTTGGTTCTTTGGTTTAAGAATCATGTTTGTCGGTGAAGACAATAGAATTTTCTTTTATTTTATCAAGGTCGAGTTTGTTAGATTTGTGCTAAAATAAAAGGAGTTTAAGGTTTGGCGATGCCAGGTGGATACGGGAGAAGAATCAAGAAGATATGGTTACATGGAGAATTCAGTCTCCAAGTGGGAGATTGTTGGAGTGTGGAGCCTGAATTGATCCTAACGGGCTTGGAGTGTAGGACAAGTTTGATCCTAACGGGCCTGGAGTGGGGAGCAAGTCTTTTCCTAATAGGCTTAGGGTTAATTATGGTAAGTTTGTTCCTAATGGCTTGGAGTAGGGAACAGGTCTTTTCCTAATAAGCTTAGGGTTAATTATGACAAGTTTTCTATTATAAATAGATGTTCTCTCTTTGTAATCATTGCGCATCCAAAACACATAGTAAAATACCTGGCTTGGCATCGCCCCCGGACGTAGTCGAAAGACGAACTGGGTAAACAAATCTCATGTTATTTTCTTATCCTCGTCGTGTGCGTGTGTTTATTTCCTAACAGATAGGTAGCCATTTCTGTTGTTGTTTCATCTCGCATGTGGATTCCAGTAAAACAGAATTTATCAAAATTCACATTCAGGCCAGACACCAATTCGAAAAGTCGAAGGGTGTGTTTAATCGATATAATATCCTCCCATCTTCCATTGCATAGAAAAAGAGTATCATCTGCATATTGTTGGAGGGGTACCTTAATTAATTTTCTGACCGATGCAGGCTGGTTGTAGTGCTCCCGTTTCGACTACTTTCTGTATCATGGCATTAAGACCTTCACTACTACACATTTAAGCTTGGAGAGCTGCACTTGGAGATCCCTTTTTCAAACAGCTCTCCAAGATATAGTTTGGAGAGTGGTTTTATTAAAAAAAAAAAAAACCACATAGAAAGCGGTTCATAACCGCTGTCCAAGAGTTGGTTTAGGTCAAAGCTATTAATTCCAGATCGAAGTCCCATAAAAAAAAAAAAAATTCCAAATCGAAGCTTTTCTCCCCCAAATTCAAAAAACGTTCTCCCTCAAATCCTCCTCGCACCGTCACAGTCGCTGCGTCCCTCTCACGCCCTCGCACTGTCGCCTCGATTTGACAAGAATTCCCAAGTTATTCGAGTTTCTTCTACCGAAATGTCCTGATTCGAATTAGGGCGAGAATCGACAGCGTGGTGAACTTGAAGCAAGGTAATTTCTTTCTTTACCAGTGTTTATTCTATTCAATTTGGCCGCTAAAAGCTTCAATTCCGGCAAAGTGCGCCTGAAACCCCACATATAGGTTTTGAAATCTGCATTTCAATTTATTTATTTTCATTCTGTCATTGAAAAATTAAGATAGTAATGACTAAATGTTAATCGAAGGATGGTCGAATATTTATTCAGCATATAAATTCAGAATTTTCATATTCAAGGTTTTTTGTGAGTCGAGTATTGATATTTAAGGCAATATGAGGCTCATTGGAGGCGTACGGCCACCTTCTAATACCACCTTGCTTCGTCAGTTTCAATAATTCAACTGCTCGTCTACTTCCACGTAACTTACTGTTATTGTTCAAATATTCAAATGGAGTATATTTTTAGTGCTTTTAGTTTTAGCAAATGCTCATTTTCTTAGGTTTATGTTTCCTCTCCAGCAAATTGCGTTTTCCGTTGTGTTGGTTCGTAGTGCGCAGATTTGAGAGTCGCCGATCGAGAGAGAAGTTAACGGAGCCAAAGCATTGTTGTAGATTCTCTTGGGGGAGAAAGTTGTGTTCCTGTATTATATATGATATTGTTGTAAGTGATTTCATTGTTTTTGGTGTATATTGGACGTATGTATGTGTATGTTTGTGATGATATTTTATGTTTTTGGTGTATATTGGACGTATATATATGTGTATGTTTATTTATTTGACGTATATATATTGTAGTGGTATAAGTTTTGGTTTTGTATAAACTGGGTTTTTAAAATATAAAATAATTATTAAAAGAAAAAATATATTAAAAAAAAAATCTTGGACAGTGGTTTTAAACCGCTGTCCAAGTGAAATGCATTAAAAAATAGATATATATAGCTTGGAGAGCGGTTAATAACCGCTGTCCAAGTTCTTTTCTTAGACAGCGGTTCTTTAACAGCTGTCTAAGCTTAGACAGCTGTTACTTGGAGAGCTGTTCATAACCGCTGTCTAACGCCCTTTTTAAGGGCTCTGCAAAGCCAAATCTGTATTAGTGCTTCGGCTGCAATTAGGAAGAGAAACTGTAACAAATGATCTCCATGGCGCAGCCCTCTTTCCAGTTTAAATTTTCATGTCGGACTCCCATTAACCAGAACTGAGGCACTTGTCGTGGAGATGCATTCCATAATCCAACTTCTCCACTTAGGGCAGAAGTTCATGACCGTCATCATCTTAATAAGAAAAGCCCATTCCACTTAGTCATATGCTTTGGCAAAGTCCACCTTAAACAGGACCATTGCTATTTTTCTCATTTTTGCTTCATCAATTGCCTCATGTGCCACCAGGATTCCGTCTAAAATCTGCCTTCCGCCTATGAATGTCGACTGGTTTTTTGAAATTATGTTGTCCAGTACTTTTGCTAGTCTTTTAGCAAGCAGTTTTGAGATGATTTTGTATAGGCTCATGATAAGAATCCACTGATTATAAATGTCTACAAAAGAAGAGGAAGAATGTTGACCAATTGACTAAATTCTTTTATTTCAGTAATTTCAGTATTTGGGCTTGGGTCATATAGTTAGTTGTTAGTTTAGTTCTTTTAGTTGCAATTACATTTCGTGGGTTTAGACAAGGCTAATCTTTATAAATAGTCTGTGCTTTGTTTTGTACATTCATTGATTCATTTTATGAAAGTTATTTTCTCTACAGTTTCTAAACTGGTTGCTAGTGTAATTTGGAGAGTTGCCCTTCAAATTTCTAGAGGTTTATCTAAGTTCTTATCAATTGGCTTCAGAGCCAGAATCCGATCAAACAGAAGGGCCTCAAGAATGGTGTCGAATAAACAACGGTTCGTTTAGATAGAAGCTTCAATCGCACAACTGAGCAAGGAGTTGCGGGCCACGCGACTCGGGAAACGATCGGATGGTGAACGCGAAGGAGAAACTCGCGGCCGACTGTGCCACCGAAAGGACGAATCAAGAAATCGAGAGAACAGTAGCTTTGACGAAATCGGGAAAGCAAGAAAACAAGAAAAATACCAGGAAAGAGAAGGGTAAAGGAAGGTACTAAGAAAGCGAGCAAGACACTCAGGAGGAAGAGGGAGAAGGCTCATACTTTCGATCAAGAAAGCTAAGAAACACTTTCGCCACAAAGAAAAATTCGTTTAAAAGAGACGGGTCTACTTCCGAATAGGCATTAGAGGACAGCGAGGAGTCGAGTGAATCCAACTCGAGCGACGGACGAAAAAAAGGGCACCGACGGTATAGACAAACAGAATCAAGCTCGAGCGACGAGCGGAGAAGAAGACACCGAGGGCATAGAAGAACATGTGGTGTATTTATTTAGAATTAACCCAAAATGTGTTGGTCGGAGAAAAAAAATGTGTATCTAATTGCAACACGATGAAAGGTTGGGTTTTTTACAATAATCATAAAGGTCGTGATTAAATTGATATTGAAACAAAGGGTGGTGTATAGAATTAACCCAAATTTTTATATATCACTACTACAAAAACGGGCTATAGAGACGCTCAAAAGTGTCATCAAAAGTTATTTGTAGTGACGCTTTGTTGAAGCGTCACCTGATTTGACGTTTCTATAGATTGTTATCGTGACGCTTTAAAGCATCACCGTAGATGGTCATTATGACGCTTTTACGCATCATAGTAATGCTATTTAGTGACGCTAACTGACGTCATAACAATATGTTATTGTGATGCTTTATCGCGTCACAAAAAAATTATAACCAACTTAACCACCTCCTTTAATAATGCTTTTATGCGTTATTTTAACACTATTTTGTGACGCTAACTAGCATCATCATGGTGTGCTTTAGAGACAGTTTCTTACGTCACGAAAAATTTATAATTAACTTAACCACCTCGTTTAGTGATGCTTTTAGTAACTAATATATGTAATACTAGTAACAATATATATACTTATGAGTGAGAATATACTTATATGCTTATGCCCTAACTTGCTCAAAAATATATAAAAAACATCATAATAATAAAATATTGTCATTCACTTGTAAACTAGAAACAACCAATGTATATTCCAACTTAATTGCATCACCCAGTGGAAAAGATGTGTTAAATATAGAACAAGTTCCTCTTCAAGCATCCAATCTTTGATCTAAAGAAATGATGGATAAAACCTAGCTAGCTACAACAATTTTGCATCATAATCGTGGACAAATTATAAGTTTCGATCAATAAAGAATTTGTTATGTGGAATGAAAATAGTCATGGCAGTTCTGTAAACAAATGTCATCATTGTAGATTGAGCAGATCGCTGATGGCATCTTCAAATTGTTTATCTCCTATGCTTATCAACCTACGATAGAATCAGAGTACAAAAAATAAAGTATCATGAGTTGGAAACAAAGGAGAACGAAAAATGTTTAGATATGCACTAGTAGTGCTGCTAAGCTATCAAATCTGCAAATATAATTAGAAAATGCAGATTCAAATGAATATCGACAATATGTATATTTCCTCTGTAATGTAACAAGAACCAGATATAGAACAACGAAATAACAGGACACAACCCCAACTACATAGTTGATAATTCTTAAGAGAACAAAAAATGTGCCGCTTATAATTACAATTTCCTTTCATTCTCAATATCTCTCAAGAAGAAAAGTAGAGACAAAAACAATCTACTAAATTTTGGTAGCTAAGTGAGTAAACAAGGAACAAAATATATTGTATAAATTTATAGAACTTGGTGCAAGTCCCACATTTCCAATTCACCTAATATTCCTAAAAAAATTCTATTGAACCACTGAAGTGAGTGGAAAGCTCAAAGATATTTATTCATAGATACTGATTTAATCAGACATCAATGTCATAAACTACTTGCAATAGAACCGAAAAAAAATTCAAAATGAGGTTATTGATTAAAGCAAAAGCAAAATAAAAGAATGGAAATACAGAAGGGAGTTTCAAAATACCTTACGTGCACTTTTATGAATGTACATAAACAATGCTTTGTAGTAATTTCCCACATGACACGGAACATTTATAATTGACCACCAGATCGTCATCAATACCAACGCTCAGCAATGCAGTTAACATATAAAATCCAAAAGTTATTTGATGCTAGCAAAAGACTATCAACTATCTAAGAAAAAGTTATATATTGAACTAAGAGTTGCAAAATCACCCAAATTGTATCAATCCAGTAGAAGTTCGATCACTTGAATAACTTATATCATGGCATATATATCAAAGAGTATTGGCAGCAATGTTTTAAGACATGTACCTGAGAATTAAAAAAAAGTACAGGCAGCCTCCAAAGCAACCTCAAGATCTCTAAAATCAATGGGCATGTAATCTGCAAATGTTTTTGTTTAGATATTGTCAAAATTGTTGCTTCCTCCTTTCCTTATGCTTAATTTCGGACCTTTATATTGCAAAATTTCACCGACTACTGCAGCAAGAATCAGCTTTGCAGTTCCACCACATACTGTAGAACATATCTATCAAGAGAGTTTAAGAGAAAACCCCTCAAATTATAGCAGATATAGCAATCAGACATATATTGTATCTAATTCTGCAAAAATGTAGCATAAAGTGACATTTGAAAGGCTTTATGGTTAATACATGTAAGATTACTGCTTGGTATTAACAAAAAAAAAAGATAAATTGAATTTACATTATTCGTGGGCTTAGGTTTCTCAAACTACAAAACAGAGTGAGATGCAGAAGCAGTCCCAAAAGGAGTAACATACCCCAAAATAAAGAGTAGCCAAAGTAAACACCAACCTGTTCGACAAGTAAATAGTAAGATAAAAGATAATTATAGTTAAAATAAATCACAATGGTGCTAATGAATATCAGTTGAAATAATACGTAATCCCTCACATGGAGAGTCTTCATGGAAAATGGAGTTGTATAGTTATTCAAAGGTCGGTGCCAGAAATATATGTGGCATCACAATTGTCATAAATATGAACTCCATCAGTTTTTAGAGTAATGATAAGTGTCCATATATTGTATAGGAGGCCAAGAAGGTTTCTTTGATAATGATTTATGAAAGCAAGTCTGAATAGAATATAAGAGAGGATCATATATGCATATGCCAAATACATCATACCAAAGGTGAAGAAGGCAGATTCACTGGACACTCTGTTTGAATCACAAGAAAAGAATCCATATTCTGTAGTAATGACCTTCATCTCAGAATTTTATGTAGTTACTCCAGGAGCATAATGCCTTAATTCATTAAACCAGAGAAAATCAAAATTAAGAAAATAAGCTTATAGTATACTCTGCAGTATATAGCAGTCATCAGCCCTTTAGATAGTTCGAAAAATTAATATTTAAAGTACCAAGTCATGCTAGTGTCAATTAAGATCTAGTGTTCAAGTAAGTGTAATGACACCTTCCTCCTCCGTATAAGATATGAAGCTACTGAAATAAAAACAATAACGCATGTCAAAAACAGTAATCAGTTCACCTAATATCAAATGAGATGGTACCTGAAGAAAAAGTACGAGTTGATATTGGCTTTAGAGACAACACCCTCAAGAGTTGGTACTTTGATGTCTTCCACGAGGGCTTGAAGGCCGCAGATTGGATCGATTCGAGTCACGAACACAGGATCACTAGCTTGTTTCAATGTAGGAGCATAACCCTTTCCGACGTCTCCATAATTACACAAAACACCAACCTTTCTAGTAGTAATCACATCAGTGGCTCTCAGTTTTGCATGGCAAAGTGCAGAGGACAATAAGGAAGATAAGTAATCAAACTACCCTGATCCTGATTGACTTGACTAAGAGAGAGGTTTTCAAAACCACGTCGAATAAAATATGTTATTTAATAAGATTTAGACATTTAAGTTTTATCTTCTAAAAACAAGAAGGCCACACTAGTGTTTCCTCAAATTTCTATTATACACAAATATTGGAATAATTGTACTTTGATAATTATCAATTATTGTATTAGACACACCCATCTCTAGCATATTAACCCAAATAGAAAAACCAATGAGAAATCTCATAGGTGTACAAGATGCAATTGACTAGCTAGTTCTTTAATTCATACGTATAAAATATTTCTCTCATTTCTTCTCCAATATACCCAACCACAATTGTAGTGGCACAAACCCAACACACAGTTTCAGTTTAATAAAGCAAACCACGATTAAATATACACAAACAGTAATGAAAATACTTAACCATAATCACAATAACACATATTTCTTCAAAAGTATTAAATAATAAATTAGAAGATAACTAACCAACAATTCAAATTAGGGATTTTCGAATTAGGGTTCAATCCAACTTGGTACTCCAAAATTAGGGCTTCGAAGAAGATAACTAACCTTCTCTATAATAGGAGGCGCGAATACACGATGTAGAACTTGAACCCACGTTTCTACAATGGAGATTGAATCCACGTTTTTTATTTCATGACCGCGATCGAGTAATATAATTTAGGCTCATATGCGAAGATTGTACACAAAGCACTGGGAATCAATCTTCGAGCGCTACTACAATCGATTATCGGACATCGCCAAAATGGATGAAGAGGTCGGAAGGTGTGTGGAATGATTCTAGGGCTCCCAAGATGAAAGATGAAAGTGTGTGAAATTGGTGCGGGGAGAGAGAATAGAAAGATCTTAATTTTTGGAGCGGGAGAAAAAAAATTAGAGAACATTTAGGAGCAGGAGTTAAAATTAGGAGCGGGAGTTAGAATTAGAAGTGGGACTAAAATGTTAGCGTCACCATATTTAATTAAAAAATCAAGGCGTCATTATGTATATAATTTATCACGGTTACTTAAAAGCATCAATAAACAAGCGTCACCATAGTGGGTATTTTTTAGTAGTGTATGAAGAGGTGATGAACATTTTCCTCGGCTTGACCGCATAATCCGCAGCTGATGTCGTTACCGTCGCCGAGTATTTTCCTCCTTTTCAAATTCATCCGGCTGGGTAGGGAGTCTATCGCGGAGGATCTTCCATGCCAAATTTGTAAATGGGATCCAATTGTAAATAATTAATTTAAGTACATATTTGTTGAAGCTGTAGCCAACATATCCTTAGCCCATATATAAGGATATATAATTGAAACTACAATCACATTCCAGAATTTTGCCCAAAACTTGTGCCACCAACAAATGATCGATATTCACATTCCATACGATAATGCTAGTCTCCCCAGGACTAAAATTTTCACTTTACTACACTACTGCCTTCCAAATTAGTTTTGTGTATATATGTTTCCAGTGGACGGTAGATTTAATGACATATCAGTGTTTGTACAATATTGATGCAAGTGTCTTGAGAGTATAGCCGTCGACAATATGATCAAAAGTGCAGCGGGAAATATCATTCACGAGACAGATGGATTTGTGCTTTTGACGAGGATCTGGGATAGGTAAGCAGGGCTTGAAAGATGTTGATAAACTCACTTGTCTTTGACACATTAACTTCAATCACCATCTCTTCCAAGGCAGGTGCTCGCCTAAGCCGAATCGAGGCCGACGTTAGTAGTGGTTCACCCTTTGGATCTGCAAAGTTGCAAACTACAATCTCCCTCAGATGCATTAGGTCACCATCCAAATCACCCTTTGCAGCTGGATGCAAATCTGCACTTTTCTAAAACGACAGACAATAAATTTAGATAAATCATCCGGTGTGCAAGAATTGAATTATGAATACTTACCCACGTTCGAAAGCCATTTAAGAACAACGTCTCAATGTTTGGTGAAGATTCGAGCAGGCAGATAATACCAGAAATGCTGAATTTATATTCACTACAAGAATTTATTTCCAAATGTCGTAGCCTGAATTGTGGTAGTCGCCAGCCATTCACTGCCATTTCCGACACAACCTAAGACCAAAGTGCAAATCAGTAGCAGTTGAAGCATTAATCTCTACACGAAATCGTCAAGAATGTTACCTCAAAGCCATTAGAGTGTATTCGATGGCTTCACTTTCAACACTACACTCCACTGTATTCTTCCCCAAAATTTCTAGATTTTCTCTATTCTATCAAAAAAGTGATGAATTCTGCTCAACAAACAGAAAAAGTAAAATATCACTATTCAACATATGTGATAATAAAAATTCACCATTCAATAAAACCAACAATGAACAAACAAATCATTGTTCATTCCCACCCCTCAGTCTTGTAAAAGAAATTCAAAATTAGTAGTACACCATTCAGGAATAATTTTAATTCCATTCCATTCCATACAAACAAATAATATTAATCATAAACATGAGCCAAAGAAGAATTAAAATCAGACTAATAATTAATAAATTCCAAGTACCTTGCCGCCACTGAATACTGCAGAGATGAATGAAAATTAATTTTATAATTAAGAGCAAAAGTATGTGCAGTTTTGTAACTGCTCCCCTAGAATTTGTTATGAGTTAGTTACTGGAAGCTTCTACATGCATTCTATCTTAACTAATGTATCTAAATATATATATATATATATATATATATATATATTTGGTTCGTAATCTTTAACATGCTAACTGTTATGGAATATTGCACAAAGGTATTTTAATCACAAACGGTAAAACTAGACAAACAAGAACGCAATGAATTAAACGAGTAAGAACACGAGATTTACGTGGTTCGATCAAATGATGTACGTCCACGGAGGTTAGAGGCTCTCTTTACTAACTTGAACAAGTGTTTACAAATACAAGTATGATTCACTAAGAAATTTGCTAACTCGCTCAACTCATAAAGAATTAATCACTGAGATTGATCACTCAAAGTCTAACTCTCAATCTATGCTCTAAGTGGTGTATTTATAGAGATACAATGCTAGTTGAAACTGCCATTAACTAACTAACTAATCTAACAGAAATAACCGCTAAAACTAACTCTGAAAATAACTGAATCAGCACACTTGACTCAGCTGATATGCCTATCAACTGATATGACTTCAGCAGACTTGGACCCCAACTCTCCTGATACTGATCAGACGACTTTATTAAGGAATAAGTAAAAAATTCCTTGTATATAGGATTTACATATTTATTGTATTAATCTTTTCCTAAATTTGTATAATTAGGTTACATTGTAATTACAATTAAAAATACAAATCACATCTCACTCACAAATTCAACGGTGATCAAATCTGATTTTCACATGGTATCAGTCTTTCTTCGATCCTGAAATCTCGTTCCCCACCGCCCTCACGACATCCCTCTTCTCCCTCTGACGAGCCGGTACCCCTCGTCCTTCCCCTTCCCGTCGAGCTTGTCTCCCTTGTCTTCTCTCAAATGGCCAATTCTGGAATTCCGATGAATGTCTTGATTCACATGGTCCCTATTAAGTTGACCTACACAAACTACCTCTTGTGGAAGAAACAGGTCTTCCCCATGCTTCTCTGTGCAGATCTCTTGGGCATCGTTGATGGATCCACTGTTGCCCCCCTGCCACTACCAATAATGCCATGAATTCGGCATTCACTGTCTGGCGCGCGAAGGACCAGAAAGTTCTTGGTCTTCTCCTTTCTTCCCTTACTGAGGAATCCGTATCTGAGGTTATCGACTATGATACCTCTCGAGATGCTTGGCTTGCGCTTGAAGCCGCCTTCAGCCACTCTTCTCAATCTCGTACGATCGCATTTTTTTGGTTAATCGAAGATACATATGAGCTATTTGGTTCAAGAAATGTCTCGCTAACAATAATTGTTTAATCACCCAAAACTTACAGGACAAAAAAGAGAGTATCTTGCACAGATGCAAATGACATTTTTGTGTAATTTTTTTTTAAGTTTGTTTTTGGATTATTTTTTTGTGGCATTTTTTATAAAACATGTGGCACTAGTTTTTTTTTCCACCGTGCGACTCACACACTCACATTAGTTTTTTTTCCACCGTGCGACTCACACACTCACATTTCTTGTGAGTTTGTCAAAAATGACAAAAATCGTGTCCCCTTAGATGTGTTTCCAAAAGTGAATACTTAAAAGATTTATTTTTAATCACCTAAAACTTACAGGAGGAAAAAAAATCTCGCACACAAACACAAATGCTAATAATGTCATTTGTGTCTAATTTTTTTTAGAAGTTGTTTTGAAGAGAAAATTAATCAAACGATGTCTTCTCTTTTGTCTTTATACGGGAGAACGACATTTTCATATTGAAGGAATTTGTTTCTGAGTATTGCGCCCCTAGTTGAAAGATTGAGCCACATGTTGGTCCCAAAAGGAGTGTGACACGTGTAGGGGGGGGGGGGATACACGTGTATGTGTTTTTCAAAAACTTTTGCAAGTAATCAACACCAATAATCAGAGTCAAATAAGTTACACAGTATGTCAAGTCCTATGAAAATACTAAACAGTAAATTCTAAATGATCTTAACAATATGCAACTAAATGATCTTAACAATATGCAACTTGTATGCGGAATAAATGATAGGCCCTATTATACTCCTTTATCAAATAGAAATAAGCAAATATAACAACACAAAAGCTAAAGCAATAAGATAAATGCAGTAAGTAAGAACACAAGATGTATAGTGGTTCGGAGGCTAAACTGCTCCTACGTCCACTCTCCTAATTTAATAGGATAATTCCTTAATCTCTTGGAATTAACTTGTTTTTACAGTGTCAAGGTGCACTCTACTTCTTCTTCTTCTCTTCTCTTGATTTCTTACAACCTTCTCTCGTTGCAATACTCTCAACACTACTACGAACTCAACAATACTCTCAAACTATCTCTCAAGGTGAAAGTAGGGTTTTGTTCTTGTACCAAATAAGTGTGATATCCTTTACAATTTAAGAACGAATGTAAAGGCTAGGATATCACTGTCTAGGCTTTGGATAGTAAAAACAGTAAGCTTGCCTAGTGGGGACTAAAGATAACACTCACAAATGTATATGCTTAAAAACTTTAATCTCTCGAGTGTTTTGAATACTTTTGAATACTAAAAATATTGCTATAGAATGCGTATGGCTTGTGTCTTGATGTATGTCCCGTCTTCTTGAAGTGATTCAAGATGTGGCCTATTTATAGATGAAGCAAACTATCCGTTGGTTGAGATAGCAAACATATCCATAAATTTGAACTTTCAAATTGTTCAGGGGCCTGCATGCAAATAGTACATGCATTCACGTCCATTATGCATTTTGCATTCCATTCTCAGAATTTTTTATGCGCAGTGACAGTTGGCATCAATTTATTGGTTGATTTGGAATAATTCCGTCATTTTCTCTAACGGCCTCGTACTGGGTAAAATGCCTAGTCATCCATTGTCTTTGACCATAAGTGTGCCAAGTCCAAAGTATATGAATATCCAAATTCATCATACTTGTCTTTCCTCATTCAGCATACTTGTCTTCATGAGTCCTTGTCACTTTCTTCATAACACTTCAGCTCCTTGTCTTCAATGATACTTGTCTTCATGTGCTTTGTGCTTTCAGGTCATTTGTCATAGATTCAAAGAATAATCTATCTAATAAAAATTAAAGCTCCCTAACATGTATGAGCTTTTTCTAACCTGAAAAATCAGACTTGGCAAATCATCATACTTGGGGTTTTACTTAGGGTTTTGGTATCAAATCAAAATCAAATTTTCTTTTATTACTATAAACCATATCCCAACAATTTCCCCCTTTTTGTTGATGCCAAAACCTACTTACTTCAAAAGATCCATAGGGATTTCTTTTTCAGTAGATTTGACAAAAAAAACAGGACAACTAGCATGTATTTTCTATACTTAGAAAATTTCACAGAATAAGTTCAGATAATTAACCTAAGATGGCTAAGTTCTCTGAGTTCTATAAAACTTGATCTAAGCAAGAATCAATTTAAAATCATTTTGCTAGAGCCTATTTTTAGACAAAAATAACACAAGTATAAAGACTAAAAAATTGTTGTCCAGTGCATGAAATAGATAATCATCATCCAAAATAAGATAGCACAAGGTAAGAGCAGAAAGTTGTAAGTTCTAGCTCTTAAGGAGCAACAATTGTCTGGAAATTAAAAATAAACATAGATTAAAAAAGTTCATTATAGTACGTTTGAATTGAATCTTGACTTGACCTTCAACAGCTTCATCACTTGGCTGCATCTGACTTCTTCTTCAGGAAGGTTGGGAGTTCCTTGAACAGTGGAGTCAGCCCATATGATCGATGCAAAGTGCCTATTCTTCAAGGCCATGACTTCCTTGTTCTTCCCAATTAAGTCTTCATCCTTGACAAGTTGCACAAACTCATCAGTAATAGCTTTTCTATCAATGCCATTTCCATCAGTCTTCAT
Source organism: Galeopsis tetrahit (assembly GCA_963675135.1). NCBI lineage: Eukaryota > Viridiplantae > Streptophyta > Magnoliopsida > Lamiales > Lamiaceae > Galeopsis > Galeopsis tetrahit. Next base: position 14,404,602 of record OY776131.1, read on the forward strand.
TGGTGGAGTCCAGAAAATCTGTTCAGGAGCCTTGGCAATCACTTTCTCCTTCTGAGCAGCTCCAAGAATCTTTGTGTACAGTTCTGGATAATTCTCCATCATGAAACCTTCATAAAGAACATCAATGTCTTCAAAGTCTCCCCATCTCTTAACAACAAAGAAGAGATGATCCCATACTCGATTGGCTTCTTCCCAAGCACCATTGAGTTCAGCAGGAACCCAGCTGTCAGTATGAGGGAGTCTTTTCAAGGTTTAAATCTTCCTCTTAGCTCTGTTCTCCATCATCAGAGCATAAGAACTCTTGTAAGACTTAGAATTTCCTGGATTAAAATCTTTGTGCCTCTTCAACCTGCATTCCTCAGCATCTTTGAACATTTTAGTCCTTTCTTCAATAACCAGCCTTCTTACTCCTCTTCTGGTTTCTGCATCTTGACCAGCTCCTTCAGCAAAGATATTTGCAACTTCTTCAAAATCAGGAGTTTTGGCTTTAGCAGGCTCAACAGCAACTTCAGGAGAAGCTCTCCTAACAGGCAACTTATCTTCCCTTCTAATCAATGTGTAAATTTCCATTTCCTCATCATCATCTGGTTCACTGGACTTGTACTTCTTGCTTTTCTCATGATCAGAAATATCAACAAGCTTCTTTATTTTCAGATTGGGTTTCCTTATTTTTCCACTTCTAGTTTTGGGACAGTCTTCCTCCTCTGTAACATCAGTGGTCTCCAAAACATTTGCTTTCCCTTTTCCTTTGCTACCTTCCCCCTTACTCTTCTCTTCCCCCTTCATCAGATCTTCCCCCTTCTTCTTATTTTCCCCCTTTTTGGCATCATCACATGCCTCAAGGTTGATGGGGTCAGCAGGGTTGGCATCAATCTTAGCCACAGTAAGTGAGAGTTCTTGTTGATAGGTGTCCATTCTTTTCATCTGAGCAAAAATGGGGTCGACATGATTTAGCAGAAAGGCCGAAATCGTGGAACTTACAGACTCTTCCACTTGCTTCTTCACAGCTTGATCAACTTGGCTTTTCATCATCTTGATTATCCCTTCCAAGTTGTCTTTGAATAAATCAGAAGCAGCATTTAGTGAAATCTTGATGGTTTCTCTAATCAGTTGATCTCTTTGACTCCCCATAGACTGAGTCAGCTTTTCAATATCTTTTGACAGCATCTGGGAAATCTCCTCATTTTCCTTGGCAACATCATCCTTTAGCCTCATAATTTCCTCTATGTCCTTCTTGATCAACTCTTTCTCAGTGTGGAAGTATGTGGTAACATCATCTGACATGATCTTTGATGACTCTCCAATCTTGAGGGTAGAGTCTTTCACTTCCTTTCCCACACTGTCCATCTTTTTATCAAAGGTCTCAAAACCTTTTTCAACAGCTTCTAGCTTGATGGTTGTGGAGTTCACCTTTTCTTCTAAACTCTCCACCTTGATACATAATTCCAGAGCATTATTATCAACAGTTTCTTCCAAGTTCTCCATCCTCCTTGTCATCCTTCTTGCCTTAGTGTTTAAGCTGAGCAATGACCTGTGCTGGGCTTCATTAGTGGGTATGATTGTTTCATCCAAACTGTCTTTGACATACTTTCCCATGTTCAAGCAAAGACCAACAACATTCTCCAATCTTTTCTTCTCAACTTCATCAATTTGTTCAATTTGAGAATTGAACTCGTCCTGCACAGCTTTCATTCTTTCATCCTCCTTATCAATGATGCAGACTTCAGTTAGTGGAAGAGCATCTAGGTGAATTGGGAACTCCATTGAAGTTGATGGTGCTGCAGCTATTGCCTCATTTTCCAAGGGCTTCTTCATAGCAGCTGGTTCTTCAGTTTTCACAGCATCTTCTTGAGCAGTATTGGCCTCCACTCCATCTTTCTTGGCCTCAGCTTCAGTGACTTCAGCAGGAGTTGACTCAATCAACTCAGCATCATGAACGATAGGATCTTCAGCAGTTTTCTCAGTTGGAGTATCAACAGTGACAATCTCCATAGACTCAGTGGTTTCAACAGCTGGCTGTACTTCTTCTTCAATATTTTCAATCAATTGACTTTGGTCAATTTCATCAATCTTCTCTCCTTCACTGGTTTCTCCATTCTTTATTTCTTCAATGGCAGTCTCAACTCCATCAAAGAAATCTTTCTCAGCAGGCTTTTTGACCTTCATTTCCTTCTTCAGTGGTGTCTACCTCCATGGCAGCATTCTTTTCATCATCTTTGTCCTCAACTGTCTTGGACTCTTCTTCAGACTTGTCCTCAGTGCTCTTGGACATCCCCTTTGTCTTGTCCTCAGCTTACTTAGACATCTCAACATCTGTCTTGTCCTTAGCTTGCTTGGACATCTCAACATCCTCCTCCATCATGTCTTCAAGATTCAGAACAATCCCAGCAATAATGGATTGAATAGCTTCCTTCTGAATCTTAATGTTCACCAAGTTGGCAAACAACCTTTCATCTGTCAATTCAAAAGTTGATTCCACCTCAGCAAATTATGTCAATCTTGTCTCCTCATTTTCCCACCAGTCTAGTCCCTTGGACTCAATAACTTTCCCAATGTCATACATTGATTTCTTCCTTATTGTAGGTCCCGAAAGTTGAGTTAATATCGAGGGAAGCTAAAGAAAATGTCTAGAGGGGGGGTGAATAGACTTTTCTAAAATCTTTCGATATATCAGAATACAATGTGTGGAATACGAAATTAACAATGAGCCCAATACAAGTTTACACTCAACTTATTAAATTCAAGAACTCTGTTCTATACTCAACTTGTCTTGTTCAGTTATGTGTGTAAACAATTAAGCAATTAAACAAAACAGTAAAGTAAACAACACAAACAATTTATAGTGGTTCGACAACTTGTCTACATCCACTCTCACAACCCAGTTGTGATGTTTCCACTAAACTCTTCCAATCGAGTACAAAGTGAGTTCTTGTTCTTTAGAGTCTCAAGAAAAAGACTTAGATCTTCTAAGACTATACCACCAGATATGTCTACGATCTTACTAGAAATTTAACAAGTATCAAGCAACTTGATAAAACCAAATACAAAAACGAAAAACTTATTCAGTAGCAGTCTTCTGATTCTTCACTTGTCTTCTGACTTGCTTTCTGAACTTCAGTAAACTTTGTGAGTAATCTTCAGTATATCTTTAGTATGTATCAGTATCAGTAGTCTCAGTAGTCTTGAATCAATGAACACCTTGAGGTATTTATAGACTTCTGAAATCAAGACATTAGTTAGTTGTAACTAATTCTTCTTGAAAACTAACTTTTAAACTGAATCTTCTTATCCATCCACGCGTTTCTTGTTAAGTAGTTATTCCATAACTAACTTCTTCATCCTTATCTTTATACGCGCTTCACTTAGACTTCACTTCATCCTTACTTGTCTTGACTTGTCTTGTAGTCCACCTGTCTTGTGTAGTAGACTTCATCCTTCTTCTCCAGTCTTCATGTGCAATCTTCAATAGAAAACTATTCTAACCTACCAAGACTATTACATTACTTTAAGCTTATAGCTTAGTCAACTTATAATCTATACAATCAACCTATCTATTACAAACAAAAATCATGAGCTCTATACAACGATTATTCATAGCTCAACAACAATCTAACATATACAAATAGCAAATATGAAGTACTTATAACTCGTACTTATCTTTTAATATGAAAACAATACTTATCTTTCCATGTGAACTATACTGATCTGTTCAAGATGACTTCAACTCAACTAGACTAGATTAGTCAACACTTAGAAAATATTCAAACTACTTTTGGCTTATCAAAACTTCACCTTTCATCAACATGTAGGACTTGTTCTAGGATTCATATCCCAACAATTTCCCCCTTTTTGATGAAGCCAAAACTAGTTGAATCTTTTCTCATTAGTAGACTAGTTAAGTAGTTATCTTGTCTTAACACCAAATAGTACTTTATCTTTTCATTCATTCAAGATAAGAACAGTAGATATTACACATACTTCAAAAATAAAAAAACTAAGTATCAGAGCATATAAACAACTAATCTGAAAGAGTACCTCCTTCTAGATTTGGAACACAGAATGCATCTAGTAGCCTCTTGTGAATAACTCTGATATGATCTTCATCTTCAATCTTCTCTTTCTCAAGTAATTCTTCTTCAAACTTCTTGATCTGATTGATGTCAACTCTCTTACCAGAGCTGGTCATAGGACATTTCCACTTTGGAAATACAGGAACTAAAATATTGAAATTCGCTCCAGCAGATATCCTAAAAATCAGATTCCATAGCAGCTTGTTCTGTCCTTCCATGTATTTGTCAAACATGGCATACAACTCATCTGGTCCTTCAAAATCACCATATTTGGGAATAATCCAATGATCAAGTTCCCATTGCCTCTTCACTTTCATCCATTCAGCTCGATGCTCTTTGTCAATGAAGTAGTCAATGAACTGATCTTCCATCTGCTCTTCATCAGCCTTCAGCTTCTGCAATCTCTCAATATGCTTTCCAATCTTCTTTTTACTTGCATAATGAGCTTCATCATTAGGATCAGCAATCCTTTGCTTCTTCTCAACTATTGCAGTAGGCTCTTCTTCTTCAATGGCTAACTTTCTTTTGACTTGTCTGGTCTGAACCACAGCTTCTGGAGATGATGCAACACCTTTGCCTTTCTCCATCTTTTTCAACTTAGTTGCTCTAGCTTGCTCGAGTTCTACAGTTTTCACCAACTTGCCTCTCTTAGGCCTCCTTAGCTCTTGCATGGTAGTAGTAGCTTCCTTATCTTCCGGTTCAGTAGACTTGTCTTTTTCAATCTCAGCAACCTTCTCAACCTTACTAGTCTCTTCCCCCTTTTTGGCTTCATCATTAGCCTTAAGAGTAAATAGACTTGTAAAGCGAGTCATCTCTTCCTTTACAGCTTCCTTCATCGCCTCAGCAGCCATCTCAATCTGTTTTTGATGCGTCTTGTCGTGACTCATCTTGTCAAGACGATCAGTAGCCAACTCTAGCTTCCTTGAACTCGAAACTAGTTCATCCTTAAAATATGTAGCTGTTTGACGAAGGAGTGTATTCTGCTCTGTTAGCTCAGTGAGAACAGCTCGAGAACGCACCAACTGATCTTGTGCTTCCCGTCTCTGTTCGTCAGCAATCTCAATCTTCACTCTGTAGAGTCGTTCCATCTTGCTAGACTCTTCAGCTAACGAGCGAGCAAACGAAATAGATCTCTTCTCAGAGAAATCCACTTGTTTCTTCAGAAAACTTTCAACTTCTGCATACATCTCTGCTCGAAAAGTTGAGTCCATCTTGTTGACTTCTCCAATGATCAACTCTCTAGAACTGTCAACAAGTGTTTGGTTCTGCTGGACCAACACATCTTTCACCTTCGAGTGTAAGAACTCATCTATCGCAGAGTGTACGACTTCTTTCAAGTCCGACTTCAGTTCCTCAAGATATCCTTCAGGAAAAGCTTGAGTAGTCGACTGAGCTTCAACCACCACTTCTTCTTGAACTTTTTCCATCAGTTCATCTTTAGTGAACATGACAGCTTCAACAAACTCATCATCTTCTTCACCTAGTTCAAAAGACACTATCTCTTCAGAACTTTCAACTTCATCAGCAGGAGCACTTTCTAACTCCAAGATCGGTTTTGATGTCTGGACTTCCATTTCAGCAACATCTGGCTTTACTTCGTCTTCCACCAGATCAGTTTGAGTTCCAACGTCGAACGAGAATTCGTCAACTAGGACTCCATCAGGGATGCTCAACAACCTTTTGACAAGAGCAACTAAGGCCTTTTGAGGGAATAGTTCGGAGTGGTCTTGAACACCACTGTTCTCTTTCTGTTCCATCTTCCAATCCATAAAATTGGAGATTCCACCCATCCCTTGAATGACCTCAAACAGATCATCTGTTGACGACTTCTTCAAAGAAAACCAAGTGCATATTCGTACGAGTTTCTCAAACTGCTCCGAGGTAGTGTCGATATCAAGAGTTGAGAGCTGCTTCTTCAAATTCCTCGATACTCTAGCACGAATTCTCTTCTCTCTTGGACACATCGGATAATAAACCAAAGCTTCGAATCTAACATCAGACGGGTTCTGAGTAGGTGGGGTCCCTAACTCAGCTGTTGCAGTAGCAACTGGCGTCTTGTCTGAAGTAGATGGGTTAGAGGGTTCAACATATTATGTTGAAGGTAAATAGAGATTTTGGAGTGTGGTTTATGGGAGCTTTAATGTGGCTTGGTCTGGTGTGACAACTGTCGAAGTATCAGTTGTATCTTTTATGGGAGTGTTTTGGGGATGACTGGCTCTAAACGGTAATGCCGCCAGTACTTGTGAGGTTGAGGGTTGAGGTCTAGGCCTAGATCGATGTGATCTAGCCTTGGTTCGAACAGAAGAGTGAGAGAGAGGAGGAATTGACAAAGCTTGTGTAGAAGATGTACCAACCTGAGAACTCAACTCGTCTGGTTGAGTAGGCGAACCAACTCTCACGAGTGTGTACAATTCTGGAACTTGAGCACTCGGCTCCTTCTCTTGTTCCGACTCCTCTTCCGACTGAGTCTTCTCTGAGTCAGCTGCACTGGACTCAGCTATCGCAGCCTTCTCCGATTCTTCATCATCGGACTTATCTTCTGAAGAGCTAGATGAGTTAGCATAAGGCAAGACTTGTGACTCATCTACTTGAACACGCCTTGGGGCAGCTGGCCTTGCAACGACTTGCTTCTTCAGGGCTTCCTTCTTCAGATAGAACTTGAGAGGATGGAAGGGTTTTCCTTTACTCCAGTCCGACTTGTTTGGCAACAACAAGGGGAGTAGAATACTCAGCTTGTTGCCGTACCCAACAACATTTGGCACCACCCAACTACAAGAGTCGGTGTCAACTCGAACGCTCTTCTCAAAATACATCATCCGATCAGCTATCAGCTTAAACCAATTGCCCTCCGTGATTCCGTCATAAATCGCTGCCATCACCCTTGTCTTAGCTTGAGTGACCGCGTCAAAAGAGCCAGTGGCACATAGAAGCATTTTGCTTGCTATGTCCAATAAAGTGCGATATTTCTCCAGTAGTTCTTACTTCTTGACGGCAGGGGCCTTGCCATCTGATTTGAGCTTCATCCTCTTACCACAAAAGATGCTCAAATACCTCATCTCTTGGCCAGTGGCATAATTTTCCACATCAATCGTTCCGATGGGCAACCTCAAATGTCTGAATAACACCTCACGAGTGATTTCAACTCGACTCGTTCCAATAAAGGATTCAATCACATCTCCTCGTCTTGTGGCGTTGGCATAGAACAGCAACACTTCTTCCTCCAAGACGACTTGAGGGAAAGCCTCCAGATACGGCTTCAATCCACATCGAGAGCACTTGTCGAGAATTTCTTGATTTTCAGCAGTGTTAACCCCTTTGAAGAACATCGAGGGTTCCACATGCACCTTCCCTTCAGTGATATACCTTCCAAGATCAAACCTTGCTTGCATGTTAGTTCTAACATCGAAAAGAGAAGCAATCGACATATTCAGTGAATAGAGTAAGAACTGGGGAGGTTTGATTTTGCAAGAAATTGAGAGCTATAGTAGTGGAGTTATGAAATCGTGGGTCCAGTTGTGTGTGAAGGTGAGTTTTGTTAAAACTGAACTGAGATCCAACGGCCCAGATTAAAGGATTTGATCCAACGGTTGAGACCTTTGGAATTCGGTTACGGAATCGAGAATTTTATGTGATTTGATATTGTAAAATTTGAAATTCGGCTCTTCTTAATTAGGACAGGGGAGTGAACTCATCTGACCTAGTGTAGTCGAGTACGAACTAGGTGTATACACCTCATTAAAATGGGAGTGTATAAATCCAATCCTAGGGTTTTCAAATTTTAGCATTATCTAATTACTATAATACCCTTAATTCGATGTGATTAAACACTTAGCATATTTCAATCAAGAGAAACACTTAGCTTGTCTGTTCGAGTCCATCCAGAACAGACGAGTAGACCTAAGCTTCATAAGTCGAGTTAGGCCTAAGTGTTCAAGACGAATAGGCTTATGTACACCAGTCGAGTTCCCCCTTCGACTGTGCTTGTCCATTCCGATCGTCGAACGTGTTCATGTACCTATCTTATCATATGTAGTGTGTAATCGTAGGTACAGATAGATTAAAATAAATAAGATGAATATCAATCTAAAGCAATGGTCAAGGTTTTGAACAAGATGATTGTAACACACATAAGAGTCAACATAAGGCTATTTAAGAAATCAAAGATTCCCCCTTAATTGTTTATCCCCTTAGTATTACCCTCAGCTTTACCAGCTTCCTCATCGGGTTGTTTGGTCATCTAGTCTAGCCTTGTATACTTGTCTGTTGCGTGAGTACTCGAGTGCTCTGGTCTAGTGATCTTGTCTCCTTTTCTTGATGTACCTGTCTGGTTAGTACATAACTATAGGCAAGTAGGGTCTAAATCAATTAACCCTAAACTAATGCATAACTCACGAAAACGTGCCTCAGCTAATGGTTTTGTAAAAATATCAGCTCTTTGAAAATCAGTATGAATCTTTTCCATGCGAATATCCTTCTTTTCTACATGATCGCGTATGAAATGATGCTTCACATCAACATGCTTACAACGTGTGTGCAAAACAGGATTTTGTGTAATGGCAATGGCACTATTACTATCACAGAAAATAGGAACATTTGATTCATATATGTTGTATTCTCTAAGTTGTTGCATGAGCCAAAGTAGTTGACTACAGCATCTACCAGCAGCCATGTACTCGGCTACGGTAGTAGAGGTAGCCACACTAGTCTGCTTTTTCGAAAATCATGAAATGAGTTTTGTGCCTAAGAATTGACAAGAACCAGATGTAGATTTCCGATCTATTCTACAGCCTCCAAAGTCTGAGTCTGAATAGCCACTTAAGGATAGATCATCATTTGAGGGATACCATATACCACGATTGATGGTCCCCTTCAAATATTTCAAGATCCTTTTGGTGGTTTCCATGTGACTTTCTTTTGGATTGGCTTGGAATCGAGCACAAACACCAACAGAGAATGCAATGTCTGGTCTACTAGTAGTTAGATACAGTAAGGAACCAATTAATCCACGGTAATAAGATTGGTCAGCACATTTACCGTTCTCATCTGGATCCATTCTGTAAGTTGGTTGCATTGGTACGCCAGTAGACTTACAAGTTTTGATCCCGTACTTGTCTAGAAGGTTTCTAGTGTACTTCGCCTGATTTATGAAAATACCTTCTGGAGTTTGTTTTACTTGAAGATCAAGAAAGTAATTCATTTCACCCATCATAGACATCTCAAATTTACTTTGCATGAGTGTAGAAAAACTTTCACTCAGCTTTTTGTTAGGTGACCCAAAAATGATGTCATCTACGTAAATTTGGACGAGTAAAATGTCTTTCCCTTCTTGTCTTTTGAACAAGGTTCGATCGACCTTGCCCTGAGTAAAACCATTTTCTAAAAGAAAGAGTGAGAGAGTGTCATACCATGCTCTTGGAGCTTGCTTCAGTCCGTATAAGGCCTTCTTTAATCTGTACACCTGGTCGCCTTTGACTTCGAAACCTGGAGGTTGTTCAACATACACTTCTTCCGCAAGAATACCGTTAAGAAATGCACTTTTGACATCCATTTGATATACAGTAAATTTCATATGAGCAGCATATGCAAGGAACAATCTAATGGCTTCTAATCTAGCAACAGGAGCATATGTTTCATCATAGTCTATGCCTTCAGCTTGTGAATAGCCTTGGGCAACTAGTCTAGCCTTATTCCTAACGACTACATCATTCTCATCTTTCTTATTTTTGAAAATCCATCGAGTGCCAACTACATTATGATGTTTCGGCCTATCGACAAGTTCCCAGACGTCGTTTCGAACAAACTGGTTCAACTCGTCTTGCATAGCGATGATCCAATTACTATCAGCCAATGCCTCTTTAACAGTGGTAGGCTCGATAGATGAGAGGAAACAACACCAGCAAAACATAGTTGGGCTAGGCTATTCTTGCGACTCAAAGAGTTGTCGTCTAGTCTTCACACCCACAGTAGAGTCACCAATAATATTTTCAGTATCATGCGCAGATTTCCATGTTTTTCTATTCTTAACAGGAATACTATCATCATCTATATCATGTACAGCATCATGCATGTCAACATCATTTGTATCATCAACAGATTTACCAGGAGTAGTAGAGTCAACTAGAGCAGGCATGTCAACTGGTCTAGAAGACTTACCTTGAGCACTTACCTTCTCCTTGTCATCAGATTCGAGAGCTTTCATGAATGGATTGTAGGCTTGAACGGATTCATATACCTCTGAATCTTTGTCAGATTCGATCGTTAGATCAGTAATTTCTTCACTGATCTTGTTGGCAGACGAGTCCTGTCGAGATTCATCGAAAACCACATGGGGTGTTTCTTCCACACAAAGAGTTGAGTAGTTGAATACCCTAAATGCTTTGCTAGTCGAGGAGTATCCTAAGAATATCCCCTCGTCTGCTTTAACATCGAAAGCATTCAACTTGCTCTTTCCATTGTTGTGAATGAAACACTTACAACCAAATATATGAAAATATGAAACTCTGGGTTTTCTACCTTTCGAAACCTCATAAGGTGTCTTGCCTAGAGCTTTGTTGATCGCGCTTCTGTTCTGTGAATGACCTGCAGTATAGATAGCTTCAGCCCAAAACTTTTGAGGAGTGTTGAACTCAGCTAGCATGGTCCTACAGGCTTCTTTGAGAGTTCGATTCCTTCTTTCGGCTACACCGTTTTGTTGTGGTGTCCTGGCTGCACTAGTAAGATGCTGGATACCACGTTTAGCACAAAAGTCTTTGATATAGCAATTAATGAACTCAGTTCCCTTGTCACTACGAATCTTGACAATGGACTGGTTCTTCTCAACTTGTAACTTCTTCAACAGTTCAGGCAGAAGTGTTTGTGTATCACTCTTCTTGTGTAGAAAGACTACCCAAGTAAACATAGAATAGTCGTCTACAACAACAAGTGTGTACCTTCTACCATTCAAGGTTGGAGGAGTTATTGGACCATGAAGATCCATATGTAAGAGTTCTAGGACTCTACTAGTTGAGAGAGTAGGAATTGACTTAAATTAACCTTTAACCTATTTACCCTGTTGACAAGCCGTGCATACATGTGACTTGTAGTAAACTTCATTGGGAATACCTTCTACAAGGTAGTCTCTGGCTATCTTATTAAGAACCTTAAAGTTTAGATGACAAAGACGTCTATGCCAGAGCCATCCAAGTTCTTTAGGATTCTTAGTAAGTAGACAGGTGTCCCTCGGAGAACTATTCCAGTTCACTATGTACACACTTCCTTGTCTTACGCCGACTAGTAGGACTGTGTGTGTCCTTTTGTCAATGATTTCTCATTTGCGGCTCTTGAACTGCACCTTGTATCCACGATCACAAAACTGAGAAACAGAGAGTAGATTATATTTCAAACCTTCAACATATGAGACATCTTGTATCTCAACGTCTCCATTCCGGATGTAACCAAATCCTTTAGTGACAGCAGTGGAACTATCACCAAATATCACTTTTGGTCCTTCTTGCTCATGGTAACTTGATAAGAGAGCCTTGGTACCAGTCATGTGGTGCGAACAACCACTGTCTATGTACCAGGTTTCTCCTACTGAGCCACCCTTCTTATACAAGTCAAGTCGACCCTGCAATGAAGATATTCAATAATTTAGGTACCCATTTGTTTATTGTGGTCCTTGGGGGTTAGTTGTGTTCAGAGGAATCCAAATATACATTGGAGTCTTGAACAAGTTCTATCTCTTAAGCTTTCGCCCATGTTTGTTGCAAAATAAGACCTTGTTGTCCTAAACTGGCCTATCAGTCGAGTTCGGGTCTACTCTTTGGAGATAGCCTTTCGACTTAATCTCTACTTGAGCAGGCACTGGTCTATGATAGTCAGAATAGGGCTTGTAAGCATTAGGTCCATACGGTTTATAGACGCGTTTGGGTCTTTCCTTTTTTTTTTTTTTTTTGACAGGGAAACTTAAATTTCATTAATTGAAAGAAGGCAAAGGCCTTACATCATTTTGAATCAGAGAATTACAGCAGCTTGGTATTTCCTCAACCCACAAAATTTCAGATTCTACAACATGGCAAAAGTGTGCAAGGTGGTGAGCCACTGTGTTTGCTTTCCTCTTTACAGCTTCAATAACAACTTCACCAATCCCTTCAACCAAAAATTGGATGTCCTCAACTATAAGCATAGCATATGGTTCAGTTTGCACTTCATTGTTCAGGGCTTTTGCAAGGATCTCAGAATCAGTCTCAAGGGAGAAGTTATTAAAGCCACAGTCAATTGCTTTTCGGAGGGCGAAACGAGCCGCCAGAGCCTCTAAGTTTGTACTGCTACCCGATGCCCAACTTCTTCGAGATCCGGCCATCATGACCTCGCCAATATGGTTTCTGATAACAAACCCGAAGCCTGCTTGACCCTCACCAAAATCTGCCGCGTCGACATTGATTTTGTAGCGTCCATGGGGTGGAGCTTTCCATACGGCCCTCTGCTTTGGTCGATTCAGGTTGGGGTGGTCGGTACTCGCTGCTTTTCTAAGGTCTTGGAATAGGCGGAGTGCTTTCTGGACCACTTCACTAGGCTTACAGTGGGACTTCTCAAAAATCAAGGAGTTTCTAGCTTTCCAAATATTCCAAAGGAGCAGGGCAAAAAGGGCTCTACCTTCGTTTGGCAGGTGATCCATGAAGTGATTACAGATTGCTCGGAAGGATGCTTGGTGATCATAGTGAGTCACTCGAATTGGGCTTTGCCCCCATGTGTGGATAGCGGGAGGGCAACGAAAGAAGATATGGGCTGGATTTTCACTCTCGACACCACAGACGGGGCAAATTGAGTCTGCACAAATATGTCGGATTTTGAGGCTTTCTCTTGTTGGGAGCGCGTTTGTACACGCTCGCCACATGAAGTGGCGAATTGACGGCGGGACTTGAAGGAGCCAGATTCTCTTCCACAGATTGTTTGGTGTACTCGACGATGGGATCTCATTTCCACAAGTTGAGAGCCTGTTGACTGCTAAATAATATGCCGACTTCACCGAGAATTTACCATCTTTTGTTCCGGTCCAGAATAAACGATCTGGGGGAAGACGATCGCTTATCGGGGTCCGGAGTATCTCTCGTAAATCAGAATCGCAGAAGCACTGCTTCAATCTTTCTTCATTCCAGGCTCTAAGGTCGTGGTCAATGAAATCTGAGACGTGCTGGAAAAGTGGGTTTCGTTGCTCCAGGGGCAGTGGTTTTTTAGGCAGATTTACCCCTACCCACCTATCACGAAAACAACAGATACTTGCACCATTACCCACTCTCCAAGCAAGTCCTTCATTAACAAGCTCACGAGATTTTAGAAGGCTCCTCCACAAGTGACTCGGTTGGTAGCCGATTTGTGCTTCCTCAATATCGGATCGTGGGAAATATCGTGCTTTGAGAATGTTGTAGATCAGCGAGTTACGATTTTGTAGAAGTCTCCAATATTGCTTGGCCACCATAGCCAAATTGAAGAAATGCATCTCCCGAAATCCGATACCTCCGTTCTCCTTAGATCGAGAGATTTTGGCCCAACTAGCCCAATGGATTTTGCGATCGTCCCCCCTAGCACCCCAAAAAAATTGAGTAATTGCTCTCTCAATATCATGACAAAGGGATTTCGGGAAGATAAAACAACTCATAGCGTATGTTGGGATGGCTTGGATCACACTTTTTAGGAGAACTTCACGTCCCGCCTTTGATAGGGTCTTCTCCTTCCAATTCTTTAGCCTGGATATTACACGTTAAAAAACTCCTTGAAAAACCTGCCTCTTTGAGCGCCCAATCAGAGTGGGGAGCCCAAGATATCGTGAGAAGTGGCTCACGGTCTTTGCTCCCAGCTGGCTGCCCATGGTATCCCGGTCTTCACTGGACACATTTCCGCTAGCAAACATTTCAGATTTATCCATGTTTATACGCTGTCCGGACGCTGCCTCATAATCTGCAATAATGCTCTTCACTCAGTTGAGCTCGGGGTAAGTTGATCGGAAGAAAAGGACGCTATCATCGGCAAAAAATAGATGTGAGATCGGGGGCGCTTGTCGGGCCACTCTTATCCCCGTGATCTCTCCTCTATTCTCCGCTTGCTTTATAAGATTTGAAAAAGCCTCTGCACACAAAAGAAAAAGGTAAGGGGAGATAGGGTCTCCTTGACGGAGACCCCTTTGGGGGGTAAAAGTTTCAGTTTTTCTACCATTCACAAGGATAGAGTAAGACACAGACGTAACACATTTCATGATTAGATCAACCCAACTTTGACAAAATCCCAATTTTAGGCACATGCTCCGTAAGAAATTCCACTCAACTCTATCATAGGCTTTGCTCATATCCAATTTCAAAGCAAGAAATCCATGTTTTCCTCTATTCTTTTTTCTCATGTAGTGGAAGGTTTCAAAGGCAATCATGGCATTATCGGTAATGAGCCTATTTGGAAGGAAGGCACTTTGGTTTGGTGAGATGATGTGCTCAAGTGTTTTCTTCAGGCGGTTTGCTATGGCTTTGGTAATGACCCTAAAGATGACATTACAGAGGCTAATGGGTCTGAAGTCCTTTGGGGATGTGGGTGTTTTTACTTTGGGGATAACCACGATGAAAGTGTGATTTAGGGGAGTAGGATCATCTCCTGAGTTAAGGATGGCAAGACAAGTATTTGTGAAAGAGGACTCAACAATAGACCAATAACTTTGAAAAAAGAGAGGAGGCATACCGTCGGGCCCCGGGGCCTTGGTAGGGTGCATGTGCTTGAGGGCCTTCTTTATTTCGTCTGCTGTGTATGGCCTTGTCAGGATCTCATTCATGTCCCCTGTAACTCTAGACTCGACTGACTCTAAGACTCGATGAGTATCACATAGGCCATCTGATTTGAAAAAATCAATGAAATAATCCCGCAGAACTTTTCCCACAGCCTTGTCTCCCATTGCCCATTCACCATCACTCTTCTTGATTCGTTTGATTGAGTTTCGTTCTCTTCTGTGATCCGCCTTCTTGTGGAAAAAAGAGGTGTTTCGGTCTCCGTCCCGAATCCAAAAGGCCTTTGCTCTCTGAAACCAGAAGGTTTCTTCTAATTTCAGTAGACTTTCCATTGTTGCTTCCAACTCCTTTGACTCATTAATGACCCCTTCAGTTTGAGGGCTGGCTTGGAGATCAGCTAGGCGTTTCTTGACTTCATTGATTTTCTTTCCGATGTTGCCGAAAGTGGATTGCCCCCACATGCTAAGTTTGGTTCCACAACTTTCCACGCGATCAATAAAATTGTTGTGCCACTGATTACTACCCCGCCCTTGTCGAATCACCTCTTCGCATTGCTCATGCTCCATCCATATTTTCTCAAAACGGAAAATTTTTTCCCGTTTCTGGTCCTCAGCACTGTTGTTGTATTCGGCCTCTTCCTTAAAGTCAAGCATAATGGGGGCGTGATCAGAGCGAAGGCGGGTTTTGTGAGTGACTGTGTGCATCGGAAAATGTATCCTCCAAGTTGTTGTGGCAAAAGCTCTATCCAGTCGGACTTGGATGTTGCTCTCCCCACTCCTACCATTAGTCCATGTGTATTTATATCCTCTGAAACCCAAATCTTGAAGGCCCAAATCTGAAACAGTTGATCGAAAATCCTCCATGGGTGTTGTTCTCCTGATCTGCCCCCCAATCTTCTCGGTAGACCAGAGCACTTCGTTGAAATCCCCCAAGCACAACCAAGGGGCGTCCACACCTGGTTGAAGGCGACGAAGGAGACTCCACGTTTTATGTTTGTTTACGCCTTCTGGCCATCCGTACAGGCCTGTTAGAGTCCAAGGCCTTTTATTTTCACCTTCAATTTCGACTGATATGTGGTTGTGGGAGAAGCTCTTCAAAGATAGAGATAGGTCATCTTTCCATAGTAAACAGAGCCCGCCACTTCGTGAATTTCCATTGCCCCTACAATCAACTGGGAGGCATCCTTGAAAGTGAAGAGTTCTCATATTCAGCGATTGCATTTGAGTACATAGCATTTTGGTTTCCATGAGAAAAACTATACTCGGATTTTCCTCATGTAGGAGCTTTCGTAAAACTCGAACTGTCGCTTGGTTCCCAAGCCCGCGGCAGTTCCAACTTAAGAGGATCATTGTGATCGGCGGGGCTGCGAAGCAGCCGCCGCCGTTGGTTCAGGGATGCCCTCAATCTTTCCTCTCTTTGCGACTGCCAGTCGTTCTGCTTCATCATGTTCCTTCCTCTTTCTTATTGGTGTATCCTGTACACTCGGGGGTGGGGTTATAGGGTAGTGGTTAGTGGTGGGTGTATGATGGGTGTGTTTTGCTTTTGGTTTGTATGTGGTCGGGTAAGATTTGTTTGAGCGGTGGGGTATGGTTTTCAGCTGAGGTGTAGGTTTTGTTGAGGTTGGCACTCTTGCAGTTTGGCTTTGGTCGGTGGTGCTCCACTTTGAGATTTGGGTAGGTTGTGTGTGTATAGGCATGGTATTCGGGTAAGTGGTTGTGATGGGGTGTTGGGTCTTGTGATTCATGGTGCACATTTTGAGAAGCTTGTTTGTGGGTATTAAATTATGGTGGGACAGGTGGCTTGAGGGGGGAGTAGGTTGGATATTAATGGTTGGTGGTGAAGTAAAGGTTGTCGGTTGGGGGTTGGGGTGGGGTAGGTATGGTGAAGGTAAAGGTGGAGATATCACATGGGGAGCACTATTCATAAAGTGATTAGATTCCTCTTCCTTAAAGCATTGTACATTGTCTTCATCCTCATTCCTTCCCAACTCTTGTGCTTTCTTTGTTTCTGCCTTCTTTCCCTTGACTTCGACCCTTTTCAGCTCCTGTGTAAGGTTTGATATGCCCTCCTCTTCCATTTCATCAAGTGTGGTGTTCTGTTCATTTTCTTCCTTTTCAAGATCAGGGTTCTCTTCTAATATTTTCCTTTTGAAATCCTCAAAGAGTTGTCTTCTGACAGACCATTTCTCCGTCTCTTTCTTGGTGGTTTCCGTTGACACCG
The DNA here is from genome assembly GCA_963675135.1 of Galeopsis tetrahit. Classification (NCBI taxonomy): domain Eukaryota; kingdom Viridiplantae; phylum Streptophyta; class Magnoliopsida; order Lamiales; family Lamiaceae; genus Galeopsis; species Galeopsis tetrahit. Next base: position 14,421,637 of record OY776131.1, read on the forward strand.
AGGCCATCTTGAAGGGTGAAGCTCTCATCCATTCTCCATAGGGGAGCCTCGTGTCAGGCAAAGCTCGAATATGTTCAGATCCGTCGGCGAGGTCGCATTCATTTTTCATATGGCCCATTGTTCCACAGATATAGCAAAAAGACGGCAGTCGCTCAAATTTGAAAGGAATCCACACAGGTACATCTTGCTCTTGCTCTTGCTCTTGATCTTGCTCTTGCTCTTGATCTTGCTCTTGCTCTATTATTATACCTTTTTTTAAGGGTTTTGAGACATCCATCTGCACTTTCACACGAACACTTCGTCTAAAGCCTTCCAGAGAGTTGAGATCTATTTCAGTCACCGGCCCGCATTTCTCAGCAATCTGGCGGACGCAGCTCCCTGTCCTAACCTCCATTGGTAGGTCATATAGTCTTACCCATATGCCCACCGAATCAAATTTCACCGTAGACGGCTGTTCTCCTCTCTTAAGCTCCTTCAGTATTACAAGGTTCTTCTCAAAGTGCCATGGCTCTCTAGAAAGGATTTCTTTCATGTCGTTCTCAGATTTGAATTGAAAGGAGAATAAGTTTTTACCTATCTCCATGGCTGTAAATCCCTTTGAGGGCTTCATGGCTTTTTTCATTGCTTCTAAGAAATCGAAAACATTGAACGGTTTACTCGTGAGGACTTTCCCCATTAAACATAATGAGGAAACCAGCTTAGTTGTTGCCACCTGGGTTTTAAAACGCAGAATTTCGTCTTCCTCTAAGAGAGGCTCCTTACCCTTGCTTGTTGATGCCATATCGTGATACTCACAAAGCCTAGAGGACAGACTCGAGACAGGGGAAAACAGGGGAAAAGAGAGATCTAGATCTAGGACTCAAGACACACCAAAAGAAAAAGGACGACCACACTAACGACACACACTAACCAAGACACCAGTGGGGACCTACTGGGACCGACCGAACAGGGAGACGACATATTTGGAAGGTTTGGTGGGGGGTAGTTGAGATATGGGGAAGAGGGGTTTTTTGGGGGGTGGGGAGCAGGAAAGATTTTGGCATAGTGACAGGGGTTACCCAGCTGAAAAACAAAAGAACACCTAAGGGGAGGTGACACACAGTGGACTAAAACCACCGACACTGCTGTTTGGAAACAGCCGACGGCCGACGGGACTCGAAACTAGCGAGAAGAAAACCCTAAGCACAGAGGGACATTATAATTTTTGGGTCTTTCCTCACTAATGATATCATATGATAAAGGTGGAGGATATTGGACAGCTTGTGTACGATATTTTGGAGCTATCTGTCTAGGTCTAGACGAGTAGAGCTGAGATTGCCTTATGAAAGGAGGTCTAGGCTCTTGTCTTCTAGTCTGTACCTGTCTAGTACTCGTCTCCTCAGGATACCAGTCCTCGTATCTGACCTGGTTGGGTCGTCCACGATTAGTGGTCCTTTGAAGATTAGTTCTAGGTTGAACAGGCTTGCTGTTACCATTCTTTTTACCTCCCTTGGTAATCGGAATGTTAACTCGAGCTTGTTTAGGTACAGTACCTTGAGATGGAGTACCAATATCGTATATCATATGTCCTTTTCCTTTATCATTTGGCAAAAGTCTTGCGTTAGTAGTAGTAGGGTTCTTAATGACTCGAGTAGATGAGCTAGATGACTCAGCACCTATACCTGTCTTGTCACCTGGGTCTCTATACCTATCTGACAGTTCAAGGTTAATCTTTGAAGAGTTAACCAGGTCAGTAAGTTTGAGATCTAATGTGACAACCTCGGTCTCTAAGAACTTTTTACGTTCTTCAAGTCTATTGCACTTGCTCTTTAAAACATTGAATTCAGTTCTCTCAGTTGCATGTGTCTTAAGTAGGTCTTGATATAACCTGTCTGTCAATGCACACTTTTCTTTGAGTTGTCTTAACTCTTCAGTCAAGCGTTCATTTAGGACTGTTATATTAGGATCTACCTTAGACTGAGCTTCCTTAAGATCAATGATTTCTTGTTTTAATGCAATGTTTTCATCACTGACTTCGATGAATGCTTGGTTAGCAAGTAGAAGGTCGTCTTCAACAGCACTAGTCGAGTGCTGAAGACTGCTTCCTACTTCACTACTAGCAGTATCACTTTCATCAGTTTCTGAATCATCAAAAGATTGAAAAGATGTAGCAGATGATACCTCTTGGTCGATTTTAGCCATGCAACATAGGCCATCATCTACTATGAATGCTTCGTCGTGATCTCGATCAGTTGAGTGACTAGATAAGGACGATGGAAACTCGTCTGAATCCGAATCAGAGTCATCATTGGCCATCATTGCCTTCTTGCCACGGTTGTATCTTCTTTCCCTTCGAGCTTTACGTTCTTCTCGATCGTCAGTGCTCAGGTCTGGACATTCATATATGTAATGACCTGGCTGTTCACAATTATAGCACAAGAGATCATTAGTAGCCTTTTTAACAGGAGATTTGTCCTTACGCTTATCACGTCTATCGGAACGTTGAATCTTCCTATCGTCAGACTCTCTATCTCGTCTATTACCTTTCGAGACTTCGTCTCTCCTTTCGGATGAGTTTCGGTCTCGTCTGGTCTCAGACGAGTTCTTAGAAGTAGACACTCTATGATCCCTATAGAACTTTTTGTATCTTCCAAAACGTTTATTCAGCCTATCAAACTTTCTAACCATGAGGCTCACCTGATCCTTCAGACTAAGATCAGTATCTAACTCGTCTTTTACAGAGGCAGACTTAGTCTTAGACTTAGACCTATCTACCTTAGAAGAGCTAGACTTAAAGGCAACGTTCTTAGATACAGCATGTTCTCTATCACTACTGGCTAGTGGTTCATCTTTGTGTAAATCAAACTCATGAGCCTTCAGAGTTTGAAACATGGTCTCTACACTCCAAGCATCTATGTTTTGGGTATTCTTAACTAGCATCTTTACCATTTTCCATCGAGGATCTAAGCTCTTAAGAATCCTAAGATTGATTTCACGAGGAGTATAAGTTTTACCAAGAACTTCAAGGTCATTCATGATTTTAGTAAAACGAGTATCCAGCTGGTCGATAGTTTCGCCAGCTTTCATCCGAAATGATTCAAATCTTTGGACAGCAGTGGATAATTTGCTCTCTTTGATCAGGGATGTTCCTTCACAAATGATAGCTAATCTGTCCCACATCTCTTTGGCAGTTTTACATTTTAACACTTTTCCTAGATACTCGTTAGGAAGAGTGTGTAAGATGTAATTCTTCGCCAAACTATCCAAATTATTTTGACGCATTTCTTCTGAGGTTAGATCAGACCTTGGTTTCTTGACGAGGGTGCCAATTGGTTTGTCTTTGTCAAGATTTGCAGTATTTGGGACCATTGTCACGATCGGGCCCTCGGTCACAACAGAGATCATTAGATTATGCGTGGAGCTGAAAATCGCTTCCATTCGCAGCTTCCAGTAGTCGTAATCCTGAACCTGGAACTTGGGCAACTTATTAGCGCTTATTTCAAGAGACATGTTTAAGCAAGTAGATTAGTGCTAATCAGTTATTAGATCAAGAAGCAGATATGTTCAAGAACAGGGAACAAGAAACAGATATAACCCGAATGTAGATCAAGACCACGTAAGCAAGTACAATCACGGACCAAGACTTCACCCTTAGTCTTAAGTCGGTTATCAAGAAACAGTAGTTCAAAAACCACTGCTCTGATACCACTTGTAGGTCCCGAAAGTTGAGTTAATATCGAGGGAAGCTAAAGAAAATGTCTAGAGGGGGGGGGTGAATAGACTTTTCTAAAATCTTTCGATATATCAGAATACAATGTGCGGAATACGAAATTAACAATGAGCCCAATACAAGTTTATACTCAACTTATTAAATTCAAGAACTCTGTTCTATACTCAACTTGTCTTGTTCAGTTATGTGTGTAAACAATTAAGCAATTAAACAAAACAGTAAAGTAAACAACACAAACAATTTATAGTGGTTCGACAACTTGTCTACATCCACTCTCACAACCCAGTTGTGATGTTTCCACTAAACTCTTCCAATCGAGTACAAAGTGAGTTCTTGTTCTTTAGAGTCTCAAGAAAAAGACTTAGATCTTCTAAGACTATACCACCAGATATATCTACGATCTTACTAGAAATTTAACAAGTATCTAGCAACTTGATAAAACCAAATATAAAAATGAAAAACTTATTCAGTAGCAGTCTTCTGATTCTTCACTTGTCTTCTGACTTGCTTTCTGAACTTCAGTAAACTCTGTGAGTAATCTTCAGTATATCTTTAGTATGTATCAGTATCAGTAGTCTCAGTAGTCTTGAATCAATGAACACCTTGAGGTATTTATAGACTTCTGAAATCAAGAACTTAGTTAGTTGTAACTAATTCTTCTTGAAAACTAACTTTTAAACTGAATCTTCTTATCCATCCACGCGTTTCTTGTTAAGTAGTTATTCCATAACTAACTTCTTCATCCTTATCTTTATACGCGCTTCACTTAGACTTCACTTCAAGTTTACTTGTCTTGTGTAGTCTGATAGATGCACTTGACTTGTCTTGTAGTCCACCTGTCTTGTGTAGTAGACTTCATCCTTCTTCTCTAGTCTTCATGTGCAATCTTCAATAGAAAACTATTCTAACCTACCAAGACTATTACATTACTTTAAGCTTATAGCTTAGTCAACTTATAATCTATACAATCAACCTATCTATTACAAACAAAAATCATGAGCTCTATACAACGATTATTCATAGCTCAACAACAATCTAACATATACAAATAGCAAATATGAAGTACTTATAACTCGTACTTATCTTTTAATATGAAAACAATACTTATCTTTCCATGTGAACTCTACAGATTTGTTCAAGATGACTTCAACTCAACTAGACTAGATTAGTCAACACTTAGAAAATATTCAAACTACTTTTGGCTTATCAAAACTTCACCTTTCATCAACATGTAGGACTTGTTCTAGGATTCATATCCCAACACTTATGTCAACAATTAATCTAAGATCATAGAAGGTTGATCTTAAATCAGGATATTTTGCAAGTTGGGGGTAAAGTTGGACTAGGAAAAATTTGTATTCATCTCTCAAAGACATTTCATAAGTGTATTCAGGGGCTGTGTCTAACTTGGATGAGGGTTGGGGTTCATCGAAAAGAATGGGTATGGGGGTATCAGACTTGTAGGAAATTTTAAGAATGGTTGGATCATTCAAGTGAGGGGTAGTTTCAATAGCTGATGGTACTGGATCATTCAAATCTAGGTTTCCAGGTGATACTCTTTCTTCCTCATCATCACCTTCATCATCATCATCTGAACCTTCATATTCAGCTTGTTCATCAATATCCATTTCTTCTTCAGAAGTATCAACATACTCCTCTTCAGTTTCCTCTCCACTTGAACTAAGGCTTGACATGACCCTCTTTTTCTTGGTCTTTAAGGCTGTCTCAACCTCCTTTCCTTTACCTTTCTTCTTGGCTTTTTCAAGAATGCTGATCACCATTTGTTTTGCTTCTTCACTCTTTTGCTTGGCAGACTTAACTTGCTTCCTTGTTGAGGCTTTTGGTGACTTGATCTCCAGCCCCAATCTTTTCTGAGTTCTCACTGATAATTGTCTAAACAATATCTTGGTGGTATTGAACTTAACTCCATCTTCAACAATGTCCTCAGGTCCTTTCTCATATAAGAAAGCAGCAACTTTTGTATAGAAGGCTAGTGTCTTCTTGATAGCCACCTTCCTTACATCCACAATTTTAAACTTTGATTTCTCTTCTACAAGTTTCTTCAGAAAATAACATTTCCAGTTCATTGGCTTCTTTCCTCCATCAATGACTGCTTTCATCAATCTCACCTTGGATCTGCTGATCTGATCATAGCTGCCTGTGGTGCACATCACAGTCTTTGCAACCACATCTAGCAATAATTGATAGTCCTCTTTCAGAACTCTCTTGTGTAGACCAGATTTGAGAGGTACTGGATCATCCATCCATTGGTTGGCAACTTCTTGTTCATTATGCCTCATATACTCTTCAGGATCCTCTCTAGTAGCATTCAAACCAAAGAAATCATCAAAGTCTTCTTCAGTAAACTCAAACTTTCCAGCATTCCTTTTGGTTGTATCTGGTTCATGAGTCATAATGTAACCAAATCTTGAGCTTTTCTGAGTAAATGTGCCTAAGAACTGAGTGGTTGAAAGTTCCAGGCATGTTTTGGGGATGGCCTCGAGCCATTTCCTCAATCCAGCTTGCTCCAAAACCAAGTAACTATCCTTCTTGTGTGTTTATTTGCCAGATTATCAAAACACACTGTTTGCTCAAAGTGGAGCATGGTTGCTTCACTCAGATAGTTCCAGTTGATGTCCAAATCAGGGGAGTTGAAGTCAACTAAAAATATAGCCAATATACAGTATTAGTATGGTCTAATATCAAAATCATTCCATATAACTACTGAATCATATGATTATGCTATCTTTAAACAATATCTTGCATTTATGTCTAAGATTTACTATGGATATATTTACAGAACATGTTCATAACACCATAATACCATATCCAACAATGTTTTAAGCTTGTAATTATAATCTCTAGACACAATATATGTATGATTCTAAGATATTAACACGATTTTAAGCATAACAACATGTATCTAACATTATATCATCTAATAAATGATTAATCCGTAAATATAGCATCTTAAGAATTTAAACAGAGTCATTAGAGCTAAAAACAGAGCATGTTGTGTTTCTTGAAAGCTTTACATATATGCATGTTCTTCAACAAATAATTATGAGGAATACTAACCCATTTTCAAAGACATTTTTGTTAAAGTAATAGAGCTTTGAGCAAAACTTGTAGATGAGCTTGAGGATTCTTGAGAGATTCAGCTTAGGGCTTTTTCAGAAATTTTTGAAAACGTAAATTGTGAAAAAAATTCTAAGTTATGCTTTTATATCTCCTCAACTGTACAATTTGAAAAGTATTAGGTCACGGCTGAGATTGAATTGATAAAATTTAATGGTTTAGATCAATTCTGTTACACCAAAGGACGCAAATGTCGTGTCCTGCGCACAGTGAGTTGGTTTTTCAGAAGATCGTGCAATTGATCGTCTTTTGGAAAAGATCTCTTGTTTGTCGATTATGAGCATTAAATGCGTACTATATATAATTATGAACATAGTTTAACTTTTATGAAAAAAAAAACTTATCTACAATCAAGTGACAACTTGACTGAATAACCCTTGACAACTTCTATTGAAGTTTCTCATGTACTTTGTCATCCTCTACGTTGTCCTTCGTAGTTTTCCTTAGAATGTTGACTTCAGGTAAGTTGTCTTTATCTTGATTGGCTTCAGATATGTTGGATATCTTGAGGCTGTCCAAGTCAGGATAATGTACATCAGTAAATACATATTCTTTTCTTTCACCATCTCTTAGCCTTGTCACCCTTGTGTTGATTTCACCATGGGATTTGTCTTCTTTGTTTGAGATTCTGTGCTTGAAAGAAAAATCATCAAAGATAACATGAGGTGTTTCTTCAACAATAAGAGTTCTACAATTATAAACTCTGAAAGCTTTTCTAGATGAAGAATATCCTAGAAAGATTCCTTCATCTGCTTTGCTATCAAATATTTTTAATTGTTGCTTCCCATTATTGTGAATGAAACATGTACATCCAAAAATATGAAAGTAAGAAATTCTTGGTTTTCTCCCTTTGAAGAGTTCATAAGGAGTTTTTCCTTGTTCCTTTGTTAACATGGATCTGTTTTGGGTGTGACAAGCAGTATTGATTGCTTCTGCCCAAAACCTCCTTGGAATCTTTGCTTCTGCTATCATAGTTCTTCCAGCTTCCTTGAGTGTTCTAACTCTCCTTTCTGCTACACCATTTTGTTGAGGTGTTCTAGTTGATGAAGTCTCATGAGTGATTCCATTTGCTTGACAGTATTCATTTATGTAAGAGTTGATGAATTATGTTCCTTTGTGTGATCTGATCTTCACAATGCTCAAGCCTTTCTCATTTGGAATTTTCTTCATAATTTCTGGCAGCTTCTGTTGAGTCTCCTTCTTCTTTAACATGAATATTACCCAAGTGTATCTTGAGAAGTCATCCACTACTATTAGTGTATACTTCTTTCCACCGTTGCGCTTAACCCTCGCCGCCTCCACCGCTCCTCAATGTCATCATCCATCAGTGCGATTCAGTGGCGTTCTTTAGATGATCCAGCTGCCAATGCCTCCAATTTAGTAATTTTCTTTAAAAAAAAATATATGATTTCGAATTTCTTTATTTATGCTTCTACGCGATTTTGTCCCAAAAATCCTTGTATCAAGGAGAAGAAACTCAAATCCAGCACCAACGCCTCCTATTTTATAAAAACTCTTTAAAAAATTTGGACTTCGAGTTGCTTTGTTTATACTTCTATGCAATTTTGTTGTTTATGGTGCCATTACACCAGGTTGGTTGCCTGTTAGGAAAAGATGGTGCAATCGTCTTAAATTTGCTTCATTTTTGCTGTGATAAATGTAGAAGAAAATGATCAAGAGCAGTTGCCTCATCTTATATTTATATTTGAATATTTCAATACATATTGATTATCTACAACATAACAAGCTCCTAAACCAAAATTGAAGCCACTGCATTGGGATAAAGTAAGGGCGAGCTCTGATCGGGAAATGGTTTGGGATCAGCTAAAATGCAGCTCTTTCAAGTATAATCTTTACTTCTTATGAAGCATATGCATCCCTTTCTTGGCATTTTACTTATCGTGTGATTTTTAGGCTATTGCATGAGCGTAAAGAGGTCTAATCTTTAAATTCCAAGTTGAACATGCTCATGGACCAAGGACGAATGTTGGCCAGATTACAAAACAATATGAGAAGTATTTTCCTTCTGAAACTTGTGCTTATGTTTCCAAGTTGGTACGTCTTGTAAGAAAATATATGGTTGCTGCTAGAATGAAAGCAAGAGCAGACAGGTTGGCCATCGTACCTTATTCTCCATTAAATTTGAAAGCACTTGTTGGAAGTGTTGTTCCAAAAGATGAAATCATGAGTGAAGATACCATGATTGAAGTTGTTGTTGCTGACGAAGAGCAAGTCAAGTTAATTGAAGATGTAGCTCAACCTATTCAGAAAATTTCAATAGTTGACCTGAAAGAGGATATTGAAAAGGTATTGAACTCTTTCCTTGATAACTATTTAAATTCTGGAGTAAGACAAGTATTGTTAGAGTAGAACATTCAACTTGTAGAAAGTTCAAAAGTTGTACTTATCATTGAGGAAGTCAACCAGATGGATGCTGGTTTCAAACAAGACATGTTTAACAAGATGGAATCTTTCTTAGAATATCATCTGACGTACGCTGAAATGAGTTTAGTGGACTTTGCAAAGAAGTTAGCTGATGAATCAAGGAAGTTTGAGACATTCTACGAGACAAAAATTGAGATAGCAGACGAGCAAAGAAGAGAAGTTTATGCCCAGTTGCAAGAAGCGAGAGCTCAATTGAAGGTAATGAAGGAGAATAATGTGATGCTAAAGCACTTGGCTACACATTACATGAATGAATTCTCTTTATCTTCAAAGAAGTTGGAATATACTATTGACATGCTCGAGAAGCTTTCTGTTGAAGAGAGTCATCAAAAATTAATTGGGAAGGCTGCTAGTCTGATGAAGCAGGCTATGCAAGACGAAATGACAAGGTTTACTTCAACTTATATCTTTAAGGCATCTGATGAAGCCAAAAAGGGGGAAGATAAGGAAGGAGGTCCAAATGAGCAGATAACTCAGAGAAGAAGAAGGCTTGTAAAAGTTCATGTTCAAGTAGAACCAAATGAAGAAGAAAAAAAGAGACAACTGAAAGGAAAAGCCAAAGTATCAGAAGAGGGTCAAATCAGACAAGGCAAGAGGAAGCTTGAGATTTGTGAACCGACAGGCGAGCTGAAAGAAACAAAAGGACAAATGCTTGAGAGGATAGATGAAGAAGAGATCCGAAAGAAGCAAAAATTTGATGATGAGAAGAAAGCAAGAAAGAAGATGCTTGCAACACACATTAAGAAGTTGATTGCAAACAAGAAAAGTCAAGATGAAACAATTATGGAAGATGTGTTCATTGATCCATAACACACATCTTAATCATCCAGGTGGTTTAGCCTTTTGTGCCATAGCCAACTGATATCTTTAGAACCTTTTGCAATCAAGCAGATACCTTCAAGGGACTTGTTCCAATCTGCAAGATACACATTACCTTTCCTTGACCCAGTTAGTAGTAACTGTTGATTTGATTTGTTCTTAATGTAGCATAAGTTACTTGAATACTCAACATTAAAACCTTTGTAAAAAAATTGGCTTCTTGAAAATAGATTGTGTTTCTGACCATAGACGTATGAAACATTTGAAATACTTACAGTACCAATTTTGAGAGTTCCAAAACCTTTGGTTTAGCCTTGTGAATTGTCACCAAAAGTTACTTGTGGTCCATCTTGTTTAACAAAATCAGTGAGAAGCTCTTTGTTTCCAAGATCACATGCCTTGAACATCCACTATCCAAGTACCATGTAAGTTCTTTAGAGTTTCTTTTCTTTGTTAATGAATCCACTAAAACCCGTTACAAATCAAAACTTAGGTACCCTTTGGAAGTTGGGTCCTAGAGGGTTAGATATACCTTTAGGAACCCAAACTTGCCTTATTTTCATTAATTGAAAGGGGCTAATCTGTTTTCCATAAATATCTAAATACAAAATCTTCCTGTTAAATGCCTTAGGTTGAGATTGAGTATTTGTGTGAATCTTAGATGATTTAGAAGAATTGTATTTGTTCTTGTGAACATTTCTGCTAAATCTATCTTTTGACTCGTGTGCTGCATGCTTAAATCTTTGTGGATAGGTATTCAGATTACTTGATATCTTTGGCATGTAAGGTTCAAGTTCTCTGTACTCATTGTACCTAGGCTGGAAATGTCTTTGATTATTCATTGTAGGCCTTCTCATAAAAGTTGGTCTTGTTTGAACAACTTGGGGCTTTCTTGCCTGAGTCTGAGAGTTTTTCAGGTGAGTTGTCCTCCATTGACCTTTATTCATCTGAATTGTCTCAGGCCACTGAATTCTAGTTTTAAGTTTTACAGCCTTTGACTTGATATTCAGGATAGTTGGTACAATGGGTGTTTTACCTTTTTCAATCATCTGTGGCAGCTTTGGTTCAGCAATTTCAGTCTAAGCCACAAATTTTACAAAAACTCTCTTATTAATACTTGTTGAAGTATTACTGAGGCATAGTGAAGATGCTTCATCTGGATTGTAACCAAATCCATATTTTTTAGTCATAGGCCTTTGCATTCCTTGTATTTCATCTATAGTATTAGATGACTTGTACAAGGCAGTCAATTTGTGTTTCAGACTCTCTTCACTTTTCTTAAGATATTCATGTTCCTTGAAAAGATGGTCAAACATAGTCATTAATGCTTGGTAGTCTGAGTCCTTACTTTTATGAAGCTTAGCTTGTTCTTCCAAACTTTTAAAGTTGTTCAGATGACTTTTCTTTTAGGGTATTCAGCTCCTAGGTCAACTTATTGCACAAGTCATTAGTTTTTAGATCATGCTCAACTTCAGATTAAGTGAGTCCTTCAATCTGAGCATTCAACGCTTTGTTTTCTTTTAAGGTTTGATCATGAATTTCTTTAAGTCTCATGAAATCTTCCATCAACTTAACAAAAGTAAGTCTCAGGTTGTCTTCATTCGACATAATTGTGTTGCTAGAATTGACAGAACTAAAATAAGATTGTACCTCATCATTGTCTTCAATTGCCATTAGACATTCTTCATCACTGCTGTCAGAGAACATCTCAGATGATGAAGATGGAAGTTGATCATCTTCAGCTTTCAAGGCTTTTCTGTTTCCATATTTCTTGTCCCTCTTGGCGTGTCTTTCCTTTCTTTCCTTGGAAGTCAGCTCTGGACAATCATTTTGGAAGTGTCCTGCTTTCTTGCAATTTTAGCATGCATCTTGATCTTCATCTTTCTTCTTTTCAGCATCTCTCTTCTGAGTTGATGAAGATGGTTCTTCTTTGGGGTTGTCTCTTCTGGATCTCCTTTCATCATTATTCTTCTCAGGTGAGTAGTATCTTCTTCTCCTGTCTTGGTAATATTTCTTGTATTTACCAAACCTGGAGTTTAGCTTTTCAAATCTTCTAGCCATCATTGCCAACTCATTGGAAATGTCAGGTTTGGAAGCTCATTTTCCACTTTTGCTAGACTTGCTAACTTTTTTGGAGTCAGGTTCATTGGATTTGGCCTTCATTGCAATTCCTTTGCTTTCAGGTTCCTCAGTGTTGTTCTTCCTTGCAATTCCTTTGCCTTCATATGCCTTGAGTTTTGTGAACACCTGCTGCATTAGCATAATTGACAGATCCTTTGTATTCTGCATCATGACAGCACACACATTCCATTTGGAGGTCAAGCTCCTAAGGATTTTCAAAGCCACTTCTCTCTTGGAATATTCCTTTCCAAGTGAGTTGATCTCATTCATGATGTCTGTGAACCTTCCATCCAGTTGATCAATGTTTTCATCAGACTTCATTGTAAATTGCTCATACTTTTGAACAACAACTTGAAGTTTGTTTTCTTTGATCTTATCAGATCCTTCACACAATAGGGCTAATGTGTCCCAAATGTCTTTAGCAGTTGTGAAGTGAAACACTCTACCCATTATTGCATCTGGAATGATTTGATATAGGGTGTTCTTTGCAATAAAGTTGAGATTCTGTTTCTTCCTCTCTTCAGGAGTGAGCTCATAATCATCTTTTGGAATTTCTTATGCTTCATCTGCTCTTTGGCCTTCAGTGACATCTGTGTTTGACTTCATGAATACAAATGGACCTTTAGTGATCATCCTTAGCATTTCATCGTGAACACAGACCAAATGAGCTCTCATCTTTATCTTCTAGAAGTCATAATTCTCAATAGAGAACATGGGTAGTTTCTGGTAAGATATCTTGTTGATGGGGTTGGTTCCCATAGTAGTTGGTGGTGGAATAACTACACCAGAAGTCTCAGAAAAAGATGTGTTAGACATAGTGTGAATATTAATCAATAATAAGAAATATCACAGAATGTGCACAAGTAGATCAGTTTAGGTAACCAAAGTTAGTCCTCAAAGCAGTGGTCTTTAAACCCCTGCTTTGATACCACTTTAAATGTTGTAGGATCAATAATAAGAAATATCACAGAAAGTTGATTTATACAAGGAGTGGGAATTGTAGGATCTTTTAGAACTCGTACAACAGCATAGTCAATTGGCACGAGTACATGAACCACAACTTTCCATATTTCATCCCTCTGAATGAAAAACACTTGATGTCATTCAATACTACCTGTTTTTAATGTAATTTTTGTGCATTTTTTTTTAAGGTTGTTTTTGGAAAAAAAAATAATGCGGCGTTTTTTTTAAAATATGTGGCGACAAATAAATTACTTGGCCACACCTCCCAATTTTTTTCGAGCGTGGGACTCAGACATTCACATTTCTGGTGAGTTGGTAAAAGAGGACGAAAATTGTATGCCCTAAAACGTATTTTTAAAAGTGAACGCGTAGATGATATTTTTTTTGAACCCAAAACATACAAGACAATATTTATTTTTTATCTTGCATATATACATGGAAATGACATTTCTCTGCATAATATTTTTTTATGTTGTTTTGGATTTTTTTAAGTGGAATTTTTATTTAAAACATGGTGGCACCAACTAAACAACATGGCCGGAGCTCCAAATTTTTTTCCAGCGTGCGACTCACACTATCACATTTTCGGTTAGTTGGTAAAAAATGTCATTTGTGTGTAAATTTTTTTTAGTAGCTAGCTGTTTTGAAAAGAAACCTAATCAAACAATTACTTCTCTTTTGTCTTTATACGGGAGAACGACATTTCATATTGAAAGAATTTGTTTTCGAGTATTGCACCCCTGGTTGAAAGATTGAGCCACATATGTTGCTGGTGAACACCTAAAGGATTTATTTTTTAATCACCCCAGACTTACCGAACGAAAAAAAAAAAAAGATTATCTCGCACATATGCAAATGTCATGTTTTTGTAATTTTTTCTAATGTTGTTTTTGGAAAAAATAATTATGTGACATTTGTTTTAAACACGTGGCACCAAATATGTAAGTTGGCCAAAGCGTAAAAGATTTTTTTTTGAATCCCCACAAGACACTTCTTTGCATAAATTTTTTGAAAGCGTAAAGGATTTTTTTTTATATTGCACAAATGGAAATGAAATTTCTTTGCATAATTATTTTTTATGTTGTTTCAGATCTTTTTTTTTTTTTTTTGAAGTTGTTTTTCTCTACCCACCTTACCTACTCTTTTTTCAATATAATATATTTTGCCTTTCAAAAAAAATGTTGTTAAATTATCTGTATAATGTTTGGATGCAAATGAAATATCTGTGTAATTATATATTTTGAATATTGATGAACTATTTGTATAATGCTTAAAAGCAATTGAAATTTCTATCTATTGCCAAAATTAAGAATTATTTTTAATATTACGATCAAATCGAAAGTGTCTCTCAAAATGGATGTAATGGTAAGGTCAAGAAAAATGAGTTGCATCTTTGAAATAAACAAAACAATGCGTTCAAATGTGAAAATTGAATTTGAGCCTTTTATGTTCAACGAAAAATACGCAAAGCATATAATCTTTAGTTCAAACGAGTAATTTTTTTTCATAGGTTTGGGGTAGAAAACATCCACGCGCACCTACTCTTTCTCATTCCATGATTGGTGCAGAAATGTCAAAAAGAACAATTTCAAAAGTTAACACCTAAAGGATTTATTTTCTAATCACCCAAAATTGACAAAACGAAAAAAAGAAAATTATCTTGCACAGATGCAAGTGTCATTTTTGGGTAATTTTTTTTTAATGTAGTGTTTGCAAAAAATAAATTATGTCATTTTTTTGAGAAAAAAATTATTTACGTCCCGTAACTTTTACCTTTTTTGAAAAACGTCCCAAAATAGTTCAAATTTTAATTTACGTCCCATAACTTTTTCAATTTCTTAATTTACGTCCAATTTTTACTGGAAATCCCAAAATTTATGTAAATGAGAAGTAAATTGAACAATTAAAGAAGTTATGGGACGTAAATTAAAATTTTAACTATTTTGGGACGTTATGCGAAAAAGATAAAAAAATTCAACAAATGTGTACAATTCACTATAAAAAAATTCATTTATTCATAAATTAACTTATTTTAATATAAAAAAATAATTCATTTATTCATAAATTAATTATTATAAAAATCAATTAACTTACCTAATTAGAAAAAAAATTATAATTACAATATAATTAGAAAAATAATTCCGTTTTAGGGCACAAATAAGTAACTTAGCTGAAGCTCCCAAATTAGCTGAAGCTCACACATTCACATATCTGGTGAGTAGGTAAAAAAGGACCAAAATAGTATGCCCTAAAACGTGTTTCCAAAAGTGAATGCGTAGAGGATTTTTTTTTTGAATCACCCAAAACATACAAGAAGGAATTTTTTATTTTTTCGTCTTGCATAGATGGAAATGACATTTCTGAATAATTTTTTTTAGACATATAGTAGTAAACTTTTGTCCTTGTAGTGGTAATACTTTAATTTGGCCTTGTATATAAATTTGACTTATATACTACATTGGAGATCAATCTCACACATGAGTCCGTCTCATATACACCTTCATCTAGAAGAAAATAAACTATGACAATTTACAATTGTGTCATTTAATTCTCACCCAACTTATTACACTAATAATTACAGTACGTTTGGAAAGTTCGCAAACGACACAACTCGAATAATTAAAAAGTGAAAGTGAAATTATTTTGTTGAAACCTTTTTATAAATATTTTTTAAAAACAAATTTTCAATTCTATTTATGAAAGTGCATCTGGTGACAACTATTGTCCAACTGGAAAGTTCACGAACGACGGCTCGAGTAATTAAAGAGTGTAAGAGAAATTATCCCGAAGGATCTGTTATTCAAAGCACATCCGATGACAACTATAATCTGATCCAAAATTTCTCAAACCATATCCCGAGTAATTAAAAAGTGAAAGTAAAGTTATCCCGAGGAAAGTTGCCTTTTTTACCTTACTTCATTCTCTGAGACGCTCCTCCAAGGGGACAACATACGTGTTGTGGAAGATGGAAATTGTAGGATCTTTTAGCACTCGTACAACAACATGGTCACTTGGTACGAATTCATGAACCACAACTTTCCATATTTCATCTCTCTGAATGAAAAACACTTGATGTCATTCAATAGTCAATACCACCTATTTTTAATGTAATATTTGTGCGATTTTTTTTAAGGTTGTTTTTGGAAGAAAAATAAAATTATGCGGCGTTTTTTTTTTTTTTTTTTTTTAAATATGTGGCACCAAATAAGTTACTTGGACATACCTCCCAATTTTTTCAATCGTGGTACTCAGACATTCACATTTCTGGTGAGTTGGTAAAAGAGGACCAATATTGTATGCCCTAAAATTAAACCTATTTTCAAAAGTGAACGCGTAGATGATTATTTTTTTTCGAATCACCCAAAACATACAGGACAATATTATTTTTTTTATCTAGCATGCATGGAAATGACATTTCTCTGCATAATATTTTTTTATGTGGATTTTTTATTTAAAACGTGGTGGCACCAACTAAACAACAAGGCCGGAGCTCCCAATTTTTTTCCAGCGTGCGATTCACACTATCACATTTCCGGTTAGTTGGTCAAAAATGACTAAATTTTGTGCGCCCTAAGACGTAGTTAAGCATTATACAAATAAGTCATCAACATTCAAAATATATAAATACACAAATATTTCATTTGAATCTAAACATTATACAAATAATTCATCAACATTTAAAATATTCTAGAAGACTAGAAATAAAACCAAGTAGTATATTTATGTCTGCATATTCAATCACAAAAGTCAATGGTATTAAAGAAATGAAAATTATGAAAAAATGAATAAATTAACTTTGAATGTGTGCTTTATAACGCCATATGAATACATAAAGACTCAAAATTAGGTGAGCAGACATTGAGATGGAAATTAACGAGATTAATAAATAAGGAAAACAAAAATAACTATTTAATATTTTGCACATGACAATCAATGCACGCATTTGAACCCGAATAAAGATTTGCACTAAAAGAAAAAAAGTTTTTAGCATCAAAACTTATTTATACCAAAGAGTTTTGGTATCAAAATTAATTAATAAAGTGGATAATGTGAAAGGGAAAGGTCGGAAAAAAAAATACATGTGTTTAATTTCTATCATTATTTATATCAACTTTTTCTTTATTTTAACTACATTTTTTTCCTATTTCCTCGAGCCTTGGTTCCTTTTTGTGATTTTTTACTCAAACCTACGAGAAACAATAGAGCATCACCCAAATTTTCAACAAATTTCTGGTATTACCAAAACATGCAAAATCGGCGTGAAAAGTCAAGTATACCCTCATGTTAAGTTGATTTTTTCCATTTCCTCTCAATAGTACACTGTGCATCTTCTCTCAATCAATTTGGTCGTAGACAGGTTCCCAAAATGCAAAAGGCTAATCTCCCTTTCCCTCACCTACTCTCTGAGCTTCAAGAATTCAAATTCAAATTCGATTTTCGTCTGTATGCTATTGTTCAAAATCAAATCCTCCTCCTCTTCATTTTCGCCTCTTTTAAGGTTTGTATCAAAACCCCCCATTTTTTTGTGTTTTTTCTTTGAATCGTCAATTTTATCATCGAATTCGTGAAATATGCTTCAATTTTATGTTTCATTCGAATATCCCCACTCAGGGTTCATTCTTTAGTTGTTTTTTCATCAATTTTCACTTCATTCCAGTCGTTCTTAGCAGTGTTTTCTTCAATTTTAGGATACGGTCAATTCTTCATCTACCTCAAAGTTGCTCTGTTTCCGTATTTTATCTACCGTAGAGGAT
Source organism: Galeopsis tetrahit (assembly GCA_963675135.1). Lineage (NCBI taxonomy): Eukaryota > Viridiplantae > Streptophyta > Magnoliopsida > Lamiales > Lamiaceae > Galeopsis > Galeopsis tetrahit. The sequence goes on from OY776131.1 coordinate 14,439,586, forward strand.
GGATTACTCCGTCATCATCGCTGTTGTCATTTAAAATCACTCCTCCTGTGAAGGCCTTCAACGAGAGGAGCAGTTGAAGCTAGAGTCGCCGTCGACAAAGGCAGAACCATAGATCAGCGTCGGAAGGGTTTCTATTAAACCATTTTTCCGATATGCTTGAGATTGTCGTACGGGTGGTCGATCTCAAGACCACTGGATTTTGCGGCTTCTGTGTTTTTCGATTTGGGTTCACGGCGACAGAGCTCATCCTTGTTACATCCCAGTTCTCTCTCTCTGCGACGACGCGCACGTCTAGGGTGGGGCCCACAAAGTTGTGTAAATCGAGTAAATTCCAGGAGCCCACAAAGTTGTTTCCCAGAAGATTGGAATTTGGGGGCGAATTCCTTTTCAGAAAGCCTCTTTCTTGGAATTTTTGTAGTTAAAACCAGAGAATTATGAAGGGTTTTAATTGAGATCGTGCGAGTACGAGTGACGAAGGTGTTCAAGCTTTTGAGCAGGAATCTTTGGTGCAAGAAGAGTCTCCGGCCTTTGGAGACAGTGGGATTGAAGATACTCTTAATAATTTGGTTTGTCAAATTTCTAAATCTTGATGATTCTATTCATGTTTGTGCTATATTGAAAAGGATGGGGTTTCTTAATTTATGATGTTTTTGTGTTCTTCTGCTCTATGTATTATAATTTGTTGTTTGTTTTCTGGTGATGGATGTAAGCACATGAACTGAAATTGAGTTAATGAAAAGAGAGTTGAATAAATGTAAAAGGATAATGGCTAAAAGTTCAAGTTCTTGATGATTATTGTTAATTTATCATGTTTGTGTTGTAGTAAGTTTAAGTTACTTGAATGAAGAACAAAGGGACAGTTGTATATGTCACAAGAATTATCATTAGTCATATCTTCTTCTGCAAAAGAAATGTGATATTGAAAATGTTTGGGCTTCTTAATTTGTGATGCTCTTGTGTTCTGCTGCTCGATTTATTATAAGTTTGTTGTTTCTTTTGATGGATGTAAGCACATGAACTGAAATTGGGTTAATTCTAGCATCTAATTAAAATAGTTTTGAGATTCTTGTATTGGATTTTAGATACTGTCTGATTTCTGTGATTTGGTGAAAGGGATTGTTCTATTTGAATAGTTTTTAAATTTTTGTTAATAAGTTAGAAATACTTATGCTGAATAACAATACTTTAATTTCCTCTAAGAGCTGTTTTATTTAGATTAATATTTAAATACAGGGCTGTGTTCTGATTTGAGTCTCAAGGTTTGCAAAATGAAGAATTCAGTGTTCATTCTGTGTGTTATTCAGAAGAGGATGATAATTTGAAATATTTTAATTTAGAGTAAAAATACATAAAAGCATTCCTGGTTTTAGAAAGGAATCTGAGTTCCACATTTTCAAGCATTCCAAATTTCCAAATTATTGATATTAGTGGAAACACAGATTTACACAACTATTCTATTTACAAAACTTTGGTGAATTTTTTTTTTACTGCTTGCTTTTATTGTCTTTTGACAGCATAATTTGGTGTGTAAAATTTTTTAGTGATCATATTTGGCTGCCCTTGGAGCTGATTGTGTTTTCTCAAGCTTTATTGATGTGAATGGACCTTCTTGATGTTATGTACTCTGTTTATTTGAATGTTATGTCTTAATTCTCGTTCAGCACCAAATCTACGAGGGAGGAAGGAGGTTACAAAATCATTATGTTTTGTACACAAACTCAAAGAACACGTTGCTGCCTATTTGAGACTGCTACGTTGAGTTTCGATCTCATCCTTTAATAAGACTTTAAATTGTAGTGAATAATGTGAGAATGTCAATTTTCATTTTATTAGAAATCAATGGTAGCATTACTCTAACTTGAATTTTCAGAGTTTACTCATTTCAAAGAGTTTATATTAACCATGTTTTAAGCATTGGAGTACGATAGAAAATTGATTTTTTTTTTTTGCACAATTTACTTTATGTATTGTTTGTTGCTAGTATGCAATGTGTTGTAAATATGCACCTTTTACTCGGTATATGCATTATTTGGTGCTAGTATGCAATGTGTGTATGCATTATTTATTGCTAGTATGCAATGTGTGTATGCATTATTTATTGCTAGTATGCAATGCGTATATGCATTACTTGTTGCTAATATGCAAATACACACACAATATAATGTAATATTATATTAAATAATAATTAAATAACTAAATTAATATTAATAATTATTAAAAATATTAATAAACTAAACAATGAACTAAACAACCAAAACTAACAATATAACCTAAAAATTTTGAAGAAAAAGCTATAAATATTTTCGAGATATACCGACTGAAACAAGCCATTTCTTTGATGAGTTTTTTTTTTTTTTTAAATTACAGACTATTTCTTCGAATAAATTTCAGGGTTGTTTTGCATACTTACCTTGGTGAAGCACAGATGGTGAAGGTGGGTGGTCACTGGTCGATAAACCCAATTTTTGACAAACCCAATGTTTTACAAATGAATAAGAGAGAAAGAAGGGGGAGAAGGAGGTGGGTAAGTGAAGTATTCAGATTGATGTGACATATCAGTAACTTTTCAAACAAAAAATTGATTTGATTTGATTTGGTCAAATATGTTGATTTTTCAAATAAGGGGCAACATTGTCAATTTAACTACACTTTTGAAGGTATTTGTATTACAATTTTAAGATTGTAGATATATGTCATACACTAGTGCCAATTGTAGATATATACATTTTTCCCTTCCTTTTTTCCTTACTCCATTCTCTGAGACGCTCCTCCAAGGGGATATCATACGTCTTGTGGAAGATGAGAATTGTAGGATTTTTTTAGCACTCGTACAACAGCATGGTCACCTGGTACGAGTTCATGAACCAAAACTTTTCATATTCCATCATTCTCAATGAAAAGCATTTGATATCGATCAATCTACCTATTTTTAATGTCATTTTTGTGTAATTTTCTTATGGTTGTTTGGAAAAAATAAATTATATATGTGGCATTTTTTTTAAACACGTGGCACCAAATAAATTACTTGGCCATAGCTCCCAAATTTGTTTGAGCATTCGACTCACACATTCACGTTTCTGGTGAGTTTGTAACAAAGGATGAAAATTGTATGCCGTAATACGTATTTCCAAAAGTGAACGCGTAAAGGATTTATTTTAATGTTGTTTTAGATGGAAATGACATTTCTGCATTTTTTTAATCACCCAAAACATACAAGAAGGAAAAAAATTATCTTGCATAGAAGGAAATGAAATTTCTGCATAATTTTGCTTTTAATGTTGTTTTCCATATATATTTTTTATTGCTATGGCATTTTTTTTTTTAAATGTAACACCAACTAAACAACTTGGCCGGAGCTCCCAAATATTTTTCAGTGTGCGACACACTCACATTTCCGGTTAGTTGGTCAAAAACGACTAAATGTTGTGCGCCCTATGACGTATTTCCAAAAGTGAACACTTAAATGATTTAATTTTGGATCATCCATAACTTACCCTATTTTTTTTTATCTCGCACTCTCTCACACACTAGTACGTACAAAGGAGCTTTGAGTTAATTTCCGAGGTATATTCTTGATTTTTCAAGCAATTTTAAATTTTCCATCTTCAATCCTTCTTCTGCTTGTGTTTAAGGTGAATTTTTATAAAGGATGTGTTTACCTTAATCAATTGTCCAATTTTGACCCAATTTTTGCCGAAAAAATAAAAACAATGTTGTTTCGTGGCATTTTCCGACAAAAAATGGGGTTTTCAAGCAACTTTTCTTATGTGGGCACATGTGTTATTTTCATTAAATATAACTATTATTATTTCATTTAAATATTTAACTACCCTTTTCGTGTAATTTTTATTCATTTAATACAATTGACTTTCGTGATCAATTTTCCGAAACATAAAATACAACTTGCTTTAATTTCGGGATTTTTTTTTTTTTTTTTTTGTGAATGGTACTGGTGAACTATTTGTATAAATGTGCTTATATGAAAGAACAATTATGTGTTTTTTTTAACGTAGTTTCTGGAATTTTTGTTTTTTTGAATTGGAAAAATATTATTTTATAAACGAAGTTTCTGGAATTTTTGTATGTTACTCTTTCTAATGACTTATTTTTATGTCTATGTGGGAGCAATTCCCGTGTGTAATTCAGGGAAATTCTTTAACTACTATACAAGATCTGCTATTAGCAAGAGATAATCAACATAATCAAGATATAATCTGACGTTGATTTGGAGCCTGATCTTCGGTTGTGGAGATCTCTTTTACCATATCTCTAACAATTTCTTACATGATTCCCGGCCAGCTTTAGCAAGAGCCCAATCGCCAGTGCCTTGTAACGTATGGCCTCTCAACGAGCCTGGTGGGGTGTTGCACGACGAAGAGGATTTGCATTCAATTCTGCGCAGAGCCCAATTCGATTCAGATTCTTACCAAAGGGCACTTTCAAGCCACAATTTATGTGAGTCGGGAGAACGAGCTAGTAAGAAGCAGCACTTGGCAAGTACTTTAGGTTCTACGAGCTTATAGGATAGACAAGTACAAACTCTTGTTCATGATTCACTTAGACAACAAAGAATCAATGTCAACCAACAGAAACAAGAGATTTAAGATTCTAATATACAAACGCCAATGCCCTCGTATCACATGGCCTCTTATTAAGGAATAAGTCAAACATTCCTTGTATATAGGATTTATGTTGGGTTTTGGACGACGAAGTGGATTTGCATTCTATTATCAAAATGGCCCAATTCGATACAAACTTCGATTCAGACAAATACTTCAACTTCAAAACCACTCCTAACTGCCACATCAATGGAGCCTTACATCAGTTTACCAAATGGCATTTCAAGCCACAATACTTCCAACAATTTACTAATGATGGGGTGTTTCCTAATTCATGTTCGTCGGGAGAAAGATCTAGTAAGAAGTAACACTTGGAAAATCGTGCAGGTTCTACGAACTTATACAACCAACAGATTTATCACGAGTTTCTGTTGATACCACAACAGATTCTGCATCCAGCTGGTACTCAATTTTGATCCAACTAAAGTTCGCACTTTCGATTTAATATTGTTAATTTTGGCACTTGAATTGCACGACACAAAAAGCCAACACTAAAAAACAGCACACATAAGTCATCAACAGTCAAAATATTTAATTACACAGATATTTCTGCATTTGCATCCAAGCATTTTACAAATAATTCATCAACATTTAAAATATTCTAGAAATCAAACCAAGTAGTATATTTATGTCTGGAGAATCAATAAAAAATTTGTGTCTTATAAGCATTATACAAATAAATCCTTGGTATCAATAAAATTGTACTTCAGAGGCAGCGGAGGCAATGGCACGATACTCGTTTTTCACTTCTGATGGCTTTCTATGTTGCTTTTGTGGATGATTTTTCTCGTTTTTCATGGTTATATCATTTGCGGGCTAAGTCTGAATTCTATAATGTATTGGTTCACTTTTATGCTTTTGTCTGCACTCAGTTTTCCCGTAAAATCAAGATTTTTCAGAGTGATGGTGGAACTGATCAATTTGTGAACTCCATGATTTTATGCATTTAAATGGTCCCTACACACCTTAACAAAATGGTAGGGCTGAACGTAAGCATCGCCATTTATCTGAAACTGGGTTATCTATGTTATTTTATGCTCATGCTCCTGCTACTCTTTGGTTCGATGCCTTTGCTACTGCTGTCTTTATTATTAACAGGCTGCCTTCACCTCTACTTCATGATAATTCTCCGTTTCAGCTTCTCTTTGGATGTATCCCGAATTATGCCAATTTTAAGCCATTTGGGTGTCGAGTGTTCCCTTATTTTCGGGATTACGCTGCTAATAAATTGGAACCTCGGAGTCGTCCTTGCATTTTCTTGGGATACAGCAGCTTCTACAAGGGTTTTCGATGTTTTGATCCCAACTCATCACGTGTGTTCATTACTCGCCATGCTTAGTTCCACCACTGAGTTGGATATCTCCGTTTTTTTGGATGCTACAGATTGCCATATGCCTCCAACTGTTCAACCCCCTCTTGAGAACAGTCGGCCTTTGTCTACACCTATGCACGCACCTATGCGTATTCTTCGGGATGATCAGCCTGATTCCCAGCGCATTATTGCCCCTGTCGAGGCCCCGCCTCTAGTTCCTCCTCCTACCGAGGATCCTGCTCCTGCCACTACACAATCCAATCTTCATCCTATGGTCACTAGGGACCATTATCTCGCACAGATGCAAATATCATTTTTGTGTAATTTTTTTTTAATGTAGTGTTGGCACCAAAAACTAATCAGTGTCCGTACCACGACAAAGATCCCCCAAGAGTTGGGTCAAAATAGTTAATTGACGGCTTGAATTCAAACGCACATGGTATCGCAAAAGAGAAACCCTAGGAGCGGCATACCAAAAAATGTACTTCACCGGATATAGTTTGGATTGACTTCTAATATATATATATTGTTACATTACAGTATATATAAGGCCAATTTATGACCCTTAGAATCTATAAACCTAATGGTTACGAAACCAAGTGTATAATAACATAGACGAAGCGTGATAGCTGCAGCTGACTAGCTAGATGACCCTAGTATGATTATAAATTTGAATCATTTTTTAGTGAAAACAATTAAAGCTAGTACCTTTTAAAAATATAAAGATTTAAATTGCACTGTACAACTATTAATACAAGTTTTTGACTATGTGACTGGATATATTAAAAGTTTTTTTAAGGAAATCATAAAAGAGAAAAAGAAAAAGGCATGCAAAAAGTTTTTTAAAGTATCGCCTCTCTATTCGTTAATCGTTCATATAACTAGACCGAATCCAAAAACTTATTCCATTCATTTCGTAATTAATTTTACTTTTTTTTTAAATATGGATATACCGAAATTAGTTTCACATTTATATTTCACCATGCTGGGCTTTTTGTGGTTTTACCCAACTAAATATTTTATCTCTTATCTTGTTTCATTTTTTGGTGTTTCACTAATATATATTTTATATTATTATTTTATAAAATGTTATATTAAGAGATTTTTTTTTTTATCTTATCTCTCTATACCCTATAATACCAAACAGAAGCATAATAACCTATGTAGGGACACCTGTCTTATAAATAGGGCTTGAGCCTTGTAGTGATGCCAACACATTCCTTGTTTAGGGAAGTGACGTTATAAATTGGCCACATACACTCTTCATCTTCATCTTCATCTCCATCTCTATTGTCATCTTGAATTTTCTTCCCCTTAACAGCCTCGATCTTTCCAATTCTGCAATTCATTTTCCGTCGAAAAAACAAATGTAAATATGAACCTGCTTTCTACTCTTGATACGTGTTATCTATGACAAGCCAACATCCTCGATCTCAAGAAGATCCAGCTTCTTCAGGTATATACATATATATAATTGAATTGAAGTTGGATGTTGTTCTGTTTGCATTGAAACCCTTTTTGTGTCCAAATTTTGGTGGTTTTTTTTATTTTACAAATAATTTTTTAACTATTTATTATGGTTGCAGAATCAAAGCATCTTGCACTGAGCTTAACAACACACAGATCTGGAGAGAATAAAACCCTAACGGCGGTTTAATGTCACAACATCTCGATTCGCTCGAAATCGGGTCGTTTATTGACATTAAAGGGCCGTTAGGGCACATTGAGTACACGATGATCGTGGGAGGCACGGGCATCACGCCCATCTATCAAGTGATGCAAGCGATTTTGAAGGACGAGACGGAGATGCACGTCGTTTACGCGAATCGGACGGAGGATGACATTCTTCTTTGTGCATGGGCGGAGAAGTACCCAACAAGAGTACAAAGTGTGGTATGTGGTTCAAGAAGGTATACAAGAGAACATATTCCGGCGGCATCGGAATATTCCCTTGTGTTGGCCTGTGGACCCAAATTTGGAGAAGATACCAAGGAATCTTTACTGGTGTTTTAGAGGGAGGGAAATTAATATATGAAATTAATGATGATGATAATAATAGAGGAGAGGAGAGGAGGATTTGCAATTTAATTCTAAGTACTTGTAAATATTATATTTGTACTCCATAATTATTCAAACTATAGAAGCTAGGCCGGAGTGTTGTATTCTGTTAGCTAGGGAAAGTGGGATCCTTCTTCATGTTGCTGTCATGATTGTCTTCTCCATCTTTCGTACTCATCAATAGATATTGGAACCTTATTAACATTAATTGGACACTTGAATATATATATATTCGAGAATGTCACATTTTTTACACATCCAAGACCTCCCTAGCTAGCTATATTTCAACATTTATATGTTACTATTTGATTTAAAGATTGTGTGCATACTTGACATATAAACGTAAAGGTAGCGACTTGGTCTTTGAATCGAATATCGAGAATTAAAAAGAAAACATGCAATATCCTAATATATCTCGGACCAAGTTAAAAATCACTTTCTTACATGCCACTAAGCAGTAGTAATAAAGACTTGTTCGTCCGCGAGAGAAATCCAACTAGCGCCGCTTAAGAACATCTTCAATGCACCCTTCAATAAGCAAATTAAAGTTAAAAATAACTCCAGTGCAGTCTCAATGTACGTTGGTGTCAATTTACGTACTAGCATTCACTTTTTAGGGATAATATATATGAAAATTATATGTAGATTCTAATGTTCATCTTAATAATTCCAACTGGTAAAATCTATTATAATAAATTCTTGATTACATCTTACAATGAAGAGGAATCATGAAAAACTTAAATTATTTCTTTTCGATAAGATTTTTGTCACTTATAGTCGAATATAATATTATTTGGTAATAGAGTATCATAGATTATTCATTGACCAAGATAGAAGATTAAAATTAAATATAAGACATACAATATGAGGTTCGCCCCATTCCATATCCAGTCAATTCTCAATTATATTATACTAGTGCAGATTTTCACTTGACACATGAATGGAAATTTATAACATATTGACACACAGATCTCTCACGTATTCTCTATCTCTTCCTTTGATTCCTCAAAGATGGAGGTGGTTATTAAAAAAAAAATAAAAGAGAGAGAGAGGGAGAGAAAAAAACACTGTACAGTTTATGTTTGTAATTCACCCATTTTTTTCTATCCCAAATTTTCATGAATTTAATTAATTGAAATAATTTTATTTAAAAAAAAAAAATTAAACGGATTTAATTTAACCATGAAAAGGCAGCGAACTAGTAATACATTAGAATATGCGATTTTGAAATTCCAAAATCTATAAAAACAAAAAGGTAATCTATATATGTAAAAGGAGGATGAGGCTCTCCTGCTTTCGACACGTGTGCATTAATTTAGGTCTCTCCTCCTTCCGCCACGTGTAGTACAGTTGGATTTGTGTCATCCCAAAAAAAGCATGTCCGGCTCTTTGTCTTCCATTGTCGATTGAAATTCACATATCTAAGGTGAAGAAACTCAAATTCAGTGTGAATCATCCTCCACCATTTCCCAACTCAACGCCGCTGAGCGGATCATTTTGAATGATGCCGATTTGTCATCGTCTTTCGATGACTACATGATGGCGGTTGACCAGATGATTCAATTGACCGAGGAATTGAACCTTGGTTCCTATGACGCCGGCGATGAAGTCACGGGCCGAGCTGAGAAAACTCAGCAACTGTCGATGACTTAGTTGGAGGATTAGTTTCGTCACGTGTTGATCTGGAACACCGTTGCGCTTGACCCTCTCCGCCTCCACCGCTCCTCAATGTCATCATCCATCAGTGCGATTCAGTGGCGTTCTTTAGATGATCCAGCTGCCAATGCCTCCAATATAGTAATTTTCTTTAAAAAAAAAATATCTGATTTCGAATTTCTTTATTTATACTTCTACGCGATTTTGTCCCAAAAATCCTTGTATCAAGGAGAAGAAACTAAAATCCAGCACCAACGCCTCCTATTTTATAAAAACTCTTTAAAAAATTTGGACTTCGAGTTGCTTTGTTTATACTTCTATGCAATTTTGCTGTTTATGGTGCCATTACACCAGGTTGGTTGCCTGTTAGGAAAAGATGGTGCAATCGTCTTAAATTTGCTTCATTTTTGCTATGATAAATGTAGAAGAAAATGATCAAGAGCCGTTGCCTCATCTTATATTTATATTTGAATATTTCAATACATATTGATTATCTACAACATAACAAGCTCCTAAACCAAAATTGAAGCCACTGCATTGGGATAAAGTAAGGGCGAGCTCTGATCGGGAAATGGTTTCAAGTATGATCTTTACTTCTTATGAAGCATATGATATTCGCTTAGAGTTAAATTACGTTCTCATATTTAGTTTATTGCAATCTAGTTGAGGGCACCCAATATCACGGTAGAGGAGGTTTGCGAAGGCCTTCTGGAAGGTATTCTATACCTATTGTCTAACGTTTTTTGGCTTTCGATATTAGGTGGTGCCTTTTTTGGGTAGTGCAGGAAATTATATGCCATTGTAGCCTAGGCACATGACGTGTTTTTGTTGGTTGTAGCTATTCTATTGTCCGGGTGGATATCATGCATGCATGTATCATAGAAAATTGCGAAAAAAATCGCTTATTCAGGCTTTTCAACCAGCTTTAGTTCACCATGAACACATCTTAAATCATATTTTGGTGCTAGAGCAATATACAGTTTATTTGCAATGTGAAAATTGTGGTGCCAATTGATGTTATTTATGCTCTCATCCCATGTATGCATCCCTTTCTTGGCATTTTACTTATCGTGTGATTTGTAGGCTATTGCATGAGCGTAAAGAGGTCTAATCTTTAAATTCCAAGTTGAACATGCTCATGGACCAAGGACGAATGTTGGCCAAATTACAAAATAATATGAGAAGTATTTTCCTTCTGAAACTTGTGCTTATGTTTCCAAGTTGGTACGTCTTGTAAGAAAATATATGGTTGCTGCTAGAATGAAAGCAAGAGCAGACAGGTTAGCCATCGTACCTTATTCTCCATTAAATTTGAAAGCACTTGCTGGAAGTGTTGTTCCAAAAGATGAAATCATGAGTGAAGATACCATGATTGAAGTTGTTGTTGCTGACGAAGAGCAAGTCAAGTTAATTGAAGATGTAGCTCAACCTATTCAGAAAATTTCAATAGTTGACCTGAAAGAGGTTATTGAAAAGGTATTGAACTTTTTCCTTGATAACTATTTAAATTCTGGAGTAAGACAAGTATTGTTAGAGTAGAACATTCAACTTGTAGAAAGTTCAAAAGCTGTACTTATCATTGAGGAAGTCAAACAGATGGATGCTGGTTTCAAACAAGACATGTTTAACAAGATGGAATCTTTCTTAGAATATCATCTGACATACGCTGAAATGAGTTTAGTGGACTTTGCAAAGAAGTTAGCTGATGAATCAAGGAAGTTTGAGACATTCTACGAGACAAAAATTGAGATAGCAGACGAGCAAAGAAGAGAAGCTTATGCCCAGTTGCAAGAAGCGAGAGCTCAATTGAAGGAAATGAAGGAGAATAATGTGATGCTAAAGCACTTGGCTACACATTACATGAATGAATTCTCTTTATCTTCAAAGAAGTTGGAATATACTGTTGACATGCTCGAGAAGCTTTCTGTTGAAGAGAGTCATCAAAAATTAATTGGGAAGGCTGCTAGTCTGATGAAGCAGGCTATGCAAGACGAAATGACAAGGTTTACTTCAACTTATATCTTTAAGGCATCTGATGAAGACAAAAAGGGGGAAGATAAGGAAGGAGGTCCAAATGAGCAGATAACTCAGAGAAGAAGAAGGCTTGTAAAAGTTCATGTTCAAGTAGAACCAAATGAAGAAGAAAAAAAGAGACAACTGAAAGGAAAAGCCAAAATAAATCTTTTAAGTGTCCACTTGTGGAAATACATCCTAGGACGTACAATTTTTGTTCCTTTTGACCAACTCACCGGAAATGTGAGTGTGTGAGCTAGTCAACGCAAGCTGGAAAAAAATTGGGAGCTCCGGCCAAGTTGCTTAGTTGGTGCCACATGTTTTAAAAAAAAAATGCCAAATCTAAAAAAAAAAAAAACATTAAAAAAAATCACACAGAAATGTCATTTGCATCTGGGCGAATTTTCGTCCTGTAAGTTTTGGGTGATTAAAAAATAAATCCTTTAAGTGTTCACTTGTGAAAATTCGTCTTAAGGCGTACAATTTTGGTACTTTTTGACCAACTCACCGGAAATGTGAGCGTGTGAGTCGTCGCACGCTAAAAAAAATTGGGAGCTCTGGCCAAGTTGCGTAGGTGGTGCAACATGTTTTTAAAATACGCAACATAAAAAAAAAAAAAAGTATTGATACCAAGGATTTATTTGTATAATGCTTATAAGACATAAATTTTTTATTGATTCTCCAGACACAAATTTTTTATTGATTCTCCAGACACATAAAAAAAAAAAAAAGTATTGATACGCAACTTATATTTTTTTGTGTGGATTTTTTATTTAAAACGTGGTGGCACCAACTAAACAACAAGGCCGAAGCTCCCAATTTTTTTCCAGCGTGCGATTCACACTATCACATTTCCGGTTAGTTGGTAAAAAATGACTAAATTTTGTACGCCCTAAGACGTAGTTAAGCATTATACAAATAAGTCATCAACATTCAAAATATATAAATACACAAATATTTCATTTGAATCTAAACATTATACAAATAATTCATCAACATTTAAAATATTCTAGAAGACTAGAAATAAAACCAAGTAGTATATTTATGTCTGCATATTCAATCACAAAAGTCAATGGTATTAAAGAAATGAAAATTATGAAAAAATGAATAAATTAACTTTGAATGTGTGCTTTATAACGCCATATGAATACATAAAGACTCAAAATTAGGTGAGCAGACATTGAGATGGAAATTAACGAGATTAATAAATAAGGAAAACAAAAATAACTATTTAATATTTTGCACATGACAATCAATGCACGCATTTGAACCCGAATAAAGATTTGCACTAAAAGAAAAAAAGTTTTTAGCATCAAAACTTATTTATACCAAAGAGTTTTGGTATCAAAATTAATTAATAAAGTGGATAATGTGAAAGGGAAAGGTCGGAAAAAAAAATACATGTGTTTAATTTCTATCATTATTTATATCAACTTTTTCTTTATTTTAACTACATTTTTTTTCCTATTTCCTCGAGCCTTGGTTCCTTTTTTCCTTACTCCATTCTCTGAGACGCTCCTCCAAGGGGATATCATACGTCTTGTGGAAGATGAGAATTGTAGGATTTTTTTAGCACTCGTACAACAGCATGGTCACCTGGTACGAGTTCATGAACCAAAACTTTTCATATTCCATCATTCTCAATGAAAAGCATTTGATATCGATCAATCTACCTATTTTTAATGTCATTTTTGTGTAATTTTCTTATGGTTGTGTTTGGAAAAAATAAATTATATATGTGGCATTTTTTTTAAACATGTGGCACCAAATAAATTACTTGGCCATAGCTCCCAAATTTGTTTGAGCATTCGACTCACACATTCACGTTTCTGGTGAGTTTGTAACAAAGGATGAAAATTGTATGCCGTAATACGTATTTCCAAAAGTGAACGCGTAAAGGATTTATTTTAATGTTGTTTTAGATGGAAATGACATTTCTGCATTTTTTTAATCACCCAAAACATACAAGAAGGAAAAAAATTATCTTGCATGGAAGGAAATGAAATTTCTGCATAATTTTGCTTTTAATGTTGTTTTCCATATATATTTTTTATTGCTATGGCATTTTTTTTTTTAAATGTAACACCAACTAAACAACTTGGCCGGAGCTCCCAAATATTTTTCAGTGTGCGACACACTCACATTTCCGGTTAGTTGGTCAAAAACGATTAAATGTTGTGCGCCCTATGACGTATTTCCAAAAGTGAACACTTAAATGATTTAATTTTGGATCATCCATAACTTACCCTATTTTTTTTTTATCTCGCACTCTCTCACACACTAGTACGTACAAAGGAGCTTTGAGTTAATTTCCGAGGTATATTCTTGATTTTTCAAGCAATTTTAAATTTTCCATCTTCAATCCTTCTTCTGCTTGTGTTTAAGGTGAATTTTTATAAAGGATGTGTTTACCTTAATCAATTGTCCAATTTTGACCCAATTTTTGCCGAAAAAATAAAAACAATGTTGTTTCGTGTCATTTTCCGACAAAAAATGGGGTTTTCAAGCAACTTTTCTTATGTGGGCACATGTGTTATTTTCATTAAATATAACTATTATTATTTCATTTAAATATTTAACTACCCTTTTCGTGTAATTTTTATTCATTTAATACAATTGACTTTCGTGATCAATTTTCCGAAACATAAAATACAACTTGCTTTAATTTCGGGATTTTTTTTTTTTTTTTTTGTGAATGGTACTGGTGAACTATTTGTATAAATGTGCTTATATGAAAGAACAATTATGTGTTTTTTTTAACGTAGTTTCTGGAATTTTTGTTTTTTTGAATTGGAAAAATATTATTTTATAAACGAAGTTTCTGGAATTTTTGTATGTTACTCTTTCTAATGACTTATTTTTATGTCTATGTGGGAGCAATTCCCGTGCGTAATTCAGGGAAATTCTTTAACTACTATACAAGATCTGCTATTAGCAAGAGATAATCAACATAATCAAGATATAATCTGACGTTGATTTGGAGCCTGATCTTCGGTTGTGGAGATCTCTTTTACCATATCTCTAACAATTTCTTACATGATTCCCGGCCAGCTTTAGCAAGAGCCCAATCGCCAGTGCCTTGTAACGTATGGCCTCTCAACGAGCCTGGTGGGGTGTTGCACAACGAAGAGGATTTGCATTCAATTCTGCGCAGAGCCCAATTCGATTCAGATTCTTACCAAAGGGCACTTTCAAGCCACAATTTATGTGAGTCGGGAGAACGAGCTAGTAAGAAGCAGCACTTGGCAAGTACTTTAGGTTCTACGAGCTTATAGGATAGACAAGTACAAACTCTTGTTCATGATTCACTTAGACAACAAAGAATCAATGTCAACCAACAGAAACAAGAAATTTAAGATTCTAATATACAAACGCCAATGCCCTCGTATCACATGGCCTCTTATTAAGGAATAAGTCAAACATTCCTTGTATATAGGATTTATGTTGGGTTTTGGACAACGAAGTGGATTTGCATTCTATTATCCAAATGGCCCAATTCGATACAAACTTCGATTCAGACAAATACTTCAACTTCAAAACCACTCCTAACTGCCACATCAATGGAGCCTTACATCAGTTTACCTTGTTACCAAATGGCATTTCAAGCCACAATCCTTCCAACAATTTACTAATGATGGGGTGTTTCCTAATTCATGTTCGTCGGGAGAAAGATCTAGTAAGAAGTAACACTTGGAAAATCGTGCAGGTTCTACGAACTTATACAACCAACAGATTTATCACGAGTTTCTGTTGATACCACAACAGATTCTGCATCCAGCTGGTACTCAATTTTGATCCAACTAAAGTTCGCACTTTCGATTTAATATTGTTAATTTTGGCACTTGAATTGCACGACACAAAAAGCCAACTCTAAAAAACAGCACACATAAGTCATCAACAGTCAAAATATTTAATTACACAGATATTTCTGCATTTGCATCCAAGCATTTTACAAATAATTCATCAACATTTAAAATATTCTAGAAATCAAACCAAGTAGTATATTTATGTCTGGAGAATCAATAAAAAATTTGTGTCTTATAAGCATTATACAAATAAATCCTTGGTATCAATACTTTTTTTTTTTTTTATGTTGCGTATTTTAAAAACATGTTGCACCACCTACGCAACTTGGCCAGAGCTCCCAATTTTTTTTAGCGTGCGACGACTCACACGCTCACATTTCCGGTGAGTTGGTCAAAAAGTACCAAAATTGTACGCCTTAAGACGAATTTTCACAAGTGAACACTTAAAGGATTTATTTTTTAATCACCCAAAACTTACAGGACGAAAATTCGCCCAGATGCAAATGACATTTCTGTGTGATTTTTTTTAATGTTTTTTTTTTTTTTAGATTTGGCATTTTTTTTTTAAAACATGTGGCACCAACTAAGCAACTTGGCCGGAGCTCCCAATTTTTTTCCAGCTTGCGTTGACTAGCTCACACACTCACATTTCCGGTGAGTTGGTCAAAAGGAACAAAAATTGTACGTCCTAGGATGTATTTCCACAAGTGGACACTTAAAAGATTTATTTTTTAATCACCGAAAACTTACAGGACGAAAAAAATTAATATTCTCACACATGCAAATGATATTTCTGTTTAATTTTTTTCCATTGTTGTTTTTGGATTTTTCTTTTTTATTTTTGATGTGGCATTTTTTTTAAACATGTGGCACCAACTAAGCAACTTGGCCGGAGCTCCCAAATTTTTTCCAACGTGCGAATCACACATTCACATTTATGGTATGTTTGTGCGCCCTTAGACGTATTTCCAAAAGAGAATTGCACACTCACATTTTTGATGTGGCGTTTTTTTTAAACATTTGGCACCAACTAAGCAACTTTGTCGGAGCTCCCAAATTTTTTCCAGCGTGCGAAGCACACTCGCATATCTGGCGAGTCTTGTCGTTATTCTAACACCCAATCACCAATGCTTATCATATGCCTTCTCAACAAGCTTGGAGGGATTTCAAAAGTTGTTTTGAAGAGAAGAATAATCAAACTATCTCTTCTATTTTGTCTTTATACAAGAGAACGATGTTTCGTATTGAAAGAAATTTGTTTCTGCGTATTACACCCCTGGTTCAAAGATGAGGTGGTGTTCTCTCAATATTGAGCCACACACTGCTGGTGTTTTCTGCCCCAAATCTAATTTTTGTATTTTTATGAAAATTTATGAACAAAAATTGCTTGTGGAACTAAAGATTATATTCTTGCGTATATTTCGTTGAACATAAATTGCTCGTTTCAGGAGACATGGTGCTGCCAATTATGTGGTTTGAAATAAGGTTAAAATATGTTCACAACTATATTCATTATTCTGAGAGGTTAAAATATTTTTGGTCCCATATATAACCTGTCTACTACTCAATTTTGATCTAAAAAAAGGTTGACGCTTTCAATTTAGTCGCAATATTAAAAAAAATGTTAATTTTGACACTTGAGTTGCACGGCACAAAAGGCCTGTTCTATAAAAAAGTACACGTAAATGTCAATCGCACTTAAGCATTATACAAATAGTTCATCAATATTCAAAATAATTACACTTATACTCTCTTTGTCCAATTTTATTATTCTCACTTTATTTTTTTGGTTGTCCAATTTTATTAAGCTCATTCCCTTTTGGGAAATAACACTATATATTCACACTATTTTATCTGACAATTTTTTTTAATATTACACTTTTCGATAGCTTTTTTTTAAATGTTACAAAAATGGTTGGTTTTTCAAATTTAGACAAAGGCAAGGGTGCCGCCCGGGCTTGTTGAAAAGGCACAGGTGCGAGTGTCTTTGGCGTATTAATTTAAATAAATGAAAAAAAAAAATTTGAGTCCCAAGCCATTAGAAATTTTGAAAAACACGTTGCGAAAAAATATTTAGAAGAAGAAGAAGAGTTTCACTGATAATGGTTGATACCATATAAAGGTAAATAGCTTCTCTCAAGTCTGATTAGAGAGAGCACATTTTGATTAGTAAGAATGTTCTCTCAGGTGAAAAATGTCCCAAATGAATTAAGTATTAGGAATTCAAGGTATTAGAAAGATGAGTGTGTAATTGTTACCTGAAGTTTGTTGAGTCAATCATCAGAATTAATTAAATTCTTATATGCTTTTAAACCATTGCTGCAGAATACAAATATTCATATACCTCACCCTTAAGTATTAAAAATATATATTGTGTTTCTGCAATTTCATGGAAATGCGTAGGACGCGGTGTCCTACGGTCTCCAACTCTTAGTCAACAACAAATCAAACCAAGGAGACATGAACTTTGATTATATTAATTAATTTTAAATTTTAAAGAGAGTGTGAAATATAGAGAATGAGAAAATATATTTTCATTAATTGAGACGGAGTCTTTACAAGAGTTATATAGATACAAGTCAAGCCTATAGTCGAGCCTATATTTAAGGGATATACATCAATTAAATATTTACAAGATAATATTTAATTTATAGTATTTTTCTAATACGCCCCCCGAAGATGGAGCACCGTAGGAGAGTCCAATCTTGGTCATAAGTAGTTGCAGGAAAGAACGGGGGAGTGGCTTGGTAAGAGCATCAGCAAGTTGGACTACAGACGAAACACGTGAAACGTGAAGCTGAGAGGTCTTGATCAGATCACGAACGAAGTGAAAATCAATTGCAATATGCTTCATTCGTGAGTGAAAGACAGGATTGGAATACAGATAAGTGGCCCCAATATTATCATAGTAAATAACATGAAGAGGTGGAAACTGAGAAATGCAACTCACTAAATAGGGACTTTAGCCATTGAACTTCAGAGGCAGCGGAGGCAATGGCACGATACTCGTTTTTCACTTCTGATGGCTTTCTATGTTGCTTTTGTGGATGATTTTTCTCGTTTTTCATGGTTATATCATTTGCGGGCTAAGTCTGAATTCTATAATGTATTGGTTCACTTTTATGCTTTTGTCTGCACTCAGTTTTCCCGTAAAATCAAGATTTTTCAGAGTGATGGTGGAACTGATCAATTTGTGAACTCCAGAGTTCGTGATTTTATGCATTTAAATTATCTAATTGTATTACCTACAAAATTAGCTAGAAACTTAGAGAATATTGATTTACTTACAAAATAATTTGTAGGCAAAATAGCATTTTCCTACCAAAATAATTGTAGGTGATTTGTTTATTTATTTACCTACGAAAATTTTCCAAAAACTATTAAAAGTTACTGTACAACTATTAATACAGGTTTTTGACTATGTGACTGGATATATTAAAAGTTTTTTTAAGGAAATCATAAAAGAGAAAAAGAAAAAGGCATGCAAAAAGTTTTTTAAAGTATCGCCTCTCTATTCGTTAATCGTTCATATAACTAGACCGAATCCAAAAACTTATTCCATTCATTTCGTAATTAATTTTACTTTTTTTTTAAATATGGATATACCGAAATTAGTTTCACATTTATATTTCACCATGCTGGGCTTTTTGTGGTTTTACCCAACTAAATATTTTATCTCTTATCTTGTTTCATTTTTTGGTGTTTCACTAATATATATTTTATATTATTATTTTATAAAATGTTATATTAAGAGATTTTTTTTTTTATCTTATCTCTCTATACCCTATAATACCAAACAGAAGCATAATAACCTATGTAGGGACACCTGTCTTATAAATAGGGCTTGAGCCTTGTAGTGATGCCAACACATTCCTTGTTTAGGGAAGTGACGTTATAAATTGGCCACATACACTCTTCATCTTCATCTTCATCTCCATCTCTATTGTCATCTTGAATTTTCTTCCCCTTAACAGCCTCGATCTTTCCAATTCTGCAATTCATTTTCCGTCGAAAAAACAAATGTAAATATGAACCTGCTTTCTACTCTTGATACGTGTTATCTATGACAAGCCAACATCCTCGATCTCAAGAAGATCCAGCTTCTTCAGGTATATACATATATATAATTGAATTGAAGTTGGATGTTGTTCTGTTTGCATTGAAACCCTTTTTGTGTCCAAATTTTGGTGGTTTTTTTTATTTTACAAATAATTTTTTAACTATTTATTATGGTTGCAGAATCAAAGCATCTTGCACTGAGCTTAACAACACACAGATCTGGAGAGAATAAAACCCTAACGGCGGTTTAATGTCACAACATCTCGATTCGCTCGAAATCGGGTCGTTTATTGACATTAAAGGGCCGTTAGGGCACATTGAGTACACGATGATCGTGGGAGGCACGGGCATCACGCCCATCTATCAAGTGATGCAAGCGATTTTGAAGGACGAGACGGAGATGCACGTCGTTTACGCGAATCGGACGGAGGATGACATTCTTCTTTGTGCATGGGCGGAGAAGTACCCAACAAGAGTACAAAGTGTGGTATGTGGTTCAAGAAGGTATACAAGAGAACATATTCCGGCGGCATCGGAATATTCCCTTGTGTTGGCCTGTGGACCCAAATTTGGAGAAGATACCAAGGAATCTTTACTGGTGTTTTAGAGGGAGGGAAATTAATATATGAAATTAATGATGATGATAATAATAGAGGAGAGGAGAGGAGGATTTGCAATTTAATTCTAAGTACTTGTAAATATTATATTTGTACTCCATAATTATTCAAACTATAGAAGCTAGGCCGGAGTGTTGTATTCTGTTAGCTAGGGAAAGTGGGATCCTTCTTCATGTTGCTGTCATGATTGTCTTCTCCATCTTTCGTACTCATCAATAGATATTGGAACCTTATTAACATTAATTGGACACTTGAATATATATATATTCGAGAATGTCACATTTTTTACACATCCAAGACCTCCCTAGCTAGCTATATTTCAACATTTATATGTTACTATTTGATTTAAAGATTGTGTGCATACTTGACATATAAACGTAAAGGTAGCGACTTGGTCTTTGAATCGAATATCGAGAATTAAAAAGAAAACATGCAATATCCTAATATATCTCGGACCAAGTTAAAAATCACTTTCTTACATGCCACTAAGCAGTAGTAATAAAGACTTGTTCGTCCGCGAGAGAAATCCAACTAGCGCCGCTTAAGAACATCTTCAATGCACCCTTCAATAAGCAAATTAAAGTTAAAAATAACTCCAGTGCAGTCTCAATGTACGTTGGTGTCAATTTACGTACTAGCATTCACTTTTTAGGGATAATATATATGAAAATTATATGTAGATTCTAATGTTCATCTTAATAATTCCAACTGGTAAAATCTATTATAATAAATTCTTGATTACATCTTACAATGAAGAGGAATCATGAAAAACTTAAATTATTTCTTTTCGATAAGATTTTTGTCACTTATAGTCGAATATAATATTATTTGGTAATAGAGTATCATAGATTATTCATTGACCAAGATAGAAGATTAAAATTAAATATAAGACATACAATATGAGGTTCGCCCCATTCCATATCCAGTCAATTCTCAATTATATTATACTAGTGCAGATTTTCACTTGACACATGAATGGAAATTTATAACATATTGACACACAGATCTCTCACGTATTCTCTATCTCTTCCTTTGATTCCTCAAAGATGGAGGTGGTTATTAAAAAAAAATAAAAGAGAGAGAGAGGGAGAGAAAAAAACACTGTACAGTTTATGTTTGTAATTCACCCATTTTTTTCTATCCCAAATTTTCATGAATTTAATTAATTGAAATAATTTTATTTAAAAAAAAAAAATTAAACGGATTTAATTTAACCATGAAAAGGCAGCGAACTAGTAATACATTAGAATATGCGATTTTGAAATTCCAAAATCTATAAAAACAAAAAGGTAATCTATATATGTAAAAGGAGGATGAGGCTCTCCTGCTTTCGACACGTGTGCATTAATTTAGGTCTCTCCTCCTTCCGCCACGTGTAGTACAGTTGGATTTGTGTCATCCCAAAAAAAGCATGTCCGGCTCTTTGTCTTCCATTGTCGATTGAAATTCACATATCTAAGGTGAAGAAACTCAAATTCAGTGTGAATCATCCTCCACCATTTCCCAACTCAACGCCGCTGAGCGGATCATTTTGAATGATGCCGATTTGTCATCGTCTTTCGATGACTACATGATGGCGGTTGACCAGATGATTCAATTGACCGAGGAATTGAACCTTGGTTCCTATGACGCCGGCGATGAAGTCACGGGCCGAGCTGAGAAAACTCAGCAACTGTCGATGACTTAGTTGGAGGATTAGTTTCGTCACGTGTTGATCTGGAACACCGTTGCGCTTGACCCTCGCCGCCTCCACCGCTCCTCAATGTCATCATCCATCAGTGCGATTCAGTGGCGTTCTTTAGATGATCCAGCTGCCAATGCCTCCAATATAGTAATTTTCTTTAAAAAAAAAATATCTGATTTCGAATTTCTTTATTTATGCTTCTTTGCTTCTGCTATCATAGTTCTTCCAGCTTCCTTGAGTGTTCTAACTCACCTTTCTGCTACACCATTTTGTTGAGGTGTTCTAGCTGATGAAGTCTCATGAGTGATTCCATTTGCTTGACAGTATTCATTTATGTAAGAGTTGATGAATTATGTTCCTTTGTGTGATCTGATCTTCACAATGCTCAAGCCTTTCTCATTTGGAATTTTCTTCATAAGTTCTGGCAGCTTCTGTTGAGTCTCCTTCTTCTTTAACATGAATATTACCCAAGTGTATCTTGAGAAGTCATCCACTACTATTAGTGTATACTTCTTTCCACCGTTGCGCTTAACCCTCGCCGCCTCCACCGCTCCTCAATGTCATCATCCATCAGTGCGATTCCGTGGCGTTCTTTAGATGATCCAGCTGCCAATGCCTCCAATTTAGTAATTTTCTTTAAAAAAAAATATCTGATTTCGAATTTCTTTATTTATGCTTCTACACGATTTTGTCCCAAAAATCCTTGTATCAAGGAGAAGAAACTCAAATCCAGCACCAACGCCTCCTATTTTATAAAAACTCTTTAAAAAATTTGGACTTCAAGTTGCTTTGTTTATACTTCTATGCAATTTTGCTGTTTATGGTGCCATTACACCAGGTTGGTTGCCTGTTAGGAAAAGATGGTGCAATCGTCTTAAATTTGCTTCATTTTTGCTGTGATAAATGTAGAAGAAAATGATCAAGAGCAGTTGCCTCATCTTATATTTATATTTGAATATTTCAATACATATTGATTATCTACAACATAACAAGCTCCTAAACCAAAATTGAAGCCACTGCATTGGGATAAAGTAAGGGCGAGCTCTGATCGGGAAATGGTTTCAAGTATGATCTTTACTTCTTATGAAGCATATGATATTCGCTTAGAGTTAAATTACGTTCTCATATTTAGTTTATTGCAATCTAGTTGAGGGCACCCAATATCACGGTAGAGGAGGTTTGCGAAGGCCTTCTGTAAGGTATTCTATACCTATTGTCTAACGTTTTTTGGCTTTCGATATTAGGTGGTGCCTTTTTTGGGTAGTGCAGGAAATTATATGCCATTGTAGCCTAAGCACATGATGTGTTTTTGTTGGTTGTAGCTATTCTATTGTCCGGGTGGATATCATGCATGCATGTATCATAGAAAATTGCGAAAAAAATCGCTTATTCAGGCTTTTCAACCAGCTTTAGTTCACCATGAACACATCTTAAATCATATTTTGGTGCTAGAGCAATATACAGTTTATTTGCAATGTGAAAATTGTGGTGCCAATTGATGTTATTTATGCTCTCATCCCATGTATGCATCCCTTTCTTGGCATTTTACTTATCGTGTGATTTGTAGGCTATTGCATGAGCGTAAAGAGGTCTAATCTTTAAATTCCAAGTTGAACATGCTCATGGACCAAGGACGAATGTTGGCCAGATTACAAAACAATATGAGAAGTATTTTCCTTCTGAAACTTGTGCATATGTTTCCAAGTTGGTACGTCTTGTAAGAAAATATATGGTTGCTGCTAGAAGAAAGCAAGAGCAGACAGGTTGGCCATCGTACCTTATTCTCCATTAAATTTGAAAGCACTTGTTGGAAGTGTTGTTCCAAAAGATGAAATCATGAGTGAACATACCATGATTGAAGTTGTTGTTGCTGACGAAGAGCAAGTCAAGTTAATTGAAGATGTAGCTCAACCTATTCAGAAAATTTCAATAGTTGACCTGAAAGAGGATATTGAAAAGGTATTGAACTCTTTCCTTGATAACTATTTAAATTCTGGAGTAAGACAAGTATTGGTAGAGTAGAACATTCAACTTGTAGAAAGTTCAAAAGCTGTACTTATCATTGAGGAAGTCAACCAGATGGATGCTGGTTTCAAACAAGACATGTTTAACAAGATGAAATCTTTCTTAGAATATCATCTGACGTACGCTGAAATGAGTTTAGTGGACTTTGCAAAGAAGTTAGTTGATGAATCAAGGAAGTTTGAGACATTCTACGAGATAAAAATTGAGATAGCAGACGAGCAAAGAAGAGAAGTTTATGCCCAGTTGCAAGAAGCGAGAGCTCAATTGAAGGTAATGAAGGAGAATAATGTGATGCTAAAGCACTTAGCTACACATTACATGAATGAATTCTCTTTATCTTCAAAGAAGTTGGAATATACTATTGACATGCTCGAGAAGCTTTCTGTTGAAGAGAGTCATCAAAAATTAATTGGGAAGGCTGCTAGTCTGATGAAGCAGGCTATGCAAGACGAAATGACAAGGTTTACTTCAACTTATATCTTTAAGGCATCTGATGAAGCCAAAAAGGGGGAAGATAAGGAAGGAGGTCCAAATGAGCAGATAACTCAGAGAAGAAGAAGGCTTGTAAAAGTTCATGTTCAAGTAGAACCAAATGAAGAAGAAAAAAAGAGATAACTGAAAGGAAAAGCCAAAGTATCAGAAGAGGGTCAAATCAGACAAGGCAAGAGGAAGCTTGAGATTTGTGAACCGACAGGCGAGCTAAAAGAAACAAAAGGACAAATGCTTGAGAGGATAGATGAAGAAGAGATCCGAAAGAAGCAAAAATTTGATGATGAGAAGAAAGCAAGAAAGAAGATGCTTGCAAGACACATTAAGAAGTTGATTGCAAACAAGAAAAGTCAAGATGAAACAATTATGGAAGATGTGTTCATTGATCCATAACACACATCTTAATCATCCAGGTGGTTTAGCCTTTTGTGCCATAGCCAACTGAGATCTTTAGAACTTTTTGCAATCAAGCAGATACCTTCAAGGGACTTGTTCCAATCTGCAAGATACACATTACCTTTCCTTGACCCAGTTAGTAGTAACTGTTGATTTGATTTGTTCTTAATGTAGCATAAGTTACTTGAATACTCAACATTAAAACCTTTGTAAAAAAATTGGCTTCTTGAAAATAGATTGTGTTTCTGACCATAGACGTATGAAACATTTGAAATACTTACAGTACCAATTTTGAGAGTTCCAAAACCTTTGGTTTAGCCTTGTGAATTGTCACCAAAAGTTACTTGTGGTCTATCTTGTTTAACAAAATCAGTGAGAAGCTCTTTGTTTCCAAGATCATATGCCTTGAACATCCACTATCCAAGTACCATGTAAGTTCTTTAGAGTTTCTTTTCTTTGTTGATGAATCCACTAAAACCCGTTACAAATCAAAACTTAGGTACCCTTTGGAAGTTGGGTCCTAGAGGGTTAGATATACCTTTAGGAACCCAAACTTGCCTTATTTTCATTAATTGAAAGGGGCTAATCTGTTTTTCATAAATATCTAAATACAAAATCTTCCTGTTAAATGCCTTAGGTTGAGATTGAGTATTTGTGTGAATCTTAGATGATTTAGAAGAATTGTATTTGTTCTTGTGAACATTTCTGCTAAATCTATCTTTTGACTCGTGTGCTGCATGCTTAAATCTTTGTGGATAGGTATTCAGATTACTTGATATCTTTGGCATGTAAGGTTCAAGTTCTCTGTACTCATTGTACCTAGGCTGGAAATGTCTTTGATTATTCATTGTAGGCCTTCTCATAAAAGTTGGTCTTGTATGAACAACTTGGGTCTTTCTTGCCTGAGTCTGAGAGTTTTTCAGGTGAGTTGTCCTCCATTGACCTTTATTCATCTGAATTGTCTCAAGCCATTGAATTCTAGTTTTAAGTTTTACAACCTTTGACTTGATATTCAGGATAGTTGGTACAATGGGTGTTTTACCTTTTTCAATCATCTGTGGCAGCTTTGGTTCAACAATTTCAGTCTAAGCCACAAATTTTACGAAAACTCTCTTATTAATACTTGTTGAAGTATTACTGAGGCATAGTGAAGATGCTTCATCTGGATTGTAACCAAATCCAGATTTTTTAGTCATAGGCCTTTGCATTCCTTGTATTTCATCTATTGTATTAGATGACTTGTACAAGGCAGTCAATTTGTGTTTCAGACTCTCTTCACATTTCTTAAGATATTCATGTTCCTTGAAAAGATGGTCAAACATAGTCATTAATGCTTGGTAGTCTGAGTCCTTACTTTTATGAAGCTTAGCTTGTTCTTCCAACTTTTAAAGTTGTTCAGATGACTTTTCTTTTAGGGTATTCAGCTCCTAGGTCAACTTATTGCACAAGTCATTAGTTTTTAGATCATGCTCAACTTCAGATTAAGTGAGTCCTTCAATCTGAGCATTCAACGCTTTGTTTTCTTTTAAGGTTTGATCATGAATTTCTTTAAGTCTCATGAAATCTTCCATCAACTTAACAAAAGTAAGTCTCAGGTTGTCTTCATTTGACATAATTGTGTTGCTAGAATTGACAGAACTAAAATAAGATTGTACCTCATCATTGTCTTCAATTGCCATTAGACATTCTTCATCACTGCTGTCAGAGAACATCTTAGATGATGAAGATGGAAGTTGATCATCTTCAGCTTTCAAGGCTTTTCTGTTTCCATATTTCTTGTCCCTCTTGGCGTGTCTTTCCTTTCTTTCCTTGGAAGTCAGCTCTGGACAATCATATTGGAAGTGTCCTGCTTTCTTGCAATTTTAGCATGCATCTTGATCTTCATCTTTCTTCTTTTCAGCATCTCTCTTCTGAGTTGATGAAGATGGTTCTTCTTTGGGGTTGTCTCTTCTGGATCTCCTTTCATCATTATTCTTCTCAGGTGAGTAGTATTTTCTTCTCCTGTCTTGGTAATATTTCTTGTATTTACCAAACTTGGAGTTTAGCTTTTCAAATCTTCTAGCCATCATTGCCAACTCATCGGAAATGTCAGGTTTGGAAGCTCATTTTCCACTTTTGCTAGACTTGCTAACTTTCTTGGAGTCAGGTTCATTGGATTTGACCTTCATTGCAATTCCTTTGCTTTCAGGTTCCTCAGTGTTGTTCTTCCTTGCAATTCCTTTGCCTTCATATGCCTTGAGTTTTGTGAACACCTGCTGCATTAGCATAATTGACAGATCCTTTGTATTTTGCATCATGACAGCACACACATTCCATTTGGAGGTCAAGCTCCTAAGGATTTTCAAAGCCACTTCTCTCTTGGAATATTCCTTTCCAAGTGAGTTGATCTCATTCATGATGTCTGTGAACCTTCCATCCAGTTGATCAATGTTTTCATCAGACTTCATTGTAAATTGCTCATACTTTTGAACAACAACTTGAAGTTTGTTTTCTTTGATCTTGTTAGATCCTTCACACAATAGGGCTAATGTGTCCCAAATGTCTTTAGCAGTTGTGAAGTGAAACACTCTACCCATTATTGCATCTGGAATGATTTGATATAGGGTGTTCATTGCAATAAAGTTGAGATTCTGTTTCTTCCTCTCTTCAGGAGTGAGCTCATAATCATCTTTTGGAATTTCTTATGCTTCATCTGCTCTTTGGCCTTCAGTGACATCTGTGTTTGACTTCATGAATACAAATGGACCTTTAGTGATCATCCTTAGCATTTCATCGTGAACACAGACCAAATGAGCTCTCATCTTTATCTTCTAGAAGTCATAATTCTCAATAGAGAACATGGGTAGTTTCTGGTAAGATATCTTGTTGATGGGGTTGGTTCCCATAGTAGTTGGTGGTGGAATAACTACACCAGAAGTCTTAGAAAAAGATGTGTTAGACATAGTGTGAATATTAATCAATAATAAGAAATATCACAGAATGTGCACAAGTAGATCAGTTTAGGTAACCAAAGTTAGTCATCAAAGCAGTGGTCTTTAAACCCCTTCTTTGATACCACTTTAAATGTTGTAGGATCAATAATAAGAAATATCACAGAAAGTTGATTTATACAAGGAGTGGGAATTGTAGGATCTTTTAGAACTCGTACAACAGCATAGTCAATTGGCACGAGTACATGAACCACAACTTTCCATATTTCATCCCTCTGAATGAAAAACACTTGATGTCATTCAATACTACCTGTTTTTAATGTAATTTTTGTGCATTTTTTTTTAACGTTGTTTTTGGAAAAAAAAATTATGCGGCGTTTTTTTTAAAATATGTGGCGACAAATAAATTACTTGGCCACACCTCCCAATTTTTTTCGAGCGTGGGACTCAGACATTCACATTTCTGGTGAGTTGGTAAAATGGATGTAATGGTAAGGTCAAGAAAAATGAGTTGCATCTTTGAAATAAACAAAACAATGCGTTCAAATGTGAAAATTGAATTTGAGCCTTTTATGTTCAACGAAACATATGCAAAGCATATAATCTTTAGTTCAAACGAGTAATTTTTTTTCATAGGTTTGGGGTAGAAAACATCCACGCGCACCTACTCTTTCTCATTCCATGATTGGTGCAGAAATGTCAAAAAGAGCATTTTCAAAAGTTAACACCTAAAGGATTTATTTTCTAATCACCCAAAATTGACAAAACGAAAAAAAGAAAATTATCTTGCACAGATGCAAGTGTCATTTTTGGGTAATTTTTTTTTTAATGTAGTGTTTGCAAAAAATAAATTATGTCATTTTTTTGAGAAAAAAATTATTTACGTCCCGTAACTTTTACCTTTTTTGAAAAACGTCCCAAAATAGTTCAAATTTTAATTTACGTCCCATAACTTTTTCAATTGCTTAAT
This sequence comes from Galeopsis tetrahit, assembly GCA_963675135.1. Classification (NCBI taxonomy): domain Eukaryota; kingdom Viridiplantae; phylum Streptophyta; class Magnoliopsida; order Lamiales; family Lamiaceae; genus Galeopsis; species Galeopsis tetrahit. The sequence continues at coordinate 14,468,220 of OY776131.1, forward strand.
TTACGTCCAATTTTTACTGGAAATCCCAAAATTTATGTAAATGAGAAGTAAATTGAACAATTAAAGAAGTTATGGGACGTAAATTAAAATTTTAACTATTTTGGGACGTTATGCGAAAAAGATAAAAATATTCAACAAATGTGTACAATTCACTATAAAAAAATTCATTTATTCATAAATTAACTTATTTTAATATAAAAAAATAATTCATTTATTCATAAATTAATTATTATAAAAATCAATTAATTTACCTAATTAGAAAAAAATTATAATTACAATATAATTAGAAAAATAATTCCGTTTTAGGGCACAAATAAGTAACTTAGCTGAAGCTCCCAAATTAGCTGAAGCTCACACATTCACATATCTGGTGAGTAGGTAAAAAAGGACCAAAATAGTATGCCCTAAAACGTGTTTCCAAAAGTGAATGCGTAGAGGATATTTTTTTTTTTTGAATCACCCAAAACATACAAGAAGGAATTTTTTATTTTTTCGTCTTGCATAGATGGAAATGACATTTCTGAATAATTTTTTTTAGACATATAGTAGTAAACTTTTGTCCTTGTAGTGGTAATACTTTAATTTGGCCTTGTAGATAAATTTGACTTATATACTACATTGGAGATCAATCTCACACATGAGTCCGTGTCATATACACCTTCATCTAGAAGAAAATAAACTATGACAATTTACAATTGTGTCATTTAATTCTCACCCAACTTATTACACTAATAATTACAGTACGTTTGGAAAGTTCGCAAACGACACAACTCGAATAATTAAAAAGTGAAAGTGAAATTATTTTGTTGAAACCTTTTTATAAATATTTTTTAAAAACAAATTTTCAATTCTATTTATGAAAGTGCATCTGGTGAGAACTATTGTCCAACTGGAAAGTTCACGAACGACGGCTCGAGTAATTAAAGAGTGTAAGAGAAATTATCCCGAAGGATCTGTTATTCAAAGCACATCCGATGACAACTATAATCTGATCCAAAATTTCTCAAACCATATCCCGAGTAATTAAAAAGTGAAAGTAAAGTTATCCCGAGGAAAGTTGCCTTTTTTACCTTACTTCATTCTCTGAGACGCTCCTCCAAGGGGACAACATATGTGTTGTGGAAGATGGAAATTGTAGGATCTTTTAGCACTCGTACAACAACATGGTCACTTGGTACGAATTCATGAACCACAACTTTCCATATTTCATCTCTCCGAATGAAAAACACTTGATGTCATTCAATACCACCTATTTTTAATGTAATATTTGTGCGATTTTTTTTAAGGTTGTTTTTGGAAGAAAAATAAAATTATGCGGCTTTTTTTTTTTTTTTTTTTTTTTTAAATATGTGGCACCAAATAAGTTACTTGGACATACCTCCCAATTTTTCAATCGTGGTACTTAGACATTCACATTTCTGGTGAGTTGGTAAAAGAGGACCAATATTGTATGCCCTAAAATTAAACCTATTTTCAAAAGTGAACGCGTAGATGATTATTTTTTTTCGAATCACCCAAAACATACAGGACAATATTATTTTTTTTATCTAGCATGCATGGAAATGACATTTCTCTGCATAATATTTTTTTATGTGGATTTTTTATTTAAAACGTGGTGGCACCAACTAAACAACAAGGCCGGAGCTCCCAATTTTTTTCCAGCGTGCGATTTACACTATCACATTTCCGGTACGTCTTGTAAGAAAATATATGGTTGCTGCTAGAATGAAAGCAAGAGCAGACAGGTTAGCCATCGTACCTTATTCTCCATTAAATTTGAAAGCACTTGCTGGAAGTGTTGTTCCAAAAGATGAAATCATGAGTGAAGATACCATGATTGAAGTTGTTGTTGCTGACGAAGAGCAAGTCAAGTTAATTGAAGATGTAGCTCAACCTATTCAGAAAATTTCAATAGTTGACCTGAAAGAGGTTATTGAAAAGGTATTGAACTTTTTCCTTGATAACTATTTAAATTCTGGAGTAAGACAAGTATTGTTAGAGTAGAACATTCAACTTGTAGAAAGTTCAAAAGCTGTACTTATCATTGAGGAAGTCAAACAGATGGATGCTGGTTTCAAACAAGACATGTTTAACAAGATGGAATCTTTCTTAGAATATCATCTGACATACGCTGAAATGAGTTTAGTGGACTTTGCAAAGAAGTTAGCTGATGAATCAAGGAAGTTTGAGACATTCTACGAGACAAAAATTGAGATAGCAGACGAGCAAAGAAGAGAAGCTTATGCCCAGTTGCAAGAAGCGAGAGCTCAATTGAAGGAAATGAAGGAGAATAATGTGATGCTAAAGCACTTGGCTACACATTACATGAATGAATTCTCTTTATCTTCAAAGAAGTTGGAATATACTGTTGACATGCTCGAGAAGCTTTCTGTTGAAGAGAGTCATCAAAAATTAATTGGGAAGGCTGCTAGTCTGATGAAGCAGGCTATGCAAGACGAAATGACAAGGTTTACTTCAACTTATATCTTTAAGGCATCTGATGAAGACAAAAAGGGGGAAGATAAGGAAGGAGGTCCAAATGAGCAGATAACTCAGAGAAGAAGAAGGCTTGTAAAAGTTCATGTTCAAGTAGAACCAAATGAAGAAGAAAAAAAGAGACAACTGAAAGGAAAAGCCAAAATAAATCTTTTAAGTGTCCACTTGTGGAAATACATCCTAGGACGTACAATTTTTGTTCCTTTTGACCAACTCACCGGAAATGTGAGTGTGTGAGCTAGTCAACGCAAGCTGGAAAAAAATTGGGAGCTCCGGCCAAGTTGCTTAGTTGGTGCCACATGTTTTAAAAAAAAAATGCCAAATCTAAAAAAAAAAAAAACATTAAAAAAAATCACACAGAAATGTCATTTGCATCTGGGCGAATTTTCGTCCTGTAAGTTTTGGGTGATTAAAAAATAAATCCTTTAAGTGTTCACTTGTGAAAATTCGTCTTAAGGCGTACAATTTTGGTACTTTTTGACCAACTCACCGGAAATGTGAGCGTGTGAGTCGTCGCACGCTAAAAAAAATTGGGAGCTCTGGCCAAGTTGCGTAGGTGGTGCAACATGTTTTTAAAATACGCAACATAAAAAAAAAAAAAAGTATTGATACCAAGGATTTATTTGTATAATGCTTATAAGACATAAATTTTTTATTGATTCTCCAGACACAAATTTTTTATTGATTCTCCAGACACATAAAAAAAAAAAAAAGTATTGATACGCAACTTATATTTTTTTGTGTGGATTTTTTATTTAAAACGTGGTGGCACCAACTAAACAACAAGGCCGAAGCTCCCAATTTTTTTCCAGCGTGCGATTCACACTATCACATTTCCGGTTAGTTGGTAAAAAATGACTAAATTTTGTACGCCCTAAGACGTAGTTAAGCATTATACAAATAAGTCATCAACATTCAAAATATATAAATACACAAATATTTCATTTGAATCTAAACATTATACAAATAATTCATCAACATTTAAAATATTCTAGAAGACTAGAAATAAAACCAAGTAGTATATTTATGTCTGCATATTCAATCACAAAAGTCAATGGTATTAAAGAAATGAAAATTATGAAAAAATGAATAAATTAACTTTGAATGTGTGCTTTATAACGCCATATGAATACATAAAGACTCAAAATTAGGTGAGCAGACATTGAGATGGAAATTAACGAGATTAATAAATAAGGAAAACAAAAATAACTATTTAATATTTTGCACATGACAATCAATGCACGCATTTGAACCCGAATAAAGATTTGCACTAAAAGAAAAAAAGTTTTTAGCATCAAAACTTATTTATACCAAAGAGTTTTGGTATCAAAATTAATTAATAAAGTGGATAATGTGAAAGGGAAAGGTCGGAAAAAAAAATACATGTGTTTAATTTCTATCATTATTTATATCAACTTTTTCTTTATTTTAACTACATTTTTTTTCCTATTTCCTCGAGCCTTGGTTCCTTTTTTCCTTACTCCATTCTCTGAGACGCTCCTCCAAGGGGATATCATACGTCTTGTGGAAGATGAGAATTGTAGGATTTTTTTAGCACTCGTACAACAGCATGGTCACCTGGTACGAGTTCATGAACCAAAACTTTTCATATTCCATCATTCTCAATGAAAAGCATTTGATATCGATCAATCTACCTATTTTTAATGTCATTTTTGTGTAATTTTCTTATGGTTGTGTTTGGAAAAAATAAATTATATATGTGGCATTTTTTTTAAACATGTGGCACCAAATAAATTACTTGGCCATAGCTCCTGTTGGGAATAAAATGATACATGTTTTGATTAAATACCAAAACCCCCTGAGACATGCCTAAGTCAAATTGATAGTGTTCTAAAAATGTTAGAACACATAGCATAAGGCTAGATGAGAAGCTGAAATGTTAGGCAGCTCTTGAGCAATTAGATGCACAATTTGAGGGGGAACCTATGCTTTAAAGATGACCAAGATCAAGTCCCCTCAAGGCTCAAAATCTGGAACTATCACTTATGATCAAGGACACTCTATGAAACATCAAATGCTCTGATCAGGAGAGTTGTTCAGAGAAGATATCCTTATGCAAAAACAAGATTGTAAAGCTCAAAAGGACAAGTCCAATAAGATGCTCTGATCAGGAGAGTTGTCCAGAGAAGATGTCCATATGCAAGACTGGTAAAATCAAAAGACAAGCTTAATGACTCTGATCAGGAGAGTTGTCCAAAGAAGCTAGCCATATGCAAGAACAAGTTTACCTAGCTCAAAAGGACAAAGACTACTCAAAGGTTTTGATCAGGAGAGAAGCCAAATCTATGTGATAAGTGCTCTGATGCTAAAAGACCAAATATGCTGATCAGAAGAGTTGTCCAGAAAAGTTATCTCAGCATGAGTGAATCAGAACAAATGCTCTAAAGGTTGAAGGTCAACTATGCTGAAGATTTAGAGACAACCATACCCTAAAGAAATGCAATGCAACATGCTAAGATCACTGTGAAATGAAATAAAGGGAAAGAGCCAAGTCATCTGAAGAAGAGCAAGCCAACCTTGCTGATAAGCAAGACTGCTGATAGTGATAAGAAGAGTTGTCCACTTGATAAGGAATGTTGTCCTATCATTAGATCAACCTTCAGAAGCCATGTCCAAGTCCTAACAAGAAGTCAAACATTGGGAAAAGTGTTGGAGAATGAAGACAAAGTCTTACAAGCCGTTTATTACCCAAATGAGGACATGTCACTATCAAGAATCTGTCTTCCAGTTTGAAGAACTAAAAGAAGACATTTATGGACATTGGAGGCTGCCTCTCCAACGGGCAAATCCTTCATTTGTCTATAAATACAGAAGTGTGAAGACCATTTGAAAGCATCCAACTAGAACCTCAACAAAGCACATCCAACCTTAAGTTCTTACAAGCTAGAGTGCTTTCAAAGCTTTCAAAGACTATCTTAGTCTTCAAACACTTCATCTAAGCTGTACTACATTGTATATCCATACACAAGCTTAGAGAGATATCCTATCCTTATACACTGATCTCCATTGTAAAGGATATCTCATTAGTTGGAACCTTACTTCAATCCTTACACCCTTTCAAGTGAGAAAGTGAGAAGGTTGTTGTAGTAGAAGTGGTAGGAGCTGACTGTTGAGAGAAGAACAGTTCAGTTCTGAGTTGAGAAGAGGGTACTAGGACTCTAGACATCCTAGGGATCAATTCACCAAGGAGTAGTGATCTTGATCAAGTGCACCTTGGCACTATAAAACAAGTTAATTCCAAGAGAGAAGGAATTATCCTGTTAAATCAGGGAAAGTGGATGTAGGAGCTTGAGTCTCTGAACCACTATAAATCTCCTGTGTTGATTTACCTTACAAGTACTTACATTCATTCAACACTGCACACAAAACTGATCTTTCAAAGATATCTATTCAAAGACTGTGCAAAACTGATTTGGACAAGTTCCCTGAAGCTTAACTGGACTGTTTTGGATTGACAAAGTGATTTCAGAATCTTAAGGAGTCTAAACTTAAAGGGCCAACCACTATTCCGCACATATAACTCCTTTAGATAGTTATTCAACTAAGTACTCAATAGTACTTAGTAGATTGATTATCTTAGAAGAGTTGATTATCTTCAGCAGAGTTGTCCAAGACAACCTTGCTGAGCTCTGGTTTGATCAAAGTTGAAAAGAATTGCATACAAGTGTTTTGAGCATTCGACTCACACATTCACGTTTCTGGTGAGTTTGTAACAAAGGATGAAAATTGTATGCCGTAATACGTATTTCCAAAAGTGAACGCGTAAAGGATTTATTTTAATGTTGTTTTAGATGGAAATGACATTTCTGCATTTTTTTAATCACCCAAAACATACAAGAAGGAAAAAAATTATCTTGCATAGAAGGAAATGAAATTTCTGCATAATTTTGCTTTTAATGTTGTTTTCCATATATATTTTTTATTGCTATGGCATTTTTTTTTTTAAATGTAACACCAACTAAACAACTTGGCCGGAGCTCCCAAATATTTTTCAGTGTGCAACACACTCACATTTTCGGTTAGTTGGTCAAAAACGACTAAATGTTGTGCGCCCTATGACGTATTTCCAAAAGTGAACACTTAAATGATTTAATTTTGGATCATCCATAACTTACCCTATTTTTTTTTTATCTCGCACTCTCTCACACACTAGTACGTACAAAGGAGCTTTGAGTTAATTTCCGAGGTATATTCTTGATTTTTCAAGCAATTTTAAATTTTCCATCTTCAATCCTTCTTCTGCTTGTGTTTAAGGTGAATTTTTATAAAGGATTTGTTTACCTTAATCAATTGTCCAATTTTGACCCAATTTTTGCCGAAAAAATAAAAACAATGTTGTTTCGTGTCATTTTCCGACAAAAAATGGGGTTTTCAAGCAACTTTTCTTATGTGGGCACATGTGTTATTTTCATTAAATATAACTATTATTATTTTATTTAAATATTTAACTACCCTTTTCGTGTAATTTTTATTCATTTAATAGTACAATTGACTTTCGTGATCAATTTTCCGAAACATAAAATACAACTTGCTTTAATTTCGGGATTTTTTTTTTTTTTTTTTGTGAATGGTACTGGTGAACTATTTGTATAAATGTGCTTATATGAAAGAACAATTATGTGTTTTTTTTAACGTAGTTTCTGGAATTTTTGTTTTTTTGAATTGGAAAAATATTATTTTATAAACGAAGTTTCTGGAATTTTTGTATGTTACTCTTTCTAATGACTTATTTTTATGTCTATGTGGGAGCAATTCCCGTGCGTAATTCAGGGAAATTCTTTAACTACTATACAAGATCTGCTATTAGCAAGAGATAATCAACATAATCAAGATATAATCTGACGTTGATTTGGAGCCTGATCTTCGGTTGTGGAGATCTCTTTTACCATATCTCTAACAATTTCTTACATGATTCCCGGCCAGCTTTAGCAAGAGCCCAATCGCCAGTGCCTTGTAACGTATGGCCTCTCAACGAGCCTGGTGGGGTGTTGCACGACGAAGAGGATTTGCATTTAATTCTGCGCAGAGCCCAATTCGATTCAGATTCTTACCAAAGGGCACTTTCAAGCCACAATTTATGTGAGTCGGGAGAACGAGCTAGTAAGAAGCAGCACTTGGCAAGTACTTTAGGTTCTACGAGCTTATAGGATAGACAAGTACAAACTCTTGTTCATGATTCACTTAGACAACAAAGAATCAATGTCAACCAACAGAAACAAGAGATTTAAGATTCTAATATACAAACGCCAATGCCCTCGTATCACATGGCCTCTTATTAAGGAATAAGTCAAACATTCCTTGTATATAGGATTTATGTTGGGTTATGGACGACGAAGTGGATTTGCATTCTATTATCCAAATGGCCCAATTCGATACAAACTTCGATTCAGACAAATACTTCAACTTCAAAACCACTCCTAACTGCCACATGAATGGAGCCTTACATCAGTTTACCTTGTTACCAAATGGCATTTCAAGCCACAATCCTTCCAACAATTTACTAATGATGGGGTGTTTCCTAATTCATGTTCGTCGGGAGAAAGATCTAGTAAGAAGTAACACTTGGAAAATCGTGCAGGTTCTACGAACTTATACAACCAATGGATTTATCACGAGTTTCTGTTGATACCACAACAGATTCTGCATCCAGCTGGTACTCAATTTTGATCCAACTAAAGTTCGCACTTTCGATTTAATATTGTTAATTTTGGCACTTGAATTGCACGACACAAAAAGCCACATTAGTTATGCATTTATCATTGTATGCCTATATAAGCACTTGTAATCTTGCTGATTAAAACAATCAATCAAGAAAAACTTTTCAGAAGCTCTACTGCATAAGCTTCCTTTATCTTTTCAGTATTAAACAAATCTATTTTTCCAAACACTAAATCCATAAAATCCCAACAGATTTGTGGTATCAGAGCCACCCTTTTGTTCTGATTCTCCTCCAATATTTATCAATGGCATCTACAAGCAACCAAGAGCTTGCGTTCATATATTCCCAACAAGGTGTTCCTATTTTTGTTGGTCAAGATTATGAACTATGGAGTGTTCTTATGAAGACCCTGTTCGTGTCTCACGAACTTTGGGAAATTGTCGAAGAAGGGTATATTTCCCATACCCCGGAGGAGGTTGCTGCATTTTCAAATGCACAGAAAAAAGAGCATAAAGATAACAAGACAAAAGATGCTAGAGCCTTGTCCTTTATGCACCAAGGGGTGAATCGATCAATCCTTCCGCGTATTACGATTGCCAAGACTGCAAGAGAGGCATGGCAAATTCTGAAAAATCAGTTTGGAGGACATGAGAAGGTAATCACAATCAAGCTGCAAAATCTTTGGCGAGACTTCGACAATCTCTCCATGAAAGATTCCGAAAATGTACAAGAGTATCTTTCTCGAGTTTCATCCGTAGTGAATCAAATCAGGGGATACGGAGATACTCTAGAAGAGAAGAAAATCATTGAGAAAGTCCTACGATGTTTGCCGGCGAAGTTCGAGCATATTGTTGCGGCAATTGAAGAATCCAAAGATTTATCGAGATTGACTTTGGATGAACTCATGGGTTCTCTTGAAGCCCATGAAAAGAGGATGAGCAGATTCACGACTCAAGCAATGGAGCAAGCTTTTCAAGGAAAAGTGAATATCTCACAAAAACAGAAAGACGAACCGCAAGATAAAAGGAATATGTCGGCACAACCACGAGGAAGAGGACGTGGCAGACTTCAAATTTTTCGTGGCCGAGGTCGAGGAGGAAGAAGCAACTCTAACTTGAGATCTAATAATCAAAACTCAGAATCTTGTTGCCGCATTTGCCGGAAGAATACCCATGACACCAATAGTTGTTGGTATAGATGCAAAAGGTGCAGGAATGCAACTCACTCTCAAAGAGATTGCTGGTATCAAGATGATGGTGAGACAAAGGAAGCAAATTTCACGGAAAAGAATGAAGGTGATCAGGTATTTTATTCTTGTTTAAATTCTCAACAGCAATTTGAGAATATTTGGTATGTGGATAGCGGTTGCAGCAATCACATGTCAGGAAATAAAAATATGTTCGTGGATCTCGATGAATCTTTTTCATCTCAAGTGAAACTTGGAAGCAACAAATCTCTCAAAATCAGTGGAAGAGGAGCCATTGCAGTCCAGACAAAAGAAGGGCAGTCCAACATCATCAAAGATGTCTTCTACGTGCCAGAATTGACTCAAAACTTGTTGAGTGTCGGCCAGCTGCTAAAGAAAAACTACAAGGTGGAATTTGATAATGATCTTTGTATCATTATTGACAAACAAAAGAAGTTGACAGTTGCAAAAATCAAGATGAGTCAGAACCAAGTCTTCCCTCTCAATCTGCTACTATCCCAGAAAGTTGCTTTGCATAACACAACAGATGGAGACCATAATCTTTGGCATTTGAGGTATGGACATTTGAGTTACAAAGGCTTAAGTTTGCTGAAGAAAAAGAACATGGTGTTCGGGTTTCCGAATTTCCCAGATCAAGATCGTCCGTGTGAAGGGTGCATTTTCGGAAAAATGCACCGCCTACCATTTCCGAAGATATCTTATAGAGCCAAAGTCCCTCTTGAGTTGGTGCACGCTGATATTTGTGGGCCGACGCAAACTCCATCTCTCAATGGTTACAGGTATTTTCTCTTGTTCGTAGACGACTACACCAGGATGATGTGGGTGTACATTCTCAATCAAAAATCAGAAGCATTTCCCAAATCTTTGGAGTTCAAGAGGCTAGTGGAAAATCAGTCGGGCAATAAAATTAAAATTCTCCGCACCGATCGTGGAGGAGAATTTATTGGAAAGGCATTCATGGATTATTGCAAAGAAAGGGGGATCCAAAGGCAGTTGACAGTTCGATACAGCCCGCAACAAAATGGTGTTGCCGAGCGAAAAAATCGCACCATTGTGGAAATGAGTCGAAGCATGATGGCTGGCAAAAGTCTCCCCAAAACATTTTGGTCAGAAGCAGTAAATGCAGCTGTGTATATTTTGAACCGGTCACCAACAAAGGCGGTTCCAAATAAGACTCCATATGAGGCGTGGCATCGACGAAAGCCTCAGGTAAATCATTTTAAAGTTTTTGGTTCCATTGCTTACTCTCATATCCCATCTCAACGGAGGGAAAAATTTGATGACAAAGGAGAAAAGCTTATCCTTGTTGGTTATAGTGATGAGTCCAAAGGATATCGATTATTGGACCCGAGGACTAATAAACTCACAATTTCTCGAGATGTTATTTTTGATGAAATGCAGTCGTGGAACTGGGGCGATGATCAAAATATTACATCTCAGCCTACACCACCACAATCGATTGATCAACCAAGTACAAGTGGTGGAGCAAGAACCTCAAGTGATGGAGATTCTGATCCGGAGTCGGAGAGTCCTGTAAGAAAGTTTCGAAGCTTAAGAGACATCTATGAGTCATCTGATGTTGCATTTTTTGCTGGTGAGCCGCAAAATTATGATGAAGCTGCAAAAGAAGAAATTTGGCAAAATGCAATGAATGAAGAAATTGCTAGCATCGAGAGAAATAATACATGGTATCTTGTAGACCATCCAGGAGAAAAAAATGTGATCGGGGTCAAATGGATCTACAAGACAAAGTATAAGGAAGATGGCTCAATTCACAAGCATAAAGCTCGCCTAGTTTCAAAAGGGTATTCTCAACAACCCGGAGTCGACTTCACGGAGACATTTGCACCGGTTGCACGAATGGAGACAATTCGCATTGTTCTAGCTGTTGCTGCACAATTGGAGCTGCCTATTTACCAGTTAGATGTTAAATCCGCTTTTCTCAATGGCGAGTTAGAGGAAGAAGTGTACGTGGAGCAGCCGGCAGGCTATACTGTTCAAGGAAAAGAAGATAAAGTCTATCGCCTCAGAAAAGCATTGTACGGGCTCAAACAGGCACCTCGAGCCTGGAATAGCAAGATTGACGGTTACTTTCGATCAAATGTATTCGAGCGAAGTCAAAATGAGCCGTCGTTGTATGTAAAGAAAGGTGCGCAAGATCTCCTTATTGTTTGCCTTTACGTTGATGACTTGATTTACACAGGGACGAATCCAGTCATGGTGCAAGAGTTCAAAAAGGCAATGATGGCGGAATTTGAGATGACTGATTTGGGATTGATGAAATATTTTCTTGGGATTCAAGTCCGTCAATCAAAAGGAGAAATTTTAATTTCTCAAGAAAAATATCTTGAAGGAGTGTTGAAAAAATTTCAGATGCTTAATTGAAAACCTATCTCGACTCCACTTGCAGTCAATGAGAAATTGCAATTGAATGATGGTGCTGATAAAGTTGATGCAAAAATTTATCAAAGTCTTGTAGGCTCTCTGATCTACCTGACAAACACAAGGGCTGATATTATGTATCCAGTTAGCCTAATATCAAGGTTCATGCACGATCCAAGCAAGTTGCATTTTGCAGCGGCAAAGCGAATTTTGCGATACCTTCAAGGTACGAGGAAACTTGGCATTAAATATGTCAAAGAGAAAGAAAGTAAGCTTGTTGGATATACCGATAGTGATTGGGCTGGATCGTTGGATGATCGAAAAAGTACGTCAGGCTACATTTTTTGCTTGGGCTCTAAAATCATTTCTTGGGCATCGAAAAAGCAAAATACGATTGCGCTTTCTTCGACGGAGGCAGAATACATGGCTGCTACTGATGCTGCTTGTGAAGCAATTTGGTTGAGAAGAATTTTGTGTGATGTTGAGCAAAAGCAGGAGGCTCCCACAACAATTTTTTGCGACAATATGTCTACTATTGCAATGACGAAAAATCCCGTCTTTCATGCAAGGTCGAAGCACATTGAACTTCGTCATCACTTCATAAGGGATCTTGTGAATGATCAAAAAGTTCAGTTGAAGTTTGTCAGCACAAATGAGCAGCTAGCTGATGGTTTCACCAAGGCCGTGAGTTCGGAAAAATTTGAGCAGCTCCGGAATCATGTTCGGATTACAAATTAAGAGGGGGTGTTGAAAAGTAATTTGTAATTCCAGAAGGTTCTTCATAATTCTCATTCATGCATATGACTCTTTGTCTTCATGAGTCAAAAATTATATCCATTGGAATATGTAATGATGGTCAATTAACTTGACCACATTAGTTATGCATTTATCATTGTATGCCTATATAAGCACTTGTAATCTTGCTGATTAAAACAATCAATCAAGAAAAACTTTCCAGAAGCTCTACTGCATAAGCTTCCTTTATCTTTTCAATATTAAACAAATCTATTTTTCCAAACACTAAATCCATAAAATCCCAACAAAGCACACTCGCATTTCTGGCGAGTTTGTCAAAAATGACCAAAATCGTGAGTCTTGTCGTTATTCTAACACCCAATCACCAATGCTTATCATATGCCTTCTCAACAAGCTTGGAGGGATTTCAAAAGTTGTTTTGAAGAGAAGAATAATCAAACTATCTCTTCTATTTTGTCTTTATACAAGAGAACGATGTTTCGTATTGAAAGAAATTTGTTTCTGCGTATTACACCCCTGGTTCAAAGATGAGGTGGTGTTCTCTCAATATTGAGCCACACACTGCTGGTGTTTTCTGCCCCAAATCTAATTTTTGTATTTTTATGAAAATTTATGAACAAAAATTGCTTGTGGAACTAAAGATTATATTCTTGCGTATATTTCGTTGAACATAAATTGCTCGTTTCAGGAGACATGGTGCTGCCAATTATGTGGTTTGAAATAAGGTTAAAATATGTTCACAACTATATTCATTATTCTGAGAGGTTAAAATATTTTTGGTCCCATATATAACCTGTCTACTACTCAATTTTGATCTAAAAAAAGGTTGACGCTTTCAATTTAGTCGCAATATTAAAAAAAATGTTAATTTTGACACTTGAGTTGCACGGCACAAAAGGCCTGTTCTATAAAAAAGTACACGTAAATGTCAATCGCACTTAAGCATTATACAAATAGTTCATCAATATTCAAAATAATTACACTTATACTCTCTTTGTCCAATTTTATTATTCTCACTTTATTTTTTTGGTTGTCCAATTTTATTAAGCTCATTCCCTTTTGGGAAATAACACTATATATTCACACTATTTTATCTGACAATTTTTTTTAATATTACACTTTTCGATAGCTTTTTTTTAAATGTTACAAAAATGGTTGGTTTTTCAAATTTAGACAAAGGCAAGGGTGCCGCCCGGGCTTGTTGAAAAGGCACAGGTGCGAGTGTCTTTGGCGTATTAATTTAAATAAATGAAAAAAAAAAATTTGAGTCCCAAGCCATTAGAAATTTTGAAAAACACGTTGCGAAAAAATATTTAGAAGAAGAAGAAGAGTTTCACTGATAATGGTTGATACCATATAAAGGTAAATAGCTTCTCTCAAGTCTGATTAGAGAGAGCACATTTTGATTAGTAAGAATGTTCTCTCAGGTGAAAAATGTCCCAAATGAATTAAGTATTAGGAATTCAAGGTATTAGAAAGATGAGTGTGTAATTGTTACCTGAAGTTTGTTGAGTCAATCATCAGAATTAATTAAATTCTTATATGCTTTTAAACCATTGCTGCAGAATACAAATATTCATATACCTCACCCTTAAGTATTAAAAATATATATTGTGTTTCTGCAATTTCATGGAAATGCGTAGGACGCGGTGTCCTACGGTCTCCAACTCTTAGTCAACAACAAATCAAACCAAGGAGACATGAACTTTGATTATATTAATTAATTTTAAATTTTAAAGAGAGTGTGAAATATAGAGAATGAGAAAATATATTTTCATTAATTGAGACGGAGTCTTTACAAGAGTTATATAGATACAAGTCAAGCCTATAGTCGAGCCTATATTTAAGGGATATACATCAATTAAATATTTACAAGATAATATTTAATTTATAGTATTTTTCTAATACGCCCCCCGAAGATGGAGCACCGTAGGAGAGTCCAATCTTGGTCATAAGTAGTTGCAGGAAAGAACGGGGGAGTGGCTTGGTAAGAGCATCAGCAAGTTGGACTACAGACGAAACACGTGAAACGTGAAGCTGAGAGGTCTTGATCAGATCACGAACGAAGTGAAAATCAATTGCAATATGCTTCATTCGTGAGTGAAAGACAGGATTGGAATACAGATAAGTGGCCCCAATATTATCATAGTAAATAACATGAAGAGGTGGAAACTGAGAAATGCAACTCACTAAATAGGGACTTTAGCCATTGAACTTCAGAGGCAGCGGAGGCAATGGCACGATACTCGTTTTTCACTTCTGATGGCTTTCTATGTTGCTTTTGTGGATGATTTTTCTCGTTTTTCATGGTTATATCATTTGCGGGCTAAGTCTGAATTCTATAATGTATTGGTTCACTTTTATGCTTTTGTCTGCACTCAGTTTTCCCGTAAAATCAAGATTTTTCAGAGTGATGGTGGAACTGATCAATTTGTGAACTCCAGAGTTCGTGATTTTATGCATTTAAATTATCTAATTGTATTACCTACAAAATTAGCTAGAAACTTAGAGAATATTGATTTACTTACAAAATAATTTGTAGGCAAAATAGCATTTTCCTACCAAAATAATTGTAGGTGATTTGTTTATTTATTTACCTACGAAAATTTTCCAAAAACTATTAAAAGTTACTGTACAACTATTAATACAGGTTTTTGACTATGTGACTGGATATATTAAAAGTTTTTTTAAGGAAATCATAAAAGAGAAAAAGAAAAAGGCATGCAAAAAGTTTTTTAAAGTATCGCCTCTCTATTCGTTAATCGTTCATATAACTAGACCGAATCCAAAAACTTATTCCATTCATTTCGTAATTAATTTTACTTTTTTTTTAAATATGGATATACCGAAATTAGTTTCACATTTATATTTCACCATGCTGGGCTTTTTGTGGTTTTACCCAACTAAATATTTTATCTCTTATCTTGTTTCATTTTTTGGTGTTTCACTAATATATATTTTATATTATTATTTTATAAAATGTTATATTAAGAGATTTTTTTTTTTATCTTATCTCTCTATACCCTATAATACCAAACAGAAGCATAATAACCTATGTAGGGACACCTGTCTTATAAATAGGGCTTGAGCCTTGTAGTGATGCCAACACATTCCTTGTTTAGGGAAGTGACGTTATAAATTGGCCACATACACTCTTCATCTTCATCTTCATCTCCATCTCTATTGTCATCTTGAATTTTCTTCCCCTTAACAGCCTCGATCTTTCCAATTCTGCAATTCATTTTCCGTCGAAAAAACAAATGTAAATATGAACCTGCTTTCTACTCTTGATACGTGTTATCTATGACAAGCCAACATCCTCGATCTCAAGAAGATCCAGCTTCTTCAGGTATATACATATATATAATTGAATTGAAGTTGGATGTTGTTCTGTTTGCATTGAAACCCTTTTTGTGTCCAAATTTTGGTGGTTTTTTTTATTTTACAAATAATTTTTTAACTATTTATTATGGTTGCAGAATCAAAGCATCTTGCACTGAGCTTAACAACACACAGATCTGGAGAGAATAAAACCCTAACGGCGGTTTAATGTCACAACATCTCGATTCGCTCGAAATCGGGTCGTTTATTGACATTAAAGGGCCGTTAGGGCACATTGAGTACACGATGATCGTGGGAGGCACGGGCATCACGCCCATCTATCAAGTGATGCAAGCGATTTTGAAGGACGAGACGGAGATGCACGTCGTTTACGCGAATCGGACGGAGGATGACATTCTTCTTTGTGCATGGGCGGAGAAGTACCCAACAAGAGTACAAAGTGTGGTATGTGGTTCAAGAAGGTATACAAGAGAACATATTCCGGCGGCATCGGAATATTCCCTTGTGTTGGCCTGTGGACCCAAATTTGGAGAAGATACCAAGGAATCTTTACTGGTGTTTTAGAGGGAGGGAAATTAATATATGAAATTAATGATGATGATAATAATAGAGGAGAGGAGAGGAGGATTTGCAATTTAATTCTAAGTACTTGTAAATATTATATTTGTACTCCATAATTATTCAAACTATAGAAGCTAGGCCGGAGTGTTGTATTCTGTTAGCTAGGGAAAGTGGGATCCTTCTTCATGTTGCTGTCATGATTGTCTTCTCCATCTTTCGTACTCATCAATAGATATTGGAACCTTATTAACATTAATTGGACACTTGAATATATATATATTCGAGAATGTCACATTTTTTACACATCCAAGACCTCCCTAGCTAGCTATATTTCAACATTTATATGTTACTATTTGATTTAAAGATTGTGTGCATACTTGACATATAAACGTAAAGGTAGCGACTTGGTCTTTGAATCGAATATCGAGAATTAAAAAGAAAACATGCAATATCCTAATATATCTCGGACCAAGTTAAAAATCACTTTCTTACATGCCACTAAGCAGTAGTAATAAAGACTTGTTCGTCCGCGAGAGAAATCCAACTAGCGCCGCTTAAGAACATCTTCAATGCACCCTTCAATAAGCAAATTAAAGTTAAAAATAACTCCAGTGCAGTCTCAATGTACGTTGGTGTCAATTTACGTACTAGCATTCACTTTTTAGGGATAATATATATGAAAATTATATGTAGATTCTAATGTTCATCTTAATAATTCCAACTGGTAAAATCTATTATAATAAATTCTTGATTACATCTTACAATGAAGAGGAATCATGAAAAACTTAAATTATTTCTTTTCGATAAGATTTTTGTCACTTATAGTCGAATATAATATTATTTGGTAATAGAGTATCATAGATTATTCATTGACCAAGATAGAAGATTAAAATTAAATATAAGACATACAATATGAGGTTCGCCCCATTCCATATCCAGTCAATTCTCAATTATATTATACTAGTGCAGATTTTCACTTGACACATGAATGGAAATTTATAACATATTGACACACAGATCTCTCACGTATTCTCTATCTCTTCCTTTGATTCCTCAAAGATGGAGGTGGTTATTAAAAAAAAATAAAAGAGAGAGAGAGGGAGAGAAAAAAACACTGTACAGTTTATGTTTGTAATTCACCCATTTTTTTCTATCCCAAATTTTCATGAATTTAATTAATTGAAATAATTTTATTTAAAAAAAAAAAATTAAACGGATTTAATTTAACCATGAAAAGGCAGCGAACTAGTAATACATTAGAATATGCGATTTTGAAATTCCAAAATCTATAAAAACAAAAAGGTAATCTATATATGTAAAAGGAGGATGAGGCTCTCCTGCTTTCGACACGTGTGCATTAATTTAGGTCTCTCCTCCTTCCGCCACGTGTAGTACAGTTGGATTTGTGTCATCCCAAAAAAAGCATGTCCGGCTCTTTGTCTTCCATTGTCGATTGAAATTCACATATCTAAGGTGAAGAAACTCAAATTCAGTGTGAATCATCCTCCACCATTTCCCAACTCAACGCCGCTGAGCGGATCATTTTGAATGATGCCGATTTGTCATCGTCTTTCGATGACTACATGATGGCGGTTGACCAGATGATTCAATTGACCGAGGAATTGAACCTTGGTTCCTATGACGCCGGCGATGAAGTCACGGGCCGAGCTGAGAAAACTCAGCAACTGTCGATGACTTAGTTGGAGGATTAGTTTCGTCACGTGTTGATCTGGAACACCGTTGCGCTTGACCCTCGCCGCCTCCACCGCTCCTCAATGTCATCATCCATCAGTGCGATTCAGTGGCGTTCTTTAGATGATCCAGCTGCCAATGCCTCCAATATAGTAATTTTCTTTAAAAAAAAAATATCTGATTTCGAATTTCTTTATTTATACTTCTACGCGATTTTGTCCCAAAAATCCTTGTATCAAGGAGAAGAAACTAAAATCCAGCACCAACGCCTCCTATTTTATAAAAACTCTTTAAAAAATTTGGACTTCGAGTTGCTTTGTTTATACTTCTATGCAATTTTGCTGTTTATGGTGCCATTACACCAGGTTGGTTGCCTGTTAGGAAAAGATGGTGCAATCGTCTTAAATTTGCTTCATTTTTGCTATGATAAATGTAGAAGAAAAGATGGTACCTATTGTCTAACGTTTTTTGGCTTTCGATATTAGGTGGTGCCTTTTTTGGGTAGTGCAGGAAATTATATGCCATTGTAGCCTAGGCACATGATGTGTTTTTGTTGGTTGTAGCTATTCTATTGTCCGGGTGGATATCATGCATGCATGTATCATAGAAAATTGCGAAAAAAATCGCTTATTCAGGCTTTTCAACCAGCTTTAGTTCACCATGAACACATCTTAAATCATATTTTGGTGCTAGAGCAGTTTATTTGCAATGTGAAAATTGTGGTGCCAATTGATGTTATTTATGCTCTCATCCCATATATGCATCCCTTTCTTGGCATTTTACTTATCGTGTGATTTGTAGGCTATTGCATGAGCGTAAAGAGGTCTAATCTTTAAATTCCAAGTTGAACATGCTCATGGACCAAGGACGAATGTTGGCCAGATTACAAAACAATATGAGAAGTATTTTCCTTCTGAAACTTGTGCTTATGTTTCCAAGTTGGTACGTCTTGTAAGAAAATATATGGTTGCTGCTAGAATGAAAGCAAGAGCAGACAGGTTGGCCATCGTACCTTATTCTCCATTAAATTTGAAAGCACTTGTTGGAAGTGTTGTTCCAAAAGATGAAATCATGAGTGAAGATACCATGATTGAAGTTGTTGTTGCTGACGAAGAGCAAGTCAAGTTAATTGAAGATGTAGCTCAACCTATTCAGAAAATTTCAATAGTTGACCTGAAAGAGGATATTGAAAAGGTATTGAACTCTTTCCTTGATAACTATTTAAATTCTGGAGTAAGACAAGTATTGTTAGAGTAGAACATTCAACTTGTAGAAAGTTCAAAAGCTGTACTTATCATTGAGGAAGTCAACCAGACGGATGCTGGTTTCAAACAAGACATGTTTAACAAGATGGAATCTTTCTTAGAATATCATCTGACGTACGCTGAAATGAGTTTAGTGGACTTTGCAAAGAAGTTAGCTGATGAATCAAGGAAGTTTGAGACATTCTACGAGATAAAAATTGAGATAGCAGACGAGCAAAGAAGAGAAGTTTATGCCCAGTTGGAAGAAGCGAGAGCTCAATTGAAGGTAATGCAGGAAAATAATGTGATGCTAAAGCACTTGGCTACACATTACATGAATGAATTCTCTTTATCTTCAAAGAAGTTGGAATATACTATTGACATGCTCGAGAAGCTTTCTGTTGAAGAGAGTCATCAAAAATTAATTGGGAAGGCTGCTAGTCTGATGAAGCAGGCTATGCAAGACGAAATGACAAGGTTTACTTCAACTTATATCTTTAAGGCATCTGATGAAGCCAAAAAGGGGGAAGATAAGGAAGGAGGTCCAAATGAGCAGATAACTCAGAGAAGAAGAAGGCTTGTAAAAGTTCATGTTCAAGTAGAACCAAATGAAGAAGAAAAAAAGAGACAACTGAAAGGAAAAGCCAAAGTATCAGAAGAGGGTCAAATCAGACAAGGCAAGAGGAAGCTTGAGATTTGTGAACGACAGGCGAGCTGAAAGAAACAAAAGGACAAATGCTTGAGAGGATAGATGAAGAAGAGATCCGAAAGAAGCAAAAATTTGATGATGAGAAGAAAGCAAGAAAGAAGATGCTTGCAAGACACATTAAGAAGTTGATTGCAAACAACAAAAGTCAAGATGAAACAATTATGGAAGAAGTGTTCATTGATCCATAACACACATCTTAATCATCCAGGTGGTTTAGCCTTTTGTGCCATAGCCAACTGAGATCTTTAGAACTTTTTGCAATCAAGCAGATACCTTCAAGGGACTTGTTCCAATCTGCAAGATACACATTACCTTTCCTTGACCTAGTTAGTAGTAACTGTTGATTTGATTTGTTCTTAATGTAGCATAAGTTACTTGAATACTCAACATTAAAACCTTTGTAAAAAAATTGGCTTCTTGAAAATAGATTGTGTTTCTGACCATAGACGTATGAAACATTTGAAATACTTACAGTACCAATTTTGAGAGTTCCAAAACCTTTGGTTTAGCCTTGTGAATTGTCACCAAAAGTTACTTGTGGTCCATCTTGTTTAACAAAATCAGTGAGAAGCTCTTTGTTTCCAAGATCATATGCCTTGAACATCCACTATCCAAGTACCATGTAAGTTCTTTAGAGTTTCTTTTCTTTGTTGATGAATCCACTAAAACCCGTTACAAATCAAAACTTAGGTACCCTTTGGAAGTTGGGTCCTAGAGGGTTAGATATACCTTTAGGAACCCAAACTTGCCTTATTTTCATTAATTGAAAGGGGCTAATCTGTTTTTCATAAATATCTAAATACAAAATCTTCCTGTTAAATGCCTTAGGTTGAGATTGAGTATTTGTGTGAATCTTAGATGATTTAGAAGAATTGTATTTGTTCTTGTGAACATTTCTGCTAAATCTATCTTTTGACTCGTGTGCTGCATGCTTAAATCTTTGTGGATAGGTATTCAGATTACTTGATATCTTTGGCATGTAAGGTTCAAGTTCTCTGTACTCATTGTACCTAGGCTGGAAATGTCTTTGATTATTCATTGTAGGCCTTCTCATAAAAGTTGGTCTTGTTTGAACAACTTGGGGCTTTCTTGCCTGAGTCTGAGAGTTTTTCAGGTGAGTTGTCCTCCTTTGACCTTTATTCATCTGAATTGTCTCAAGCCACTGAATTCTAGTTTTAAGTTTTACAACCTTTGACTTGATATTCAGGATAGTTGGTACAATGGGTGTTTTACCTTTTTCAATCATCTGTGGCAGCTTTGGTTCAACAATTTCAGTCTAAGCCACAAATTTTACGAAAACTCTCTTATTAATACTTGTTGAAGTATTACTGAGGCATAGTGAAGATGCTTCATCTGGATTGTAACCAAATCCAGATTTTTTAGTCATAGGCCTTTGCATTCCTTGTATTTCATCTATTGTATTAGATGACTTGTACAAGGCAGTCAATTTGTGTTTCAGACTCTCTTCACTTTTCTTAAGATATTCATGTTCCTTGAAAAGATGGTCAAACATAGTCATTAATGCTTAGTAGTCTGAGTCCTTACTTTTATGAAGCTTAGCTTGTTCTTCCAACTTTTAAAGTTGTTCAGATGACTTTACTTTTAGGGTATTCAGCTCCTAGGTCAACTTATTGCACAAGTCATTAGTTTTTAGATCATGCTCAACTTCAGATTAAGTGAGTCCTTCAATCTGAGCATTCAACGCTTTGTTTTCTTTTAAGGTTTGATCATGAATTTCTTTAAGTCTCATGAAATCTTCCATCAACTTAACAAAAGTAAGTCTCAGGTTGTCTTCATTTGACATAATTGTGTTGCTAGAATTGACAGAACTAAAATAAGATTGTACCTCATCATTGTCTTCAATTGCCATTAGACATTCTTCATCACTGCTGTCAGAGAACATCTCAGATGATGAAGATGGAAGTTGATCATCTTCAGCTTTCGAGGCTTTTCTGTTTCCATATTTCTTGTCCCTGGCCTTTTGGCGTGTCTTTCCTTTCTTTCCTTGGAAGTTAGCTCTGGACAATCATATTGGAAGTGTCCTGCTTTCTTGCAATTTTAGCATGCATCTTGATCTTCATCTTTCTTCTTTTCAGCATCTCTCTTCTGAGTTGATGAAGATGGTTCTTCTTTGGGGTTGTCTCTTCTGGATCTCCTTTCATCATTATTCTTCTCAGGTGAGTAGTATTTTCTTCTCCTGTCTTGGTAATATTTCTTGTATTTACCAAACTTGGAGTTTAGCTTTTCAAATCTTCTAGCCATCATTGCCAACTCATCGGAAATGTCAGGTTTGGAAGCTCATTTTCCACTTTTGCTAGGCTTGCTAACTTTCTTGGAGTCAGGTTCATTGGATTTGACCTTCATTGCAATTCCTTTGCTTTCAGGTTCCTCAGTGTTGTTCTTCCTTGCAATTCCTTTGCCTTCATATGCCTTGAGTTTTGTGAACACCTGCTGCATTAGCATAATTGACAGATCCTTTGTATTCTGCATCATGACAGCACACACATTCCATTTGGAGGTCAAGCTCCTAAGGATTTTCAAAGCCACTTCTCTCTTGGAATATTCCTTTCCAAGTGAGTTGATCTCATTCATGATGTCTGTGAACCTTCCATCCAGTTGATCAATGTTTTCATCAGACTTCATTGTAAATTGCTCATACTTTTGAACAACAACTTGAAGTTTGTTTTCTTTGATCTTGTCAGATCCTTCACACAATAGGGCTAATGTGTCCCAAATGTCTTTAGCAGTTGTGAAGTGAAACACTCTACCCATTATTGCATCTGGAATGATTTGATATAGGGTGTTCATTGCAATAAAGTTGAGATTATGTTTCTTCCTCTCTTCAGGAGTGAGCTCATAATCATCTTTTGGAATTTCTTATGCTTCATCTGCTCTTTGGCCTTCAGTGACATCTGTGTTTGACTTCATGAATACAAATGGACCTTTAGTGATCATCCTTAGCATTTCATCGTGAACACAGACCAAATGAGCTCTCATCTTTATCTTCTAGAAGTCATAATTCTCAATAGAGAACATGGGTAGTTTCTGGTAAGATATCTTGTTGATGGGGTTGGTTCCCATAGTAGTTGGTGGTGGAATAACTACACCAGAAGTCTCAGAAAAAGATGTGTTAGACATAGTGTGAATATTAATCAATAATAAGAAATATCACAGAATGTGCACAAGTAGATCAGTTTAGGTAACCAAAGTTAGTCCTCAAAGCAGTGGTCTTTAAACCCCTTCTTTGATACCACTTTAAATGTTGTAGGATCAATAATAAGAAATATCACAGAAAGTTGATTTATACAAGGAGTGGGAATTGTAGGATCTTTTAGAACTCGTACAACAGCATAGTCAATTGGCACGAGTACATGAACCACAACTTTCCATATTTCATCCCTCTGAATGAAAAACACTTGATGTCATTCAATACTACCTGTTTTTAATGTAATTTTTGTGCATTTTTTTTTAAGGTTGTTTTTGGAAAAAAAAATTATGCGGCGTTTTTTTTAAAATATGTGGCGACAAATAAATTACTTGGCCACACCTCCCAATTTTTTTCGAGCGTGGGACTCAGACATTCACATTTCTTGTGAATTGGTAAAAGAGGACGAAAATTGTATGCCCTAAAACGTATTTTTAAAAGTGAACGCTGATGCGTCGAAAAAGAACGCCTTCGGATATCGATCGTTCTCTTGCGAGCACTATTAATCACGAGCTAAATCACTCGTTCAATCCTTGGCAATCTTCAAGTAAATCTCCTTGGGAATCCGAAAATAACCTGCAAAAGTACGCCGGAGGGGGGCTCCGGCGTAGAAGCTCCGACGCTCAAGTCAGATTCGATCTTAGGAGAAATCAAAGAGGAATTCCCCTGTATATCTAGGGAAATTCCGGCGAATATAGTGGTGTTTCTTCTCAATTCAGTGTATAGTTCTTGTGAAAGTGTGTATAATATGTAAAACGTAAGTAAGAATATGGAAAGAACCTGCTTATATACCTGGCCCCCCTCTTCGGAGGGGGAAAAACTTGTTCTCCCTATATTCTCGGCTCCTTCCTGTAAATCCGACCTCAATTCCCCAAAGAATCGGTCTCACTCTCCTTGGAGACTTGGTTCTTCAGCATCTCGGCCCCTATCTTCGTGGGTTGATTGACTTGGCCAGGAAAGATGGACTTATTCGTTATCTATTTGGGCCAGATCCTTTCAGGCCCAAGGGCTATTAATCTTTCCAAATATGGGCCAAAGGCCCAATCACCCTGATTCCTCTAATTTCCCTGCTTAAACCCAGGGATATATTACTCCAGTTTCTTCGGTGTATTGATCTAATCACAACTATCCTAATTTATCCCGTTTCCACGTGTCGACTTCTCCGGGAGCGACATATTTATCTACATCAACCACTCCCCCCTACTCTCATAAAAAACATAA
Source organism: Galeopsis tetrahit (assembly GCA_963675135.1). NCBI lineage: Eukaryota > Viridiplantae > Streptophyta > Magnoliopsida > Lamiales > Lamiaceae > Galeopsis > Galeopsis tetrahit. The sequence goes on from OY776131.1 coordinate 14,492,715, forward strand.
TTTTTAAGAGAGTAGGAAAATAAACCAACAATAATATACATTATAAAGAAATAATATATTGCTTTAAATCCTCCGTTCCCCATATTTCTCTGGAAACAATAAATATTCGATCCTTAATGATTATCTAACACCATCATACCCTTTCCGCTTCCACACGCAACCTTTCCTTCGAAATTGGTGATTCGGCTTTCTGCCCGAGAGGGAACATTAAGCCACCCCTTCCCAGTCACGCGCTTTTTCATTGGGGGGCATTTAATTCTCTTCCACTTTTCCCTCTCTCTCCTCTTCACAACCATTTCAAATTATACTCATTTCGTGAAACCTCCTCTCTTTTCTTTCAAACCTATCCACTCCTTTTCATTCTCGTTTTTACATCTACAATTAACTTCTTCAAGCACGTCTATCAGCCAGTTCGTCACCTTCAAAATCGTCCTCAGTCCAGGTATCTCTTCTTTTTCCTTTTCTCATTTATAATATCCTCATGTCCTCTTCTTCAAACTCCATATCCATGGAGAGTTCCACTTCCGAATCGTCTCCCATATTTCCCGTAACCGACCAAGCTTTGGAGGACGCAATTTCTGGTCCCTCGATTCTCACTCCTGAGCGCGTTGCCGCTTTTCTCCGTTCAGGGATCTTTCCCGCCGATTATTCCGTTAGGGCTGCACATAGGAAAGAGCGCCCTAATTTTCCAGGCCACAATACTTTAGCCTTTTGGGAGGCCCAACTAAAAGCAGGTCTCCGATTTCCGATACATCCTTACCTCTGTGAAATTTCCACCTATCTTCGCATACCTTTGAACCAATTTACTCCCAACGCCATACGCGCAATGTTAGGCTTTTACATCTTGATGAAGGGAAATGGTGGGGAACCCTCAGCTCAACTCTTTCTAACCCAATACGTATGCAAGTTTGCGGACGGGTTTTTTTACGCTAGTGGTCGTACCTCTAGGACCGGAAAATTCATGGAAAAACTCTATGAAGGGGTCCAGGACTGGAAAGACTATTACTTCTTTGTTACGAACCCTATTCCTTGGGATTTTCCTCATGAGGGGTGGATTTATGAGAATCCCGGGGTACCCCGTCCTCCTCTTTCCGTTTGTTCCTCTCTAAACTTGGATGTGATGAACCATTTAAATGACCACGTCTCTGCCCATGGCTTTTTTGATGTGATGGGTATTTGTAAAAATCCTAGAGCCCTCTCTCATTTCGGTTTTGGTCGCCCCGATTATCCCTTAGGTCCCGACGATGGTAATACCATTTCTCTTTTCTTGGCATTGTCCTCAAAATTTGGACTACTGTGTTTATTAATGTCGTTTCATATTCCTTTTGTGCAGCTAAGAGTTGGTTAACTCAGATTTCCCGTGATGCCACTCCTCTCTCGATGGTTGCTAAGTCTCCGGCCCCTGAGAGTTCCTCAAAGGCTCCAATTCCTCCTTCCCCAGTGAAACCTGCTACTGGGTCAGTTGCTAAGCGTACCCGTTCTTCCACTGAGAAAGCCTTAATTTCTACTCTGCCTCCTGCCTCTGATGCCTCCAAAAAGAAGAAGTCCAAAACCAAATCCTCTCTGCCCAATGTCGCCTCCGACGCTCCTGATGAGATTAATGTCGATCATCTCCTGGCTTTTATAGAGCGTCACACTCCGACCCCTGCCACCGAGGCTCTTAATGCTCTGTCCCCTGAGGAGCGAGTTGTGCATGCAGCCCATAGTTTTACACAGGTAGATTCTCCCAGTAGATGTACTTCTGGATAATTTAATATTTGTTAAAAGTATACTTGTCTTACTTCTTTAGATTGTTCATTGTGTAGTTTGGTCTCCTGTTTTCCAACATGTCTGAGCGAGCTCTCCAGTCCCTTCAGCTAGTGGATGATCTCCAAAGCCAAGTGGAGCTGGAGAAGGTGAAGAAGGAGATCCTCGATGCAGAATTACAAGACGCTAATCAGAGGTGTAAAGTACTCCAGACGACGCTTTCAGGGGAGATTTCTTCGTTGAAGAAAGAGTTTGGTAGACGGGTTGAGCAGCTCGAGGTTACTCTTCCCCTGGCTGGTATGAAATTATGCATAGAGTCCCTGTTTACCTCTGCCATAGGTCAAAAATTTCTAGGTACCTTGCATCGGGAGTGGGTGGAGGCCTTTCTTCAGAGCAGCAGCTTTTTAGGGGCGATGGGTGCATATATCCCCCATTTCATCGATCATGGGTTTTCCAACGCCGTGGCTGAACATTCTGCTCCAGGGTTTAATGGTCAGTATACTCGTGCCCTCCGGTTAGACGAACTGGATACTCCCCCCAAGTTCCCTGGAGATGCTAAGGAAGACATCAATACTCCTTGGTGGTTACCTGGGATGAGGAAGGCAGTCTTGGAGCTGAAAGATGCTACCCTGAACTTAGATGATCTTGCACCGGCAAAGGATATGGCCTTCCCTATTCATGTGGAGAACCCAACTCCCGTGGCTACCGTGGCAGCAGGTGCTTTGATGGAGAAGGCAGAGGGAGGCGATTCCAGTGGACGAGCAGAGAAGGCAGGAGAAGGTTCCGAGGGGAAGAATGATGCTCCCCTCTCTTGATAACTTTTATTTCCCTGATAACACTTTGGTACTTTCAAAACACTTTTTATTTTGTTAAGGCCTCTAAGGCCCTTTTGGTATTTTCCGGAGACTCCACACTCCGGGGTTTTTCTGTGGAGGGTTTAGGCATGGTGCCTTAAATCTTGAATATTTCTGCCTCTCTTTCGTTTAATATCGTACCTTCACATTTATTACTTGGCATGCATATATACATATATATCTCTATCTCTGTTATAAGATGTGGTATCTGTTAGCATGTTTTCGACATTTTCTAGACACGTAAAGGCTCTAAAGCTCCTAGAGGAACCTTAATGAGGAGATAGGGTTTATATCCCTGTACTTACTTTGTGATTTGCTAACGTTTCTAGTCTTTCTCTTGACACTAGAGTTTTTAGGGATTATCCTCTCCCCTAGGTCAGAATTCGTAGGGATTATACTCTCCCTTAAGTTGTTTATACTCGTAAGAGTTGTTTATACTCGTAAGAGTTAGTTTATACTCGTAAGAGTTAGTTTATACTCGTAAGAGTTAGTTTATACTCGTAAGAGTTGTTTATAATCGTAAGAGTTAGTTTATACTCGTAAGAGTTGTTTATACTCGTAAGAGTTAGTTTATACTCGTAAGAGTTAGTTTATACTCGTAAGAGTTGTTTATACTCGTAAGAGTTAGTTTATACTCGTAAGAGTTAGTTTATACTCGTAAGAGTTGTTTATACTCGTAAGAGTTAGTTTATACTCGTAAGAGTTAGTTTATACTCGTAAGAGTTGTTTATACTCGTAAGAGTTAGTTTATACTCGTAAGAGTTAGTTTATACTCGTAAGAGTTGTTTATACTCGTAAGAGTTAGTTTATACTCGTAAGAGTTAGTTTATACTCGTAAGAGTTGTTTATACTCGTAAGAGTTAGTTTATACTCGTAAGAGTTAGTTTATACTCGTAAGAGTTAGTTTATACTCGTAAGAGTTGTTTATACTCGTAAGAGTTAGTTTATACTCGTAAGAGTTGTTTATACTCGTAAGAGTTCTTAGGGATTATACTCTCCCAAAAGTTAGAATTCGTAGGGATTATACTCTCCCTTAAGTTGTTTATACTCGTAAGAGTTTGTTTATACTCGTAAGAGTTTGCGAAAGTCGCTAGGGATAGGGTTTATTGACAAGTTAATTATATCTTCTGCTGCTATACCCCCTACTCCCCCTAGCTTTAGAGGCTGTCGTGGATAGAAACTTTAGGAATTCTTCCTAGGTATTTTCTATTCGAATCTTCATGAGTTGGTGTAAATCTCTCTATTTTGCAGTATCTCTATCATGTTATGTTTTAGTTTTCAAAACATGTTCGTTATTTCAGTACTCATTATGCAGGCCCTTAACAGTTGTCTTGACATGATATTAACATACGAGAAACATTTCATCATAAAATCGGCATACAAGAGTCATTTCATCACAGTATTAACATGCATTTAGGGAAATTGCTGAAATTTTATCAAAACCGGTGCTCCATTGATCAAAAGTGTTTATCAACATAGGCAAATAAGGGGAACCTATGCCGGCCTCATTAAAAACCTCTCCGTGGTAAAACCCTAAAGGGAAACCCACGTAGCGGGAAAAAGAGTGCCGGTGAAGCAATTATTCGAATAAGAAGTAAACATTCAAAATTGTTCGTAAAGAGAAAGGAAGTAGGGGAATAACACCTTCCTCAAACATAAAATCTCTTCAAGTGGCACACGTTCCATAGCCTTAGTATCTCTTTCCCGGTCATGTCTTGGAGCTTGTATGCTCCGCCTTTTAGCACCTGTATTACCCTGTACGGACCTTCCCAATTGGGTTCCATCTTCCCAGTGTTCTTCAAGGCATCTGCTCTCCGAAGGACTAAATCCCCAACTTTAAAGGAGCGAGGGATTACCCTGCGATCATATGCTGCCTTGATCCGACTCTTGTACCTTTCTGCCTTTAATCTCGCCATCTCCCTCTCTTCATCTACCAGGTCCAGCGCTTCCCTCATCAATTCTTCATTTCTTTTTTCTTCAAAGTAGGTGATCCGATGTGATTTGAGTCTGGCCTCAGGAGGTATCACTGCCGCTGCCCCATATACCAAGTAAAAGGGAGATTCGCCCGTAGCTGTTTTAGGGCTGGTCCTGTAGGACCAGAGGACGTTGTCTAACTCCTTCACCCATTTTCCTCCTACCTCTTCCAATCGTGTTCGAATTCCATCCACTAGGATTCTGTTTGTAACTTCCACCTGCCCATTAGTTTGTGGATGGGCTACTGAAGTAAACCTCTGTGTAATGTTCCACCTCTCGCACCATCTCCTTACTTTCTCTCCATTGAATTGCGTTCCGTTGTCGGAAACCAAGATTCTGGGTACTCCAAACCTGCAACAAATATGTCTAGCAAGAAAAAGAATTACATTATCCTCTTCGATTTTGGCCAAGGGCACAGCCTCTACCCATTTGCTGAAATAATCCACGGCCACGATCAGAAATTTTCTCCCTCCTGGTGGTAAGGGGAAGGGTCCCACCAGATCTATTCCCCATTTGGCGAAGGGACAGGGTGAGTACATAGCCCCCATTTCTTCTGCAGGTACTCGTATCAAAGGTCCATTCTTCTGACACTTCTCACATTTCTTCACATATTCTCTAGCATCTCTGATTATGTTAGGCCAGTAGAAACCTGCCCTAAATACCTTCTTCACCATAGTCTGGTAACCTTCATGGCTGGATGCGCAACCTTCATGGATGTCCTTGATCACTAGCTCCGCTTCTCTCCTTGACAAACATTTCAAATAAGGTTGAGTGAAGGACCTCTTGTACAATTGGCCTCCTAGAATGCAATACTTCCTTCTCCAAGCTTTGGCCTCTCTGGACATTGGGGTTACTGGGCCCCTGTTCAATTCTTCCCATATTTCTTTTCTCCAATCATCCCCTGATGTTATCTCCCCGATCAGGGTTTCCGTAGCTACCTGATCTGCCACCAACAGGGTCACCTTTCCGTCTCCCTCGAATTCAGTGGAACTAGCTAGTTTAGACAGTCCATCTGCTTTCACATTCTCTTCTCTTGGTACCTGCACCACTTCAAAAGTATGGAATTTATTTTTTAATTTCTTTACCTCCTCTAGATAAGCGATCATTCTCTCATCTTTGGCGAGGTACTCCCCCATGACCTGTTGTACTACCAGCTGCGAATCGGAGTACAGGGTGACTTTCTGTGCCCCTAACTCTGCTGCCATGCTAGCTCCTCAAATCAGGGCCTCATATTCTGCGCCATTGTTTGAGGTTGAAAACCGAAATTTAATAGCAACCTGTACTTCTTGGCCATCAGGGTCAACCAACACTATCCCTGCTCCGCATCCCAAGGCGGATGCTGAGCCATCCACGTATACCTTCCATCCCTGTTCTTCTTCCACTCTGGTAGACTCTTGAATAAAGTCTGCTAAAGCTTGAGCCTTGATAGCTCTCCTTGGTTCATAGTCAATATCATACTCCTGCAACTCCACTACCCACCTGACCATTCTTCCTGATAAATCTGCTCTCCCCAGTGTCTGCTTCAACGTAAAGTTAGTCCTCACCATCACTTTATAAGATAGGAAGTAAGGGCGTAGTCGCCTAGCCGTTACTACCACTGCCAGCGCTGCCTTTTCTACCTCTGAATACCTCGTCTCCGCTCCTTGGATGACCTTGCTCACATAATATATGGGCTGTTGTGTAGGGCCTTCCTCTTTCATCAGGGCAGTACTCAGAGAATGTTCCCCTACTGAGAGGTATAGGAGTAAGACATCTCCCTGAGTAGGCTTGGTTAACTTCGGAAGTTGTTCCAGATGGAGCTTCAATTCTTCAAAAGCCTTTTGACACTGTTCATCCCATTCGAATTTTGATCCCTTCCTTAGTGTTCTGAAGAAGTGGTGGCTCTTCTCCGCTGATTTTGCTATAAATCTGCTAAGGGCTGCGATTCTGCCGTTCAAGGTCTGCAACTCCTTCAAGTTCCGAGGGGGTTGCATGTCAAGGACCGCTTTCACCTTGGCAGGGTTAACCTCTATTCCTCTTTGCGTCACCATATATCCGAGGAATTTCCCTGACCCTACTCCAAAGGAACATTTAGCTGGGTTAAGTTTGATACCGTTCTCTCTAATTACCTGAAATATCTCCTTCAGGTCATCAATGTGTTCCTCTGCCTTGATGCTTTTAGCTAGCATGTCGTCTACATAAACCTCCATATTTCTCCCTATCTGTCCTCGGAAAACTGAGTCTACCATCCTTTGATAGGTGGCTCCTGCATTTATTAGTCCGAACGGCATACGTACATAACCAAAAGTACCACACGTTGCAATAAAGTATACCTTTGGTATATCGAGGGGGTTCAACTGGATTTGATGGTACCCTTGATAAGCATCCATCATGCTGAGTAATTCAAACCCGGACGTGGCATCCACCAGCTGATCAATCCTAGGCAGGGGATAGTGATCTTTAGGGCACGCCTTGTTCAAGTCCCTGAAGTCAATGCACATCCTCCATTTGCCGGCTCCCTTGGACACCAGTACTGCATTCGAGAGCCACTCAGGGAACTGCACTCTCTTCACGTGCCCTGCACTCAACAATTTATCGATCTCCTCCTTTACAATGAGGTTCTTCTCTTTACCGAAGTTCCTCAACTTCTGTTTCACGGGCCTAGCTTTGGGATCCACATTCAGATGGTGCACAGCTATTTCTGGAGGGATACCCGTCATATCCGTCGCTGTGAATGCAAAGATGTCTGCATTCTCCTGGAGGGTGAGTATCATCTTTCCCTGGAGCTCAGGGTTCATATTCGTACCTATCCTGGTTGTAGATCCCTCCTTTCCTGGGTAGAACTCGATGCTCATTAACTCTTCATCTGCTTTAGCTTTGGGCTGCTCTTGTATTAGCTCACCCACTTTCTGTCTCTTCAACTCAAGGTCTTCGCCTTTAAATCTCTCCATTCCCCGGAACACGGCCCTGTCTGCTATTTTGACCGATTCCACGTAACACTTCCTTGCCTGATATTGGTCGCCACATATCTCTCCCACACCCCCCGAGGCAGGGAGCTTCATCTTCATGTGGAAGGTGGAGATCACTGCCTTAAAAATATTCAAGCTTGGCCTTTCCATTACTACGTTGTAGGAAGATGGGACGTCTACAATCAGGAATTCTATGACTTGTACTCGACGGTTAGGGGCGACTCCTAACCCTACTTGCAATAACGCTGAACCAAGGGGTTGAATGGCTCCCCCTGAGAATCCGTAAAGAGCGGTTTCCACCGGTCTGAGCTTTATATTCAGGTCCATCTTCTTAAAGCACTCCAAAAACATGATGTCGGCAGAGCTTCCAGTATCTACAAAAATTCTTGCTACATCGTATCCTGCTATATTCGTGGTAATGACTAATGCGTCATTATGAATTTCTCTAGGTTCCCCTGCGTCTTCTGGCCCGAAATGAATGTCTGGACCTTCTGTCATCTTTCCCACCTTATGGTGCTCTACTTTCCTCTCATTTTTCAGCGACCGAACGCTCTACTTTCTCTGCCTGAAGGAGTCCCCATCAGCGGGGCCTCCCATAATCATGTGGATAGTTCCCCTCTTCTGGGGAGGGGGTGGTGGCTCCTCATTGCCCTTCCTCTGATCTCTTCCATCATCTTCTGGCTTCCCCTCAGGGTCCTTTCTCTTCTGACCCCTGGGGCCTTGTCGATCTCTGAAAGTAAATTCCTTCAGGTGGCCTGCCTGAATCATCCTTTCTATCTCGTCCTTCAAATGCCAACATTGGTTGGTATCATGGCCATAGTCGTTATGGAATCTGCAAAATTTATTTGACTTAGGATTTTGGGGACCTCTGCTTCTTGAGTAGGGGAATTTCATATCCGGATGGTCCCCTGCCACCTCTAGGACTTCGGCTTGCTCTATCCTCAAAGGGGTATATCTCTTCGCCCTTCCCCTGGGGTTCCAGGGTGCAACTTCCTCTCTCCTTACATTTTCCAGCCTCCTGGAGCTTCTGTGTCTCTCCGGGCTCGGCCTCCTAAGCGGAATCTCTTTCCTCCGTTCTCCGTTACCCACTATTGTCCTGGTCTCCGAGCGCTTAGCTTTTCTTACCTCTTCCAGGGTGAGGTATTTCTCTGCTCTCCTCAGTAACTCATCGAAGGTCCGAACTGGCTTCTTGGCTAGAGACGTGAATAGATCTCCATCTCTTAGCCCGTTGGCGAGGGCGTTGATTTTGACCTCTGAGGAGGCTGTGGGTACTTCTAGAGCCGCTTGGTTGAATCTTTTTAAGAAAGCCCGTAGACTCTCGTTCTCTCCTTGTCGCATGTTGAATAAAGTAAGGGTAGCTCTAGGCTGTCTTCTAGCGCTGGCAAATTGATGCAGGAACAATTCGCTGAATTCGGACAATGAGTGGACAGTATCTGGTCCTAGTTGTGTGAACCATTGCTGTGCAGCCTTAGATAGGGTGGTCAGGAATACTCTGCATTTAACGCCCTCTCCATACCGATGTAATAGAGAAGCATTCTCAAACCTCATCAGATGCTCGTACGGGTCCGTGGTGCCATCATATTCAAAGTTTAAAGATTTGAAATTAGAGGGCAGTTCATCTTGCAAAATACTAGATGAAAATTGATATCCAGTGGTGTAAGAGGGTTTACTTACATTGTCAGTAATATGTCTCTGCATATCCCTCATCTCCTTTCGCAAGGCCTGTATCTGATCACTGACGGCTCCTTGATACGTGTCGTCCGTACTTTCTCCCATCCCTGTATCTAGGGTGGTATCCCCAAGGACCCTCTCCACATCCCTCCGAGGGGGTCTTTCCAGGATGCTTCTTTCAGCTTGGGAAGGTACTTTTTCTTCCGGGTTTCGAGGGGGATCCTCGTTCCTGGAGGGGACTGGAACCGAATCTATGACATGCTCTGGTGGATTTGGTCGTGTGCCCTTATGGGTAGGTGGAACAGGTTCAGGAGGGCGAAGTCCTCGAGTAGCAATTATTCTTTCTACTGATTGTGCGATCATCTCATCTAACTGATCTCGAGAGACAGTCAGGAGTTCCGGTTGAGCGTGAGGGTTATCCCTATTGATCCCACTCCCCGAAGCTCCTGAGGTACCTGGTACATCTCCCTCTTGAGCGGGAGGGATATCCTCTAGTGGGTGATCTACAGGTTGTTTCCCTAGATTTCGATTTGAGGGAAAACCTGGAGGAGGAATATCTTCTGGTGTATGATCCACGGGTCGTTTCCCTAAATTTCGATTTGAGGGAAACCCTGGAGGAGGCGGAGGAAGAGGAGGAGGAGTGGAATCTCCTTTCTCCTTCGTCTGCTTCGTTAGATCGTTTCCTCCACCCATTTAAGTACGGAACTTTTCTCACGCCTTAGCTTGAAAAATTCCCACAGACGGCGCCAGTTGATGCGTCGAAAAAGAACGCCTTCGGATATCGATCGTTCTCTTGCGAGCACTATTAATCACGAGCTAAATCACTCGTTCAATCCTTGGCAATCTTCAAGTAAATCTCCTTGGGAATCCGAAAATAACCTGCAAAAGTACGCCGGAGGGGGGCTCCGGCGTAGAAGCTCCGACGCTCAAGTCAGATTCGATCTTAGGAGAAATCAAAGAGGAATTCCCCTGTATATCTAGGGAAATTCCGGCGAATATAGTGGTGTTTCTTCTCAATTCAGTGTATAGTTCTTGTGAAAGTGTGTATAATATGTAAAACGTAAGTAAGAATATGGAAAGAACCTGCTTATATACCTGGCCCCCCTCTTCGGAGGGGGAAAGACTTGTTCTCCCTATATTCTCGGCTCCTTCCTGTAAATCCGGCCTCAATTCCCCAAAGAATCGGTCTCACTCTCCTTGGAGACTTGGTTCTTCAGCATCTCGGCCCCTATCTTCGTGGGTTGATTGACTTGGCCAGGAAAGATGGACTTATTCGTTATCTATTTGGGCCAGATCCTTTCAGGCCCAAGGGCTATTAATCTCTCCAAATATGGGCCAAAGGCCCAATCACCCTGATTCCTCTAATTTCCCTGCTTAAACCCAGGGATATATTACTCCAGTTTCTTCGGTGTATTGATCTAATCACAACTATCTTAATTTATCCCGTTTCCACGTGTCGACTTCTCCGGGAGCGACATATTTATATACATCAAACGCGTAGATGATATTTTTTTTGAACCCAAAACATACAAGACAATATTTATTTTTTATCTTGCATATATACATGGAAATGACATTTCTCTGCATAATATTTTTTTATGTTGTTTAGGATTTTTTTATGTGGAATTTTTATTTAAAACATGGTGGCACCAACTAAACAACATGGCCGGAGCTCCCAATTTTTTTCCAGCGTGCGACTCACACTATCACATTTTCGGTTAGTTGGTAAAAAATGTCATTTGTGTGTAAATTTTTTTTAGTAGCTAGCTGTTTTGAAAAGAAACCTAATCAAACAATTACTTCTCTTTTGTCTTTATACGGGAGAACGACATTTCATATTGAAAGAATTTGTTTTCGAGTATTGCACCCCTGGTTGAAAGATTGAGCCACATATGTTGCTGGTGAACACCTAAAGGATTTATTTTTTAATCACGCCAGACTTACCGAACGAAAAAAAAAAGATTATCTCGCACATATGCAAATGTCATGTTTTTGTAATTTTTTCTAATGTTGTTTTTGGAAAAAATAATTATGTGACATTTGTTTTAAACACGTGGCACCAAATATGTAAGTTGGCCAGAGCTCCCAAATTTTTTCGAGCGTACCACTCACTCATTAACATTTCTGGTGATTTGGTAAAAAAGTACCAAAATTGTATGCCCTAAAACGTATTCCAAAAGTGAAAGCGTAAAAGATTTTTTTTTGAATCCCCACAAGACACTTCTTTGCATAAAATTTTTGAAAGCGTAAAGGATTTTTTTTTATATTGCATAAATGGAAATGAAATTTCTTTGCATAATTATTTTTTATGTTGTTTCAGATTTTTTTTTTTTTTTTTTTTTGAAGTTGTTTTTCTCTACCCACCTTACCTACTCTTTTTTCAATACAATATATTTTGCCTTTCAAAAAAAATGTTGTTAAATTATTTGTATAATGTTTGGATGCAAATGAAATATCTGTGTAATTATATATTTTGAATATTGATGAACTATTTGTATAATGCTTAAAAGCAATTGAAATTTCTATCTATTGCCAAAATTAACAATTATTTTTAATATTACGATCAAATCGAAAGTGTCTCTCAAAATGGATGTAATGGTAAGGTCAAGAAAAATGAGTTGCATCTTTGAAATATACAAAACAATGCGTTCAAATGTGAAAATTGAATTTGAGCCTTTTATGTTCAACGAAACATATGCAAAGCATATAATCTTTAGTTCAAACGAGTAATTTGTTTTCATAGGTTTGGGGTAGAAAACATCCACGCGCACCTACTCTTTCTCATTCCATGATTGGTGTAGAAATGTCAAAAAGAGCATTTTCAAAAGTTAACACCTAAAGGATTTATTTTCTAATCACCCAAAATTGACAAAACGAAAAAAAGAAAATTATCTTGCACAGATGCAAGTGTCATTTTTGGGTAATTTTTTTTTAATGTAGTGTTTGCAAAAAATAAATTATGTCATTTTTTTGAGAAAAAAATTATTTACGTCCCGTAACTTTTACCTTTTTTGAAAAACGTCCCAAAATAGTTCAAATTTTAATTTACGTCCCATAACTTTTTCAATTGCTTAATTTACGTCCAATTTTTACTGGAAATCCCAAAATTTATGTAAATGAGAAGTAAATTGAACAATTAAAGAAGTTATGGGACGTAAATTAAAATTTTAACTATTTTGGGACGTTATGCGAAAAAGATAAAAATATTCAACAAATGTGTACAATTCACTATAAAAAAATTCATTTATTCATAGATTAACTTATTTTAATATAAAAAAATAATTCATTTATTCATAAATTAATTATTATAAAAATCAATTAATTTACCTAATTAGAAAAAAATTATAATTACAATATAATTAGAAAAATAATTCCATTTTAGGGCACAAATAAGTAACTTAGCTGAAGCTCCCAAATTAGCTGAAGCTCACACATTCACATATCTGGTGAGTAGGTAAAAAAGGACCAAAATAGTATGCCCTAAAACGGGTTTCCAAAAGTGAATGCGTAGAGGATATTTTTTTTTTTTTGAATCACCCAAAACATACAAGAAGGAATTTTTTATTTTTTCGTCTTGCATAGATGGAAATGACATTTCTGAATAATTTTTTTTAGACATATAGTAGTAAACTTTTGTCCTTGTAGTGGTAATACTTTTATTTGGCCTTGTAGATAAATTTGACTTATATACTACATTGGAGATCAATCTCACACATGAGTCTGTGTCATATACACCTTCATCTAGAAGAAAATAAACTATGACAATTTACAATTGTGTCATTTAATTCTCACCCAACTTATTACACTAATAATTACAGTACGTTTGGAAAGTTCGCAAACGACACAACTCGAATAATTAAAAAGTGAAAGTGAAATTATTTTGTTGAAACCTTTTTATAAATATTTTTTAAAAACAAATTTTCAATTCTATTTATGAAAGTGCATCTGGTGACAACTATTGTCCAACTGGAAAGTTCACGAACGACGGCTCGAGTAATTAAAGAGTGTAAGAGAAATTATCTCGAAGGATCTGTTATTCAAAGCACATCCGATGACAACTATAATCTGATCCAAAATTTCTCAAACCATATCCCGAGTAATTAAAAAGTGAAAGTAAAGTTATCCCGAGGAAAGTTGCCTTTTTTACCTTACTTCATTCTCTGAGACGCTCCTCCAAGGGGACAACATATGTGTTGTGGAAGATGGAAATCTGCCTTTCAGTCCCTAAACTTTTACGAGAATGCATTCTTTTCCTAAATCCTTTAATTTCTGTGTTTGGCCAACATTTCTACTTCTTTTAAGTACACTATCACAATCACATACACTTAGACTATAATTATTGTTCATATTAATTAAGGACTAAGTGGTAGAACTATTATTGTAGGATTTAAGGAACGAGAAGTGGGAAAGGACTTGGAACTAAGAGGGGAGGATACCGTTTAACTTTCCAAGCTAATAGGTGGGGTAACTCTCGTTGACTTTTACAATGCCTACTTTATATATCATGTGATTTATTGTATTAAATGTCCTATGTGAATTGGTGTATAAATATGTTCATGTTCACTTGTGGAATATATGCTTTATGGATATTTGATATTAGACATGTTCACTTGTGTTAAGTATGTTCCATGGATACATAAATGCTTATGATTATGCATGTCCATATGTGAAGAAGTATGTTACATGAATGTTTTCATACATGCACGTTTCAAACGTGAAGATATATGATATACGGTCAAGACCGTGCAAGATGTATGGTATATGGATAATAACCGTACTAGCTATGATAAGATTACGGGTAACACCGTTCCAAGATTTGATCAAAAGATCACATTCGGGTAGCTCCCGAACAAGATGCTCGAGCGGGGTAAAGCGTGCCCCAACAAGATTGATGTGCTCTTACGTGTATTATATTATAACTATCACTATTTATTAATATAAAACATGATGTTGAACGTGTTGCATGGTTAACATATGATTGATGATACGTGAAGGTTGTGATTTGAGTTGTCGCTATGTGACTTAATGCCATGATTGAGAGTAATGAATCTCAAATTTATGTTTATTATATACATTGATTCCCATGGTTAACCTTTATTATGGTAGATTGTATGATATTCGAGTGGGTGTTGAGTGAACCCACTGAGTATTTTTCAAATGCTCACCCCTTCCACTTTCAGGTGGGAACGTTCAGGAGGATTGAAGGTGGATGTGAGCACTCGATCTCGAAAGTGTAACCCTTTAATTCATGTCTTTTGAAACTTGAATTTCTATTTTTGGCCAACTATTCGAAACTGTAGTATTTTATTGTAAGGCAAATTCTTACAGACCTTACTCACCAGTTTACTTCCGCTGTTGTGACTTGTTAATTATTTTGAGGGTTTTGGTGGTGATCACCTTGGTTTGGATGGTTGCATTCATTTAAATTATTAGGTTACTTTCAAGCGTAGTAATGCCCCTTACTCCCTATTTAAAAAAAAAAAATCTATGTTTATTCCTTTAAAATTTTGGGGTCGTTACAGTGTGGTATCAGAGCGGGTCTACCTTTCTGGAGACTTGCTCACTTGTGTTTTTGTTTAAATTATTTTAAGTATCCTAAGTTGTTATTGAATCGCACTTCGAGACGAGACTCACAACCAGCTTCAGTCCGCCGCTTCAACTTGGTACTTTTATTTAAGTTTGTATTACGCATTATGTTATGTTTTGATTGATGTATATGACTCATTATCTGTCATATAAAGTCGTTATTTTTAGTTTGTAGCTTATGACATTATGAACCTTTTACTTGTACCTCATTGTATTGGATGGTAGTTGGGTAATGAGACAATTTTAAGTGTAGTTTTGTCTCTTACTCTTAGGATTAAACAATGGTATGTTAAGGACTGCTCGAAAGTCCTTGAGTGGAGATCGACTAGTTCATGTGGTTTCATTTAATTAATTTATTTATTTACCTAAGTTCGAACTACTGGACCCATCATGGCGCGTCGAGGGCACTCTCGTCGAAATTAACCACCCGTTCAGGACCCTCCGATTCCCGGACAAACTGAAGCTGCTCAAGAAGTGCCTGCTGCAGGCGCTAACGTTCCACCCCAAGATTTTCTCAATTTACTCCGAGGGTTGACGCAATACCTTAATGTTGCTTAGGCACCTCCTGCACCTCAAGCCCCGCGTGAGGACACCAACTCTATCGTTTATCAATTCTAAAGATTTCAACCACCGACGTTCGATGGAAAAGGAGACTCTACTAAGGTTGTGGAGGGGATTCGGGCGCTTGAGAGACTCTTTACCCACATGAATTGCACAGATGCACAAAATGTATCGTGTGCTATTTTCCAACTGAACGAGGATGCCGATTTTTAGTAGGAATCCTATCGTAGGACACGAACTCCAGCTCAGATATAAGCTATGAGTTTGAATGATTTCTAAGAAGCGGTCATACAAAACTACCTGCCCCGCTCTTATCGTGAGAAGAAGGAGACGGAATTCATGTACTTAAAGCAAGGGACAATGACAGTGATGGAGTACGAGCGAAAATTCACCCTGCTATCGCGCTACGCCACTCATATGGTAGACTCCGAGGAAAAGAAAGCTCATCGTTTTGAGAGAGGCCTAAGGTCGAAAATTGGATGTACACTTACAGGGTGAAGACCTCACTGTTATAGCTTATAGTTTAGAAGTTAGTATACCTTCTAATAGGGCTATCATAACGGATAAACTGTGTAAGAACGTGAGTGTTGAGCTTGGAAATAAAGTTTTATCGGCCGATTTGCACGTCATCGATATGAAAGATTTTTATGTGATTTTGGGCATGGATTGGCTCCAGACTAACCATGCTACAATAAAGTGTCACAAGGAAGAAATATCATCCTTGATACCTGGAGAGGAAGAGTTTACATTCTTTGGGGTGAAATCCATGTCTATGCCCCGAGTTATATCCGCAATGAAGGCAGCTAAGTTAATAAGAAAGGAAGACGTCCAAACTTTCTTGGTGCAAGTGACGAGCACCAAACCACTGGAGTTATCATTGGACGATGTGCCAATAGTGAGAAAATATAAGGATGTTTTCCCCGAAGACTTGCCAGGCTTACCTCCGAATCGTCAAGTGGAGTTTACGATTGACCTTCTCCCTGGAGCTGCACCCGTATCAAAGGCACCTTATAGAATGGCACCCAAGGAACTTCAGGAGTTGAAAGTCCAGCTACAAGAGCTCCTTGATAAAGGATTCGCACGACCTAGTGTATTCCCCTGGGGAGCCCCAGTGTTGTTTGTCAAGAAGAAGGATGGGACGTTCCGTTTGTGCATAAACTACCGCGAATTGAACAAGCTCACGATAAAGAATAAGTACCTGCTTCCACGGATTGAGGATCTATTCGACCAACTTAGAGGTTCAAGTGTATTTTCCAAAATCGACTTACGATCGGGTTACCACCAAGTGAAGATCAAGAAAGAAGATATTCCCAAAACTGCTTTCAGAACGCGTTATGGGCACTACGAGTTTGTGGTCATGCCTTTTGGGCTTAGCAATGCACCCGCAGTATTCATGGATCTCATGAATCGAGTCTTCCATCCATTTCTTGATAGATTTGTAATTGTATTCATTGACGATACACTAGTCTATTCTCGGGATGAGAGGCAACACGAGGAACACCTAAGGATCACATTAGAGACACTTCGGAAGGAGAGACTTTTTGCCAATTCTAAGAAGTGTGAATTTTGGTTGGACAAGGTGGTTTTTCTTGGGCATATAGTGTCAGCAAAAGGTATTGAAGGAGATCCAGCCAAGGTGGATGCAGTTAGTAATTGGAAGGCGCCAACAAACGTGAGTGAGGTTCGTAGCTTTCTCGGTTTGGCTGGGTACTACCGAAGGTTCATTGAGAATTTTTCAAAGATCGCAGTACCCCTAACTCGTCTTACTCGGAAAGGAGTGAGCTTCCAATGGAGCGAGAGGTGTGACATTAGTTTTCAAGAGCTCAAAAGGAAGTTGGTTTCAGCACCAGTTCTAGCTATTCCCGATGGTACCGAAGGATTCGTCATCTATAGTGATGCATCTAAACATGGGCTTGGATGTGTTTTGATGCAACATGGAAGGGTGATAGCCTATGCCTCAAGACAATTAAAGGTCCATGAGCAGAATTACCCAACGCACGATTTGGAACTTGCCACGGTTGTTCATGCCTTGAAAATTTGGCGTCATTACCTTTACGGTGGGAGATGTGAGATCTACACTGATCACAAGAGCCTCAAATACATGTTTGAGCAAAAAGAGTTGAACATGAGACAAAGGAGATGGTTGGAATTAGTTAAGGATTATGATTGTTCTATCTTGTACCATCCCGGGAAAGCTAACGTGGTCGCCGATGCTCTGAGTCGTAAAGGCAATGGAAATATAACTTGCATGTTGACTACTCAGGAGAAGTTGGTGGAAGAGTTTAGCAAGATGAAGTTAGAAATCACGATGCCGCCTACAACCACCAACTACATTATAGCAACCTTAGTAATGAAGCCGACATTACGGGAAAGGATCGTCGAGGCCCAAAGGAGAGATGCATTTCTAGAGAAATTACGGGATAAGGTCGAGAGTGGTGCCACAAATGTTTTTGCCTTAGACATCAACGGAGCACTGTCATATGGAAGAAGGATATGTGTTCCGAATGATGAGGTCATTCGAAGAGAGATCCTCGAAGAAGCACACAACACCCCATACACTGCCCATCCGGGAACTACAAAGATGTACCGGGATTTAAAAAGGATGCTCTGGTGGAGGAATATGAAGAGGAGCATAGCATTATTTGTTCAAAAATGTTTAACTTGTCAGCAAGTTAAGGCGGAACATCAACGGCCAAGTGGCCTTCTACAACCACTTGAGATTCCAGAATGGAAGTGGGAACACATCACAATGGATTTCGTTGTTGGTCTACTAAGGTCGGCACGCGGAAACCACGCAATTTGGGTTAACGTTGATCGTCTAACCAAATCAGCGCACTTTTTACCAATCAAGATGACATATAATATGGATAGACTAGCTCAAATATATCTTGAAGAAGTGTTGAAACTTCATAGAGTGCCAGTATCGATAGTTTCCGACCGGGACCCGAGGTTTACATCTCAATTTTGGCAAAGCTTACAGAAGGCTATGGGAACCAAACTAAACTTTAGCACCGCCTTCCACCCGCAAATAGATGGTCAGTCAGAAAGGACTATACAAACATTAGAAGATATGTTAAGGACTTGTGTTTTAGATTTTGGAGGGAAATGGGAAGATTACCTGCCCTTAGTGGAATTTGCTTACAACAATAGCTTCCACGCAACCATAGGGATGGCTCCCTATGAAGCACTATATGGGAGAAAGTGTAGATCGCCATTGTACTGGGATGAGGTTGGAGAAAGAAGGCTCTTAGGACCGGAGATTGTTGAAAGAACAGTTAAGCCATAGACAAGATCAGGGCAAGAATTAAGATGGCCCAAGATAGACAAAAATCCTACGCTGATCAAAGGCGAAAGGATTTAGAATTCACAATCGGTGAAAAGGTTTTTCTCAAAGTATCACCGGTAAGAGGTGTTATCCGATTTGGCAAGAAAGGAAAGCTACGACCAAGATTCATTGGACCATACGAGATTTTAGAACGCATTGGAGAAGTTGCTTACCGTCTTGCACTACCACCAGATCTATCTGGAGTGCACAATGTTTTTCATGTTTCCATGCTGAGAAAGTATGTGTTTGATCCAAGCCATGTAATCCACCACGAAGGACTCGAAGTCAAAAATGATTTGTCTTATGAGGTATCACCAGTCGCAATACTAGAACACAAGATCAAAAAGCTTCGAAACCACGAAATCCGTCTAGTCAAGATCCAATGGAGTCATCATGACAAGGAGGAGTCCACTTGGGAGCTTGAGAGCGCAGTTCAAGCAAAGTATCCAGATTTGTTACAACTCGGTATGTTTTCAATTTCGAGGACGAAATTTTTTTTTAGAGGGGTAGGGTGTAAGAACCCAAAAGTCTCATGAATTGAGCCCTTATATTTGTTTATGTGAAATTATGTGCTTTATCATAATTATGTGAAATTTACATAATATTAAATGTTATTCACTTATTAAATTATTTATTTACTAATGGTAGTAAGATTAATGTTGGTGGATGGCATAAGACTAGTTAAGTTATTCATTAAGGATTGATTTGATATAAGAAGTGGTCTTAAAATAATATAAGAAATGGCCCAAACAAAAATATTAAGACAAGGCCCATTCTTATGGCCCACTAAGGAAACCCTAGGACATTTTGCACCTTATAAATAGCCACTTTCAGAATTTTTGCACATTTTTGGCACTTCACATTAGGGTAAGATTTTTACTTCACACTCACCACACACTTTATCCACACACTTCAGCTTCCTTCTAAATTCCGGCCAACATTCCGACGTCCGATCATTGATCGGCCAGCACCGTTGGAAAGCTCTCGTCGAGAGCTTTCTGGAACACTTTTCAGATTCTCGATCGGGGTTCTGGATCTCCAGTTACGGCTGGTCAAAGATGGGTTAAAACCCTTATAGTCGGAACTTCTTATTTAGGCCATAACTTTCAGTACAGGAGTCCGATTTTTGAAAGCTGTTTTCATAAGCTTTCCAGAACATATTTTAGTTTTTCAATCGGAGTTATAAAACTCTAGTTATGTCCAGTCAAAGTGTTTGAAAACTTTTAGATCTACTTCATTTCCTTCTCACTTTCATACTCTCTCTCTCTCTCTCTCCCGTTTTCCGGCGACACTCCGTCGGTACGCCGCCTGTTTTATTGGTGGACCACCTTGCCGGAGCTTTTCCGGTAGGTGGTGGAGGTAAGAGTTGTGGGGTTGAATATATTGGGGTATAAAACTACGATTTGCGTTTTGTAGATAAATTTGTATCTTGGGGTCAAAATGTTATTTTTCGGTTTTTCATTTTGGCCCAAGCCAAATATTTTCCATCTTGTCAATGCATTTTTATTATTTACGAAAATGTACAATTTTATTTAAGAAAAGTCACAAATTTTTCATAAATTTGCAACAATGCCCATAGAACTTCAAATGTACATAAAATGTTCGTTTTTCATCCGTTTTGAATGAAATCAGTGGCATTTAATCCCAAATTTTGAAACCTACTGTTTTTCATTAAAATATTAAACTTCCAGATTATTTAAATCTGCCTTTCAGTCCCTAAACTTTTACGAGAATGCATTCTTTTCCTAAATCCTTTAATTTCTGTGTTTGGCCAACATTTCTACTTCTTTTAAGTACACTATCACAATCACATACACTTAGACTATAATTATTGTTCATATTAATTAAGGACTAAGTGGTAGAACTATTATTGTAGGATTTAAGGAACGAGAAGTGGGAAAGGACTTGGAACTAAGAGGGGAGGATACCGTTTAACTTTCCAAGCTAATAGGTGGGGTAACTCTCGTTGACTTTTACAATGCCTACTTTATATATCATGTGATTTATTGTATTAAATGTCCTATGTGAATTGGTGTATAAATATGTTCATGTTCACTTGTGGAATATATGCTTTATGGATATTTGATATTAGACATGTTCACTTGTGTTAAGTATGTTCCATGGATACATAAATGCTTATGATTATGCATGTCCATATGTGAAGAAGTATGTTACATGAATGTTTTCATACATGCACGTTTCAAACGTGAAGATATATGATATACGGTCAAGACCGTGCAAGATGTATGGTATATGGATAATAACCGTACTAGCTATGATAAGATTACGGGTAACACCGTTCCAAGATTTGATCAAAAGATCACATTCGGGTAGCTCCCGAACAAGATGCTCGAGCGGGGTAAAGCGTGCCCCAACAAGATTGATGTGCTCTTACGTGTATTATATTATAACTATCACTATTTATTAATATAAAACATGATGTTGAACGTGTTGCATGGTTAACATATGATTGATGATACGTGAAGGTTGTGATTTGAGTTGTCGCTATGTGACTTAATGCCATGATTGAGAGTAATGAATCTCAAATTTATGTTTATTATATACATTGATTCCCATGGTTAACCTTTATTATGGTAGATTGTATGATATTCGAGTGGGTGTTGAGTGAACCCACTGAGTATTTTTCAAATTGTCACCCCTTCCACTTTCAGGTGGGAACGTTCGCGAGGATTGAAGGTGGATGTGAGCACTCGATCTCGAAAGTGCAACCCTTTAAGAAGTTGATTGCAAGACACATTAAGAAGTTGATTGCAAACAAGAAAAGTCAAGATGAAACAATTATGGAAGATGTGTTCATTGATCCATAACACACATCTTAATCATCCAGGTGGTTTAGCCTTTTGTGCCATAGCCAACTGAGATCTTTAGAACTTTTTGCAATCAAGCAGATACCTTCAAGGGACTTGTTCCAATCTGCAAGATACACATTACCTTTCCTTGACCCAGTTAGTAGTAACTGTTGATTTGATTTGTTCTTAATGTAGCATAAGTTACTTGAATACTCAACATTAAAACCTTTGTAAAAAAATTGGCTTCTTGAAAATAGATTGTGTTTCTGACCATAGACGTATGAAACATTTGAAATACTTACAGTACCAATTTTGAGAGTTCCAAAACCTTTGGTTTAGCCTTGTGAATTGTCACCAAAAGTTACTTGTGGTCCATCTTGTTTAACAAAATCAGTGAGAAGCTCTTTGTTTCCAAGATCATATGCCTTGAACATCCACTATCCAAGTACCATGTAAGTTCTTTAGAGTTTCTTTTCTTTGTTGATGAATCCACTAAAACCCGTTACAAATCAAAACTTAGGTACCCTTTGGAAGTTGGGTCCTAGAGGGTTAGATATACCTTTAGGAACCCAAACTTGCCTTATTTTCATTAATTGAAAGGGGCTAATCTGTTTTTCATAAATATCTAAATACAAAATCTTCCTGTTAAATGCCTTAGGTTGAGATTGAGTATTTGTGTGAATCTTAGATGATTTAGAAGAATTGTATTTGTTCTTGTGAACTTTTCTGCTAAATCTATCTTTTGACTCGTGTGCTGCATGCTTAAATGTTTGTGGATAGGTATTCAGATTACTTGATATCTTTGGCATGTAAGGTTCAAGTTCTCTGTACTCATTGTACCTAGGCTGGAAATGTCTTTGATTATTCATTGTAGGCCTTCTCATAAAAGTTGGTCTTGTTTGAACAACTTGGGGCTTTCTTGCCTGAGTCTGAGAATTTTTCAGGTGAGTTGTCCTCCATTGACGTTTATTCATCTGAATTGTCTCAAGCCACTGAATTCTAGTTTTAAGTTTTACAACCTTTGACTTGATATTCAGGATAGTTGGTACAATGGGTGTTTTACCTTTTTCAATCATCTGTGGCAGCTTTGGTTCAACAATTTCAGTCTAAGCCACAAATTTTACAAAAACTCTCTTATTAATACTTGTTGAAGTATTACTGAGGCATAGTGAAGATGCTTCATCTGGATTGTAACCAAATCCAGATTTTTTAGTCATAGGCCTTTGCATTCCTTGTATTTCATCTATTGTATTAGATGACTTGTACAAGGCAGTCAATTTGTGTTACAGACTCTCTTCACTTTTCTTAAGATATTCATGTTCCTTGAAAAGATGGTCAAACATAGTCATTAATGCTTGGTAGTCTGAGTCCTTACTTTTATGAACCTTAACTTGTTCTTCCAACTTTTAAAGTTGTTCAGATGACTTTTCTTTTAGGGTATTCAGCTCCTAGGTCAACTTATTGCACAAGTCATTAGTTTTTAGATCATGCTCAACTTCAGATTAAGTCAGTCCTTCAATCTGAGCATTCAACGCTTTGTTTTCTTTTAAGGTTTGATCATGAATTTCTTTAAGTCTCATGAAATCTTCCATCAACTTAACAAAAGTAAGTCTCAGGTTGTCTTCATTTGACATAATTGTGTTGCTAGAATTGACAGAACTAAAATAAGATTGTACCTCATCATTGTCTTCAATTGCCATTAGACATTCTTCATCACTGCTGTCAGAGAACATCTCAGATGATGAAGATGGAAGTTGATCATCTTCAGCTTTCAAGGCTTTTCTGTTTCCATATTTCTTGTCCCTCTTGGCGTGTCTTTCCTTTCTTTCCTTGGAAGTCAGCTCTGGACAATCATATTGGAAGTGTCCTGCTTTCTTGCAATTTTAGCATGCATCTTGATCTTCATCTTTCTTCTTTTCAGCATCTCTCTTCTGAGTTGATGAAGATGGTTCTTCTTTGGGGTTGTCTCTTCTGGATCTCCTTTCATCATTATTCTTCTCAGGTGAGTAGTATTTTCTTCTCCTGTCTTGGTAATATTTCTTGTATTTACCAAACTTGGAGTTTAGCTTTTCAAATCTTCTAGCCATCATTGCCAACTCATCGGAAATGTCAGGTTTGGAAGCTCATTTTCCACTTTTGCTAGACTTGCTAACTTTCTTGGAGTCAGGTTCATTGGATTTGACCTTCATTGCAATTCCTTTGCTTTCAGGTTCCTCAGTGTTGTTCTTCCTTGCAATTCCTTTGCCTTCATATGTCTTGAGTTTTGTGAACACCTGCTGCATTAGCATAATTGACAGATCCTTTGTATTCTGCATCATGACACCACACACATTCCATTTTGAGGTCAAGCTCCTAAGGATTTTCAAAGCCACTTCTCTCTTGGAATATTCCTTTCCAAGTGAGTTGATCTCATTCATGATGTCTGTGAACCTTCCATTTAGTTGATCAATGTTTTCATCAGACTTCATTGTAAATTGCTCATACTTTTGAACAACAACTTGAAGTTTGTTTTCTTTGATCTTGTTAGATCCTTCACACAATAGGGCTAATGTGTCCCAAATGTCTTTAGCAGTTGTGAAGTGAAACACTCTACCCATTATTGCATCTGGAATGATTTGATATAGGGTGTTCATTGCAATAAAGTTGAGATTCTGTTTCTTCCTCTCTTCAGGAGTGAGCTCATAATCATCTTTTGGAATTTCTTATGCTTCATCTGCTCTTTGGCCTTCAGTGACATCTGTGTTTGACTTCATGAATACAAATGGACCTTTAGTGATCATCCTTAGCATTTCATCGTGAACACAGACCAAATGAGCTCTCATCTTTATCTTCTAGAAGTCATAATTCTCAATAGAGAACATGGGTAGTTTCTGGTAAGATATCTTGTTGATGGGGTTGGTTCCCATAGTAGTTGGTGGTGGAATAACTACACCAGAAGTCTCAGAAAAAGATGTGTTAGACATAGTGTGAATATTAATCAATAATAAGAAATATCACAGAATGTGCACAAGTAGATCAGTTTAGGTAACCAAAGTTAGTCCTCAAAGCAGTGGTCTTTAAACCCCTGCTTTGATACCACTTTAAATGTTGTAGGATCAATAATAAGAAATATCACAGAAAGTTGATTTATACAAGGAGTGGGAATTGTAGGATCTTTTAGAACTCGTACAACAGCATAGTCAATTGGCACGAGTACATGAACCACAACTTTCCATATTTCATCCATCTGAATGAAAAACACTTGATGTCATTCAATACTACCTGTTTTTAATGTAATTTTTGTGCATTTTTTTTTAAGGTTGTTTATGGAAAAAAAAATTATGCGGCGTTTTTTTTAAAATATGTGGCGACAAATAAATTACTTGGCCACACCTCCCAATTTTTTTCGAGCGTGGGACTCAGACATTCACATTTCTGGTGAGTTGGTAAAAGAGGACGAAAATTGTATGCCCTAAAACGTATTTTTAAAAGTGAACGCGTAGATGATATTTTTTTTGAACCCAAAACATACAAGACAATATTTATTTTTTATCTTGCATATATACATGGAAATGACATTTCTCTGCATAATATTTTTTTATGTTGTTTTGGATTTTTTTATGTGGAATTTTTATTTAAAACATGGTGGCACCAACTAAACAACATGGCCGGAGCTCCCAATTTTTTTCCAGCGTGCGACTCACACTATCACATTTTCGGTTAGTTGGTAAAAAATGTCATTTGTGTGTAAATTTTTTTTAGTAGCTAGCTGTTTTGAAAAGAAACCTAATCAAACAATTACTTCTCTTTTGTCTTTATACGGGAGAACGACATTTCATATTGAAAGAATTTGTTTTCGAGTATTGCACCCCTGGTTGAAAGATTGAGCCACATATGTTGCTGGTGAACACCTAAAGGATTTATTTTTTAATCACGCCAGACTTACCGAACGAAAAAAAAAAGATTATCTCGCACATATGCAAATGTCATGTTTTTGTAATTTTTTCTAATGTTGTTTTTGGAAAAAATAATTATGTGACATTTGTTTTAAACACGTGGCACCAAATATGTAAGTTGGCCAGAGCTCCCAAATTTTTTCGAGCGTACCACTCACTCATTAACATTTCTGGTGATTTGGTAAAAAAGTACCAAAATTGTATGCCCTAAAACGTATTCCAAAAGTGAAAGCGTAAAAGATTTTTTTTTGAATCCCCACAAGACACTTCTTTGCATAAATTTTTTGAAAGCGTAAAGGATTTTCTTTTATATTGCATAAATGGAAATGAAATTTCTTTGCATAATTATTTTTTATGTTGTTTCAGATCTTTTTTTTTTTTTTTTTGAAGTTGTTTTTCTCTACCCACCTTACCTACTCTTTTTTCAATATAATATATTTTGCCTTTCAAAAAAAATGTTGTTAAATTATTTGTATAATGTTTGGATGCAAATGAAATATCTGTGTAATTATATATTTTGAATATTGATGAACTATTTGTATAATGCTTAAAAGCAATTGAAATTTCTATCTATTGCCAAAATTAACAATTATTTTTAATATTACGATCAAATCGAAAGTGTCTCTCAAAATGGATGTAATGGTAAGGTCAAGAAAAATGAGTTGCATCTTTGAAATAAACAAAACAATGCGTTCAAATGTGAAAATTGAATTTGAGTCTTTTATGTTCAACGAAACATATGCAAAGCATATAATCTTTAGTTCAAACGAGTAATTTTTTTTCATAGGTTTGGGGTAGAAAACATCCACGCGCACCTACTCTTTCTCATTCCATGATTGGTGCAGAAATGTCAAAAAGAGCATTTTCAAAAGTTAACACCTAAAGGATTTATTTTCTAATCACCCAAAATTGACAAAACGAAAAAAAGAAAATTATCTTGCACAGATGCAAGTGTCATTTTTGGGTAATTTTTTTTTAATGTAGTGTTTGCAAAAAATAAATTATGTCATTTTTTTGAGAAAAAAATTATTTACGTCCCGTAACTTTTACCTTTTTTGAAAAACGTCCCAAAATAGTTCAAATTTTAATTTACGTCCCATAACTTTTTCAATTGCTTAATTTACGTCCAATTTTTACTGGAAATCC
The DNA here is from genome assembly GCA_963675135.1 of Galeopsis tetrahit. NCBI lineage: Eukaryota > Viridiplantae > Streptophyta > Magnoliopsida > Lamiales > Lamiaceae > Galeopsis > Galeopsis tetrahit. The sequence continues at coordinate 14,519,271 of OY776131.1, forward strand.
CAAAATTTATGTAAATGAGAAGTAAATTGAACAATTAAAGAAGTTATGGGACGTAAATTAAAATTTTAACTATTTTGGGACGTTATGCGAAAAAGATAAAAATATTCAACAAATGTGTACAATTCACTATAAAAAAATTCATTTATTCATAAATTAACTTATTTTAATATAAAAAAATCATTCATTTATTCATAAATTAATTATTATAAAAATCAATTAATTTACCTAATTAGAAAAAAGTTATAATTACAATATAATTAGAAAAATAATTCCGTTTTAGGGCACAAATAAGTAACTTAGCTGAAGCTCCCAAATTAGCTGAAGCTCACACATTCACATATCTGGTGAGTAGGTAAAAAAGGACCAAAATAGTATGCCCTAAAACGTGTTTCCAAAAGTGAATGCGTAGAGGATATTTTTTTTTTTTGAATCACCCAAAACATACAAGAAGGAATTTTTTATTTTTTCGTCTTGCTTAGATGGAAATGACATTTCTGAATAATTTTTTTTAGACATATAGTAGTAAACTTTTGTCCTTGTAGTGGTAATACTTTAATTTGGCCTTGTAGATAAATTTGACTTATATACTACATTGGAGATCAATCTCACACATGAGTCCGTGTCATATACACCTTCATCTAGAAGAAAATAAACTATGACAATTTACAATTGTGTCATTTAATTCTCACCCAACTTATTACACTAATAATTACAGTACGTTTGGAAAGTTCGCAAACGACACAACTCGAATAATTAAAAAGTGAAAGTGAAATTATTTTGTTGAAACCTTTTTATAAATATTTTTTAAAAACAAATTTTCAATTCTATTTATGAAAGTGCATCTGGTGACAACTATTGTCCAACTGGAAAGTTCACGAACGACGGCTCGAGTAATTAAAGAGTGTAAGAGAAATTATCCCGAAGGATCTGTTATTCAAAGCACATCCGATGACAACTATAATCTGATCCAAAATTTCTCAAACCATATCCCGAGTAATTAAAAAGTGAAAGTAAAGTTATCCCGAGGAAAGTTGCCTTTTTTACCTTACTTCATTCTCTGAGACGCTCCTCCAAGGGGACAACATATGTGTTGTGGAAGATGGAAATTGTAGGATCTTTTAGCACTCGTACAACAACATGGTCACTTGGTACGAATTCATGAACCACAACTTTCCATATTTCATCTCTCTGAATGAAAAACACTTGATGTCATTCAATACCACCTATTTTTAATGTAATATTTGTGCGATTTTTTTTAAGGTTGTTTTTGGAAGAAAAATAAAATTATGCGGCGTTTTTTTTTTTTTTTTTTTTTTTTTTTAAATATGTGGCACCAAATAAGTTACTTGGACATACCTCCCAATTTTTTCAATCGTGGTACTTAGACATTCACATTTCTGGTGAGTTGGTAAAAGAGGACCAATATTGTATGCCCTAAAATTAAACCTATTTTCAAAAGTGAACGCGTAGATGATTATTTTTTTTCGAATCACCCAAAACATACAGGACAATATTATTTTTTTTATCTAGCATGCATGGAAATGACATTTCTCTGCATAATATTTTTTTATGTGGATTTTTTATTTAAAACGTGGTGGCACCAACTAAACAACAAGGCCGGTTAGTTGGTTTTTTTTTTTTTTTTGATTACAAGTTAAATACCCCATCCCTTTTTTCCCCTCCCCATGACTCGAACCCAGGACCTGTGGCCTAGGTAGTGGTGCTCTCTAACCACTTGAGCTATCCCACTTTGTCGGTTAGTTGGTAAAAAATGACTAAATTTTGTGCGCCCTAAGACGTAGTTAAGCATTATACAAATAAGTCATCAACATTCAAAATATATAAATACACAAATATTTCATTTGAATCTAAACATTATACAAATAATTCATCAACATTTAAAATATTCTAGAAGACTAGAAATAAAACCAAGTAGTATATTTATGTCTGCATATTCAATCACAAAAGTCAATGGTATTAAAGAAATGAAAATTATGAAAAAATGAATAAATTAACTTTGAATGTGTGCTTTATAACGCCATATGAATACATAAAGACTCAAAATTAGGTGAGCAGACATTGAGATGGAAATTAACGAGATTAATAAATAAGGAAAACAAAAATAACTATTTAATATTTTGCACATGACAATCAATGCACGCATTTGAACCCGAATAAAGATTTGCACTAAAAGAAAAAAAGTTTTTAGCATCAAAACTTATTTATACCAAAGAGTTTTGGTATCAAAATTAATTAATAAAGTGGATAATGTGAAAGGGAAAGGTCGGAAAAAAAAATACATGTGTTTAATTTCTATCATTATTTATATCAACTTTTTCTTTATTTTAACTACATTTTTTTTCCTATTTCCTCGAGCCTTGGTTCCTTTTTTCCTTACTCCATTCTCTGAGACGCTCCTCCAAGGGGATATCATACGTCTTGTGGAAGATGAGAATTGTAGGATTTTTTTAGCACTCGTACAACAGCATGGTCACCTGGTACGAGTTCATGAACCAAAACTTTTCATATTCCATCATTCTCAATGAAAAGCATTTGATATCGATCAATCTACCTATTTTTAATGTCATTTTTGTGTAATTTTCTTATGGTTGTGTTTGGAAAAAATAAATTATATATGTGGCATTTTTTTTAAACATGTGGCACCAAATAAATTACTTGGCCATAGCTCCCAAATTTGTTTGAGCATTCGACTCACACATTCACGTTTCTGGTGAGTTTGTAACAAAGGATGAAAATTGTATGCCGTAATACGTATTTCCAAAAGTGAACGCGTAAAGGATTTATTTTAATGTTGTTTTAGATGGAAATGACATTTCTGCATTTTTTTAATCACCCAAAACATACAAGAAGGAAAAAAATTATCTTGCATAGAAGGAAATGAAATTTCTGCATAATTTTGCTTTTAATGTTGTTTTCCATATATATTTTTTATTGCTATGGCATTTTTTTTTTTAAATGTAACACCAACTAAACAACTTGGCCGGAGCTCCCAAATATTTTTCAGTGTGCAACACACTCACATTTTCGGTTAGTTGGTCAAAAACGACTAAATGTTGTGCGCCCTATGACGTATTTCCAAAAGTGAACACTTAAATGATTTAATTTTGGATCATCCATAACTTACCCTATTTTTTTTTTATCTCGCACTCTCTCACACACTAGTACGTACAAAGGAGCTTTGAGTTAATTTCCGAGGTATATTCTTGATTTTTCAAGCAATTTTAAATTTTCCATCTTCAATCCTTCTTCTGCTTGTGTTTAAGGTGAATTTTTATAAAGGATTTGTTTACCTTAATCAATTGTCCAATTTTGACCCAATTTTTGCCGAAAAAATAAAAACAATGTTGTTTCGTGTCATTTTCCGACAAAAAATGGGGTTTTCAAGCAACTTTTCTTATGTGGGAACATGTGTTATTTTCATTAAATATAACTATTATTATTTTATTTAAATATTTAACTACCCTTTTCGTGTAATTTTTATTCATTTAATAGTACAATTGACTTTCGTGATCAATTTTCCGAAACATAAAATACAACTTGCTTTAATTTCGGGATTTTTTTTTTTTTTTTTGTGAATGGTACTGGTGAACTATTTGTATAAATGTGCTTATATGAAAGAACAATTATGTGTTTTTTTTAACGTAGTTTCTGGAATTTTTGTTTTTTTGAATTGGAAAAATATTATTTTATAAACGAAGTTTCTGGAATTTTTGTATGTTACTCTTTCTAATGACTTATTTTTATGTCTATGTGGGAGCAATTCCCGTGCGTAATTCAGGGAAATTCTTTAACTACTATACAAGATCTGCTATTAGCAAGAGATAATCAACATAATCAAGATATAATCTGACGTTGATTTGGAGCCTGATCTTCGGTTGTGGAGATCTCTTTTACCATATCTCTAACAATTTCTTACATGATTCCCGGCCAGCTTTAGCAAGAGCCCAATCGCCAGTGCCTTGTAACGTATGGCCTCTCAACGAGCCTGGTGGGGTGTTGCACGACGAAGAGGATTTGCATTTAATTCTGCGCAGAGCCCAATTCGATTCAGATTCTTACCAAAGGGCACTTTCAAGCCACAATTTATGTGAGTCGGGAGAACGAGCTAGTAAGAAGCAGCACTTGGCAAGTACTTTAGGTTCTACGAGCTTATAGGATAGACAAGTACAAACTCTTGTTCATGATTCACTTAGACAACAAAGAATCAATGTCAACCAACAGAAACAAGAGATTTAAGATTCTAATATACAAACGCCAATGCCCTCGTATCACATGGCCTCTTATTAAGGAATAAGTCAAACATTCCTTGTATATAGGATTTATGTTGGGTTATGGACGACGAAGTGGATTTGCATTCTATTATCCAAATGGCCCAATTCGATACAAACTTCGATTCGGACAAATACTTCAACTTCAAAACCACTCCTAACTGCCACATCAATGGAGCCTTACATCAGTTTACCTTGTTACCAAATGGCATTTCAAGCCACAATCCTTCCAACAATTTACTAATGATGGGGTGTTTCCTAATTCATGTTCGTCGGGAGAAAGATCTAGTAAGAAGTAACACTTGGAAAATCGTGCAGGTTCTACGAACTTATACAACCAATGGATTTATCACGAGTTTCTGTTGATACCACAACAGATTCTGCATCCAGCTGGTACTCAATTTTGATCCAACTAAAGTTCGCACTTTCGATTTAATATTGTTAATTTTGGCACTTGAATTGCACGACACAAAAAGCCACATTAGTTATGCATTTATCATTGTATGCCTATATAAGCACTTGTAATCTTGCTGATTAAAACAATCAATCAAGAAAAACTTTTCAGAAGCTCTACTGCATAAGCTTCCTTTATCTTTTCAGTATTAAACAAATCTATTTTTCCAAACACTAAATCCATAAAATCCCAACAGATTTGTGGTATCAGAGCCACCCTTTGGTTCTGATTCTCCTCCAATATTTATCAATGGCATCTACAAGCAACCAAGAGCTTGCGTTCATATATTCCCAACAAGGTGTTCCTATTTTTGTTGGTCAAGATTATGAACTATGGAGTGTTCTTATGAAGACCCTGTTCGTGTCTCACGAACTTTGGGAAATTGTCGAAGAAGGGTATATTTCCCATACCCCGGAGGAGGTTGCTGCATTTTCAAATGCACAGAAAAAAGAGCATAAAGATAACAAGACAAAAGATGCTAGAGCCTTGTCCTTTATGCACCAAGGGGTGAATCGATCAATCCTTCCGCGTATTACGATTGCCAAGACTGCAAGAGAGGCATGGCAAATTCTGAAAAATCAGTTTGGAGGACATGAGAAGGTAATCACAATCAAGCTGCAAAATCTTTGGCGAGACTTCGACAATCTCTCCATGAAAGATTCCAAAAATGTACAAGAGTATCTTTCTCGAGTTTCATCCGTAGTGAATCAAATCAGGGGATACGGAGATACTCTAGAAGAGAAGAAAATCATTGAGAAAGTCCTACGATGTTTGCCGGCGAAGTTCGAGCATATTGTTGCGGCAATTGAAGAATCCAAAGATTTATCGAGATTGACTTTGGATGAACTCATGGGTTCTCTTGAAGCCCATGAAAAGAGGATGAGCAGATTCACGACTCAAGCAATGGAGCAAGCTTTTCAAGGAAAAGTGAATATCTCACAAAAACAGAAAGACGAACCGCAAGATAAAAGGAATATGTCGGCACAACCACGAGGAAGAGGACGTGGCAGACTTCAAAATTTTCGTGGCCGAGGTCGAGGAGGAAGAAGCAACTCTAACTTGAGATCTAATAATCAAAACTCAGAATCTTGTTGCCGCATTTGCCGGAAGAATACCCATGACACCAATAGTTGTTGGTATAGATGCAAAAGGTGCAGGAATGCAACTCACTCTCAAAGAGATTGCTGGTATCAAGATGATGGTGAGACAAAGGAAGCAAATTTCACGGAAAAGAATGAAGGTGATCAGGTATTTTATTCTTGTTTAAATTCTCAACAGCAATTTGAGAATATTTGGTATGTGGATAGCGGTTGCAGCAATCACATGTCAGGAAATAAAAATATGTTCGTGGATCTCGATGAATCTTTTTCATCTCAAGTGAAACTTGGAAGCAACAAATCTCTCAAAATCAGTGGAAGAGGAGCCATTGCAGTCCAGACAAAAGAAGGGCAGTCCACACTACAACAAAATGCATTTCTTGTAACGAATTCATTTGTAACCAAGATTTAAATGGTTACAAAAAGTTAACTTATTGTAACAAAATTCTATATTCGTTACAAAAAGTCATATTTTAAATAACAATAAGTGATTATAGTTACAAATAGTAAAAAGTTGGTTACTAATGTATTTGACTTCTTATTTTGTTTTATTCATTATTTTTTTATACAAATACATTTAATCTTACATATCTAACACATAAATGTCTTCTTAAACTTTTGAAAAAATCAAACGGAGATTTCAACACCTATGAAAACCATTAGAATTTACCATTGAAAAATACATTGAAATTTACTATTGGTTAGATTTTTTTTTTCAATTATTTAAATGAAAATGCCATTGATTTTTCTTTAATTATTCCTCTAAAATTTAATTGACATTAAGCCCTATTCTAATGAAACTTTTAACGATGTGATTCCCAGAATTTAACAATATAAATAATTTCATTGTAAGATTTGCTTAAATGATATAATTATTATTTATTTTTTATATTCAGCTATATTACTATCAATTTATTTTAGTTTTCTGTAATATATTTTATACAGAAGAGTAATAACAAGCATGTACATACACATGCACCTGAAGTTGGATGTAATTCCACTTAGTGAGGAAGGAAAAATAGTGGACAATTGATACAAAAAAGCAAAGGTCAATTCAATTTCTTTCACCGGTCATTTTCTTCTATCCTTACCTCAACATACATGGCATTTCCTTAAACTACTCTAACATTCATTCTTTACAATCAAACAAAATATGTCTATATTTTACACTTTGTAACTATAATTAGATCAAATAATTAAACTCGTATTACAGTCGCACTGAAAAATAGAGAAGAAATTTAGCTGTTAAATCTAAAAAAATAAAGGATAACTGGATCCATTAACGGTCACTTAACTACTGCCATGCCCGGATAAACACTCTGATTGATGGTTTTGCAACAAATGCACCCCAACGATAGCATCATCCTCTAGACTTCCTGAAGCCAGTCCATATATCCTTATATACCACATGATCCTTCAATGTTTTTTCGATGTGGAACTTGTTTGACACGCCAACAGGCATATATCCGGACTGCATAAAATTCATAAGCAACAAAAAATCCATGCACACACATTACACATGTTTATGTACTAAAGAAAAAAGACTTATTGAACCACATTTTCTTGCAATACAAACCAGCTGCATAATCCAAACATCGCAATCTTGTGTCACATATATATACATTAAGAGATCAGGCCTTTTTTCTTACCACATGAACGGGATGATAAAGCTTGAGGGTCTCAGTGAGGGCATGCATCTTCTCCAGAGCTTCTACACTCAATCTGCCTGAAAATTCTATAACATTTACTGCACCATTATACGTCATTGCCCCTATAAATGATACAACCTACTAAAGAAGTTGGCACAATTATATTCGATGAACAAATGCAGACTGCTTCATCATTATGCCACCAGTTAAAGATAAATCTGAGAGTTAAAGAACCTGGGACTGTAGCACAACTTCTAAGTTCTTTGACAATGAAGCCACTTGCTCTTCTGTTCGGACCTGGTCCGGGCAGATAAATAATAAAAGATGAGTTTTCGTAACAAATTTAAACCATGGGACAATTGCAAGCTCACAAGAGAAAGTTAATGAAAAATAAAATAAGTTGTAAAACGCACAAAGCTCAATACTTATATTTGAACAATGTCAGATGCAGCCAAACACAAACATAAAAAAATGAATTACGATAGAATACAAAGTTGACACCCTACTTTCCCTGTTACCAGAAGCCAAATGAGGCCTTCAAGTAACGGCTCTCCTCCGGTCTTTGCTGCAGGTAACAACTTCTGACATTCAGGAATAGACAAACCCCGAAAGCGAATTCCCTAGGACAAGTTAACAAACAAGCATATTAATGAGCAACAATCACATAACTCTAAAACTGCAACTCTACATGTGAAAAACTACAGATACCCATTTGATAAAAGAGTATACACCTCTTATGGATTAAGCAATGAAGTTTCCCACAATAATCCTGTCATTCCACCAAGCACCTTTTATGCATATCAAGATCCTATTTCGTACTTAGAAGAAGGACCAGATTGCAATTAGTAATTGAACAACTTAAATCAATAAAACAGTGCATAAACAGTACTACCAGTCTAGCCGAGATTATAAATTACTAATTGTTTTCGTCAGAGAGTAAGTACATGTTGTTCTAGAATTAATTCCTGCATCTGAGATTGTAAATCCTCTAAAGAAGTAAAAAATACAAAAGTACAAGCACAATATCAACTTAATCATTAGAAAAAACAAGCGGAAATCATAAAAACAAAAGCAAGAAACAAAATAATCTTGATTTTTGAATTAAACTCAGAGAAGGGAAAATGAGAAAGGCCTCCGACGAGGAAATATACGGTTAATCTCAGAGTTCTAGTTCACTTATAATTATATAAAAGGCTTAACATAAACTATTTTTAAGTTATTTTTAGCTTATTATTCATAAATAAGTTAGCATCTTCACTACTCTCACCTTTTTTTTCCTTTTTGTTATACCTATGAAGATTAAAAGCATTCAAAATATTTTCTGATAGTGATACTACACAGAAGCGGGAAGCAACTCCAAGGAGGCAGCCGATGAGCAGCAACACCCACTCCGACGGTGCTCCAGGTTCATATAATTTTTCATTTCATCACTTAAGTCTGTCTCATGCTCCAGGTTCATATAAAGAAAGAAGGATGTCTACTAGCTAGTAGACACAACTAATCAGACACCAAAATAAATAGATTTCGGTTTTATAGAGATCTGGTGAAGGGACACTGTTAGTGGCTCAACACCATCCTTGTTGACTCATCTATATTCTCTTCCTAAAAATACATGAAGGTGGCAAGTGTATATCAAGCAAACTTTATATGGTTCATACTTGGACACAATGATGACATTAGCCTATATATACAGCTCATCATAATTTAAAATAAAATAAAAAATTTGTCTCTCACACACAAAGGAGGTGCAATATTACTAGAAAAGAGGTGCATAATGGGCCATGGGGAGCAATCATTCCAGAATTGAATCTCTTTTTAAAAAACTATGGTGAACAATTGAAAAATAAGGAATGTTCTAAACAGTGTCTCTTATAAAATCATCATGTAATACTATAGTGCTTGGGTTGCTAGGATTTTTCGAATTGAAATTCCATCATAATAAGAGATGTTTTCTTCTGCAAACTCTTGTATGATCTCTTGTAACATCTTGGTTGATAGAAAATCAATAAAAGTTATTAGGCTCTCAGTGGTTGTAGATCAATTGATCAAACCATGTAAAATTCTTGGTGTGTTCTTTCCATTTAAAGTTCAAATTTAATTAGTTTACATTCTTTTTTGTCATCGTTCTTTGCTTGATATTTCTTTGTGAATTGATTTCCAATTATTAGACTCTAAGATCATAACAAAACCAACAATACCCTCATAAGCATAGATATAGCGTAAATACAAAGGGCTCCAATCTATCTTTACACTTGAACACAATGAATTAGCAACCAATTTCCACTGCATATGAGATAATAAAATTTCACCCCGAAATAAAAACTTTCCATTACTACTGTAAAAGTACTCAAATCTAGCAAATGCAAAATAGTATATTATCCTAATGTTGTTAAAGTACTCAAATCTAGCTAATGCAAAATAGTATATTATCCATTATCCGCATAATGCCATAACCACACACAATGATCATCCTTATGACTATTTGCAGGGACAACAGGCAACAACAAATTAAAACTACAAAATGCCAGTAACATCATCATACAATTACTCCAAATTGCTAAAATCACCAACCCCAATTCATAGAATTAACTACGAATACGAAAATTCATTGATATACTTCAATCAAATTACATACCATTAATTGAATCTACGGGTGGGACCAATGAATTAAATTAGCATCATATTTGAGAATCTCCGCGCTGCATTCTAGTTCTGTCATGCGCTCTTCAAAAGCTCCGCGTCGGTCGGTAATGTCGTCTGCAGCAGAAAATCCTGAAATTTAGAAACAATCTCGACCTGAAACCATATAACAAGAATCAAATTGATTTTGCGAACAGGTCAATCAATAAATCAAAAAAAAAAATTGGAGAATGACAGAGATCGTGGAGAACTCATAAACAAGAAAGTGGATTGTGTTTTGAACTAATACCCCATTTACAATATGAAAACTTAATTAAATAATATAATAAAAGTTCTCTATATCTTGAGGGAAAAGAAAGACTCTGGGAAACATCACGAGAATTGGAGGGAAGATTACCGCCTTTTATTTTTTATCAAATACTCCCTCCCTTTTCTAATATTAATTTTGCACCATTTTCGGTACAAATAATTTTATTTTTATTTTAATATATTATGTGGCTTGTATATGAGGTAAATATTATAATTAATTATAAAATATTAGTAATATTTTTTTCATTTTGAAAAGGTTATATATATAATTTACATCTAAATGAAAATGTAATAAGTTAATTGACATCTTCACATATTAAGGGGTGTTTGCAAACTCTACAAATTGCTTCTACAATCACTTTTTTTTATTTAAACGGAGCTTTGAAAATAAGTGATTCTAGAAGCAATTAGTTGTGTTTCAAAACACCGAAAATAAGATTAGCTAATATTAAACAAGCAAACACAATAACTTGTATAAATGTTTCATACATTAAATATATCCCTTTAAAGCAAAACCTTGAAGATCTTAGTTGGTTAAACTGAATCAAACAAATTTTAAAATAAAATCTGACATAAGAAAAACAGAAAACTATTTCCCATGCCCTGTGTTACTATGTGGGTAGGTGTGTGTTAATGTGAGGTTATTATGAAAATTATCTTAATTGTGCATATTTTATGTGTGAAATATTTTACACAAATGTTAGTCACTATTAAATGACAAATAACTCATGGCTACAAAATTTTTAAAAAAAATGTGATTTAAAATGTAATATCATTATTTCTAATTGTTTTTAAAAAAGAGTATGGTTTAAGTACAAATGCAAAGATTATACAGTATATGGTGAGTCAAGTCTTGCATATGCGAGTTAGAATGAACGATAACAAAGACTAAAGTGAGAAAAGGTCGACTAACTTATAATTAAAAGTACGAATGAAATATATATCTTAGCATGTGCGAGTTAGACTAACTTAAGACTTCGTTTCAATTTGTGGATTGTTGGTCGAAAAAATAGTAAGATCCTCATTTCGAACGAAGCCGTGTAACACATGATTCTCGAAGTCTTTCTATTTGCATCTCAGCTTCCACCTGCTCAAGTAGCATAGCTCCCCTTCAGCTCCAACGCTTTTACCGTAGATACTTTTAATATGAAGACTAGTAGAAGGGGAGCACTGGAATGATTTATTATTCTTCATGAAGCAGTTAGATGATTGAGGACTCTGATCGAGTGTCTATTAAGAACGAAACAACTACCCATAAAACCTTCAATAAAAGTGATACGGAGTATTATTTTTGGCCCGTGATGCAAATTGATAAATAGAAACCAAAGTTAAATTCTTCTTCATCAGTAACATAATTATATTCTAAAATCACGAGTATAACTTAATTTTTCATTAAAAATATTACATTATATGATGAAATGTTAATTAACTCTTAACAAAATGTGAAATTGATATATATATATATATATATATTAATTATAAAATAGATCTAACTAAAAATATAAAATTAAAATATATGTATCTTGTTATTAAAGAAAACCATAATATATATTATAAATTATTGAATATGATAAGGAAATAGTTTTCGAAGACAAAATTATTAATTTTTTTAAAAAATATGGAAAATTAAAAGTGGCGGTTTTCATCATCTTACAAAAAATTTTATTAAAAAAATTAAAAATTTGAAGAATTTAGCGGTAAAGGGAAAAAGCGGTTCTAATTTCTATCTCCCCCGCTCCCACCTCAAGCAGGAAGAAAAGCCCTAGTTCTTTCCAAATACAAAATTCTCCTTTCAATACCAAAAATCCAAGTATCTCTGACTTCTTATTCTTAATAACACTCGAATTCACCTCCCATAGAAAAGAAAAACCCAACACTTTTTAGTTTTCTTCTTCCCCAACACTCGAATCCTAATTTGTAGATTATCGATCTTTTACTTCCGTACACCAGTACCAGTAGCAGTCGAAATCCATATGCAATTGTATTCTTTGATAGGTAATTATAACTCTCTCCACACTGATCTCTCTCTCTATATATTACAGTGAATTGTGTGTGTTGGTACTCGGTATATATATTTATGTGTGTGGGTATATATATATTGTGATGTGTGTGCGTATATATATGTGGGTAATGTACAGTGAAGTGTGCGTGGGTATATCAATATGTGTGTTGTGTGTGCGTGGGTACATAATATATACTCTCTTATATTATATTCAGTTTTTGACTATTTGCTATAATCTTGATTCTATATAATACTAAACAAATGGTTTAAACTTGTATTATCTTTTCTATAAAGTGATATCAATTGACTAAATGTAGTTTGACAGAAGGTTCAGTTACTGGAACGGAAGTACATAAAATCACCTTTGACCTACCGATAAGTTGCTGCCTGTTTATCAATTTTACCGAGTATATAATAAGAATTGATTCGTCTCTGCTTCAAACCCGACCTTTGAGGTCTGCCTTCATCGTTTTCCTTTTGGTTTTTTAATTGCTTTTTGATAGATTTCTTGAAGGGATGTTAGTATATATAGCATATCGTAATTTATGTTAGTTTATAGTTGTTTATTATAATGTGATCTTTACTAATTGTAATTTATGTTAGTTTACAGTTGTTTTTATTTATGATGATATAATCTTTTTACTACTTTTTCTGATTTTTTAACTGTGATTTTCTGTAATAATGTATCTGTATTTATATATGGACTTGTTGCCCTTAAAAACTATATTTGTCAAAGTCAATATACAGTAAAATATTTATCTCAATGCTCCAGTATTACATAATGGAATGCATATAATTATCTTAAATATACATATAAATTTCTAGTCCTTACCAAACATAGCCTTTATTGACTTTGTGTGTGTTGGTACATGTATTTATGTGTGTGATGTGTGCGCCAATATATATGTGGCCATGTGGGCACTGGATACAAATTAAATTTATTGCTTCATATATATTTATGTGTGATGTGTGTGCATGTGTGTGTATATATATATATATATATATATATATATATTATTCATATATTTATTTATGCTTATGACTTTAAGCAGCTAGGTAAGTGTTTGTATGTTTTTTATGGTATTGCTATTCAGGTTTATTTTTACCAATATAGAATCTAGGATATAATAGTAAAGTTAGGTAGAGTTAAGTCCCCCTATGGCAAGGAGCCTTAGCAATATTAGTACTAACAAACAAATTACAACTCAACACATTTTAAATTTGGCCATAGAGCAGCCTATCTCAGCTTCAAGCTCTCAGCGTAGGTCTCCACGTGTCAATAACCTGTCATCAGAAGTACCAATTAGAACAAGTAATTGTCTTTGTGATCAGTATTTCTTATGATTATTGGTTCAAAGTGAATTGATAATTACATTCATATATATCCAATAAACTGTTGACCATCATAGTTTAGGTGTAAATGGTTTACATTTTTGCTTTTTATTGGCTAGATTGATACCCAAATTTTATCATCTTACATACAATTTTGATGTGAAGAGATACAAAATGTTATTATAAATCAAAAGTGCATGATAAATCTGTCTCTGGGAATTAATATTCTTGTTTTTATCTGATTAAGGGACTTAAACTTTATGACTAACATGCAACTTCAAGTGCTTCCCAATCTGCCACCTAATTAATGAAGCAATTTACACAGGATTGCATTCTATAATTAGATACATTTTTCCTTCACATTATGACTTATTGTTTTTTATTGTTCTAGCATTAATGGTTTCATATCAAGGGATGGTCAAATGATTCATTTGTTAAAGAGTGTGTAGATGCAATGTTTTATAATGCATATAAGTATTGGAAGGGAGCACTAAGTAGTTACCATAAGAAAGTTGTGAAAGCTTGTGAAGATCCAAACACCAAACCCCAAATGATTGGATTGACCTTAACAAATGGCATATGTAGTGTGATCTCTCTCATATCCAGATTTTCAGGTTTGTTGTTGTGTACTTGCACTTAATTTATGTAATCTTGTATTTTTCCTACAATGATAATTTTTCAAGAAAAGTCAAGAAAAAAATGGAGATAATAGGTCACTTGTGTCATATCCTCATACCTCGAGTTCAAGAGCCTTTGCAACACGGTTGATGGAAAATGTAAATTTTTAATTTGAAACTTTTATTTTATTTTTCTCTCATTTTTTAAAATTATATCATCCTTTTATTATATAGGAAAATAAAAGTGAAGTGGATAACTTTGGGAACACGCATTTGAGGAGGAATAGAGAATATGTAAACAACAAAGCTGCACAAAAGCATGTAAGTTGGTAGATTTATCGTTTCAAAAATTTGTGTGTACAATTGAATGACAATATATTGATGAACTGTATTTGTTTATGACTTTTAGAATGAAATGAAGCAAAAGTCAAGTAGACAAAAAACGAAGAAAATCGATTTGAAAGAAAAATTATGATGGAGGTTCATGGTACACATAGTGGGTATGAACGAGGTATGAGATGCAAAGTAGTGTCATCTAGGAAAAATAAGGGGATAAGAAGTGGTCCACAAAAAAGTTATACAGGGCACGATGCTATTACAGGATGTTATTTCCCTTATAAAGTCTCAACAAGAACAAATCAAGTTATTAGGATTGTTCATACAAAAGTTATCATATGTCAGGTACACACTTGTCATTATTTTTACTATTTTTACACTTTTTCTGTTAGATGTCTTATTAAGACTACCTTTTTATTTCAAAGCATTGGCTTTGTTTAGAGACATAATAAGATTGTAGAATGCTAGTTGCTTTGGTTTAGGGTTGGAATTAAAATTTTCTGGAAGACAGTTGTATTTTCCTGAATTTTATGAGTTTTTTGGAGTTTTGAATTTGATTGAACTTGTATTGTGGCTATGTTCTAGTGTTGGTTTATGTGATTTTTTTTGGTTATATAGATCTATTGTATATGTTTGAGATGGTTGTTGTTTGCTATTGTATATAGAGCTAGGTATGCTGAGTATATGAATTAATGTGTTGTTTGGTTTTGCTTTGTTGAGGGCCTTGACTAATTTTTACTTTTAGCTATAGATGTTGGTATTACTTGATATATTGGGTATTGGTTTGAGGGCTAATGATCATTTGTCGGCTTATATTTCTTGCTTTGGCTAACTTAAAAGTTGTAGTTGGACTGATGCGTTTTTATTTTATTTAGGTTGAATATCATTTTTTAAATCTATGTAGTAAACTTATATTTTTTTATAATAAATTATTAATCTTATGATATTTTATTGTTGTTTCTTTTGTAGAACAATGAAGTTTCACTTGGATCGTAGACAAGGAGACTAATCAAGACTTCGATCAAGTATATGAGTTTCATGCATGTTATTAGATATACATTGAAATGTCTAGATACATTTTTGTATAGATGTTTAAATCGATTTTAGACATATTTTATTTTTGAATCAACTTCAAATGACATTGATAGTTATTTTTCTGAGTATGTTGACATTGTTGATTACTATTTTCATGAAATAAAATTATTGCATTATAATTCTATGAGTTTAAGGTTTCTCAAATATTGAGTTATTTTTTGTAATTATTTATTTTTGAAATGAAATGAGCTGGAAAATGATAAAAAGTAGTATTAGTAACGAAATCAATATTTTAGTACAAAATATATGATTTAATGTAACAATGTATTTGTAACGAAATTGATTTTTTGAATAAAATTTACAACAATTTGTAACGAAACTTTTGTTACAACTTTTAAGATTTTTGTAACAAAACAAGGTGTCGTTACAATTGTATTGGTAACGAAAATGAATTTTTTTCGTTACAAGAACTTTTTGCAACGAGCTTTACAAGACCAAATTTTGTAACGAAACGTTTCGTTACAAAAGGTTTTTGTAACCAAAAAATGACTTTTTGTAACCAATTTTTTTGTTACGAAAAATGCATTTTGTTGTAGTGCCAACATCATCAAAGATGTCTTCTACGTGCCAGAATTGACTCAAAACTTGTTGAGTGTCGGCCAGCTGCTAAAGAAAAACTACAAGGTGGAATTTGATAATGATCTTTGTATCATTATTGACAAACAAAAGAAGTTGACAGTTGCAAAAATCAAGATGAGTCAGAACCAAGTCTTCCCTCTCAATCTGCTACTATCCCAGAAAGTTGCTTTGCATAACACAACAGATGGAGACCATAATCTTTGGCATTTGGGGTATGGATATTTGAGTTACAAAGGCTTAAGTTTGCTGAAGAAAAAGAACATGGTGTTCGGGCTTCCGAATTTCCCAGATTAAGATCGTCCGTGTGAAGGGTGCATTTTCGGAAAAATGCACCGCCTACCATTTCCGAAGATATCTTATAGAGCCAAAGTCCCTCTTGAGTTGGTGCACGCTGATATTTGTGGGCCGACGCAAACTCTATCTCTCAATGGTTACAGGTATTTTCTCTTGTTCGTAGACGACTACACCAGGATGATGTGGGTGTACATTCTCAATCAAAAATCAGAAGCATTTCCCAAATCTTTGGAGTTCAAGAGGCTAGTGGAAAATCAGTCGGGCAATAAAATTAAAATTCTCCGCACCGATCGTGGAGGAGAATTTATTGGAAAGGCATTCATGGATTATTGCAAAGAAAGGGGGATCCAAAGGCAGTTGACAGTTCGATACAGCCCGCAACAAAATGGTGTTGCCGAGCGAAAAAATCGCACCATTGTGGAAATGAGTCGAAGCATGATGGCTGGCAAAAGTCTCCCCAGAACATTTTGGTCAGAAGCAGTAAATGCAGCTGTGTATATTTTGAACCGGTCACCAACAAAGGCGGTTCCAAATAAGACTCCATATGAGGCGTGGCATCGACGAAAGCCTCAGGTAAATCATTTTAAAGTTTTTGGTTCCATTGCTTACTCTCATATCCCATCTCAACGGAGGGAAAAATTTGATGACAAAGGAGAAAAGCTTATCCTTGTTGGTTATAGTGATGAGTCCAAAGGATATCGATTATTGGACCCGAGGACTAATAAACTCACAATTTCTCGAGATGTTATTTTTGATGAAATGCAGTCGTGGAACTGGGGCGATGATCAAAATATTACATCTCAGCCTACACCACCACAATCGATTGATCAACCAAGTACAAGTGGTGGAGCAAGAACCTCAAGTGATGGAGATTCTGATCCGGAGTCGGAGAGTCCTGTAAGAAAGTTTCGAAGCTTAAGAGACATCTATGAGTCATCTGATGTTGCATTTTTTGCTGGTGAGCCGCAAAATTATGATGAAGCTGCAAAAGAAGAAATTTGGCAAAATGCAATGAATGAAGAAATTGCTAGCATCGAGAGAAATAATACATGGTATCTTGTAGACCATCCAGGAGAAAAAAATGTGATCGGGGTCAAATGGATCTACAAGACAAAGTATAAGGAAGATGGCTCAATTCACAAGCATAAAGCTCGCCTAGTTTCAAAAGGGTATTCTCAACAACCCGGAGTCGACTTCACGGAGACATTTGCACCGGTTGCACGAATGGAGACAATTCGCATTGTTCTAGCTGTTGCTGCACAATTGGAGCTGCCTATTTACCAGTTAGATGTTAAATCCGCTTTTCTCAATGGCGAGTTAGAGGAAGAAGTGTACGTGGAGCAGCCGGCAGGCTATACTGTTCAAGGAAAAGAAGATAAAGTCTATCGCCTCAGAAAAGCATTGTACGGGCTCAAACAGGCACCTCGAGCCTGGAATAGCAAGATTGACGGTTACTTTCGATCAAATGTATTCGAGCGAAGTCAAAATGAGCCGTCGTTGTATGTAAAGAAAGGTGCGCAAGATCTCCTTATTGTTTGCCTTTACGTTGATGACTTGATTTACACAGGGACGAATCCAGTCATGGTGCAAGAGTTCAAAAAGGCAATGATGGCGGAATTTGAGATGACTGATTTGGGATTGATGAAATATTTTCTTGGGATTCAAGTCCGTCAATCAAAAGGAGAAATTTTAATTTCTCAAGAAAAATATCTTGAAGGAGTGTTGAAAAAATTTCAGATGCTTAATTGAAAACCTATCTCGACTCCACTTGCAGTCAATGAGAAATTGCAATTGAATGATGGTGCTGATAAAGTTGATGCAAAAATTTATCGAAGTCTTGTAGGCTCTCTGATCTACTTGACAAACACAAGGGCTGATATTATGTATCCAGTTAGCCTAATATCAAGGTTCATGCACGATCCAAGCAAGTTGCATTTTGCAGTGGCAAAGCGAATTTTGCGATACCTTCAAGGTACGAGGAAACTTGGCATTAAATATGTCAAAGAGAAAGAAAGTAAGCTTGTTGGATATACCGATAGTGATTGGGCTGGATCGTTGGATGATCGAAAAAGTACGTCAGGCTACATTTTTTGCTTGGGCTCTAAAATCATTTCTTGGGCATCGAAAAAGCAAAATACGATTGCGCTTTCTTCGACGGAGGCAGAATACATGGCTGCTACTGATGCTGCTTGTGAAGCAATTTGGTTGAGAAGAATTTTGTGTGATGTTGAGCAAAAGCAGGAGGCTCCCACAACAATTTTTTGCGACAATATGTCTACTATTGCAATGACGAAAAATCCCGTCTTTCATGCAAGGTCGAAGCACATTGAACTTCGTCATCACTTCATAAGGGATCTTGTGAATGATCAAAAAGTTCAGTTGAAGTTTGTCAGCACAAATGAGCAGCTAGCTGATGGTTTCACCAAGGCCGTGAGTTCGGAAAAATTTGAGCAGCTCCGGAATCATGTTCGGATTACAAATTAAGAGGGGGTGTTGAAAAGTAATTTGTAATTCCAGAAGGTTCTTCATAATTCTCATTCATGCATATGACTCTTTGTCTTCATGAGTCAAAAATTATATCCATTGGAATATGTAATGATGGTCAATTAACTTGACCACATTAGTTATGCATTTATCATTGTATGCCTATATAAGCACTTGTAATCTTGCTGATTAAAACAATCAATCAAGAAAAACTTTCCAGAAGCTCTACTGCATAAGCTTCCTTTATCTTTTCAATATTAAACAAATCTATTTTTTCAAACACTAAATCCATAAAATCCCAACAAAGCACACTCGCATTTCTGGCGAGTTTGTCAAAAATGACCAAAATCGTGAGTCTTGTCGTTATTCTAACACCCAATCACCAATGCTTATCATATGCCTTCTCAACAAGCTTGGAGGGATTTCAAAAGTTGTTTTGAAGAGAAGAATAATCAAACTATCTCTTCTATTTTGTCTTTATACAAGAGAACGATGTTTCGTATTGAAAGAAATTTGTTTCTGCGTATTACACCCCTGGTTCAAAGATGAGGTGGTGTTCTCTCAATATTGAGCCACACACTGCTGGTGTTTTCTGCCCCAAATCTAATTTTTGTATTTTTATGAAAATTTATGAACAAAAATTGCTTGTGGAACTAAAGATTATATTCTTGCGTATATTTCGTTGAACATAAATTGCTCGTTTCAGGAGACATGGTGCTGCCAATTATGTGGTTTGAAATAAGGTTAAAATATGTTCACAACTATATTCATTATTCTGAGAGGTTAAAATATTTTTGGTCCCATATATAACCTGTCTACTACTCAATTTTGATCTAAAAAAAGGTTGACGCTTTCAATTTAGTCGCAATATTAAAAAAAATGTTAATTTTGACACTTGAGTTGCACGGCACAAAAGGCCTGTTCTATAAAAAAGTACACGTAAATGTCAATCGCACTTAAGCATTATACAAATAGTTCATCAATATTCAAAATAATTACACTTATACTCTCTTTGTCCAATTTTATTATTCTCACTTTATTTTTTTGGTTGTCCAATTTTATTAAGCTCATTCCCTTTTGGGAAATAACACTATATATTCACACTATTTTATCTGACAATTTTTTTTAATATTACACTTTTCGATAGCTTTTTTTTAAATGTTACAAAAATGGTTGGTTTTTCAAATTTAGACAAAGGCAAGGGTGCCGCCCGGGCTTGTTGAAAAGGCACAGGTGCGAGTGTCTTTGGCGTATTAATTTAAATAAATGAAAAAAAAAAATTTGAGTCCCAAGCCATTAGAAATTTTGAAAAACACGTTGCGAAAAAATATTTAGAAGAAGAAGAGTTTCACTGATAATGGTTGATACCATATAAAGGTAAATAGCTTCTCTCAAGTCTGATTAGAAAGAGCACATTTTGATTAGTAAGAATGTTCTCTCAGGTGAAAAATGTCCCAAATGAATTAAGTATTAGGAATTCAAGGTATTAGAAAGATGAGTGTGTAATTGTTACCTGAAGTTTGTTGAGTCAATCATCAGAATTAATTAAATTCTTATATGCTTTTAAACCATTGCTGCAGAATACAAATATTCATATACCTCACCCTTAAGTATTAAAAATATATATTGTGTTTCTGCAATTTCATGGAAATGCGTAGGACGCGGTGTCCTACGGTCTCCAACTCTTAGTCAACAACAAATCAAACCAAGGAGACATGAACTTTGATTATATTAATTAATTTTAAATTTTAAAGAGAGTGTGAAATATAGAGAATGAGAAAATATATTTTCATTAATTGAGACGGAGTCTTTACAAGAGTTATATAGATACAAGTCAAGCCTATAGTCGAGCCTATATTTAAGGGATATACATCAATTAAATATTTACAAGATAATATTTAATTTATAGTATTTTCCTAATACGCCCCCCGAAGATGGAGCACCGTAGGAGAGTCCAATCTTGGTCATAAGTAGTTGCAGGAAAGAATGGGGGAGTGGCTTGGTAAGAGCATCAGCAAGTTGGACTACAGACGAAACACGTGAAACGTGAAGCTGAGAGGTCTTGATCAGATCACGAACGAAGTAAAAATCAATTGCAATATGCTTCATTCGTGAGTGAAAGACAGGATTGGAATACAGATAAGTGGCCCCAATATTATCATAGTAAATAACATGAAGAGGTGGAAACTGAGAAATGCAACTCACTAAATAGGGACTTTAGCCATTGAACTTCAGAGGCAGCGGAGGCAATGGCACGATACTCGTTTTTCACTTCTGATGGCTTTCTATGTTGCTTTTGTGGATGATTTTTCTCGTTTTTCATGGTTATATCATTTGCGGGCTAAGTCTGAATTCTATAATGTATTGGTTCACTTTTATGCTTTTGTCTGCACTCAGTTTTCCCGTAAAATCAAGATTTTTCAGAGTGATGGTGGAACTGATCAATTTGTGAACTCCAGAGTTCGTGATTTTATGCATTTAAATGGTCCCTACACACCTTAACAAAATGGTAGGGCTGAACGTAAGCATCGCCATTTATCTGAAACTGGGTTATCTATGTTATTTTATGCTCATGCTCCTGCTACTCTTTGGTTCGATGCCTTTGCTACTGCTGTCTTTATTATTAACAGGCTGCCTTCACCTCTACTTCATGATAATTCTCCGTTTCAGCTTCTCTTTGGATGTATCCCGAATTATGCCAATTTTAAGCCATTTGGGTGTCGAGTGTTCCCTTATTTTCGGGATTACGCTGCTAATAAATTGGAACCTCGGAGTCGTCCTTGCATTTTCTTGGGATACAGCAGCTTCTACAAGGGTTTTCGATGTTTTGATCCCAACTCATCACGTGTGTTCATTACTCGCCATGCTTAGTTCCACCACTGAGTTGGATATCTCCGTTTTTTTGGATGCTACAGATTGCCATATGCCTCCAACTGTTCAACCCCCTCTTGAGAACAGTCGGCCTTTGTCTACACCTATGCACGCACCTATGCGTATTCTTCGGGATGATCAGCCTGATTCCCAGCGCATTATTGCCCCTGTCGAGGCCCCGCCTCTAGTTCCTCCTCCTACCGAGGATCCTGCTCCTGCCACTACACAATCCAATCTTCATCCTATGGTCACTAGGGACCATTATCTCGCACAGATGCAAATATCATTTTTGTGTAATTTTTTTTTTAATGTAGTGTTGGCACCAAAAACTAATCAGTGTCCGTACCACGACAAAGATCCCCCAAGAGTTGGGTCAAAATAGTTAATTGACGGCTTGAATTCAAACGCACATGGTATCGCAAAAGAGAAACCCTAGGAGCGGCATACCAAAAAATGTACTTCACCGGATATAGTTTGGATTGACTTCTAATATATATATATTGTTACATTACAGTATATATAAGGCCAATTTATGACCCTTAGAATCTATAAACCTAATGGTTACGAAACCAAGTGTATAATAACATAGACGAAGCGTGATAGCTGCAGCTGACTAGCTAGATGACCCTAGTATGATTATAAATTTGAATCATTTTTTAGTGAAAACAATTAAAGCTAGTACCTTTTAAAAATATAAAGATTTAAATTGCACTGTACAACTATTAATACAAGTTTTTGACTATGTGACTGGATATATTAAAAGTTTTTTTAAGGAAATCATAAAAGAGAAAAAGAAAAAGGCATGCAAAAAGTTTTTTAAAGTATCGCCTCTCTATTCGTTAATCGTTCATATAACTAGACCGAATCCAAAAACTTATTCCATTCATTTCGTAATTAATTTTACTTTTTTTTTAAATATGGATATACCGAAATTAGTTTCACATTTATATTTCACCATGCTGGGCTTTTTGTGGTTTTACCCAACTAAATATTTTATCTCTTATCTTGTTTCATTTTTTGGTGTTTCACTAATATATATTTTATATTATTATTTTATAAAATGTTATATTAAGAGATTTTTTTTTTTATCTTATCTCTCTATACCCTATAATACCAAACAGAAGCATAATAACCTATGTAGGGACACCTGTCTTATAAATAGGGCTTGAGCCTTGTAGTGATGCCAACACATTCCTTGTTTAGGGAAGTGACGTTATAAATTGGCCACATACACTCTTCATCTTCATCTTCATCTCCATCTCTATTGTCATCTTGAATTTTCTTCCCCTTAACAGCCTCGATCTTTCCAATTCTGCAATTCATTTTCCGTCGAAAAAACAAATGTAAATATGAACCTGCTTTCTACTCTTGATACGTGTTATCTATGACAAGCCAACATCCTCGATCTCAAGAAGATCCAGCTTCTTCAGGTATATACATATATATAATTGAATTGAAGTTGGATGTTGTTCTGTTTGCATTGAAACCCTTTTTGTGTCCAAATTTTGGTGGTTTTTTTTATTTTACAAATAATTTTTTAACTATTTATTATGGTTGCAGAATCAAAGCATCTTGCACTGAGCTTAACAACACACAGATCTGGAGAGAATAAAACCCTAACGGCGGTTTAATGTCACAACATCTCGATTCGCTCGAAATCGGGTCGTTTATTGACATTAAAGGGCCGTTAGGGCACATTGAGTACACGATGATCGTGGGAGGCACGGGCATCACGCCCATCTATCAAGTGATGCAAGCGATTTTGAAGGACGAGACGGAGATGCACGTCGTTTACGCGAATCGGACGGAGGATGACATTCTTCTTTGTGCATGGGCGGAGAAGTACCCAACAAGAGTACAAAGTGTGGTATGTGGTTCAAGAAGGTATACAAGAGAACATATTCCGGCGGCATCGGAATATTCCCTTGTGTTGGCCTGTGGACCCAAATTTGGAGAAGATACCAAGGAATCTTTACTGGTGTTTTAGAGGGAGGGAAATTAATATATGAAATTAATGATGATGATAATAATAGAGGAGAGGAGAGGAGGATTTGCAATTTAATTCTAAGTACTTGTAAATATTATATTTGTACTCCATAATTATTCAAACTATAGAAGCTAGGCCGGAGTGTTGTATTCTGTTAGCTAGGGAAAGTGGGATCCTTCTTCATGTTGCTGTCATGATTGTCTTCTCCATCTTTCGTACTCATCAATAGATATTGGAACCTTATTAACATTAATTGGACACTTGAATATATATATATTCGAGAATGTCACATTTTTTACACATCCAAGACCTCCCTAGCTAGCTATATTTCAACATTTATATGTTACTATTTGATTTAAAGATTGTGTGCATACTTGACATATAAACGTAAAGGTAGCGACTTGGTCTTTGAATCGAATATCGAGAATTAAAAAGAAAACATGCAATATCCTAATATATCTCGGACCAAGTTAAAAATCACTTTCTTACATGCCACTAAGCAGTAGTAATAAAGACTTGTTCGTCCGCGAGAGAAATCCAACTAGCGCCGCTTAAGAACATCTTCAATGCACCCTTCAATAAGCAAATTAAAGTTAAAAATAACTCCAGTGCAGTCTCAATGTACGTTGGTGTCAATTTACGTACTAGCATTCACTTTTTAGGGATAATATATATGAAAATTATATGTAGATTCTAATGTTCATCTTAATAATTCCAACTGGTAAAATCTATTATAATAAATTCTTGATTACATCTTACAATGAAGAGGAATCATGAAAAACTTAAATTATTTCTTTTCGATAAGATTTTTGTCACTTATAGTCGAATATAATATTATTTGGTAATAGAGTATCATAGATTATTCATTGACCAAGATAGAAGATTAAAATTAAATATAAGACATACAATATGAGGTTCGCCCCATTCCATATCCAGTCAATTCTCAATTATATTATACTAGTGCAGATTTTCACTTGACACATGAATGGAAATTTATAACATATTGACACACAGATCTCTCACGTATTCTCTATCTCTTCCTTTGATTCCTCAAAGATGGAGGTGGTTATTAAAAAAAAAATAAAAGAGAGAGAGAGGGAGAGAAAAAAACACTGTACAGTTTATGTTTGTAATTCACCCATTTTTTTCTATCCCAAATTTTCATGAATTTAATTAATTGAAATAATTTTATTTAAAAAAAAAAAATTAAACGGATTTAATTTAACCATGAAAAGGCAGCGAACTAGTAATACATTAGAATATGCGATTTTGAAATTCCAAAATCTATAAAAACAAAAAGGTAATCTATATATGTAAAAGGAGGATGAGGCTCTCCTGCTTTCGACACGTGTGCATTAATTTAGGTCTCTCCTCCTTCCGCCACGTGTAGTACAGTTGGATTTGTGTCATCCCAAAAAAAGCATGTCCGGCTCTTTGTCTTCCATTGTCGATTGAAATTCACATATCTAAGGTGAAGAAACTCAAATTCAGTGTGAATCATCCTCCACCATTTCCCAACTCAACGCCGCTGAGCGGATCATTTTGAATGATGCCGATTTGTCATCGTCTTTCGATGACTACATGATGGCGGTTGACCAGATGATTCAATTGACCGAGGAATTGAACCTTGGTTCCTATGACGCCGGCGATGAAGTCACGGGCCGAGCTGAGAAAACTCAGCAACTGTCGATGACTTAGTTGGAGGATTAGTTTCGTCACGTGTTGATCTGGAACACCGTTGCGCTTGACCCTCTCCGCCTCCACCGCTCCTCAATGTCATCATCCATCAGTGCGATTCAGTGGCGTTCTTTAGATGATCCAGCTGCCAATGCCTCCAATATAGTAATTTTCTTTAAAAAAAAAATATCTGATTTCGAATTTCTTTATTTATACTTCTACGCGATTTTGTCCCAAAAATCCTTGTATCAAGGAGAAGAAACTAAAATCCAGCACCAACGCCTCCTATTTTATAAAAACTCTTTAAAAAATTTGGACTTCGAGTTGCTTTGTTTATACTTCTATGCAATTTTGCTGTTTATGGTGCCATTACACCAGGTTGGTTGCCTGTTAGGAAAAGATGGTGCAATCGTCTTAAATTTGCTTCATTTTTGCTATGATAAATGTAGAAGAAAATGATCAAGAGCCGTTGCCTCATCTTATATTTATATTTGAATATTTCAATACATATTGATTATCTACAACATAACAAGCTCCTAAACCAAAATTGAAGCCACTGCATTGGGATAAAGTAAGGGCGAGCTCTGATCGGGAAATGGTTTGGGATCAGCTAAAATGCAGCTCTTTCAAGTATGATCTTTACTTCTTATGAAGCATATGATATTCGCTTAGAGTTAAATTACGTTCTCATATTTAGTTTATTGCAATCTAGTTGAGGGCACCCAATATCACGGTAGAGGAGGTTTGCGAAGGCCTTCTGGAAGGTATTCTATACCTATTGTCTAACGTTGGTCTTGTTTGAACAACTTGGGGCTTTCTTGCCTGAGTCTGAGAGTTTTTCAGGTGAGTTGTCCTCCATTGACCTTTATTCATCTGAATTGTCTCAGGCCACTGAATTCTAGTTTTAAGTTTTACAACCTTTGACTTGATATTAAGGATAGTTGGTACAATGGGTGTTTTACCTTTTTCAATCATCTGTGGCAGCTTTGGTTCAGCAATTTCAGTCTAAGCCACAAATTTTACAAAAACTCTCTTATTAATACTTGTTGAAGTATTACTGAGGCATAGTGAAGATGCTTCATCTGGATTGTAACCAAATCCAGATTTTTTAGTCATAGGCCTTTGCATTCCTTGTATTTCATCTATTGTATTAGATGACTTGTACAAGGCAGTCAATTTGTGTTTCAGACTCTCTTCACTTTTCTTAAGATATTCATGTTCCTTGAAAAGATGGTCAAACATAGTCATTAATGCTTGGTAGTCTGAGTCCTTACTTTTATGAAGCTTAGCTTGTTCTTCCAACTTTTAAAGTTGTTCAGATGACTTTTCTTTTAGGGTATTCAGCCCCTAGGTCAACTTATTGCACAAGTCATTAGTTTTTAGATCATGCTCAACTTCAGATTAAGTGAGTCCTTCAATCTGAGCATTCAACGCTTTGTTTTCTTTTAAGATTTGATCATGAATTTATTTAAGTCTCATGAAATCTTCCATCAACTTAACAAAAGTAAGTCTCAGGTTGTCTTCATTTGACATAATTGTGTTGCTAGAATTGACAAAACTAAAATAAGATTGTACCTCATCATTGTCTTCAATTGCCATTAGACATTCTTCATCATTGCTGTCAGAGAACATCTCAGATGATGAAGATGGAAGTTGATCATCTTCAGCTTTCAAGGCTTTTCTGTTTCCATATTTCTTGTCCCTCTTGGCGTGTCTTTCCTTTCTTTCCTTGGAAGTCAGCTCTGGACAATCATATTGGAAGTGTCCTGCTTTCTTGCAATTTTAGCATGCATCTTGATCTTCATCTTTCTTCTTTTCAGCATCTCTCTTCTGAGTTGATGAAGATGGTTCTTCTTTGGGGTTGTCTCTTCTGGATCTCCTTTCATCATTATTCTTCTCAGGTGAGTAGTATTTTCTTCTCCTGTCTTGGTAATATTTCTTGTATTTACCAAACTTGGAGTTTAGCTTTTCAAATCTTCTAGCCATCATTGCCAACTCATCGGAAATGTCAGGTTTGGAAGCTCATTTTCCACTTTTGCTAGGCTTGCTAACTTTCTTGGAGTCAGGTTCATTGGATTTGACCTTCATTGCAATTCCTTTGCTTTCAGGTTCCTCAGTGTTGTTCTTCCTTGCAATTCCTTTGCCTTCATATGCCTTGAGTTTTGTGAACACCTGCTGCATTAGCATAATTGACAGATCCTTTGTATTCTGCATCATGACAGCACACACATTCCATTTGGAGGTCAAGCTCCTAAGGATTTTCAAAGCCACTTCTCTCTTGGAATATTCCTTTCCAAGTGAGTTGATCTCATTCATGATGTCTGTGAACCTTCCATCCAGTTGATCAATGTTTTCATCAGACTTCATTGTAAATTGCTCATACTTTTGAACAACAACTTGAAGTTTGTTTTCTTTGATCTTGTCAGATCCTTCACACAATAGGGCTAATGTGTCCCAAATGTCTTTAGCAGTTGTGAAGTGAAACACTCTACCCATTATTGCATCTGGAATGATTTGATATAGGGTGTTCATTGCAATAAAGTTGAGATTCTGTTTCTTCCTCTCTTCAGGAGTGAGCTCATAATCATCTTTTGGAATTTCTTATGCTTCATCTGCTCTTTGGCCTTCAGTGACATCTGTGTTTGACTTCATGAATACAAATGGACCTTTAGTGATCATCCTTAGCATTTCATCGTGAACACAGACCAAATGAGCTCTCATCTTTATCTTCTAGAAGTCATAATTCTCAATAGAGAACATGGGTAGTTTCTGGTAAGATATCTTGTTGATGGGGTTGGTTCCCATAGTAGTTGGTGGTGGAATAACTACACCAGAAGTCTCAGAAAAAGATGTGTTAGACATAGTGTGAATATTAATCAATAATAAGAAATATCACAGAATGTGCACAAGTAGATCAGTTTAGGTAACCAAAGTTAGTCCTCAAAGCAGTGGTCTTTAAACCCCTGCTTTGATACCACTTTAAATGTTGTAGGATCAATAATAAGAAATATCACAGAAAGTTGATTTATACAAGGAGTGGGAATTGTAGGATCTTTTAGAACTCGTACAACAGCATAGTCAATTGGCACGAGTACATGAACCACAACTTTCCATATTTCATCCCTCTGAATGAAAAACACTTGATGTCATTCAATACTACCTGTTTTTAATGTAATTTTTGTGCATTTTTTTTTAAGGGTGTTTTTGGAAAAAAAAATTATGCGGCGTTTTTTTTAAAATATGTGGCGACAAATAAATTACTTGGCCACACCTCCCAATTTTTTTCGAGCGTGGGACTCAGACATTCACATTTCTTGTGAATTGGTAAAAGAGGACGAAAATTGTATGCCCTAAAACGTATTTTTAAAAGTGAACGCTGATGCGTCGAAAAAGAACGCCTTCGGATATCGATCGTTCTCTTGCGAGCACTATTAATCACGAGCTAAATCACTCGTTCAATCCTTGGCAATCTTCAAGTAAATCTCCTTGGGAATCCGAAAATAACCTGCAAAAGTACGCCGGAGGGGGGCTCCGGCGTAGAAGCTCCGACGCTCAAGTCAGATTCGATCTTAGGAGAAATCAAAGAGGAATTCCCCTGTATATCTAGGGAAATTCCGGCGAATATAGTGGTGTTTCTTCTCAATTCAGTGTATAGTTCTTGTGAAAGTGTGTATAATATGTAAAACGTAAGTAAGAATATGGAAAGAACCTGCTTATATACCTGGCCCCCCTCTTCGGAGGGGGAAAGACTTGTTCTCTCTATATTCTCGGCTCCTTCCTGTAAATCCGACCTCAATTCCCCAAAGAATCGGTCTCACTCTCCTTGGAGACTTGGTTCTTCAGCATCTCGGCCCCTATCTTCGTGGGTTGATTGACTTGGCCAGGAAAGATGGACTTATTCGTTATCTATTTGGGCCAGATCCTTTCAGGCCCAAGGGCTATTAATCTTTCCAAATATGGGCCAAAGGCCCAATCACCCTGATTCCTCTAATTTCCCTGCTTAAACCCAGAGATATATTACTCCAGTTTCTTCGGTGTATTGATCTAATCACAACTATCCTAATTTATCCCGTTTCCACGTGTCGACTTCTCCGGGAGCGACATATTTATCTACATCAACCACTCCCCCCTACTCTCATAAAAAGCATAATTTTTAAGAGAGTAGGAAAATAAACCAACAATAATATACATTATAAAGAAATAATATATTGCTTTAAATCCTCCGTTCCCCATATTTCTCTGGAAACAAGAAATATTCGATCCTTAATGATTATCTAACACCATCATACCCTTTCCGCTTCCACACGCAACCTTTCCTTCGAAATTGGTGATTCTGCTTTCTGCCCGAGAGGGAACATTAAGCCACCCCTTCCCAGTCACGCGCTTTTTCATTGGGGGGCATTTAATTCTCTTCCACTTTTCCCTCTCTCTCCTCTTCACAACCATTTCAAATTATACTCATTTCGTGAAACCTCCTCTCTTTTCTTTCAAACCTATCCACTCCTTTTCATTCTCGTTTTTACATCTACAATTAACTTCTTCAAGCACGTCTATCAGCCAGTTCGTCACCTTCAAAATCGTCCTCAGTCCAGGTATCTCTTCTTTTTCCTTTTCTCATTTATAATATCCTCATGTCCTCTTCTTCAAACTCCATATCCATGGAGAGTTCCACTTCCGACTCGTCTCCCATATTTCCCGTAACCGACCAAGCTTTGGAGGACGCAATTTCTGGTCCCTCGATTCTCACTCCTGAGCGCGTTGCCGCTTTTCTCCGTTCAGGGATCTTTCCCGCCGATTATTCCGTTAGGGCTGCACATAGGAAAGAGCGCCCTAATTTTCCAGGCCACAATACTTTAGCCTTTTGGGAGGCCCAACTAAAAGCAGGTCTCCGATTTCCGATACATCCTTACCTCTGTGAAATTTCCACCTATCTTCGCATACCTTTGAACCAATTTACTCCCAACGCCATACGCGCAATGTTAGGCTTTTACATCTTGATGAAGGGAAATGGTGGGGAACCCTCAGCTCAACTCTTTCTAACCCAATACGTATGCAAGTTTGCGGACGGGTTTTTTTACGCTAGTGGTCGTACCTCTAGGACCGGAAAATTCATGGAAAAACTCCATGAAGGGGTCCAGGACTGGAAAGACTATTACTTCTTTGTTACGAACCCTATTCCTTGGGATTTTCCTCATGAGGGGTGGATTTATGAGAATCCCGGGGTACCCCGTCCTCCTCTTTCCGTTTGTTCCTCTCTAAACTTGGATGTGATGAACCATTTAAATGACCACGTCTCTGCCCATGGCTTTTTTGATGTGATGGGTATTTGTAAAAATCCTAGAGCCCTCTCTCATTTCGGTTTTGGTCGCCCCGATTATCCCTTAGGTCCCGACGATGGTAATACCATTTCTCTTTTCTTGGCATTGTCCTCAAAATTTGGACTACTGTATTTATTAATGTCGTTTCATATTCCTTTTGTGCAGCTAAGAGTTGGTTAACTCAGATTTCCCGTGATGCCACTCCTCTCTCGATGGTTTCTAAGTCTCCGGCCCCTGAGAGTTCCTCAAAGGCTCCAATTCCTCCTTCCCCAGTGAAACCTGCTACTGGGTCAGTTGCTAAGCGTACCCGTTCTTCCACTGAGAAAGCCTTAATTTCTACTCTGCCTCCTGCCTCTGATGCCTCCAAAAAGAAGAAGTCCAAAACCAAATCCTCTCTGCCCAATGTCGCCTCCGACGCTCCTGATGAGATTAATGTCGATCATCTCCTGGCTTTTATAGAGCGTCACACTCCGACCCCTGCCACCGAGGCTCTTAATGCTCTGTCCCCTGAGGAGCGAGTTGTGCATGCAGCCCATAGTTTTACACAGGTAGATTCTCCCAGTAGATGTACTTCTGGATAATTTAATATTTGTTAAAAGTATACTTGTCTTACTTCTTTAGATTGTTCATTGTGTAGTTTGGTCTCCTGTTTTCCAACATGTCTGAGCGAGCTCTCCAGTCCCTTCAGCTAGTGGATGATCTCCAAAGCCAAGTGGAGCTGGAGAAGGTGAAGAAGGAGATCCTCGATGCAGAATTACAAGACGCTAATCAGAGGTGTAAAGTACTCCAGACGACGCTTTCAGGGGAGATTTCTTCGTTGAAGAAAGAGTTTGGTAGGCGGGTTGAGCAGCTCGAGGTTACTCTTCCCCTGGCTGGTATGAAATTATGCATAGAGTCCCTGTTTACCTCTGCCATAGGTCAAAAATTTCTAGGTACCTTGCATCGGGAGTGGGTGGAGGCCTTTCTTCAGAGCAGCAGCTTTTTAGGGGCGATGGGTGCATATATCCCCCATTTCATCGATCATGGGTTTTCCAACGCCGTGGCTGAACATTCTGCTCCAGGGTTTAATGGTCAGTATACTCGTGCCCTCCGGTTAGACGAACTGGATACTCCCCCCAAGTTCCCTGGAGATGCTAAGGAAGACATCAATACTCCTTGGTGGTTACCTGGGATGAGGAAGGCAGTCTTGGAGCTGAAAGATGCTACCCTGAACTTAGATGATCTTGCACCGGCAAAGGATATGGCCTTCCCTATTCATGTGGAGAACCCAACTCCCGTGGCTACCGTGGCAGCAGGTGCTTTGATGGAGAAGGCAGAGGGAGGCGATTCCAGTGGACGAGCGGAGAAGGCAGGAGAAGGTTCCGAGGGGAAGAATGATGCTCCCCTCTCTTGATAACTTTTATTTCCCTGATAACACTTTGGTACTTTCAAAACACTTTTTATTTTGTTAAGGCCTCTAAGGCCCTTTTGGTATTTTCCGGAGACTCCACACTCCGGGGTTTTTCTGTGGAGGGTTTAGGCATGGTGCCTTAAATCTTGAATATTTCTGCCTCTCTTTCGTTTAATATCGTACCTTCACATTTATTACTTGGCATGCATATATACATATATATCTCTATCTCTGTTATAAGATGTGGTATCTGTTAGCATGTTTTCGACATTTTCTAGACACGTAAAGGCTCTAAAGCTCCTAGAGGAACCTTAATGAGGAGATAGGGTTTATATCCCTGTACTTACTTTGTGATTTGCTAACGTTTCTAGTCTTTCTCTTGACACTAGAGTTTTTAGGGATTATCCTCTCCCCTAGGTCAGAATTCGTAGGGATTATACTCTCCCTTAAGTTGTTTATACTCGTAAGAGTTGTTTATACTCGTAAGAGTTAGTTTATACTCGTAAGAGTTAGTTTATACTCGTAAGAGTTAGTTTATACTCGTAAGAGTTGTTTATAATCGTAAGAGTTAGTTTATACTCGTAAGAGTTGTTTATACTCGTAAGAGTTAGTTTATACTCGTAAGAGTTAGTTTATACTCGTAAGAGTTGTTTATACTCGTAAGAGTTAGTTTATACTCGTAAGAGTTAGTTTATACTCGTAAGAGTTGTTTATACTCGTAAGAGTTAGTTTATACTCGTAAGAGTTAGTTTATACTCGTAAGAGTTAGTTTATACTCGTAAGAGTTGTTTATACTCGTAAGAGTTAGTTTATACTCGTAAGAGTTAGTTTATACTCGTAAGAGTTGTTTATACTCGTAAGAGTTAGTTTATACTCGTAAGAGTTAGTTTATACTCGTAAGAGTTGTTTATACTCGTAAGAGTTAGTTTATACTCGTAAGAGTTAGTTTATACTCGTAAGAGTTGTTTATACTCGTAAGAGTTAGTTTATACTCGTAAGAGTTGTTTATACTCGTAAGAGTTCTTAGGGATTATACTCTCCCAAAAGTTAGAATTCGTAGGGATTATACTCTCCCTTAAGTTGTTTATACTCGTAAGAGTTTGTTTATACTCGTAAGAGTTTGTTTATACTCGTAAGAGTTTGCGAAAGTCGCTAGGGATAGGGTTTATTGACAAGTTAATTATATCTTCTGCTGCTATACCCCCTATTCCCCCTAGCTTTAGGAATTCTTCCTAGGTATTTTCTATTCGAATCTTCATGAGTTGGTGTAAATCTCTCTATTTTGCAGTATCTCTATCATGTTATGTTTTAGTTTTCAAAACATGTTCGTTATTTC
Source organism: Galeopsis tetrahit (assembly GCA_963675135.1). Lineage (NCBI taxonomy): Eukaryota > Viridiplantae > Streptophyta > Magnoliopsida > Lamiales > Lamiaceae > Galeopsis > Galeopsis tetrahit. The sequence continues at coordinate 14,553,027 of OY776131.1, forward strand.
AGTACTCATTATGCAGGCCCTTAACAGTTGTCTTGACATGATATTAACATACGAGAAACATTTCATCATAAAATCGGCATACAAGAGTCATTTCATCACAGTATTAACATGCATTTAGGGAAATTGCTGAAATTTTATCAAAACCGGTGCTCCATTGATCAAAAGTGTTTATCAACATAGGCAAATAAGGGGAACCTATGCCGGCCTCATTAAAAACCTCTCCGTGGTAAAACCCTAAAGGGAAACCCACGTAGCGGGAAAAAGAGTGCCGGTGAAGCAATTATTCGAATAAGAAGTAAACATTCAAAATTGTTCGTAAAGAGAAAGGAAGTAGGGGAATAACACCTTCCTCAAACATAAAATCTCTTCAAGTGGCACACGTTCCATAGCCTTAGTATCTCTTTCCCGGTCATGTCTTGGAGCTTGTATGCTCCGCCTTTTAGCACCTGTATTACCCTGTACGGACCTTCCCAATTGGGTTCCATCTTCCCAGTGTTCTTCAAGGCATCTGCTCTCCGAAGGACTAAATCCCCAACTTTAAAGGAGCGAGGGATTACCCTGCGATCATATGCTGCCTTGATCCGACTCTTGTACCTTTCTGCCTTTAATCTCGCCATCTCCCTCTCTTCATCTACCAGGTCCAGCGCTTCCCTCATCAATTCTTCATTTCTTTTTTCTTCAAAGTAGGTGATCCGATGTGATTTGAGTCTGGCCTCAGGAGGTATCACTGCCGCTGCCCCATATACCAAGTAAAAGGGAGATTCGCCCGTAGCTGTTTTAGGGCTGGTCCTGTAGGACCAGAGGACGTTGTCTAACTCCTTCACCCATTTTCCTCCTACCTCTTCCAATCGTGTTCGAATTCCATCCACTAGGATTCTGTTTGTAACTTCCACCTGCCCATTAGTTTGTGGATGGGCTACTGAAGTAAACCTCTGTGTAATGTTCCACCTCTCGCACCATCTCCTTACTTTCTCTCCATTGAATTGCGTTCCGTTGTCGGAAACCAAGATTCTGGGTACTCCAAACCTGCAACAAATATGTCTAGCAAGAAAAAGAATTACATTATCCTCTTCGATTTTGGCCAAGGGCACAGCCTCTACCCATTTGCTGAAATAATCCACGGCCACGATCAGAAATTTTCTCCCTCCTGGTGGTAAGGGGAAGGGTCCCACCAGATCTATTCCCCATTTGGCGAAGGGACAGGGTGAGTACATAGCCCCCATTTCTTCTGCAGGTACTCGTATCAAAGGTCCATTCTTCTGACACTTCTCACATTTCTTCACATATTCTCTAGCATCTCTGATTATGTTAGGCCAGTAGAAACCTGCCCTAAATACCTTCTTCACCATAGTCTGGTAACCTTCATGGCTGGATGCGCAACCTTCATGGATGTCCTTGATCACTAGCTCCGCTTCTCTCCTTGACAAACATTTCAAATAAGGTTGAGTGAAGGACCTCTTGTACAATTGGCCTCCTAGAATGCAATACTTCCTTCTCCAAGCTTTGGCCTCTCTGGACATTGGGGTTACTGGGCCCCTGTTCAATTCTTCCCATATTTCTTTTCTCCAATCATCCCCTGATGTTATCTCCCCGATCAGGGTTTCCGTAGCTACCTGATCTGCCACCAACAGGGTCACCTTTCCGTCTCCCTCGAATTCAGTGGAACTAGCTAGTTTAGACAGTCCATCTGCTTTCACATTCTCTTCTCTTGGTACCTGCACCACTTCAAAAGTATGGAATTTATTTTTTAATTTCTTTACCTCCTCTAGATAAGCGATCATTCTCTCATCTTTGGCGAGGTACTCCCCCATGACCTGTTGTACTACCAGCTGCGAATCGGAGTACAGGGTGACTTTCTGTGCCCCTAACTCTGCTGCCATGCTAGCTCCTCAAATCAGGGCCTCATATTCTGCGCCATTGTTTGAGGTTGAAAACCGAAATTTAATAGCAACCTGTACTTCTTGGCCATCAGGCTCAACCAACACTATCCCTGCTCCGCATCCCAAGGCGGATGCTGAGCCATCCACGTATACCTTCCATCCCTGTTCTTCTTCCACTCTGGTAGACTCTTGAATAAAGTCTGCTAAAGCTTGAGCCTTGATAACTCTCCTTGGTTCATAGTCAATATCATACTCCTGCAACTCCACTGCCCACCTGACCATTCTTCCTGATAAATCTGCTCTCCCCAGTGTCTGCTTCAACGTAAAGTTAGTCCTCACCATCACTTTATAAGATAGGAAGTAAGGGCGTAGTCGCCTAGCCGTTACTACCACTGCCAGCGCTGCCTTTTCTACCTCTGAATACCTCGTCTCCGCTCCTTGGATGACCTTGCTCACATAATATATGGGCTGTTGTGTAGGGCCTTCCTCTTTCATCAGGACAGTACTCAGAGAATGTTCCCCTACTGAGAGGTATAGGAGTAAGACATCTCCCTGAGTAGGCTTGGTTAACTTCGGAAGTTGTTCCAGATGGAGCTTCAGTTCTTCAAAAGCCTTTTGACACTGTTCATCCCATTCGAATTTTGATCCCTTCCTTAGTGTTCTAAAGAAGTGGTGGCTCTTCTCCGCTGATTTTGCTATAAATCTGCTAAGGGCTGCGATTCTGCCGTTCAAGGTCTGCAACTCCTTCAAGTTCCGAGGGGGTTGCATGTCAAGGACCGCTTTCACCTTGGCAGGGTTAACCTCTATTCCTCTTTGCGTCACCATATATCCGAGGAATTTCCCTGACCCTACTCCAAAGGAACATTTAGCTGGGTTAAGTTTGATACCGTTCTCTCTAATTACCTGAAATATCTCCTTCAGGTCATCAATGTGTTCCTCTGCCTTGATGCTTTTAGCTAGCATGTCGTCTACATAAACCTCCATATTTCTCCCTATCTGTCCTCGGAAAACCGAGTCTACCATCCTTTGATAGGTGGCTCCTGCATTTATTAGTCCGAACGGCATACGTACATAACCAAAAGTACCACACGTTGCAATAAAGTATACCTTTGGTATATCGAGGGGGTTCAACTGGATTTGATGGTACCCTTGATAAGCATCCATCATGCTGAGTAATTCAAACCCGGACGTGGCATCCACCAGCTGATCAATCCTAGGCAGGGGATAGTGATCTTTAGGGCACGCCTTGTTCAAGTCCCTGAAGTCAATGCACATCCTCCATTTGCCGGCTCCCTTGGACACCAGTACTGCATTCGAGAGCCACTCAGGGAACTGCACTCTCTTCACATGCCCTGCACTCAACAATTTATCGATCTCCTCCTTTACAATGAGGTTCTTCTCTTTACCGAAGTTCCTCAACTTCTGTTTCACGGGCCTAGCTTTGGGATCCTCATTCAGATGGTGCACAGCTATTTCTGGAGGGATACCCGTCATATCCGTCGCTGTGAATGCAAAGATGTCTGCATTCTCCTGGAGGGTGAGTATCATCTTTCCCTGGAGCTCAGGGTTCATATTCGTACCTATCCTGGTTGTAGATCCCTCCTTTCCTGGGTAGAGCTCGATGCTCATTAACTCTTCGTCTCCTTTAGCTTTGGGCTGCTCTTGTATTAGCTCACCCACTTTCTGTCTCTTCAACTCAAGGTCTTCGCCTTTAAATCTCTCCATTCCCCGGAACACGGCCCTGTCTACTATTTTGACCGATTCCACGTAACACTTCCTTGCCTGATATTGGTCGCCACATATCTCTCCCACACCCCCCGAGGCAGGGAGCTTCATCTTCATGTGGAAGGTGGAGATCACTGCCTTAAAAATATTCAAGCTTGGCCTTCCCATTACTACGTTGTAGGAAGATGGGACGTCTACAATCAGGAATTCTATGACTTGTACTCGACGGTTAGGGGCGACTCCTAACCCTACTTGCAATAACGCTGAACCAAGGGGTTGAATGGCTCCCCCTGAGAATCCGTAAAGAGCGGTTTCCACCGGTCTGAGCTTTATATTCAGGTCCATCTTCTTAAAGCACTCCAAAAACATGATGTCGGCAGAGCTTCCAGTATCTACAAAAATTCTTGCTACATCGTATCCTGCTATATCCGTGGTAATGACTAATGCGTCATTATGAATTTCTCTAGGTTCCCCTGCGTCTTCTGGCCCGAAATGAATGTCTGGACCTTCTGTCATCTTTCCCGCCTTATGGTGCTCTACTTTCCTCTCATTTTTCAGCGACCGAACGCTCTACTTTCTCTGCCTGAAGGAGTCCCCATCAGCGGGGCCTCCCATAATCATGTGGATAGTTCCCCTCTTCTGGGGAGGGGGTGGTGGCTCCTCATTGCCCTTCCTCTGATCTCTTCCATCATCTTCTTGCGTCCCCTCAGGGTCCTAACTCTTCTGACCCCTGGGGCCTTGTCGATCTCTGAAAGTAAATTCCTTCAGGTGGCCTGCCTGAATCATCCTTTCTATCTCGTCCTTCAAATGCCAACATTGGTTGGTATCATGGCCATAGTCGTTATGGAATCTGCAAAATTTATTTGACTTAGGATTTTGGGGACCTCTGCTTCTTGAGTAGGGGAATTTCATATCCGGATGGTCCCCTGCCACCTCTAGGACTTCGGCTTGCTCTATCCTCAAAGGGGTATATCTCTTCGCCCTTCCCCTGGGGTTCCAGGGTGCAACTTCCTCTCTCCTTACATTTTCCAGCCTCCTGGAGCTTCTGTGTCTCTCCGGGCTCGGCCTCCTAAGCGGAATCTCTTTCCTCCGTTCTCCGTTACCCACTATTGTCCTGGTCTCCGAGCGCTTAGCTTTTCTTACCTCTTCCAGGGTGAGGTATTTCTCTACTCTCCTGAGTAACTCATCGAAGGTCCGAACTGGCTTCTTGGCTAGAGACGTGAATAGATCTCCATCTCTTAGCCCGTTGGTGAGGGCGTTGATTTTGACCTCTGAGGAGGCTGTGGGTACTTCTAGAGCCGCTTGGTTGAATCTTTTTAAGAAAGCCCGTAGACTCTCGTTCTCTCCTTGTCGCATGTTGAATAAAGTAAGGGTAGCTCTAGGCTGTCTTCTAGCGCTGGCAAATTGATGCAGGAACAATTCGCTGAATTCGGACCATGAGTGGACAGTATCTGGTACTAGTTGTGTGAACCATTGCTGTGCAGCCTTAGATAGGGTGGTCAGGAATACTCTGCATTTAACGCCCTCTCCATACCGATGTAATAGATCAGCATTCTCAAACCTCATCAGATGCTCGTACGGGTCCGTGGTGCCATCATATTCAAAGTTTAAAGATTTGAAATTAGAGGGCAGTTCATCTTGCAAAATACTAGATGAAAATTGATATCCAGTGGTGTAAGAGGGTTTACTTACATTGTCAGTAATATGTCTCTGCATATCCCTCATCTCCTTTCGCAAGGCCTGTATCTGATCACTGACGGCTCCTTGATACGTGTCGTCCGTGCTTTCTCCCATCCCTGTATCCAGGGTGGTATCCCCAAGGACCCTCTCCACATCCCTCCGAGGGGGTCTTTCCAGGATGCTTCTTTCAGCTTGGGAAGGTACTTTTTCTTCCGGGTTTCGAGGGGGATCCTCGTTCCTGGAGGGGACTGGAACCGAATCTATGACATGCTCTGGTGGATTTGGTCGTGTGCCCTTATGGGTAGGTGGAACAGGTTCAGGAGGGCGAAGTCCTCGAGTAGCAATTATTCTTTCTACTGATTGTGCGATCATCTCATCTAACTGATCTCGAGAGACAGTCAGGAGTTCCGGTTGAGCGTGAGGGTTATCCCTATTGATCCCACTCCCCGAAGCTCCTGAGGTACCTGGTACATCTCCCTCTTGAGCGGGAGGGATATCCTCTAGTGGGTGATCTACAGGTTGTTTCCCTAGATTTCGATTTGAGGGAAAACCTGGAGGAGGAATATCTTCTGGTGTATGATCCACGGGTCGTTTCCCTAAATTTCGATTTGAGGGAAACCCTGGAGGAGGCGGAGGAAGAGGAGGAGGAGTGGAATCTCCTTTCTCCTTCGTCTGCTTCGTTAGATCGTTTCCTCCACCCATTTAAGTACGGAACTTTTCTCACGCCTTAGCTTGAAAAATTCCCACAGACGGCGCCAGTTGATGCGTCGAAAAAGAACGCCTTCGGATATCGATCGTTCTCTTGCGAGCACTATTAATCACGAGCTAAATCACTCGTTCAATCCTTGGCAATCTTCAAGTAAATCTCCTTGGGAATCCGAAAATAACCTGCAAAAGTACGCCGGAGGGGGGCTCCGGCGTAGAAGCTCCGACGCTCAAGTCAGATTCGATCTTAGGAGAAATCAAAGAGGAATTCCCCTGTATATCTAGGGAAATTCCGGCGAATATAGTGGTGTTTCTTCTCAATTCAGTGTATAGTTCTTGTGAAAGTGTGTATAATATGTAAAACGTAAGTAAGAATATGGAAAGAACCTGCTTATATACCTGGCCCCCCTCTTCGGAGGGGGAAAGACTTGTTCTCCCTATATTCTCGGCTCCTTCCTGTAAATCCGGCCTCAATTCCCCAAAGAATCGGTCTCACTCTCCTTGGAGACTTGGTTCTTCAGCATCTCGGCCCCTATCTTCGTGGGTTGATTGACTTGGCCAGGAAAGATGGATTTATTCGTTATCTATTTGGGCTAGATCCTTTCAGGCCCAAGGGCTATTAATCTCTCCAAATATGGGCCAAAGGCCCAATCACCCTGATTCCTCTAATTTCCCTGCTTAAACCCAGGGATATATTACTCCAGTTTCTTCGGTGTATTGATCTAATCACAACTATCTTAATTTATCCCTTTTCCACGTGTCGACTTCTCCGGGAGCGACATATTTATCTACATCAAACGCGTAGATGATATTTTTTTTGAACCCAAAACATACAAGACAATATTTATTTTTTATCTTGCATATATACATGGAAATGACATTTCTCTGCATAATATTTTTTTATGTTGTTTAGGATTTTTTTATGTGGAATTTTTATTTAAAACATTGTGGCACCAACTAAACAACATGGCCGGAGCTCCCAATTTTTTTCCAGCGTGCGACTCACACTATCACATTTTCGGTTAGTTGGTAAAAAATGTCATTTGTGTGTAAAATTTTTTTAGTAGCTAGCTGTTTTGAAAAGAAACCTAATCAAACAATTACTTCTCTTTTGTCTTTATACGGGAGAACGACATTTCATATTGAAAGAATTTGTTTTCGAGTATTGCACCCCTGGTTGAAAGATTGAGCCACATATGTTGCTGGTGAACACCTAAAGGATTTATTTTTTAATCACGCCAGACTTACCGAACGAAAAAAAAAAGATTATCTCGCACATATGCAAATGTCATGTTTTTGTAATTTTTTCTAATGTTGTTTTTGGAAAAAATAATTATGTGACATTTGTTTTAAACACGTGGCACCAAATATGTAAGTTGGCCAGAGCTCCCAAATTTTTTCGAGCGTACCACTCACTCATTAACATTTCTGGTGATTTGGTAAAAAAGTACCAAAATTGTATGCCCTAAAACGTATTCCAAAAGTGAAAGCGTAAAAGATTTTTTTTTGAATCCCCACAAGACACTTCTTTGCATAAAATTTTTGAAAGCGTAAAGGATTTTTTTTTATATTGCATAAATGGAAATGAAATTTCTTTGCATAATTATTTTTTATGTTGTTTCAGATTTTTTTTTTTTTGAAGTTGTTTTTCTCTACCCACCTTACCTACTCTTTTTTCAATACAATATATTTTGCCTTTCAAAAAAAATGTTGTTAAATTATTTGTATAATGTTTGGATGCAAATTAAATATCTGTGTAATTATATATTTTGAATATTGATGAACTATTTGTATAATGCTTAAAAGCAATTGAAATTTCTATCTATTGCCAAAATTAACAATTATTTTTAATATTACGATCAAATCGAAAGTGTCTCTCAAAATGGATGTAATGGTAAGGTCAAATTTGAAAAACGTCCCAAAATAGTTCAAATTTTAATTTACGTCCCATAACTTTTTCAATTGCTTAATTTACGTCCAATTTTTACTGGAAATCCCAAAATTTATGTAAATGAGAAGTAAATTGAACAATTAAAGAAGTTATGGGACGTAAATTAAAATTTTAACTATTTTGGGACGTTATGCGAAAAAGATAAAAATATTCAACAAATGTGTACAATTCACTATAAAAAAATTCATTTATTCATAAATTAACTTATTTTAATATAAAAAAATAATTCATTTATTCATAAATTAATTATTATAAAAATCAATTAATTTACCTAATTAGAAAAAAATTATAATTACAATATAATTAGAAAAATAATTCCATTTTAGGGTACAAATAAGTAACTTAGCTGAAGCTCCCAAATTAGCTGAAGCTCACACATTCACATATCTGGTGAGTAGGTAAAAAAGGACCAAAATAGTATGCCCTAAAACGTGTTTCCAAAAGTGAATGCGTAGAGGATATTTTTTTTTTTTTGAATCACCCAAAACATACAAGAAGGAATTTTTTATTTTTTCGTCTTGCATAGATGGAAATGACATTTCTGAATAATTTTTTTTAGACATATAGTAGTAAACTTTTGTCCTTGTAGTGGTAATACTTTTATTTGGCCTTGTAGATAAATTTGACTTATATACTACATTGGAGATCAATCTCACACATGAGTCCGTGTCATATACACCTTCATCTAGAAGAAAATAAACTATGACAATTTACAATTGTGTCATTTAATTCTCACCCAACTTATTACACTAATAATTACAGTACGTTTGGAAAGTTCGCAAACGACACAACTCGAATAATTAAAAAGTGAAAGTGAAATTATTTTGTTGAAACCTTTTTATAAATATTTTTTAAAAACAAATTTTCAATTCTATTTATGAAAGTGCATCTGGTGACAACTATTGTCCAACTGGAAAGTTCACGAACGACGGCTCGAGTAATTAAAGAGTGTAAGAGAAATTATCCCGAAGGATCTGTTATTCAAAGCACATCCGATGACAACTATAATCTGATCCAAAATTTCTCAAACCATATCCCGAGTAATTAAAAAGTGAAAGTAAAGTTATCCCGAGGAAAGTTGCCTTTTTTACCTTACTTCATTCTCTGAGACGCTCCTCCAAGAGGACAACATATGTGTTGTGGAAGATGGAAATTGTAGGATCTTTTAGCACTCGTACAACAACATGGTCACTTGGTACGAATTCATGAACCACAACTTTCCATATTTAATCTCTCTGAATGAAAAACACTTGATGTCATTCAATACCACCTATTTTTAATGTAATATTTGTGCGATTTTTTTTTAAGGTTGTTTTTGGAAGAAAAATAAAATTATGCGGCGTTTTTTTTTTTTTTTTTTAAATATGTGGCACCAAATAAGTTACTTGGACATACCTCCCAATTTTTTCAATCGTGGTATTCAGACATTCACATTTCTGGTGAGTTGGTAAAAGAGGACCAATATTGTATGCCCTAAAATTAAACCTATTTTCAAAAGTGAACGCGTAGATGATTATTTTTTTTCGAATCACCCAAAACATACAGGACAATATTATTTTTTTTATCTAGCATGCATGGAAATGACATTTCTCTGCATAATATTTTTTTATGTGGATTTTTTATTTAAAACGTGGTGGCACCAACTAAACAACAAGGCCGGAGCTCCCAATTTTTTTCCAGCGTGCGATTCACACTATCACTGTAAGAACCCAAAAATCTCATGAATTAAGCCCTTATATTTGTTTATGTGAAATTATGTGCTTTATCATAATTATGTGAAATTTACATAATATTAAATGTTATTCACTTATTAAATTATTTATTTACTAATGGTAGTAAGATTAATGTTGGTGGATGGCATAAGACTAGTTAAGTTATTCATTAAGGATTGATTTGATATAAGAAGTGGTCTTAAAATAATATAAGAAATGGCCCAAACAAAAATATTAAGACAAGGCCCATTCTTATGGCCCACTAAGGAAACCCTAGGACATTTTGCACCTTATAAATAGCCACTTTCAGAATTTTTGCACATTTTTGGCACTTCACATTAGGGTAAGATTTTTACTTCACACTCACCACACACTTTATCCACACACTTCAGCTTCCTTCTAAATTCCGGCCAACATTCCGACGTCCGATCATTGATCGGCCAGCACCGTTGGAAAGATCTCGTCGAGAGCTTTCTGGAACACTTTTCAGATTCTCGATCGGGGTTCTGGATCTCCAGTTACGGCTGGTCAAAGATGGGTTAAAACCCTTATAGTCGGAACTTCTTATTTAGGCCATAACTTTCAGTACAGGAGTCCGATTTTTGAAAGCTGTTTTCATAAGCTTTCCAGAACATATTTTAGTTTTTCAATCGGAGTTATAAAACTCTAGTTATGTCCAGTCAAAGTGTTTGAAAACTTTTAGATCTACTTCATTTCCTTCTCACTTTCATACTCTCTCTCTCTCTCTCCCGTTTTCCGGCGACTCTCCGTCGGTACGCCGCCTGTTTTATTGGTGGACCACCTTGCCGGAGCTTTTCCGGTAGGTGGTGGAGGTAAGAGTTGTGGGGTTGAATATATTGGGGTATAAAACTACGATTTGCGTTTTGTAGATAAATTTGTATCTTGGGGTCAAAATGTTATTTTTCGGTTTTTCATTTTGGCCCAAGCCAAATATTTTCCATCTTGTAAATGCATTTTTATTATTTACGAAAATGCACAATTTTATTTAAGAAAAGTCACAAATTTTTCATAAATTTGCAACCATGCCCATAGAACTTCAAATGTACATAAAATGTTCGTTTTTCATCCGTTTTGAATGAAATCAGTGGCATTTAATCCCAAATTTTGAAACCTACTGTTTTTCATTAAAATATTGAACTTCCAGATTATTTAAATCTGCCTTTCAGTCCCTAAACTTTTACGAGAATGCATTCTTTTCCTAAATCCTTTAATTTCTATGTTTGGCCAACATTTCTACTTCTTTTAAGTACACTATCACAATCACATACACTTAGACTATAATTATTGTTCATATTAATTAAGGACTAAGTGGTAGAACTATTATTGTAGGATTTAAGGAACGAGAAGTGGGAAAGGACTTGGAACTAAGAGGGGAGGATACCGTTTAACTTTCCAAGCTAATAGGTGGGGTAACTCTCGTTGACTTTTACAATGCCTACTTTATATATCATGTGATTTATTGTATTAAATGTCCTATGTGAATTGGTGTATAAATATGTTCATGTTCACTTGTGGAATATATGCTTTATGGATATTTGATATTAGACATGTTCACTTGTGTTAAGTATGTTCTATGGATACATAAATGCTTATGATTATGCATGTCCATATGTGAAGAAGTATGTTACATGAATGTTTTCATACATGCACGTTTCAAACGTGAAGATATATGATATACGGTCAAGACCGTGCAAGATGTATGGTATATGGATAATAACCGTACTAGCTATGATAAGATTACGGGTAACACCGTTCCAAGATTTGATCAAAAGATCACATTCGGGTAGCTCCCGAACAAGATGCTCGAGCGGGGTAAAGCGTGCCCCAACAAGATTGATGTGCTCTTACGTGTATTATATTATAACTATCACTATTTATTAATATAAAACATGATGTTGAACGTGTTGCATGGTTAACATATGATTGATGATACGTGAAGGTTGTGATTTGAGTTGTCGCTATGTGACTTAATGCCATGATTGAGAGTAATGAATCTCAAATTTATGTTTATTATATACATTGATTCCCATGGTTAACCTTTATTATGGTAGATTGTATGATATTCGAGTGGGTGTTGAGTGAACCCACTGAGTATTTTTCAAATGCTCACCCCTTCCACTTTCAGGTGGGAAAGTTCGCGAGGATTGAAGGTGGATGTGAGCACTCGATCTCGAAAGTGCAACCCTTTAATTCATGTCTTTTGAAACTTGAATTTCTATTTTTGGCCAACTATTCGAAACTGTAGTATTTTATTGTAAGGCAAATTCTTACAGACCCTACTCACCAGTTTACTTCCGCTGTTGTCACTTGTTAATTATTTTGAGGGTTTTGGTGGTGATCACCTTGGTTTGGATGGTTGCATTCATTTAAATTATTAGGTTACTTTCAAGCGTAGTAATGCCCCTTACTCCCCATTTAAAAAAAAAAATCTATGTTTATTCCTTTAAAATTTTGGGGTCGTTACAGTGTGGTATCAGAGCGGGTCTACCTTTCTGGAGACTTGCTCACTTGTGTTTTTGTTTAAATTATTTTAAGTATCTTAAGTTGTTATTGAATCGCACTTCGAGACGAGACTCACAACCAGCTTCAGTCCGCCGCTTCAACTTGGTACTTTTATTTAAGTTTGTATTACGCATTATGTTATGTTTTGATTGATGTATATGACTCATTATCTGTCATATAAAGTCGTTATTTTTAGTTTGTAGCTTATGACATTATGAACCTTTTACTTGTACCTCATTGTATTGGATGGTAGTTGGGTAATGAGACAATTTTAAGTGTAGTTTTGTCTCTTACTCTTAGGATTAAACAATGGTATGTTAAGGACTGCTCGAAAGTCCTTGAGTGGAGATCGACTAGTTCATGTGGTTTCATTTAATTAATTTATTTATTTACCTAAGTTCGAACTACTGGACCCATCATGGCGCGTCGAGGGCACTCTCGTCGAAATTAACCACCCGTTCAGGACCCTCCGATTCCCGGACAAACTGAAGCTGCTCAAGAAGTGCCTGCTGCAGGCGCTAACGTTCCACCCCAAGATTTTCTCAATTTACTCCGAGGGTTGACGCAATACCTTAATGTTGCTTAGGCACCTCCTGCACCTCAAGCCCCGCGTGAGGACACCAACTCTATCGTTTATCAATTCTAAAGATTTCAACCACCGACGTTCGATGGAAAAGGAGACTCTACTAAGGTTGTGGAGGGGATTCGGGCGCTTGAGAGACTCTTTACCCACATGAATTGCACAGATGCACAAAATGTATCGTGTGCTATTTTCCAACTGACCGAGGATGCCGATTTTTAGTAGGAATCCTATCGTAGGACACGAACTCCAGCTCAGATATAAGCTATGAGTTGGAATGATTTCTAAGAAGCGGTCATACAAAACTACCTGCCCCGCTCTTATCGTGAGAAGAAGGAGACGGAATTCATGTACTTAAAGCAAGGGACAATGACAGTGATGGAGTACGAGCGAAAATTCACCCTGCTATCGCGCTACGCCACTCATATGGTAGACTCCGAGGAAAAGAAAGCTCATCGTTTTGAGAGAGGCCTAAGGTCGAAAATTGGATGTACACTTACAGGGTGAAGACCTCACTGTTATAGCTTATAGTTTAGAAGTTAGTATACCTTCTAATAGGGCTATCATAACGGATAAACTGTGTAAGAACGTGAGTGTTGAGCTTGGAAATAAAGTTTTATCGGCCGATTTGCACGTCATCGATATGAAAGATTTTTATGTGATTTTGGGCATGGATTGGCTCCAGACTAACCATGCTACAATAAAGTGTCACAAGGAAGAAATATCATCCTTGATACCTGGAGAGGAAGAGTTTACATTCTTTGGGGTGAAATCCATGTCTATGCCCCGAGTTATATCCGCAATGAAGGCAGCTAAGTTAATAAGAAAGGAAGACGTCCAAACTTTCTTGGTGCAAGTGACGAGCACCAAACCACTGGAGTTATCATTGGACGATGTGCCAATAGTGAGAAAATATAAGGATGTTTTCCCCGAAGACTTGCCAGGCTTACCTCCGAATCGTCAAGTGGAGTTTACGATTGACCTTCTCCCTGGAGCTGTACCCGTATCAAAGGCACCTTATAGAATGGCACCCAAGGAACTTCAGGAGTTGAAAGTCCAGCTACAAGAGCTCCTTGATAAAGGATTCGCGCGACCTAGTGTATTCCCCTGGGGAGCCCCAGTGTTGTTTGTCAAAAAGAAGGATGGGACGTTCCGTTTGTGCATAAACTACCGCGAATTGAACAAGCTCACGATAAAGAATAAGTACCTGCTTCCACGGATTGAGGATCTATTCGACCAACTTAGAGGTTCAAGTGTATTTTCCAAAATCGACTTACGATCGGGTTACCACCAAGTGAAGATCAAGAAAGAAGATATTCCCAAAACTGCTTTCAGAACGCGTTATGGGCACTACGAGTTTGTGTTCATGCCTTTTGGGCTTAGCAATGCACCCGCAGTATTCATGGATCTCATGAATCGAGTCTTCCATCCATTTCTTGATAGATTTGTAATTGTATTCATTGACGATACACTAGTCTATTCTCGGGATGAGAGGCAACACGAGGAACACCTAAGGATCACATTAGAGACACTTCGGAAGGAGAGACTTTTTGCCAATTCTAAGAAGTGTGAATTTTATTTGGACAAGGTGGTTTTTCTTGGGCATATAGTGTCAGCAAAAGGTATTGAAGGAGATCCAGCCAAGGTGGATGCAGTTAGTAATTGGAAGGCGCCAACAAACGTGAGTGACGTTCGTAGCTTTCTCGGTTTGGCTGGGTACTACCGAAGGTTCATTGAGAATTTTTCAAAGATCGCAGTACCCCTAACTCGTCTTACTCGGAAAGGAGTGAGCTTCCAATGGAGCGAGAGGTGTGACATTAGTTTTCAAGAGCTCAAAAGGAAGTTGGTTTCAGCACCAGTTCTAGCTATTCCCGATGGTACCGAAGGATTCGTCATCTATAGTGATGCATCTAAACATGGGCTTGGATGTGTTTTGATGCAACATGGAAGGGTGATAGCCTATGCCTCAAGACAATTAAAGGTCCATGAGCAGAATTACCCAACGCACGATTTGGAACTTGCCACGGTTGTTCATGCCTTGAAAATTTGGCGTCATTACCTTTACGGTGGGAGATGTGAGATCTACACTGATCACAAGAGCCTCAAATACATGTTTGAGCAAAAAGAGTTGAACATGAGACAAAGGAGATGGTTGGAATTAGTTAAGGATTATGATTGTTCTATCTTGTACCATCCCGGGAAAGCTAACGTGGTCGCCGATGCTCTGAGTCGTAAAGGCAATGGAAATATAACTTGCATGTTGACTACTCAAGAGAAGTTGGTGGTAGAGTTTAGCAAGATGAAGTTAGAAATCACGATGCCGCCTACAACCACCAACCACATTATAGCAACCTTAGTAATGAAGCCGACATTACGGGAAAGGATCGTCGAGGCCCAAAGGAGAGATGCATTTCTAGAGAAATTACGGGATAAGGTCGAGAGTGGTGCCACAAATGTTTTTGCCTTAGACATCAACGGAGCACTGTCATATGGAAGAAGGATATGTGTTCCGAATGATGAGGTCATTCGAAGAGAGATCCTCGAAGAAGCACACAACACCCCATACACCGCCCATCCGGGAACTACAAAGATGTACCGGGATTTAAAAAGGATGTTCTGGTGGAGGAATATGAAGAGGAGCATAGCATTATTTGTTCAAAAATGTTTAACTTGTCAGCAAGTTAAGGCGGAACATCAACGGCCAAGTGGCCTTCTACAACCACTTGAGATTCCAGAATGGAAGTGGGAACACATCACAATGGATTTCGTTGTTGGTCTACTAAGGTCGGCACGCGGAAACCACACAATTTGGGTTAACGTTGATCGTCTAACCAAATCAGCGCACTTTTTACCAATCAAGATGACATATAATATGGATAGACTAGCTCAAATATATCTTGAAGAAGTGTTGAAACTTCATAGAGTGCCAGTATCGATAGTTTCCGACCGGGACCCGAGGTTTACATCTCAATTTTGGCAAAGCTTACAGAAGGCTATGGGAACCAAACTAAACTTTAGCACCGCCTTCCACCCGCAAATAGATGGTCAGTCAGAAAGGACTATACAAACATTAGAAGATATGTTAAGGACTTGTGTTTTAGATTTTGGAGGGAAATGGGAAGATTACCTGCCCTTAGTGGAATTTGCTTACAACAATAGCTTCCACGCAACCATAGGGATGGCTCCCTATGAAGCACTATATGGGAGAAAGTGTAGATCGCCATTGTACTGGGATGAGGTTGGAGAAAGAAGGCTCTTAGGACCGGAGATTGTTGAAAGAACAGTTAAGCCATAGACAAGATCAGGGCAAGAATTAAGATGGCCCAAGATAGACAAAAATCCTACGCTGATCAAAGGCGAAAGGATTTAGAATTCACAATCGGTGAAAAGGTTTTTCTCAAAGTATCACCGGTAAGAGGTGTTATCCGATTTGGCAAGAAAGGAAAGCTACGACCAAGATTCATTGGACCATACGAGATTTTAGAACGCATTGGAGAAGTTGCTTACCGTCTTGCACTACCACCAGATCTATCTGGAGTGCACAATGTTTTTCATGTTTCCATGCTGAGAAAGTATGTGTTTGATCCAAGCCATGTAATCCACCACGAAGGACTCGAAGTCAAAAATGATTTGTCTTATGAGGTATCACCAGTCGCAATACTAGAACACAAGATCAAAAAGCTTCGAAACCGCGAAATCCGTCTAGTCAAGATCCAATGGAGTCATCATGACAAGGAGGAGTCCACTTGGGAGCTTGAGAGCGCAGTTCAAGCAAAGTACCCAGATTTGTTACAACTCGGTATGTTTTCAATTTCGAGGACGAATTTTTTTTTTAGAGGGGTAGGGTGTAAGAACCCAAAAATCTCATGAATTGAGCCCTTATATTTGTTTATGTGAAATTATGTGCTTTATCATAATTATGTGAAATTTACATAATATTAAATGTTATTCACTTATTAAATTATTTATTTACTAATGGTAGTAAGATTAATGTTGGTGGATGGCATAAGACTAGTTAAGTTATTCATTAAGGATTGATTTGATATAAGAAGTGGTCTTAAAATAATATAAGAAATGGCCCAAACAAAAATATTAAGACAAGGCCCATTCTTATGGCCCACTAAGGAAACCCTAGGACATTTTGCACCTTATAAATAGCCACTTTCAGAATTTTTGCACATTTTTGGCACTTCACATTAGGGTAAGATTTTTACTTCACACTCACCACACACTTTATCCACACACTACAGCTTCCTTCTAAATTCCGGCCAACATTCCGACGTCCGATCATTGATCGGCCAGCACCGTTGGAAAGCTCTCGTCGAGAACTTTCTGGAACACTTTTCAGATTCTCGATCGGGGTTCTGGATCTCCAGTTACGGCTGGTCAAAGATGGGTTAAAACCCTTATAGTCGGAACTTCTTATTTAGGCCATAACTTCCAGTACAGGAGTCCGATTTTTATGTTTTTGGTCTTGTTTGAAAGCTGTTTTCATAAGCTTTCCAGAACATATTTTAGTTTTTCAATCGGAGTTATAAAACTCTAGTTATGTCCAGTCAAAGTGTTTGAAAACTTTTAGATCTACTTCATTTCCTTCTCACTTTCATACTCTCTCTCTCTCTCTCCCGTTTTCCGGCGACTCTCCGTCGGTACGCCGCCTGTTTTATTGGTGGACCACCTTGCCGGAGCTTTTCCGGTAGGTGGTGGAGGTAAGAGTTGTGGGGTTGAATATATTGGGGTATAAAACTACGATTTGCGTTTTGTAGATAAATTTGTATCTTGGGGTCAAAATGTTATTTTTCGGTTTTTCATTTTGGCCCAAGCCAAATATTTTCCATCTTGTCAATGCATTTTTATTATTTACGAAAATGCACAATTTTATTTAAGAAAAGTCACAAATTTTTCATAAATTTGCAACAATGCCCATAGAACTTCAAATGTACATAAAATGTTCGTTTTTCATCCGTTTTGAATGAAATCAGTGGCATTTAATCCCAAATTTTGAAACCTACTGTTTTTCATTAAAATATTGAACTTCCAGATTATTTAAATCTGCCTTTCAGTCCCTAAACTTTTACGAGAATGCATTCTTTTCCTAAATCCTTTAATTTCTATGTTTGGCCAACATTTCTACTTCTTTTAAGTACACTATCACAATCACATACACTTAGACTATAATTATTGTTCATATTAATTAAGGACTAAGTGGTAGAACTATTATTGTAGGATTTAAGGAACGAGAAGTGGGAAAGGACTTGGAACTAAGAGGGGAGGATACCGTTTAACTTTCCAAGCTAATAGGTGGGGTAACTCTCGTTGACTTTTACAATGCCTACTTTATATATCATGTGATTTATTGTATTAAATGTCCTATGTGAATTGGTGTATAAATATGTTCATGTTCACTTGTGGAATATATGCTTTATGGATATTTGATATTAGACATGTTCACTTGTGTTAAGTATGTTCTATGGATACATAAATGCTTATGATTATGCATGTCCATATGTGAAGAAGTATGTTACATGAATGTTTTCATACATGCACGTTTCAAACGTGAAGATATATGATATACGGTCAAGACCGTGCAAGATGTATGGTATATGGATAATAACCGTACTAGCTATGATAAGATTACGGGTAACACCGTTCCAAGATTTGATCAAAAGATCACATTCGGGTAGCTCCCGAACAAGATGCTCGAGCGGGGTAAAGCGTGCCCCAACAAGATTGATGTGCTCTTACGTGTATTATATTATAACTATCACTATTTATTAATATAAAACATGATGTTGAACGTGTTGCATGGTTAACATATGATTGATGATACGTGAAGGTTGTGATTTGAGTTGTCGCTATGTGACTTAATGCCATGATTGAGAGTAATGAATCTCAAATTTATGTTTATTATATACATTGATTCCCATGGTTAACCTTTATTATGGTAGATTGTATGATATTCGAGTGGGTGTTGAGTGAACCCACTGAGTATTTTTCAAATGCTCACCCCTTCCACTTTCAGGTGGGAAAGTTCGCGAGGATTGAAGGTGGATGTGAGCACTCGATCTCGAAAGTGCAACCCTTTAATTCATGTCTTTTGAAACTTGAATTTCTATTTTTGGCCAACTATTCGAAACTGTAGTATTTTATTGTAAGGCAAATTCTTACAGACCTTACTCACCAGTTTACTTCCGCTGTTGTCACTTGTTAATTATTTTGAGGGTTTTGGTGGTGATCACATTGGTTTGGATGGTTGCATTCATTTAAATTATTAGGTTACTTTCAAGCGTAGTAATGCCCCTTACTCCCTATTTAAAAAAAAAAAAATCTATGTTTATTCCTTTAAAATTTTGGGGTCGTTACAATCACATTTCCGGTTAGTTGGTCAAAATAACTAAATTTTGTGCGCCCTAAGACGTAGTTAAGCATTATACAAATAAGTCATCAACATTCAAAATATATAAATACACAAATATTTCATTTGAATCTAAACATTATACAAATAATTCATCAACATTTAAAATATTCTAGAAGACTAGAAATAAAACCAAGTAGTATATTTATGTCTGCATATTCAATCACAAAAGTCAATGGTATTAAAGAAATGAAAATTATGAAAAAATGAATAAATTAACTTTGAATGTGTGCTTTATAACGCCATATGAATACATAAAGACTCAAAATTAGGTGAGCAGACATTGAGATGGAAATTAACGAGATTAATAAATAAGGAAAACAAAAATAACTATTTAATATTTTGCACATGACAATCAATGCACGCATTTGAACCCGAATAAAGATTTGCACTAAAAGAAAAAAAGTTTTTAGCATCAAAACTTATTTATACCAAAGAGTTTTGGTATCAAAATTAATTAATAAAGTGGATAATGTGAAAGGGAAAGGTCGGAAAAAAAAATACATGTGTTTAATTTCTATCATTATTTATATCAACTTTTTCTTTATTTTAACTACATTTTTTATCCTATTTCCTCGAGCCTTGGTTCCTTTTTTCCTTACTCCATTCTCTGAGACGCTCCTCCAAGGGGATATCATACGTCTTGTGGAAGATGAGAATTGTAGGATTTTTTTAGCACTCGTACAACAGCATGGTCACCTGGTACGAGTTCATGAACCAAAACTTTTCATATTCCATCATTCTCAATGAAAAGCATTTGATATCGATCAATCTACCTATTTTTAATGTCATTTTTGTGTAATTTTCTTATGGTTGTGTTTGGAAAAAATAAATTATATATGTGGCATTTTTTTTAAACATGTGGCACCAAATAAATTACTTGGCCATAGCTCCCAAATTTGTTTGAGCATTCGACTCACACATTCACGTTTCTGGTGAGTTTGTAACAAAGGATGAAAATTGTATGCCGTAATACGTATTTCCAAAAGTGAACGCGTAAAGGATTTATTTTAATGTTGTTTTAGATGGAAATGACATTTCTGCATTTTTTTAATCACCCAAAACATACAAGAAGGAAAAAAATTATCTTGCATAGAAGGAAATGAAATTTCTGCATAATTTTGCTTTTAATGTTGTTTTCCATATATATTTTTTATTGCTATGGCATTTTTTTTTTAAATGTAACACCAACTAAACAACTTGGCCAGAGCTCCCAAATATTTTTCAGTGTGCGACACACTCACATTTCCGGTTAGTTGGTCAAAAACGACTAAATGTTGTGCGCCCTATGACGTATTTCCAAAAGTGAACACTTAAATGATTTAATTTTGGATCATCCATAACTTACCCTATTTTTTTTTATCTCGCACTCTCTCACACACTAGTACGTACAAAGGAGCTTTGAGTTAATTTCCGAGGTATATTCTTGATTTTTCAAGCAATTTTAAATTTTCCATCTTCAATCCTTCTTCTGCTTGTGTTTAAGGTGAATTTTTATAAAGGATGTGTTTACCTTAATCAATTGTCCAATTTTGACCCAATTTTTGCCGAAAAAATAAAAACAATGTTGTTTCGTGTCATTTTCCGACAAAAAATGGGGTTTTCAAGCAACTTTTCTTATGTGGGCACATGTGTTATTTTCATTAAATATAACTATTATTATTTCATTTAAATATTTAACTACCCTTTTCGTGTAATTTTTATTCATTTAATACAATTGACTTTCGTGATCAATTTTCCGAAACATAAAATACAACTTGCTTTAATTTCGGGATTTTTTTTTTTTTTTTTTGTGAATGGTACTGGTGAACTATTTGTATAAATGTGCTTATATGAAAGAACAATTATGTGTTTTTCTTAACGTAGTTTCTGGAATTTTTGTTTTTTTGAATTGGAAAAATATTATTTTATAAACGAAGTTTCTGGAATTTTTGTATGTTACTCTTTCTAATGACTTATTTTTATGTCTATGTGGGAGCAATTCCCGTGCGTAATTCAGGGAAATTCTTTAACTACTATACAAGATCTGCTATTAGCAAGAGATAATCAAGATATAATCTGACGTTGATTTGGAGCCTGATCTTCGGTTGTGGAGATCTCTTTTACCATATCTCTAACAATTTCTTACATGATTCCCGGCCAGCTTTAGCAAGAGCCCAATCGCCAGTGCCTTGTAACGTATGGCCTCTCAACGAGCCTGGTGGGGTGTTGCACGACGAAGAGGATTTGCATTTAATTCTGCGCAGAGCCCAATTCGATTCAGATTCTTACCAAAGGGCACTTTCAAGCCACAATTTATGTGAGTCGGGAGAACGAGCTAGTAAGAAGCAGCACTTGGCAAGTACTTTAGGTTCTACGAGCTTATAGGATAGACAAGTACAAACTCTTGTTCATGATTCACTTAGACAACAAAGAATCAATGTCAACCAACAGAAACAAGAGATTTAAGATTCTAATATACAAACGCCAATGCCCTCGTATCACATGGCCTTTTATTAAGGAATAAGTCAAACATTCCTTGTATATAGGATTTATGTTGGGTTATGGACGACGAAGTGGATTTGCATTCTATTATCCAAATGGCCCAATTCGATACAAACTTCGATTCGGACAAATACTTCAACTTCAAAACCACTCCTAACTGCCACATCAATGGAGCCTTACATCAGTTTACCTTGTTACCAAATGGCATTTCAAGCCACAATCCTTCCAACAATTTACTAATGATGGGGTGTTTCCTAATTCATGTTCGTCGGGAGAAAGATCTAGTAAGAAGTAACACTTGGAAAATCGTGCAGGTTCTACGAACTTATACAACCAATGGATTTATCACGAGTTTCTGTTGATACCACAACAGATTCTGCATCCAGCTGGTACTCAATTTTGATCCAACTAAAGTTCGCACTTTCGATTTAATATTGTTAATTTTGGCACTTGAATTGCACGACACAAAAAGCCACATTAGTTATGCATTTATCATTGTATGCCTATATAAGCACTTGTAATCTTGCTGATTAAAACAATCAATCAAGAAAAACTTTTCAGAAGCTCTACTGCATAAGCTTCCTTTATCTTTTCAGTATTAAACAAATCTATTTTTCCAAACACTAAATCCATAAAATCCCAACAGATTTGTGGTATCAGAGCCACCCTTTGGTTCTGATTCTCCTCCAATATTTATCAATGGCATCTACAAGCAACCAAGAGCTTGCGTTCATATATTCCCAACAAGGTGTTCCTATTTTTGTTGGTCAAGATTATGAACTATGGAGTGTTCTTATGAAGACCCTGTTCGTGTCTCACGAACTTTGGGAAATTGTCGAAGAAGGGTATATTTCCCATACCCCGGAGGAGGTTGCTGCATTTTCAAATGCACAGAAAAAAGAGCATAAAGATAACAATACAAAAGATGCTAGAGCCTTGTCCTTTATGCACCAAGGGGTGAATCGATCAATCCTTCCGCGTATTACGATTGCCAAGACTGCAAGAGAGGCATGGCAAATTCTGAAAAATCAGTTTGGAGGACATGAGAAGGTAATCACAATCAAGCTGCAAAATCTTTGGCGAGACTTCGACAATCTCTCCATGAAAGATTCCGAAAATGTACAAGAGTATCTTTCTCGAGTTTCATCCGTAGTGAATCAAATCAGGGGATACGGAGATACTCTAGAAGAGAAGAAAATCATTGAGAAAGTCCTACGATGTTTGCCGGCGAAGTTCGAGCATATTGTTGCGGCAATTGAAGAATCCAAAGATTTATCGAGATTGACTTTGGATGAACTCATGGGTTCTCTTGAAGCCCATGAAAAGAGGATGAGCAGATTCACGACTCAAGCAATGGAGCAAGCTTTTCAAGGAAAAGTGAATATCTCACAAAAACAGAAAGACGAACCGCAAGATAAAAGGAATATGTCGGCACAACCACGAGGAAGAGGACGTGGCAGACTTCAAAATTTTCGTGGCCGAGGTCGAGGAGGAAGAAGCAACTCTAACTTGAGATCTAATAATCAAAACTCAGAATCTTGTTGCCGCATTTGCCGGAAGAATACCCATGACACCAATAGTTGTTGGTATAGATGCAAAAGGTGCAGGAATGCAACTCACTCTCAAAGAGATTGCTGGTATCAAGATGATGGTGAGACAAAGGAAGCAAATTTCACGGAAAAGAATGAAGGTGATCAGGTATTTTATTCTTGTTTAAATTCTCAACAGCAATTTGAGAATATTTGGTATGTGGATAGCGGTTGCAGCAATCGCATGTCAGGAAATAAAAATATGTTCGTGGATCTCGATGAATCTTTTTCATCTCAAGTGAAACTTGGAAGCAACAAATCTCTCAAAATCAGTGGAAGAGGAGCCATTGCAGTCCAGACAAAAGAAGGGCAGTCCAACATCATCAAAGATGTCTTCTACGTGCCAGAATTGACTCAAAACTTGTTGAGTGTCGGCCAGCTGCTAAAGAAAAACTACAAGGTGGAATTTGATAATGATCTTTGTATCATTATTGACAAACAAAAGAAGTTGACAGTTGCAAAAATCAAGATGAGTCAGAACCAAGTCTTCCCTCTCAATCTGCTACTATCCCAGAAAGTTGCTTTGCATAACACAACAGATGGAGACCATAATCTTTGGCATTTGAGGTATGGATATTTGAGTTACAAAGGCTTAAGTTTGCTGAAGAAAAAGAACATGGTGTTCGGGCTTCCGAATTTCCCAGATTAAGATCGTCCGTGTGAAGGGTGCATTTTCGGAAAAATGCACCGCCTACCAGTTCCGAAGATATCTTATAGAGCCAAAGTCCCTCTTGAGTTGGTGCACGCTGATATTTGTGGGCCGACGCAAACTCCATCTCTCAATGGTTACAGGTATTTTCTCTTGTTCGTAGACGACTACACCAGGATGATGTGGGTGTACATTCTCAATCAAAAATCAGAAGCATTTCCCAAATCTTTGGAGTTCAAGAGGCTAGTGGAAAATCAGTCGGGCAATAAAATTAAAATTCTCTGCACCGATCGTGGAGGAGAATTTATTGGAAAGGCATTCATGGATTATTGCAAAGAAAGGGGGATCCAAAGGCAGTTGACAGTTCGATACAGCCCGCAACAAAATGGTGTTGCCGAGCGAAAAAATCGCACCATTGTGGAAATGAGTCGAAGCATGATGGCTGGCAAAAGTCTCCCCAGAACATTTTGGTCAGAAGCAGTAAATGCAGCTGTGTATATTTTGAACCGGTCACCAACAAAGGCGGTTCCAAATAAGACTCCATATGAGGCGTGGCATCGACGAAAGCCTCAGGTAAATCATTTTAAAGTTTTTGGTTCCATTGCTTACTCTCATATCCCATCTCAACGGAGGGAAAAATTTGATGACAAAGGAGAAAAGCTTATCCTTGTTGGTTATAGTGATGAGTCCAAAGGATATCGATTATTGGACCCGAGGACTAATAAACTCACAATTTCTCGAGATGTTATTTTTGATGAAATGCAGTCGTGGAACTGGGGCGATGATCAAAATATTACATCTCAGCCTACACCACCACAATCGATTGATCAACCAAGTACAAGTGGTGGAGCAAGAACCTCAAGTGATGGAGATTCTGATCCGGAGTCGGAGAGTCCTGTAAGAAAGTTTCGAAGCTTAAGAGACATCTATGAGTCATCTGATGTTGCATTTTTTGCTGGTGAGCCGCAAAATTATGATGAAGCTGCAAAAGAAGAAATTTGGCAAAATGCAATGAATGAAGAAATTGCTAGCATCGAGAGAAATAATACATGGTATCTTGTAGACCATCCAGGAGAAAAAAATGTGATCGGGGTCAAATGGATCTACAAGACAAAGTATAAGGAAGATGGCTCAATTCACAAGCATAAAGCTCGCCTAGTTTCAAAAGGGTATTCTCAACAACCCGGAGTCGACTTCACGGAGACATTTGCACCGGTTGCACGAATGGAGACAATTCGCATTGTTCTAGCTGTTGCTGCACAATTGGAGCTGCCTATTTACCAGTTAGATGTTAAATCCGCTTTTCTCAATGGCGAGTTAGAGGAAGAAGTGTACGTGGAGCAGCCGGCAGGCTATACTGTTCAAGGAAAAGAAGATAAAGTTTATCGCCTCAGAAAAGCATTGTACGGGCTCAAACAGGCACCTCGAGCCTGGAATAGCAAGATTGACGGTTACTTTCGATCAAATGTATTCGAGCGAAGTCAAAATGAGTCGTCGTTGTATGTAAAGAAAGGTGCGCAAGATCTCCTTATTGTTTGCCTTTACGTTGATGACTTGATTTACACAGGGACGAATCCAGTCATGGTGCAAGAGTTCAAAAAGGCAATGATGGCGGAATTTGAGATGACTGATTTGGGATTGATGAAATATTTTCTTGGGATTCAAGTCCGTCAATCAAAAGGAGAAATTTTAATTTCTCAAGAAAAATATCTTGAAGGAGTGTTGAAAAAATTTCAGATGCTTAATTGAAAACCTATCTCGACTCCACTTGCAGTCAATGAGAAATTGCAATTGAATGATGGTGCTGATAAAGTTGATGCAAAAATTTATCGAAGTCTTGTAGGCTCTCTGATCTACTTGACAAACACAAGGGCTGATATTATGTATCCAGTTAGCCTAATATCAAGGTTCATGCACGATCCAAGCAAGTTGCATTTTGCAGTGGCAAAGCGAATTTTGCGATACCTTCAAGGTACGAGGAAACTTGGCATTAAATATGTCAAAGAGAAAGAAAGTAAGCTTGTTGGATATACCGATAGTGATTGGGCTGGATCGTTGGATGATCGAAAAAGTACGTCAGGCTACATTTTTTGCTTGGGCTCTAAAATCATTTCTTGGGCATCGAAAAAGCAAAATACGATTGCGCTTTCTTCGACGGAGGCAGAATACATGGCTGCTACTGATGCTGCTTGTGAAGCAATTTGGTTGAGAAGAATTTTGTGTGATGTTGAGCAAAAGCAGGAGGCTCCCACAACAATTTTTTGCGACAATATGTCTACTATTGCAATGACGAAAAGTCCCGTCTTTCATGCAAGGTCGAAGCACATTGAACTTCGTCATCACTTCATAAGGGATCTTGTGAATGATCAAAAAGTTCAGTTGAAGTTTGTCAGCACAAATGAGCAGCTAGCTGATGGTTTCACCAAGGCCGTGAGTTCGGAAAAATTTGAGCAGCTCCGGAATCATGTTCGGATTACAAATTAAGAGGGGGTGTTGAAAAGTAATTTGTAATTCCAGAAGGTTCTTCATAATTCTCATTCATGCATATGACTCTTTGTCTTCATGAGTCAAAAATTATATCCATTGGAATATGTAATGATGGTCAATTAACTTGACCACATTAGTTATGCATTTATCATTGTATGCCTATATAAGCACTTGTAATCTTGCTGATTAAAACAATCAATCAAGAAAAACTTTCCAGAAGCTCTACTGCATAAGCTTCCTTTATCTTTTCAATATTAAACAAATCTATTTTTTCAAACACTAAATCCATAAAATCCCAACAAAGCACACTCGCATTTCTGGCGAGTTTGTCAAAAATGACCAAAATCGTGAGTCTTGTCGTTATTCTAACACCCAATCACCAATGCTTATCATATGCCTTCTCAACAAGCTTGGAGGGATTTCAAAAGTTGTTTTGAAGAGAAGAATAATCAAACTATCTCTTCTATTTTGTCTTTATACAAGAGAACGATGTTTCGTATTGAAAGAAATTTGTTTCTGCGTATTACACCCCTGGTTCAAAGATGAGGTGGTGTTCTCTCAATATTGAGCCACACACTGCTGGTGTTTTCTGCCCCAAATCTAATTTTTGTATTTTTATGAAAATTTATGAACAAAAATTGCTTGTGGAACTAAAGATTATATTCTTGCGTATATTTCGTTGAACATAAATTGCTCGTTTCAGGAGACATGGTGCTGCCAATTATGTGGTTTGAAATAAGGTTAAAATATGTTCACAACTATATTCATTATTCTGAGAGGTTAAAATATTTTTGGTCCCATATATAACCTGTCTACTACTCAATTTTGATCTAAAAAAAGGTTGACGCTTTCAATTTAGTCGCAATATTAAAAAAAATGTTAATTTTGACACTTGAGTTGCACGGCACAAAAGGCCTGTTCTATAAAAAAGTACACGTAAATGTCAATCGCACTTAAGCATTATACAAATAGTTCATCAATATTCAAAATAATTACACGTATACTCTCTTTGTCCAATTTTATTATTCTCACTTTATTTTTTTGGTTGTCCAATTTTATTAAGCTCATTCCCTTTTGGGAAATAACACTATATATTCACACTATTTTATCTGACAATTTTTTTTAATATTACACTTTTCGATAGCTTTTTTTTAAATGTTACAAAAATGGTTGGTTTTTCAAATTTAGACAAAGGCAAGGGTGCCGCCCGGGCTTGTTGAAAAGGCACAGGTGCGAGTGTCTTTGGCGTATTAATTTAAATAAATGAAAAAAAAAAATTTGAGTCCCAAGCCATTAGAAATTTTGAAAAACACGTTGCGAAAAAATATTTAGAAGAAGAAGAGTTTCACTGATAATGGTTGATACCATATAAAGGTAAATAGCTTCTCTCAAGTCTGATTAGAGAGAGCACATTTTGATTAGTAAGAATGTTCTCTCAGGTGAAAAATGTCCCAAATGAATTAAGTATTAGGAATTCAAGGTATTAGAAAGATGAGTGTGTAATTGTTACCTGAAGTTTGTTGAGTCAAATCATCAGAATTAATTAAATTCTTATATGCTTTTAAACCATTGCTGCAGAATACAAATATTCATATACCTCACCCTTAAGTATTAAAAATATATATTGTGTTTCTGCAATTTCATGGAAATGCGTAGGACGCGGTGTCCTACGGTCTCCAACTCTTAGTCAACAACAAATCAAACCAAGGAGACATGAACTTTGATTATATTAATTAATTTTAAATTTTAAAGAGAGTGTGAAATATAGAGAATGAGAAAATATATTTTCATTAATTGAGACGGAGTCTTTACAAGAGTTATATAGATACAAGTCAAGCCTATAGTCGAGCCTATATTTAAGGGATATACATCAATTAAATATTTACAAGATAATATTTAATTTATAGTATTTTCCTAATACGCCCCCCGAAGATGGAGCACCGTAGGAGAGTCCAATCTTGGTCATAAGTAGTTGCAGGAAAGAACGAGGGAGTGGCTTGGTAAGAGCATCAGCAAGTTGGACTACAGACGAAACACGTTAAACGTGAAGCTGAGAGGTCTTGATCAGATCACGAACGAAGTGAAAATCAATTGCAATATGCTTCATTCGTGAGTGAAAGACAGGATTGGAATACAGATAAGTGGCCCCAATATTATCATAGTAAATAACATGAAGAGGTGGAACTGAGAAATGCAACTCACTAAATAGGGACTTTAGCCATTGAACTTCAGAGGCAGCGGAGGCAATGGCACGATACTCGTTTTTCACTTCTGATGGCTTTCGTTATTATGTTGCTTTTGTGGATGATTTTTCTCGTTTTTCATGGTTATATCATTTGCGGGCTAAGTCTGAATTCTATAATGTATTGGTTCACTTTTATGCTTTTGTCTGCACTCAGTTTTCCCGTAAAATCAAGATTTTTCAGAGTGATGGTGGAACTGATCAATTTGTGAACTCCAGAGTTCGTGATTTTATGCATTTAAATGGTCCCTACACACCTTAACAAAATGGTAGGGCTGAACGTAAGCATCGCCATTTATCTGAAACTGGGTTATCTATGTTATTTTATGCTCATGCTCCTGCTACTCTTTGGTTCGATGCCTTTGCTACTGCTGTCTTTATTATTAACAGGCTGCCTTCACCTCTACTTCATGATAATTCTCCGTTTCAGCTTCTCTTTGGATGTATCCCGAATTATGCCAATTTTAAGCCATTTGGGTGTCGAGTGTTCCCTTATTTTCGGGATTACGCTGCTAATAAATTGGAACCTCGGAGTCGTCCTTGCATTTTCTTGGGATACAGCAGCATCTACAAGGGTTTTCGATGTTTTGATCCCAACTCATCACGTGTGTTCATTACTCGCCATGCTTAGTTCCACCACTGAGTTGGATATCTCCGTTTTTTTTTATGCTACAGATTGCCATATGCCTCCAACTGTTCAACCCCCTCTTGAGAACAGTCGGCCTTTGTCTACACCTATGCACGCACCTATGCGTATTCTTCGGGATGATCAGCCTGATTCCCAGCGCATTATTGCCCATGTCGAGGCCCCGCCTCTAGTTCCTCCTCCTACCGAGGATCCTGCTCCTGCCACTACACAATCCAATCTTCATCCTATGGTCACTAGGGACCATTATCTCGCACAGATGCAAATATCATTTTTGTGTAATTTTTTTTTAATGTAGTGTTGGCACCAAATAAGTAACTTGGCCGAAGCTCCCAATTTTTTTATAGCGTGCGACTCACACGTTCACATATCTGGTGAGTATGTAAAAAAGGACCAAAATAGTATGACCTAAAATGTGTTTCCAAAAGTGAATGCGTAGAGGATTTTTTATTTTTTTGAATCACCCAAAACATATAAGAATGAATTTTTATTTGTTTTCGTCTTGAGTAGATAGAAAGGACATTTCTGCACAATTTTTTTTAGACATATAGTAATAAACTTTTGTCCTTGTAGTGGTAATACTTTGGCCTTGTAGATAAATTTGACTTATATACTACATTCGAGATCCATCTCACATATGAGTCCGTCTCACATACGCTTTTATCTAGAAGAAAATAAACTGTGACAATTTACAGTTGTGTCATTTAATTCTCAGCCAACTTATTACACTAATAATTACAGTACATCTGGAAAGTTCGCAAACGACACAACTCGAATAATTAAAAAGTGAAATTGAAATTATTTTGTTGAAACCTTTTTACAAATATTTTTTAAAAACAAATTTTCAATTCTATTTATTAAAGTGCATCTGGTGACAACTATTGTCCAATTGGAAAGTTCACGAACGCCGGCTCGAGTAATTAAAAAGGGATAGAGAAATCATCCCGAAGGATCTGTTATCACTACAAGAAATTGTTGAATTGCCTACAAAATTTTCCAACGAAAATAATTTCGTCTTTAAATATTGAGAATTGCCTACAGATTGCCTACGGATCTTTATAAATTATTTTACACATTTTTACCCAAAATATTACCAAGAAAAAATCTGATGGTGATTTACCTACAAAATAATTCGTAGGTAAAATCGCATTTTCCTACCGAAACGGTTGTAGGTGATTTTTTTTTATTTACCAACGAAAACTTTCCTAGCTATTTATATGTATAAATTATTTAATTGTATTACCTACAAAATTATCTAGGAACTTAAAAAATATTGATTTACCTACAAAATAATCCGTAGGCAAAATAGCATTTCCCTACCAAAATGATTGTAGGTGATTTGTTTATTTATTTGCCTACGAAAATTTTCCTAGCTATTTATATGTATAAATTATCTAATTGTATTACCTACAAAATTAGCTAGGAACTTAGAAAATAATGATTACCTACAAAATAATCCGTAGGCAAAATAGCATTTCCCTACCAAAAAGATTGTAGGTGATTTGTTTATTTATTTACCTACGAAATTTTTTCTAGCTATTTATATGTATAAATTATCTCATTGTATTACCTACAAAATTAGCTAGGAACTTAGAAAATATTGATTTACTTACAAAATAATTTGTAGGCAAAATATCATTTCCCTACCAAAATAATTGTAGGTGATTTGTTTATTTATTTACCTACGAAAATTTTCCTAGCTATTTATATGTATAAATTATCTAATTGCATTACCTACAAATTAGCTAGAAACTTAGAAAAGCAATAGTGTTATAACAAATAGACATATGAACTTTATTAGTCCCACATCGAAAGAGTAGAAAAAACATAAGAGAAAAAACAATATTAAAGTAGTAGTATTAATAAGTTAGTAACCAACAAACATAATTTTTTTGTCCCACATCGAATAAGGAGTACAAGAAACATGAGAGAAAAACATTATAAAAGGGGCCTAATGTGCACATAAATTTATATTTTTAAAATGTTTATATATTATAACACTTTTTGAATCGGTTTTATGATCGATTCATGGTTGGACCGGTTGAACCGGCTGGTCCAATTTTGAATGAATTTATTTTGTAGGCTAAGGCTAAAAAAATAATTTATTAATAAAATATTTAAAAAATATATATTAAAATTTTTTCCACCGAAATGTTTGTTGCCAAATTTAACTACGGAATTACCAACGAAATGTTTCGTAGTTGATATTTACCTGGTAATCATATTACCTACCGAAATGTTATGGATTTGCTATGAAAATGTGGTAGGTAATTGCCTACGGATTAAATTTTCTTGGGCAACCGAATTACCTACGAGTGAATTCCATACGAATGGTTTTCGTTGGTATTCCGTAGCTAAATATAAATGCCTCAAAATTGGAATTATTGCCTACAAAATTTTCCCTAGCCAATTAATTACTTTCTTGTAGTGTATTCAAAGCACATCCCTTGACATCTATAATCCGATCGAAAATTTCTCGAACCATATACCGAATAATTAAAAAGTGAAAGTAAGGTTATGCCGAGTAAAGTTGCCTTTTTTCCTTACTTCATTCTCTGAGACGCTCCTCCAAGGAGATAACATACGTGTTGTGGAAGATGGGAATTATAGGATCTTTTAGCACTCGTACAACAGCATGGTCAACTTTTCATATTTCATCTCTCTGAATGAAAAATACTCGATGTCATTCAATACCACCTATTTTTGATGTAATTTTTGTGCAATTTTTTTAAGGTTGTTTTTGGAAAAAAATTATGCGGCATTTTTTTTTAATATGTGGCACCAAATAAGTTACTTGGCAATACACTCATTTTTTAAATTTTTTTGTATTTTTTTAGCGTAGGTCTTTTGTGCCGTGCAACTCAAGTGCCAAAATTAACAATTATTTTTAATATTGCGACGAAATCGAAAGTATCTCTCAAAATGGATGTAATGGTAAAGTCAAGAAAAATTAGTTGCATCTTTGACATAAACAAAACAATGCATTCAAATGTGAAAATTGAATTTGAGCCTTTTATGTTCAATAAAACATACGCAAAACATATAATCTTTAGTTCAAACGAGCAATTTTTTTTCATAGGTTTGAGGCAGAAAACACCCGCGCGCACCTACTCTTTCTCATTCCATGATTGGTGCAGAAATGGGAAAAAGAGTATTTTCCAAAATTAACACCTAAGGGATATATTTTTAAATCACCCAAAACCTACAAAACGAAAAAAAAAAAGATTATCTCGCACAGATGCAAATGTCATTTTTGTGTAATTTTTTAAACATTTAGCACCAAATAAGTAACTTGGCCGAAGCACCCAAATTTTTTCTAGCGTGCGACTCACACATTCATATATCTGTTGATTAGGTAAAAAAGGACCAAAATAGTATGCCCTAAAATGTGTTTCCAAAAGTGAATGCGTAGAGGATTTTTTATTTTTTTGAATCACCCAAAACATATAAGAATGAATTTTTATTTTTTTTCGTCTTGCATAGATAGAAATGACATTTCTGCATAATTTTTTTTAGACATATAGTAAGAAACTTTTGTCCTTGGAGTGGTAATACTTTGGCCTTCTAGATAAGTTTGACATATATACTACATTGGAGATCCATCTCACATATGAGTCTGTCTCATATACGCCTTCATCTAGATGAAAATAAACTATGTCAATTTACAATTGTGTCATTTAATTCTCACCCAACTTATTACACTAATAATTACAGTACGTTTGGAAAGTTCGCAAACGACACAACCGAATAATTAATAAGTGAAAGTGAAATTATTTTGTTGAAACCATTTTATAAATATTTTTTAAAAACAAATTTTCAATTATATTTATTAAAGTGCATTTGGTGACAACTATTGTCCAACTGCATGGAAAGTTCACGAACGACGGCTCGAGTAATTAAAAAGTGAAAGCGAAATTATCCTGAAGGATCTGTTATTCAAAGCACATCCGATGACAACTATAATCCGATCAAAAATTTCTCGAACCATATCCCGAAGAATTAAAAAGTGAAAGTAAAGTTATCCCGAGTAAAGTTGCATGTTTTCCTTACTTCGTTCTCTGAGACACTCCTCCAAGGGGATAACATACGTGTTGGGCAAGATGGAAATTGTAGGATCTTTTAGCACTCGTACAACATCATGGTCACTTGATACGAGTTCATGAACCCCACAACTTTCCATATTTAATCTCTCTGAATGAAAAACACTTGATGTCATTCAATACCACCTATTTTTAATGTAATTTTTGTGCAATTTTTTTAAGGTTGTTTTTGGAAAAAAAAATTATCCGGCGTTTTATTTTTTTAATATGTGGCACCAAATAAGTTACTTGGCCATACATTCATTTTTCAAATTTCTGTGTATTTTTTTAACGTAGTTCTTTTATGCCGTGCAACTCAAGTGCCAAATCGAAAGTGTCTCTAAAAATGGATGTAATTGTAAAGTTAAGAAAAATGAGTTACATCTTTGACATAAACAAAACAATGCATTCAAATGTGAAAAATTGAATTTCAGCCTTTTATGTTCAACAAAACATACGCAAAGCATATAATCTTTAGTTCAAACGAGCAATTTTTTTTTCATAGGTTTGGGGCAGAAAGCACCCGCGCGCACATACTCCTTCTAATTCCATGATTGGTTCAGAAATGTCAAAAAGGGTATTTTCAAAAGTTAACACCTAAAGGATTTATTTTTTAATCACCCAAAACTTACAAAACGAGAAAAAAAAAAAAAAGATACATGTGTGTTTCCAAAAGTGAATCCATAGAGGATTTTTTATTTTTTTGAATCACCCAAAACATACATGAATGAATTATTATTGTTTTCGTCTTGCATAGATATAGATGACATTTCTGCATAATTGTTTTTAGACATATAGTAGTAAAATTTTGTCCTTGTAGTGGTAATACTTTGGCCTTGTAGATAAATTTGACTTATATGCTATCTCACATATGAGTCCATCTCATATACAGCGTCATCTAGAAGAAAATAAACTATATATGACAATTTACAGTTGTGTCATTTAATTCTCACCCAACTTATTACACTAATAATTATAGTACGTTTGGATAGTTAACAAGCGACAAAACTCTAATAATTAAAAAGTTAAAAGTGAAATTATTTTGTTGAAACCTTTTTATAAATAATTTTTAAAAACAAATTTTCAATTCTATTTATTAAAGTGCATCTGGTGACAACTATTGTCCAACTGGAAAGTTCACGAACGACGGCTCGAGTAATTAAAAAGTGAAAGCGAAACTATCCCGAAGGATCTGTTATTCAAAGCACATCCGATGACAACTATAATCCGATCGAAAATTTCTCGAACCATATCCCGATAATTAAAAATTGAAAGTAAAGTTATCCCGAGTAAAGTTGCCTTTTTTTCCTTACTTCATTCTCTGAGACGCCCCTCCAAGGCGATAACATACGTGTTGTGGAAGATGGGAATTGTAGGATCTTTTAGCGCTCGTACAACATCATGGTCACTTGGTACGAGTTCATAAACCACAACTTTCCATATTTCATCTCTCTGAATGAAAAACACTTGATGTCATTCAATACCACCTATTTTTAATGTAATTTTTGTGCAATTTTTTTTAAGGTTGTTTTTGGAAACAATAAAAATTATTCGGCATTTTTTTTTTTAAATTTGTGGCACCAAATAAGTTACTTTGCCATACAGTCGTTTTTTAAATTTCAGTGTATTTTTTTAGCGTAGGTCTTTTTTGCCGTGCAACTCAAGTGCCAAAATTAATAATTATTTTTAATATTGCAACCAAATCGAAACTGTCTCTCAAAATGGATGTAATGGTAAAGTTAAGAAAAAAAATTCCTTAAAAGTTGTCTTCATGTTTCTTCAGCGTACTTGTCTTCATGATTCCTTAGTACTTGTCACTTGTTCATAACACTTTAGCTTCTTGTCTTCGATGCTACTTGTCTTCATACTCTTTGTGTTTCCAGGCCATTTGTCATAGATCAAGAAAAATCTATCTAATTAAAAGTTGAATCTCCCTAACATATATATATGAGGTCATCTAACCTGAAAATCTAGATTTGGCAAATCATCATACTTGGGGTTTTACATAGGGTTTTTGTATCTAATTAAAATTATGTTTTCTTTATTAAAACAAACCATATCCCAACAATTTCCCCCTTTTTGATGATGTCAAAACCTATTTACTTCAAAAGATCCATAGGAATTTTTTTTCAGTAGATTTGACAAAACAAAAGGACAACTAGCCTGTATTTTCTTTACTTAAAAAATTTTACAAAATATATTCAGATTATCAACCTAAGATTATAGTACGCATTTACTGCACATAACCGTGAAACAAAATATTTTTTGTTAAAAGACGATCAATTACACGATTTTCTGAAAAAGCACATTACTGCATATTGGACATGACAATTGCATCCTTTCGCATAACAGAACCAATCTTGGCCGTTGAAATAAATTAAATTTATCTCAGCCTTACACCTAGCACTTTTCAAATGTACATTTCTTGAGCATATAAAAGGAAGACTTAGAATTTTTTAATATTTACGTTTCATAAATTTCTAGAAAAGTCCTAAGCTCAGAATTTCTCAAGAAATCTTCAAGCTCGTTTCAAAACTTCCTAGCTCGATTTCTACTCTTTCACACAAAAATGACTATGGAAATGGTAAGTTTCTCACATTCTCACTACTAGAAGAGTTTGCATGTATGATCAAGTTTACCAAATTCATTATATGCTCTGTTTTACTTAAGATATTCAAATAAGAGATATATGTTGGATTTTGTAACCATTATTTGGATTATTCAAGTTTGAAATCATATTGAAGGATGCTATAAGCAAATGATGTTATACTTAGAAATTCTAAATGATACTGCGTGTATTAACTCTGAAAATTCTGAATATTTTAAGCTTACATTGTTGGATATGGTTGTTTTGCTAAATTGTGTTCATACGGATACTCTTGTTAGATACTCTAAGAAAGGATTTAATGTATATGCTCACAATAGCATTATTGATCAAATTTCATGTATTCTTAAGCCATAGATAGGAAATGATGTTGACTATTATAACAGGATCTAAGTTTAGACAAAGATTCATTACTAATGATGTTCTTATTTTCAGTTGACTTCAATCAGCCTGATTTGGACATTAACTGGAATTATTTGAGTGAATCTTCAATGCTCCACTTTGAGCAAACTATATGCTTTGATAATTTATCAAACAAGCACACCAAGAGGGTCATTACATGGTTGATGCAAGATGGATTGAGGAAATGGCTTGAGGCAACTCCCAAAATCTGTTTGGAGTTGGGAACTACTCAATTTCTGGCTACCTTCACTCAAAATAACACTGGCTCTAGTTTCATCATGACTCATGAACCAGACACTACCAAGAAGACAGCTTAGAGAATTGAATTTAGTGAAAAAGACTTTGATGGCTTCTTTGGTCTAAATGTTGTTGGAGATGATCCTGAAGAGTATATGAAACATTAAGAACAAGTTACTTTAAAGTCAAGCTTAAACAAGAAAGAACTAAAAGAGGATTATCAACTCCTACTAGATGTGGTTGAAAAATGTGTCATTTGCACCACAGGAAGTTACAATCAAATCAGCAGAACAAAAGTGAGATTGATGAAGGCAATCATTGATGGAGGTAGAAGGCAAATGAATTGGAAAGGCTATTTTCTGAGGAAATTAGCAGAAGAGAAATCCAAATTTAAGATTGTGGATGTTAGAAAAGTGATAGTGGAGAAAAACCTTGCTTTCTGCACTAAAGTTGATGCTTTTCTATATGACAAAGGCCCTGATGATGTTGTTGAAGATGGAGTGAAATTCAACACAACCAAGATTCTGTTTAGAAAACTTTTTATCAAAACCCAAAAGAGATTGAGATTGGAAATCAAATCATTAAAAAGGTCTTCAAAGAAGTAACCTAAAGGAAAGGAAAGTGCAGTATCCACCCGGTCAAAGAAAAAGAAAGTTGTGTCTAGCCCAAGTTTGAGTGATGAAAAGACACTTGAGGAGTCTGGTGATTCATCAGATGAGGAGGAAGTTGATGCTAATGAACAAGCTAAACTGGAAGAGTTGGAGGATGATGATGATGCTAAGGATACCTCACCAAAGGAGCTGGACCTGAACGATCCAGACTACAGAAGATCTTTCCAACTCATCACTCCCTTGATATTGCTGAAATCACCCCACATATTGATAACCCTTCTATTTTGAAAATTACCTACCATACAGATACCCCCATTCCAATGACTACTGAACCAAAAGCATCCTAACCCTCACCCAAGTCAAAAAAATCCCATTCACCCACACTGATACTAGAATACACCTATGAAATGTCCTTAAGAGATGAATCAAAATACCTATTAGACCAACTGTATCCCCAACTTGCGAAATACCCTGAATTGAGAACTATCTTCTATGATCTCAGATTGATAGTTGATATATAAGAAAGAAGGCAATGTATGATATTGGCAAAGTCATTGAGTCCAATGGACTTGATTGGTGGGAGGATGAAGAAGCAAGATTGACTGAGTTTGCATAAGTTGATTCTAGCTTTGAATTAAATGATGAGAGATTGTTTTCCAATCTAGTTAATATAAAGCTTCAAAGAGAAGCTATTAAATCAATTATTTCGGATATTGGTTTAATTGGCATGAATGTTGAAGATCAAATGGAGGAAGACAAACCTGAGGACGAAAGAATTTCCAAGATGACTGAGGACAAGATAAATGATGTGTCCAAAAGTGTTGAGGACAAGCTGGAAGAAGCTAAGCACGATGAAGCTACCCACATGCAAGAAGACAACACTGAGAAAGATAAAATTGTCACTGTTGTAACAAATGAAAAGAATAGGATTTCACACTGGCATGGAGGAAATAAAGAATGGTGATTCCTCAAGTGAAGGAGAGGAAATTGATCAAGGTCAATTGAAAGAAGGAATTCAAATTGCTGAATCTGAAACTGTTGAATCAATGGAGATTGTCAAAG
The DNA here is from genome assembly GCA_963675135.1 of Galeopsis tetrahit. Lineage (NCBI taxonomy): Eukaryota > Viridiplantae > Streptophyta > Magnoliopsida > Lamiales > Lamiaceae > Galeopsis > Galeopsis tetrahit. Next base: position 14,591,291 of record OY776131.1, read on the forward strand.
TGGATGAAGTTACAAGTGACAAAGAAGTTGTGCATTCTATCATCTATGATGCCAAAATGGAGGAACCAACTTCAAAGCTTGAAGAAAAGGAGACTGAGGCCAGAATAAATGAAGATAAGGCCAAAGAGAAGGAAGTGGAAGATGTTGTAAAGATAGAGGAACTTGCTGCTATGGAGAAGACCTTGGAAAATGAGGCAAAAGCTGCAGCACCATCAACTTCGATGGAATTCCCAGTTCATCTTGATGTAGCACCACTAACTGAAGTACGCATCATTGATGAGAAAGAAAGAAAGATGCAAGCTGTGAAGGATGAGTTCAATTCTCAGATTGAACAAATAGAGTTAGTTGAAAAGAAGAAAATTGAAAAAAATGTTGTAGGACTTTGTCTATAGATGGAAAAGTATGTCAGAAACAGCCTGGATGAGACAATCATTCCCATTAATGAAGCTCGGTCTAAGTACTTGCTAAATCTGAACTCAAAAGCAAGGAAAATGACTAGGAGGATGGAGAATCTGGAAGAGGCTCTTGATAACAATGCTTTGGAGTTGAGTATCAAGTTTGAAAGTCTAGAGGAGAAACTGAAAACTACATATGTGAAGCTTAAAGCTATGGATAAAGGATTTGTCTCAAATGACAAAAAGTTAGAAGTTATTGAAAAGAAGATGAAAGAGTCTACTTTGATGTTTGGTGAATCTTCTCAAACCATAACAAGTGTTGTGATAACTTATTTTCACACTAAAAAGAAGACTATGAAGAAGGAAAAGGATGAAATCTTGAAAGTAAAGGCTGAAGTTGCAAAAGAAAAGGAAGAAATCTCTCAGATGCTGTCAAAAGACATTGATAAGCTCACACAATTAATGGGAAGTGAAAGAGACAATCTGATAAAAGAGATTGTAAAGAGTTCACTAGTCGTTCCTGCTTCTGATCTGTTTAAAACCAACTTGGATGATGTGATAAATGCTATGAGAAGCAAGTTGATGAGGCTATTCGAAAGCAAGTGGATGAAGTTGTAAGTTCCACTATCTCTGCTTTTTGTATCAATCAAATTGTTCCTCGTTCAGTACAAATTAAGAGAATGGATGCTTCTCAACAAGAGTTATCTCTAACTCTGGTAAAAGTTGATACTAAAAAGGGGGAAGATTGGAGTAAGGGTGAAGGAAGCAAGAGCAAGGGAAAGGGCAAGACAAAAGCTAAATTGTTGGAGATTGATGTTGTAGAGGAAGAGGAATGCCCAAAAACAAGAAGTGGTAAGATAAGAAAGCCAACACAGAAGAGGAAGAAGCTTGCTGAATTATCTGATTATGAGAAGAGCAAGAAATACAAGTCTAGTGAACTAGATGATGAGGAAGAAATTGAAGAAATGGGAATAATGGAAACACCTGCTAGAAGAGCTTCACCAACCTTTGAAGTTGTTGAGGTTGAAAACATTTTTGCTGAAGGAGCTGGACAGGATGCTGAAATAAGGAGAGGTATGAGGAGATGGTTATTGAAGAAAGAACAAAGATGTTCAATGAGGCTGAAGAGAGCAGACTGTAGAGGCACAAACAATTCCTTCCAGGAAATTCAAAGTCTTATAGGAGATTTTATGCTCTGATGATGGAAAATAGAGCTAAGAGAATTGAAAGATTGAGACTCTTAAAAGATTCCCTCATGTTGACATATGGGTCCCTGCTGAGTTCAATGATGCTTGGGAAGAAGCAAAAGGAGAATGGGATCATCTCTTCTATGTTGTCAAGAGGTGGGGAGATTTTGAAGATGTAGATGTACTCTATGAAGGATTCATGATGGAAAACTAGATTTGTATCCCAAGATACTTGGAGCAGCTCAGAAGGAGAAAGTGATTGTGAAAGCTCCGAAACAGATTTTCTGGACTCCACCAATGAAGGAAGATGGAAGTGGAATTGATGGGAAATCTATCCACTGATGAGTTTGTGCAGCTGGTCAAGGATGAAGGTCTGATAGGAAAGAATGATGAAATTGTGGCCTTGAAGAACATACACTTTGCTTCTTATGGATTAACTCCACTGTTTAAGGAACTCCCAACCTTCTTGAACAAGAAAGCATAAGCAAGCTAGTGATCAAGATGCTACAAAGTCAAGTCAAGATTTAATCTTTCCTAGTTTCTTATGTTTTTAATTTGTGTTTTGAACAATTGTTGCTCCTGGGAGTTAAAATTTACAACTTTTTGCTCTTATTTTGTGCTACTTTATTTGGATGATATTAATTTTAATCATGCACTAGACAACAATTATTGAGTCTTCTTATTTATGTTATATTTGTCTAAACAATGCTCTAGCTAAAAATTGAAATGACTATTGTTGGGAAATAAAATGATTTTGATTAAGATACCAAAACCCCTGATTGATGATGATCAGATTAGTTGAGATACAATCAAATCTAGATAAGTCTAGTTGTCTCAGGGTAGTTGAGACAGTAAGAATGCTTAAGTCTAAATCTCATAAATGTTGTGACATTTATAGTTCAGGATAGTTGTCCAAAGCTGGAATGTTAGGCAGCTTACTAAGTGTTAGTGCTTTAGGACAAGTTTGTTGATTATACAAGACAAGCTTGCTGAAGAGAACAATATGGCTGATTGATCAAGAATGATAAGACAAAGCCACATGCATTTGATAAGAGCTGTATCAGATCTATTGAAGCCTTAATGATCAAGAGCATTGAATATTGCTTTCACAGAAGACAAATTTATTGAAACATTTATTGTCATCAAGCCTGAACAAGCATTGAAGACCTAGAAGCATTAAAAACTGAAGAATTGAATGAATGTTGGAACATTCTAGTTAGCAGCAGGAATGTTCAGGGCAGTTGTCCCATCTGACCGTTGGTTGAGTGTAAAGTCTGCCAGAATCAACCTTGGGAAATGTGAAAATTTGGAAGCTGACACAAGTCTTTTCAGCCGCATTTTTCAGAAGTCAACACATTCATTCAAGTAACCATTGAAGAACCTTTTACACAGTGGATAATGGAAGGTTGAGCCTCATAGCCGTTTCAATGGAGCTGCAAATAGACAAGTTTGAATTGCTATCTCTCCAACGGATAGTTGATCAAATTGGTCTATAAATTCAGAAGTGATCCATGGATTCAAGTATCCAACTACTTGCTATCAAACTATCATCAAGCAATCAAAGGAAACCAAAACTGTTCTTAAGAATCCCAAGTTTCCTGATCACTTCAAACAGCTAAGCCAATTCTTGTAATATCCCAAGCTTAGCATTGAGATATCCTAAGCATTTACACTGTTCTCATTGTAAAGGATATATATATTAGTTGGAACCAAACCTCAAACCTTTACCTCATTGAGTGAAGTAGTGTTTGTTGTAGAAGTGAGGAGTTAAGGACTGTTATTGAGAAACACAGTCTTAACTCAGAGAGATTGAGCACTAGGACTCAGATTATCCTAGGGATCAAAGCACTAAGAGAGTGTTGTTGATCAGTGCACCTTGGCACTATAAAACAAGCTAAATCCATTGTTAAGGAATTATCCTGTTCAATCAGGGAAAGTGGATGTAGGAGCTTGAGACTCTGAACCACTATAAATTGTTGTGTCATTTACTTACTGCACTCGTTTCATTATTACATTACTTGCAATCAATCATTTATAAAGAGTTTATTTCAGTAAGTGAAGAAAAATTGTTTTGGACAAAGTCCTTGATCAACTGTGTTTTCAGAAATTAACTTGGAGTATTCTTTCAAGAAAAAGGCCAACCACATTCCGCACTTAACAACTCTCTTAGATATTTATCCAACTGATCACTTAATAGTTTTCAGTAGGACAAGTATCTATTGAAGTTCACACTCAGGCTAGTTGTGAGACAACCTCCCTGATAAGATCAAACTGTTTGAAAAAGAAAAGAATTTGCATACACAAGTGCATTCCCCCTCCCCCCCCATACACTTGTGTCATACTCCATCAAGGACCAACAAGTGGTATCAGAGCAGGGGTTCAAAGACCACTGCCTCTGAAAAATTCAACTGGTTTTTCAAATCAAATATTTATTTGATCACTGAACTGATCCAAATTTCTAAAAAAAATTATATGTGTTTATCTAACCTATTTCTATAGAAATGGCTAACAATGCAGTTCCAGGAGATGTTGTCAATACCATCAACAACATGGGTCCAAATCAAGTGAATCATATTTCACATCACAAACTGCCAATGTTCTCAATTGAGAAATATGATTTCTGGAAGATCAGGATGAGAGCACATCTTGCTTGCCAGCATGATGAAATGCTCAAGGTCATCACCAGAGGGCCCTTCACATTCACCAAAGTAAATCCCAAAGTAACTGATGCTCAGAAAGCAGATCCAAGGGAATTGCTACCAAAGGATGAGGATGAGTTTACAGCTGAAGAAAGAAAAAGGCATAACCTGAACTACATTGCCATGAATACATTGTACCAGACCATTCCAGATGCAGTGATGGGAAGAGTGTATCACTGCACCACAGCTAAAGAGATCTGGGATACCCTAGCACTTATGTGTGAAGGTACACAAAAGATCAAAGAAAACAAGCTTCAAGTGGTCATCCAAAAATATGAACAATTCACAATGGAGCCAAATGAAACTATTGATCATCTTGATGGCAGATTCACTGACATCATGAATGAGATAAACTCTCTTGGCAAATTCTATGCCAAGAGAGAAGTTGCACTGAAAATTCTGAGAAGTCTCACATCCAAGTGGGACATATATTCTGTCATGATGCAAAATACCAGCAATCTTGACAATATGCCCATGCAGCAAGTGTTCTCTGAACTCAAAGCATATGAGTTTGATCTGAACAGAAAGAAGGTGCATGATGAGCCATCCTCCTCAACCAAAGGTGTTGCATTCAAAGCTGCTGAGTCAGAAAAGAAGAGTGCACAAAGATCATCTCAAACTGTCTCCAAGTCTGAGATGAAGGAGGAGCTCGCACTCATGGTCAGGAGATTTGAGAAGCTCAACTCTAGATTTGGTAGATACAAAAAGTTATACCAAGACAACAGAGCCAGAAGGAGATTCAGCTCTCCTGACAATAAATCAGAGGACAAAGTCTCTGATGAAAAGAAAGAAGACAGATATGCTGACAGAAAGAAGTACAGCAAAGCTGAACCATCATCATCAAGGAGGAAAGAGTCCTCAAGCAAGAAGAATGATGATGAAGATGTGTGTTATAACTGCCAGAAAAAGGGTCACTTTCAGTATGATTGTCCTGACCTAAGTTCAAAGGAAAGAAAAGAAAGGCAGAACAAAAGAGATAAAAGGTTGAACAACAGGAAGGCCATGGTAGCTGGGGAATCAGCTAGTGAAAAGTGTATACTCATCTGATGATGGGCTATTCTCCAACAGTGACAGTGATGATGACTGTCAAATGGCTTTTGAAAATGAAGAGGTATGTTCATCTTCCAATTCTTCAAATAACACACATGAGTCCAGTGAAATCCACTTGAAACTCAACTTTGGGAAGTTACTTGAGGATTTCACCAGACTACAAGAAGTATGCAATATGGCATTGAGAGAAAAAGAATTGTTGAATTCTAAAGCTCAAACTCCCAACCTTCCTGAACCAGAGTTTGACTTTAAATCAACTGAGTTGTATCAATAGACTGTGAGAGAACATGATGAAATGTCTCTCAAAGTCACTGAACAACAAAAGCCGATTGATGAACAAAATCTGGCTTTGAGGAAAAAGGATTTTGACCTTAGAACCCTTCAAGCTAAATTTGATAATCTCTCAAATGAATTTGATACTCTTAAATTAAGTGAGAGGAGCTTAAAAATGAAGATGTCTGCCTTGAACAAATCCGCTAAAGCAATAGAGGAAATTCAAGGGTTTCAAAGACCAATGGCTCAAAGAAGTGGATTAGGCTATAATCCATTTGAACCCTCACCTGGTCTTAGCATTGCTTCAACAAGCAATTCTAAGATGGTCTTTGTAAGATCAGTAGCTCAACAAAATGAAATGGAAGTAAACCAACCACTGATCAAGGAAAAGGGTAAAGAAATTTTTATACCTACTCAAGTAAACAATGCTTCTAAACCCATACCTAAGGAAAAGGTTAAGAACATTGTATACAAGAGGAATGAGGTTCAGAAGGGAAGAACCAATTGAAGGTCAAACCATCTGAACACTCATCAGTGGAGTTGTCCAAAGTCTATTCAGAAAAGGCCAACTCAATTGAGGCAACCTCAAATGGACAGATTAAGGCCCAACCCCACTGACAGGTATAACAGCTTCAGGAAGCCTGGACCTTTCATGCCAAAAGGAAAAGGCCATCCAAGCCCCTATCCTCAAAGGTCTTACCAAGCTGCACCTAAGTCTAGTAACTTCAGGAGACTTGTCCCAAAGAAATTCACCAACTCTCCTGAACCTTACAAGGCTAACACTTATGCACAGAAACCACCCAAGGCATTTAAGGGTAGGACTGTGTATGTAGATGTAAAGGGAAACCAAGTCAGTCACTTTGAGTCAATCAGAGTAATCAGGCAGATTTGGGTTCCAAAAGGTACACCTAACCCTTTAGGACCCAACATTCAAAGGGTGCCTAAAGTTTGACTTTGCAGGACTGTAAGGACCACAAGAAGAAGAGAAGCATAAACAAGAAAACAACGTGGTATTTGGACAGTGGTTGTTCAAGACACATGACTGGAAACAAGGAGCTTCTCTCAGAGTTCATTGAAAAGGATGGTCCTTCAGTAACCTTTGGAGAAAGCTCTCAAGGGATCACAAGAGGTTATGGTACATTAAACATTGGTAGTGTCAAAATTACTGATGTTTCATATGTTCTAGGCCTAAGATATAATTTTCTGTCTATTAGTCAAATCTGTGATAGAGGATACAGTGTTGAATTTGCACCTAATGAATGCATTATCAAAGATAAATCAACACAACAGGTGCTACTAACAGGGGTGAGAAAGGGAAATGTTTATTTTTCAGATTGGAGCAAATCCCCTGAAGCAGTTTGTCTTGTTGCCAAAAGCACAAGTGAGCAAAGCTGGCTGTGGCACAAGAGACTGAACTACCTGAACTTCAAAACTATCAACAAGTTAGCAAGAAACTCTCTAGTAAAAGGGCTGCCAAATCAAGTGTTCACCAAGGAACATGTATGTCAGCCATGTCAGGAAGGAAAGCAAATCAAAGCTTCATTCAAAGGAAAACATGTCATCTCTACTGAGAGAGTTCTTCAACTACTACATATGGACTTATTTGGTCCAATTATCCCAGTAAGTATAAATGGAAGAAAATATGCTTTAGTAGTTGTTGATGATTTTTCCAGGTACACTTGGGTGGTATTTCTTCTGAACAAAAAGGAGACCCAAGTCAAGCTACCTGAATTGATGATGAGATTAAGAAATGAAAAAGGCCTAAGTATTGTCAAGATCAGATCAGACCAGACAAAGGGACAGAATTCATAAACTCATACATCAATGAGTACTGCAGCAAGAATGGCATCACTCATGAAACTTCAGCAGCAAGAACACCTCAACAAAATGGGGTTGCTGAAAGAAGGAACAGAACCTTGAAAGAAGCAGCTAGAACACTAATTGTTGAATCCAAATTGCCAAAAAGGTTCTGGGCTGAAGCCATTAGCACTGCTTGCCACACTCAAAACAGATCTTTAATCACAAAAGGTCAAGGTAAAACTCCATATGAATTATGGAAAGGTAGATTGCCCACTGTTGCCTATTTTCACATATTTGGTTGCAAGTGTTTCATTCACAATAATGGAAAAGAGCAATTGAAAGCTTTTGACAGCAAAGCTGATGAAGGAATATTTGTTGGATATTCACAAATCAGCAAAGCTTACAGAGTCTACAATTGCAAAACCCTTGTTGTGGAAGAAACACCACATGTAGTGTTTGATGAATCTATTAATGAGTTCAGGGATAGAAACCTGAATATTGAAGAGATAACACAAAGAACAACCAGACTAAGGCTTCAAAGCAAGGAAACAGTGTTTGTAGATGTTGCCCAGCCTGAACTTGATGACAATCAAAAACTGGACAACCTACCTGATGGCAATCAACCAGAGGTTAACCAACCTGAAGGAGAAATTGAACTGACTGACCCCATCCCAGTTCAAAACCAGGTAACAACTACCAATGAAGAAGCAGACAATGCTGAGGTAGTAAATGGATCCAATATTCAAGGGGGAACCAATGAAAATGTCAACTCATCTGACAATGAGGACAATACTCCTGAATATGATCCTGAACTTGATCCTTCAATTAACTTTCCTGAATTTAATGAGTCTAGTGATCCAACTTCAGAAGAGGACAATCCTCCTGAAGGGATCAGGTCTAGAAGGACTTGGTTGCATGACCACCCAACTAGCCTGATACTTGGTAATCCAAGTGAAGGGGTCAAAACTAGAAGATTTCATGGAGAAAGTGCTTTGTTTTGTTGTTTTCTTACAAAACAGGAACCAAAAGATATTGAGGAAGCACTTCAAGACACCAACTGGATCATAGCCATGCAAGAAGAGCTGAACCAGTTCACCAGAAATGAAGTGTGGGAACTGGTGGATAGGCCAACTCATCAAGATGTCATTGGAACCAAATAGGTGTTCAAAAATAAGAAAAATGAAAATGACATCATTGTGAGAAACAAAGCAAGACTGGTGGCCAAGGGATATTGTCAATCTGAGGGGATTGATTATGATGAAACATTTGCTCATGTGGTCAGACTTGAGGCAATCAGACTCTTCCTAGCATATGCAACTCACATGAGATTCAAGGTGTATCAAATGGATGTGAATAGTGCATTTCTCAATGGGGTACTCAAAGAAGAAGTGTATGTTGAACAGCCCCCTGGCTTTGAAGAAGGAGACAAGGTGTACAGATTAAAGAAAGCCCTCTATGGCTTAAAGCAAGCTCCAAGAGCTTGGTATGACACCTTATCACAGTTCCTTCTAGATCATGGTTTGGTTAAAGGCACTGTTGATAGAACCTTGTTCAGAATCTGTGAAGGAAATGATATACTGTTAGTCCAAATCTATGTGGATGACATTATATTTGGATCTCCAAATGAGAAACTGTGTGAGAAATTCTCTAAACTCATGCAGAGCAAATTTGAGATGTCCATGATGGGATTGATGAATTTCTTTCTAGGACTTCAAGTCACTCAATCAAAGAAAGGAATATTCATCAATCAGGCCAAATATACAAGGGACATGATCAAGAAATTTGGATGTGCTACAAGCAAGCCAGTCAGAATTCCTATGAATACAAACTGGAAGATGGATCCTGATGAAAGTGGAGAATCAACCAATTCCACTAATTACAGAGGCATCATAGGATCATTGCTGTATCTCACTGCAAGTAGGCCTGATATCACATTTGTAGTTGGAGTTTGTGCAAGATTTCAAGCAAATCCAAAGAAGAGCCACCTTGATGCTGCTAAGAGAATTCTAAGATATCTCAAGGGAACTGAGAATCTTGGATTATGGTATCCGGCTGATGATAACATAGAGCTCACTGGATATTCAGATGCAGACTATGGAGGTTGTAGAATTGACAGAAAATCCACCTCTGGAACATGTCAATTCTTGGGCAGCAAGCTAATCTCATGGTTCTCAAAGAAACAAAATACAGTTGCCACATCAACAACTAAAGCAGAATATGTAGCAGCTGGAAGTTGCTGTGCTCAGATACTTTGGCTCAGACAGCAACTCAGAGATTACAAAGTCATCACCAATGAAGTTCCAATATTCTGTGACAACAATAGTGCAATTGCTATTTCACAAAATCTAGTGCTCCACACCAGATGCAAACATGTTGATATCAAACATCATTTCATAAGGGATCATGTGGAAAAGAAAGATATCAAGCTTGTCAAAATTCACACTGATAAGCAAAAAGCTGATATCTTAACAAAGCCACTAGCTGAAGCAAGGTTTCTAGAACTTTCAGCTGAATTGGGCATACTTGATCCAGGGAAGATGGAGAAATGAAGAAGGAAGCTCAAATGGAGGGAGAAGTTCATTAAGTTAAACTTCAGCAAGGTTGACCAACCTCACTGAAACTGTCTGCCAAGAAGGGAACTCAGTAGAGTTGTCCATATAGCCTTCAACAATGTTGGTCAGGAAGATTGACCTTGTGGGACCCAGTCAGCAACATTGGGACCCACTCAAGCATGTTGGTCAGTTATCTTGACCAAAACAGAAGTCAAAACACCCCTCAGGATGTTTGTCCAAGTTAATAAGGTGATAATTGCTATTTTTAGCATTGATTGGACATTTAAAAGATTTCTTGGGCTAAGAGTAGTCTATTTTTAGGATGGCGTGTGCTATTAAGGTTTTAGCCCCCAAATGGTAAATCTGCATTCAATGCAAAATCTCTTTTAAGATTGCATTAATTACTGTGCTATCATCAAAGCCATTGATTAACCTTAAACCTTCATCTAACCATTCCACAGCCCACTACCCCACTTTATCCATTTGGTTTTAAGATTTTTCCACCCTCAAAAGCTTTTGTCCAACGGTTAACAAAAGTCCTACATATAAAAACATTCAGTTTTTACCGTCATTTCTCACGCACCCATTCCTTCAAACCCTTAAACATTTTTGAAAAACTCTAAAAAACCCTCAAACTCCCCACTCATCTCTTTCAAAAATTATCCATGGCCCCCAAGATCAAAAGAGAGGAACTGATAGATTTCAATGATCCATCACTAGATATTGACTTTGCCTACTTGAGCAACACAAACTCCTTATGGTTCGAGAAGCTTGTGGCTTTTGACAGCCCTGATGAGGAAGTACATCCAGTCCTTCAATGGCTTAGGGATGCTGGGCTCGAAAAATTCTTAGGCACCAAGCCTGACTCTTGCCTCAACCCATTCATGGCTGAATTCTTTGCTTACCTAAGGTGGAAGGGTAAGAAAGGTGATGTGTGCACCAAGCTCACATATGCAGAGAAGGATGAAGAGGAGGAGACCCAACACACCATCATCTTCACTTCTGAAGACCTGGATGCCAGCTTTGGGCTACCCTCTGAAGGCATTAATCCTGAATTATACAGAGAAGGAGAGGAACAAGAGTTTTCTGATCCATGGATGAAGGTCCCCAAGAAACTGGTAGGTGCTCAAAATAAGAAAACATTGAAACCATTATATGAGCACTTGTTTGATATTGTTGTAAATAGTTTGTTAAGTCATTCTGGGAGTGTTGAGCAAATTAGTTTGCCAAAGTTAAGAGTGATGGCTGCTGTGATTGACTCTGCTGAAAAGAGAGTCAAATTTGATTGGAAGAACTTCATTCTAGGGAAAATGATGAATGAAAAGTTCAAATTCAAGGAGGTGAAGCACCACAAGGTTGTGGTGGATGGGAAGCTTCTATTTTGCACAAGAGCAAGCCTGCTCTTGGAGAGATTTGCCCATTACACACACCTACAAGCCAAACCAAAGCCCTTCCCAGCCCAGAAGGTGATGTTCAGGAAGATGTCCTCAAAAACAGAAAAGAGGAAGCAATGGGCAGCATCTAAGCAAGCCCTAACAGTTGCACGTGTTACCAGATCTTCTCCAAGAAAGAGGAAAGCTCAGACAGTGAAAACTCAGCCCAAAATGAAGAAGATGAAGTAGATTCTCAATGAATCCTCACCAGAAAGCCAATCTAGAAGTGGAGGAGCCACTTCTGAGGAGATTGATAGAGTTGAGGAAGAAGGAGTCAACCCTCCTGAAGAGGGAGAAGAGTTCAGGGAGATTGTCCCTCTTCAACCTGAGTCTGTAACTGAGTTCAGGGATCTTGAGAAGCCAACAAGGTCTGAAAGAAGAAGAAGGATAATCAAAACTTCTGAGAAGCAGAAGTTGATGGAGGAAGAGAAACAAAGAAAGGAATTCTTCAAGGAGATTAGACAAGCCAGTAGGTCTAACTCCAAGACTAGGTCCAAGTCCAAGAGTCCTAAAGCCAACTCTCCTGATATTCAATCCCAAAGAATATCACCATCACATGATGAGCCAAAGCCTGAAGAAGAGGAGTGCAAGACTCCTGAGGATGCTTCCACTGTGGCTAAAAAGACTTATTCTCCTGAAGGTGCCCCTGACAGGACAGTATTGATGTATTGGCTGATTTGGCTGATATAGAAGATAGGCCATTCTCTCCCCTTGATCCCAGATTTCTTTCATATACCAAACTTCTTGAATCTGCTCTTCAAGAAGGTGATCAATTTACTCTCCCACCCATTCAAGCCATTCCGATATCCTCCTCAAGAATATTGCTCTCTACAGCACCTAAGTCCCAAATCATTCTCAGTTCTTCTGAACCCAACCCATCTGAACCCCACCCCAACCTTCCTGAATCTCAATCCAACCCTCCTGAATCACAGGCCAACTCTTTTGATGAAGATGAAAGTGGAGAAGAGTACACTTATGAGGGGATGCTAAGGCAAATTGCCAAAGCAAATGTTGATCAGCTATACCCAGGATTGAAGGATTATCCTAGGCTACAACAACAGTTCTATGATCTCAGGGCCCTTGTTGAGATCAAAGATAGAACCATGGTGGAGATAGCTCAGGCTATCAAGGATAAGGGTGCAAGCTGGTGGCAGGTTAAAGAGAACAGGCTGTTGCATTTTGCAAATGTTAAGAAGTCCAGTGTGTTGACCACTGAGGCCTTGTTCTGTACAATTGTTCATGAGAATGTGCTGGCTGAGAGAGAAAGGATTACTCAAGGAGTCAAGCATCCTGACAGCACCTCAGATGATGCAGAAGATGATGATGATGATGATGATGATAACACCAATCCCAACCCTTCTGGACTAAATTCTGCTCAGGTACATTACTTGACTTATCCTTCAATTAAGGACTCTGATGAATCAGAGGAGTTGACCAAGAGTGGTGACTCAGTCCAAGACACATTGGCCAAGGATGGTTCTTCTGAGCCTGAGGCAAAGTTTGACAATGTTGAGACTTCCATAGGAGAAGCTGGTTTGACTAAAGCCTCATCAATGTCAGACAAGTTGGACATTGACCAGCCTTTAGTCATTCAGGATGACTCAGTGGCCTTGGGATGCCCAAACACTGTGATCTCCCAACAACTGCCCTCTGTGGATCCTGTTGAGGATATGGAGGTGTCAGGTTTAGGAAATGAAGAAGTTGAAAAGGAGAGTAGTGATGAAGAATCAGAGGGTGATGAAGGAGATTGTGTGATAACTGGTAGTTTGAGTGCACCACAAAAAGAGGGTGATGAAGGAGATTGTGTGATAACTGGTAGTTTGAGTGCACCACAAAAAGAGGGTGAGGAAGTTGAAATGTTGGGTGTAGCCCAACATGAGAGTCAGGTTATTCTTCAAGTCAAATCTGAACTTGATGAATCCCTTGGTGAAAGGAGGCCTGATTCTCCAGTGTATGTGAGTCCATCAATTTTAAATGAAGAAAAAAATGTAGTTGAAAATGAGAGTAAAGGTGCTGATATATCGGACCTTTTGGGAGATGAAAAGAAAGAGGGTGCTGAGGGAGATTTTTCTAACCCTTTGAGTTTTGCAGATTCTGTAGCTGTTACAATTGAACAAATCTTTGCAGATGCTTCTCTAACTGACATTCCAGTTGATGCTGATATTGATCTTGAGGCAATCTCAGCTAATGTGTCCACTTTGAACAAAATCTACTTTGAACAAGCAAATGCAACTGAGGCTGGTTTGCAAATTGCTACACAGACTGCAACTTCCATTGAGGAGCAATCAGAGAAGTTGGACATACTGGTCAAAGAAGTTGGGAAAGCCCATGCAGAAACTGCTGACACCCTTGATGGCCAAGGAAAGACTCTACCTCTGTGGAAATGAGGCTCACAGGCTCTGAAGAAGTGGTCTTGCCAACCTTGGATGCAAGAATAAGTGGTGTTGAAACTGGTCTGCAAACATTTTCAACTGAAGTTACAAAAGCCAAGGATGCCATGACCAAGTTCACAAGGACTGTGAAGAGAGAGCAGAAGGGATTAAGAGACAGTTACAAGCACAATGTGTTGGCTCTAAAGAGGACAATCAAGGATGCCCTGAGGCAAAGAACAGCAGCTCAGAGAAGGAAAGATGAGGAACTTAAAGCTGCAATGGTGAAGGAGACTGGTGAGAAGTTCACAGTGGAACTTATGGCCAAGGTCTCTGATCAAGTTGTGACCAACCTCACTGACCAACTGCAGGCCAAACTTGATCAATCCTTGAAGGCCACACCTGATGCAATTGTTACCCAGAAGATAAAGCCAGTCCATGCCTTTCTTAGTATGGCAGATGATAGGATGCAAAACATCCATGATAAAAATGTCTATCTATTGCAAGAGTTGGAGTCCCTCACTCATGCTCATTCCCATCTCTCTGTCACAATGAGTGATTTAAAGCCCCAATGTTTTGATAATGCCAAAAAGGGGGAAAGAGAGAGAGCTAGGGCAAAGGGAACCTTGAAGATATGAGAGTCCAAGGGAAAGGACAAGGTCCCTGAGGTTGAAGAGGAGGAAGAGGTAGACATTGGGAAAGGCAAAGGCCCAATGAATATTGAAGATCTTACAGAAGAGGAGCAAATACAGATAGCAGTGAAGAAGTCCATGGCCTCTGTGGTGGAAGATCAGGCCAAATGGCAACAAAGACCTGGAGGTGAATCTGCAGGCCTTGACCCCAAAGAGAAGATTGTTGAAGTAAGGGGGAAGGTCACTAGAGCCTCTGAAAGGAAAATAAAGGAGCAGACCTTTACTGAATTCCCAACCAGCGTAAACTTACCATCTAAATTTCAAGCTGAAGAGGCAACTCAACTGAGAAAGACAAAAAGGCTGAAGAAAGCAGCCATGTTGCCAGGAATTCAGGAAGAAGAAACTGAAGAAGCTGAACAGGTCAAGGAACCTGAAGTTAGAATGCCCAAACTTGCTGATGATCCTTCAAAGTTGTTTGAGGAATGATTTGGAAAGGATCCTGAAACTCAAGAAAAGCTGGCTCTTCAGAGAGCCAAGGAAAGAATGGATCAGTTGGTTGAGGCCAACAAGGCAAGAGATGAGAGAAGAGCAAATTTCAGAGCTCCAAGAAGAACGACTTCTTACAGAAGGTTAAAGCCACAAATGCTTCAAAGATGGGACACTCAATACCCTCACCATGACAAGTGGGTGCCAATCCAACTGAATGATGCATGGGAGGAGGCCAAAAGAAGTTTTGTTTATGACTTTTATGTTATATGCAAGTGGCTTGGAGAAAATGTTGATGAAGTGTTTGTGCAGTTCATGTTTGAGAATCACAGGGACTTGTATCAAAAGCTGTTTGCAGCAGCTGACTTGGCAAGGATTGAGTTCAAAGCCCCTGGTCCCATTCTGTATATGCCTCCCAAGTTCAATGGGAACTTGATTGATGAAGGGAAGATTCTGGAGGAGTTTATCTCCATTATGAAGATGGAAAAGATGAAGCCTGGCCCCAAAGGAACCAATCAGGACATTTGGGAGCTGAAGAAGAGGGTCTGGGCTCAGTATGGAATTGCTCCTCAAGATGATGGCACTCTCTGAAGCATAAGTCCACTCTTTCCCTTCTATCTATGATTTCCCTGTTTGTTGTTTTATTAATTTATCTTGTATCTGCTTAGTGAGTCCTTTCTGATTTTCTGTACTGTAATGCCTTATGATATATATGAAAGGATCACTATTTTTCTATCAGAGATAACAACTCATTATCTCAACTAACCTGACATAACCTATACACTTGATTTGTTATTGTGCTAACAGTTTGTTTCAGGAAAACTGACCAGATCATTCATCCTGAAGACAAAGCTTAGTATAAGTCAAGTTCCCTTTGTAATAGGTTTTGGCATCATCAAAAAGGGGGAAATTGTTGGGAAATAAAATGATTTTGATTAAGATACCAAAACCCCTGATTGATGATGATCAGATTAGTTGAGATACAATCAAGTCTAGATCAGTCTAGTTGTCTCATGGTAGTTGAGATAGTAAGAATGCTTAAGTCTAAATCTCAGAAATGTTGTGAGATTAGTTCAGGATAGTTGTCCAAAGCTGGAATGTTAGGCAGCTTACTAAGTGTTAGTGCTTTAGGACAAGTTTGCCGATTATACAAGACAAGCTTGCTGAAGAGAACAATATGGCTGAATGATCAAGAATGATAAGGCAAAGCCACATGCATTTGATAAGAGCTGTATCAGATCTATTGAAGCCTTAATGATCAAGAGCATTGAATATTGCTTTCACAGAAGACAAATTTATTGAAACATTTATTGCCATCAAGCCTGAACAAGCATTGAAGACTTAGAAGCATTAAAAACTGAAGAATTGAATGAATGTTGGAACATTCTAGTTAGCAGCAGGAATGTTCAGGGCAGTTGTCCCATCTGACCGTTGGTTGAGTGTAAAGTCTGCCACAATCAACCTTGGGAAATGTGCAAATTTGGAAGCTGACACAAGTCTTTTCAGCCGCATTTTTCAGAAGTCAACACATTCATTCAAGTAACCATTGAAGAACCTTTTACACAGTGGATAATAGAAGGTTGAGCCTCATAGCCGTTTCAATGGAGCTGCAAATAGACAAGTTTGAATTGCTATCTCTCCAACGGATAGTTGATCAAATTGGTCTATAAATTCAGAAGTGATCCATGGATACAAGTATCCAACTACTTGCTATCAAACTATCATCAAGCAATCAAAGGAAACCAAAGCTGTTCTTAAGAATCCCAAGTTTCCTGATCACTTCAAATAGCTAAGCCAATTCTTGTAATATCCCAAGCTTAGCATTGAGATATCCTAAGCCTTTACATTGTTCTCATTGTAAAGGATATCTCTATTAGTTGGAACCAAACCTCAAACCTTTACCTCATTGAGTGAAGTAGTGTTTGTTGTAGAAGTGAGGAGTTAAGAACTGTTATTGAGAAACACAGTCTTAACTCAGAGAGATTGAGCACTAGGACTCAGATTATCCTAGGGATCAAAGCAATAAGAGAGTGTTGTTGATCAGTGCACCTTGACACTATAAAACAAGCTAATTCCATTGTTAAGGAATTATCCTGTTCAATCAGGGAAAGTGGATGTAGGAGCTTGAGACTCTGAACCACTATAAATGGCTGTGTCATTTACTTACTGCACTCGTTTCATCATTACATTACTTGCAATCAATCATTTCTAAAGAGTTTATTTCAGTAAGTGAAGAAAAATTGTTTTGGACAAAGTCCCTGATCAACTGTGTTTTCAGAAATTAACTTGGAGTATTTTTTCAAGAAAAAGGCCAACCACATTCCGCACTTAGAAACTCTCTTAGATATTTATCTAACTGGTCACTTAATAGTTTTCAGTAGGACAAGTATCTATTGAAGTTCACACTCAGGCTAGTTGTGAGACAACCTCCCTGATAAGATCAAACTGTTTGAAAAAGAAAAGAATTTGCATACACAAGTGCATTTCCCCCCCCCCCCCCCATACACTTGTGTCATACTCCATCAAGGACCAACAACTATGTACTTAATTTAAGTTTTATGAATTTCAGAGAACTTAGCCTTCATAGGTTTTTGCAATCTGAAAATATTCTGTAAAATTTTATAAATGTAGAAAATACAGGCTAGTTGACCTTATGTTTGTCAAATCTAATGAAAAAGAAATCCTTCTGGATCTTTTGAAGTAATTAGGTTTTGGCATCATCAAAAAGGGGGAAAGTGTTGGGATATTGTTTATATTAATAAAAGAAAATTTGATTTTGATTAGATACCAAAACCCTAGAGAAAACCTCAAGTATGATGATTTGCCAAATCTAGATTTTCAGGTTAGAAGAGCTCATATATGTTAGGGAGCTCTATTTCTTAGATCAGCAAGTGACAAGTCCAAAAGATAACGCATAGAAATTGACATACTGGAAGTCAAAAGATAATGGAACATTTTTTGGATAAATGGCATGAAGAGGTGACAAGTACAAGTCTAAAAAGTACATGCCACATGGAAGAATGATCGAGTTCAAAAGATACAAGAAGACAAGTATCATAAATGATGGAAGGTCAAGTACTCTTAAATCACTTACATCTAAATTGGACTTGGCTTACTTATGGACAAGGAAGATGAATGACAAAGGACATTGAAATCCATTTGGTACGAGATTAAACTGTTATCCTTGAAGGACATATTTTTTCCAAGAAAGCCAATGATTTATTGCCACCTGTCACTACGCATAACAAATTCTGAGAATGGAATGAAGGATTCAGAATTGGACGTGAATGCATGTATTATTTGCATGCAATCCCCTGAACAATTTGAAAGTTCAGTTTATGGATAAACTTGTTATCTCCACCACTAGATAGTTTGTTTCATCTATAAATAGGCCACATCTTGAAACATTTCAAGATTACGGGACACACAAGCTACACACTTACAAGCCATATTTATTCTAAGCATTCAAGAATCTTTAAACACTCAATCTTTCAAGAGATAAAGCATTTAAGCATTTTATTGAGTGTTATCATTAGTCCCCACTAGGAAAGCTTATAGATTATTATCCTAAGCCTAGAAAGTGATATCCTAAGCCTTTACATTCGTTCTTAATTTGTAAATAATATCACATTAAGTTGATAACCCAAGAACAAAACCTTGCTTTCACCTTGAGAGATAGTTTGAGAGTGTTGTTGAGTTCGTAGTAGTTTGAGAGTATTGCAACGAGAGAAGGCTGTAAGAAATCAAGAGAAGAGAAGGATAAGAGGAGAGTGCACCTTGGAACTGTAAAACAAGTTAATTCCAAGTGATTAAAGAATTATCCTATTAAATTGGTCAATATTGCATAGAAGTTTTTGTGATATTATATATGAATGACATGAGATACAACTCAAGAGAGAAGGTATACTCCGATCCAAATCAAATGGAGGTAACTCGTTCATATATATGATCTGCATACATACCATACCAAAAGAAATTATATAATTTAATTGGAAATAAGAAGCCGGTGCATATATATATTCACCATTTATGTTAATGTTAGTTTGTGCAGGTAGTCGATGTGAAGTTGGAGGTGGTGACACCACATATCTTACGGACGGTGTATAAAATATCACGAAAGGTGCTATTCTCATCGGCAAGAGCGTTGATACACTTGCACGCGTACTGGGGAACCTGTCCCCTTACAGCTGCCCCCTGGTTATGTCTAAGCACCCTACAGCACAGAGAGTTGGACCTCGGCGAGCCATCCAGCATTAAGCATCTGGCGCACGGAATCTGGTCTAACTCAAGTGATGCACTGTTAATAGTAATCACCATGAAAGCAATAACCACCAAGGCAATTAGCTGCTTCTTAACACGCATAGATGTTATATAATTAATAGTATATAAATATATTCTTACTTCTTAATTATTTGCAATTGGCATCGTATTTATAATGAACATATAGAGAATTAATTAATTAATTATAAGATGGTGCATACACATGATTTAATTTTTTATGGGATTGATCGAGTACGTGATCTTCAAATATATATTCTACGCCAGCTACCTAACGTGGTCATATCAACTTGTCGATCGATCATCATGTTTCTTTTAATATATATATATAACAAATATTATTCCTAAAATCGATGGGCCGCACTTATGTGCAATATTTCACGTGAAATATTAGGATATTTAAGGAAGGGTCAAAATTCGCGGATCTGTAGCGGGTTTGACCGGTCAAATGAATATTTCCTTAAAAATCGCGCAAAAGTCGCGCGCAGGGGACTAACAGGATAACGGGTTTCAGGTCTGTGTTACTATAAAGGTAATTATATGTTACTGTACGGACAAATACGTGTTACTGTAAGGACATGTAACACAGAATTGACTTTTGAGTAACACATATTTGACCTTAAAGTAACACAGAAAAATGTGTTACTATATAAACACAAGTGTATTACTGTATTAAGAAAGATGTGTTACTGTATAAATAAAACGCCATTATTGAGAGTGAATGAGATACCCACATTAAAAAACACGAAGAACAATAATTGAAAACACGAAAAACACACCATGTTGAATAATTTATCGATCCTTACAAATAAAAAGACATAATTATCAACAATTAATTGAAATAAATTTGTGTGTGGTATTATTGTTGATTTTTTCTCATTCAGAAATTTATTCAAAAAATAAATAATAATTTTTCTCTTCGTGATTAGCAGATCAGATCAGATCTGATTTTTTTTTTTTTTTTAATGAAAGTTGCGCTGCATATTTTGCGCAGAAGAGAAGAAAAGAAGCAGAAGATAAGATGGGACCGGGGAGGAAGAAAGCGCAGAACGCAGAAGAGAAAGGAAGGAGAAGAAGCGACCGGGAAAGAAGGAAGAAGAGCGACTGGTTACCGGATAAAAACATAAGAATTAGTCAAATTGCACCATAAGCCTATGGTGAAATATTGTATATAAGTTTTTGTCAAAATCGATCATGGGAGCATTTATCATATATTTAGACTCTAAGAGTTAATCATAGAGAAAAAAATTATTTACGTCCCGTAACTTTTACCTTTTTTAAAAAACGTCCCAAAATAGTTAAAATTTTAATTTACGTCCCATAACTTTTTCAATTGCTTAATTTACGTCCAATTTTCGCTGGAAATCCCCAAATTTATGTAAATGAGACGTAAATTGAGAATTAAAGAATTTATTGGACGTAAATTAAATTTTTAATTAAAATAGGACGTTATGCGAAAAAGATAAAAATATTCAACAAATGTTATACAATCAAATAAAAAAATAATTCATAAATTAATTAATTATTATAAAAATCAATTAACTTACCTAATTCATTATTATTAGAAAAATTATTAATTTACCTAATTAGAAAAAATTATAATTACATTATAATTATTATAAAATAAATTATGAATATTAATTAAAATAATAAATAATATTTTAAAATATATGAAAATAAATTTAAAATAATATTTAAATAAGTAAATAATTTATCATAATATCAAAAAAATATAATATGAAAAAAAAACAAGATTTATTCCTAAGTTAATTAATTACTAGAAAAATCAATTAACTTACCTAATTAATTATTTAAAAATTCAATTAACCTAATTTAAAAAATAATTTAAAAAATCAATTAGCATATATACTCAAATAATAAAAATCTCAAATAATTTTTTTTATTAAAATTGTCAAAAAAATCTTATTAGAACTTAACAATTATTTTAATATTTTAAATAAATACAAAAATCCACAAATATTTAAAATCCCCAAATAAATCAAAAAATACTCAAATATATCCAAAATTCTCACCCCTTACCCACGGTAATTGAAAGATGATGATGAACAATATATTTTTTTAACAATTTGTTAATTTTATTGTTTTTCATTTTTATTATATAATTTTTAATTTGATATTAGTTCGTACAAAAATATGTGGACCCATTTTGTATAATACTTAGATAAAGTTTTATATTTATTTGATTACGTTAAAATAAATAAATAATTTTATAATACTTATATTGAAATTATAATTTTTTTCTAATTAGGTAAGTTAATAATTTTTTTAATAATGAATTAAATAAGTTAATTGATTTTTATAATAATTAATTAATTTATACATAAATAAATGAATTATTTTTTATATTAAAATAAGTTAATTTATCAATAATTCATTTATGAATACATGAATTATTTTTTTATTTGATTGTATAACATAAACTACATTAATTTTATAGTGAATTGTACACATTTGTTGAATATTTTTATCTTTTTCGCATAACGTCCCATTTTAATAAAAAAATTAATTTACGTACCATAACTTCTTTAATTGCTCAATTTACGTCCCATTTACACAAATTTGGGGATTTCCAGCTAAAATTGGACGTAAATTAAGAAATTGAAAAAGTTATGGGACGAAAATTAAATTTTTAACTATTTTGGGACATTTTTAAAAAAAGGTAAATGTTACAGGACGTAAATAATTTTTTTCTCCTTGTATGAGACGATCTCATCGGAACATCAAGTGTTCTTACATGATTTACGTGGTGCAGCTACCCTTCACAACTAGCACGTAGAGGCCGGTGTGTCTCCGCACGCGGCCAGGTTTGTACTAGTATAGTTCACATAAATTAGTAATTGAAAGAATAAAAGAAAATATATTTTACCTCAATTGAGGATTTTGATTTAGTCTATTCAATATATATAAAGATTACAATTAGGGTTTACAGAGTAACCTACAAGTAATTACAGATACGGAAAATATATACAAATCTCTAAAGATCTTTGACTGAATCAATTATGGACTAAATCATTATTCCTATTACCCCCCCCCCCCAGCAAAGCGGATGTGGAGAGACGCGAAGCTTGGACCGAAAGAATTGAAATAGCGGTCGCGGAAGACTCTTGGTGAATATATCAGCAAGTTGAAGATTCGAGGGGACAAAATGGGTAGATAGACGACCCGAAGCAACCATTTCCCGAACAAAATGATAATCAATATCAATGTGTTTTGCACGCTTATGAGCCACCGGATTTTGGCTAAGAAAGAGCGCAGACTTATTATCACACATGAGCCGTTGTGAAGATGAAGGCATGGCATGAAGTTCACGCAAGAGTAACGTGACCCAAATAACCTCAGAGGCAGCATTAACCAAAGCCCTATACTCATACTCACAGCTGGAACGAGAGACAGTAGGTTGTTTCTTAGTACTCCAAGAAACAAGATTCGGACCCAAATATATGGAATAACCATAAGTGGAGTGGCGAGTGTCGAGGCAACGAGCCCAATCAGCATCAGAGTAACCCAAAAGATTGAGAGGTCCACGAGTGAAATCCAGACCAAATGTAAGTGTGCCCTTGACATAACGAAGAATACGCTTGACAGCTTGAAAATGAGCAACAGTGGGTTTTGATTGAAACTGACTTACAGTGTTCACAGCATATGATAAATCTGACCTAGTTATAGTGAGATATTGCAACGCACCCACCAAAGAATGAAACTCAGTAGGATCGGAGTGAGGATCACCATCAACTGTAAGAATTTCCGATGAGGAAAGTGGAGTAGACACTGGCTTGGCATCGAGAAGATCAAATCGAAGAAGGATGTCTCGCGCATACTTGGACTGACCCAAGAAGATACCAGATTTGGTATAAGTTACCTCCAAGCCGAGGAAATAATTCAGCCGCCCTAGGTCTTTAATCGCAAATTCACGTCGAATTCGAAGAATAATACGATCAATAAGCGACTGGTCACTCCCAGTGATAATAATGTTATCCACGTAGACAAGTAAATAAAGCAAAAGACGATCTTGGCGAAAGACAAACAAAGAAGTGTCAGATTTGCTTTCAAGAAAACCAAGACTTACCAAGAAGGCACAAAAACGTTGAAACCACGCCCGAGGAGCCTGCTTCAAACCATAAATCGCCTTATTTAGCTTGCAAACAAAGGAAGGACGAACATAATCAATGTAGCCAGGTGGTTGCTCCATGTAAACAGGCTTTTGAAGAACACCATGCAGAAAAGCATTGTTCACATCCAATTGACGTAATGGCCAATTATTAATAACCGCCAAAGAGAGTATGATACGAACAGTGGAAGCTTTGACTACAGGACTGAAAGTATGATCGTAGTCGAAACCAGGAAGCTGAGAAAACCCTTGAGCAACTAAGCGAGCTTTATAGCGATCAATAGAACCATTAGCCAAATACTTGGTACGAAATACCCATTTAGAACCAATAACATTTTCAGTAGCAGGACGAGGGACCAAAGTCCAAGTGTTGTTGACATGAAGAGCCTTAAGCTCGTCGTGCATTGCAGAAATCTAGTGAGGTGATTTTGCAGCTGATTTGAAACCATTTGGCTCTTTAGAAGAGTGTAGAGTGGAAAGAAAACAACTATGAGCCAAGTAAGAAGATGAAGGAGGATACTTTGGCTTGAAAATGCCATCCTTGGAACGTGTTCGCATAGGATGAGTTGATACCGAAGCAGGTGGCGGCAAAGGGGCCAATGGCGAAGGCGGAGGCGAGGGCGGTGGTGAAGGTGGCGGAGAGGCCAGGCGCGCCGGAGATGCCGTAGACGTGAGATCCGGACATGCTGAACAAGGAGTCGAAGCAGCCAAATCCATCGGAACCACTGCTGGACTCGAAGGCGAAGGAAAAATGCTTGCCGAACCAAGATCCCTATAAGCCGAAAAATCCAACGAGTCGGCTGAAGAGGACCGTGTGGAAGGTGCAAAGGGAAAATATTCCTCATCAAACCGAGCATGCCTGCTAATATACAAATGAGACGATATTGTATCGAGACAGAAAAAACCCTTATGCCTGGAACTGTAACCCAAGAAAACACAAGGAAAGCTACGAGGAGAAAACTTGTTAGCAGCATAATCTCGTAAGCATGGATAAACCCTACATCCAAACGCATGAAGATTATCATAATTTGGAGGAGAGGAAAATACCAATTGAAACGGTGATTTATCGGATAACACAGAAGAGGGTAAACGATTAATCACATAAACTGCAGCACCAAAAGCTTCAACCCAATATTCCATAGGGACAGATGAATGAAACAACATAGATAACCCTGTTTCTGTAATATGTCTATGTTTTCTTTCTGCACGGCCATTTTGAGCAGGGGTGTATGGACAAGACATGGTATGTAGAATGCCACAATTTCTGAAGAGGTCTTGCAATTTGTTATTTGTGAATTCGGTACCCCTATCAGATTGAAAACGTTTGATAGTTGTGGAAAATTGATTTTCGACCAAAGTTTTGAACTTAACAAACGTATCATAAAAATCTGATTTCAAACGAAGCGGATAAAACCACGTAAAATGAGAGAAGTCATCAACGAAAACAACATAGTATAGAAAACCATCACAAGATTTCACAGGAGACGGACCCCACAAATCACAATGAATAACATCCAACAAACGCAAAGCGCGTTTTTCATTATTGATGAAAGGAAGTCTTTTACTTTTAGCCAACTGACAAGAAGAACAAGCAAGAGGCCTAGGTAAAACAGAAGTAACTGACAAAAAACCAAGTTTGTTCAACAGCTTAATAGTATCAAAATTAACATAGCCTAAACGACTATGCCACAATTCAAAAGAGGCACGTGTACGACGAGTCCATAAAGCTGCCACCAAAGCCGCATGACCACGCTCCAAAATATATAATCCATTTTCACGTCTGCCTCGTGCCAAAGGAATACCTGTTACCCGATTCTGAATTTCAAAACAGTTGTTAGAAAAAACAACATTCACCGGATTGTCACTCGTAAGTTTGCTAACAGAAAGAAGGTTCTTCGTGATATGAGGAACCACGAGGACATTCAGTAGAGATAAATCACGAGATAAAGTATGAGAGCCAGTATGAGAAATGGAAAGAGTGTTACCATTTACCACAACAACCCTATCAGAACCAGAGTAGTTCGATGTGGAGTCCAAACCATCAGTAGAATTAGCCATGTGTGATGAGGCACCCGTGTCGACATACCAATCAGGAGAGTTCTGATTTATCGAACAAGCGTTTTGAAAGGCATGAGCAAGATTGGCTTGTTGCGGAGGAGAAGAGTAACGTTCTGGGTACACTCGAGCATAATGTTCACCACGGCAGATTTGGCAATTAGGGGGATAGCGACCACCGGAACGACCACCACGGCCAGGATAACCGCCACGATTAGAATGAAAATTATTTCCCCCACGGCCAGATTGATGGAACGAACCAGACTGGTAAACATTACCAGATTTCTTATTTGATCGTTGCTGCTGAGCATGGAAAGTCGGTGACTGAGAGGAAGCAGAAGTGGAGTCGAGCGATTTTGTAAACATATCGTGCGACTCGGCCTTGTACAATAACTCAGGGAAGGAGGGCAGAGGCGTGAGATTGATTTGAGAAGTAGAAAATCCATGAAAATCCGTACCTAATCCGCGAAGGAACCAATGGGATTTGTCAGTATCGTCGATCGAACAACCCATGGCAAGAAGTTGATCACACAGATTCTTGAACGTGGCACCATACTCCGTGACAGAACGGGAGCCTTTCTTGATAAGTTGCAATTCGTCCTTGAGACGAAGGTCTCTAGCCTTGGATGGCCGATTGAAAGCAGTAGCAAAGGTAGACCACATAGCAGCGGACATTGAGCATCCAACAACAACAGCCATGGCATCTTCAGTTAGGGTTGACGAGAGAAAAACTCTAACTATTTGATCTTTGCCAAGCCACTCATCGTAGGCAGGATTAGAAGAATCACCAGAATCAGTGGTGATCTTGGTAGATGGAGCGAGCAGCGAGCCATCAACTTAGGGAAGAAATTTTTGAGTGGCAAGAAGAGGATATATTTGACTATGCCACATGAGATAGTTTGTGGGTTTGAGTTTAATGGTGACTAGGTGAGTCATAGCATGTAGAGTAAGAGTCGAATAAAAAACGGAGGTGGAAGAAGAAGGTGTATCACCGGCCATGGTGAAGAGAATTTCGGTAAAAAAATTCTAGGGTTTCTCAGCCTTGTTAGGCTGATACCATGAAAGAATAAGAGAAAATATATTTTACCTCAATTGAGGATTTTGATTTAGTCTATTCAATATATATAAAGATTACAATTAGGGTTTACAGAGTAACCTACAAGTAATTACAGATATGGAAAATATATACAAATCTCTAAAGATCTTTGACTGAATCAATTATGGACTAAATCATTATTCCTATTAGTAATTATTAGTAGAGTTATTAGAGCACGTGCCATTCATCTAACGTTGTAACATAATTAAATATACACATTGTGTAACAGGAGATCTCATCCCCGTAATGCAGCATGATCATTTAATTGTAATATTTATAATGTCAATTGAGTAAATATGGATTGGTATCATCGCACGCATGGACAAGAACCATGTTAGCTGGACAAGCCCTCTGACAGTAGACAACTCCTCTGGTAGTGGACAACTCGACTGATCTTGAACAAGCCCACCTAGATTAGAGAAAAAACTTATAAAAGGATACTCCATAAAATTAAGTTTCCATTTTTATGTTAAAATTAAACATAGTCTTGACACATAGATTTAACACACATTATCTTATTGCAATCTGTCTTCTTTATCAAGTAATATCATTACACATCATATTTTACTTTTTAAATCATGTGCTTAACAAAATGAAGACACATGTACTACCATTAATTTTCAAACCACATCTCTACAAAAGAAACTCCCTTAAATATTAAGAGATAATAAACGTTCAACCCACTCTTCATATGTGTTTCTTCTAAAGTACAATTTATAATCCTAATTAGCATTTATTAATATTTGGATTCTATGTGCCATCTAATAATACAATTACTCAGTACAATAATACAATTGATCCTAAGTGAAAGAGAAATTTAGACAGAAGAGAGATGATTTAAAAGTTTTGGTAGGCAGAAAGAAAAGGATAGAAGTAGGGGCAGCTTCATTTCTATTACACAATCAGGGATGAGAGAGAGCGAGAGAGAATGGGTTAGGGTTGGGGCTGGCAGGCGCCGCCAGCCTTCAGGGATCGCGGACTCGGCATGGAAGCACCCCCAGGGAAGCGGACTGGCTGCCGCATCCGATGCTACGTTCTATGTCAGTAACTTCCCCGATCTATGCAGCAAAAGCGAGTTGATGCTGAAGATACATTCGGTAGAGCGAGTCCGGGACTGTTTCATTGCAGAAAAAAGAAACAAAATGGGCCAAAGGTTCGGGTTTGTTAGGTTTGGGGGGAATATCGACAGGAACTCCGTTGAAGATAAGTTAAACAACATCTGGTTTGGCACCTACAAACTCAGGGCAAATATCTCGAGATTCGAAAGGCCAAGCGTCGGTAAAACAACTATTAACGTGAAGGACCAGCAAAGCTATCAGCGGGAAAAAACCTTTAAAATCGCGGAGGACAAATCTGGCATTAGGAAGGATAAGGTCACTTATAGGGGTTCCATCAAGGAAATAAATGGGCAAAAACATTTGGAGGAAGCGAAACACATTGGGGGGAATAATATGACTCATTCGGTCCATGCGTCACAAAAGCAGATATGGGAGCGGAAGGAGGAGGGGCACAAGAAGTTTTCAGGCATAAGTTTCACTTCAGCCAAAGAAGACTGGACATGGCTTGAGGACTGCTTCATAGGTAATATCAGAAGGCAATTCTCCTGGCCAGAACACGGAGAGGAAATTACGAAAGACTGCGGGGCCGGATGGAAGATAATGACTTTAGGAGGCGACATGGTTATAATCAAACCTCTAATCAGCAACAAAAAAGACGAAGAGGTCAGTATGCTCTCAGATTGGACTGCAAGGTGGTTCGATGAGGTGGCACCGTGGTCGCCGGAATATTCAGGTTGTCGTAGGGTAATCTGGACAAACTGGTTCGATATACCTTTACAAGCTTGGTCAAAAAAATTCTTTGAAAGGGTCGCGTCAAGTTTCGGTTGTATCGTCAAGATTGATGAAGATACCATAAACAAAACAAATCTCCAATTTGCTAGAATACTAATCAGAACAAGTTCACCGGAGATCGATAGGAAGCCAATTCGGGTCCAAATCGACGGTAGGGTGCATGACATAAGAATAAAGGAAGAGGAGGAAGACTTTGATTTGGAATGGAAGGACTGCGAATCTGAAAACGCGGGAATCATGGCAAACGGTGACGATGACTGGGAGATTACAAATAGATCGGCGTTTTTTCCGACCTCGACGGACGTTGAAGGCGAAAATCCGTCATCTATTGATTACGTCATAGGCAAGGAACATGCATTAATTAATCAGCTGGCGTGCACATTGGAAGTAGGCGATCCAGTTGCATTTAATTCCCTCGAAAAGAATCCCAAGGATATTAATTGTGGGGTGAACTCTCCTAGACAGACTTCAATTAAGAAAGGTGAAATGTACCTGGGGCCCAATTACTCGAAAATTGAATGTGGGCTGGGCCAGTCCTTTAGGAAAAGCCCAATCATTGAAACCCTAGTCCAGAGGGGGCTTTTAGGCTTCGAGCCTGGGCATGAGACTAACCAAATTTCGTTCGATTTAAATCTTTTATTTCAGGAAAAAGGCCTTACACCCTGCAGTGGGGAGAAGGACGAAAACCCAATTTTATTGGGCCACATAAACTCTACAAGTTTGGACCAAAACTCATTAGGCTCAGGCCCTTGCCTAATGGATGAAGGGGAATCTTCGGGTACAGCAGGGGATGAGAGAGACTCTGGGAGCGACACAGCAGAAGAGAGAGGCAATATAGCTGGACCGCAAAACCCGTTGGCTACCAAAGAAAAAAAGGTTAGGAAAAAATCAAAAAAGAGAAACAAGATGGAGGTGGAAAACGCCGAGTTTAACCGATGGGAACACGCGACGGAGGAGACGAAACGCAGAGAGGAGGCAACACAAACCTGGGCTTTTGGAAAAGACCTGGGAATCATGGGAAAAGAATCGGACGAGATCTCAGTAAAGCGACTTGAAGACCTCGATAGGAAAGCAAAGCAGAGAGCTCAAAAGGTTGCGGATCTATTGAAAGGAGGCTCACACAGGTCAGATTAATGAAACTTTTAAGTTTCAACATTAGAGGTTTAGGAGGGAAGGAAAAAAGAAAAGAAATAAAAGAAATGGTCAGAAAGAATGATATAGAAATCTGCTTCTTACAAGAAACAAAAATTGAACAAATGGATTCTTTCATTTGTAAGTCAGTATGGGGGAACTCAAAATTTGGTTGGGACTTTAGACCTGCTGAAGGTCGGTATGGTGGCATTGTTACTATCTGGGGGGAAGATGCCTTCACTAAGCAAAGCTCGTGGCACAGGAAAGGTTTTTTGGTTGTTCTGGGCATTTGGAATCAAGATGGGCGTAGGTGTATTCTGGTAAATGTATATGCTCCATGTAACTCTAGAGAAAAATCAGAAATCTGGGATATAATATCGGGAATTGTGGACCAAAATTCAGATGCTTATGTCTGTATCGCCGGCGATTTCAATGCTATCAGATGTTCGGGGGAGAAGGTCGGGAGAGGAGAACGTGATGATCGTAGAGACATGACAGCTTTCGGGGAGTTTATCAGTCAAACAAACCTAATTGATTTGCCCCTCACAGGCAGAAAATTCACCTAGTACAGACCGGACGGGACGTGCAAAAGTCGTCTCGACAGAATCTTGGTAAACGCGGATTAGGCCGAGAAATGGCCAGATGCTATCGTGAAGGGTCTTTGGCGTTCAATTTCGGACCATTGTCCAATTTACACAAAGTTCCAACGCAAAGATTGGGGAGCAAAACCATTCAGGTTCTTCAACAATTGGATGAAACATCCATCGTTCAAGAATTTTGTGACAACAAAGTGGGGCGAATATAATGTTCAAGGCTGGAGCGGCTTTATTCTTAAGGAGAAACTAAAAATGCTTAAAGGCGATCTCAGAGATTGGAATAAAACAGTCTTCGGGTGCTTAGCAACAAATATTGAGGAAAAGAGAAAAGAGATCGATAGGCTAGATACTCTGGACGACATCTTCGGACTTGAGGAAAGAGAAGGAGATAGACGAAGGGACCTTCTGGCTGGGATCCAACATGATTTAAGGGCAAGGGAAGAACAACTACATCAAATGGCTAAGGTAAATTGGTTGAAAGAAGGTGATGCAAACACAAAATTGTTCCATAGAATGATCAATGGCAGAAAGGCTGGGAATGCCATAAATAGGCTGTATGTGGAGGACATTTGGATCGATTCTGTACAGGGAGTCAAACAAGAAATATTCAAGCACTTTAGCACTCATTTCTCTTCGGACCACTTCGCCAGGCCCCTAATTCCTCCGAATTTGATTAAGCAAAAACTAGATAGTTGTGACAATGCCTTTCTTATTGCCGAATTCGGAGAGGGGGAAATAAAAGATGCAATCTGGGACTGCGAGGTATCAAAAAGTCCGGGTCCGGATGGTTTCTCGATGGGTTTCTTCAAAGAAAATTGGGCACTGATCAAGCAAGAAATTATTAATATGATGGCTGAATTTCATCTGCATGGTCGACTGGTAAAAGGCCTAAATCCATCCTTTATTGTTCTCTTACCCAAGAAAGCAGGAGCGCAAAAACTGGACGAGTTTCGGCCTATATCCCTGATCGGGAGTCTATATAAAATTACCGCCAAAATTTTGGCGAGGCGATTAGCAAAAGTAATGGAGGCTATCATCTCTAATTGTCAATCGACATTCATTGGGGGGCGACAAATACTAGATGGGATCTTAGTGGCTCACGAAGAAATCGATGAAGCTAAAAAGAAGAGAAAGAAAAGAGCAATTTTCAAGGTGGATTTTGCAAAAGCATTCTATTCAGTTGATTGGTCATATTTGGATAGCATGATGCACGGTATGAATTTTAGTTCAAAATGGAGGTCATGGATTAAAGAATGCGTCTCAATGGCAAGCGCGGCAGTACTTGTAAACGGTAGCTCGTCAGGGGAATTCAAGTTAGAGCGGGGCCTTCGACAAGGTGACCCGCTATCGCCTTTGCTCTTTCTTATTGCTGCGGATGGCCTGAAGGTGATTGTGAACAGGGCTGTCGAAATAGGGGCTATAGAACCTATTAGCATAGGGTATAACAAAGTGAAAATTCCTTTGTTGCAATATGCGAACGACACCATATTTCTCTGTAACGGCACTTGGAAGGATATCAGGACCATCAAGCTCATTTTGAAATTATTCGAATTTGTCTCAGGTCTTGGAGTGAACTTCAACAAAAGTAGGCTCGTTGGCATCCATATGAGCGATGAAAATAAGCACGAGATGGCCTCCTTCCTAGGTTACTCCTCGGGCAGCCTGCCCATGGATTTTTTGGGTATGAATGTTGGCCTTAACCACCACAAAACTCAATCATGGGTCGGTTTGATTAAGAAGATCCGAGGGAAGCTCGACCACTGGAAAGACAAACATATTTCCATGGGGGGGAGAGCGACTTTGGTTCAGGCAGTTCTCTCCGCAATACCAACTTACTATCTTTCCTTTTTCAAGATACCAAAATCAGTTTTGAGTGATATTAGGAAACTACAGAGAAACTTTCTTTGGGGAGGGGGAACAGGGGATATTAAAAAAATTCCTTGGGTGAGTTGGGATGAAGTATGCAAAGATAAATCTAAAGGAGGCCTCGGCATCAAAGATCTAGACAAATTCAATATAGCGCTACTTGGGAAATGGATTTGGAGATTCGTCACGGAGAAGGAAAATTTGTGGGTGAAGGTGTTGGAATCAAGATATGGGGGCCTGGACAGTGAACTTTCGAATAATCTAAGCAGAAGAGGTCGGAGACCAGTCGGGTCAAGCTGTCGGAATGAGATAAAGAGTATCTATAAAAAAATAGGAGGCATAGACGCGATTCATAAACTCAGGCGTGTGGTGGGTAATGGAGAAAGTATAAATTTCTGGCGAGATAGATGGATTGAGGGCGAGGAGTCTTTATGCGATTCTTTTCCAGAATTGTACACTAACAGTGGGCAGAAGAATTTGAAAATTTCCAGAATGGGATCGTAGGGCAGCACTAGATGGTCATGGGAGTGGTTATGGGTAAGTCCAATTAATGCTTCTGTAACTAACAAATTAATTGATTTCCTTGATCTTATGAACAGGAACAAGCCTTTTAGAGATATGGAGGACTCTTGGAGCTGGGAACTTGCGCCGGCGGGCCGATATTCAACAAGCACAGTATATGCAAAATTAATCGAGGAACAGGAAATTGATGGGGGGACAGACGCTAGCAAACCAGAATTTAAACTCTTGTGGGATAGTTATGCTCCGC
The DNA here is from genome assembly GCA_963675135.1 of Galeopsis tetrahit. Classification (NCBI taxonomy): domain Eukaryota; kingdom Viridiplantae; phylum Streptophyta; class Magnoliopsida; order Lamiales; family Lamiaceae; genus Galeopsis; species Galeopsis tetrahit. Next base: position 14,623,937 of record OY776131.1, read on the forward strand.
GGAGGGTTAAGGCGACTGGATGGAAGGCTTTACGTGGTAGACTTGCAACGACAGACAACTTAAGGAAGAGAGGCATACAACTTGTGGACGGAGCGGCACGATGTACACTATGTGATAATGAATTGGAAAGTAATAAGCATCTGCTCGTTGAATGTCCCTTTGCAACGAAAGTTTGGCAGGAATGTCACAAATGGCTCAAGATCAGTATGGCCCGCATTCCGACATTCCTATCCACTCACTTCAACACAGCATAGCCTGCGGCTTCGGCAAAACAAAAAGGAGATTCATGTCTACTCTATGGTCGTGCGTTATCTGGGAACTTTGGAGCAATTGAAATGCCAAGAGATTTAAGGAGGAGCGTCAAGACGCAAAAAAGACGGTGGAGAGAGTAAAAATCAACCTTTGGACGTGGATAGGAGGATAAAATTTATTGGCCCCAAACTCTTCTATTTCGGCTTGGTTTTGTGATCCGTTTCTTTGTTTAATAGCTTAAACTGCATAAAGATTAGGCGGCATAATGATTAGGCGGCCTACAAGGTAATTTCTTAATGTAACATAGATTTTGTATATGGGTTGGATACCCCGAGTATCCGTGTGGATATAATACTTTTACCGTTCAAAAAAAAAAATACAATTGATCCTAAAATGAAGGGAGCATTTATTATTTGAATTGAATTTACACAAAAAATTGTATGCAATAATGACCTGCAATTTTTTTTAAAATTATCTTAATTAGATATATTTTATATGTAAAATATTTTATTTGATTTATGTATTACGTATACGAGTAGTTGGCTTAAGATACAATTCAGGTTGACTAGCTATAAGCCTTTTACAAGCATGTTTATTTTTAGGCAAATGCTTGTCTATACTAGTACCTTGATTAATGAAATTTTAGTCATGAGGCTCACGCATATATTTTTAGTGTTTTAGTCTTCCGTTGTGTCTGTCTTTTCTGATATTCTGTTAGAGTCTGTGTTACTTTATTCTTCTCAACCTTCAGTGTAAAATCGTTTTGTTTTTCACTTAAACACTAGCAAATCATACTTTCAGTTGGTATAAGAGTCAAAACCTGACGCCACTAGGTTTAGATCCTTATTTTTAGTGTGTTTTAGTTTATGTTAGCAATAGAAACACATCACATATCCACTGCACTTAGGCCACCCAAACATATTATCCATGTTAAGATGTGCATGCATATCAAGTCGATTGATGAACGTGCTTGGAGGACTTTACTTACAGGTTATGATGTACAAAAGATCAAAATCAACACATCAACACCCCCACCAAAAAGAAAGAAAAGTCAATTTCAACCAAGGTTATCAAAAAGTGAAGGTAAACCAAGGTATGATCATTAATATAGAAAATCAGTTCAATACATGCTTTGAATATGGTCATTATGAAAATTAATGTGTCAATATTAGGCTAAAGCAAAAACTGAATTTTAGTACTAGCTTAAGTGATTCATCAAATGATGAATTTGATGAATCAAAAGAAGTTGAATTCTCTTTTCATACCAAGATTGATTATGATAACTCTTTAGATGATCATCTGGATGAAACAGATTCTGATGTTGCACCTGATGTCATAACATCTATGGTAACATCAAAACAGAGTCACCCAAATTTGAATTGTTTTAATGGGTTTGTTGATGATGCAACATAAGGATTGATGATTCTAAATACCAAAAGTTGTTAGATGATTGGAACTCTCTGAAACTTATTCTTAATTTTTTGAACAAAGAGAGAATGAGAACCTGAAAGGAACAATTACCAAGCTAGAAGTCATATTTACCAGAAGAGATCTTGAAGTTTGGAAACTGAAGGAGAAATTGACCACTTCTATTTTAAGTTTCATAAAATTTTCTAAGAGTGCTTCTAATATGAATAATGGTATAGTTATTGATAAATCTGATAATTGTGGTATACGTTATGATGGTGAAACTGCTTCTATTTTCAAAAATTTTGAAACTCCTGTGAAATTTGTAAAGGCAAATGTTAACACATCTGTTGTAACATTTGCACAAACAGATTCTCATAAAGTTAAAATGTTGAAAAGAAGTTTGTATGTCATTATTTTTCAAAAATTGATCGTATTTGTCCTCATTGCATGAAAAATGTTTGATGATCTGAGATATGAGAAAATGTTACCTAAAAAGATGTCACATCCTATAAAACATTTTCTGAAATCTGTATGTAAATCTAATGTCATCTGTAATGTTGTTCACACTTCCTTGAAAGCATGTTTACCTGGTCAATGGTATTTAATGTTGTGTTTTCACGATAGATTAGGGCTTTTTTGTTTTAAGGAAGATGTTGACATGTCATTTTGAAATGAGGTGGCTTTGATGTGGCATTATTTTTTATTAATTAATATCCACGTATGCGTTTCAGCCCGAAAAGCTTCCTCACGTGACTTTCACGTGCAATAATAGCCCGAAATTGAGTCGGTCGGGCTAATTAGGCCTACATTTGCGAGAAAAAAAAGTTACGGGCCTCTTTTTGCTAGCCCGTAAAGTTGTGGTCCTCTTTTTGCAACACCCCCAAAGTTGTGGTCCTTAAAAAACAATTTCCCCTAAATTTGGCTAAGTATAGATCAGGAAGGTTGAGATCTTAGCTTGTGAGGTTAGTTTTCCAAAGCTGGCATGTTAGGCAGGTAAATGGTTTGTCTTAGTTAGTTCAGGGGAACTCAACTTGTCAAGAGAAAGTCATTGAAGATCCAAGACAGTGGACAACCCTGCTGATATGACCTAAGTGAGCTGATCAAGATGAAGATAAACACTCTCATATCTAGAAGCATTTATGAAGTCTCTACAAGAAGAATTTAATTCAAGGCTGAAGCACAAAGAGTTATGAGCAGTAAAGACCAAACATCCTGAGAAGCATTAAAGGCTCCAGAGTGAATTAAAGGCAGAAAGATAAGAATTGAAGATAGATGTTGTTAAAAGAACATTCCAACTACAGTTGAGAATGTTCAGAAGAATTGGTCTTTCTAACCATTTGAAAAGAGTTAGATACTGACACAATCTACCTTGGAAAATGTGTCTAGAAACTGACACAAGTTGAATAGCTGATTGTTCACAACAGTAAATATCCAGCCACTCTATTCTACAATTGAAGAACCTCTCTAACAGCTGGATAACCCAAGAAACTAGTCCATGGTAGCTGCTGATAGGGAATTTGAAAGTTGGCTCCTCCAACGGTCAATTGTTCAAATTCCCCTATAAATAGAGAAGTGATCAAAGTTACACAAACAAAGGAAACACAAGCAATTACAAGCATACAAGCCCTCAATCTTTCAAGCATAAATTCTAAGTTTTCTGAATCACTTCAAGCTAAGCTAAACTGTTATATCCTAAGCTTAGTAAGAGATGTCCTATCCTTTTACACTAATCTCAATTGTAAAGGATGTCTCACTTAGTTGGAACCAAAACCTCAAACCCAAACCTTTCAAGAAATGAAAGTGGTAGAGTTTGTTGTAGAAGTGAGGAACTAAAAGCTGTTAAGAGAAAACACAGTTTTAGTTCAGTAAAGTTGAGTATTAGGACTCGAAAATCCTAGGGATCAAAGCACTAAGGAATAGTGTGGTTGATTAGTGCACATTGAAATTATAAAACAAGTTAATTCCAGGTTGAAGGAGCTTGAGTCTCTGAACCACTATAAATTGTGGATGTAGGAGCTTGAGTCTCTGAACCACTATAAATTGTATGTGTTATTTACTTATTGCATTGCATTCAATTGATCACATCCATACACAACACACAAAATTGTTCTTAAAAGATTCTACCTCAAAAGTGTTAAAAACTGTGTTTGGACAAGTTCCCTAATAAACTGTTTTCAGAAATTAAAAGGAGTTTTCTTAAGTAAAAGGTTCAACCATATTCCGCACTAAATAACTTATTTAGATAGGTTGATTATGTGAACAAAGTTATCACACTCAGAGAAGTTGTCAGACAACTCTCCTGATAGGTCAAGCTGTTTGAAAAAAAAAATTGCAAACACAGGTGCATTTCCTCATACACTTGTGTCATACTCCTTCAAGGATCAACAATATATTTTTTTTAAAATTTAAATCTGAAAATAAGATTTTTTAAAATCTGTTTGACCTAAAGTATATTTTAAGTATATATTTAACATTATTTATATAAACACACTACATCACTTATATAATTCCATGAATTCTAAATAATAATTAGATCAGATTTTGAAAAAACAATTTGATTATTAAATACAAAAGTATATAATTAAACACACTACATCACTTATATAATTCCATGAATTCTATATAACATTATTTATATAAACACGCTACATCACTTTTATATATATTAAATATGAAATTCCTTCTCCAATGTATGTAAAACAATCCCAAACAATTAATTTGATGATAGCAGGGAGCTTACTTTTATAATGTTTCGAGTTTTTGTCTTTTCTTGACACTTGTACGCTATGAGTACTCTTTGTTCGTGTGCACGTTAAATAAATTCTAATGTTTAAAAAAATAGAATCAAGAAAGATACTCATATATATTTTTTTTTGAAGCAGATACTCATATATTTACTGTGTGGATATGCTAGGGGCCTATTTATAGAAGAAATTAGTCAATAGTCATTGTTCTAAAACCCCCGCAGTTGACCTAGTGATTTAGGCTTGTGTTGGGAATAAAATGAGAAGAGTTTTGATTCAATACCAAAATCCCCTGAGACATGCCTGAGTCAAAGATGATCATGTTCTAAGTATGTTAAAACATAACATAAGACTAGTTGAGAAGCTGAAATGTTAGGCAACTCTTAGATAAATAGATGCACAAGTTGAGGGGGAACACATGCTTTGAAGTATATCAAGAACAAGTCCCCTCAAGGCTCAAGATGAATGTGTCCCAAATCTACTGATTAGACAAGTATGCTGATCAAGACTGAATGGATTGTGGAACAATCTATCTGAAGATCAAGCATGATAAATGCATTACCTAGACACAACATACTAAAGCATTCTTGCTCAGAAGGTTTGTCCAGAAGAGTTGTCTCAGCACACTTGTACCAGAACCATGTCAAGGTGATCCCAACTTTGCTAATATGGTCAAGGACATATATTCTATTTCATGAATGGACAAGATCCATTCTAAGGATGCATGGAAAGTGAAAGAGTCAAGTCATCTGAAGAGCTCAAGACAACCTTGCTGATAAGCAAAGTCTCCTGATAGTGATAAGCAGAGTTGTCCAAGTGATAAGGAATGTTGTCCTATCATAGGATCAATCATCAGAAGCAATGTCCATGTTTGATCAAGTGAATCTTGAAGTTCAGACATTGGAAAGAGTGCTGCAAAGTCAAGACAGAGTTGTTACATCCGTTTATTTCCAAATCAAAGGACATGTCACTATCAAGAAACTGTCTTCCAGTTGCAGAGTTCAAGGAAGACTTTTATAGACAATTGAGGTTGTCTTCCCAACGGGCAAATCCTCAATTTTGTCTATAAATACAGAAGTGTGAAGACCATTTGAAAGCATCCAACTACAAGCAATCATACTGAAGCTACAAGCTCATAAGAACTTTCAAGCTTTCAAAGAGACTATCTTAGTCTTCAAACACTTCAACTAAGCTGAACCCCATTGTATATCCATACAAAGCTTAGAGAGATATCCAATCCTTATACACTGAACTTCATTGTAAAGGATATCTCATTAGTTGGAACCTTACTTCAACCCTTATACCTTTCAAAGAGAGAAAGTTAGAAGGTTGTAGTAGTAGAAGTGTAAGGAGTTAACTGTTGAGAGAAGAACAGTTAATTCTGAGTTGAGAAGAGGGTACTATGACTCTATACATCCTAGGGATCAAATCACCAAAGGAGTGGTGTTCTTGATCAAGTGCACCTTGGCACTCTAAAACAAGTTAATTCCAAGAGTGAAGGAATTATCCTGTTAAACCATGGAAAGTGGATGTAGGAGCTTGAGTCTCTGAACCACTATAAACTCTTGTGTTGATTTACTTTCAAAGTACTTTCATACATTCAACACTGCACACAAAACTGATTTGGACAACTTCCCTGAAAAAGGATTGTATTGAATTGACTAAGTGATTTCAGAAACTAAAGGAGTCTAAACTAAAAGGGCCAACCACTATTCCGCACATATAACTCCCCTAGATAGTTATTCAACTAAGTACTCAATAGTACTTAATAGTTTGATTATCTTAGAAGAGTTAATTATCTTCAGAAGAGTTGTCCAAAACACATTTGGACAAGTTCCCTGAAACTGATATTTGATAAGGAGATTTCAGAACTTAAAGGAGTTTAAATTAAAGGGCCAACCACTAATTCCGCACTTATAACTCACTTAGATAGTCATTCAACTAAGTACTTCATAGTACTTAGTAGCCTGGTTATCTTTAAGGAGTTATACATATCAGCAGAGTTGTCCAGGACAATCTTGCTGAAGTCATACTTGGTTAGTTTGAAAAAGATTTGCATACAAGTGTATTCCCCCCCCCCCCATACACTTGTTATATACTCCTTTCAGGACCAACAACTTGAAATTTAGTAGTGTGCTTCTTTCTATGAGGCTGTTGGTCCTGAAAGGAGTATATAACAAGTGTATGGGGGGGAATACACTTGTATGCAATTTCTTTTCAAACTTGATCAAACCAGAGATCAGCAATGTTGTCTTGGACAACTCTGCTGAAGATGATTAACTCTTTATAGATAATCAAACTACTAAGTACTATTGAGTACTTAGTTGAATAACTATCCAAGGGAGTTATATGTGCGGAATTAGTGGTTGACCCTTTAGTTTAAACTCCTTTTAATTTCTGAAATCACTTAGTCAATCAATACAGTTTTCAGGGAACTTGTCCAAATTGGTTTTGCACAGTCTTTGAATGTTTAAACTTTGAAAGATCAGTTTTGTGTGCAGTGTTGAATGTATGAAAGTACTTTGAAAGTAAATCAACACAAGAGTTTATAGTGGTTCAGAGACTCAAGCTCCTACATCCACTTTTCCTGATTTAACAGGATAATTCCTTCACTCTTGGAATTAACTTGTTTTATAGTGCCAAGGTGCATTTGATCAAGAACACCACTCCTTGGTTAATTGATCCCTAGGATGTCTAGAGTCCTAGTACCCTCTTCTCAACTCAGAACTGAACTGTTCTTCTCTCAATAGTCAGCTCCTACCATTTGTACTACTACAACAACCTTCTCACTTTCTCACTTGAAAGGGGTAAGGATTGAAGTAAGGTTCCAACTAATGAGATATCCTTTACAATGAAGTTCAGTGTATAAGGATAGGATATCTCTCTAAGCTTTGCATGAATATACAATAAGGTTCAGCTTAGAAGAAGTGTATGAAGACTAAGATAGTCTTTTGAAAGCTTGAAAGCACTCTTGCTTGTAGGATAATTGTCAAGTTGGATTGTGTTGAGGTTAGTTGGATGCTTTCAAAAGGTCTTCACACTTCTGTATTTATAGACAAATGAAGGATTTGCCCGTTGGAGAGGCAACCCCAAATGTCTATAAATGTCTTCTTTGAGTTCTTCTACTTAGAAGACAGATTCTTGATAGTGACATGTCCTCATTTGGGAAATAAACGGCTGTATAGACTTTGTCTTCATTCTGCAGCACTCTTCCCAATGTCTGACTTCAAGATTCACTTGATTAAGCTTGGACATGGCTTCTGAAGGTTGCTCCAATGATAGGACAACATTCCTTATCAAATGGACAACTCTGCTTATCACTATCAGCAGACTTGCTTATCAGCATAGTTGGCCTGCTCTTTTCAGATGACTTGGCTCTTTCCCTTTGCTTCACTTGGAAGTGATCTTAGCATGATTCATTGAAAGTCTTTAGGGTATAGTTGTCTTGAACTCTTCAGCATAGTTGATCTTTAAGCTTCAGAACACTTGTTCTTGATTAATTGTGCTGAGACAACTCTTCTGGACAACTCTCCTGATCAGCATACTTGTCCTTCAAAGGACTTGGTGTTGTTCCAGAATTTGAGCCTTGAGGGGACTTGTTCTTAATAGTCTTCAAAGCATATGTTCCCCCTCAAATTGTGCATCTATTCAACTAAGAGCTGCCTAACATATCAGCTCCTCATCTAGCCTTATTCTATATGTTCTAACATTCTTAGAACATAATCATCTTTGACTTAGGCATGTCTCAGGGGGTTTTGTTATTGAATCAAAACATATCTCATTTTATTCCCAACAATTTCCCCCTTTTTGATGATGCCAAAACCTATACATTTTATGCAAAAGTGACTTGACTACACCTATTACATTTATCTTTAGAAGACATGACTAGGGTCAATTTTCCTGAAAAGCAATGTGTTAGTGTACTCACCATTCATGTTGCAAATAGGTTTCAAAGATAGGCATAAAGAGATTTCTGCAATAATGTTTCTTGATTCAAAATAAGTTCAACTATCATTCATTTGAAAGTCATTACAAGCATGTTGATAGTTGAAGTTAACATATCAGAGCATGAATCAACATTACATCAAAGCATTTCTTTACAAAACATCAGAGCATATACTAAACACTTAATAGCATCTAGATCTTCAAGTATCAGAGCACCAAAGTATATCAGAGCAAACAGATTATCAGAGCACACCACATCAGCATTCTTGACCAAACTTCAACATAGATGACCAATTAAAAACATATCTTCAGTCAAGATAAGTTTTCATCAATGTTAACTTAAAAAGGTCAGAAGACTTAGCCATTTCAGAGATCATCTTCAGGAGGTGGCACCATCCCATATTGTGCCTACACCCTCTTCTTAAGCTCCATGGCCTCTTGATTAGTGCCCTTTGGTCCAAGATTCATCCTATTCAACTTCAGGATTTCAACAAACTCTTGGAGAATCTTATTCTGATCAATCCACCCATCCAACTTCGGGGGCATATATACGATTGGTTTGGGGGCAGTGAGTTCAAATCTTGCAATGTCAGCAGCTGCAAGTAGTTGTTGATAAAGTTCTCTGTGATACTCTATCATGAACTCAGCAAAAGTGGAGTTGGCATCTCTTCCATTCCATCTGTCAATGACATAGAAGTCATAGACAAACTCCCTTTTGGCTTCCTCCCATGAGTCATTCAGCTGGATTGGCACCCATTTATCCTAGTGAGGATATTTGGTGTCCATGGGGATCAAGAGTTGTGGCTTTAGCTTGTTGTAAGTTGCTATTTTCCTTCTAGGCTTTTGGAAATCTGCTCTTCTTTTGTCTCTTGCTCTATGTGCTTCATCCATCAAATCCATTTTCTCTTGGGCCCTCATCATGGCCAGTTTCTGTTGAGTTTCAGGGTCTTTGCCATACCCTTCATGAAACAACTTTGATGGATCAAGAGCTAAGACAGTTGTCTTCTTCTTGGGCTCAGGTCCAAATCCTTCAGCAAACAACTCTTCAACATCTTCAGTGGATTTGGCACCTTCAACACTTTTGGCAGTTTCAGAAGACTTGTCTTCTTCAGCAGTCTTGGATACTTCAGCAGCTTTGTCCTTCTCAGCATTTTTGGCCTTCTTGGAAGTAGGCTCATCATCATCAATTCTAAACTCAGGAGGTAGATCAAGGCTGTTGGGAAAATCAGTGAATGTTTCAGCCTTTCTTTTGTTTCCCTTGGCCTTCTTGATCTTTCCTCTAGTTTGGACACCTTCAGCATCTTTTTCCAAACCAGACACTTCACCTCTTGGTCTTTGTTGTAGCCTCACTCTTTCTTCCTGTGCTGAAGCCATTGAGTTCTTCAAGGCAATTGCTAACTGCTCTTCTTCATCAAGATCATCCAAGTTCAGCACTGCTGGCTCTTTTCCTTTTGTTTCAGGAACTTTGTCCTTTTCCTTAACTGGGCTTCCAATTACCAAGGCACCTTTTGCTCTTGCTCTTTCCCTTTCCCTCTTTTTGGCAGCATCAAAACATTCAGGCCTAAGTTCACTCATAGTTGATTCCATCAAGGACTGGGCTTGGGTTAGAGACTTCATCTCCTCCAACAAGTATACATTTTCATCATGTATATTTTGCATTCTGTCACTGCTCAAGCTAAGGAAAGCTAGAACAGGCTTAATCTTTTGTTGGACAACCTCCTCCATGGTTGCTTTCAGAGATGCATCAAGTTGGGCCTTAAGAAGCTCAGTGAGGTTGGCCACTGCACCTTCAGCAATGTTGGCCATCACCTCTTGGGAAAATTTTTCTAAGGCTCCTTTCACCATAGCAAGTCTTTGTGCCTCTGCTCTTTTCTTCTGCAAGGCAGTCTTCTTTCCAAGTGCTTGCTTGATGGTTAGCCTTATAGCTTGAACATTGGCATTGTGATTATCTCTGAGCAACTTCTGTTCCTTCTTGACCTCTTTTGAGATTGACTCCATACTGGCTTTGGCTTTTTGAACTTCAGTGGAAATAGTTTGAAGACCAGATTCCACTCCTCCTATTCTTGCTTCCAATGTGGGTAACACCACATCTTCAGAGCCAGTTAATCTCATTTCTACAGATGCTAAAGTTCTTCCATGCTCATCCAAGGCTCCAAAAGTTTCTACATGAGCTGATTGAACTTGATGAGCCAATGAGTCTAGCTTTGTTGATTGTAAGCCAAGCAAGGCTTGTGCTGATCCAGAATCAACTTGGATGGGAGCATCTGTTAAGAAGTCATCTGCAAAAATTTGGTCAAAGGATATACCTGCAATATCAGACAGATCAAAAGGGTTAGTGAAAACACACTCATCACCCTCAGTTTCTTTTTCATAAGACTCTGATACATCAGCAGTCTTCTTCTCATTTTCAACTCTTTCTTTTCTTCCTTCATTAATAAAGTCCTCACACAAGGAATCAGGCCTCCTTTCATAAAGGGATTCTTGAAGTTCAGATTTGACTTCAAGAATAACCTGTCCTTCCTCACTTATACCACCCTCATTTTGTGGTACACTCACTATCTTAGTAATCACAACCTCTCTTTCATCCTCTACTCCCTCTGATTTTTCAACTAAGCTCTCCTTTTCAACACCTTCTCCTAGACCTGCAACATCTCCACCTTCAACAAGGTTCAAAGATGGCAGTTGTGGGGAGATCACAGTGCTTATTTCAGCAGCCACTGAGTCATCCTGAATGATTAAGGGCTGATCAATGTCCAACTCTCCTGACACTGAATAGGCCTTAATCAAACCAGCCTCTAAAATAGTAACCTCAACATCTTTAGGCTGTGCCTTGGGTTCAGAAGAACCTTCATTGGCAGATGTATCTTTGGTTGTGTTACCACCCTTGTTCAACACCTCTGAAGATACAGAGCCTTTCCTATGATAGGTTTTAGGAGGGTTTGAGAGTCTACTCGATACATAAGGCTTAGGGTGAGAAAGTTCAGGGAGGTTGGCTTGAGGGGTTTCAGGAGGGTTGGGATTTGAAGGGTTTGAGGGATCATCAGGGGAATCATCATCATTTGAGCTACTTTCAGGGTGTTTGATGCCCTTAGCTATTCTTTCCTTCTCCTCAATGATCTTCTTATCTACTAATTTTGCAAAGACATCCTCATCAATGAGGAATCTTGTCTTTAATACACCAGCAAAGTGTAGCAATCTACTCTCCTCCACTTGCCACCAGTTTGCACCCTTATCTTGGATGACTTGTGATATTTCCATTATGGTTTTGTCTTTCACATCCACAAGCATCCTCAAATCATGGAACATCTTCAGAATTCTTTGAAATTCAGCAAGTTGTGGATACAAACTGTCCACAGTAGCCTTGGATCCACCTCTGAGCATACTCTCATAAGTATACTCCTCCTCATCTCCACTGGATTGGGGACTTTGGGTTATAGGGGAGTTGGCTCTGGTTTCTCCTAATGTGGCTTCTGGAAGGGTAAGTTCAGGGGGGTTGGCTTCAGAAGGGTTGGGTGCTGCAAGGTTTTCTTCAGTTGCTTTTGAGAGCAATGGATCTGAAGGGGCTTTGCTCAGGGGGGTTGGCTCATGAAGTGCAGCTTCTAAGAATTTTGAATAATTGAGCATGGATGAGTCAAGGGGAGATTGCAATCTTGTCTCATCCACTACTAAGTCAGCTAGCACATCAATGCCACTTCTTTGCACACTCCCTTCTGGAGAATATCTCTTTGTAAGATTGAGAGGGGTGATGGGTTGGTTTGTTGGGGTTATGTGGGTTTCAAGGGAGTTGGGCTCAGGGTTTTGGGTTTCAGGAAGGTTGGCCTCAATAGGTTGACCTTCAGGGACTTTGGACTCAGGAGTTCCAGAACCAGAAGAATTTGTCCTAGACTTTGATTTGGTCCTACTCTCAGCCCTGCTCTCCCTTAGAGCTAGTTGGAGTGATTTTGCTTCTTGAAGCTCCAACACCTTTTCAGTAGGCTTGGCCCTTCTCTTGCTAGCCCTACTGCTTCCACTACCTTCTCCATCCTTCTCAGGGATAACTTCCCTGATCCTCTTTTCACCCTTAGACTTTTGTCTAGTCTCATTATATCTTTGCCTCAACTCTTCTGAGTGATCAGAAGGCACTTGCACTCCCTCTTCAGCAACTTCTTCAATCTCAGTTGAAGCTCCTGAATTCTCTTCTGAAGGGATTTGAGACACCTTCCTTGTTTTCACCATTCTGGCCTTAGTTCTTTTCTTCAATTTTGGCTTCTCCTCAACTTCTTCTTCAGCAGATTTGGCCAGTTGCATCCTCCTTTGCTCAGTTTTCTTGCTGAGCTTTCTGAACATAATTTTCTGGGCAGAGAGGGGCTTTGCAAAGGTTTGCATTTGAGAATAGTGGGAAAACCTTTCAATCAACAAACTTGCCCTTGTGCAATACTTGAGTTTCCCTTCCAATACAACCTTGTTGTGAACTTTTACTTTAAATTTGGCCTTTTCCTTCATCATCTCAGACAAGATGAAGGTTCTCCAATCAAACTTGATGCCCTTGTCACTGGCATCAATAACTGCAACCATTATTCTGATTCTTGGAAAGCTTACTTGCTCCAAGCTTCCAGTGTTGCTCAAAAGACTTTTGGCAACTACCTCAAAAAGATTGAGGAATTGTGGCTTGAGAGTTCTTTTGTGTTGAGTTGAGGAGATAGGACCTGGAACTAATAGCCACTCTTGAGCTACTTCTTCTTCATGGCCTGCACCATAGAATTCTGGATTCCTTCCCTCAGAGGGCAATCCAAAAGCTCCTTCTAGGTCTTCTGCAGAGAATTTTACCCTGTGAAATCTCTCTTCCTCTTCTCCTTCTGCTACATAAGACAATCTGGTGGCAACTTCACCATCTTCAGGCTTACCTCTCCACTTGAGAAAAGCAAAGAACTCAGCCATATAACTCTCCAGACAAGAGCTTGGCCTTTCTTCCATGAACTTCTTGAGTCCCGCTCTTCTCAGCCATCTAAGAGTTGGAGTGATTTCAGGATCTTCACTTTCAAAGGAGACTATAGGCTCAAAGTGAAGGTTGTTCTTGTTGCTTAGATAGCCAAAATCAAGGTTTAGAGCCTTGTTGGAGAAGTCAATGATCATTTCAGGTCTGATTTTGGGAGCCATTGAAGGTTACGGAAAGGAATTTGAGAGAGTTTGAGAGTGTTTGAAGAAGATGAAAGCTAGGGTTTCGAATACTTGAGGAAGAAGTGTTTGTGAGGGGTTCTTAAGACTTGAGAATATTCTAAAAAGAATGTTTGTCAATGAGTTGGTGAGTCTCAAGAGTTTTCAACGGTTGATAAAAATGGAAATCAAAATTGGACGGCCAAGATTGATTTCAGGGGAGTTGGCCAATTTTGATCCAATGGTAAAAAACCAATGAAACAGTGAAAAACTGTTTTCTATTCGAATTTGGAAGTTATTGAATATTGGTTAATGCTTGGAGAGTTTTCGAGATAGATCATGGCTTGAAATGTTTAATGCAAACAAGAGTTAAATCTTGGCATTTAATGCATGGAAAGCGACCTTTAGGGTGGGAGATAAATTAAAATCCCAAAAAGGTGATATCTGTAAAAGGAGTGGGACAGATATCAAAATAGGCAATGATTGCCCAAAATAGGTGCTTATCAAACCAAGAGAATAGTTTGATAGCCAAGACAACTTATCTGTCCCCACTTGGATAAGTATCCTGAAAAGATGTGGACAACTGTCCTGAGATTTAATGGACAAGAGTCCTGAACATTTGAGGTCATCTCTTCTGAGTTTCAGTAGACTTGACCAAGTCTCCTGAACACTTTTCAATAACTCCAATGGATTTACTTGTCCAACTTCCCTGGATCAAGTAATCCCAATTCTGCAGATAGCTCTAGAAATCTTGCCTCTGCAAGTGGCTTTGTCAATATATCAGCTTTTTCATGATATGTGTGGATCTTGACCAATTTGATATCCTTCGTCTCCACATGGTCTCTAATGAAGTGATGTTTGATGTCCACATGTTTGCATCTTTTGCGCAATACAGGATTCTGTGATATTGCAATAGCACTGTTGTTGTCACAGAATATTGGCACTTCAGTAGAGTTGACATTGTAGTCTCTTAGTTGTTGTCTCAACCAAAGGATTTGAGCACAACAACTCCCAGCTGCAACATATTCAGCTTAAGTGGTGGAAGTAGCCACTGTGTTCTGCTTCTTGGAGAACCATGATATGAGTTTGTTGCCCAAGAATTGACAAGTCCCTGAAGTGGACTTTCTGTCAATTCTACATCCTCCATAATCAGCATCTGAGTAGCCAGTTAACTCAATGTTGTCATCAGCAGGGTACCAAAGGCCTAGGTTCTCAGTGCCTTTGAGATACCTCAAAATCGTCTTTGCAGCCTCAAGATGGCTTTTCTTAGGATTTGCTTGAAACCTTGCACAAACACCTACTGCAAAGGTGATGTCAGGTCTGCTGGCAGTGAGATAGAGGAGTGAACCAATGATTCCTCTATACTCAGTAGAGTTGGTAGGAACACCACTCTCATCAGGATCCATCTTCCAATTTGTGTTCATTGGGATCCTTACTGGCTTGCTGGTTGCACACCTAAACTTTTTGATCATTTCTCTAGTGTACTTAGCTTGGTTGATGAAGATTCCTTCTTTGGATTGCTTGACTTGAAGACCCAAAAAGAAGTTCATCAACCCCATCATGGACATCTCAAACTTGCTTTGCATAAGCTTTGAGAACTTCTCACACAGCTTCTCATTGGGGGATCCAAAGATTATGTCATCCACATAAATTTGGACAAGCAAGATGTCCTCTCCTTCAGTGATTCTGAAGAGTGTTCTGTCCACAGTTCCCTTGATGAATCCATGATCCAAGAGAAATTGTGACAGAGTATCATACTGTTGGGATATAAATTCACCCTAAGCCCCACTTGATGTTAGAATAGTTTTGATGGCCAAAACACTTAGAGTTTATAAATGTAATAGGATCAGCTGACTTTGTATAGAACAGCTTAGACTAGTCTTGTGTGATCAACTGTATTGATATCAGCTGATCAGCACAGTCCTGGCTTACATGCCTATCCTCAAGATGAGAAGAGTAGAAGACTAGAAGATCCTTGAAGACCAGATAAGTTAAGGTGCTTGTATACCTACTTATCTGATGGAGTCCAAGATTGAAGATGGCCTAAAGCAGCACAAAGAATTGCCAGATCAGAAGAGTATTACTCGACTGATATCAGAAGACAAAAGACCTAAGGCCAGAAGAGTGGTCAGAAGACTAGTAGTACAGATCAGAAGACTGTGTACTCTTCCAGGACTCGGCTGATTCCAAAGTCATCTTGCAATTCAAATGAAGACTTACCTTACTTAGAAGATTGACATGATCCCAAGATTGGAGCAATCAAGCACCTGGAATCAAGGAATCAAGCCAACATGGAAAGATTGCCCCAACGACTACTCAACTCCAACGGCTAGTTGCAGCAATCACCATTATAAATACAAGAGGATGAGAAATCACAAAAAAGAAGTCACAACGAGAGAATTCTACAAGCTAAGCAAGCAATCAAGCAAAAAGCCATACTGTTCTAAGAGTTCTCCAAGAGCCAGAAACCATTAGAATATTTGTAGCTCTTAAGTGATTTCCATCCAACCCATAAGAACCTGAAACCTGTTCATATTGTATATTCATTGTTTTAGGCATAGTGGTTAAGCAGATTATAAGCTTGAACCATTAGTTGGAAACATTCAAAAACCCCAAACCCCCACCAAAAGGTTAAAGTTTTTGAACCCCTGCAAAGTGCAAGTGCTTACAATCACTTGTGGAGACCGTAGCTGTTAGGACGGCTCAGATCTCAAAGTCCTATCCTTGGGACTATAAAGGTCAAACCCCTTGTAATTTTTGGTAAATTAAAGGGATTAAACATCACGTTAGGACGTGAGAGTGGACGTAGGATCGTATATCCGAACCACTATAAACCTGGTGTTATTTACCTTTCTGCACTTTACATTACTGTCTTTTCATATATTTTTATATAGTGCATACTGTGTTTTAACTGTCTTCGAATCAAGGCCATAACCTTCAAACCAGCATCAACTGAGGCTTTCATTAAATAAACAAGTATTGGTGTTTTCAAAAGAAACTAAAGAACGAGTCTAAAAAAGGCCTACCATAATTCTGCATATAATCTCTTCATTCAGATCACTATAGTCATCTGGACCAGCAGACTTGTAGTCCAGTTGACATAGCAATCAGAAGAGGTTTCCAACTCTCTTGAAAAAGTTTTAAAGTCTATTCACCCCTCCCCTCTAGACTTTAATCCCATTCACTACTCGTTCAGGGACCAACAAGTGGTATCAGAGCAGTGGTTCTAACGGACTACTGTCTCAAGATTATCAGAAGACTTGAGGGAGTCTTTCTGTAGTCCTCTTGAACAGGTCTATTCTTTTGAAAACCTTGTTTTTGAAAACTCATACAGCATGAGTGCTAACATGCGTAAGTTGCCTAAGTTTTCAGTGGAGGACTATGATTACTGGAAGATCAGGATGAGGAAGAATCTCACATCAGTCCACTACAAGATGTGGTCAGTAATCACAGAAGGCCCAATCACCATCATGACAGTCAACACTGCAAATGGTGATCTAGAAGTTCCAGTTGGAGAACTTGTTCCCAAGCCAATGAAGGACCTCACACCTGAAGAGATGAAGCAATCAAATCTTGATAGCATTGCTCAAGATTACATCATGCAAACTCTTCCAAATGAGTACATTGCAAAAGTAATCAATTGTGAGTCGGCTAGAGATATGTGGGATGCTTTGGCACTTCTTTGTGAAGGAACTGAGCTGATCAAGGAGAGCAAATTGTCAACAGCAGTCAAGAAGTTCGAACACTTCAAGATGCAACCAGAAGAGTCTATTGATCAGCTAGACAATAGATTTACCAAGATCATCAATGAGATAGAATCTCTGGGCAAGAAATATACAAATAGAGAGAAAAATCTAAAGATCTTAGACTCTCTAACCAAGAAATGGAGACTCAAGAAGACCATCATCAAAGATACTCAAGATATCAAGAAATGGTCTGCCCAAACTCTATTTCAGAACCTAAAAGCTCATGAATATGATCTTGAAAGAGAAGAAAACTCAGGAAGTGATGAGCCAACTGCAACCCCATCTACCTCCAAGACTGTAGCCTTCAAGGCAGCCAATACAAAAGCTGTAAGTACCTCATCTGGCAAGACCTCACTGAAAACAGAAGACTTTGAAGGATCAGACATGAGTCTGAAAGAGCAAATGGCTCTTATGATCAAGAGATTCGAAAGGATGAACACTCTCAACAGCAAATATAGAAAATTCTACAGGAATTATAAAGACAAGAGAGCTAGTTCACCCTCCAGAGGATCCAGAGAAAGAACACCAGAAAGACATCCTAGAAAGGATGTGGAGTCATCTGACAGCCGAGGATCTAGAAGAAGAGATGCCACTCCTCCAAGGAAAGGCAACTCAAACCAGAAATCTGTATCATGCTTCAATTGTCGCAAACCAGGACATTATGTCTATGAATGTCCTGAGCTGAATTTAGATGACAAAGAAGAAAGAAGGCCAAGAAGAGACAGAAGAAATTCAGACAAGAAAGCTATGGTGACTGAAGAATCTGAATATCAGAGTGATGAACTTCCTACATCACCAGACTGTCAAATCTTCTCAGATGATTCAGATGATCTAGCTATGATGGCCATAGGTGAAAATGAGGTAAATTCCTATACTACAACTTTCCATTCACCTATTTTTTCACAAACAGATGAGATAAACTCATCTGAAGGCGAATCAGAAGACACCTATTATCAATATTTAAGAAAGGTAAAAGGTGGTCTGGATATTGCCACTAGAGCTTTTATAGATGTGGAAGAGGAGAACAAGGATCTAAGGAAAGAAATTGCTAAGTTGAAAAAGACTAAGTTTGATAACACCCCTGAGTTGGTCACAATGAATGAAAGATTGACCAAAGAAGTGGAACTTCTTAAGGGAGAAAATACCACAATAACTCAGTTGTATGAGGGGATGTTAAAAACTCAAGCTTTAGAAACTAAGGAATTTCGTTCACTACAATCCAAGTTCGATGACCTCTTCCAAGCTCACAAGCTCTTAGAAAAGGAGAAGGAATGCCTAAATCAAAAGATATCAGAGTTCAATAAAGCATCTACTACTATTGAAAGTATCTCTGAATATTATAGATCAAATGGCAATAAGAAGGGTTTTGGCTATGAACTTAATCCATCAACATCCTCTCCAGCTGGGGGTAGTACACCTAACAAGTGCACTACTCAGACACATGAGAAAGGTGAGTGTTCTAAACACAATGAACCTAATATGAACCAAAAGGCATCTGTACCAGCTAAGGCTAACTATCCCAACACCAAAAATGGTAAAAGACAAGTTAACCCCAAGCCTGTACAGAGGAACAACAAACAGCCTAGACCATCTCGTTTGAGACAGTCTCAGCTGTATGCTGCTCCAGCCAAGAAGAAGAAATCTTCTCCAAACAAATCTGTTCTCTTTGCACCCCCTATTTCTTATGATATTGTGAGAACAGAAGAGTATGGTCCATGTAATCGTGTGCATCGTCCAGCTAATGCACCCAGGCCGAATGTAACTAGTCAAAAGATCATGTATGTACACTCCTATAAAGGGAAACCATTTGACTACTACTTAGCTGACACAAATAACAAATCAGACCAGTCCAAGGTGTTAACTGGCAAGATTTGGTTCTGTGATGCCCGAGGGAAACAACTCAAGTGCTCAAGGTTGTTCAAACGACCAATGTATATGTGGGTTCCCAAGGGTAGTACTAACACCCAAGGACCCAAGACAAAATGGGTACCTAAGACTTAACCTTTCTTGCAGGAAAGGAGGAACCTATACAGAAGAAGAGGTCTAGCAGGAGAAACATGGTACATAGATAGTGGATGCTCAACTCACATGACAGGAACCAAAGCCCTGCTGACCAACTACATAGAAAAGAAAGGTCCAAAAGTCTTCTTTGGTGATAACGCGCACGGTAACACAAAAGGATATGGCACCCTTAAAAATGGTGACATTGAGGTACATGATGTATCATATGTAGAAGGTTTAAAGTTTAACTTATTACCTGTTTCTCATTTTTGTGACACTGGTTATTCAGTAAAATTCTCTAAAGATGAGTGTCTCATAAGTTAATAAAATTACAAAACAAAACCTTTTAACAGGATCTAGAAAGGGAAGTATGTATCTTGCAAATTGGAACAGTTGTCCTAAGGATACATGTCTGCTTGTGAAGAGCCCTAAAGATGTCAGCTGGCTATGGTACAAACGCCTTAGTCATCTGAACTTTAAGACTATGAACAAGTTAGAAAGGGAATCCTTAGTTGATGGTCTGCCTAATGAACTCAACTGTAAAGATCAGGTATGTGATGCATGTCAACAAGGAAAGCAAACAAAGGTATCTTTCAAGACCAAGAAGACAGCATCAACCAGCAGAGTTCTTGAATTGCTTCACATGGATCTCTTTGGACCAATCACTCCAACCACATTAACAGAGAGGAAGTACACTCTTATTGTTGTAGATGACTATTCCAAGTTTACTTGGGTTATCTTCTTATACAAGAAGAGTGAAACACAACAGAAGCTCCCTGAACTATTGAAGAGGATCCAAGTAGAGAAAGGAGAACCAATTGTGAAAATTAAAAGTGACAAGGGCACTGAATTTATTAACTCTTATATTATTGCCTATTGTACTTCTAATGGTATTCAGCATGAGACAAGTGCAGCAAGAACACCACAGCAGAATGGTGTAGCTGAAAGAAGAGTCAGAACACTCAAAGAAGCTGCAAGAACACTCCTTGTTGAATTCTCCACTCCTAAGAAGCTATGGGCAGAAGCCATCAACACAGCTTGCCACACTCAAAACGGGTCAGGTATTCACAAAATTCATGAGAAAACCCCATATGAACTGTGGAAAGGAAGGAAACCTAGAGTATCTTACTTTCATATATTTGGTTGTAAGTGTTTCATTCACAACAATGGGAAGAGTAAGTTGAATGCCTTTTATGCCAAAGCAGATGAGGGGATATTCTTAGGATACTCCTCTACTAGCAAAGCATTTAGAGTACTCAACAAACGAACCCTTCTTGTGGAAGAAACACCTCATGTTGTTTTTTATGAATCTTGTGAAAAGAGTGCAGTACAAACAGACTCAGCTGCAGAACAGATGAGACAGCTAGTGATCAAGTCCAGACCAGATGAGTTCATTGAAGTCAATGAACCTTTCCCTGAAGAACCAGAGGAGGATAAGCCTCATAGACCTGTCACTAGATCTCAAACTCAAGCAGAGTAAGCTGACCAGAATCAAGATGCACCAATCCCAAATGCAAGGGGGAATGATCTTTTTGACACACAAGATACAGATGATGATCGACCAAATCAAGTCAACCCTCCTGATGGCACAAGAACAAATGAGAATCCAAGCTCATCTAATGCGGACACACCTGTGAGGCATACATGGAGAAACAATCATCCATCAAACCTCATCTTAGGAGGAGCAGACTCAGGTGTCAAGACCAGAAGACAACTGAATCAGAACTCCCAATCATCTATGTTCTGCTGGTGTGCTTTCCTGTCCAACATTGAACCAGCTGACATAGAAGAAGCAATGACAGATAGCAATTGGATCACTGCTATGCAAGAGGAACTAAACCAATTCGAAAGAAATGAAGTATGGGAATTGGTAGATCGTCCTGAAAACCACAATGTAGTAGGAACAAAGTGGGTATTCAAGAATAAGAAGGACGAAAATGATGTAATATCTAGAAATAAAGCAAGGCTAGTTGCAAAAGGATACTCTCAATTTGAAGGGATTGACTATGATGAAACCTTTGCTCCAGTAGCCAGATTAGAAGCCATTCGACTGTTTCTAGCTTATGCATCATATATGGGCTTTAAAGTATACCAAATGGATGTGAAAAGTGCTTTTCTAAATGGTATTCTGGTAGAAGAAGTGTATGTAGAGCAGCCTCCAGGATTTGAAAAAGGAAATCAAGTATATCGACTGAAGAAGGCTTTTTATGGTCTAAAGCAAGCCCCTAGAGCTTGGTATGACACATTGTCACAATTCCTACTTGACAATGGATATACAAAAGGCAAAGTTGATAGAACACTTTTCAGAATACAAGAAGGAGAAGACATTCTAATGGTGCAAATATATGTAGATGATATTATATTTGGATCACCCAATCAAGAAATGTGCAAGAAGTTCTCTGAACTTATGCAAGGAAAATTTGAAATGAGCATGATGGGTGAGATGAATTACTTCCTAGGACTCCAAGTCAAGCAGAGTCCAGAAGGGATCTTCATCAACCAGTCCAAGTATACCAAAAGCCTACTAGAAAGATTCAAAGGTCTACAAAGCAAGACTGCAAGGATTCCAATGATGACATCTTTCAAAATAGATCCAGATGAGTCTGGAAAGGCAGTTGATCTAGCTGAATATAGAGCACTGATTGGATCTCTACTATACCTTACAGCCAGCAGACCAGACATAACATTTGTTGTAGGAGTATGTGCTAGGTTTCAATCAAAGTACCATAACCTTTTGTAGTTACATGTGAGTTGTCTCCAAATGTGACATTTGGGCCTTCTTTTTCAATAAAATCAGTGAGGAGTTCCTTGTTTCCAGTCATGTGCCTTGAACATCCACTGTCAAGGTACCATGATGACTTTTTGCTCATGCTCCTCTTCTTGTGGCCCATTGGTACCTGCATTTAGATAGGTTTAGGTACCCTTTGAGTTTTGGGTCCTGAGAGGTTAGCTGTACCTTTAGGAACCCAAACTTACCTAATGACCCTGATTGATTCAAGGTGGCTAAGTTATTTTCCTCTAGCATCAACATACACTGTCTTTCCCTTAAATGCCTTTGGGAAAGTGTGTGTAAAAGTGTTAACTCTGTAAGTTTCAGGAGAGTTGTCAAATCTCCTGAACTTATGAGTTCTTGGTGCTACTTGAGGGAATCTTTGAGGGATGGCATTCTTATGACCATTACCCTTTGGCATGTAGGGTTTTGGTTGTCTCATTTTATTTTGCCTTTGAGGATAGTTGTCCTTAGGTCTAGTCAGCTGAGGCTTTCTCAGTAGAGTTGGCCTAGACTGATTATACCTTGGATAACTCCTCTGAACATGAGAGTTGCCCTTCCATTGGGTCTACTCTGCTGACCAACATTCCTCTTGTGTTCAGGGACTTTGGCCATTTCCTTAGGTTTGGGCCTAGTCTCTTGAGGCACTTGAGTTGACAAATCATCCATTTTGCCCTTTCCTTTGTTCAGTGGCTGAATCATTTCATTTTCAGCTTGTTGTGCCACTGACTTGACAAAGATTCTCTTAGTGTTACTTGTAGAAGCAACACTAAGACAAGGTGAAGATTCAAATGGATCAAAACCTAATCCACTTCTTTGAGCCATAGGTCTTTGGTAACTCTGAATTTCCTCTATTGCTTTAGTGGATCTTCTCAGAGCAGACATCTTTAATTTCAGGCTCTCTTCACTTGTTTTAAGAATGTCATATTCATGTGAGAGGTTTTCAAATTTGGCTTGAAGAATTTTCAGTTCAAAGTCTTTTCTCTTCTGAGATAAGAGTTGATCATCAATCTCCTTTTGTTGGTCAACTATCCTGAGATTTGCTTCCTCAAGCTCTCTCAAGACTTGTTGATACAACTCAGTAGACTTGACATCAACAGTTAGCTCAGAGTTTTTGGCAAGCTCAATTGACAATCTTTCATTTTCTCTCACACAATTATCATGAAATTTTTGTAACATAGTGAAATCTTCCATCAACTTTCCAAGAGAAAGTTTCAAGTTGACTTCACTAGTGTTTTGTGAAATGAATGATGGTGAACTAGAAGTAGAGGATACCTCATCATCCTCAATAGCCATGTTGCATATGTCATCATCATCATCTCTGTTTGAGAACAGTCCATCAGAAGAGTTGAAGCTTTCAGCACTATCAAATTCTTCACCAGCCATCATGGTTTTTCTATTGGTGAACTTTCTGTCTCTTTTAGCTTGTCTTTCTCTTCTTTCCTTAGAGCTCAATTCAGGGCAGTCATACTGGAAATGCCCTTTCTTCTTGCAATTATAGCACAAGTCTTCATCATCATCCTTCTTGGATTCATCTCTTCTTTTAGATGATGAAGGGTCAGCTCTACTGGACCTTCTCCTATCAGAGTACTTGTCCTCTGATCTTTTCTCTTCAGGCTTTTTGACCTCTGCCTGAGCTTCAGGAGAGTTGTACCTTCTCCTGAATTTGTTGTCTTGGTAGAATTTCTTGTATCTACCAAACCTTGAGTTTAGCTTTTCAAACCTTCTAGCCATCAAGGCTAGTTCCTCCTTCATTTCAGTCTTAGAGACTGACTTTGATGATCTGGGAGTGGACTGCATTTCTGGTTCAGCAGTTTTGGCTTTGAATGCCACTCCCTTTGTAGGCATTGAAGGTTCCTCAACAGGCTTTCTTCTGTTGAGATCGAACTCATAGGCTTTGAGTTCAGAGAAGATTTGTTGCATGGGCATGGTGGAGAGATCCTTGGTGTTCTGCATCATAACAGCATACACATCCCACTTTTGAGTGAGACTTCTCAAGATCTTCAAACCAACCTCTCTCTTGGAGTACACCTTGCCCAAGGAGTTGATTTCATTCATCACATCAGTGAATCTACCAGCAAATTTGTCAATGGACTCCTCAGACTCCATTGTGAATTGTTCAAACTTCTGCACTGCCACTTGGAGCTTATTCTCCTTGATTTTTTCAGTACCCTCACACATTTCAGCAAGAGTATCCCAAATTTCTTTGGCAGTTGTGAAGTGGTAGACTCTACCCATGATTGCATCTGGAATTGTTTGGTAGAGGGTGTTCATGGCAAGATAATTCAAATTATCTTTCCTCTTTCCATCAGCAGTGAAGTCATCTTCATCCTTAGGAATCAATTCCCTTACATCAGCTCTTTGAGCTTCAGTGAGTCTGGGATTGATTTGAGTAAACACAAAAGGACCTCTTGTGATCACTCTCAACATATCAGTGTGTAGAGATGCAAGATGAGCCCTCATTCTGATCTTCCAGAAGTCATAATTGTCTATTGAGAACATAGGCAATTTATGATGTGAGATGTGGTTGACTGGATTTGTGGCCATGTTGTCCAATCCTTGAACAGCAGGAGGTGGAACAGCAGCATTGTTGTTGGCCATATCTCAAGAACAAATAGTTAGTCAACAATCAAATAGGATTTCAGATAGATCAGTTCAGTGACCACACCAAATATATGATTTTGAAAAATCAAGATGGATTTTCAGAAGCAGTGGTCTTTGAACCCCTGCTCTGATACCACTTGTTGGTCCTGAAAAGAGTATATAACAAGTGTATGGGGGGGGGGAATACACTTGTATGCAATTTCTTTTCAAACTTGATCAAACCAGAGATCAGCAATGTTGTCTTGGACAACTCTGCTAAAGATGATTAACTCTTTATAGATAATCAAACTACTAAGTACTATTGAGTACTTAGTTGAATAACTATCTAAGGGAGTTATATGTGCGGAATTAGTTGTTGGCCCTTTAGTTTAAACTCCTTTTAATTTCTGAAATCACTTAGTCAATCAATACAGTTTTCAGGGAACTTTTCCAAATTGGTTTTGCACAGTCTTTGAATGTTTAAACTTTGAAAGATCAGTTTTGTGTGCAGTGTTGAATGTATGAAAGTACTTTGAAAGTAAATCAACACAAGAGTTTATAGTGGTTCAGAGACTCAAGCTCCTACATCCACTTTCCCTGATTTAACAGGATAATTCCTTCACTCTTGGAATTAACTTGTTTTATAGTACCAAGGTGCACTTGATCAAGAACACTACTCCTTGGTGAATTGATCCCTGGGATGTCTAGAGTCCTAGTACCCTCTTCTCAACTCAGAACTGAATTGTTCTTCTCTCAATAGTCAGCTCCTACCACTTCTACTACTACAACAACCTTCTCACTTTCTCACTTGAAAGGGGTAAGGATTGAAGTAAGGTTCCAACTAATGAGATATCCTTTACAATGAAGTTCAGTGTATAAGGATAGGATATCTCTCTAAGCTTTGTATGAATATACAATAAGGTTCAGCTTAGAAGAAGTGTATGAAGACTAAGATAGTCTTTTGAAAGCTTGAAAGCACTCTTGCTTGTAGGATAATTGTCAAGTTGGATTGTGTTGAGGTTAGTTGGATGCTTTCAAAAGGTCTTCACACTTCTGTATTTATAGACAAATGAAGGATTTGCCCGTTGGAGAGGCAGCCCCAAATGTCCATAAATGTCTTCTTTGAGTTCTTCTACTTAGAAGACAGATTCTTGATAGTGACATGTCCTCATTTGGGAAATAAACGGCTGTATAGACTTTGTCTTCATTCTGCAGCACTCTTCCCAATGTCTGACTTCAAGATTCACTTGATTAAGCTTGGACATGGCTTCTGAAGGTTGCTCCAATGATAGGACAACATTCTTTATCAAATGGACAACTCTGCTTATCACTATCAGCAGATTTGCTTTTCAGCATAGTTGGCCTGCTCTTTTCAGATGACTTGGCTCTTTCCCTTTGCTTCACTTGGAAGTGATCTTAACATGATTCATTGAAAGTCTTTAGGGTATAGTTGTCTTGAACTCTTCAGCATAGTTGATCTTTAAGCTTCAGAACACTTGTTCTTGATTAATTGTGCTGAGACAACTCTTCTGGACAACTCTCCTGATCAGCATACTTGTCCTTCAAAAGACTTGGTGTTGTTCCAGAATTTGAGCCTTGAGGGGACTTGTTCTTGATAGTCTTCAAAGCATATGTTCCCCCTCAAATTGTGCATCTATTCAACTAAGACCTGCCTAACATATCAGCTCCCCATCTAGCCTTATTCTATATGTTCTAACATTCTTAGAACATAATCATCTTTGACTTAGGCATGTCTCAGGGGGTTTTGGTATTGAATCAAAACATATCTAATTTTATTCCCAACAGAGGCCAATTCATACAGAGCGCAAAGTTCTGACTTTAAACGGGACCCCCACAAATGGACGGTGGGATTGGTCCCTGAGATTCAAGGGCGGAGCCTCCTTATGGTTAAAGAGGGCTCCAGCCCACCCTAATGCTGGCCAATATATATTTAGCCTTGCAGGGACTCGAACCCGAGTGTGTGGGCGCCTAGTGAGGGACGCCTACCACTCGGACAAGTCTGTTACTTGTTCATAGTTGTAATATTAATTGTATATATACTCATTTTTTACCCTTTTTTTTTTACAAAAAATTCACAAAATTCATTTCTTTCACATACATTAATAATTAAATTCTTAATCTATCTTTATTGTAAATTTAATTTATGTAATTTATATATTTTAAAATACTAAAATATTCATATTTTTACTATTTTTTTTTTAAAAAAATTCCAAAAAATTAATTTGTTTTCACACTTTTTAATTGTAACTTAATGATAAATAAACTTTTTTTAAATTGTACATCTCATAAAATAATTAGCTTACATTAATTTAATGTTCATCTTCTTCCTCTTTATCTTCTTCATCTACATTTTCATTATTTGTCTCATCTTCCTCTTCTTCATCATCCTCCTCCTCTTCTTCCTCTCGCTCTTCCTCTTCATCGTCCTCTTCATTAATTTTCATCCTCTTCCTCATTTCCACTATCGTTTTCAATTTCGATCAATTGTGGATTTGCAGTCGTCAAGTCTACGTGAATATTCAAATCTCCCGTAAAGACTTCAGTTCGAGTCTCTATTTGTTTCATTTGAAACGGAGAATCATCTCCATTACTCTTTTCCTTTTTAGGTACTTCTACCATTGATCTTGCCTTTACTTTGCAAACAGCGTACCATTCAATATTACCACGTGATCGTACTGGATACTTGCAGTATTATACTTGAGATACTTGATGGGCAAATACAAATGGATCATCCCCGCTATAGCTCCATTTTGGATTAACATCCACGAGCTTGTACTCCGGATGAATCCTTGTTCCTAAAGGGCCTGAATCAAATCAATGACACTTGAACAACACTACAGTCTTTGCTGGATATCCCGGATATTCTACTTCAACGACTTCATGCAACACCATAATGTAGTCACTTGCATCTGCATTGTAGTTCGCACTGTTAATGCTAACACCACTGTTGGTAGTCGCTTTTCTTGATGCATACTCGGATGTATGAAATCTGTAGCCATTCACAATATAGTCGTTGTAAGTCTTTACATGACGTAGTGGTCCTTTGCTGAGATCCCTTAAGAATCGACTCTCAAAATCGTGTGACCGTCCCTATATAGTTCAAATAATTAACATTAATTATGAATCATATTTATTTTCGTAAAATTAAGGAAATGGTACTCACATAACGTTGGAACCATCGGGCAAAATCACGTTGAAGACGAGCATCTATATCTGTATCTGAGATGTTTTATTCTGTTCGTTGTAGTTCTTGAGTATACATCCTAATTCACAACATTCAACCACAATTAATATTAAATTACATAAATGAAGTAGTTATTAATAATTTTCTTAGATGATAAAAATATGAAATACTTACTCAATGTAAGGTTGAACTTCATCACAATTCAATAACACATATGTTTGTGCTATTTCTGCCTCTCTGTTCATCTCCCAATCTCGTTCAGTGAATTTTCATATAGGTCGTCCCTTAGACTTGAATATAGACAGCATTCCATCGACCTCTTCACCGACATTGTCTGTACCACTACCACCGTAGTTACGTGGTTCACTTCTCAACCGAGTGTTGACATGGTCTTCAAAATAATAAGAACAAAACATGCCAACCTCTTCATTCAAATATGCATTAACAATCGATGCTTCCACATTTGCCTTTTGCTTAGCATTGCATTAACAATCGATGCTTCCACATTTGCCTTTTGTTTGACACGTAGTTGTCCGGAAAGTTCAACTCGTGAATCCAACGACACAGTTGTTGTTTCTGTGGCTTATCTAGTGTGTAGCAAGCCTTTGGATATTTACCTGTACTGGGATCCATTTTCAACTCTTCACGACGACAATAAATTTTCAACTCTTCTCGAGACTTTGGAGTGTCTTTCGTCTTGCCTTCTGTGTTTATGATTGTGTGGAACACATTATCAAAAACATTATTCTCAATATGCATCACGTCCAAATTGTGTCGGATCAACAGTGAACTCCAGTATGGCAAATCCCAAAAAATACTCATTTTATTCCAACCACCTGGGATTCGACTGTTGTGTTCAGCTGCATTTTCCTCTATAGACTTTTTCAAACTCGTCCACTGAATCTCATGTAACAACCTTTGTCCTGTATGATGAATAAATAATAAATAACATTAGAATAAATAATAAATAACATTAGATCAAATAATTGTATAATTAAAATACCGTTTCGAAGGGGCTGTCGATTGTTTGTAACTGTTATATTCTTCAAGAAGTTGTTCTTATTCCTTCTAAATGGATGTTCTCGAGGTAAGAACTTTCGGTGATTATCGAACCATGTAACTTTCCTACTCTTCTGAAGACTGAAAGCTTCAGAATGCTCCATACAATACGGACATGCTTGCAACCCTGCCGTTTTCCACCCAGACAACATAGAATATGAAGGAAAGTCGCTAATGGTCCACAATACAGTAGCACGCATCGTGAAATTCTGTTTTCTGAACAAATCATACGTTTGGACACCACTTTCCCCTAAAAAGATCAAGTCTTTTATAAGAGGTTGGAGATAAACATCAAGTTTTTCCTTTGGATTCGACGGACCGGGCACCAATACAGTCATAAATATTGTTTGAGGTTTCAAGCACATCCATGGAGGAAGATTATACGGAGTCAGTATCATCGGCCACAAAGAATACTGCTTTCCAAAGCTCCCAAACGGTGCAAAACCATCAGTACACAAAACTAACCTCACATTTCTCGGTTCACAAGAAAAACCTGGAAACACGTTGTCAAGGTGTTTCCAGGCCTCCGAGTCGGTCGGATGTCCCATCTCCCTAGACTCGGTCGAGGAAGAATCTATTGCATGCCACGTCATATGTTGTGTTGTGGCAGTAGATTGATACAATATCATTAAACGAGGAATGATTGGAAGATAATACATCCTCTTATGTGCCACTTTCTTCTTCGACGACTTCTATTGACCAGCGGACCCCTTCCGACGTGGCTCTTTGTACCGAGGATGGCCACACATTCTACACATGTTCAGATTGCTATCTTCATCACCCCAATATAACATGCAACCGTTTACACAACAATCAATCTTCTCAACCGGTAATCCCATATTTTTCATCATTTGCTTGCTTTGATGATACGTTGTAGGCACCTTATTCTCTGGAGGTCAAATCTCACTGCATAATTGTGTCATTTGCTCATATGCCCTGTTACAAAGTTTGTTCTCGGTCTTGATAGCCATAAATCGGGCATTAAATGACAATTGAGAGTGAGAATCACAACCCGAATACAAATTTTGATTGATAAATTTGAGCATTTCATAAAACCGAAATGCTTCATCCGTCAGCTCCACTTCTACATTTGAAAAACCAGCTTCCATTATCATTATTTGATACATATTGGGTTCTTCCCTCTCCAATTGTGTTTCTTCCCCACCAAAGTGTTGTTCCCCACCAAACTGATGTTCACCACCAAACTGTTGTTCATTACTGGTGTCGGCTTGATTAGCATGTATTTGTCTTTCATAGATTCCAGCAGTGTAATAGTATAACACTTGATCAAAGTTATAAGGCCAACGTCCTTCGCCATGAAATGTCCAGTTATAATAATTAACAACGAAACCTTTCTTCAGAACATGTACCAAAACCTCATCAACCGACTTAAATAATTTATTCTGACATTTTTTGGCATTACACGAACACTTGATACAATCCCCATACATGCAATGTGGGTGGAGCTTTACAAATTCAACAAATGACATGTAAAATTCACCATTCACATTTCCTAAATTGAACCTAGGAGTACAATACATCCATCGACGATACGGCAATTCCATCTATTAAGCATTTAAAATACATATAAAAATTAAAATACACAACTAAACTAAACTACAAAAAATATAATTAAAATGCACAACTAATTAAACTACAAACATATAATATGCACAACTAATTAAACTACAAACATATAAAATGCACAACTAAACTACAAAATTTAACCAAGTAGAAAAGAAAAATGTACCGAAATTTGAAATTTTCATACAATTTGCAAAAAAAAATTCGACTGAGAGTGAGAAAAAGCTTATGTAATGTACTGCATATTACCGACGGATTTTCAATTCCGTCGGTAGCTTGACTTTTGAGTTTACCGACGGAATTTCAGATTCCGTCGGTAAGCTGGCGCCCAATTTTCCGTCGGTAGTGTATTCTACCGACGGAATATTTGTTTCCGTCGGTAAATTGGCGGAATAAAAAAATTGTTATTATTTGACTTGTTTATAAATATTTATACCCAATCTATCGAAAAATTATGTATAAATTAAAAATAATAACATAAATAAACAATCCATTAACAAAAAAGCATCAACCGAAATAAATATGTTCGACAGAATAATAAATAGTTCGACAGAAAAATAAAGTGTTCAAACATCAACCACCACCAAAGTTAAAAAAATCATCAAGATGGTCACCGCCGAAATTCACGTCGACGTCACCATCCAATTCGTCGTCTTCGGCTGCGGCTACATCTGGAGCTGGAGCGGGAGCTGGACCTGGAGCATTGAAAGGCGGAGGGGGAATGCTGTTGGGAATAAAATGAGTTATGTTTTGATTGAATACCAAAACCCCCTGAGACATGCCTAAGTTATGATTGAATATGTTCTAGACATGTTAGAACATATAGTATAAAGGCTAGATGAGGAGCTAATATGTTAGGTAGCTCTTAGATGATTAGATGCACAAATTGAGGGGGAACATATGCTTTGAAGTACATCAAGAACAAGTCCCCTCAAGGCTCAAACTCTGGAATCATGATCAAGTCTGCTGAAAGACAAGTATGCTGATCAGGAGAGTTGTCCAGAGGAGCTGTCTCAGCTCAATTAATCAAGATCAAGGGCTCTGAAAGCCTGAGGTCAACTATGCTGAAGATAAAGAGACAATCACACCCTAAAGATCTTCAAAGAAACAAGCTAAGATCATCTTCAAGAGAAATAAAGGGAAAGAGCCAAGTCATCTGATGAAGAGCAAGCCAACCTTGCTGATAAGCAAGACTGCTGATGGTGATAAGGAGTGTTGTCCAAATGTTGAGGAATGTTGTCCTATCATTGGAACAACCTTCAGAAGTGATGTCCAAGTTCTAACAAGAGAATCTGAAAGTCAGATATTGGGAAGAGTGCTGCAGAATGAAGACAAAGCTCTTACAGCCGTTTATTTCCCAAATGAGGACATGTCACTATCAAGAAACTGTCTTCAAAGTTGAAGAACTGAAAGAAGACATTTATGGACATTGGAGGCTGCCTCTCCAACGGGCGAATCCTTCATTTGTCTATAAATACAGAAGTGTGAAGACCATTTGAAAGCATCCAACTAATCTCAACACAAACCAACTAAGCTCAAGTTCTTACAAGCTAGAGTGCTTTCAAAGCTTTCAAAGACTATCTTAGTCTTCAAACACTTCATCTAAGCTGAACTTCATTGTACATCCATACACAAGCTTAGAGAGATATCCTATCCTTATACACTGATCTCCATTGTAAAGGATATCTCATTAGTTGGAACCTTACTTCAATCCTCATATCTTTCAAGAGTGAAAGTGAGAAGGTTGTAGTAGTAGAAGTGGTAGGAGCTGACTGTTGAGAGAAGAACAGTTCAGTTCTGAGTTGAGAAGAGGGTACTAGGACTCTAGACATCCTAGGGATCAATTCACCAAGAGTGGTGTTCTTGATCAAGTGCACCTTGGCACTATAAAACAAGTTAATTCCAAGAGTGAAGGAATTATCCTGTTAAATCAGGGAAAGTGGATGTAGGAGCTTGAGTCTCTGAACCACTATAAACTCTTGTGTTGATTTACTTTTAAGTACTTTCATACACTCAACACTGCACACAAAACTGATCTTTCAAAGGATAAACATTCAAAGACTATGCAAAACTGATTTGGACAAGTTCCCTGAAACTGGTCTGTATTGAATTGACCAAGTGATTTCAGAATCTAAAGGAGTTTAAACTAAAAGGGCCAACCACTATTCCGCACACATAACTCTCTTAGATAGTTATTCAACTAAGTACTCAATAGTACTTAGTAGTTTGATTATCTTTAAGAAGTTAATCATCTTCAGCAGAGTTGTCCAAGACAACATTGCTGATATCTGGTTTGATCAAGATTGAAAAGAATTTGCATAAAAGTGTATCCCCCCCCCCATACACTTGTTATATACTCCTTTCAGGACCAACAAGTGGTATCAGAGCAGGGGTTCAAAGACCACTGCTTCTGAAAAGCCATCTTGGTTTTCAAAATCACATATTGGCTGTGGTCACTGAACTGATCTCTCTGAAATCCTTAGTGTATTTTGACTGACTATTTGTTCTTGAATTATGACCAACAACAATGCTGCTGTTCCACCTCCTACTATCCAAGGATTGGACAACATGGCCACAAATCCAGTCAACCACATTTCACATCACAAACTGCCCATGTTCTCAATTGGTAACTATGATTTCTGGAAAATCAGAATGAGGGCTCATCTTGCATCTCTTCATACTGATATGTTGAGAGTGTCACAAGAGGTCCTTTTGTGTTCACCTTTGTCAATCCCAGAGTCATAGAGGCTCAAAGGGCAGATACAAGAGATGTACTACCCAAATATGAAGATTACTTCACTACTGATGAAAAGAGGAAGGATAATCTGAATTATCTAGCAATGAACACCCTCTACCAAACAATTCCAGATGCAATTATGGGTAGAGTCTACCACTGCACAACAGCCAAAGAAATTTGGGATACTCTTGCTGAAATGTGTGAGGGTACTGAAAAGATCAAGGAGAATAAGCTCCAAGTTGCTGTGCAGAAATTTGAACAGTTTGCAATGGAGTCTGAGGAATCCATTGATAAGTTTGCTGGTAGATTCACTGATGTGATGAATGAAATCAACTCACTGGGCAAGGTCTACACCAAGAGAGAGGTGGGGTTGAAGATCTTGAGAAGTCTTACTCAAAAGTGGGATGTCTATGCTGTAATGATGCAAAACACCAAAGATCTTTCCACAATGCCCATGCAACAAATCTTCTCTGAACTCAAAGCTTATGAGTTCGACCTCAATAGAAGAAAGCCTATTGAGGAACCTTCAAATCCTACTAAGGGAGTGGCATTCAAAGCCAAAACTGCTGAACCAGAGATGCAGTCCACTCCAAGATCATCAAAGTCAGTTTCAAAGACTGAAATGAAGGAAGAACTAGCCTTGATGGCTAGAAGGTTTGAAAAGTTAAACTCAAGGTTTGGTAGATACAAGAAATTCTACCAGGACAACAAATTCAGGAGATACAACTCTCCTGAAGCACAGGCTGAAGTCAAAAAGCCTGAAGAGAAAAAATCAGAGGACAAGTACTCTGATAGGAGAAGGTCCAGTAGAGCTGAACCTTCATCATCAAAAAGAAGAGAAGAATCAAAGAAAGAAGATGATGAAGATCTGTGCTATAACTGTAAAAAGAAAGGGAACTTCCAGTATGATTGCCCTGAATTAAGCTCTAAGGAGAGAAGGGAGAGGCAGGCCAAAAGAGATAGGAAATTCACCAACAGAAAGGCCATGATGGCTGGTGAAGAATCTGATAGTGCTGAAAGCCTCAACTCCTCTGATGGACTATTCTCCAACAGTGATGATGATGATGATGTCTGCAACATGGCTCTTGAGGATGATGAGGTATCCTCCACTTCTAGCTCACCATCATTCATCTCACAAAACAATAGTGAGGTCAACTTGAAACTCTCCCTTGGAAAGTTGATGGAAGATTTCACTATGTTACAAGAATTTCATGATAACTGTGTGAGGGAAAATGAAAGATTGGCTATTGAACTTGCCAAAAACTCTGAGGCAGTTGTTGATGTCAAGTCTACTGAGTTGTATCAACAAGTCTTGAGAGAGCTTGAGGAAGCAAATCTCAGGATAGTTGACCAACAAAAGGAGATTGATGATCAACTTCTCTCTCAGAAGAGAAAAGATTTTGAAATCAAAATTCTCAATGCCAAGTTTGAAAACCTCTCACATGAATATGATATTCTTAAATCAAGTGAAGAGAGCCTGAAATTAAAGATGTCTGCTCTGAAGAAATCCTCTAGAGCAATAGAGGAAATTCAGAGTTATCAAAGACCTATGGCTCAAAGAAGTGGATTAGGTTTTGATCCATTTGAATCTTCACCTTGTCTTAGTGTTGCTTCTGTGAGTAACACTAAGAGAATCTTTGTTAAGTCAGTGGCACAAACTGAAAATGAAATAATTCAGCCACTGAACAAAGGAAAGGGCAAAATGGATGTTATGCCCACTCAAGTGCTTCAGGAGATTAGGCCAAAACCTAAGGAAATGGCCAAAGCTCCCGAACACAAGAGGAATATTGGTCAGCAGAGTAGACCCAATGGTAGGGCAACTCTACTGAACAATGTGCAGAGGAAGTATCCAAGGTATAATCAGCCTAGGCCAACTCTTCTGAGAAAGCCTCAGCTGAATAGACCTAGGGACAACTTTCCTCAAAGGCAGAATAAAATGAGACAACCAAAACCCTTCATACCAAAGGGTAATGGTCATAAGAAAGCCTTTCCTCAAAGATTCCCTCAAGCTGCACAAAGAACTCAAAAGTTCAGGAGACTTGACAACTCTCCTGAAACTTATAGAGTTAACACATTCACACACACTTTCCCAAAGGCATTTAAGGGAAAGACAGTGTATTTAGATGCTAAAGGAAGACAACTTAGCCACCTTGAATTAATCAGGGTTATTAGGAAAGTTTGGGTTCCTAAAGGTACAGCTAACCTCTCAGGACCCAAAACTCAAAGGGTACCTAAACCCATCTAATTGTAGGTACCAATGGGCCACAAGAAGAGGAGCATGAGCAAAAAGTCAGCATGGTATCTTGACAGTGGATGTTCAAGGCACATGACTGGAAACAAGGAACTTCTCACTGATTTTATTGAAAAAGAAGGCCCAAATGTCACTTTTGGAGACAGCTCACAAGCAACTACAAAAGGTTATGGTACTTTGATGATTGGTAACATCAAAGTATCCAATGTATCTTATGTGGCTGGTCTCAAGTATAATCTCCTAAGTATCAGTCAATTCTGTGATAAAAACTTCAATGTTGAGTTTTCAAGTGGAAAATGCTTAATCAAGAATAAGACTCAACAAATTCTATTGACTGGAACTAGGAAAGGAAATGTGTATTTTGCAGACTGGGACAAGTCTACTGATGCTGCTTGCTTCATTGCTAAGAGTTCTAGTGAACAAAGTTGGTTATGGCATAAAAGATTAAACCACCTGAACTTTAAAACAATGAACAAAATTGCTAGAAATGCATTATTCAAAGGACTACCTAATGAGGTTTTCATTAAAGAGCATGTCTGCAAACCATGCCAAGAAGGAAAACAGATCAAAGCCTCATTTAAGGGAAAACCAGTCATCTCTACTGAAAGGGTACTTGAACTGTTGCATATGGACCTTTTTGGACCAATTACCCCTGCAAGCATAAATGGTAGAAAATACACATTGGTTGTAGTAGATGACTTCTCTAGGTTCACATGGGTAGTATTTCTCCTTAATAAGAAGGAAACTCAAGTCAAACTGTTTCATATTTTTGGTTGCAAGTGTTTCATTCACAATAATGGGAAAGATCAGTTGAAAGCCTTTGATAGCAAAGCTGATGAAGGAGTGTTTCTTGGATACTCCCAAATCAGCAAAGCTTTCAGGGTCTACAACAAGAAAACTCTTATTGTGGAAGAAACACCTCATGTTGTGTTTGATGAATCTACTCATGAGTTCAGGAATGAGAACTTGGAATCAGAAGAAATCACACAAAGAACAACCAGACTAAGCCTAAAAGACAAAGACACTGAAATCATAGAAGTTGTCCAAGCCAATCTACCTGAAAACTCTATGTTGGACAACCATCCTGAAGGCAACCTTCCTGAGGCAAATCCCACTGAAAGGAATGATGAACTGAATGATCCAATCCCAGTTCACATCCAGGTAACAACTACCAATGAAGAAGCAGTTCCTGCTGAGGTAGTTAACAGGTCATATAATCAAGGGGGAACTCAAAATGTTGAAAATACCAATGTCCCTGACATTGAGGACAACACCCCTGATTATGATCCTGGATTAGATCCTGCATTCAATTATCCTGAATTCTATGATCAAATTGACTCAACTTCAGTAGAGGACAACTCTACTGAAGAGATCAGAAAAAGAAGGACTTGGTTATCAGACCATCCTACTGATCTAATACTTGGTGACCCAAGTATTGGAGTCAAAACCAGAAGATTTCATGGTGAAAGTGCTCTTTTCTGTTGTTTCTTGTCAGAACAAGAACCAAGTGATATTGAGGAGGCACTTCAAGATGCCAATTGGATCACAGCCATGCAGGAAGAACTGAATCAATTCACCAGAAATGAAGTATGGGAGCTGGTGGATAGGCCTTCACATCAAGATGTTATTGGAACAAAGTGGGTGTTCAAGAACAAGAAAAATGAAAATGATGTGATTGTCAGAAACAAAGCAAGACTTGTGGCAAAAGGCTATTGCCAACATGAAGGCATTGACTATGATGAGACATTTGCACCTGTGGCAAGGCTAGAAGCAATAAGGCTCTTTCTAGCCTATGCAGCCCACAAGAGGTTCAAAGTATACCAAATGGATGTCAAGAGTGCCTTTCTGAATGGAGTCTTGAAGGAAGAAGTCTATGTAGAGCAACCACCAGGTTTTGAAGTTGGAAACCAAGTTTACAGACTCAAGAAAGCTCTTTATGGACTCAAGCAAGCCCCTAGGGCTTGGTATGATACACTGTCACAATTCCTTTTGGATCATGGATTCACCAAGGGAACTGTGGACAGAACTCTTTTCAGAATCTCTGAAGGAGAGGACATCTTGCTTGTCCAAATTTATGTGGATGACATAATATTTGGATCCCCCAATGAGAAGCTGTGTGAGAAATTCTCCAAGCTAATGCAAAGCAAGTTTGAGATGTCCATGATGGGACTGATGAACTTCTTTCTGGGTCTTCAAGTCAAGCAATCAAAAGAAGGAATCTTCATCAACCAAGCTAAGTACACCAGAGAAATGATCAAGAAGTTTGGGTGTACAACTAGCAAGCCAGTAAGGATCCCAATGAACACAAATTGGAAGATGGATCCTGATGAGAGTGGTATTTCAACCAACTCTACTGAGTATAGAGGAATAATTGGTTCACTCCTCTATCTCACTGCCAGCAGACCTGACATCACTTTTGCAGTAGGTGTTTGTGCAAGGTTCCAAGCAAATCCTAAGAAAAGCCATCTTGAGGCTGCAAAGAGGATTTTGAGGTATCTCAAAGGCACTGAAAATCTAGGCCTTTGGTACCCTGCTGATGACAACATTGAGTTAACTGGCTACTCAGATGCTGATTATGGAGGATGCAGAATTGACAGAAAGTCCACTTCAGGGACTTGTCAATTCTTAGGCAACAAGCTTATATCTTGGTTCTCCAAGAAGCAGAACACAGTGGCTACTTCCACCACTGAAGCTGAATATGTTGCAGCTGGAAGTTGTTGTGCTCAAATCCTTTGGCTGAGACAACAACTGAGAGACTACAAAGTCAACTCTACTGAAGTGCCAATATTTTGTGATAACAATAGTGCCATTGCTATATCACAGAATCCTGTATTGCACACAAGATGCAAGCATGTGGACATCAAGCATCACTTCATTAGAGACCATGTGGAGAAGAAGGACATAAAGTTGGTCAAGATCCACACTGATCATCAAAAAGCTGATATTCTAACTAAGCCACTTGCAGAGGCAAGATTTCTGGAGCTATCAGCAGAGTTGGGATTACTTGATCCAGGGAAGTTGGACAAGTAAATCTCATGAAAAGTTAATGGATATATGGAAACTGAGAAGGTTCTCAGCAGACTTGGTCAAGTCTACTGAATATCAGAAGAGATGGCTGAAATTATTCAGGACACTTGTCCATTGGAATTCAGGACCATTATCCACATCCCTTCAGGACACTTGTCCAAGTGGGGTCAGATAAGTTGTCCTAGTTATCAAACCTATTCTCTTGGTTTGATAAGCACCTATTTTGGGTAATCATTGTCTACCTTGATACCTGTCCCAATTACAGATATCATTTCTGTGGGATTTAATTTGTCCCCCACCCAAAAGGTCGCTTTCCATGCATTAAATGCCAAGATTTAACTCTTGTTTGCATTACACCTTTTCAAACCATGATCTATCTCGAAAACTCCCCAACCATTAACTAATATTAAATACCTTCCACGTTTTGAATAAAACCAACAAGTCACTGTTACATTGGTTTTTAACCATTGGATCAAAACTGGCCAACTCGCCTGAAATTCATCCATGCCGTCCAAGTGTATCTTTCCATATTTGACAACAGTTGAAAATACACAAAACTCACCAACTCATTGACAAACATTCGTTTTAGAATATTCTCAAGTCTTAAGAACTCCCCACACACTCTTCTTTCCCAAGCATTCGAAACCCTAACCTATTCTCTTCAAACTCTCCCAAAACTTTCTAAATTTCATCTCTGCAATCTTCAATGGCTCCCAAAGTTAGACCAGAGATGATCATAGATTTCTCCAACAAGGCTCTAGACCTTGATTTTGGATACCTAAGCAACAAAAACAATCTTCATTTTGAACCCATAATCTCCTTTGAAAGTGAAGATTCTGAGATTACTCCAACCCTGAGATGGTTGAGAAGGGCTGGTCTTCAAAAGTTTTTGGAAGAAAGACCAAGCTCCTGCTTGGAAAGCTACATGGCTGAATTCTTTGCCTTTCTCAAATGGAGGGGCAAGCCTGAAGATGGTGAAGTTTCCACCAGACTGTCATATGTTGCTGAAGGAGAAGAGGAAGAAAGATTTCATAGAGTGAAATTCTCTTCAGAAGATCTTGAAGGAGCTTTTGGATTGCCTTCTGAGGGAAGGAATCCAGAAATCTATGGCACTGGTCATGAAGAAGAAATAGCTCAAGAATGGCTATTGACACCAGGCCCTCTCTCCTCAACTCAAAACAAAAAGACTCTCAAGCCAGAATTTCTCAACCTCTTTGAGGTAGTAGCTAAAAGTCTCTTGAGTAATACTGGAAGCTTGGAGCAGGTCAGCCATCCAAGAATCAGAATCATGGCTGCAGTCATTGATGCCAGTGATAAAGGCATCAAGTTTGATTGGAGGACCTTCATCATGTCTGAGATGATGAAGGAAAAGGCAAAATTCAAAGTGAAATCTCACAATAAGGTTGTGCTAGAAGGGAAACTCAAGTATTGCACTAGGGCAAGCTTGTTGATTGAGAGATTTTCCCACTACTCCCAAATGCAAACCTTTGCAAAGCCTCTCCCAGCTCAAAAGATTCTATTCAGAAAGCTCAGCAAGAAAACTGAGCAAAGGAGGATGTTAATGGCCAAGCCTGCTGAAGCAAAGATGGAGGAGAAGCCAAAGATGAAGAAGTGGACTAAAGCAAGAATGGTGAAGACAAGGAAAATGTCTCAGATTATCTCAGAAGAGAACTCAGATGCTTCAACTGAGATTGAAGAAGTTGCTAGAGAAGGTGTACAAGTGCCATCTGATCACTCAGAAGAATTAAGGCAAAAGTACAATGAGACTAGACAAAAGTCTAGGGGTGATAAAAGGATCAGGGAGGTTGTCCCTGAGAAGGATGAGGAAGGGAGTGGAAGCAGTAGGGCTAGCAAGAGAAGGGTCAAGCCTACTGACAAGGTGTTGGAGCTTCAGGAAGAAAGGTCTCTACAACTTGCTCTAAGAGAGAGCAGAGCTGAAAGCAGGACCAAATCAAAGTCAAGGACCAACTCATCTGGTTCTGGAACTCCAGAATCCAGGGTCCCTGAAGGTCAACCAATGGAGGCCAACATCCCTGAAATTCAGAATCCTGAGCCCAACTCCCCTGATACCCATATAACCCCAACCAATCAACCTATCACTCCCATAAATCTCACAAAGAGATACTCTCCTGAGGGAAGTGTGCAGAGAAGTATGATAGATGTGCTAGCTGACATAGCTGTAGATGAGACAAGATTACAATCTCCCCTTGACTCATCTATGCTCAATTACTCAAAGCAATTAGAAGCTGCACTTTTTGAGCCAACCCCCCTGAGTAAAGCCCCTTCAGATCCATTGCTCTCAAAAGCAACTGAAGATCCTTCTACTGCACCCAACCCATCTGAAGCCAACATTCCTGAACTTAATCTTCCTGAAGCCGCATTAGGAGAACCCAGAGCCAACTCCCCTATAACCCAAAGTCCCCATTCAAGTGGAGATGAGGAGGAGTATACTTATGAAAGTATGCTCAGAGGAGGAGCCAAGGCTACTGTGGACAGTTTGTATCCACAACTTGCTGAATTTCCTAGAATTCAGAAGGCCTTTCATGATCTAAGGATGCTTGTTGATGTAAAAGATAAATCCTTGATGGAAATATCACAAGTCATCCAAGATAAGGGTGCAAACTGGTGGCAAGTGGAGGAGAACAGATTGTTACACTTTGCTGGAGTTTCAAAGACAAGATTCCTCACTGATGAGGAAGTATTTGCAAAGTTGGTGGATGACAAGATCAATGAGGAGAGGGAAAGGAAAGCTAAGGGCATCAAACACCCTGAAAGCAGCTCCAATGATGATGACTCCCCAGATGATCCCTCAAACCCCTCTAAACCAAACCCTCCTGAAACCCCTCAAGCCAATCTCCCTAAGCCTCCTGTCTCTGAAAGACTTTCCAACCCCCCTAGAACCTATCATAGGAAAGGCTCTGTCATTTCAGAGGTGTTGACCAAGGATGGTAACACAACCAAGGACACATCTGCCAATGAAGGTTCTCCTGAACCCAAGGCACAGCCTAAAGATGTGGAGGTTCCTTCTCTAGAGGCTAGTTTGATTAAGGCCTATTCAGTGTCAGAAGAGTTGGACACTGATCAGCCCTTAATCATTCAGGATGACTCAGTGGCTGATGATATGAGCACTGTGATCTCCCCACAACTGCCATCTTTGAACCTTGCTGAAGGTGGAGATGCTGCAGGTTTAGGAGAAGGAGTTGAAAAGGAAAGTAGATTTGAAAAATCAGAGGGAGTTGTGGATGAAAGAGAGGTAGTTATCACTAAGATTGTGAGTGTACCAACATATGAGGGTGGTATAAGTGAGGAAGGACAGGCTATTCTTGAAGTCAAATCTGAACTTCAAGAATCCCTTGATGAGAGGAGGCCTGTTTCTTTAAGTGAGGAAACTTTTATTGAAGGAAGAAAAGAAATAGTTGAAAATGAGGAGAAGACTGCTGATGTATCAGAGTCTTATGAAAAAGAAAATGAGGGAGATAAGTGTGTTTTCACTGATGCTTTTGATTTATCTGATATTGCAGGGATAAGCTTTGATCAAATATTTGCAGAAGATCTCTTGACAGATGCTCCCATCCAAGTTGACACTGGATCAGCACAAGCCTTGCTTGGGATGCAATCAGAGAAGTTGGATTCCTTGGCTCAACAAGTTCAAACAGCTCATGAAGAAACTTCTGGAGCATTAGATGAGCATGGAAGAACCCTAGCTTCTGTTGAAATGAGACTAACTGGCTCTGAAGATGTGGTGCTACCCACATTGGAAGCAAGAATTGAAGGAGTAGAATCTGGTCTTCAAACCATCTCTACTGAAGTTCACAAAGCCAAAGTCAGTATGGAAAACATCTCAAAGGAGGTCAAGAAGGATCAAAAAAGGCTAAGAGGCAATCATAATGCAAATGTTCAAGCTATCAGATTGACAATCAAGCAAGCTCTTGGCAAGAAGACAGCCTTGCAAAAGAGAAGAGTTGAGGAGCAAAGGCTAGCTATGGTCAAAGCAACCTCAGAAAAGTTTTCCCAAGAAGTGTTGGCCAACATTGTTGAAGGTGCAGTGGCCAACCTCACTGAGCTCCTGAAAGCCCAATTGGATGCATCTCTTAAGGCAACCATGGAGGAGGTCGTTCAACAGAAAATGAAACCTGTTCTTGCCTTTCTTAGCTTAAGCAGTGACAGGATGCAAAATATACATGATGAGAATGTATATCTGTTGGAGGAGATGAAGTCTCTAACCCAAGCCCAGTCCTTATTGGCATCCACTATGAGTGAACTGAAGCCAGAATGTTTTGATGCTGCCAAAAAGGGGGAAAGGGAAAGAGCAAGGGCAAAAGGTGCCTTAGTGATTGGGAGTCCAGTGAAAGGGAAGGACAAAACCCCTGTAGGAAAGGGAAAAGAGCCTGCAGTGCTAAACTTGGAAGAATTGGATGAAGAGGAGCAGTTAGCACTGGCATTGAAGAACTCTATGGCCTCAGCTCAAGAAGAAAAAGTGAGGCTACAACAAAGACCAGGTGGTGAAGTATCTGGTTTGGACAAGGATGTTGAAGGTGTCCAAACTAGAGGAAAGATCAAGAAGGCCCAAGGAAAGAAGAAACAAGTTGAGAAATTCACTGACTTTCCCAATAGCCTTGATCTTCCACCTGAATTCAGAGTTATTGATGATGAGCCTATCTCAAAGAAGGCCAAAACAGCTGGAGAGCCCAAGAATGCTGAAAAAGACAA
Organism: Galeopsis tetrahit; assembly: GCA_963675135.1. Taxonomy (NCBI): domain Eukaryota; kingdom Viridiplantae; phylum Streptophyta; class Magnoliopsida; order Lamiales; family Lamiaceae; genus Galeopsis; species Galeopsis tetrahit. The sequence goes on from OY776131.1 coordinate 14,667,094, forward strand.
GTCTACTGAGACTAAGTCCACTGAAAGTACCAAAGTCACTGAAGATGTGGAAATCTTATATGAAGAAGGCTTTGGACCTGGACCAAAGAAGACAAAGATTGTGGTACTCAATGATCCATCAAAGCTGTTTCATGAAGGGTATGGCAAAGACCTTGAAACACAACAGAAACTGGCCATGATGAGGGCCCAAGAGAAAATGGACTTGATGGAAGAGGCCAACAGAGCAAGAGATAAGAGAAGAACAGAATTCCAGAAGCCAAGAAGGAAGAGAGCAACTTACAACAAGATGAAGCCACAGCTATTGATCCCAATGGACACCAAATATCCTCACTTGGATAAATGGGTGCCAATTCAGCTGAATGACTCATGGGAGGAAGCAAAAAGGGAGTTTGTCTATGATCAGTATGTCATTGACAGATGGAATGGAAGAGATGCCAACATCAATTTTGCTGAGTTCATGATTGAGTACTACAGAGAACTCTATCAACAATTTCTTGCAGCTGCTGATATTGTAAGATTTGAACTCACAGCTCCCAAGCCAATCATATACTTACATCCAAAGCTTGATGGATGGATTGATCAATCAAGGATTCTGAGAGAATTCACTAAGATCCTCAAGCTGAACAAGATGGTTCTTGGTCCTAAGGGAACCAACCAAGAAGCCATGGCCTTGAAGAGGAGAGTGTGGGCACAGTATGGGATGGTGCCACCTCGAGAGGATGATCTCTAAATGGCTAAGTCTTCTGACCTATCTTAATTGATCAACTATGCTGAAAATTGGTCAAGTTTGCTGATGTGGTGTGCTAATCTGTTTGCTCTGACTTGATATGGATTGCTCTGATACAAGCTCTGTGCTCTGATGTTGAAAATCTTGTATATGTCTTGAAGTGTTAGTATTTGTACTGATATAAGATTGGTGCTCTGATACAAGGTTATGCTCTGATACTGAAAAATCTTGTATATGTGTTGAACTGTTAGAAAGAAATACTCTGATGTATTTAGTGTTGATGATTCATGCTCTGATATGTTAAATTCAACTATCAACATGCTTGTAATGTCTTTTAATGAATGATAGTTGAACTTATTTTGAATCAAGAAACACTCATCTCTCTATGCCTATCTATGAAACCTATGTGCAACATGAATGGTGAATACACTAACACATTGCTTTTCAGGATAACTGACCTTAGTCATGTCTTCTGAAGATTAATGTAATAGGTGTAGCTAAGTCACTTTTGCACAAGCTGTATAGGTTTTGGCATCATCAAAAAGGGGGAAATTGTTGGGAATAAAATGAGTTATGTTTTGATTGAATACCAAAACCCCCTGAGACATGCCTAAGTTATGATTGAATATGTTCTAGACATGTTAGAACATATAGTATAAAGGCTAGATGAGGAGCTAATATGTTAGGTAGCTCTTAGATGATTAGATGCACAAATTGAGGGGGAACATATGCTTTGAAGTACATCAAGAACAAGTCCCCTCAAGGCTCAAACTCTGGAATCATGATCAAGTCTGCTGAAAGACAAGTATGCTGATCAGGAGAGTTGTCCAGAGGAGCTGTCTCAGCTCAATTAATCAAGATCAAGGGCTCTGAAAGCCTGAGGTCAACTATGCTGAAGATAAAGAGACAATCACACCCTAAAGATCTTCAAAGAAACAAGCTAAGATCATCTTCAAGAGAAATAAAGGGAAAGAGCCAAGTCATCTGATGAAGAGCAAGCCAACCTTGCTGATAAGCAAGACTGCTGATGGTGATAAGGAGTGTTGTCCAAATGTTGAGGAATGTTGTCCTATCATTGGAACAACCTTCAAAAGTGATGTCCAAGTTCTAACAAGAGAATCTGAAAGTCAGATATTGGGAAGAGTGCTGCAGAATGAAGACAAAGCTCTTACAGCCGTTTATTTCCCAAATGAGGACATGTCACTATCAAGAAACTGTCTTCAAAGTTGAAGAACTGAAAGAAGACATTTATGGACATTGGAGGCTGCCTCTCCAACGGGCAAATCCTTCATTTGTCTATAAATACAGAAGTGTGAAGACCATTTGAAAGCATCCAACTAATCTCAACACAAACCAACTAAGCTCAAGTTCTTACAAGCTAGAGTGCTTTCAAAGCTTTCAAAGACTATCTTAGTCTTCAAACACTGCACACAAAACTGATCTTTCAAAGGATAAACATTCAAAGACTGTGCAAAACTGATTTGGACAAGTTCCCTGAAACTGGTCTGTATTGAATTGACCAAGTGATTTCAGAATCTAAAGGAGTTTAAACTAAAAGGGCCAACCACTATTCCGCACACATAACTCTCTTAGATAGTTATTCAACTAAGTACTCAATAGTACTTAGTAGTTTGATTATCTTTAAGAAGTTAATCATCTTCAGCAGAGTTGTCCAAGACAACATTGCTGATATCTGGTTTGATCAAGATTGAAAAGAATTTGCATACAAGTGTATCCCCCCCCCCCCCATACACTTGTTATATACTCCTTTCAGGACCAACAAATGCTTATCGCCTCTTGAAAGCATGCATCTATCTCAGCAGGAGACATCCCCAACGACCTACCCATAGTGCCAGATAGCGGTCGGAAGTAGTGGTTGAAGGTGGCGATTTAGTACGGGTCCTGAACAGAAGTGGAGGATACAGAGGCATGTGATGCACGCTGGGACAAACTAGACGACCTCACAGTGCTGCTCAACCGTCCAAGGCCAAGGATCCGTCCTCGATCAGTCGGTGCAACGTCTAGGTAAATCTGGTTAAGTTCAATCGGCGGAGGGGAAGAGCTGGGACCGGCTTGAGCAGAAGCTTGCGTCGTGGCCTCTTCAATCCTCCGGTTGATATTCAACTACATAATTAAAAAAATTAAATTAATACATAGTTTAATACATTTAATTAATTAAATATTAAAAAAACATCACAATTTAATTAAACTTACGTGAAGCTCGGTAGTGCGCCCATATGTGGACGTCTGCATATCCGAATCAAACGGATGAAGAAGGTTCAACCGATCCACGTGTGTGGGTCCACGCCCCGTCTCCCGCTCCTATTTCGTACCAAATGAGCATATAAAAATTATTTTATATTATAATATAAATGATTGAATTAAAATTAGTTTGAAATAAATATAGTGAACACTTACTAGAGCAATTGAGTGCTCATACGCGGATCGGGACCCCCCTCCCCCGATGCCTTGACATTCCACCTCCAACATCAGTTGTACGGTTGGCCCGAGCAGTATTACACTTCTGCATGTACTCCGGGCTACTCCAATACGTGGTCAACGTGTTCCACACGTCGACTCCATTTTCGTCCACACCCAACGTCTAGGGTTGTAAACGAATCGAATCGAAGCGAATACTGCAGTATTCAATTTGTAAAAATACTTGAATATTCGTATTCGTATTCGAATGATTATTCGATACTATTCGATTCGAATGATTATTCGATACTATTCGATTCGAGTATTCGATTCGAATTTTTTAATACATATTTTAAACATTATTTTTCAAGTATTCGATTTGAAATTGATTCGTATTCGATACTATTAGATTTGACTTGAAACTATTCGATTCGAAAATTTATGGAGAAAATTTTTAAAATAATATTATACGACATGAGACAAATATACATTTAAAAATATATTTATGTATATATATTATAAATATAATCGAATATTTACGAATATCGAATCGAATATCATAATTTTGTATTTGTATTCGTTTATTAATCGAAACAAAAAAAAAATTTGTATTCGAATTCGAATCATAAAATTTCGAATACGAATATCAAAATTCGAATAAGAATACTGAATCGAGTAAAATTATTCGATTCGTTTACAACCCTACTGGCAACGTCTGCACCTTGCCACGACGGCGTCAAGACGTCCTCCAGTTGTACATTACCTCATTATACCTAGATTGACATGAACCGGCCCAGTACCTGTGAATACCGGCGTCCGAATAGTACTCCCTATGCCAATAAGCATGTTTCTGCACATATTCGATCAGCATATTTATCAAATAATATATATAATAAATTGTTTATTAATATTTAATTGAATGAGCTCAATTACCTGGAACTCCTCTCAGTATTCATCCTTTTTTGTAGGCGGCACCTTCAGTCAAGAGTACGCATTCGCAGCAATCTTGCACTTAAGAATCGATTCAGTGCAAATCTTCGACACCTCGTTACCAGGCAATAATATGTGACATTATTAACAAAAAAACACATTATAAATTAAAAATTAATGTTATTAAATATTGTTAAACCTTAAAATTATTTAATTAATTACTTACTGTCCATCTAGAATCCATACGTGCAGTCTGGTTTCGACGGATGCCCTGGGATGTTGACGAGTTGCCGACGGCTGAGATGACGGCGGCGACTGATGTGGAATGGGCGACGACGGACGATTACGTGGAACGGACGGCGACGTTGTAGGAGTCGGCGTCAAAGTAGGTGTTGGGAATAAAATGAGATATGTTTTGATCTAATACCAAAACCCCCTGAGACATGCCTAAGTCAAGTTTAGTATGTTCTATGAATGTTAGAACATATAGTATAAAGGTTAGATGAGGAGCTAATATGTTAGGCAGCTCTTAGTTGATTAGATACACAATTTGAGGGGGAACCTATGATTTGAAGTCCATCAAGAACAAGTCCCCTCAAGGCTCAAACTCTGGATACAACACTAAGTCATTTGAAGACCAACTATGCTGATCAGGAGAGTTGTCCAGAGAAGTTGTCTCAGCACAATTAATCAAGATCAAGTGCTCTGAAAGCCTGAGGTCAACTATGCTGAAGAGCTAGAGACAACTACACCTTAAAGATCCTTAATGATTCATGCCAAGATCACTTTTAAGAGAAGCAAAGGATAAGAGCCAAGTCATCTGAAGAAGAGCAAGCCAACGTTGCTGATAAGCAAGACTGCTGATAGTGATAAGGAGAGTTGTCCAAATTGATGAGGAATGTTGTCCTATCATTGGAACAACCTTCAGAAGCCATGTCCAAGTCCTAACAAGAGAATCTGAAAGTCAGACATTGGGTAGAGTGCTGCAGAATGAAGACAAAGTCTTAACAGCCGTTTATTTCCCAAATGAGGACATGTCACTATCAAGATTTTGTCTTCTAAGTTGAAGAACTGAAAGAAGACATTTATGGACATTTGAGGCTGCCTCTCCAACGGGCAAATCCTTCATTTGTCTATAAATACAGAAGTGTGAAGACCATTTGAAAGCACCTCAACACAATCCAACTAACCTCAAGAACTTACAAGCTAGAGTGCTTTCAAAGCTTTCAAAGACTATCTTAGTCTTCAAACACTTCATCTAAGCTGAACTACATTGTACATCCATACACAAGCTTAGAGAGATATCCTATCCTTATACACTGATCTTCATTGTAAAGGATATCTCATTAGTTGGAACCTTACTTCAACCATTACCCCTTTCAAGAGTGAAAGTGAGAAGGTTGTAGTAGTAGAAGTGGTAGGACCTGACTGTTGAGAGAAGAACAGTTCAGTTCTGAGTTGAGAAGAGGGTACTAGGACTCTTGACATCCTAGGGATCAATTCACCAAGGAGTGGTGTTCTTGATCAAGTGCACCTTGGCACTATAAAACAAGTTAATTCCAAGAGTGAAGGAATTATCCTGTTAAATCAGGGAAAGTGGATGTAGGAGCTTGAGTCTCTGAACCACTATAAACTCCTGTGTTGATTTGCCTTCAAGTACTTTCATACATTCAACACTGCACACAAAACTGATCTTTCAAAGGATAAACATTCAAAGACTGTGCAAAACCTATTTGGACAAGTTCCCTGAAACTGGACTGCATTGCATTGACTAAGTGATTTCAGAAACTAAAGGAGTCTAAACTAAAAGGGCCAACCACTATTCCGCACATATAACTCCTCTAGATAGTTATTCAACTAAGTACTCAATAGTACTTAGTAGTTTGATTATCTTAGAAAAGTTAATCATCTTCAGCAGAGTTGTCCAAGACAACCTTGCTGAGCTCTGGTTTGATCAAGTTAGAAAAGAATTTGCATACAAGTGTATTCCCCCCTCCATACACTTGTTATATACTACTTTCAGGACCAACAAGTGGTATCAGAGCAGGGGTTCAAAGACCACTGCTTCTGAAAAGCCATCTTGGTTTTCAAAATTATATTTAGTGTGGTCACTGAACTGATCTATCTGAAATCCTATAAATTATTGACTAATTGTTTATCCTTGAGATATGGCCAACAACAATGCTGCTATTCCACCTCCTGCTGTCCAAGGATTGGACAACATGGCCACAAATCCAGTCAACCACATTTCTCATCACAAATTGCCCATGTTCTCAATAGACAACTATGATTTCTGGAAAATCAGAATGAGGGCTCATCTTGCATCTCTACATACTGATATGTTGAGAGTGATCACAAGAGGTCCCTTTGTGTTCACCTTTGTCAATCCCAGAGTCACTGAGGCTCAAAGAGCAGATATAAGGGAATTGATTCCCAAAGATGAAGATGACTTCACTGCTGATGAAAAGAGGAAGGATAATCTGAATTATCTAGCAATGAACACCCTCTATCAAACAATTCCAGATGCAGTCATGGGAAGGGTCTACCACTGCACAACTGCCAAAGAAATTTGGGATACTCTTGCTAAAATGTGTGAGGGTACTGAAAAGATCAAGGAGAATAAGCTCCAAGTTGCTGTGCAGAAATTTGAACAGTTTACAATGGAGTCTGAGGAGTCCATTGATAAATTTGCTGGTAGATTCACTGATGTGATAAATAAAATCAACTCATTGGGCAACGTCTACACCAAGAGAGAAGTTGGATTGAAGATCTTGAGAAGTCTCACTCAAAAGTGGGATGTCTATGCTGTAATGATGCAGAACACCAAGGATCTTTCCACCATGCCCATGCAACAAATCTTCTCTGAACTCAAAGCTTATGAGTTCGATCTCAACAGAAGAAAGCCTATTGAGGAACCTTCAAATCCTACTAAGGGAGTGGCATTCAAAGCCAAAACTGCTGAACCAGAAATGCAGTCCACTCTAAGATCATCAAAGTCAGTCTCAAAGACTGAAATGAAGGAAGAACTAGCCTTGATGGCTATGAGGTTTGAAAAGCTAAACTCAAGATTTGGTAGATACAAGAAATTCTACCAGGACAACAAATTCAGGAGATACAACTCTCCTGAAGCTCAGGCTGAGGTCAAAAAGCCTGAAGAGAAAAGATCAGAGGATAAGTACTCTGATAGGAGAAGGTCCAGTAGAGCTGAACCCTCATCATCAAAAAGAAGAGAAGAAGCAAAGAAAGATGATGATGAAGATCTGTGCTATAACTGCAAAAAGAAAGGGCACTTCCAGTATGACTGCCCTGAATTAAGCTCTAAGGAGAGAAGAGAGAGGCAAGCTAAAAGAGACAGAAAGTTCACCAATAGAAAGGCCATGATGGCTGCTGAAGAATCTGACAGTGCTGAAAGCTTCAACTCTTCTGATGGATTGTTCTCTAACAGTGAAGATGATGATGATGTCTGCAACATGGCCCTTGTGGATGATGAGGTATCCTCTACTTCTAGTTCACCATCATTCATCTCACAAAACAATAGTGAGGTCAACTTGAAGCTTTCCCTTGGAAAGTTGATGGAAGATTTCACTATGCTACAAGAATTTCATGATAACTGTGTGAGAGAAAATGAAAGATTGGCTATTGAACTTGCCAAAAACTCTAAGGCAGTTGTTGATGTCAAGTCTACTGAGTTGTATCAACAAGTCTTGAGAAAGCTTGAGGAAGCAAATCTCAGGATAGTTGACCAACAAAAGGAGATTGAAGATCAACTTCTCTCTCAGAAGAGAAAAGATTTTGAACTCAAAATTCTAAATGCCAAGTTTGAAAATCTCTCACATGAATATGACATTCTTAAAAAAAGTGAAGAGAGCCTGAAATTAAAGATGTCTGCTCTGAAGAAATCCTCTAGAGCAATAGACGAAATTCAGAGTTATCAAAGACCTATGGCTCAAAGAAGTGGATTAGGTTTTGATCCATTTGAATCTTCACCTTTTCTTAGTGTTGCTTCTGTAAGTAACACTAAGAGAATCTTTGTTAAGTCAGTGGCACAAACTGAAAATGAAATAATTCAGCCACTGAACAAAGGAAAGGGCAAAATGGATGATATGCCTACTCAAGTGCTTCAGGAGAATAGGCCTAAACCTAAGGAAATGGCCAAAGCTCCTGAACATAAGAGGAATGTTGGTCAGCAGAGTAGACCCAATGGAAGGGCAACTCTCCTGAACAATGTTCAGAGGAACTATCCAAGGTATAATCAGCCTAGAACAACTCTTCTGAGAAAGCCTCAGCTGAATAGACCTAAGGACAACTATCCTCAAAGGCAAAATAAAACGAGACAACCAAAACCCTTCATGCCAAAGGGTAATGGTCATAAGAAAGCCTTTCCTCAAAGATTCCCTCAAGTAGCACAAAGAACTCAAAAGTTCAGGAGATTTGACAACCCTCCTGAAACTTACAGAGTTAACACATTCACACACACTTTCCCAAAGGCATTTAAGGGAAAGACAGTGTATGTAGATGCTAGAGGAAGACAACTTAGCCACCTTGAATCATTCAGGGTTATTAGGCAAGTTTGGGTTCCTAAAGGTACAGCTAACCTCTCAGGACCCAAAACTCAAAGGGTACCTAAACCAATCTAATTGCAGGTATCAGTGGGCCACAAGAAGAGGAGCATGAGCAAAAAGTCAGCATGGTACCTTGACAGTGGATGTTCAAGGCACATGACTGGAAACAAGGAACTCCTCACTGATTTTATTGAAAAAGAAGGCCCAAATGTCACATTTGGAGACAGTTCACAAGAAACTACAAAAGGTTATGGTACTTTGATGATTGGTAACATCAAAGTATCCAATGTGTCTTATGTGGCTGGTCTCAAGTACAATCTCCTAAGTATCAGTCAATTCTGTGATAAAAATTTCAATGTTGAGTTCTCCAGTGGAAAATGCTTAATCAAAGATAAGACTCAACAAATTCTACTGACTGGAACTAGGAAAGGAAATGTGTATTTTGCAGACTGGGACAAGTCTACTGATGCTGCATGCTTCATTGCTAAGAGTTCTAGTGAACAAAGTTGGTTATGGCATAAAAGATTAACCACTTGAACTTCAAAACAATGAACAAAATTGCTAGAAATGCATTAGTTAAAGGACTACCTAATGAGGTTTTCATTAAAGAGCATGTCTGTAAACCATGCCAAGAAGGAAAACAGATTAAAGCCTCATTTAAGGGAAAACCAGTCATCTCTACTGAAAGGGTACTTGAACTCCTACATATGGACCTATTTGGACCAATTACCCCTGCAAGCATAAATGGTAGAAAATACACACTAGTTGTAGTAGATGACTTCTCTAGGTTCACATGGGTAGTATTTCTCCTTAATAAGAAGGAAACTCAAGTCAAACTACCTAAACTACTAAAGAGATTGTCAAATGAGAAAAGCCTTAGCATTATCAAGATAAGATCTGATAAATGCACTGAGTTCATTAATTCATACATCAATGAGTATTGCACATCTAATGGAATAGCTAATGAAACCTCAGCAGCTAGAACTCCCCAACAAAATGGAGTTGCAGAGAGAAGAAATAGAACTTTAAAAGAAGCTGCTAGAATTTTAATTGCTGATTCAAATTTGCCTAAGAGGTTTTGGGCTGAAGCTATAAACACTGCATGTCATACTCAAAATAGATGTTTGATCACTAAGGGGCAAGGCAAAACCCCCTATGAACTCTGGAAAGGAAGATTGCCTGAAGTGTCATACTTTCACTTTTTTGGTTGCAAGTGTTTTATTCACAATAATGGGAAAGATCAGCTGAAAGCCTTTGATAGCAAAGCTGATGAAGGAGTATTCCTTGGATACTCTCAAATCAGTAAAGCTTTCAGGGTCTACAACAAGAAAACCCTTATTGTGGAGGAAACACCTCATGTTGTGTTTGATGAATCAATTCATGAGTTCAGGAATGAGAACTTGGAATCAGAAGAAATCACACAGAGAACAACCAGACTGAGCCTAAAAGACAAAGACACTGAATTCATAGAAGTTGTCCAAGCCAACATACCTGAAAACTTCACTTTGGACAACAATCCTGAAGGCAATCCTCATGAGGCAAATCCCACTGAAAGGAATGGTGAACTGAATGATCCAATCCCAGTTCACATCCAGATAACAACTACCAATGAAGAAGCAGTCCCTGCTGAGGTAGTTAATGGGTCAAATAATCAAGGGGGAACTCAAAATGTTGATAATGCCAATGTCCCTGACATTGAGGACAACACCCCTGACTATGATCCTGAATTAGATCCTGCATTCAATTACCCTGAATTTTATGATCAAAATGACTCAACTTCAGTACAGGACAACTCTACTGAAGAGATCAGAAAAAGAAGGACTAGGTTGTCTGACCATCCTACTGATCTAATACTTGGTGACCCAAGTATTGGAGTCAAAACAAGGAGATTTCATGGTGAAAGTGCTCTTTTCTGTTGTTTCTTGTCAGAGCAAGAACCAAGTGATATTGAGGAAGCACTTCAAGATGCCAATTGGATCACAGCCATGCAGGAAGAATTGAATCAATTCACCAGAAATGAAGTATGGGAGCAGGTGGATAGACCTTCACATCAAGATGTTATTGGAACAAAGTGGGTGTTCAAGAACAAGAAGAATGAAAATGATGTGATTGTCAGAAACAAAGCAAGACTTGTGGCAAAAGGCTATTGCCAACATGAAGGCATTGACTATGATGAGACATTTGCACCTGTGGCAAGGCTAGAAGCAATAAGGCTATTTCTAGCCTATGCAGCCCACAAGAGGTTCAAAGTGTACCAGATGGATGTCAAGAGTGCCTTTCTGAATGGAGTCTTGAAAGAAGAAGTCTATGTGGAGCAACCACCAGGTTTTGAGGTTGGAAACCAAGTTTACAGACTGAAGAAGGCTCTGTATGGACTTAAGCAAGCCCCTAGGGCTTGGTATGATACACTGTCACAATTCCTCTTGGATCATGGATTCACCAAGGGAACTGTGGACAGAACTCTCTACAGAATCTCTGAAGGAGAGGACATCTTGCTTGTCCAAATTTATGTGGATGACATAATATTTGGATCCCCCAATGAAAAGCTGTGTGAGAAGTTCTCCAAGCTTATGCAAAGCAAGTTTGAGATGTCCATGATGGGGTTGATGAACTTCTTTTTGGGTCTTCAAGTCAAGCAATCAAAAGAAGGGATCTTCATCAACCAAGCTAAGTACACCAGAGAAATGATCAAGAAGTTTGGGTGTACTACTAGCAAGCCAGTAAGGATACCAATGAACACAAATTGGAAGATGGATCCTGATGAGAGTGGTGTTCCAACCAACTCTACTGAGTATAGAGGAATAATTGGTTCACTCCTCTATCTCACTGCCAGCAGACCTGACATCACCTTTGCAGTAGGTGTTTGTGCAAGGTTTCAAGCAAATCCTAAGAAAAGCCAACTTGAGGCTGCAAAGAGGATTTTGAGGTGTCAATTCTTAGGCAACAAGCTTATATCTTGGTTCTCCAAGAAACAGAACACAGTGGCAACTTCTACCACTGAGGCTGAATATGTTGCAGCTGGAAGTTGTTGTGCTCAAATTCTTTGGTTGAGACAACAACTCAGAGACTACAAAGTCAACTCTACTGAAGTTCCAATATTTTGTGATAACAATAGTGCAATTGCAATATCACAAAATCCTGTATTGCACACAAGATGCAAACATGTGGACAACAAACATCACTTCATTAGAGACCATGTGGAGAAGAAGGACATAAAGTTGGTCAAGATCCACACAGATCATCAAAAAGCTGATATTCTAACAAAGCCACTTGCAGAGGCAAGGTTTCTTGAGCTATCAGCAGAGTTGGGATTACTTGATCCAGGGAGGTTGGACAAGTAAAACTCATTGAAGTTAATGGGAGTAAAAGAAACTGAATTTGTCTTCAGCAGACTTGGACAAGTCTACTGAAGTTCAGAAGAGATGATCACAACTCTTCAGGACACTTGTCCTAGTGGGGTCAGATAAGTTGTCCTGACTATCAATCTATTTTCTTGGTTTGATAAGCACCTATTTTGGGTAATTATTGTCTACCTTGATATCCATCCCAATTACATATATCATCTATGTGGGATTTAATTTGTCCCCCACCCAAAAGGTCGCTTTCCATGCATTAAATGCCAAGATTTAACTCTTGTTTGCATTACACTTTTCAAGCCATGATCTATCTCGAAAACTCCCCAACCATTAACTAATATTAAATAACTTCCACGTTTTGAATAAAACCAATAACTCACTGTTACATTGGTTTTTAACCATTGGATCAAAACTGGCCAACTCCCCTGAAATTCATCCTGGCCGTCCAAGTGTGTTTTCCATTTTTGACAACAGTTGAAAATACACAAAACTTACCAACTCATTGACAAACATTCTTTTTAGAATATTCTCAAGTCTTAAGAACTCCCCACAAACACTTCTTCCAAAAGTATTTGAAACCCTAGCCTTCATCTTCTTCAAACTCTCTCAAAAACACTCTCAATTTCATTTCTGAAAACCTTCAATGGCTCCCAAAGTAAGACCAGAAATGATTATTGATTTCTCCAACAAGGCTCTAGACCTTGATTTTGGATACTTAAGCAACAAAAATAGCCTTCATTTTTAGCCTATAGTATCCTTTGAGAGTGAAGATCCTGAGATCACTCCAACCTTGAGATGGTTGAGAAGAGCTGGATTGCAGAAGTTCATGGAGGGAAGACCAAGTTCTTGCTTGGAAAATTACATGGCTGAGTTCTTTGCCTTTCTCAAATGGAGAGGTAAGACTGAAGATGGTGAAGTTTCCACCAGACTGTCATATGTGGCAGAAGGAGAGGAGGAAGAGAGATTTCATAGAGTGAAATTCTCCTCAGAAGATCTTGAAGGAGCTTTTGGATTGCCTTATGAGGGAAGGAATCCAGAAGTTTATGGTACTGGACATGAAGATGAAATAGCTCAAGAGTGGCTATTGGTTCCAGGTCCTCTCTCTTCAACACAAAACAAGAAGACTCTCAAGCCAGAATTTCTCAATCTATTTGAGGTAATCACTAAGAGTCTTATGAGCAACACTGGAAGCTTGGAGCAAGTCAACAATCCAAGAATCAGAATTATGGCTGCAGTTATTGATGCTAGTGATAAAGGCATCAAGTTTGATTGGAGGACCTTCATCATGTCTGAGATGATGAAGGAAAAGGCCAAGTTCAAGGTGAAAACTCAAAATAAGGTTGTGCTAGAAGGGAAACTCAAGTATTGCACCAGGGCAAGCTTGTTGATTGAAAGGTTTTCCCATTATTCACAAATGCAAACCTTTGCAAAGCCCCTCCCAGCCCAGAAAATTCTGTTTAGAAAGCTCAGCAAGAAAACTGAGCAGAGGAGGATGCTTTTGGCCAAACCTGCTGAAGAGAAGGTGGAGGAGAAACCAAAGTTGAAAAAGAGGACAAAGGCCAGAATGGTGAAAACAAGGAAAATGTCTCAAATTCCCTCAGAGGAGAAATCAGATGCTTCAACTGAAATTGAAGAAGTTGCTGAAAAAAGGTGTGCAAGTGCCTTCTGGTCATTCAGAAGAGTTGAGGCAGAAGTACAATGAGACTAGACAAAAGTCTAGAGGTGACAAGAGGATCAGGGAGGTTGTCCCTGAGAAGGATGGTGAAGGAAGTGGGAGCAGTAGGGCTAGTAAGAGAAGAGTCAAGCCTATTGATAAAGTGTTGGAGCTTCAGGAGGAAAGGTCTCTCCAACTTGCTCTTAGAGAGAGCAGAGCTGAAAGCAGGACCAAATCCAGGTCAAGGACCAACTCATCTGGTTCTGGAACTCCAGAATCCAAGGTCCCTGAAGGTCAACCAATAGAGGCCAACATCCCTGAAATTCAAAATCCTGAGCCCAACTCCCCTGAAACCCACATAACCCCAACCAATCAACCTATCACCCCCATCAATCTTACCAAGAGATATTCTCCAGAAGGGAGTGTGCAAAGAAGTGGGATAGATGTGCTAGCAGATATAGCAGTAGATGAGACAAGATTACATTCTCCCCTTGACTCATCTATGCTCAATTATTCAAAGCTTTTAGAAGCTGCACTCTTTGAGCCAACCCCCCTGAGTAAAGCCCCTTCAGAACCATTGCTCTCAAAAGCAACTGAAGTACCTTCAATTGCAACCAAGATATCACAAGTCATCCAAGATAAGGGTGCAAACTGGTGGCAAGTAGAGGAAAACAGATTGCTGCACTTTGCTGGAGTTTTAAAGACAAGATTTCTCATTGATGAGGAAGCTTTTGCAAAGTTGGTAGCAGATAAGATTAATGAGGAAAAGGAGAGGAAAGCTAAGGGCATCAAACACCCTGAAAGTAGCTCTAATGATGATGATTCCCCAGATGATCCCTCAAACCCCAACCCTCCTGAAACCCCTCAAGCCAATCTCCCTAAGCCTTCTGTCTCAGAAAGACTCTCCAACCCTCCTAGAACCTATCATAGGAAAGGCTCTGTATCTTCCGAGGTGTTGACCAAGGGTGGTAACACAACCAAAGACACATCTGCCAATGAAGGTTCTTCTGAACCTAAGGCACAGCCTAAAGATGTGGAGGTTCCTGTTTTAAAGGCTGGTTTGGTTAAGGCCTATTCAGTGTCAGGAGAGTTGGACACTGATCAGCCCTTAATCATTCAGGATGACTCAGTGGCTGCTGATATAAGCATTGTGATCTCCCAACAACTGCCATCTCTGAACCTTGTTGAAGGTGGAGATGCTGCAGGTTTAGGTGTTGGAGTTGAAAAGGAAAATCTAGTGGAAAAATCAGAGGGAGTAGAGGATGATAGAGAGGTGGTGATCACTAGAATAGTGAGTGTATCACCAAATGAGGGTGATATAAGTGAGGAAGGGCAGGCTATTCTTGAAGTCAAATCTGAACTTCAGGAATCCCTTGAGGAGAGGAGGCCTGTACCTTTAAGTGAGGACATTAACAATGAAGGGAGAAAAGAAATAGTTGAAAATGAGGAGAAGACTGCTGATGTATCAGAGTCTTATGAAAAAGAAATTGAGGGAGATAAATGTGTTTTTACTGACTCATTTGACTTGTCTGATATTGCAGGTATAACCTTTGATCAAATTTTTGCAGATGAACTCTTAACAGATGCACCCATTCAAGTTGACAGTGGATCAGCACAAGCCTTGCTTGGGATGCAATCAGAGAAGTTGGATTCCTTGGCTCATCAAGTCCAATCAGCTCATGCAGAAACCACTGGAGCCTTGGATGAGCATGGAAGAACTTTAGCTTCTGTAGAAATGAGGCTAACTGGCTCAGAGGATGTGGTGTTGCCTACCTTGGAAGCAAGAATCAGTGGAGTTGAGACTGGTTTGCAAACCATCTCCACTGAAGTCATCAAAGCTAAGAACACCATGAGATCAGTATCAAAGGATGTAAAGAAAGAGCAATCCTTGCTAAGAATCAACCACAATAGGAATGTGAAGACATTGAGGTCAGTGGTGAAGAAAGCTCTTGGAAGAAAGACTGCCCTGCAAAGACAAAGAGCTGAAGAGCAAAGGCTAGCTATGGTGAAAGCAGCCTCAGAAAAATTTTCCCAAGAAGTGTTGGCCAACATTGCTGAAGGTGCAGTGGCCAACCTCACTGAACTTCTGAAAGCCCAACTAGATGCATCTCTAAAGGCAACCATGGAAGAGGTTGTCCAACAGAAAATGAAGCCTGTTCTAGCCTCCTTAGCTTGAGTAGTGATAGGATGCAAAATATACATGATGAGAATGTATATCTGTTGGAGGAGATGAAGTCTCTGACCCAAGCCCAGTCCTTATTGGCATCTACTATGAGTGAACTAAAGCCTGAATGTTTTGATGCTGCCAAAAAGGGGGAAAGGGAAAGAGCAAGGGCAAAAGGTGCCTTAGT
Source organism: Galeopsis tetrahit (assembly GCA_963675135.1). Lineage (NCBI taxonomy): Eukaryota > Viridiplantae > Streptophyta > Magnoliopsida > Lamiales > Lamiaceae > Galeopsis > Galeopsis tetrahit. Next base: position 14,683,092 of record OY776131.1, read on the forward strand.
GATTGGAAGCCCAGTAAAAGGGAAAGACAAAGCTCCTGAAGGAAAGGGAAAGGAGCCAGCAGTGCTGAACTTGGATGAATTAGATGAAGAGGAGCAATTGGCACTTGCCTTGAAGAATTCAATGGTCTCAGCTTAAGAGGAAACAGTGAGGTTACAGCAAAGACCAGGTGGTGAAGTGTCTGGTTTGGACAAAGATGCTGAAGGTGTCCAAACTAGAGGAAAGATCAAGAGGGCTAAAGGAAAGAAAAGACAAGCTGAGACATTCACTGATTTTCCTAACAGTCCTGATCTTCCACCTGAATTCAGAATTATTGATGATGAGCCTATCTCTAAGAAGGCCAGAGCTGCTGAAAAGCCCAAGAATGCTGAAGAGGACAAGTCTTCTGAATCTGCCAAAGATGTTGAAGGTCCCAAGCCCACTGAAGATATTGATGAACTATTTGCTGAAGGTTTTGGACCTGAACCCAAGAAAAAGACAACTGTCCTAGCTGATGATCCATCAAAGCTATTTCATGAAGGGTTTGGCAAAGACCCTGAAACCCAACAGAAACTGGCCATGATGAGGGCCCAAGAAAAGATGGATTTGATGGATGAAGCACAAAGAGCAAGAGATAAGAGAAGAGCAAACTTCCAGAAGCCAAGAAGGAAGAGAGTACCCTATAACAAGATGAAGCCACAGCTACTGATCCCAATGGATACCAAATATCCTCACTTGGATAAATGGGTGTCAATTCAGCTGAATGACTCATGGGAGGAAGCCAAAAGGGAGTTTGTCTATGATCAATATGTCATTGACAGATGGAATGGAAGAGATGCCAACTCCACTTTTGCTGAGTTCATGATAGAGTACTACAGAGAGCTCTATCAACAATTGCTTGCAGCTGCTGACATTGCAAGATTTGAACTCACAGCTCCCAAGCCAATCATATACATGCCTCCAAAGCTTGAAGGATGGATTGACCAAACAAGAATCCTGAGAGAATTCACTGAAATCCTCAAGCTTAACAAGATGGTTCTTGGACCTAAGGGAACAAACCAAGAAGCCATGGCCTTGAAAAGAAGAGTGTGGGCACAATATGGGATGGTGCCACCTCCTGAGGATGATCTTTGAAATGGTCTTCTGACCTTTCTTGATTGATCAACTATGCTGAAATATGGTCAAGATTGCTGATGTGGTGTGCTATGATAATCTGTTCGCTCTGATATGCTCTGGATTGCTCTGATATAAGCATGATTCTCTGATACCTGATGTTTTGCTCTGATCCAAATACTGCTAAGTGTTTTAGTGTTTGCTCTTATACTAAAACTCTGTAAATGCTTTGAAATGTTATAGTGAAATGCTCAGATGTATTTAGTGTTAATGATTCATGCTCTGATATGTTAAATTCAACTATGCTTGTAATGATTTTCAAATGAATGATAGTTGAACTTATTTTGAATCAAGAAACACTTATCTCTCTATGCCTATCTATGAAACCTACTTACAACATGAATGGTGAATACACTAACACATTGCTTTTCAGGATAATTGACCTTAGTCATGTCTTCTGAAGATAAATGTAATAGGTATAACCAAGTCACTTTTGCATAGAAGTATAGGTTTTGGCATCATCAAAAAGGGGGAAATTGTTGGGAATAAAATGAGATATGTTTTGATCTAATACCAAAACCCCCTGAGACATACCTAAGTCAAGTTTAGTATGTTCTATGAATGTTAGAACATATAGTATAAAGGCTAGATGAGGAGCTAATATGTTAGGCAGCTCTTAGTTGATTAGATGCACAATTTGAGGGGGAACCTATGATTTGAAGTCCTTCAAGAACAAGTCCCCTCAAGGCTCAAACTCTGGATACAACACTAAGTCATTTGAAGACCAACTATGCTGATCAGGAGAGTTGTCCAGAGAAGTTGTCTCAGCACAATTAATCAAGATCAAGTGCTCTGAAAGCCTGAGGTCAACTATGTTGAAGAGCTAGAGACAACTACACTTTAAAGATCCTTAATGATTCATGCCAAGATCACTTTTAAGAGAAGCAAAGGATAAGAGCCAAGTCATCTGAAGAAGAGCAAGCCAACCTTACTGATAAGCAAGACTGCTGATAGTGATAAGGAGAGTTGTCCAAATTGATGAGGAATGTTGTCCTATCATTGGAACAACCTTCAGAAGCCATGTCCAAGTCCTAACAAGAGAATCTGAAAGTCAGACATTGGGTAAAGTGCTGCAGAATGAAGACAAAGTCTTAACACCCGTTTATTTCCCAAATGAGGACATGTCACTATCAAGATTCTGTCTTCTAAGTTGAAGAACTGAAAGAAGACATTTATGGACATTTGAGGCTGCCTCTCCAACGGGCAAATCCTTCATTTGTCTATAAATACAGAAGTGTGAAGACCATTTGAAAGCACCTCAACACAATCCAACTAACCTCAAGAACTTACAAGCTAGAGTGCTTTCAAAGCTTTCAAAGACTATCTTAGTCTTCAAACACTTCATCTAAGCTGAACTATATTGTACATCCATACACAAGCTTAGAGAGATATCCTATCCTTATACACTGATCTTCATTGTAAAGGATATCTCATTAGTTGGAACCTTACTTCAACCATTACCCCTTTCAAGAGTGAAAGTGAGAAGGTTGTAGTAGTAGAAGTGGTAGGAGCTGACTGTTGAGAGAAGAACAGTTCAGTTCTGAGTTGAGAAGAGGGTACTAGGACTCTAGACATCCTAGGGATCAATTCACCAAGGAGTGGTGTTCTTGATCAAGTGCACCTTGGCACTATAAAACAAGTTAATTCCAAGAGTGAAGGAATTATCCTGTTAAATCAGGGAAAGTGGATGTAGGAGCTTGAGTCTCTGAACCACTATAAACTCCTGTGTTGATTTGCATTCAAGTACTTTCATACATTCAACACTGCACACAAAACTGATCTTTCAAAGGATAAACATTCAAAGACTGTGCAAAACCTATTTGGACAAGTTCCCTGAAACTGGATTGCATTGCATTGACTAAGTGATTTCAGAAACTAAAAGGGCCAACCACTATTCCGCACATATAACTCCCCTAGATAGTTATTCAACTAAGTACTCAATAGTACTTACTAGTTTGATTATCTTAGAAGAGTTAATCATCTTCAGCAGAGTTGTCCAAGACAACCTTGCTGAGCTCTGGTTTGATCAAGTTAGAAAAGAATTTGCATACAAGTGTATTCCCCCCCCCCCATACACTTGTTATATACTCCTTTCAGGACCAACAGTAGGCTCAGGCCTAAGTGAGCCCCTCGACCGGCTACGTCGAGATCCTAAGGCCCCACCAGCACCAGAAGGAGCATTCGCATCTTGACTCATTTATTTTAATGGGTAAATTTTTAATAAGGGCATTTTACTACTAGTTTTATCTAATAAAACCTACGTCATATTTTCTTGTCTAATAGAGTCAAATTGAAAAATCTAAGACAATTATACCCTTTTATTAATTTGAAACAATTCGAATTTCTGAATTCAAATTAATAGGTCAACTAAATCCCCTAATTAGCTATTAACAAAGGATTTCGAAAATAGCGAAATTTATGGAGCTTCCAAAAATTTAAAAATTTCCTAAAAAATAGATATCGTAATTAATTCGTTTCACTTGCTTAAGCTTTGAGATTTCTGCAGTCTGCACTTACTTCCAGCGATTGTTTCATCCTTATGTGTATTTTTCGGCGACGAGAACGACGATTCACCGCATAAGGTAATTCGATCATCTGCATGTTTCATTTTAATGGTTCTCGCGTCAATAATGGTTCTGAGTTATTGAAAATCAAACTCCATTTCAAAATATTTGTATGCAGAACACTATGCATAACCATATATGCAATAACGTATGCATATAATTAGGGAGATGCGCATGAATGTATGAACACAGCCAATGAAGTTAATAATGCATACGCAAGTGAAGTGAGTAGTGCATAAAAAATGTAGTTAATAATGCATAAGTAGTTGTTATTAATTAAGAAAGATGCATTTGTAGTTGAACGAAGTGGTCGTAAATGTCATGAAACACTTATACGTAATAGTATATGCTATTAGAAATGCAGGACTATATGCGCGGTTTACTACATGTGCAGTAAGTAGTTCATATTAATTAAAAAAGATGAGTATGTATGCAGTGTACTGTAGCAGAGAGGGTTGGGTGGGAAGATGGAAAAATATTCATGAAATGAGATTGGAATAGATGTCTCCTGGACAGGGAGGTGGAGAATAGTAACAACATTTGCAAAAAGATTAGTATATACATCAAAGAATCTGGAAAAGAGGACACATGGACCTGGGAGCTGGAAACGAACGAGAAGTATTCGGTGAAATCAGCGTACAACCTTTTATTGGAGATCGATATGGAGGATAGGCCGGACCTTGACACACTCAGATGTGTGTGGACGAAGGGGGTTCCTCTGAAAGTGGGGGGATTCACGTGGAGATTGCTTCAAGATAAAATCCCTACGATTTTGAACCTGCGTAGAAGAGGTGTCTACAACACAAACTTCTCCACGGAATGCAAACTATGTGGATCTAATGAGGAAACAATATAATCCATGTCAATTCTTCTCGATTCAGAGATGCCTGTGGAATTGGGGTGAGATTAATACATGGAATTGATAATATCAGAAAATGCAGAATTAATAATCATGGAATTGAAAATGAATATACGTACGAGCGATGCAGATGATCGGAATTGAAGATCAATATCGAATCCTGAAATGGTCGAATCTGAAGATGATCGAACTGAAAAATTGGGAATTCAAAATTTGGAAAGTCGTAGTCTTTCCAATTGTATAACCTAATACATTGAGGAGTTGAATGAATCCGAAAATTGAGGCAGAATTGAGGCAGAATAAATTTAGGAATTAATAGCAGTTTCGAAAATTTAAATCTCAATTTGTATGATTTAAGGTTATTATGGGTTTTTATATCTAAAATGAAGCAAATAGACAAACTTTTAATTAGGCGTTGCAATTAGTTGAATGTGTGGTGATAATGACTCTATTAGTAAAAAATCTCTATTTTAATAAATAAAATTTAACAGTATAATAAATTAATCAATAATATAGTAATGAAATCAATAATTTCCTAATTTAATCAATAACATTTTAGTAATGTCAATAATTTCTTAATTTAATCAATAACATTTTAGTAATTAAGTCAATAATTTCCTAATTTAATCAATAACAAGTTACTAATGAAATCAATAATTTACCAAGCTAATTAATAATGACTTAATTTAAACAATAACAATAATTACTATATTAATCAACAACACCCCTACTTATAACAATAATTACTAATTTAATCAACAATAATAATCTAGTTTAATCGACAATATAAATTAATTTCATTAATTGATAATAACCTAATTTAATTATCAAAACACATTAATTCTTCTCAATGTTAAATATAATCATACACTAACTAGATAATTAATTATTTAAAACTAACTAACAATATCAATTATATATTAATTAAATAAATAAAATATATAACAATCTAACGTAAAAAAAAAAAAAAAAAAATTATAAAGAACTACACTATATATAACACGAACAATTAATTACAATTAACCAATAAAAAACATCCTAATCCACGTAACATATATATCAATTAATTATACATATTCATCAACTGCGTAAGTACATGCAATTTTATAATAATTAACATGCAATTTACAATAATACAATAACAATTTTATAATAATTAACATGGAATTTAATTACAATAATACAATAACTTAATTAAAATTAATTAATAATTTATAAAACGTACCGTTTAAATTGAAGAAACTGAAGTAGATGATCGGAATGCTCTTCGTCTTTCAATCCACGAACAAGAAATCCAATCCACGCACGAGACCACGAACGGAGGAGGAAAGTGAAAAAAAAAAATTGCCTTCTTAGGCAACCTACTCCCTCTCGGCAGTTTTTATAAAAAAAAAAATCGCTGCCGACGGAAATTTCCGTCGGTGGCACACGAATATTAATTTTACGCGTCTTTTTAGGGGTATACGAGGCGGTGTAGTAAAAGCGGGTTGGCTACCGACGGAAATTTCCGTCGGTAGCCGAAATTTGAACTGCCGACGGAATATTCTGTCGGGAAGCTGGCCGAAAACGGCGTCGTTTCACTTTCAACCTGAATTCCGTCAGGAATTCCGTCGGAACGTCCCGACGTAAGTTGAAATCCGTCGGTAGTGTGCCGATTCCGATATTCCGTCGGAAATCCGTCGGGACGACCGACGGAATGTATTCCGTCGGTAAACTTCCGTCGGCAAATCCCGCTTTTTTTGTAGTGATTTATCAACTATTTTTTAACTATCCAAAAAGTTAGTCGAGACAAACTAGGTGTAATCGTATGCTCTGATTACGAGACTGATTCAACTTATTTTGACACCTCTTGTTACCACTACCACGATCAAACGAACATTTTCAATAATGAAGCATGTCACGAGTGTTATTCAAAACAAAATGGAAAAAATGATTAATTTATCAGATTACAGTTAAACCTCTATAAATTAATAAACTCTCTAAAATAATAAAATCTTCCGGTCCCGACTTAGGCCTTTGTAAAAAATCATCAAATTCGATAAAGATAATAAGATAATACTTTTTCGAAAAATCCCTTTATAAATATTAGGTCTCATTAAAACTCTAAATTAATAATTCATAAATATTAGTACAATTATAAATATTATGGCATGGTCTCTCTTATAAATCTTTTTCATCAACCCACACTCTTGTAAATCTTTTTGAGTGCATGTGGGATGATCTCAATCTCTTATATTCATGGATGATTTTGCGATGTCTTTTAGATGAGAATACATGACTGAGTGTTATGAATTATTTTATTTCCTTATTAAGATTTATATAGTATATGTTTCATTCATCATGCATGAATATACTTAATTGACTATAATAGTAATTTAAGTGCAACGAATTAATGTAAACATGTATATTTAAGTAATTCAAATGAATTGATGCATGCGTCTATGAATATAATAGTTAATTGTATACAATGAATTGATATTATACATGAATTAGTTACAAAGAATTGGTTGATACATGAATATAATCAATGAAACATATATAAACTCATTTATTTTTAATACATATGTACAAAATTTGTTGAATTTAAAAAGTCTCTCTTTGAATTAATAAAATATTAATTTATCGATAAATTAATACCTCTCTAAATTAATAAAATTTAATGGTCCCAAGGTTATTAATTTATAGAGGTTTTACTGTATATGGTTGTTAATATTGAAAGGTAATTGTTTGAAGACATTAATTCTGATTTTATTATCGATGAATTATATTGAATAAAAAATTGTATGATGCGACTTATGTAAAAAAAAAAAAAAAACTTTTATATTTTGTATTGCATTCGTTTCAGTCATAAAAAAAAAAAAATATATTGACTCCGCCCTTGACGGGATTAGTCAATTCTTGGACTGAATACCCGACACTTCAAAAAAAAAAAAATCAATGTCCTAAAATAAATCTGCCCTATAAGTCTATAAGTGTTTTTCCTCAAGTTTCAGCTAGCAACTAATTAATTAACAGATTCCGTTAAGTATTTAACGGACAAGACCAATTCTCTTGTAGAAATGGTCATTTTCAAATTACAGATCAAAAGTGATTTCACTTTCATTCTTACATGATAAAAAATGCAAGTGGTTTATATATATAAGACTTAATTTACACTCTAATTACATATAATAAAATGCAATATTAATGTTGAAAAATGAAATAAAGTTGCAATATATGAGTGACATGAGATATAATACATTAAATGGAGGTAATTGATTCATACGTGCATACATATATACCAAAAGAACTTAACACACATGCAGCTAGCAATTTAGTTGGAAATAAGAAGCCCCGATGCATATATTAGTACTGTAAAATCAATGGTTCCAAAGCAATTATAAAATGGGTTGGGGTATATACCCCTCCAGCTTTATTTAATACACTCCCCCTTCATTTTTATTAATTCAATATATATAAAAAATACCAATTTTGCCCTTTAACTAAAATACAATAAAATACAAAGATAGATACACTCCCCTACATTCTAAACCCTAACCCTATTTTTTTCCCTTTTCTTCTTCCCCTCATTTTTTTTTCCCATTTATTCCATCTTCTTCAACCTCAATTCATGCGCCATTTCTCCGCCGCAGCCGCTTGCCCGCCTCCCGCCGCCCAGCCGCTCGCTCGCCCGCTCGCCGCACTGCATTTCCCATGGCCGTCGCACTTCCCCACGTTTTTGTGCATACAGGCGGCGGCACCCTGCCCTTTTTTTTTATAATTTCTGTATGAAACAGCGGCGGCGCCGCCCCTCTCGCCCTCGCCGAGCGCCGCCGCCACCCCGCCCTTTTTATTTTTAAATTTCTGTATGAAACAGCGGCGCCCAACGACGCCGCCGCCCTCCTCCTTCTCCAGTAAAGGTACGCATCTTTTCTTTTTTTTTTTAAATTTTTGATAAGAAATATCGACCAAAAACATTATGGTCGACAACAATTTGTCGACCATAATGTTTTTGGTCGACTTTCTTTTTCCAAACTTACTTTTTTATTTTCTTTCGATACAATGTTGTCGATAAAGATGTTTTTGGTCGATAAATTTTAGGCGACCATATGTTCTACGGTCGACCAACCAGTGTCGATCGACACTGGTTGGTCGAAACGAATTGTTTTTTTTTTTTTTCTAAGTATATTTTGGAGGTGGCGCGGGAGGAGGCTGTCGGAGGTGATAGTGTCGTCGGCGGCGGCTACTGCAAATTAGGGTTAAGATTTTTTGTAAAATTAGGGTTAGAGTTTTGAAGGAGAGTGTATGTATCTATAGCATTTTATTAAAAGGGTAAAATTGGTATTTCATATATATATTGAATTAATAAAAATGAAGGGAGAGTGTATTAAACAAAGCTGGAGGGGTATATACCCCAACCCTTATAAAATAACAAATCCTAAAATCATGGGAGCATTTATCATTTAGACTCTTATAAGAGTTAATTCCATCTCCAATCCTCGAACTCAAATTGCCATCAAAATCATCAATTTATCACAAAATTTGAGTCAAATAGTAAAATCATCTCCAATCATCAAACTCAAATGTTAATGTTATTTTTTTATTTATATTTTATTAAATATTTATTTATCATCAGATATATAATTTCATATTTATATTTATATTTAAATTAAATTAATTAAACAAAAAAAAGTGATATATTTAATATAAAAATATATAAAAAAAAAAACAAAATCAATGAAACAAAACACCAAATTCAATTGCATAAAATATAAATTACATCACAATTTGAGTGATTTCGAAATGAGCAGCTCAAAATTAAAATTCGTAGTATTTATGTTTAAGTTGTATTTCATTTGCTTATTTTTGTTTACGTATGTTGTATTAAATTTAGTTAATTTTCTACTATATTTTGTAATTTAAATTCGTAGTATGTATGTTTTTATCCTATTGTATTTTGTAATTTAAATTTATAATATGTATTTTTGTTTTCTATTGTATTTTATAATTTAAATTATTAACAATGTCTTACAATTAAATTATATGCTTTCAAATTTTAAATATTCCATAATTATTAATCATAAAATTTAAAATTATTTCATAAAAAATATAAATAAGAGACCAAATTGACAATAAATAATAAATTAATAAATCAAGTAGACAAAAAAAAAAAAATTGATTAGAGATTTGAGTTTGTGGCAAATTTGCCACCAAAAACGAAATGGTGGCAAATTGCCACCAACATTGAGTATGCGTTGGAGCTGTTTTTTACTTTAGTTTGCCTATTAGAGGCTGCATTGGAGATGCCCTAATAGGTAGGGATGAAGAAATAAGTTGCAATAGGTAGATTTTTTGGTGGAATTTGTATAATTTGTGAGATGAAGAAATTAAAAGTGGTAATAGCTAGATTTTTTTTTTTTTTTTTTTTTATTGGTGAATTTTTGTAATTTGTAACTTGTTAGTTTGAATTGAACTCAATGTTTGAATTATATACTTTTAAAATTATAATTAAATTTTTAACATAAAAAGTGCTTTAAAATGTTTGTAGATTTCAGTTTAAACCAGACTGACCGAACTTTTAAATCAGTTAATTTCAATTCGTTCGATTTTAACACATTTTGGTTCGATTTTTATTTCATTTCTAAAATTTTCAATTATTTTGATTTGGTTGATAAATGTCCAGAACCGGCCGAGTGCCCACCCCAAAATATTATAACATGAGGCAAATTCTGGTGAGATGAATTACATTTTATAAAACGATGCACAATTATCCAATAAATACGATGCTCAATTATCCAATAAAAATACGAAATTCAGACTCAATTTCAATTGAAAGAAAGAAAAAAATACTAGCACAAGTAAAGTAACGATTCTCAACCAAGTTAATTAATATGTTAAATCAACTCCAGAAACAAGGCTTCTTGCTTGCTGGTCAGACCCAATTCATTCAGTGTCGAGTTGCTCTCTGCATCACCAAAAGCTCGTCGAGGATAAGGCCTCACCTGCGTAATCATCAAAATCAAATCTATCATACTTGTTATGTTGAGATATATATGTATAGGTCTCAACTGCCCCAAATTGAATCGCAGATGGTGTGTCTTTCGATCATTTAGTATGCGCACAATCAAGTGTGTTATTTGCGTGTTGGGTAGAAATTTTATTAGGCTTGATTCTGATTACACATCTATCTCGGGCTAATCTACCCTTCCAAACGAGTAGATTCATTATCTGATAAAGGCCGGAGGAAATGATTTAGTATTGAGATGTATGCTGTAATATATTTACCAATCTGTAACTTCCAGGTTTGACCCCTTTGCCAACATCAATGAAGTCCATGAGATACTGCATAGCAATATACAAAATTTTGAGTAAACACAAAAGGACATTAAAATGCTAATGTCTAATGTTGATAGTCAAAGACCTTATGCTACACTACTAATCACCATATTACCTGTAACTTATCTGACTTTAGAAATCGTCGACCTCTCCTGCTTCCATCAGGCATACGAACAAGAAGTGTGATAGCATTCTCGTCATCCGGTGTTGGTTCTTGAGGAAGGGAAGCTTCTTTTGCTGCTAATTGTCTCTCAATTTCCTGGCCAACAGCAAGAAATATGATATAAACTATGGGAGTACAGAGATTTAACTACCCCATTACTTTTTATTAAGTGGATGGATGAAACACGCCTCTAATCAACAAGATGACAAAAGCTTTGAAGAATAAAAATAATCCAAGTGATACAGACGATTCGTTGATGGAATGTGAGCTGAACAGCTAAATAATGGAAATTATGTTTAGTTTCGAAATTCGGCAGAATCGCAGCACAGTTTGATTGTAATCTCACCAAAGAGACAACAGAAATAGTAGAATATTGCTGGACAAGCCTACTGCTATTGGGCCAGAAAGGCAACCTATAGATCACATATGTGGGTTTTAAGAAATAATTACTTCCATGAATACAGTTTTTATCACACATATTCGAATAAAAAAATCCAAACCACTTTGAAGAACAAATAAGGAGCAAGTAATGGTTTATGAGTCAGGAAAGTCAATGTTCCCCAAGGGCGCCGTCTAGACCAATTGTAATAATCAAGAAGAACTACAAATAAAATCTGCTTCAATCAATTATATGTCAAAATAAGGTACCTGTTCCTCTTGCAATTGTCTGCGGAGTTCATCCTCCTTGCGTCTCTGTTCGATAAAAGCAGCTTCAGCTTCTTCCTTGGCCTTCAACTCCTTCTCTCTGTCAGCTTGTAATGAAGCAAGATATTCATCATCCTGCATTAAAAACCATCATATACGCATACTCAAAGTAGCTGCAACTCTAAAGGGAAAATTGTGTTTTTTTAGGCCCATAACTTAGGGGGTTAGCAATTGTAGGACATTGTGTTCGCAGACTGGAACATTTATGCCATATTATTTTAATTTTCACACATTTGGGCCAAATTGGCCTGAAACACCTCAATTTGGGCTAACGTGTCACGTGTTGCTCATGTGTTTGGCCTAAATGCGCGAAAATAAAATAATATAATGGCCTAAATTTGCCAACCAGAAACACCTCAATTAGCCTAAATGTGCAAAAGTAATTTAAGGCCAAAAAATGTGCCAGTCCATAATAAACCTATTGTCCTACAATTGCTACCCATATTTATGGTCCTAACAAAAATTATTCAACTCTAAACAGCACTCAGGCAATAGAAGCAAAACCTGTTGTTCTCGTATCATCCTCTGAGCAGTAAGATTAGGTGATGGAGGACGAGGCATACGCCCTATACCTCTATCTAAACCATTCTGCATGAGCTGATGAGGAGCATAAGGAAAATGAAATCCAGTTCCTTCAGGGATGCCACCAAACATAGCAGCCTCAAGCATTACAGCTTCGTCATGTTCCTCGGATGAGATGCCACCCCACTTTAGAAAGATATACATGCAAAAGCATAAGCTAGGATGTGTTTAATTTGTGTTCCAGATGGCTGCTCAAATGTGGACAAAATATAGTTTTTTAGTCCGGTAAGTTATCACTATTTTGATTCCAGTCCTGTCGAGTTTCACTAATCGAAAATAGTTTTGTAACTTCCAATTTTTTACATTCCAATCCTGTCTTCTACACCCGGTAATGTAAAAAATTGGAAGTTACAAACCTATTTTCGATTCGTGAAACTCGACAGGACTGGAATCAAAATAGTGATAACTTACAGGACTAAAAAAAACTATTTTCACTGAAAAATAAGAATTACCTCTTCAGGAAAATCATTTTCATTCTGTTGTGAGTGATGAACATTATCATTTAGCTGAGGACTTGAAGGTGGGTTAACCTCAAGGTCCCCAACTTCTTCAGCCTCTTTCGGTGTGTCAGTAGAACTTAAAGTCACACGTCTTCTCCTGTGCCTAACCAGCTGCATCTCTTCCACATCTTCACTATCATCTTGTATGGACGTACTACCAATCTCCAACTGAGGTTGCCTACAGAAACAAAGTACTTATAGACTCGGAATACTTGCACACCAATTTGGATGAATTAGATAGATAATTAGGAACAGAGGGAGTATAATATTTTTATCTCGTTCGATTTCGATATACTGTCAACATGTGATTGCAGGCAGAAAATGCAGGGAGGGGTTGAAATAAGGAAAACAATTGAATATCAAATGGTTCTAAGCCAAGGGAAGATAAGGTGGATTTACTCTATTAAAGAAACTTCTTCATCCAAGAAAATTATAATGAGAAAGTACAAACTGGTTGATAGAAAGAAAAGAGAAAAACATAATCATCTATTATCATCAATCAATAGAATTGATTACTGCACATATTGGTGTATTTTATTGCGTTCCATGGGTTAATAATATACTAATTTTTAATACTCTTATTGTTATTACTATAGAATTTTTTAACCATATTCATCAATTATTGGCTTAAGTTCGTCAAATCAAGTAGTACAAAAAACTCCAAGATATAATAGCAATTCATATGTTACAGAACATGCCCCTTCTGTATTACTGTTTCAGAAAATGATCAACAATACTGTCTATGTATGTCATATCAGTGTATAATGTATAAGACAAGTGCGTGCGTGATCAATATTGTAAGAAAGTGTGTATCAGTGTATCCAAGTATAAATGGCACAAAAGTACCTACCTTTCATCTGAAGATGCCAATTTCCCCGTTTCATCTGGGGAAGCTGACTTCTCAGCCTCCAATTCGGAAGCACCAACTCTCCCCTCTTGATCTCTCAGCACTTTTTCTCTCTCTGCAGTCTGAATTTACCTCATGTTAACCAAAAAAATTACAGTAATTTAAGGGTTAATTGCAAAATAAATCACGAACTTTTCACGTTTTTTCAATTACAACATATATTTTTAAAATTTGCAATTTGATACACGGTCTATCAAATTGTTGCAATTCTAGCACATGACTACTTTCTGGCAACTAATGCTGATGTGGCAACCAAAAAATCTTTGAAAAACACGACCTTTTGTTATTGTTTCAATTTCATCACAACCTTTTAACCTTTTTTTTTCAATTCCATACACTGCCAGTCAGCAGGACTTGCCGGAAAATAGTCATGTGAGAGAATTGCAATAATTTGAAAGGTCGTGTATCAAATTGTAAAATGTAAAAATATATGTTGTAATAAAAGCATGAAGGCGTCATGATTTATTTTGCAATTAATCCGTAATTTAAATATTCGGCTGAAGGAAGAGCATACTTGCAACGAGAGGGAAACTGCACGTGCAAGTTGCGTGTCTTCAAGGTGGGACTGCACAGGCTGAGGGGTGGGGCCCACCAGATCCTGGATCAAATGAAATTATAAAAAATAAAAAAAAGCAATTCAACAACAATAGAAACTCATACATTGTAAATATATCACATACTAGACTGTCATTTTGTTGATCTGATGTTGTAGCATCTTGCTTAGAAGCCTCAATGGCTGCCCTTATCATCTCTTCCTCTATATCATTGCTATAGTCAGGCTGCGCATCTAAAATGGTGGGAGCACTTGGTCCATTATTATCATGCCCATCTAATTCAGCAATCCGAACATTTGACATTTCTCTGTCATCATCTAATATGACAGCCCCACGAACTTCCGGGCCATGATCATGTGTTGTTTCAGTGACATCTTCAATGACAGGAGCACTGCCTGGTGGAGTTAAAGGGATTGATAAACAAGAAAGCAATAAAAATATAATATAAATCCTGCCCAAGCAACAATTATCGTATTCCAAAATATACGATCTCCCTGGATACCCTAATGACTCAAAACAACGCAATATAAATAAGACTCAAAACTTAACCCCTAACTTATCCACAGGCTGTTTGTTGAAGACTCGAATTTTAAAGCCCAAACTATAATAATAATAAGACAATAAATAACTTGTATCACGGCTGGACTGACCTGATGCTCTGGTGTCATCGTTAACCTCAACTGGAATCTCCCTAACCTCCCTTGGATGTGAAACAAAAGGTGAAAGTGATGAAATAGTGCCAGTATCAAATAAACTTGTAGTTGAGTGGGGTTCAAGAAGAGACGAAGGATTAAAATTTCTAGCGAATGGAGGTAGGGAAGATCGTGGTCTGCGGGATTGAACAGGCATTGGATCATCAATTTCCATATCATCATCAGGAGCAACAAAAGGTGCATCTTGAGCTCTGTTGACAGAAACATAAAAATGATGCTGTGTTTAGCGTAGTTAAAGGCACAAAGAGAAATCAATTAGATACACAGAGGAAGAAATAATGAGATGACATGAAAGAATACTAACAAGCTTCTATCCCCTTCAGTGAAATATGAATCGATGGCTGCGTTGAGATTGCCACGATGCTCCTGCTTAATCAAGGACATAGAACTATCAAGCCAATGAATTGACAAATGAGGCAAAATCATGGAAGGATAAAAGTTAATGAAACAATAACAGTGCTCTGAAACAACAGCTTTAACTTACGAATACAGAGAGCTTAAATAAATAGGATACCTTAAACACAAACAGCTCAAGTTACGCAATTATTTGAAAATCTATAATATATAATCGGTTTGTTTCTAATTCAACCCCAACCCCCAACCCCCAACCCAACGGCCCAGTCCCAATTTAAGTACGAATTAATTGTGATTTGTTCTTGATTCATTCATCAAATTAATGCTTTCTAAACCAAGTGGAGCAAAATAAAAAGAGAATGAGTAGTAAAATGCCAATACAATGCCCAAGTTTTCACACAGTATAAGACTATACAAATTCTCAAAGAAACAGCCATCAATAAATTTATAACTACCTCATCACATCGATCGAATAAAGCTGCTATACCCAATTCTTTTAAGCAACATCGATTTTATCAGTTCAAGTATAAGTGTATAACTAGTAGTTCAAGAAACTGGAAAAAATAAATTAAATATTGAAACAACCAGAACATATAATTCAATTCATCAGCAATAGAAAACTAGCAAAAACTATCAGAATTTTACTGAATTCTGTCAAAAGGGAGAAACCCGAAAAAAAAAAAAAAAAAAAAGCGCACACTTTTCACACGCTAATCCACACTACTGAATAAAGCAATGCAGCGAATTGGAATTTTAACTCTGCCAAACAAGGTATCAATATTAAAAATTGTCAAAGAAGATTAATCAAGATACAGAAAGGCAGTCATCACAAAAACAAAAATTAGATATACCTCCAATTTTCGAATAGCGGCGGGTTCAGAAGCGCCGGTGATACTCATAAAAGTATCGATAGCTTCTTGATCAGGTCTCGCCATTTTAGTCCGAATTATAGAATTAGTTTCCAATGGAGAATTTATATAAACTTGGAATTTGTTGAATACAAAATGAAGAAATTAGGTTTGGTAATATATAAGGATGAGGACTGAGGAGTCATTTTCTTACCGAACTGGGGTGCTTTTGGAAATATGAAGAAGTTTGGGAATCTAAAACTCTTCTCTTTTTTCTTTTATTGTTAAATGGGCTTTAGAATATTAGATACCGTGGGGCATAAGCCACTACTTATGTTTTATTAAAGGGTTTGGCTATATACCCCTCCACCCTTGTTAAATATACCCACGATTTTCGTACCCCTGATATGTATACGTTAGATGTACCCCTAACAAAATATCTAATCTACCCTTATAGATACACCTTCCCAATTAAATTATAAAACTCTAATTTTTTTTCTTCTTCCTCCTCCTGCCT
This sequence comes from Galeopsis tetrahit, assembly GCA_963675135.1. Taxonomy (NCBI): domain Eukaryota; kingdom Viridiplantae; phylum Streptophyta; class Magnoliopsida; order Lamiales; family Lamiaceae; genus Galeopsis; species Galeopsis tetrahit. Next base: position 14,699,823 of record OY776131.1, read on the forward strand.
CCAACTTCAACGTTTCTTTCTTCTTTCCTCCCCCAAACCTCTCGCTACCGTCGAAGGTAAGTGTTTTTTTTTCTATTCTGCTCACGCGGTGGCGGCGCCCCTCGCCCAACGCCGCCCGCCACAAATCCTCCACCCCGCTCACCACGAAGCCTCCCTCGTTGTCGACGCCAAGTAAGATAGTTTTTGAACAGTGACGGAGGTGCGACGACGACGACGGCTCCTTCAATAATTAGGATTAGGTTTGAACAGTGAAGGGGAGTGTATTTATTAGAATTATTTTAAGTATAAGGATAGTTTAGATATTTTACATGATTAATAAATTAATAAATTGAATGGAAGAGTATAATTAACAAAGCTGGAGGGGTATATAGCCAAACCCTTTATTAAATTAATTTCTTGTCCCATTGCTAAAATCATGCCAATATTTTTTATTTTCTTTTCATCAAATATTTTCTTGAATAACAATGTAAAATATTAATAATATACTATAGATGTTGTTAATCCTTAAATGCCTTAACATTATCAACAACATCTTAATTTGACCTTCCGAGATTTTTTCTAAGTCTTTTCTGAAATGCTACATTAAATGTTGATCTAAATGTTGTCGCATTTCTGTCAGGATCTAGAAGCTTCTACAAGGATCTGGAACTTGGAAGGTTCCAGAACATTGAAGAACATGCTAGAACAGCCTGAAACCATTTAGAACGACCTGGAGCATTCAAGAAGGATCTAGAAAGATCATGGAAGTTGAGTTCCTAAAAAATAGGATCTCAATATGGAAGCCTCTAGAATCAGCACCCCACGTACTTCTATAAATACCGATTGAAGGCTTCATAATTTAGTGTATTCTATTCGATCAATCTCCTAGACCGAGCGTTCATCCCTGTTAGGAATTGTGGCCAGTAGTTTTACCTTTTAGTTCATACGAAGTATCCCACCCGTATGGCTGTGTGTCTTCTTATCTATTGAGAGTGTAATCATAGATAGACTAGGCATTTCGACAGTGTGTACTTTATACACTTAGTTCATTTTTAGAACAAGGCACCTGCCTCGTTTGTAGTTTCAGTTGTGAAGGTTATTGCTGTAACATTTCACACAACATTTGTACTTAAGATAAGTATTTAATTTCGCCGTAAGGCTCGCATAGATTTTTATTTATAAAATCTATGTGAAAAATTATTTCCATTGTGTCACGTTTGTTTTTAGTGTTTCAAGTCTTCCGCTGTAATCTTAATTTTTGATATTCTGTTATAGTCAGTGTTGTACAATTTGTCACAACATTTAGTACAGCATTACTCTACTTAAACTTAAACACTTCATACCAGCACACTTTCATTTGGTATCAGAGCTGATATCTGACGACACTAGGTTAGATCTTTGGTCAAGTGTGTTTTTAGTGTAGGTTAGCAATGGAAACACATCACATATCCACGGCACTTAGGCCACCCGTTTTAGATGGTTCGAATTATGCTTATTGGAAGCCTAAGATGCGTATGTACATCAAGTCAGTTGATGAACGTGCTTGGAGGACTGTACTTACAGGTTGGAAAGCTCCAAAGAGACCAGCAGCAAGCTGACTGGACGGCTGATGAAATAACAACAGCAAGCTACAATTCTAAAGCTTTAAATGCTATTTTTACTTATGTTGATGTTTCAATGTTTAAAATTATATCTAACTGTTCTACTTCTAAAGATGCATGGGACAGGTTGCAAGAGCATTGTGAGGGTTCAGACAGTGTTCGGAGGACTAAGCTTCGAATGTTGGGGATAAAATTTGAGAATCTCCGAATGAGGGAAGATGAAACAATTACAGCCTACAATGAAAGGTTAAGTGAGATTATCAATGAATCACATTCTCTTGGTGACCCTATTTCTAATGTTAGAGTAGTTCATAAGATTTTAAGATCTGTTCCTAAAAGATTTGATGCTAAAATTTGTGCTATTGAAGAGGCAAAAGATACTGATAAGTTAAGTCAAAATGAATTAGTAAGTATTCTTAGAACTTATGAGATAAATACTAATCAAGTTGATGAAACTAATGCTGATAAGAAAGTTGTGATTTTTAAAGGGGAAACATCAAACATTTCTGAGATTAAACCTATCATTACTGAAGTTGATTCGGATGAAGAATTGCTTGATGAATGCCTCAACAATCCTAACAACATTGCCTTGCTCACTAAGCACTTTAATAAGTTTCTTAAAAAATCTGTGAACAAATCTAGAAACATTCAGCCTAAGATTCAAATCAACACATCAACACCTCAACCAGAAAGGAGGAAAGGTCAATTCACACCAAGACCATCAAAGAGTGAAGGTAAACCAAGGTATGATCCTGAATTTCAAAAATCAGTTCAATGCAATGCTTGTTCTGGTTATGGCCATTATGCAAATGAATGTGCCAATACCAGACTTAAGCAAAAGCTGAATTTTAGTGCTACCTTGAGTGATGAATCTGATGATGATGATTTTGATGAGTTAAATCAGAATGAATATTCTAATTTTACCAGAATTGATTATAATGATTCCTCAGATGATGATCTGGATGAAACAGATTCTAATGTTGTACCTGATGCTTTAACATCTACAGCAACATCAGAATAGAGTCACCCAGATTTGAACTGTTTTAATGGTTTGGTTGATGATGCAGGAAAAATGACTGATGACAATGAACACCAAAAGTTGTTAGATGATTGGAACAATCAGAAACTCACTCTTGATTCCTTGAATAAAGAGAATGAGGATCTGAAAGACACAATCACCAAGCTAGAGGTTATACTTACCAAAAGAGATCTGGAAATCTGTAACTTAAAGGAGAAGTTGATAAATTCCACCTTATGTTTCAAGAAATTTTCCAAGAGTGCTTCTGAGGTAAATAATGTTATAGCTACTGGTAAGTCTAATAATCATGGTTTAGGTTATGATGGAGTAACTGCTTCTATTTCTGAAAATTTTAGAAAACCTGTGAAATTTGTGAAGGCAAATGTTGACACATCTGGTGTAACATCTGCACAATCAGATCCTCACAAGGTTAAGAGGAAGTATATCTGTCATTAGTGTTCCAAAGTTGGTCATATTCGCCCTTACTGCATAAAATTGTTTGAAGAACAGAAAACTTTGAAAATGCTGCATAAAAAACTGTCACATCCTGGTAAACAGTTTCTGAAATCTGCATGGAAACCAAAAGCTACCTGTAATGTTGTTCATACCTCCCTAAAAGCATGTCTACCTGATTTATGGTATTTTGATAGTGGTTGTTCTAGACATATGACAGGGCGTACTGATTTCTTATCTGATTATGTGACCTTGAATAGTGGTAGTGTTACATATGGTGGAGGTTCTAAAGGAAAGATTGTTGGTAAAGGAACTTTGAATGTTGAAGGTTTTCCTAAGCTTAAAAATGTCTTACATGTTGATGGCTTACTTGCAAATCTGATTAGCATTAATCAACTTTGTGATGATAATTTGCATGTGAAATTTGATAAAGATTCATGTCATGTTCTTAATAAAGATGAAGTTTGTGTCATGACTGGTACTAGGCCAGTTGATAATTGCTATCTTATTGGAACAAATATGTGTAACTTGTCAAAATATGATGAAAATGTCTTATGGCATCAAAGATTGGGTCATGCAAATTACAGAGCAATGAAAAAACTAATCAAAGCAGATGCAGTAAAAGGAATTCCAAAACTGAGGTTTCAAAATAACACTGTATGTGGACCATGCCAAAAAGGTAAGCAGGTAAGAATGTCACACAAAATGCTGTCACATTGTACTACACATCGATGTTTTGAATTACTGCACATGGACTTGATGGGTCCTATGGAAACTGAAAGCATTGGAGGAAAAAGGTATTCCTTAGTTGTGGTAGATAATTTTTCTAGATATACCTGGGTAGAGTCCTTAAGAGACAAATCTGAAGCATTTGCTGCATTTAAAATTCTTTATAAGAGGTTCAAAAATGTGTTTAACTTGAAAGTTGGCCGTATTAGAACTGATCATGGTAGGGAATTTGAAAACAACATGTTTAATGATTTTTGTGATAAAAAGGGTATCTTGCAAGAATATTCATCTCCTAAAACTCCACAACAAAATGGAATTGTTGAAAGAAAGAATAGAACTTTACAAGAAATGGCTAGAGTCATGCTTACATCCAAATGTCTTGCTAAGAAATTTTGGGGAGAAGCATTGAATACTGCATGTCATATCATTAATAGGGTTTTTATTCGTTCTGGCACAAGTCAAACACCTTATGAGATTTTGAACAACAGAAAACCATGTGTGAAATATTTTCATGTATTTGGTTGTGTGTGTTATATTTTGAATGATAGGGATCAACTTCATAAGTTTGATTCTAAAAGTGATAAAGGTTTCTTTTTAGGCTATTCTAGAAATAGTAAAGCTTATAAAGTATATAACCTTAGAACTAACACTGTTCAAGAATCTATTAATGTTGTGTTTGATGATGATAAAGGTCTTACAGATGACAAAGATGAAGAAGATGTATCCAATGACGGAGGCACCAAGGGCCCGGGGGGGCAGTGGGCCCCCCACCAATTTTGTAAAAAAATCAAGGGTATTTTAGTAATTTTACACATATATATATTTAAATAATTAAAAATTAAATATATGGTAATATGTGCCCTATTTTCTCTGGCCCAATACTGTACACGCAATTTTCATTATAAAATTCTCAACCTATTTCCCTTCTTTCATTCACGGCGTTTATATATTATAATCCTCAACTCCTCAACTTCTCCACTCCTCCACTCCTCCAAGGTAATAATTTTTTATATTATTAATTTAATTATATATATTCTTTATTGTTTTAATTAGTTTATAATTAAATTTATTTCTAGTCTTTTGTCTCCTTGTTGAATTTTAAATTTGTAGGATTCTTCATATTTAAAGATCAAGAATATATATACACCTTGTTGTTACTCTATTTTCTATAATTATAGAGCAAAAATTTATTGGATTGTGAATTTTGTGACATCATGTGATAGGAGAAATAATTATTTATTTATGTAACTTAAATTATAGTTATTAATTAATGTTCATGCTTTATGTTATTTTTAGATGTTAATGTAATTAAATTTATCATTTTTATTATATAAATATTAGTAGTACTTCATGAGCTTATTTTAAATTTTCACTTTTTAATTTTTTTTTAGTGTTATTTTTTGGGCCCCCCGACTTAAAAATCCTGGCTCCGTCACTGGATGTATCACAGGTTACTGACACTTTTGAGAATACACTGAAGTCTGAAAATGTTGCACCAAATGTTAACACATCTGGATCAACATATACAGAACAGTCAGTTGTAACTTCACAGAATGACCAGTACGTTCCCAAAACGAATCCTTCTTCAAGAATAGGTAAAAGTCATCCTTCTGACCAGATCATAGGCGATGCTATAATTGGAGTGCAAACAAGAAGAAAAGTAAGATCAAACAAGGTAGATGTGGTAAGAACAATATGCATGTCTTCTATGTGTAACATTGTAAATGCTGAATGCTATTTATCTGAAATTGAACCTAAGAGTGCTAAAGAAGCCTTAACTGATGAAAACTGGATTAATGCTATGCATGAAGAACTTGGTCAGTTTGAAAGAAATGAAGTGTGGACACTTGTTCCAAGACCTAGTCATACTAATGTCATTGGAACAAAGTGGATATTCAAGAATAAAACTGATGAATCTGGTAACATTGTTAGAAACAAGGCTAGGTTAGTAGCACAAGGTTACACCCAAGTTGAAGGAGTTGATTTTGATGAGACTTTTGCACCTGTTGCTAGAATAGAATCTATTAGATTACTGCTAGCTATTGCATGTTTTATTGATATTAAACTTCATCAAATGGATGTAAAGGCTGCATTTCTAAATGGCATATTGAATGAAGAAGCATATGTTGAACAACCTATAGGATTTGAAGATCCACAATATCCTGATCATGTATATAAACTTAAGAAAGCATTATATGGTCTTAAACAAGCTCCTAGAGCATGGTATGGTAGGCTTAGAGCTGTTAAAATTGGCCCGGCCCGATGGGCCCACCCGGCCTATGGGCTGGGCTGTAATTTCAGTGGCCCGAAAACAACCGGGCCGAATTGGCCCGGCCCACTTGAACAACCGGGCCGACCGGGCTCAGGCCGGGTTAAGCCCGATTTTTCGGGCTGGCCCGGTTCTTTTTTTTTTAAATATATTTATTTTATTTTTTCTAATTTTCTAAAACCTAATAAATCTATATACCGTTAAATACTGCATCCCCAAATTCTGAAATTGAAAAAATTAAACAACCCTACAAATGAAAATCAAATTGTGTCCCACCAGCCAAGAACAGTACTTCCGAGTCTCCGACACACGGGCGTCGCATACGCAGCAAGCCAACAACCCCAGGAAGCAGCAGGCTCGCGCACAAGGCCACACCTCCCCCCTTCGATCCTCCGCGCCGTCGTCCAGCAAATAAGAGAGATAGAGAGAGGAGATTTTTTTAGATCTGTTACAAGAAGGAGAGAGAGGGCTTTTTATCTGAACGAAGCAAAAATATGTCCAGTGAATGAAGTAAAAATATGTTCAGCGAGAGAAGAATTTTTTTTTACGGAAATAAAGAGAGAAGATGAGAGGAGACAGAGATTGTTGGGTTTTTACTTTTTATACCTAGTCCAACAACAAGTAAAACCTAATGGGCCCAACATATATGGGCTTAATATATTGTTTTGAGATTTTTTAAATTTGTAAAACAAACAGGCCGTTTTGGCCCGACGGCCCGACAGCCCGAGGCGGGCCAGGCTGGGCCTCACATTACTAGGCCCGATACCAATCGGACTGGGCCAGCCCGGCCCGATAAAAACGTGCAGCCCGGTGGGCCGGTGCCGGGCCAGCCCGGCCCTGTCCATTTGACAGCCCTAGGTAGGCTTACTGACTTTCTTTTGGAATATGGATTTATTAGAGGAGAAGCTGATAGAACTTTGTTCATTAAGCACACTGAAGGAGATTTACTTATTGCTCAAATATATGTTGATGACATTGTGTTTGGTTCTACTTGTGATAAAATGTTGAGTAACTTTGTTGAAGCAATGACTGCAACATTTGAAATGAGTATGGTTGGAGACTTGAACTATTTTCTAGGTCTTCAAATCAAACAGTGCAGTGATGGTATTTTCTTCTCCTAGAGTAAGTATGCTAAGAACTTGGTTAAAAGATTTGGTCTTGAGAATTCAAAACCAATGAAAACTCCTATGGAATCTTCTTTGAAACTATGCAAAGACAGTGCTGGAACAGATGTTGATCCAACACTTTACAGATCCATGATAGGTAGTTTACTGTACTTAACCTCTAGTAGACCAGATATTATGTACAGTGTGTGTGTTTGTGCTAGGTACCAAGCTAATCCAAAGGAATCTCACCTGAATGCTGTGAAGAGGATTATCAAGTATGTTTCAGGTACAAGTGACCTTGGAATCTGGTATACTAAGGACACCAACAACATTTTGATTGGTTATAGTGATGCTGATTGGGCTGGAGATATAGATGACAGAAAGAGTACGAGTGGAGGATGTTTCTACATGGGAAACAATCTTGTATCATGGCACAGCAAGAAACAGAATTGTGTTTCACAATCCACTGCAGAATCTGAGTATATTGCTGCTGGAAGCTGCTGCACACAACTCTTGTGGCTGAGCAAGATGTTCCATGATTATGGTATTGAGAATGGTATACTTACTATCTTTTGTGATAATACTAGTGCCATTAACATTTCTAAAAATCCTGTACAACACTCACTCACAAAGCACATTAGCATAAGACACCATTTTATGAGAGATTTAGTAGAGAAGAATATTGTTAAGTTGGAGTATATACCTACTGAAAAACAAAATGCTGACATCTTTACTAAGGCATTAGACCATGAGAGATTCTCCACTTTGAGGAAATCTCTTGGCATGAGCACTATCTAAAAAGAATTCGGATGGATGTTGTCACAAATGCGTCACCATTTGGGACAACATCATGGGTTGTATAAATTTTATAAGTTGAATTTATTTCTTACTTAGTTAAATAATTCCTTTGTAAAATATCTACGAATCTAAGAACCTTGGAGTGCAAAAATAAACGTCTTACACCTCTCAAATGCATAAAAATGAGAATGTTATTAGCATACTAAAAGATGTACCAAATCACTGAGTAACTATGGAGCACGGAGTTCACTACTACGATGCCTTCTTTTCAAAAGGTGATATTTGGTAAAAACATCAACATATTTGTAATCCATTAAGTAAGTATGGGGCACGGAGTTCGCTACTACAATGTACTCTACATGAACAATGGATCAATACAAATTAGATGTTATAACACAAAAAGAAAAAATATGGTGCAACACAAATGAAGCAAATTCATGTAAAAACCGTGTTGAGGTGTTTGTAACAATTTTGAGCACAACATTGCCTGATTCGAATTTATTTTTATCTGTTGTAATTATTTAATTATTTATTGAGATTCATTTTATTTATTTAATTAATTACTGACCCACATCTATTTTTTTTCAGATTATGCGATTTTAATTAGGTAAATTCTGGAAGCTTCTTAATTAATTTAATTAAATGATTTTTCCCATTAATTACCCATGATCTAGATTGTGGCTAATTATGTGGAGCATTATCGAAATTTCTAGATTAATTCTTCTGTTTTATTTTTAACCTCCAACTACATTATTCTCTCTATAAATATCGACCATAAGATGCCATTCATTTGCTAATTGTGATTTCTGAATTTGTTGAGTACTAAGATTGAAGAATTGGATTTTTGGTTGTGTATATCTCAAAGAAGTGTGTGCAAATTCCCATCCTATACCTTGAAATTCCAACCGCCTAACTTAAATGGCTGGAAGAAACTCGAAATCCTCACAATCTCACTCTGATTCAAAAAATTCATCCCACTCTCGCACAAATCCTCTCGAAATTCTTGCTTCCATGGCTTCACAAAACTCTACCTCGTCAAATGCTGACTCGAATGTTTCTGCAACACCATCAACAACCGCTCCCACTCCTCAAACCGCTCCTCAAACAAACTTTCCTCAAGATGCAACTGTCGAATAGGTCACTAGGGCTATCGAAGAGGTGTCTGATACTCTTCGAACTACTGGTCATCTGCCCGTGATGACTTTTGGAGATATCACTGTGGATATCTCAAGCTATTTGGCTGATCAAACCGCCCAAATGTCTTCTGCTTCAAAAAGCCCCAAATCACCTACTGTTCACGAAACGCAAACTGGAAATGTTGAAGCTTCTGTTGAAGAAGAAGCTACTGATACGTCTGATCCTGAAGACGTTGAAATGGAGGAAGCAAACATCTCTGAAGGTACAAACTCTTCACTCTCTATTTCAGATGAGTCTGCCCCCATTCCTCTCAAGAAGAATGCACAGAAAGGTAAAAGACAGAGAAGCCCTGTACGAAGAAGGAGATCAAACCGCGTATTCACTCGTGTGGATTATTCTGAATCCATGAGGAAGAAGAAGAAAGCTGGAGCTGATGCTGGTGAACCCATCCAAGTGTTCACAGATTCTGAAGAAGAAGCTCCTGTTGTTGCTGAGAAACCCAAGAAAATTGTTGCTGAGAAACCGAAGAAGAAGAAAGCTGTTGATGATCACAAAGGCAAAAGAAGGCCAAGATGATTGCTAAAGAAGAACCTGTTAAATCAGATTCCAATTCTGACTCTGAGAGATGCTTGAGAGACATACTGCAGTCTCTAAAGAAAAATGATGAGCATTATGCTGCTGCAAAGGAAGCTGCACCAGAACCTGAAGATGGTGGCAGTGGTGATAACTCTTCCAGTGCAGAAAGCAGCCCTGATCAGAGCTCTGCTAAAAGCTCTACACCAAGCTCAGATGACCTTGTTTCTGAAGAGGAAGGTATTTCTGATTCTCTTGAAACTCTAGAGAATAGGTTGGCCATTTATTCTAAGAGAAAATTGTTGATAGAGAAGAGGATTAATATACCTGACTTTGATAGTAAAGGCATGATTAGTTTCTTATAGGAAATGAATTTGATGCATGCTGTGAATTTTGGTGAATCTTTCTTGACAAATTGGGCCTATGAATTTTATGCCTGTATGAAAAAGAGCACTGGTAGGAGATCATCTAGGTGGTATGGGACTGTTAATTTTAGGGGGAGGGATGTACCTTTTACTCCTGAGTTGATAAATGAGTTTCTGCAAATTCCAAATGTTGAGGTAGATGAAGAACCTGACATGGATGTGGTAATTTCTGCAATAACTGCTGGTAGGGTAGTTAAATGGACTAGACAGATGCTAGCCAAAGACCTCACTAGCCTACATTCTGTGTTATACAAACTCATCATCTACAACTGGATTCCCACCACAAATACTACCAAGATCACAAAGGATCAAGCTGTTCTTATGTATAGGATATCTGTGCTTAAGAGATTCAATTTGGGCCTTACAATTTTCCAACATATGATGAGATTTACTGGGAAAGTTTCTGAAAAAGGCAATCTACCCTATCCTGTTCTGATTTCCAATTACTTGAGGCATCATGGATTTGTTGCCAAGAACACTGATGTGTTGAGGGGGAGAGTTCCATTGTTGGCCATAGCTCCTGCCTTACTCACTGGGGATAGAGTAATTGATCTACCTTTGACTGCTCCTGGTACTGAACATCAGCACAGACCCTCTACTTCTGCTCAACCAGAACCTTCCAGACCCTCAACTACTGATCAAGACAGAGAAATGCAACCCCAAATGTTGAGAACATCTGTATCAACATTTCTGGTAATGTGTATCTTTCACAGGAATTCATCCAACTCCAACACTTGCAGGAAACAATTGATGAGCTCCAGTTCCTGAAGGACAGGTGGACAAATCTGCTTTCACCTACAACAGGGGGAGTACCACCACCATCGAACTCCAATGTGGTGATTGAAGAAATGAATGATGAAGGAGTTCCAGCTGCTGGTGATGGACCTGATGCTGGAGATGCTGCAGTGACTGATGTAGTTGCACACCTTGCATCTACCTACTTTGTTGATGAAGGAGATGATGATGATGCTGATATGGAGACCTTGTATGGTGATCTCCACTGATGAACATTGGACAAGCTGCTAGACAGGGGGAGATCTGAATTTCATAATGGCTACTGTGCAGGAAGTTGATGATGCAGCTGTTACCACAGCAATATATGCCATTTATTCAGTTCAATCTCTGTAATTAATGTTTAAGTTTGAATTCTGAAATTCTGATACACTTGTTATTTATTTTTCTAGATGATAGGCTGTTTATTGTCTTTACAACTTGCTTAACTATGGTTCCACTTGATGATATTTGTTTACTGCCCTTGCTTAATTTGTTTACAGATTATCATGTGTTCTACTGCAGGTTGTATAGTGTTAGTTTATGTCCATTTTTTGTTGTTAATTGTTTTTGCTCTGATGTTTTTTTTTTTTTTTGTTAGTGTCTTACTTAGATTCTAAGTTAATTCTTCCAGTTCAACTTATGATCTTAGTAAAGTTACTTATGTTGTGAATAAGTGTAGTGTTTATACTTGTTCTATTTTGGATAAAATTTATCTTGATCTTATGGCACGGATCATTGTAAAATTATCCTTGATCTTCATTTGATTTGATCCAACGATTACAACATGTATTGTCTTGACTAGTGCTTAGCAATGATGTCAACCTCAACTAAGTACATAATACTGAGTATATATAGAAATATATGTGCATCAGGTGTGTTGTAGTCGAAAGGTCAAATTGGGGGAGATTGTAGATGTTGTTAATCCTTAAATGCCTTAACATTATCAACAACATCTTAATTTGACCTTCCGAGATTTTTTCTAAGTTTTTTCTGAAATGCTACATTAAATGTTGATCTAAATGTTGTCGCATTTCTGGCAGGATCTAGAAGCTTCTACAAAGATCTGGAACCTGGAAGATTCCAGAACATTGAAGAACATGCTAGAACAACCTGGAACCATTTAGAACGACCTGGAGCATTCAAGAAGGATCTAGAAAGATCATGGAAGTTGAGTTCCTAAAAAATAGGATCTCAATATGGAAGCCTCTAGAATCAGCACCCCACTTCTATAAATACCGATTGAAGACTTCATAATTCAGTGTATTCTATTCGATCAATCTCCTAGACCGAGAGTTCATCCCTGTTAGGAATTGTGGCCATTAGTTTTACCTTTTAGTTCATACGAAGTATCCCACCCGTATGGATGTGTGTCTTCTTATCTATTGAGAGTGTAATCATAGATAGACTAGGCATTTCGACAGTGTATACTTTATACACTTAGTTCGTTTTTAGAACAAGGCACCTGCCTCGTTTGTAGTTTCAGTTGTGAAGGTTATTGCTGTAACATTTCACACAACATTTGTACTTGAAGATAAGTATTGAATTTCGCCGTAAGGCTCGCATAGATTTTTATTTATAAAATCTATGTGAAAAATTATTTCCATTGTGTCACGTTTGTTTTTAGTGTTTCAAGTCTTCCGCTGTGAATCTTAATTTCTGATATTCTGTTATAGTCAGTGTTGTACAATTTGTCACAACATTTAGTACAGCATTACTCTACTTAAACTTAAACACTTCATACCAGCACACTTTCATATACTATTTCTTAGTTCCGCAATTACTTTCACACTTTCATTTTCGGAACGTTCTACTACAATAACTTTTATACTCTTCAAATGAAAAACTATTTATAAACTTTGTTGGGATATGAATCCTAATACAAATCCTAATTGATGAAAGAAGTAGTTTTGATAAAGCCAAAAGTATACTTTAATATATTTCTAAGTATTGACTGATCTAGTTATGGAAGTCATCTTGTGAATAAGACCAGTAGAGTGCAAAGTTCAAAAGAAAAGACAAGTACGATTTATAAGTATTGTAAAAAATAAACGAAGTGTTGAGTTTATTATAGGTTGTATGATAAGCTTGTAATTATTGTATAGAAGCTTATGTTTATATTGATGTATAGTTTTAAGGTGACTAAGTTGGATTTATAAAGCTTAAGGTGTTGTTTGGTTAGGGATTGTGGTGGATGGGATGGGGATGGGGATGGGGATGGGGATTGGAAAAATATGGATGGGGGTAATCCATGAATAGTAATTGAATAAAATTGTGTTTGGATAGAGATTGAAAAATAGATTTGGATGGAGAACTTTATGTCAAATCAAGTAGGAGAGGAAATAAATGTGTGTAAGAAAGTAGGAGAGAGAATAAATGTTTGGAAGAAAAGTAGGAGAGAGAATAAATGTGTGGAAAAAAAGTAGGAGAGAGAATAGATGTGTGATAGAAAAGTAGGAGAGAGAATGAGTGATTAAAAGAAACAAATAATGATGTGATTGTATAAAAATAGGTTTGTAGGTGTATTATAGGAATGGATGTGTATTTGGATGGGTATTTGGATGGAGAGGGATGGGATGGGGGATGGCCCATCCAAATCCGGATGGGCCAATCCCAAACCAAACACAGCCTAAAGTAATGTAATAGTCTTATTAGGATTAGATTGATAGGACTAGTTTAGTTATATATATATATATATGTATATGGAAGTCTACTACTGGAAGAAGACTGCTACAAGACAAGACAAATGCTGAGAAGACTGAAAAATTGTCTAAGTGTTGAAGACTAGACAAGTCAAGTTGAAAGAAGATAAGTAAACGTGAAAATATTGAATGGAGATAAGGTCGTATTTAGAAGTCAAGTTAAAGAGTTAGTTATGGAATAACTAATTAATTGAAGAAACGCGTGAAACGATAAGAAGAAACTGTTACGAAGTTAGTTATCAAGAAAAGGTTGTTGGATAACAAACTTATCTTGATTACTGAAGTCTATAAGGCGGTGTTTGGTTTGGGATTGGCCAATCCGGATTTGGATTGGCCCAATCCCAATCCAATCTCTCTCAATCCATCTCAATCCAAATACAAATCCAAATACCAATCCACCCCTATTATACACCTATACACCTATTTTTATACAATCAAATCACTCCTTTCAACCACTCATTCTCTCTCCTACTTTCTTCTCTCTCATACTTTGATGTGACATAAAAATACATCTACCCCTACTTCTCAATCCTTAACCAAACACAACTTACAAACACAATTACTATTCATGGATTACCCAAATCCCAATCCAATCCACCTCAATCCAAATCCAATCCAAATCAATCCCAAACCAAACACCACCTAAATACTTGAAGACATTCAACGGTTATGACTACTGAAAGACTACTGATACTACGAATTACTGAGCGTTCATTGAGATATTAAAAGCAAGAGAAAAACTCGCAGAGTTGAAGATTCAGAAGTGAAGCCAGAAGACAAGTCATATTTAAGGAGGCTACTACTGAATTAGAGAAGTTTTCGTTTAAAGTTTTTGTTTGATTCAAGTTGCTAGTTACTTGTAAAATAGCTAGTTGTTAGATCGAAGATATACTTGGTAGTATATTCGAAAAGATCGAAGTCTTATTTCTTGGGACTTAAAGCTACAAGAACACAATACTCGAAGAGAAGAGTTAATAAATTTCGCAACTGGAGTTGTGAGAGTGGATGTAGACAAGTTGTCGAACCACTATAAATCTCGTGTTGATTTACTTTACTGTTTTATTTGTTGTTTGATTGATTACTTGTTTAATTGATTAATCTGCATATAGAATAGACAAGATCAGTGTTCTTCGATATTAGTTGAGTATAATTCTTAAGGGCTCATTATTGATTCTGATATTCCGCATTGTACACTTTGATATTTTGAAAGATTTTTAAAAGTCTATTCACATCTCCCCTCTAGACTTTTACTAGTTTACTCAATCTTATCACTCAACTAGGGACCTATAAGTGGTATCAGAGCAGTAGTTCTTTGGACTGCTGTTTCTTGATCACCCCTAAAAGACTTAGAGGGAAGTCTTGGTTCTTTATTGTACTTGTTCATATCACTGTTCTTGATTTACTTGTATCTTTGATCTATCTGCTACATTCCTATTTGATCTTCTTGGCATCATGTCTATGGAAATAAGCGCTAACAAACTGCCTAAGTTTTCAGTCCAGGATTATGATTACTGGAAACTCCGGATGGAAGCTATCTTTAGCTCAACGCACGACTTGATGGTGTATGTCGTAAAAGAAAGATTGATCGTTACTATGGTGCCAAACACTGCTGCATTGGAACCCTCAAAGGCCGTTAGTGTACTCGTCCCCAAGCCAAGGTCAGAATTTACTTCGGAAGAAATGAGACAGAACAATCTGGACAGTTTGGCTAAGAACTATATTTTACATACCCTTCCCAACGAGTATCTGGGAAAAGTATTAAAATGTAAGTCAGCCAAAGAAATGTGGGATCGACTTGCTATCATTTGTGAAGGGACCACCCTGATCAAGGAGAGTAAGTTATCCACAGTTGTACAGAGGTTTGAATCATTTAAGATAAAGGCTGGTGAAAATATAGATCAGTTAGATACTCGTTTCACTCGTGTTATGAATGATTTGGAAGTACTAGGCAAGACATATACTAATCGTGAAATCAATTTGAGAATTCTTAAGAGTCTAGATGCTAGATGGAAAATGGTCAAAATGATCATTAAGTATACTCAGGATATAGATGAATGGTCTGCCGAGATGATGTTCCAAACACTCAAAGCCCAAGAGTTCGATCTAGATGAGGATGATCCTATAGCCAGTAGTGATAGAGAGAAAACTATGTCGAAAAATGTTGCCTTTAAGTCTACTTCGTCTAGGAGCTCTAGAGTAGATAAGTCTAAGTCTTAGACTAAGTCTGCTAGTGTTAAAGACGAGTTAGATAGGTCTGATCTAAGTCTGAAAGATCAGATGAACCTTATGGTTAGGAAGTTCGACAAGTTAGACAAACGATACGGTAGATATAAGGGCTTTTACAAAGACTTTAGAGGTTCTGCTAACAAGGACTCGTTTGAGACCAGACGAGATCGGAACTCTTCCGAAAGGAGAGATGAGGTCTCGAAAGAAAACAGACGAGATAGGAACTCTGAGGATAGGAAGATTAGACGTTCTGATAGACGAGATAAGAGAAGGGATAATTATCCTGTGAAAAAAGTCTACTAACGATCTATTATGCTATAACTGTGAGAAACCAGGTCATTACATTTACGAATGTCCGGACCTGAGCACTGATGATCGAGAAGAGAGGAAAGCAAGGCGTGAACGAAGATACAATAGGGGTAAGAAGGCTATGATGGCTAATGATGACTCTGAGACGGATTCAGACGAGTTGCCATCGTCTTCATCTAGTTACCCGTCTAACAACGAAGAAGAAGTAGCGTTCATAGCTGACGATGGCCTCATGCTCATGGCGAAAATCGAACAAGAGGTATCATCTCCAACTTCATTTCGTTCTTGTGATGACTCTGATACTGATGAAAGTGATACTGCCGACAGTGGAGTAGGAAGTAGTCTTCATCACTCTACTGGTGTGACTGAAGAAGACCTCCTACTTGCTAACAAGGCGTTCATGGAAGTCAGCGACGAGAACATTGCATTAAAATAAGAAATCATTGATCTTAGAGAAGCTCAGTCTAAGGTAGATCCGAATATAACTGTCCTAAACAAACGCTTGATAGAAGAGTTGACTCAACTCAAAGACAAGTGCGCGTTGACAGACAAGTTGTATCAAGATTTATTGAAAAGACATGCTACCGAGACTAATGAATTCAATGTTTTAAAGAACAAGTGCAAAAAGCTTGAAGAGCGCAATAAGTTCTTAGAGACTGAAGTCGTAAATCTAGACCTTAAACTTACTGACTTGGTTAATTCTTCAAAGATTAATCAACAACTGTTAGATAGGTATAGGGCTCCAGATGACAAGACAGGGTTGGGTGCAGATACACCTGGCTCGTCTACTCATGTCATTAAGAACCCTACTGCTGCTAGTTCAAGTTCTTTGACAAAAGATAAAGGGAAAAGACCAATGGAATACGATATTGGAACATCTTCCCAAGGTGTTGTACACAAACAAACTAGAGTTAACACTCTGATTACCAAAGGCGGTAAAAGGAATGTTAACAACAGACCTGTTCCGTTTAGAACAAGTCAAAAGAGGAACACTAGTCGTGGACGACCAAACCAGGTCAGATACGAAGATTGGTATCCTCAGGAGACGAGTTCTAGACAAGTACAGACTCGTTGGAATGAGCCTAGACCTCCTTTCATAAGGCGGTCTCAGCTCTACTTAACTAGGCCTACGAAGGTTGCTCCAAAATATCGTACTCAACCTGTCTTATATCCTCCACCCTTTATATTACGATATCATAGGTGAGGAAAGACCTAAACGCGTCTATAAATCGTATGGCCCTAATGCATACAAGCCCTATTCTGACTATCAAAGGCCTATGCCTACTCAAGTAGAGGTTAAGTCGAAAGGCTATCTCAAACGAGTAGACCCAAGGTCTGATGATAGGCTAGATAAGGACAACAGGGTACTATTTTGTAACAAGCATGGTAGAAAGCTTAAGAGGTCAAATTTGTTCAAAACTCCTATGTACATTTGGATTCCTCTGAACTCTACTAACCCCCCAGGACCCCAATAGACAAGGAGGGTACCTAAATTATTAAATATCATCATTGCAGGCTCGACTTGACTTGTACAAGAAAGGTGGTTCTGTAGGAGAAACTTGGTACATCGATAGTGGTTGTTCGCACCACATGACGGGTTCTAAGGCTCTTCTATCGAGCTACTGTGAACAAGAAGGACCCAGGGTAATCTTTGGTGATAGCTCAATGGCCATTACGAAAGGCTTTGGTTACATCAGAAATGGAGATGTAGAGATACAAGACGTATCCTACGTAGAAGGTTTGAAGTACAATCTTTTATCTGTTTCTCAATTTTGTGATCATGGTTATAAGGTACAATTCAAAAGTCGAAAATGTGAGATCATCGACAAGAGAACACACATTGTACTACTCGTTGGCATAAGACAAGGCAGCGTGTACATTGTGAATTGGAATAGTTGTCCAAGGGATACTTGTCTTCTTAGTAAGAACCCTAAAGAGATCAGTTGGCTATGGCATAGACGCCTATGTCATATGAACTTTAAGGTGATTAATAAGATCGCAAGAGATTACCTTGTTGAAGGTATACCCAACGAAATCTATTACAAGTCACATGTATGCGATGCTTGTCAGAAAGGTAAACAGGTAAAAGGTTCTTTTAAGTCAATTCCTACTCTCTCAACATGTAGAGTCCTAGAACTACTACATATAGAGTCCTTGAACGGTAGAAGGTACACACTTGTTGTGGTAGACGACTATTCTAAGTTCACTTGGGTAGTCTTCTTACACAAGAAGAGTGATACACAAACTCTTCTACCTGATCTGTTGAAGAAGTTACAAGTTGAGAAGAATCAGTCCATTGTCAAGATTCGTAGTGACAAGGGTACTGAATTCATTAATTGCTATATCAAAGATTTCTGTTCTAAACGTGGTATCCAGCACCTTACTAGTGCAGCTAGGACGCCACAACAAAACGGTGTAGCTGAGAGACGGAACAGAACTCTCAAAGAAGCCTGTAGAACCATGTTGGCCGAGTATAACACTCCTCATAAATTTTGGGCAGAGGCGATCAATACTGCATGCCACTCCCAAAACAAAAGTGCAATCAACAAGGCACTAGGTAAGACGCCCTATGAGGTATGGAAAGATAGAAAGCCTAGAATTTCATATTTCCATATATTCGGATGCAAGTGTTTCATCCATAACAACGGGAAGAGCAAGTTAAATGCTTTTGATGCTAAGGCAGACGAGGGGATATTCTTAGGATACTCCTTAACTAGCAAAGCATTTAGAGTGTTTAACTACTCGACTCTTTGTGTGGAAGAAACACCACATGTTGTTTTCGATGAATCTCGACAGGACTCGTCTACCGACCAGATCAGTGAGAAAGTAAACGACTTATCGATCCAATCTGAAAAGGAATCAGAAGTGTACGAATTTGTTCAAGTCTACAATCCATTCATGAAAGCCCTCGAGTCAGATGATGAGGTAAAGGTAAGTGACAAAGGTAAGTCTTCTAGACCAGTTGACATGCATGCTCTAGTTGACTCGTCTACTCCTGTTAAAACTCCTAATACAAATGATGTTGAAATGCATGATGCTGTAGTTGATTTAGATGATGAAAACATGCCTGTTAAGTCTAGGAAAACATGGAAATCTGCTCATGATACTGAAAATATCATTGGTGACTCTACTATTGGTGTAAAGACTAGACGACAACTCTTTGAGTCACAAGAATAGCCGAGTCCATCTATGTTTTGCTGGTATTGTTTCCTTTCATCTATCGAGACTAAGACCGTTAAAGAGGCATTGGCTGATAGTAATTGGATCATCGCTATGCAAGACGAGTTGAACCAGTTTGTTCGAAACGACGTCTGGGAACTTGTCGATAGGCCAGAACACCATATTGTAGTTGGCACTCGATGGATTTTCAAAAATAATAAAGATGAGAATGATGTAGTCGTTAGGAATAAGGCTAGACTAGTAGCCCAAGGCTATTCACAAGCCGAAGGCATAGACTATGATGAAACGTATGCACCTGTTGCTAGACTAGAAGCCATTCGATTGTTTCTTGCATATGCTGCTTATATGAAGTTTATTGTATATCAAATGGATGTTAGAAGTGCATTTCTTAACGGTATTCTTGCGGAAGAAGTATATGTAGAACAACCCCCAGGTTTCGAAGTGAAAGGCAATCAAGTGTACAGATTGAAGAAAGTCTTGTATGGACTGAAGCAAACTCCAAGAGCATGGTGTTGGGAATAAAATGAGATATGTTTTGATCTAATACCAAAACCCCTAAGACATGCCTAAGTCAAGTTGAGTATGTTCTAAAGTTGTTAGAACATATAGAATAAAGGCTAGATGAGAAGCTGATATGTTAGGCAGCTCTTAGTTGAATAGATACACAATTTGAGGGGGAACCTATGCTTTAAAGTTTATCAAGAACAAGTCCCCTCAAGGCTCAAATTCTGGAACAAGCACTAAGCCTAATGAAGGCCAAGTATGCTGATCAGGAGAGTTGTCCAGGAGTGTTGTCTCAGCACAATTAAGCAAGATCAAATCTTCTGAAAGGTTGAGGTCAACCATGCTGAAGAGTTAAAGACAACAAAGCCCTAAAGATCTTCAAAGAATCATGCTAAGTTCACTTTCAAGTGAAGCAAAGGGTAAGAGCCAAGTCATCTGATATGAGCAAACCAACCTTGCTGATAAGCAAGCCTGCTGATAGTGATAAGGAGAGTTGTCCAGTTGATAAGGAGTGTTGTCCTATCATTGGAACAACCTTCAGAAGCCATGTCCAAGTCCTAACAAAAGAATCTTAAAGTCAGACCTTGGGAAGAGTGCTGCAGAATGAAGACAAAGCTTAAACAGCCGTTTATTTCCCAAATGAGGACATGTCACTATCAAGATTCTTTCTTCAAAGTTGAAGAACTAAAAAAAGACATTTATGGACATTTGAGGCTGCCTCTCCAACGGGCAAATCCTTCAATTGTCTATAAATACAGAAGTGTGAAGACCATTTGAAAGCACCTCAACAATTGACAAGAACATCCAACTATCTTACAAGCAAGAGTGCTTTCAAAGCTTTCAAAGACTATCTTAGTCTTCAAACACTTCTTCTAAGCTGAACTCAATTGTATATCCTTACAAAGCTTAGAGAGATATCCTAATCCTTATACACTGATCTTCATTGTAAAGGATATCTCATTAGTTGGAACCTTACTTCAACCCCTATACCTTTCAAGAGTGAAAGTGAGAAGGTTGTAGTAGTAGAAGTGGTAGGAGCTGACTGTTGAGAGAAGAACAGTTCAGTTCTGAGTTGAGAAGAGGGTACTAGGACTCTAGACATCCTAGGGATCAATTCACCAAGGAGTGGTGTTATTGGTCAAGTGCACCTTGGCACTATAAAACAAGTTAATTCCAAGAGTGAAGGAATTATCCTGTTCAATCAGGGAAAGTGGATGTAGGAGCTTGAGTCTCTGAACCACTATAAACTCTTGTGTTGATTTGCTTTTCAAGTACTTTCATACATTCAACACTGCACACAAAACTGATCTTCAAAAAGATACATACTCAAAGACTGTGCCAAACCTATTTGGACAAGTTCCCTGAAACTGGACTGTATTGAATTGATTAAGTGAGTTTCAGAAACTAAAGGAGTCTAAACTAAAAGGGCCAACCACTATTCCGCACATATAACTCCCCTAGATAGTTATTCAACTAAGTACTCAATAGTACTTAGTAGTTTGATTATCTTAGAAGAGTTAATCATCTTCAGTAGAGTTGTCCAAAACAACCTTGCTGAGCTCTAGTTTGATCAAAGTCAAAAAGAATTTGCATACAAGTGTATTCCCCCCCCCCCCATACACTTGTCATATACACCTTTCAGGACCAACAAGTGGTATCAGAGCAGGGGTTCAAAGACCACTGCTTCTGAAAAGCCATCTTGGTTTTCAAAATCACATATTTGGTGTGGTCACTGAACTGATCTATCTGAAATCCTATCAATTGTTGACTAACTGTTTATTCTTGAGATATGGCCAACAAAAATGCTGCTGTTCCACCTCCTGCTGTCCAGGGATTGGACAACATGGCCAAATCCAGTCAACCACATCTCTCATCACAAATTGCCCATGTTGTCAATAGACAACTATGATTTCTGGAAAATCAGAATGAGGGCTTGTAGGTCCCCAAAGTTGAGTTAATAACGAGTAAGCTAGTGAAAATGTCTAGAGGGGGGTGAATAGACTTTTCAAAAATCTATCGAAATATCAGAATACAATATGCGGAATAACGAAATTAACAATGAGCCCAATCTAAGTTTATACTCAACTTCAAAATTCGAGAACTCTGTTCTATACTCAACTACTCTAGTACAGTTAAGTATGTAAACAATTAAACAGTTAAGCAATTAAAACAGTAAACAACACAAACAATTTATAGTGGTTCGACAACTTGTCTACGTCCACTCTCACAAACCCAGTTGTGATGTTTCCACTAAACTCTTCCAATCGAGTACAAAGTGTATTTTCCTGTGATTTTAAGTCCCAAGAAGAAGACTTAGATCTTCTAAGACTATACCACCAGATATGTCTATGATCTAACTAGAAATTTTAACAAGTATCTAGCACCTTGATAAAACAACAAAACTAAAAACTTATTCAGTTGTAGTCTTCTAATTCTTCACTTCACTTCTGACTATCTTCCTGAACTTTAATAAACTCTGTGAGTAAGCTTCAGTATATCTTCAGTATGTAGCTTCAGTATGCGTAGTTGCAGTAGTCTTTAAATGATCAACACCTTGAAGTATTTATAGACTTCAATTTTCAAGAACTCAGGTAGTTGTAACCAACTCTTCTTGAACACTAACTTCAACTGAATCTTCTTATCAATCCACGCGTTTCTTGTTACGAATTAGTTATTCCCATAACTAACTTCTTCATTCTTATCTTTACACGCGTTGTTGTAACTAACTTCAAGTTGACTTGTCTTGTGTAGTCTAGTAGATGCACTTGTCTTGTAGTCCACCAGTCTTGAGTAGTAGACTTCAACTCTTCTTCTTCAGTCTTCACGTGCGATCTTCAGTAGAAAACTATTCTAATCCTAACAAGACTATTACATTACATTAAGCTTGTAGCTTAGTCAACTTATAAACTATACAATCAATCTATCTATTCAAAAATCATGAGCTCTATACAACAATTATCATAGCTCAATAACAATCTAATACATATATGAATAGCACATATGAAGTACTTATAAATCCGTACTTATCTTTTAATATAAAACAGTACTTGTCTTTCATGTGAACTCTACTGGTCTGTTCAAGATGACTTCAACTCAACTAGTCTAGATTAGTCAACACTTAGAAAATATTCAAACTACTTTTGGCTTATCAAAACTTCATCTTTTAATCTTTTAATCATCTTGTAGGACTTGTTCTAGGATTCATATCCCAACAATTTCCCCCTTTTTGATGAAGCCAAAACTACTTGAATCTTTTCTCAACAGTAGACTAGTTAAGTAGTTATCTTGTCTTAACATCAAATATTACTTATATTTTCATTCATTCAAAATAATACCAGTAGATATTACACATACTTCAAAAAATAAACACCTAAATATCAGAGAAAAAAACTTCATATCAACACATAAAATCAACTAATCTGAAATAGTACCTCCTTCAAGATTTGGAACATTGAACGCATCTAGGAGTCTTCTGTGAATAATATTGATATGATCTTCATCATCAATCTGCTCTTTCTCTAGTAGTTCTTCTTCAAACTTCTTGATTTGATTCATATCCACCCTTCTTCCAGAACTGGTCATAGGACATTTCCATCTCGGAAAACTAGGAACAAGAATGTTAAAGTTTGCACCAGCAGATATCCTTAATATCAAATGCCATAACATCTTGTGTTGTCCTTCCATGAACCTATCAAACACAGAATACAACTCATCTGGACCTTCTGAGTCTCCATATTTGCAATCTATCTATTCAAAAATCATGAGCTCTATACAACAATTATCATAGCTCAATAACAATCTAATACATATATGAATAGCACATATGAAGTACTTATAAATCCGTACTTATCTTTTAATATAAAACAGTACTTGTCTTTCATGTGAACTCTACTGGTCTGTTCAAGATGACTTCAACTCAATTAGACTAGATTAGTCAACACTTAGAAAATATTCAAACTACTTTTGGCTTATCAAAACTTCATCTTTTAATCATCATGTAGGACTTGTTCTAGGATTCATATCCCAACAGGGCTCATCTTGCATCTCTACATACTGATATGTTAAGAGTGATCACAAGAGGTCCTTTTGTGTTCACTCAAGTAAATCCCAGAGTTACTGAAGCTCAAAGAGCAGATATAAGGGAACTGATTCCCAAAGATGAGGATGACTTCACTGCTGATGAAAAGAGGAAAGATAATCTGAATTATCTTGCCATGAACACCCTCTACCAAACAATTCCAGATGCTATAATGGGTAGAGTCTATCACTGCACAACTGCCAAAGAAATTTGGGATACTCTTGCAGAAATGTGTGAGGGTACTGACAAGATCAAGGAGAACAAGCTCCAAGTGGCAGTGCAAAAGTTTGAACAATTCACAATGGAGTCTGAGGAGTCCATTGATAAATTTGCTGGTAGATTCACTGATGTGATGAATGAAATCAACTCCTTGGGCAAGGTCTACACCAAGAGAGAAGTTGGATTGAAGATCTTGAGAAGTCTCACTCAAAAGTGGGATGTCTATGCTGTAATGATGCAAAATACCAAAGATCTCTCCACCATGCCCATGCAACAAATCTTCTCCGAACTCAAAGCTTATGAGTTCGACCTCAATAGAAGAAAGCTTGTTGAGGAACCTTCAAATCCTACTAAGGGAGTGGCATTCAAAGCCAAAACTACTGAACCAGAAATGCAGTCCACTCCAAGTTCATCAAAGTCAGTCTCTAAGACTGAAATTAAGGAGGAACTAGCCTTGATGGCTAGGAGATTTGAAAAGTTAAATTCAAGGTTTGGTAGATACAAGAAATTCTACCAGGACAACAAATTCAGGAGAAGGTACAACTCGCCTGAAGCTCAGGCTGAGTTCAAGAAGCCTGATGAGAAAAGATCAGAGGACAAGTACTCTGATAGGAGAAGGTCCAATAGAGCTGAACCTTCATCATCAAGAAGAAGAGAAGAACCAAAGAAGGATGATGATGAAGACTTGTGTTATAATTGCAAGAAGAAAGGGCACTTCCAATATGACTGCCCTGAATTGAGCTCTAAGGAGAGAAGAGAAAGGCAAGCTAAAAGAGACAGAAAGTTCACCAATAGAAAGGCCATGATGGCTGGTGAAGAATCTGAAAGTGCTGAAAGCTTCAACTCTTCTGATGGATTGTTCTCCAACAGTGATGATGATGATGATGTCTGCAACATGGCTCTTGAGGATGATGAGGTATCCTCTACTTCTAGTTCACCATCATTCATCTCACAAAACACTAGTGAGGTCAACTTGAAGCTTTCCCTTGGAAAGTTGATGGAAGATTTCACTATGTTACAAGAATTTCATGATAACTTTGTGAGAGAAAATGAAAGATTGGCAATTGAACTTGCAAAAAACTCTGAGGCAGTTGTTGATGTCAAATCTACTGAGTTGTATCAACAAGTCTTGAGAGAGCTTGAGGAAGCGAATCTCAGGATAGTTGACCAACAAAAGGAGATTGATGATCAACTTCTTTCTCAGAAGAGAAAAGATTTTGAACTGAAAATTCTAAATGCCAAATTTGAAAACCTCTCACATGAGTATGACATTCTTATATCAAGTGAAGAGAGCCTGAAACTAAAGATGTCTGCTCTGAAGAAATCCTCTAGAGCAATAGAGGAAATTCAGAGTTATCAAAGACCTATGGCTCAAAGAAGTGGATTGGGTTTTAATCCATTTGAATCTTCACCTTGTCTTAGTGTTGCTTCTACAAGTAACACTAAGAGAATCTTTGTTAAGCCAGTTGCACCAACTGAAAATGAAAACAAACAGCCACTGAACAAAGGAAAGGACAAAATGGATGACTTGCCTACTCAAGTGCTTCAGGAGACTAGGCCAAAACCTAAGGAATGGCCAAAGCTCCTGATCACAAGAGGAATGTTGGTCAGCAGAGTAGACCCAATGGAAGGGCAACTCTCCTGAACAATGTTCAGAGGAGTTATCCAGGGTATAATCAGCGTAGGCCAACTCTACTGAGAAAGCCTCAGCTGACTAGACCTAAGGACAACTACCCTCAAAGACAAAATAAAATGAGACAACCAAAACCCTTCATGCCAAAGGGTAATGGTCATAAGAAAACCTTTCCTCAAAGATTCCCTCAAGTAGCATAAAGAACTCATAAGTTCAGGAGATTTGACAACTCTCCTGAAACTTACAGAGTTAACACCTTCACACATACTTTTCCTAAGGCATTTAAGGGAAAGACAGTGTATGTAGATGCTATAGAAAAACAACTTAGCCACCTTGAATCAATCAGGGTTATTAGGCAAGTTTGGGTTCCTAAAGGTACAACTAACCTCTTAGGACCCAAAACTCAAAGGGTACCTAAACCCATCTAATTGCAGGTACCATTGGGCCACAAGAAGAGGAGCATGAGTAAAAAGTCAGCATGGTACATTGACAGTGGATGTTCAAGGCACATGACTGGAAACAAGGAACTCCTCACTGATTTTATTGAAAAAGAAGGCCCAAATGTCACATTTGGAGACAGCTCACAAGCTACAACAAAAGGTTATGGTACTTTGATGATTGGTAACATCAATGTATCCAATGTATCTTATGTGGCTGGTCTCAAGTATAATCTCCTAAGTATCAGTCAATTCTGTGATAAAGATTTTAATGTTGAATTTTCTAGTGGAAAATGTTTAATCAAAGATAAAACTCAACAAATTCTATTGACTGGAACTAGGAAAGGAAATGTGTATTTTGCAGACTGGGACAAATCTACTGATGCTGCATGTTTCATTGCTAAGAGTTCTAATGAACAATGTTGGCTATGGCATAAGAGATTAAACCACTTGAACTTCAAAACAATGAACAAGATTGCTAGAAATGCATTAGTTAAAGGACTACCTAATGAGGTTTTCATTAAAGAGCATGTTTGCAAACCATGCCAAGAGGGAAAACAGATTAAAGCCTCATTCAAAGGAAAACCAGTCATTTCTACTGAAAGGGTACTTGAACTGTTACATATGGACTTATTTGGACCAATTACCCCTGCAAGCATAAATGGTAGAAAATACACATTGGTGGTAGTAGATGACTTCTCTAGGTTCACATGGGTAGTATTTCTCCTTAATAAGAAGGAAACACAAGTCAAGCTACCTGAACTTTTAAAGAGACTGTCAAATGAGAAAAGCCTTAGCATTATCAAGATAAGATCTGATAAAGGCACTGAGTTCATAAATTCATACATCAATGAGTATTGCACATCTAATGGAATAGCTCATGAAACCTCAGCAGCTAGAACCCCTCAACAAAATGGAGTTGCAGAAAGGAGAAATAAAACCTTAAAAGAAGCTGCTATAACCTTAATTGCTGATTCAAACTTACCTAAGAGGTTTTGGGCTGAAGCTATAAACACTGCATGCCATACTCAGAATAGATGTTTGATTACTAAGGGGCAAGGCAAAACCCCCTATGAACTCTGGAAAGGAAAATTGCCTAAAGTGTCATACTTTCACATTTTTGGTTGCAAGTGTTTTATTCACAATAATGGGAAAGAACAGTTGAAAGCCTTTGATAGCAAAGCTGATGAGGGAGTATTCCTTGGATACTCTCAAATCAGTAGAGCTTTCAGGGTCTACAACAAGAAAACCCTTATTGTGGAGGAAACACCTCATGTTGTGTTTGATGAATCTATTCATGAGTTCAGGAATGAGAACTTAGAACCAGAGGAAATCACACAGAGGACAACCAGACTGAGCCTAAAAGACAACGACACTGAATTCATAGATGTTGTCCAAGCCAACCTACTTGAAAATCTCACATTGGACAACAATCCTAAAGGCAATCCTCCTGAGGCAAATCCCACTGATGGAAATGGTGAACTGAATGATCCAATCCCAGTTCACATCCAGGTAACAACTACCAATGAAGAAGCAGTTCCTGCTGAGGTAGTTAATGGGTCAAATAATCAAGGGGGAACTCAAAATGTTGAAAATGCCAATGTCCCTGACATTGAGGACAACACCCCTGATTATGATCCTGAATTAGATCCTGCATTCAATTACCCTGAATTTTATGATCAAAATGACTCAACTTCAGTAGAGGACAACTCTACTGAAGAGATCAGAAAAAGAAGGACTTGGTTGTCTGACCATCCTACTGATCTAATACTTGGTGATCCAAGTATAGGAGTCAAAACTAGGAGATTTCATGGTGAAAATGCTCTTTTCTGTTGTTTCTTGTCAGAGCAAGAACCAAGTGACATTGAGGAAGCACTTCAAGATGCCAATTGGATCACAGCCATGCAGGAAGAACTGAATCAATTCACCAGAAATGAAGTATGGGAGCTGGTAGACAGACCTTCACATCAAGATGTTATTGGAACAAAGTGGGTGTTCAAGAACAAGAAAAATGAGAATGATGTGATTGTCAGAAACAAAGCAAGACTTGTGGCAAAGGGGTATTGCCAACATGAAGGCATCGACTATGATGAGACCTTTACACCTGTGGCAAGGCTACAAGCAATAAGGCTTTTTCTAGCTTATGCAGCCCACAAGAGGTTCAAAGTGTACCAAGTGGATGTCAAGAGTGCCTTTCTGAATGGAGTCTTGAAAGAAGAAGTCTATGTGGAGCAACCACCAGGTTTTGAGGTTGGAAACCAAGTTTACAGACTGAAAAAGGCTCTATATGGACTCAAGCAAGCCCCTAGGGCTTGGTATGATACACTGTCACAATTCCTCTTGGATCATGGATTCACCAAGGGAACTGTGGACAGAACTCTCTTCAGAATCTCTGAAGGAAAGGACATCTTGCTTGTCCAGATTTATGTGGATGACATAATATTTGGATCCCCCAATGAGAAGCTGTGTGAAAAGTTCTCAAAGCTAATGAAAAGCAAGTTTGAGATGTCCATGATGGGGTTGATGAACTTCTTTTTGGGTCTACAAGTTAAGCAATCAAAGGAAGGTATCTTCATCAACCAAGCTAAGTACACCAGAGAAATGATCAAGAAGTTTGGGTGTGCTACTAGCAAGCCAGTAAGGATCCCAATGAACACAAATTGGAAGATGGATCCTGATGAGAGTGGTGTTCCAACCAACTCCACTGAGTATAGAGGAATCATTGGATCACTCCTCTATCTCACTGCCAGCAGACCTGACATCACCTTTGCAGTAGGTGTTTGTGCAATGTTGCTGATGACAACATTGAGCTGACTGGCTACTCAGATGCTGACTATGGAGGTTGCAGAATTGATAGAAAGTCCACTTCAGGGACTTGTCAATTCTTAGGCAACAAGCTCATATCTTGGTTCTCTAAAAAGCAGAACACAGTGGCTACTTCCACCACTGAAGCTGAATATGTTGCAGCTGGAAGTTGTTGTGCTCAAATCCTTTGGTTGAGACAACAACTCAGAGATTACAAAGTCAACTCTACTGAAGTGCCAATATTTTGTGATAACAATAGTGCAATTGCAATATCATAAAATCTTGTATTGCACACAAGATGCAAACATGTGGACATCAAGCATCACTTCATTAGAGATCATGTGGAGAAGAAGGACATAAAGTTGGTCAAGATCCACACAGATCATCAAAAAGCTGATATTCTAACAAAGCCACTTGCAGAGGCAAGGTTTCTGGAGCTATCAGCAGAGTTGGGATTACTTGATCCAGGGAAGTTGGACAAGTAAAATCCATTGGAGTTAATGGGAGTAAGGGGAACTTGAATGACTTTCAGCAGACTTGGTCAAGTCTACTAAAATTCAGAAGAGATGGCCTCAAATATTTAGGACACTTGTCCACATCTTTTCAGGACACTTGTCCAAGTGGGGTCAGATAAGTTGTCTTGGCTATCAAACTATTTCCTTGGTTTGATAAGCACCTATTTTGGGTAATCATTGCCTACTTCGATATCTGTCCCAATTACAGATATCATCCTTATAGGATTTAATTTGTCCCCCACCCAAAATGTCACTTTCCATGCATTAAATGCCAAGATTTAACTCTTGTTTGCATTACACTTTTCAAGCCATGATCTACCTTGAAAACTCCCCAACCATTAACTAATATTAAATAACTTCCACGTTTTGAATAAAGCCAATAACTCACTGTTACATTGGTTTTTGACCATTGGATCCAGAAGTTTATGGTACTGGACTTGAAGATGAAATAGCTCAAGAATGGCTATTAGTACCAGGCCCTCTCTTTTCAACACAAAACAAGAAGACTCTCAAGCCAAAATTTCTCAATCTATTTGAAGTAATCATTAAGAGTCTTATGAGCAATACTGGAAGCTTGGAATAGGTCAGCCATCCAAGGATCAGAATTATGGCTGCAGTAATTGATGCTAGTGACAAAGGCATCAAATTTGATTGGAGGACCTTCATCATGTCTGAAATGATGAAGGAAAAGGCTAAATTCAAGGTAAAAGCCCACAACAAGGTTGTGCTAGAAGGGAAACTCAAGTATTGCACCAGGGCAAGCTTGTTGATTGAGAGATTTTCCCACTATTCACAAATGCAAACCTTTGCAAAGCCCCTCCCTGCCCAAAAGATCATGTTTAGAAAGCTCAGCAAGAAAACTGAGCAAAGGAGGATGCTTTTGGCCAAACCTGCTGAAGAGAAGGAGGAGGAAACGCCCAAGTTGAAAAGAAGGACCAAGGCCAGAGTGGTAAAGACAAGGAAAATGTCTCAAATCCCCTCAGAGGAGAATTCAGGAGCTTCAACTGAGATTGAAGAAGTTGCTGAAGAGGGAGTAAGTATGTCTTCTGACCATTCAGAAGAGTTGAGGCAGAAGTACAATGAAACTAGACAAAAGTCTAGAGGTGATAAGAGGATCAGGGAAGTTGTCCCTGAGAAGGATGGTGAAGGTAGTGGGAGCAGTAGGGCCAGCAAGAGAAGGGCCAAGCCTACTGATAAAGTATTGGAGCTTCAGGAGGAAAGGTCTCTCCAACTTGCTCTAAGAGAGAGCAGAGCTGAAAGCAGGACCAAATCCAAGTCAATGACCAACTCATCTGGTTCTGGAACTCCAGAATCCAAGGTCCCTGAAGGTCAACCAATAGAGGCCAACATCCCTGAAATTCAGAACCCTGAGCCCAACTCCCCTGAAACCCACATAACCCCAACCAATCAACCTATCACCCCCATCAATCTTACAAAGAGATATTCTCCAGAAGGGAGTGTGCAAAGAAGTGGGATAGATGTGCTAGCAGATATAGCAGTAGATGAGACAAGATTACATTCTCCCCTTGACTCATCTATGCTCAATTATTCAAAGCTTTTAGAAGCTGCACTCTTTGAGCCAACCCCCCTGAGTAAAGCCCCTTCAGATCCATTGCTCTCAAAAGCAACTGAAGTACCTTCAACTACACCCAACCCTTCTGAAGCCAATATCCCTGAACTCAACCTCCCTGAAGCCACTTTAGGAGAACCTAGTGCCAACTCCCACATAACCCAAAGTCCCCATTCTAGTGGAGATGAGGAGGAGTATACTTATGAAAGTATGCTCAGAGGAGGAGCCAAAGCTACTGTGGACAGTTTGTATCCACAACTTACTGGATTTCCAAGAATCCAGAAGATGTTCCATGATCTAAGGATGCTTGTTGATGTGAAGGACAAGACTATTATGGAGATATCACAAGCCATCCAAGATAAGGGTACAAACTGGTGGCAAGTTGAGGAAAGCAGATTGCTGCACTTTGCTGTAGTTTTAAAGACAAGATTCCTCATTGATGAGGAAGTTTTTGCAAAGTTAGTGGAGGATAAAATCATTGAGGAGAAGGAAAGGAAAGCTAAGGGCATCAAACACCCTGACAGTAGCTCCAATGATGATGATTCCCCTGATGATCCCTCAAACCCTTCAAAACCCAACCCTCCTGAAACCCCTCAAGCCAATCTCCCTAAGCCTTCTGTATCAGCCAGACTTTCAAACCTATCATAGAAAAGGCTCTGTGTCATCAGAGGTGTTGACCAAGGGTGGTAACACAACCAAGGACACATCTGTCAATGAAGGTTCTTCTGAACCCAAGGCACAGCCTAAAGATGTTGAGGTTCCTGTATTAGAGGCTGGTTTGGTTAAGGCCTATTCAGTGTCAGGAGAGTTGGACACTGATCAGCCCTTAATCATTCAGGATGACTCAGTGGCTGTTGATATAAGCACTGAGATCTCCTCACAACTGCCATCTTTGAACCTTGTTGAAGGTGGAGATGCTGCAGGTTTAGGTGATGGAGTTGAAAAGGAAAATCTAGTGGAAAAACCAGAGGGAGTAGAGGATGATAGAGAGGTGGTGATTACTAGAATAGTGAGTGTACCACCAAATGAGGGTGATATAAGTGAGGAAGGACAAGCTATTCTTAAAGTCAAATCTAAACTTCAAGAATCCCTTGATGAGAGGAGGCCTGATTCCTTGTGTGAGGACATTTTTACTGAAGGGAGAAAAGAAATAGTTGAAAATGAGGAGAAGGCTGTTGATGTATCAGAGTCTTGTGAAAAAGAAATTGAGGGAGATAAGTGTGTCTTTACTGACTCTTTTGATTTGTCTGACATTGCAGGTATAAGTTTTGAACAAATCTTTGCAGATGACCTCTTGACAGATGCTCCTATCCAAGTTGATAGTGGATCAGCACAAGCTTTGCTTGGGATGCAATCAGAGAAGTTGGACTCTTTGGCTCATCAAGTCCAAACAGCTCATACAGAAACTTCTGGAGCATTAGATGAGCATGGAAGAACTCTAGCATCTGTTGAAATGAGGCTTACTGGCTCAGAAGATGTGGTGTTACCCACTTTGGAAGCAAGGATCAGTGGAGTTGAGACTGGTTTGCAAACCATCTCCACTGAAGTCATCAAAGCCAAAAATACCATGAAGTCAGTATCAAAGGATGTCAAGAAAGAGCAAACCTTGCTAAGGAATAACCACAACAGGAATGTGAAAACCTTGAGATCAGTGGTTAAGCAAGCTCTTGGAAGAAAGACAGCCCTGCAGAGGAAAAGAGCTGAAGAGCAAAGGCTAGCTATGGTGAAAGCAGCCTCAGAAAAGTTTTCCCAAGAAGTGTTGGCCAACATTGCTGAAGGTGCAGTGGCCAACCTCACTGAGCTCCTAAAGGCCCAATTAGATGCATCTCTGAAAGCAACCATGGAGGAGGTTGTCCAACAAAAAATGAAGCCTGTTCTAGCTTTTCTAAGCTTGAGCAGTGACAGAATGCAGAACATACATGATGAAAATGTATACTGGTTGGAGGAGATGAAGTCTCTAACCCAAGCCCAAACCTTGATGGCATCAACTATGAGTGAACTGAAGCCTGAATGTTTTGATGCTGCCAAAAAGGGGGAAAGGGAAAGAGCAAGGGCAAAAGGTGCCTTAGTGATTGGAAGCCCAGTGAAAGGGAAAGACAAAATTGTTGAAGGAAAAGGAAAGGAACCAGCAGTGCTGAACTTGGAAGAATTGGATGAAGAGGAGCAGTTAGCCCTTGCTTTGAAGAATTCAATGGCCTCAGCTCAAGAGGAAAGAGTGAGGTTACAGCAAAGACCAGGTGGTGAAGTGTCTGGTTTGGACAAAGATGCTGAAGGTGTCCAAACTAGAGGAAAAATCAAGAAGGCCAAAGGAAAGAAAAGATCAGCTGAGACATTTACTGACTTTCCTAACAGCCTTGATCTGCCACCTGAATTCAGAATTATTGATGAAGAGCATACTTCAAAGAAGGCCAAAAATGCTGGAAAAATCAAGACTGCTGAAGAGCCCAAGAATGCTGACAAGAACAAAGATGTTGAAGAGCCCAAGAATACTGAAAAGGACAAGTCTTCTGAATCTTCCAGAAGTGTTGAAGGTCCCAAGTCCACTGAAGATGTTGAAGAGCTATTTGCTGAAGGATTTGGACCTGAACCTAAGAAGAAGACAACTGTCCTAGCTCATGATCCATCAAAGCTGTTTCATGAAGGGTATGGCAAAGACCCTGAAACTCAACAGAAGCTGGCCATGATGAGGGCCCAAGAAAAGATGGATTTGATGGATGAAGCACAAAGAGCAAGAGATAAAAGAAGAGCAGACTTCCAGAAGCCAAGAAGGAAGAGAGCAACTTATAACAAGATGAAGCCACAGCTGCTGATCCCAATGGACACCAAATATCCTCACTTGGATAAATGGGTGCCAATTCAGCTGAATGACTCATGGGAGGAAGCCAAAAGGGAGTTTGTCTATGATCAATATGTCATTGACAGATGGAATGGAAGAGATGCCAACTCCACTTTTGCTGAGTTCATAATTGAATATCACAGAGAGCTTTATCAACAACTGCTTGCAGCTGCTGATATTGCAAGATTTGAACTCACTGCCCCCAAGCCAATCATATACATGCCTCCAAAGCTTGATGGATGGATTGATCAGTCAAAAATTCTGAATGAATTTACTGAAATCCTCAAGCTGAACAAGATGGTTCTTGGACTTAAGGGAACAAACCAAGAAGCCATGGCACTGAAGAAAAGAGTGTGGCCACAATATGGGATGGTGCCACTTCCTGAGGATGGTCTCTGAAATGGCTAAGTCTTCTGACCTTTTTGATTGGTCAACTGTGCTGAAATTTGGTCAAGATTGCTGATGTGGTGTGTTATGATAATCTAATTGCTCTGATATGCATTGGTTGCTCTGATTTAAGCATGTGCTCTGATACCTGATGTTTTTGCTCTGATTCTTGAAGATCCAAATACTGTTAAGTGTTTTGGTGTTTAATCTGAAACTAGAAGATGCTCTGATAATTGAAGATCTAGATATGTTTGAAGTGATTAGTTGTTTAAAGCTCTGATACTCTAGATCTTATGTTTAGTATATGCTCTGAATAGTTGTAATGAAATGATAAATTGTAATAGTGTCTTGAATTCATGCTCTGATATGTTAATATCAACTATCAACATGCTTGTAATAATTTTCATATGAATGATAGTTGAACTGACTTTGAATCAAGATACATTGTTACAGAAATCTCTCTATGCCTATCTTTGAAACCTATGTGCAACATGAACAGTGAGTACACTAACACACTGCTTTTCAGGATAATTGACCTTAGTCATGTCTTCTGAAGATAAATGTAATAGGTGTAACTAAGTCACTTTTTGCATAGAAGTATAGGTTTTGGCATCATCAAAAGGGGGAAATTGTTGGGAATAAAATGAGATATGTTTTGATCTAATACCAAAAGCCCTGAGACATGCCTAAGTCAAGTTGAGTATGTTCTAAAGTTGTTAGAACATATAGAATAAAGGCTAGATGAGAAGCTGGTATGTTAGGCAGCTCTTAGTTGAATAGATGCACAATTTGAGGGGGAACCTATGCTTTAAAGTTTATCAAGAACAAGGCCCCTCAAGGCTCAAATTCTGGAACAAGCACTAAGCCTAATGAAGGCCAAGTATGCTGATCAGGATAGTTGTCCAGGAGTGTTGTCTCAGCACAATTAAGCAAGATCAAATCTTCTGAAAGGTTGAGGTCAACCATGCTGAAGAGTTAAAGACAACAAAGCCCTAAAGATCTTCAAAGAATCATGCTAAGTTCACTTTCAAGTGAAGCAAAGGGCAAGAGCCAAGTCATCTGATATGAGCAAACCAACCTTGCTGATAAGCAAGACTGCTGATAATGATAAGGAGAGTTGTCCAGTTGATAAGGAGTGTTGTCCTATCATTGGAACAACCTTCAGAAGCCATGTCCAAGTCCTAACAAAAGAATCTTAAAGTCAGACCTTGGGAAGAGTGCTGCAGAATGAAGACAAAGCTTAAACAGTCGTTTATTTCCCAAATAAGGACATGTCACTATCAAGATTCTGTCTTCAAAGTTGAAGAACTAAAAGAAGACATTTATGGACATTTGAGGTTGCCTCTCCAACGGGCAAATCCTTCAATTGTCTATAAATACAGAAGTGTGAAGACCATTTGAAAGCACCTCAACAATTGACAAGAACATCCAATTATCTTACAAGCAAGAGTGCTTTCAAAGCTTTCAAAGACTATCTTAGTCTTCAAACACTTCTTCTAAGCTGAACTCAATTGTATATCCTTACAAAGCTTAGAGAGATATCCTAATCCTTATACACTGATCTTCATTGTAAAGGATATCTCATTAGTTGGAACCTTACTTCAACCCCTATACCTTTCAAGAGTGAAAGTGAGAAGGTTGTAGTAGTAGAAGTGGTAGGAGCTGACTGTTGAGAGAAGAACAGTTCAGTTCTGAGTTGAGAAGAGGGTACTAGGACTCTAGACATCCTAGGGATCAATTCACCAAGGAGTGGTGTTATTGGTCAAGTGCACCTTGGCACTATAAAACAAGTTAATTCCAATAGTGAAGGAATTATCCTGTTCAATCAGGGAAAGTGGATGTAGGAGCTTGAGTCTCTGAACCACTATAAACTCTTGTGTTGATTTGCTTTTCAAGTACTTTCATACATTCAACACTGCACACAAAACTGATCTTCAAAAAGATACATACTCAAAGACTGTGCCAAACCTATTTGGACAAGTTCCCTGAAACTGGACTGTATTGAATTGATTAAGTGATTTTCAGAAACTAAAGGAGTCTAAACTAAAAGGGCCAACCACTATTCCGCACATATAACTCCCCTAGATAGTTATTCAACTAAGTACTCAATAGTACTTAGTAGTTTGATTATCTTAGAAGAGTTAATCATCTTCAGCAGAGTTGTCCAAGACAACCTTGCTGAGCTCTGGTTTGATCAAAGTCAAAAAGAATTTGCATACAAGTGTATTCCCCCCCCCCCCATACACTTGTCATATACTCCTTTCAGGACCAACACATGGTACGATACTCTATCTCTCTCTTTCTATTAGAAAATGGTTTTACTAAGGGAAAAGTAGATCGTACTTTGTTCAGAAGACAAGAAGGGAAAGACATTTTACTCGTCCAAATTTACGTGGATGATATCATTTTTGGTTCACCCAACAAAAAGCTGAGTGAAAGTTTTTTCTACACTCATGCAAAGTAAGTTTGAGATGTCAATGATGGGTGAAATGACTTACTTTCTTGGTCTACAAGTAAAACAATCACCCCATGGGATTTTCATAAATCAAGCAAAGTATGTTAGAAATCTTCTAGACAAGTATGATATTAAAACTTGCAAATATACTGGAGTACCTATGCTACTCACCTACAGGATGGATCCAGACGAACATGGTAAGTGTGTTGATCAATCATATTATCGTGGTCTTATTGGCTCATTGCTGTACTTAACTGCCAGTAGACCTGATATTGCATTCTCTGTTGGCGTATGTGCACGATTTCAAGCTAATCCAAAAGAGAGTCATATGGAAACCATTAAACAGATATTGAAA
This sequence comes from Galeopsis tetrahit, assembly GCA_963675135.1. Classification (NCBI taxonomy): domain Eukaryota; kingdom Viridiplantae; phylum Streptophyta; class Magnoliopsida; order Lamiales; family Lamiaceae; genus Galeopsis; species Galeopsis tetrahit. The sequence continues at coordinate 14,736,893 of OY776131.1, forward strand.
TATTTGAAAGGAACCATCAATCGTGGTATATGGTATCCTTCGAATGATGATTTATCCCTAAGTGGCTACTCTGATTCTGATTTTGGAGGCTGTAGAATAGATAGGAAATCTACTTCTGGTTCTTGTCAATTTCTAGGCACAAAACTTATTTCATGGTTTTCGAAAAAGCAGACCAGTGTGGCTACATCCACAACTGAAGCCGAATATATGGATGCTGGTAGCTGCTGTAGTCAATTACTTTGGCTAATTCAACAGCTTAGAGATTATAATATCATTGAATCAAATGTTCCTATATTTTGTGATAGTAACAGTGTTATTGCCATTACACAAAATCCTATTTTGCACACACGTTGTAAGCATGTTGATGTGAAACATCATTTTATACGTGATCATGTTGAAAAGAAAAATATTCGCATGGAAAAGATTCACACTGATATACAAAGAGCTGACATCTTTACAAAACCATTGCCTGAAGCTCCTTTTAGAGATTTATGCATTAGTCTAGGATTGATTGATCTAGACCCTACCTGTATATAGCTATGTACTAACCAGACATGTACATCATAAAGAAGTAAGGAGAACAGACAAGTTTACTACAAAAACAGAGCACTCATCTACTCATCAACAAGTCAGGTACACAAGGTCAGACAAGATGACCAAACAACCCGATGAGGAAGCTGGTAAAGCTGAGGGTAATACTAAGGGAATATACATTTAAGGGGGAATCTATGATTTCTTAAATATCCTTATGTTGACTCTTAAGTTTGTTAAAAAGTCATCTTGATCGACACCTTGATTACTGCATTTTGAATGATATTAAAATGATTTATTCTACTCTACTACTCGCATCTACTCTAACACGTCACTCAATATGAGATAGGTACATAAAGAAGTTCGACAGTCAGACAGACAAGCACAGTCGAAGGGGGAACTCGTCTAGTGCAAAGAAGTCTACTAATATGTTCTGATGAACTCGAACAGACCAGATAAGTTCTCAATTGATTTAAATTCACTAAGTGTTTAAGAAGTGGATTAAGGGTATTAATGTAACTTTGTATTGCGAAATTATGGAAAACCTAAAACTAGATTTATACACTCCATTTAATGAGGTGTAAACACCTAGTTCCCGCCTAAACCTACTGGACTAGGTTAGATGAGTACACTCTACTGTCCTAACCAATAGCAAAGGCGGATTCCAAAATTTACAATATCAAATCACATTATATTCTCGATTACACAACTGAATTCCAAAGGTCGACTTGTTACCGTTACATCAATCGGTTTCATCCTGGCCACTCGTTTCCAAACCCCAAATTTCATAAAACCCTTCTATTTTGGAAAACACTCCCACGTTTTCACTCTACTTTCCTACTCTCAAATTCTTACTCTCTCTCTCAATTCTATACTATTTTCTGTGATTACTATTTCACTATACTCAAAATGCTAATAACTGTTCTAGATGTTGAATCTAACACTCAAGCTAGGTTTGATGTGGAGAGATATGCAGCTGAAGGAAAAGTGCATGTGGAAAGTTCACTGTTCTTCAAGGGCAGGCACTCGGAAGACAACAAAGAAATCTTAATTAAGTGCTTCCGATGCGGTTTGAAGCAATATTTGGAGGTTGTGCCTGAAGTGGTGTTCGAGGATGAAGTTCTGGAATTCTACGCTACTGCCACTCATCGAGTCGAGTACTTAGAATCGTTCGTTGGTGGAAAGCGGATCAAAATCACAACAGAAGTGTTGGATGAGGTTCTTGGTTTGAAACAAGGATCGATTGATGTGGAGATGTATGCTACAGATTAAGAATTAAGATACTTGAGTATCTTCTGCGGCAAGAAACTCAAGTTAGGCAACAATGGAAAAATCCCTGCTATGAAGAAGAAGCAGTTGCTTCTGAAATACAAAACCCTACTTGACATTGCAAGCAAGATGTTGCTTGGTGTCACTGGAAGTTATGATTCAGTCACTCTGCAGAAGGCGAGAGTGATGGCAGCCATTTACGATGGAATCACTGAAAGTAATTGGCAGAAACTCTTTATGGACAGGGTCATGTATTTTGCGAAGAATGTTACAATGGATACGGATGCCAGAGAATGGGTCGTATCGGCTACTGTGAGTTTTGGAAACAAGCTGAGTATCCTCTTACCAGTCTTGTTGCCAAACAAGAAGGACTGGAGTAAAGGAAAGTTGTTTCACGTTCTGAAGTATTACTTGAGGAAGGATGCTATTGATAGGCAAACAAAAGAGAGGAAGATGGAGCGTGAGCAAGTAAGAATAAATCCCCGAGACGCAATAATCGAAGCTGAGTCGTCTAGTGGAGAAGAAGAAGAGGAGACTGGTACTAGTGGTGCACTAGTTCAGTATGTTTCAGATGAGGCGTTGATCGATCCTGTTGATAATTCAGAGGAGACTGAAACAGACGAGTCTTCTGAGGAAGTTGAGAAGGAGACAGAAGAAGAGTACCAGCTCAGGATAAGCCAAATCCCAAGAGGCGACTTGTCTGGTCCTCCACCTCCTACTCGTCTTGTGGCCGAATCGTCCTCCTCTCCTGCCAAGAAGGCAAGAATGGTTAGTACTTCTACTTCCATTCCATCTATTTCTCCTCCATCAGTTCCAATTCAGAAGAAGGCAAGAACACTCCGTTCTCGTGCCATACCAGTTCCTTCAACCACTCCGAAATTTGTTCAGCACTTGAGTTCTTTATTGACTCAAGAGGCCCCAGTTTTTCTTCATCCTGAAGAAGCTCCTTTAGATGAAATTCTTGTTCTTTCCCCACCCAAACCAACAGAAACCACTCCCCAAATTACTCTACCCTTAACAGAAGACGTTGAACCATCTAACCCATCTATTCTGGGAACTTCACTAGCTGACACTTCAGCAACTGAGATGAGGACCCCACTCACTCAGACCCCTCCCAAGAATAGATTTCCCAACCTGGTTGATTATCCAATGTGCCCGAGAGAGAAGAGGCTTCGAGCACAGATGACCAGGAATCTGAAAAAGATGCTCCCAACTATTGAGATATATACCATTTCTGAAGCGTATGAGAAGATGATTCGAATATGCACTTGGGTTGCCTTGAGAGAAGGTCCTTGTGAAGACATGTTCGAAGTTATAACTGGTATGGGCGGAATCTCCAATTTTCAAGATTGGGAGATGGAGCAAAAAGAGATCAGTGGAGTCAAGAAGCACTCTGAGTTAAGGACGCCTGAAGCCTTAACTAGTCTGGTGAAAAGGATGTTGAAAATACCAGATGATGTCTTATCCATTGAAAAGCCAAGTGTTGGTGTGCAAGTTTCAGATGCTGATCTCGTAGAAGAAGAGTTGATGTTGGAAGTCGAACCAGTAGAAGAGTTGGAGTCTACTGATCCTAAGAGTGAGCTGGAGAATCCCTCAGATCAATTGAGAAGATTAGTGTTTAAGTTCCAAGTGGAACATGCTCACAGCCCGAGGACTGATGTAGGGCAAATCATAAGATATGTTGAACCTGCATTTCCTGCTGAACTTTGTGGTTATGTGAAGAAGTTGTATGCGATGGTTAAGAAAGATTCAGACGAAGATGAAAGAAGAGCGAAGGAAGCAAGGTTAGCAATCGTACCTTACTGTCCTCCATTAAATTTGAAAGCAATAGCTGGCAGTGTTATTCCAGAGGAATCAGTAGAAGATGAGGTCTTGTCTACTGAGTTGGAAGACAAGTTGGTGGAAGTTGTTATTGCTCAGGAAGATAAAGTGGAAGAAGTTATTCCTGAAGAAGTTGTTCACACAACTCAAGCTATTCCTACTGCATCGATTAATGAACTGAAAGTTGATCTGAAGCAAGTTATCAAGTCATCTATTGATGAATTTTTGAAGTCTGATGTTAAGAAAGCTCTGATTGACCTAGACAGTTCGCTCATGACTAGTTCGAAGGAGATGATAATGAATGAAGTGAATCAGTTGGATACTGAGTTCAGACAAGAGATGTTCAATCAAATGGAGACTTTTCTGTAAAATCAAGTCGAGTACTCGGAGAAGAGTTCAGTCGACTTCGCCAGAGTTCTTGCTCGAGAATCTAAGAAAATGGAAAGAGTCTATCGAGTCAAGATTGAGATTGCAGATGAGCAGAGAAGAGAGGTTCATGAACAGTTGGTGCAAGCAAGAGCATTGTTGACTGCGATGACAGAAGAGAACAGACTGTTGAAGCTAACTGCAACTCATTTCAAAAATCAGTTCAATCTTTCATCCAAGAAATTGGAATACACTGCAGATCGTCTTGAGAAGATAAGTCAAGATGATAGTCATCAGAAACAGATTGAAAGAGCTACTAATCTGATGAAGCAAGCCATTCAAGAAGAGATGACTCGTTTTACTTCACTCTTTACTCTTAAGGCAAGTGATGAAGCCAAAAAGGGGAAAGAGATTCAAGAAGTAAAGGCAACTGAAGTTGAAACTGCTGCTGCTGCTAATGTTCAAGAGACTAGTAGACCTAGAAGAGGAAGACTAGTAAAGAAAGTTGAGTTAGAGTAGATCAGTGCAGAAGACCAGTTGAAAGCTACGAAAGGCAAAGACAAGATAACTGAAGAGGTTCAGACCAGACGGATTGTAAAAAGGAAGTTGGATATTCGTGAACCTAAGGTTAAAGAGTCAATAGGTCAAATCATTGTTGATATTGATGAGACTGAAATCTTGAAGAAGCAGAAGCTTGAAGATGATCGTTATGCTAACAAGAAGGTGTTAGGAAAACATATCAAGAGGTTGCAAGATTGTAAGGAAAATCCAGATGTGATTGAAGATGCCCAAATTGACAGATTCATAGATGCAGAACATAGAGATGCTTGGAAGATTGTCAAGTTGAAGTGGGAAGTAGATTACTGGATTATTCGCAAGTTTGGTGATGCAGAAAGCAAAGACGAGTTGTTTGTTTTGTTTGAGAAGTTCATGGAAGCTGAAGACAACAACTTGTGGAATTTGATTATGCGCATTGCTACTGCAGTTGGATACAACATTCTTTGTCCAGATTTTCCTAAGTGGGAAACGCCTATGTTAGGTTCTGGTAAACGTGTTGATTTCAACGTGATAAAGAAGTTTTAAGAAGAGCTACTAAATAAAGAGAAGATCGACAATGAAGATCATATTTTAGACATTCACAGAAGAATCTTGGAAGCGTTACAAACTCCGAATCCTGATGCTGACACTCAAAGTGGTGGAAGCATGGAATGAAGGCTGTAAGTATTTTGTTATATTTTATTAAGTATTTGTAATCTACTTGATCTATGATTATGAATGAAAAAAATGAACATTTTGAAGAAGATAACTACTTAACTAGTCTACTGACTTAAAATAATTCAAGTAGTTTTGGCTTCATCAAAAATGGGGAAATTGTTGGGATATGAATCCTAATACAAGTCCTAATTGATGAAAGAAATAGTTTTGATAAAGCCAAAAGTAGACTTGAATATATTTCTAAGTATTGACTGATCTAGTTATGGAAGTCGTCTTGTGAATAAGATCAGTAAAGTGCAAAGTACAAAAGAAAAGACAAGTACGATTTATAAGTACTGTGAGAAATAAACGAAGTGTTGAGTTTATTATAGGTTGTATGATAAGCTTGTAATTATTGTATAGAAGCTTATGTTTATATTGATGTATAGTTTTAAGGTGACTAAGCTGGATTTATAAAGCTTAAAGTAATGTAATAGTCTTGTTAGAATTAGATTGATAGGACTAGTTTAGTTTTATATATATATATATATGGAAGTCTACTGCTGGAAGAAGACTGCTACAAGACAAGAAGAGGGCTGAGAAGACTGAAGAATTGTCTAAGTGTTGAAAACTAGACAAGTCAAGTTGAAACAAGAGAAGTACGCGTGAAAATATTGAATGAAGATAAGGTCGTATCTAGAAGTCAAGTTGAAAGAAGAGAAGTACGCGTGAAAATATTGAATGAAGATAAGGTCGTATCTAGAAGTCAAGTTGAAGAGTTAGTTATGGAATAACTAATTAACTTAAGAAACGCGTGAAAGGATAAGAAGAAACTGTTACGAAGTTAGTTATCAAGAAAAGGTTGTTGGATAACAAACTTATCTTGATTACTGGAGTCTATAAATACTTGAAGACATTCAACGGTTATGACTACTGAAAGACTACTGATACTACGAATTACTGAGCGTTCATTGAGATATTAAAAGCAAGAGAAAAACTCGCAACTGAATTAGAGAAGTTTTCGTTTAAAGTTTTTGTTTGAGTGAAGTTGCTAGTTACTTGTAAAATAGCTAGTTGTTAGATCGAAGATATACTTGGTAGTATATTCGAAAAGATCGAAGTCTTATTTATTGGGACTTAAAGCCACAAGAACACACTACTCGAAGAGAAGAGTTAATAAATTTCGCAACTGGAGTTGTGAGAGTGGATGTAGACAAGTTGTCGAACCACTATAAATCTCGTGTTGATTTACTTTACTGTTTTATTTGTTGTTTGATTGATTACTTGTTTAATTGATTAATCTGCATATAGAATAGACAAGATCAGTGTTCTTCGATATTAGTTGAGTATAATTCTTAAGGGCTCATTATTGATTCTGATATTCCGCATTGTGTATTTTGATATTTTGAAAGATTTTTAAAAGTCTATTCACCCCTCCCCTTCCCTCTAGACTTTTACTAGCTTACTCAATCTTATCATTCAACTAGGGACCTATAAACTTTATTCTCACAATATCCTCAATTTTACACAAATGTCATTACTTTTTCTCCAACATAAATAAAAGTCAACTTGTTTATTTATTTTATATATAAAATTTTATAAATTTACCCCTTAAAACTCTACTCATTATTACACTTTTTTAATATGTTTATTTATCTACGTACAAAAGTAATCCTACGCCGAATGGAGTATATTTTAATGATTGGTTTCTAACTAATACGACGTCCGATTTTTATTCATTTGTCCTTTTAAATTTGGCACAAGTTTTAATGTGGTAGTTTGTTTATGATAGGTATTGTAACTTTTTATTGAGGTGTAATAGTTCACTGAGAAAAATAAAACAAAACGAAGATTTTTTTATTTTTTTTAAATAATGGCATTTGATATAGTTTTAAATGTTTGAAGGGAATAATTGAAAATAATATAATCATTTAATTTAGGGTCTAACTAGAAGAAGCAACTTACCTGGTTTTTTTGGGGCTTCTTCTCATTCTTCTTTGGCACCTACGCTAACTATAAATTTTTATGTAAAAATTCAAATATGTACCAATAAATATTTATAGATGAATTATAAAATATTACCAATAAACTCTTGAAAAAAAAACATAGGAGTATAAGATAATAATATATATTCTAAATTTACATGAAAACATATGAGAATTATTTTTTTACACTTTACGCTAATCTTTTGTTGCACTTTATTTTTTTTAAGTATGAATTGATTGAAGCTATTTACTACTACCTCCGTCCCTGAAAAGTTTGTATAGTTACTCTCACAATATACACATATTTACTCTTTATACAATATTTTTTAGGGTCCATCATACACTCAATTAAATTATTTTATTTACTTTATATATAAAAGTTTACAAAATTGTCTTCAAAACTCTAATTATTACACTTTTTTCTTAAACCTCGTTACATTAAATGTAAATTTTTCAGGGACGGAGGGAGTAATATTTATTACTTTGTTATTTCATTTTGGGTGATTTTGGGGTATGTGTTTGTGGAGGGTTGTAGGGGAAAATTGCGGGATTTAGGTTATTTAGCATTACTCTATGTTAATAAACATTTTTTTATTTAATTATTTTGAGTGATTTTTCTTACAAGAAAATAACAACTCACATTTTGATAGATTTTTGTTTGTAATGTGATGGAGACCCGACTGCTAACCTACTGCATTTTTCGTCGTCATCATTTTTTATTTACTTTGCTCTTTGTACAGAGATTTGGAGAATGTCCTATTATGAGGACTTGGAAATTACGGGGCTACTGATGCAAGAACATTAGGAGATGATGAAAATATAGATGTATGCATAGGAGATTTGAATTATGATGCTGAAAATGAGATGTTTGTAGGATTATCTAAAAATGATCCACCATTTGATTTCACACCAGACACCACCTTCAAAGTTTTCTGAAGTGTCGAGGTCATCACTCAAAGAAGAAGTCAACCCAAAAGAAGTAGAGCTCAAGCTCTTAGAATGGTCTCATAGAAGAGATTAAAAAGCTAACAAGCACATTTGAAGGAGTTCATAACCTCTTAGAGAAAAGAGATACCATAAAAAGAGAAAGATAAAGAGCTTATACAATTTGGGATGCTATCAAAGAGATCCCAAATTTAAATGAAGTCAGCCTCAAAGGCATTTGACTTGCTTGACACAAGTAAAAAAAAAATATGATTTTTTTAAGATGACTATTGAGAAAAGAGCTAAATGGATAGCTTAGGGCTTGTTTGGTAGCCCAAGTTAAGATAACATGTGAGAGACCATGTTAAGTTAACCCCCTAAGTTTGACCCATGTACAATAGTGTGTTTGATGTTTGGTAGCAACATTTTTATTTCAAGATAAATAATTAACTGCACAGTATTTATTAATAAAATTACCAAGTTGTCCCCATAAATAATTGCAATTTCTATTCTAACTTACCATTTGATTTAATTATCAATAAAACTGCATCGTCTCCAGAAAAGTGGTTCATCTTCCAATATGGTTCATCAACAAAAGGAAACAATCAACATACTCAAACCACAAAATTGATCATTCTTCTCAAAAAAGCAAGAAAATCAGGACTCACTCCATTTTACAAAACCCACCGTCCTCAACCAAGTCACCAGATTTGCTTCGTTTCAACTCTTTCAGCTTAGCACAGGGTAAAATCTGGTTCGACCTCATCGTTATCACGACCATAGATCGATGAAGTCATCGTCAGTCGGTACAGATTTGCTCGGCGATTTCAGAGCTACGGACGCTTTCACGGCGAAATTGTGGTGTGGGAAGAAAAAAAAAGGAAACGTAAACACAAATCACAAGATCTTTATTCCTGATGCTTCTGCTTTGTTTCTATGCAACTACAAGTGTGAGACGAGTAGAATAACATGAAAGAAGTGCACTAAACATTAATTGACGAAATTAAAACAAACAACAACAACGAAAAATTGGATAAACCTAAAAACAGTTTTTCCAAACGATTTGCAGGGAAAATATCGTTTTCGTGTTTATAACATACACATATTTTGAATTTTGGATCAACACACAAAGATGAAGAAGGGAGAATTAACGGAGAGACCGCAGCGGCTGTGATCGCGAATTTAGGGCAAATGGGAATTATCTAGATTTTTTGGTTTAAATACTTGAAGGGCAAATGGGTAATTTAAATCATCAACCGCTTATCGAAACATACTAGATAACCCATCTTGGCCAAAATGGGAGGTTAACTCCACTAAAGTGGCACAGTGTTTAAGGGTGTTTAAGGGCAGGCCAGCAAACTAACACGGGCCGACTAAAATGAAACCAAACGCGCGATATGAAAGTTAACTCAACTAACTGGGTGTTAACAGGCCTACCAAACAGGCCCTTAAAAGATTAGATGATACTTAGTATTGATTATTTGAGTCATGTATTACCTATTATATATTTTGTTGGAATTTTTTAAGACTTCTTTTTTATCACAATTTTGTCAGAGATCTTTTTAAGACTTTATTTTGATCATATGTTTGAAATTAATGAATTTCGTATTTTTATTATTATTTGAGTCGTATGCAGCATGGAAAATCGTGAAATATTGAAAATCAATAAAAAAAAAATGTATTCCACAATTATGTCAAGTCTATAAAAATTCATATAAATCAATAAAAAAATCAGTCAAACTCTACGTGTACTCTATGGATTTTCTAAATCCATAAACTTTTTAAAGTCCCAAAAAATCCAATTGAATACACCCCTTAATACCGTCAAATCGAGGAAAAAATTATTTAGGTCTCGTAACTTTTACCTTTTTTAAAATTGTTCCAAAAAATATAAAAATTTAATTTACATCCAATAATTTTGTAAATTATTTAATTTACGTCCAATATTTTTTGTAGACACCAAAACAGCATCGTTTCACTCACGCTTTTGTCAAGTGCGCATAAAAATTATCAAAAATCTATAAAAGTTATAATATGACCAAACTCGACTTGTATAAAATGAAAAAACAATGGACATGTGGATTAACTTTACAAGTCACTATCTATAATTTGCATAATGAAGAAAAGTGATGAATATTAACTAATTTACGAAATTATGAGACGTAAATAAAAATTTTATTCTTTTTTGAATGTATATTAATCAATTTATAAAATTATGAGACTTAAACTATACAATTTACAAAATTATGGGACTTACATTAAAATTTTATTTTGAAGCGTTTCATTAAAAAAAAGTGAAATTTACGAAAAGTAAGAAATTTTTTTTCTCCCGTCAAATCTTAATACATATATAATGTCAAATGTATGGGGTGTCACTTGGCATAACCAGTATGGGGTGTCGGTGTCACTTGGCATAACCAGTATGGGGTGTCGGTGTCACTTGGCATAACCATTCACATCTATTTTAAACTTATTTCATAATCCAATCTCAATCTTTTATCTTTTGATCATTTGATCCCCTATTCTCATTTTCATTCTTGGCTCTGTCATTTTTGTGAATGGGGGATGAAAATGCAACATTTTATATTATTCTCCATCCATCCCTTTAAAAGTTGTCCATTTATTTTTAACACATATATTAAGAATATAAGAAAGAAATAATGAGTATTACCAATAAAATAAAATGTATTACTTTCAGTTAAACGCCCAAAATGACAAACATGCAACTTTCGAAAGTATTAGATTTTAGGCTTTAATTTTTTTAGATTTCAAATTTGTGAAATAAAAATATTCACTCCGTTCCACTATAAGTACAAGTGATGTGATGGTGAAAGAGAAAATAATAGATGAATATGAGATGAAGTATGATAAAATAATAGATAAAGTATAGTAAGTGATTATATTAAGAGAGATAAAAGAATTTGTCAAAAATGGAATATAAAACTTATTTTGAAACATCTAAAAAAAGGAAAGTGAACAACTTTGGAACGGGGGAGTGGTTCTTTTGGAGCAAACGATAGATTTAATTTTTTGATTTGTTATATTCGCTTTTAGCAAGCAATGTTTCCAAATGGCTTCTTTCCACATTCACAATTGTGAAAGAAAGTGAGGATTTGCAGATGAGATTATAAAGACTGAAAAGAGTACATAAAACATGTCCTTTTTCTCCTCAAATGTTGAGGAAATTTTGCTCCATAATATAAGTTTAATAGTTTTGACTATAATTATTTACGGGCTCTTTTTTAATAGATTTTTCATAAATATGTTGTGAGTTTTTATTAGATTTGGTTTAAAACCTCACATATTAAATATGAAACTGAATTTATGTAAAATTTTAATTTTGAGAACATATTTAAGTTATGATAATAACTACTCCCTCCGTCCCAGAATTGTTTGCACCACTTTATGGGCACGCAAACTAAGAAAAAAGTGTAATGAGTGGAGTGTTGAGGGGTAATTTTGTAAAGTTATATGGATAAAGTAAAAAGGTGATTGGATTGAGAGTAAAAGTAATGACATTTTGTGTAAATATGTGAATATTGTGAGGGTGGGGTTTAAAAAAATGTTTCATTTTTAGGAAGTGCAAACAATTGTGGGACGGACGAAAAAGGAAAGAGTGCAAACAATTGTGGGACAGAGGGAGTATTTTATACTCACAAACAATGCAAAACAGTGATAATATATTTCTAAAACATTATTTCACTCATAAAGTATCAATTGTTTTGAACCACGTTCACAAAAAAAATTGCAGTGAATTTATACTTTTTAATACAAAAAGTAACATTGTTTAGTATAAAAGTATCATGACATAATAATTTTAAGAAGATAAGCCACAATAAAATCAAACATTTGAAAAAATATTATTTCTAAAATACTTACATGATTATGAGTTACATTACCAAAATATAATATCTCCCAAAACAACTCGAATCAGAAAGAAGAAACTTGTATTTATAGTTCAAAAGAAAAATGGATTGAAATACGAAATCAGGAGTCCAACCTGAGCACACTAAACCTCCATTCTCGAACATCCAGCCAACGAGCAATGCAAGAAAAGAGAGCCACAAAAACACAAACATTAAACCGAATATGTCAAAAGTTGTTTCTTCCTTTGATCATTAGAAAAAGATTCCTTTAAACAAGGATAACAGGGGTGTGGTCCAAATTACAATTTTCTCTTCTGAAATATAGTCCTAAAACAAATGTAAACGAGCTAGAACAAAACACCAAGGCTAGCTACTGTTGAGGGACTATGGGCCTTTTTTCAACCGACTCATATTGCAGCACAAAGTTATCCTGCATTGTAAGGTAAGAAAAATTAATAACACAGAACAACCCTCAACATACATTCAAAATTGTTCCCGTATCTATTGGGTGTTGGCATAGTCGCATACTCAATTAAGTCTCATAACTTTTAAAATGCTGCAATTTTAGTCCTATATTGACAAGGTTGCTGGATTTTTGCACATGCCGCTCGTGGGAGCTGCCAGAATTCCATGGCAACTGGACTAAGAACACTTACGTTGCATACTGAGTCCAAACATATTAATTTCAATTTAATAATTAAAAAAACAAATTAATTATCATCTTAAAACAAATAAAATTATCAATATAGGATCAAAATTGCAACAATTTAAAAGTTATGGGACTTAATTGAGAAAAATGATTCGTATGGGACAAAAATCGCCAATAACCAGTAGAAATGGGACCAATTTAAGATTCTCTGCAAAATTCAATGCCAAAAGATAGAGTAAGTCGTGCATTGCAAACCTTCCTTGTTGTTTGCCATAGATTGGGATCAAAACTGAAGTAGCAGCCTCTCTCATGTGTGCTCGTCTTGGCAAGAGGTTCCATATTCTTCACCCTGGTGAACCATGATCGTTGATCTCTGTGGTAAAACCAGCCTCTATTGTAACTGCAATACAGTGCAAACCAGTTCGTCTCCAATTATAATTTACGTGAATATAAAGTTATAATTCATCGATAATGATGTATAAAGGGGAATCCTCCTAAGACAGAATATTTATCTGGAAGTAATATCATTGACATATAGTGTTCTAAATATTTTCTATGATTACCACAACCAAACTGGAAAGTAAAAATACACACTTCCTTTTGTTTACTAAAATAATGAATTAAAACAAAAGCATATGTGTAATCAGGGGACTCCTAACCGGAAAAAAAATTGTGTCCCCTTACTTGAGGTTCTGGTGATGTGTCCAATCTTAATATTAAATTCTGTGTTTTACTAATTATGAAACCACCAAAGCAATTCACTCAATCTGCTCTTGGTTGCAAATCTTCATAAACATTTTATTGTTATTTATTTGTATAGGTATGCAAGCCCACAGTTTTATACAAGTCATTTGGGGTGTCTAAAAGTTATCAATCTTTCTACATTCGTCATTTTTCCTTCAAGATTTTAATCTGTCCTATAGATATCACTCACCTATGATTTGTATGTTCTGTTTAATAGAAAGGAATTAACAAAGCAGAAATCTCAATCGACAAATACTTGAATCAGTATGTATTGAGGATTTCCAGATGCAAATTTATTGTTGTATAATAACACACTTGAGAGTACAATTTTTGTGTTTTTTGGGATAAGATTAAAAAAAAATGTTTAGAATTTGATCAAGAGTGTCTCTCAATCAACTAAACCACCATATCTGTATATTGGTGTTAAGATAAGAGAAAAAATACTTTTAAATTCATGTGTAAAAATGCAAGAATAAAGCTGAAAAAGGAAGTATGGGATAAAGAAGAAAGAAATTTACAGTTCATTTGCTGCAAAGAGTTGTGCTTCGTCTCTAGGCATGCTGAAAATTAGGAAATAAAAACAACAAAAGTTAGTACCATCAAGATTAAATATTAAACTATGAGCAAGTCTGGTGATTAAACCTGTAAAAGATGTAAAACAATGTCTCTGGCCGGAATCTTGCAAAATAACTTTGCTGCAAAATGAGGATTTCATCAATAATGTGAGAATGGTACAAAATATTATCCTTGCGGAAAAAAAAAATACTATCACACCATAGGGGTAGGGGTGTAAGTGAGTTGAGACGGCTCATGAGCTTCTCGTGCTCGACTCGGAAAAAGCTCAAAATGGACTCGAATTAAATTAAGTCGAGCTCAGTAATACTAGGTTCATCAGGTTCACGAGCCTAATCAAGTTTAATCCAGCTCACGTAAATAATTTTACTATTTTACCCATAATATACTAATTAATACTCGTAACAACTATTCCTTAATTATAAATAAAATAAAAATAGATAATTATGTGATGTAAGTTTTGGAGTCGAGCTCAAGTTCAAAAGAATTAAGATCGATTGAGTTTCGAGCTTTGAGTTTTTTAATCGAGTTGAGTTCAAGTTTGACACCATTTGACTCGGCTCATTTATACCCCTACTCACCATCAACAAAGAAGCTTGTTTAACATAAAAATACTCAGTCCCAATGCATAAGTAAACCATTATAAATAAGCAACTTCACCTTCAATGGAGGAGTTTGTTTAGAATAATAATACTCGGGAATATTGAACTCGGGTTCTCCTCTGACAGGTTCTTCAGACCAGGGAGATGCAAACTTCTTGTGAAGAGTCTCGGTTGAGTTTAAATTTAGACCAAGAGTTGTTAGATCGATCCCCAGAGCAAGAGAGGTCAGAGCTGGATTGACAACTTTTATGATGCTTAACAAACCGAGCATCCCATATTGATCAGGCAAACTTTGTGAACCTTGTGTGGCTTTAATGTCTTTATCTCTAAATGGATTGATGAAACGGGATTGAGACTGTTGGAATTGTTGATACTGCTGCATAAGATGATTATAAGATCCCAAGCAGTAAGAAATTCTAAGCCAATTACTAGCACTATGATTTGAGGCTTGAGCTATGGAAATTACTGTTTATCACATCATAAATGATAAAACTAAGAAATCATGAGCATTAACAACAAAATAGACAGAAGAAACCAAAATCTATAATGATACAAGTTATAAATTTGACTTTTAGGCAATGTTTTTTCTGGGTTAAAAAACGGGTTATAGGATTTGCAAACATAAATGCAGCTCTACATCCGAGATTTTGAAATCCAGTTTTTTTTAAAAAAAAAAACCACTACAACACAGCAACACCTATAAACTTACTATCGCACTTTCCAATATAATCAATTCTCTCTCCTTAAACTTTAATATATTTAATCATAACAAACATCATCCAATCATTACAATCACACCCAACAAAAATCACAATATCATTCACTCTTACACATTGGTTTGACATAAAGTTACCTTACTACTCCCTCTGTCCCACAAAGATAGCTACATATTCCTTTTTTGGATGTCCCAAATTATAGCTACATTTCCTTTTTTACTTTAGTATTAAATGCTTTATTGTCAATTTTACCCCTAATTAATAAGAGTAATTAACGTCCCACAAAGATAGCTACATATTCCCACAAAGATAGCTACATATTCCTTTTTTGGATGTCCCAAATTATAGCTACATTTCCTTTTTTACTTTAGTATTAAATGCTTTATTGTCAATTTTACCCCTAATTAATAAGAGTAATTAATGCTTAACATATTTTGGAGTATGAGATTTCAAGGGCAAAATTGACATATTAGCTAAATTTGACTACATTTATTGATTTTTCTTAATCTGTGTGTAAAGACAAATGTAGCTATCTTTGTGGGACGGAGGGAGTATTTATTAGGATATCAAAATCCCCTAGATTTCAAAAACCATTATAAACCCAAACACTGACTTAGAGAATTATTGAGTCACATAAAATAGTATGGTACATAGAGCATGGGTTATGTCGTACCTCAGGACCATGAAAATGAAGATCTTGATTGCCGGAAGCTAGATAGGGTCCTCCCGTGCCATTTATTGATGAACCTCGATTTTGCTGAGGATGGTGTGATGAATAAGAGCCCCCAAAATTAAAACCAGAGGACCTTCCCAACTGGAAAACAGAAGCATCTAAATCATTAGGAAGCATTCACAAACATTGAAATGTAACACATCATTAATAGTAATTACAGTAACTCACAGATAATTGCTGTGACTGCATTAAATTTGTCATACTATCATGGATCTGTTCTTTTGGGTGAGCATTCATGGTATATTCAGCACTACCTCCAACATTAAGACCACCTGCACAACATAACAGCAGAAGGATATAATCACATTAGCAATTACTAAAATCATTCTAAAAGATGCAGAGATGCAAAGGTGAGAGGTGTCCTATTCTGAAATTTTCAAATTCAAGCCAAGAAAACAAATCTCAATTTCAGATTTCAGACACAATTCTAATTAAATAATTTCTCCATTGCATATTTAACATCCTCTTTACACCTTGAAAACCTAATTAACATGCCATTCTTGAATAAATTTTTACATATCTTTTTTAGGCAGAAATAAACTATCAAAAACAAACAAACAAACTGAGCCTTTAATCCCAAATAGCCTATCAAAAAACATATCTGAAAATTAGCAGTTGGTGCATATTAATGTTACCTTTATGTGAAAGCTGCAAATTGTCAATAAAAGGACATAAATAGCAGTTAAATATCAACAAAAGTCAAGACTATATCATAAACGCCTGCTACTGAAGAAAAGTCACAATCCTAAACCAAAAAGAAGAGAAACATAAGGTGGGAGGGGGGATATGCCTCAGTTGAGGCAGTTTATTACATTACTCCATTACTTACTATAAGATACAAAGTTTCTATTAAACATAATGCAATTAAAGTTATTCTAGACACATATAGCTATATTTATATGTAAAAGGTACATCATAAATTAATGGGAAATCATTGTAAGTTTTAGGAAAATGGACACTATGCAGGATGCACAAAAACAACTAAAATTCCAATGTATAATTGTGTGATTCCTTTAAAAGAGCTCTATAAACATTTTTCTTACGTATCAATAAAATATACTGTAGAAACATATGGTTATCTTTTATAGTGTAAAAGGTACATTATAAATTAATCGGAAACAATATTCTATCCAAGGAAAATTGACATTATGCGGATGCAGGATGCCAAGAAAATATCTAAACTTTCAATGTATAATTGTGTGATTCCCTTAAAAGATCTCCAGCAAACATTTCCTGCAACACACAACTAATTCAGAAGTTTAAGCACCTTTATATCCCGGCAAAGCAGGGAAATCTTCATTCTGAATGCTGAACTCTTGATTCTGCTGGCCAAAACCAATATTATGTTTTTGCATCAAACCTTCAAGGCAAGGAAGTTTAAAGATCCATTATAATGACAACAAAAGTAGCATATAAATGCAATCAATTTCCTTTTTAATTAAATTACCTATTTGACCATGAGAACCACCAGCAGAAGGAGGGCGCCCAGATAACTGAGGAAAGTCATTTACATCAAAAGCAGAACTATCGTGTGCATTTGAGTCATTTAGTAATGCCATAAAACTAAAATTATTATTCCCAGCTTGAAATTGGTTTTGTGAGAGTGGCACACCAGCACCAGTATAAGAATTGTTTAGCATGGACACCACCTGTGGAGCTGAAAAATATTTATGTCAATTAAATAGTACAAGAGGAATAAAACATTAACACAGAGATGTTGCAAATTTTGTAGGACGTCACGTTTGAGTCCATAATTTAAAAACTTGTACCAACAATGGCACAGTATTTATTAATACATAATTCCAACATCCTAGAGTAACTTATGATTTAAAGCACTCCTCTCATATCCTAAGTTTTTTTTTTTTTGAGCAACTACTAGAAGCAACCAGTAAATTGACACAAGAATTCACAGCAAGACTTTATTTTCAGGACAATTGCATAACAAATTATGCCTCTCTTCGTTTCAACTTTATATTAGTTGCATGCCACAACCACCAAATTTTGCATCCAGACATTCTTTAGCACCATACACAAAAGCAGAATGATAATATTTACTTAAGTTCAACCGAGAAGCGAGACCAGGGATGTTTGCCATTGCAGTAGAGTTTGTACCCCTAGAAGCATTGGCCCCACCCACAAGACCCCCTATAGAATTTGTAATTCGTCCAGTATTTCCCATATTTGGCAGCACACCAGGGCCTAAACATGCAGTGGCAGCAATTAGAGCTCATAGGAACGCAAGCCTGAATACTTCATATGTAACCATTATAACAGATTATCAAACACTCATACCCCCAGTACTTGTAATGCCTGAATGTCCGTGTGAACTTCCAAGAGATAACTGCATCAGAAAGACGACCGCAATTAGAGGGTGAAAACATTGCATCACCATGAAATTCATTCTTGGGATTATATATGAACTATTTCGAAGAATTAATCTTGTTGTGGATCTACAAAAATAAATGCACCTGAGAAAGAGCACTAGGAAGACTATTTATCGCATATCTTCCATTAGACACACCTCCTGGAGCTTGTTGGACACCATTTGGAAGACTGCCAATATTCGCCGAATTTCTGGATACATATGCCCCAGGCATGTTTGACATATTGAAGCTATTGTGTATGTTGTGAAGCCCTTGAATGTTACCTTCCAAAGAGAGAACTAATTCATATTTGAATGCATCTTGAATAGAAATAAATCTCAGATTCTCAATAAGTAATGCAAGGCAGCAAGTGTATACCACCAGACTGGTTTAAAACAGCACCAGAGGAACCAGATTGAGCAGAAAAGGACGTTGTGAATGCTCTTCCAGTATTATCTGTAATGTTTGAGTTTGATCCATTTAATCCTGACTGCATCCATAATTCCATTTGGATTTAGTGAAAACATAATTCATAAAAACTACAAAGCAAATATACTTTTCTTGTTTATAAATACTTAATTAATTCATGTATAGAAAACAAGGGATGAAAGTAATCATTTCCCTTCGTTGTTAAATATTTTTCAAATATATAATACATGAGCAAATTGTCAGGCATACGAACAATATCCAAGACCAAGTGAAAGGCAAAGAAGAGAAAAGCTTACACTAATTATCCCCGACATTTTGATTCCTCAAAAGACAAGGCAAAAGGACATTCTCTTCCAGAAAGAGCTCTTACTACCTTCAACAGCAACTTTTACAGGAACCTGATGAAGAAAGAAATTATATGGAGTATTAGATATGCCCCAAGATGATGTGGAAGATATATATTTTTCTCTTATTTTGATTTGAAATGTTTTGATGTCTTTGCATCCGGAAGTGATAGACCTTATCACCTAAACATACTGTAATTTTATTAATCTCTGTCCAGTTAGGGGTAAGCCGAAAGGAAAAACAATACATACCAATTACAAGTTCACCAGATAAGCAAATGTTTTATCATCTTCCGGATCCGATTGATCTTTTTTTCTTTCTTTTTTTTTTGAAGTCTCGGGTATCCAGTCCAAAGACCAACTAATCCCGGGGGACCAATCCCACCGCCCACTTGCGGGGTCCCATTTAAAGCCAGAGTTTTGCGCTCTGTATGGACTGGCCCCATAGAAATTGTTTGCACCTTAGAGGGTTCTAACCTGAGACCTAGAAATGAGCACACTCATAAGTCTCAAGCCTACACCACTAGGCCAACTCCTTTGGGGCGATTGATTTATTACATTGAATTAGTTTGAACACCTTAACACCATTCACATAAATGACAAATGCGGCATCTTTTATGCTAACGCTGGACTGGACACTAAAATGTGAATCTTATAACTTTAACACAGTAAAGCAGCTACAACCAATATATTTACACAAAAAGAGGCCTAAATAATCACATCTAAGAAGCTGATACAAAAAATTACTACTATTTTGTTTCTACAAAGCGATTAGGAAAAGGGTTTTTCAAGTAAACACTGAGATTTATTTCCAAAACCTCCAAATTTGGGGGGAAAGGCCCACTATGTAGATCAAAAAAGTATCAAGATTTTCGCATTTTTCATAAACCTCTGCTCCTGGCGAGACATTGATTACTATATAAATCAAATGGCTTCAATCAATGCCTCAAACCATGAGCCATTCAAAAATCACTCTTCAAATCAACCAAATTGCAACACCTCAAATCAAATTATATGAAAATAAGTACCACACCATCCGCCCCCTGCCCAAATCAGCGCGAGAATATAATTAAGGATTGAACTCATTTGAACTCCAATTGCAAGCCATGCAATTGCTTAATTCCAAGCCAGAAAATGTAAATCGAATAAAACGCAAAACCCATACAATCGAATCGACACTCAATTTGAAATATACAATAAAATGCATGCACGTTCAAATCAAATTCGCAAAACCCTAAAACACACGAACAAAAGAACAAGGAACTCCGAATTCGTTCCGCAAGTAACAAATAAAAATTAACAAGAACTCAAACAGACAAATCGCATTTACCTTCTGAAGATTTTAAACCCAAAATCAGTTTCAATGTACGTGTATAGAGCTGATTAGTGTAATTAATTGATGATGAAACTTGAGAAAGTGTGTTGGAGTGATACGAGGCGCTCCGAGGGGGCGCAGTGTTTCACAGTAATCTGCTACAGTTGATGTGAGACTCTATTTATATGCATCTGTCTCGCAATTCTCTACGGTGCTACCTTTCTACAATTCCGCCAGTTCTCTTCTCTCAAATTAATTAATTCACGTTTCATCCAAAATTCACTTTCTTTTTTCTTTTGACCGAAATTTTATTAAATTTTGAAATGTTAAAATTTATGTAATTTTGAAGATGAATTGGTCTTCGTGCATAGGGTACACCATAACTCATCCCATATATGTTGTATGAGGTCAAAGGTTTGACATTTTTTTTAATAATTATTTTAACACTACAATTATTACTATTTTTTACCCTTTTTAAATACAATTTTTTTAATAATAGTTACGACTTACATTTTTTCCTAATACTAGTTACCGCTTTTTCAATAACAAAATTATCATTTTTCAATAAAAAAAAAAATCAATTTTTCAATTAGAAAGAAATAACTACATTTTTAGTAAAAAAAAATTACCACTTTTCAACCAAATGAAAACTGCAGAACTGATTTTCTATATCAGTTTTGTAACTCCCACTTGACATTATCTTTCATGGGTGAATATATTATATAAATAATATATTAAATATTATTAATATAATATTATTTTACATCAATCTCCCACTCACACATGAAGTTTGAGCATTTCACTCACCTACCACATTTGTATATCATCACATATTATCTTTTTCATATAGGCAAATAAATCATGTAACCCACGAGAATATGAAGTTTCCACGCTATATATATTTTGAAAACACAAACATTACAAGGATCTGAAAAAAAAAAAAAATAGAATCAAACTAAGTTTTTGACATGTTGTGGAATACCTTTTCCAATCCTGAGGTTTTGAAGAGGTGAACGTCATCTTAGCTAATTCAAGTGCTATTACATTCTGTTTTCTTAAGGTGAACTGACAATCCCACACTAGGAGTTCACTCAACAGGCGTCTAATACAAAACACTGTATCGGCATCAACTCTATCAACCTGCAAATTATTATAAATAACATATATGGCTTGAGTTGAGTCTGAACGTAAACCAGAAAGCATCATTTTTTCCTCCAAACATTTTTTTCAAGCCGAAAATAATGGCTTTAAGCTCTGCTCCTAACACTGAAACTGGGTCTGAGATTCTTGAACAACCAGCCAACAAAACCCCTTTATCATTCAAAAGAACATAGCCTATAGCATAGAAATGTCTATCCGGATTAAAGGTTGCATCAGTAAACAGAACATTACCAAGAGGGATAGAGACAGAGTCACCAAGTTTCTTCTTACCAAAACAACAACTCTCAATCTTATGAAAACCATCTTGGAAGTCTTCTAAGTAACGTAAAGCCCATTCGACACAAAATAGAGAATTACTCTTGCATCGTTCCTTCAAAATAGCCCATGTTATCACTAAAATCTTATCAAACTCCTCTGGCATCCTGTATTTGCATCCCAGTAATGTATCAAAAGAATTATGCAAGAGAGTACCCTTGATTCGCTCCCATAGGCCATGTTTTTCCATATTATCTTTGCAAATCTGCATTCAAACATGGTGTGAATAGAGCTCGCCATTGAAGCACCACAACATCTGCATAGAGGAAATATAGGGACATGATGTCTACACAAGTTCCCTTCGGTTGCCACCAAATCTTTGAGTAGTTTCCAACCAAAAATTCTAATCTTTGGTGGTATTCTAAGCTTCTATATAATCTTATACATCTTGTGTACAATGTCGTTATTAGAAGGGCCTTGTAATTCTTTTGTCATTACCCTATCCTCCATTGCACACGCAAAATGATAAGTTGAGGCTACCGTAGACCGACCACTTTAAACTCCTGTCCATACAAGAAAATCTTCACTATTGACACCCATCACTGGTATTCTAAGAATAACATTTGCCTCAAAAGAAAGAAAAGTTTGTCGTATTAAATCACCATTCCATGAATAATCATTCTGGATGAATCTTTCAACTTTTGATCCACTAGCAATGCACGAGAGGATGCGCCCTTCATGGAGATTAGGTATCCACCTATGCTTAAATATCTCTACAGTTTTTCCATTCCCAATTTTCCATCTTGTCCCCTTTTCTAATAATGTTCTGCTCTATACTAATGATCACCAAATAAAGGAGGGATTCGAACCAAGTTCTACAATCATAATATCCGTGTTGCAAAAATATCGGGCTTTGAGGAGTTTGTTGACAAGATTTTAGGGAAATTGCAATATTCTCCATACTTGTTTTGCTAGTAGAGACTTATTAAAGGGGACAAGCCGCCTAAATCCCATGCCACCTGTTGCGTCAAAAAATAACGTCCAAGGATACCGAATATTCCCGTGCGGATAATGAGAATTACGGGCTTAGATCGTCACTTCTCCGCAAGCTTTCTCACGAACAATCCTCCTTCAAGCTTCTTAAGGACCTGCAAAAACACGCCGGAGGGGATTCCGGCGTGGAATCTCCGACGCTCAAGTCAGAATCCTTCTCAGGAGAATCAAAGAGGAATCGAGTATTGTGGAGTCCTTCTATATCTTTTTTGTGTTTCTTAGTAAAATCATATATCATGTATCTGTAGTGTAAAACGTAAAAAATCAAATAGAATCTAACCTGCTTTTATACCTGGTCTCCTTCCTAGGAGAGAGGGAGACTTCTTCTCCCTATATTTCCTCCAATATCCCTCAAGACTCGGCCCTGTAGCATACTGGCCCTATATTCTCGCTTAGACCCATTCTTTAATCTTATTGATAAGGAATAGTTCCTAAATCCCCTCCTCTTGGACCGAACTACTTGGCCCAGAGACTACTGATCCTCAGATGTGGGCTAAAAGCCCAATTACTTCTATTTCCCTCTTTGGGCTTGGGAGTGTATTAATCCGGCCTCCAAGCCCATTATTCATAACAAGACGGATTTAATTCATCTCATATCCACGTGTCGTTATCTCCGAGGACGACATATTTTGGCCGCATCAACTACTCCCCCCTACTCTCATAAAAGTGTTCGTAATTTTATGAGAGTAGGAAGAGAAGATAAGATGAATTAAGCAGAATGTTTCCTCACCCTGGTCACCATCATTTTTCAATTTCAGGAAGCATGTTGTATAACCCTGGAAAGTGTGTCTTCAAGCGCATTCACTTGAGGCTTTTCTTAGCCTTCTCCATAGCTTCTCTTGTTTCTTTTCTCTTCATATGTCTTTCCTTATTTGGAGTTTGATAGTTTTAACAACTTAGCACGACCCCTACTCCCCCCAGGCCTTAAAGCCTATCATGAGTGGAGCCCTCACTTAATAACCTGGCCTCATGGCTTCAAAAATCAAGCTCAACATTGAACCTCAGAATTGTGAGGGGTTCTCTAATTCCCCTTAAAGTTATTTAAAAGTTATTTATCCTCCTGAGAGTTCGTAGGGATTATACTCTCCCAAAAGTTATTTATACTCCTAAGAGTTTGTAGGGATTATACTCTCCCAAAAGTTATTTATACTCCTAAGAGTTTGTAGGGATTATACTCTCCCAAAAGTTATTTATACTCCTAAGAGTTTGTAGGGATTATACTCTCCCAAAAGTTATTTATACTCCTAAGAGTTTGTAGGGATTATACTCTCCCAAAAGTTGTTTATACTCGTAAGAGTTCTTAGGGATTATACTCTCCCAAAAGTTGTTTATACTCGTAAGAGTTCTTAGGGATTATACTCTCCCAAAAGTTGTTTATACTCGTAAGAGTTCTTAGGGATTATACTCTCCCAAAAGTTGTTTATACTCGTAAGAGTTCTTAGGGATTATACTCTCCCAAAAGTTGTTTATACTCGTAAGAGTTCTTAGGGATTATACTCTCCCAAAAGTTGTTTATACTCGTAAGAGTTCTTAGGGATTATACTCTCCCAAAAGTTGTTTATACTCGTAAGAGTTCTTAGGGATTATACTCTCCCAAAAGTTGTTTATACTCCTACGAGTTCTTCTCGTAATAAAGTGCATTAACTCTTCTCTGATCCTACTTTTATACCTCTGAGTTTTTCTATGGAGGGCTAGGGTCATATATCCCTAGTCTTGAATGGTTTTAGCTGCCTCGCTTTATTTTACCTTCCTCTGTGGTACGTGCATACTCTATGATACTTTAGAGAATTCAGGTTTCTGTACTTACTTGATGATTCGATGATGCTCATAAGATCTCATCTCGGCCCATCTTGTGGGTCTTCTCGGCCCATCTTGTGGGATTTGATTTTTAGCTTTTATTCTGGATCCTCTACTACATATCTCCTACTCCCCCTAGCTTTAGAGGCTATCGTGGATGAAGATCTTTAGTCGCATACCTTTAGGCATTTCCCTCTCGAATCTTTGTATGTTGGTGTAAATCTTGTTATCTCATCCGATGAGGTTTATATAAACCTCATAAATTTTTCAGGGTGAGGTAAACCTCGCAGGGGGTGAGATAAATCTCGCAGGGTGAGGTAAACCTCGCAGGGGGTGAGATAAATCTCGCAGGGTGAGGTTGTATAAACCTCGCATTTTCTCTAACCTCTCTTGGCCTCGTGGTCTTAGAGTGTCTTTCGCTCCTGAATTAGGGTACCTGTAGGTTTATTCTGTCCCCTTTTCAGGGATATTACTTTCAGTCCTCCAGGGATATGGTCTTTGACCTTGGCCATTCAGGGGTATTTCCCCACAGATATACTAAATTGACTTCATAGCCAGTCAAGTATTCTCCATCTTTGTCTTAGCATCTTAACCATCAATTTCCTGGCTATCGAAACATAACAATCACAAGTAATATGAACTAACTTGTTACCTCAATATTCGTCTTCGCAGTTGCGCATATCTCTCGTACGTCTACAGCTCCTCGAGCAGGTCGAGGTTTAACTTCATTGCACATGGTCTTTTCTTGAACCTCCAGCCTCTCAACATTGTTTGGTTTCGCTCTTTAGGATTTAAAATCTCATAATAATCTGGGGGTTCTCCAAGGTTCCCCTGAACTCAATCTTTACTCTCTTTTGTAATCCTGCTCCCTCGGGCTACTCAAGCACTTCTAGAATCTCCAACTCCTCCTCATGGGATCATTGTTTATCAACTCTAATTTTCAGGCTTATTATTTCACTCATTTAGGGCTGCTGGCCCTAAAATACCTCAAAACGCTCAAATCATGTTTCATCACTCTAAAAGAATCATCTCATGCAATATTAAAAATTCATTATCTTTTCGGATATAAAACTTCATAGCATCGAACAAACAAATCAAATCAACTTCCGCTCTAAAAATTATAAATAAAGTGGATCATGCTCCCTCAAATAATCTCTTCAAATGAAAATTACAATGAATATTCAATTCTCCACGTTTCATCTTAAATGAGTATTTCTAGTACATGCAAGTTTCAAGGTCCTAAACGAGGACATAACTCAAGACACATCATTGTTTAAAGATCAAAAGGTAAGAAGTAGCACTTTTCATTTTTTGATCTCAAGGACCTGAATAAGCTCAATCTATAATTTGAAATCATATCTAAAGTATAGAAACATGTCAATCATACACAATTTGAAAATAGTTATGCTAGCTTTCGTTTCCAGAACCATAGTCATCATCAATTCTCCCACATAAAGTAGTCACATAACTCAACATATGAATCACCTACTCATGCTTCTAAGATTTCAAATAATTCTCAATTCCAATATCATTTATAAAATATCTACATAAATCAATCGTGTGAGCTTAAGGGGACCCTTCTTAATTCAACGGAAAAGAGTAACCTCGTATCATATATGTCAATCTCTTAAAGACATGCTCATAATAATATCTACAAGAATTACCGCTTGTACTAACCAGTGGTACTAATGTACTCAACATATCTCTGCTAGCCCTCACGGACCTGGGCTCTTAGGTCCTGGCCAATTCATGTTCATATCTCTGGTAGCCCTCATGGACTGGAATACTTCATATCTCTGCCAGCCCTCGGGGACTAGAATACTCTATATCTCTGCCAGCCCTCGGGGACCTGAATATCCCTCCAGAACCTCTTGCGTTTTCAGCCCTCTCAGAGTTCTTAAGGGTTTCTGGGCTGGACCTCCTCAAAATTTCTCGAAACAAAAAGGTTAAATAACAATTTGTACCAAGATTTGGTACGTGTTTTGTCCATATTCTAGTACTCATTCAATAAAAGGTGTATTCTCGTGCGAATCTTTCCACATATACAATACATCTCATATTTTCGCAACATATTGATTGAAACGATTAACATCCACGCTAAACTAAATAGATTAAAATCATTCTCCACAACATCTTAGTTAAGGAGTAGTCATTTATGCAAATCACAACATATAATAGTTTATCACGATTCTATCTATCACCGGTAAATTATTCTTCTCACTCAAATTCATCACATCGACGAGTCTCATTCAAGTATCAGATTAGTATCAATCAATTATCCAAGACAATGCATGCTACCTCATATATCACATTTTTCACGGCATAATAGCTAAGAGATGAACACTACTGCAAGTCTTAATATATATTTCACTTACCCTTTCAACACAATAGTCGAGAAATGACCGTTGATGCAAATATTAACACAATCACTTTTTATCATGGCATATTGATTAGAGACATGATCATTCTTATCAGACTTAACACATGTTCTCATTATAGGTTTATGTTTCTTATACAAGCTGATTTTTCAGAAGTATTTAACACTAACTCATCAATAAAAAATGAATTCTCCAGCAATATTTCAATTTCGATTCACATAAAACGTGTAGAGATACCTCCCTTAAGTTGCCAAGTATGCATCGGTTGAGTGCATCCATTCTCCCCTCTTTTTTGTGAAGCGAAATTCTCCTCCTTTCGCCTAAAACATTGTTGCTCTTCCGCAAGCTTATATAATTAATTCTCAAAAGCAAGTCAAAGTAATGGAATGTCTTAGATTCTTGGGCTTGTTAAAAACAGAATTAACATCATATTAAAAAACGTGCATTTGTGATCAATAAACATTCTTAATTCAGCAAGTGCGCAATTTTTCATAATAACTTATCATTTCACATCTTTGTTATCTCCTGCCTAAAAGTGAGAATCAAATCGAGGGCGTAATATGATAGTTGAACTCACCAATCATATTTTATCATATTTAAGACATGTTCTCATGCTAGATTTACATTTCTTACACGAACTAGTTTTTCGGAAGTAATTATGACTAGCTCATCAATCATTAGTGTATTTTCAAGCAATATTTATGTGCATAAGAAGAGTAGAGATACCTCCCTCGAGTTTTCAAGCATGAACTGTCGGTCCTTTCATCCTCCGTAGAGTGAAATTCATCTTTCTGTGCATTCCTCTTTAATTGTACAAAAATTCAATAGATATATTCAAGTAATAACATTGGTTCATTAACAACCATCCATGAAAGTATGAAATGAAAGGATAAGTCCACCAAAATCACTCAACAAAACGCATCACTTAGTGATAGATCATCACAAAAGCAGCCAATTTTTTTTTTAGCAAGGTTTAGATTAACTCTTCACCCTATATAGATGATCAAATTATTACTCACTATACCTCATAACAGATTTAAATAGTTTTCTTAAATAAAGAAAAGTAGTTTCTAGCAGCAGTTAGATAGACCACCGAGAAATAATTATAACACAGCCAACTATTAGAGATAAGATAATTTTCAATTCAAAAGTCAGATACCCAATTTTCGTTCGCAAAAGTTCCAATAAGTAGATATAAATGGTGAGCAACATGAATCACCATTAATCATTCAAATTTCATTACTGAACTTTTATTATATACACATGTATAAATATATTATGTGTGATCATTCATTCCTGCTGTCCATAGTGCTCAATAATATTTTTCTCAAAACATCTTATGTTCCTCGTACCTAGTTTTTCATCCAAAACACAATGCTCATCGCCATCGAAACTCCGTAATCATGTTTTCCAGAAAATTCCAGCAAAGGGACATAAAGTCTAATCAACATGATACCAAATACGCCTCAAGCATACATGTTAGTTCTAATTTAGAGAATGAGAGATTTTTCACAAAGTAACGATTCTCGAATTCCATCATCATCACAAAATTCAAATCACAGCCTATCATCAAATTCATAAGTTGCAAGAGCCTACACATTTACACAAATCTCATAATTTTGGACGTAAATGTATCCAAGAAACTGCTTTAGCAGAGAACCCAAAACATGGTAACAACTATTAATGAATAAGTTTCAAGAAACTTAGGGAAGAACTCAGCAAAACAAATATCCAAACGATAAATCCGTACCATCGATATCAAATATGAAGCATTCAGACACCCCATTAACTAGAACTTCTCAAACAGACAATAGCATCATAGAAACAACAAGAATAACAATGTTGTCTCCAAAAAAAAAAAAAGGAAAAGGTTTAGGACATCACACAGAAACTACTGAATCCTCATCCCCATCAATATTAAATTAGAAATGACTTCATCTAAGAGAATTTTTTTGTGTAGAACGCACAAATCACAGTTTAAATCTTCTTTTGAAATGTAAGGAGTAATATCTTCATTATCTTTCCCTTTTGTTTTTTATTTTCCCAACTCGGATCGGGGTTTTAAAATCCATTGTATGTTTGTTTAGAGGGCTTGATGGTTGAATTTTAAAATGTACAACAAACAAGCATACATTTATTCTATTCGTCCATATTTTCAAATCTAATGATTTTAAACATAGGATTGCTTAATAAACCCACTTAAGCTCATTCTAAGCATACTCTAATTAAATATAGGAATCTGTCATGACCTTCAGATTTTATTTTGCTTGGCTAATTGCGAGATAGATCTAGGGGAAAAACTGAGTAATCCTGTTAGTCCTGTATCTAGCCCAAGACTGATTTTTGGTACAGAAGAGATGATATTCATCAGTGCACATATTAATCCCCCTAGTTTATCAATTGACTTGCACCACCAACATAATCAATCTTAGATAATATTGCCAATTAACCTTGGGCAAGGATTCAACAATTCTTCATAATTGTAGCCAGGTAAACAGAAGAAACAAACAAGTTTTCATATTCAAAACTTAACACGTTAATTTCCGACAGCAAAACCAGCTAGACATTCTAGCTGAGGGCAAGCAATTGGGTTATTTCAGCAAAAAAGCAACAAATCTCTCAAGCATAACATCAAACACCTCGAGTACACATTTGCCCAGCCCTTAGGCATTAGTCAACAAATGGATTATTTTAAAATGACAAAACTTTAAGAAATCACAGCTTCTACAATTTATTCTCATAAGCAAATCAAAGGCAGGATTTGAGATGAAACTCAGCAACATAGATTTACCAATAACCATGTACTAAATAACTCCATACCTCTTGTTGTTCCTTGAATCAAGAAGTGGAGGCAGAGCCCGTCAGCTCGTTTCCCTTGAAATTCAGGTCATGCTCAACAGCGAGCAGACCTGGCCTTTGAACTAATAAGACGGAAAGGCCCATTGATTCTGGATTGAAGAAGTACACATAATCAGCCAAACATGGCGAGTTGTTTGTCTTGATCTATAAGGGGGCAAGAGGCTGCACTGGGTAGTGAAGCATGATTCTGGTCATTCTGCCTTTGGACTGTGAGAGTAATCTGTGTCGCTGCACACGGAAGAAGAATCGGCGGCGGCGGCAGCGGAACGGAGTCGGAGGAAAATCTTTCGCCGGAAAAAACACGCGTGAACGAAATTCTCTTGTCATCAGGTTTGGAATTTTTCTGAATTTTCAGATTGCAGATTCGTGCAAATTCAAAATTGGGGATTTCTGCTTTGGGGCAATCGAGTGTTCCCTTTATCACGCGTGAGGTTCTGATGGCTCCAACAGAGTTTTCCAAAAGTGGAATTTGGGGCATTTGCATTATCGTGTATAGACAGAATTGATTTCTTCAGTTTCTTATCTCTGGGAACAGCTCGTTACAAGATTCAGGAAATCCTCACGCCTTAACTCGAATTTCCCACAGACTGCGCCAGTTGTTGCGTAAAAAAATAACGTCCAAGGATACCGAATATTCCCGTGCGGATAATGAGAATTACGGGCTTAGATCGTCACTTCTCCGCAAGCTTTCTCACGAACAATCCTCCTTCAAGCTTCTTAAGGACCTGCAAAAACACGCCGGAGGGGATTCCGGCGTGGAATCTCCGACGCTCAAGTCAGAATCCTTCTCAGGAGAATCAAAGAGGAATCGAGTATTGTGGAGTTCTTCTATATCTTTTTTGTGTTTCTTAGTAAAATCATATATCATGTATCTGTAGTGTAAAACGTAAAAAATCAAATAGAATCTAACCTGCTTTTATACCTGGTCTCCTTTCTAAGAGAGAGGGAGACTTCTTCTCCCTATATTTCCTCCAATATCCCTCAAGACTCGGCCCTGTAGCATACT
Organism: Galeopsis tetrahit; assembly: GCA_963675135.1. Taxonomy (NCBI): domain Eukaryota; kingdom Viridiplantae; phylum Streptophyta; class Magnoliopsida; order Lamiales; family Lamiaceae; genus Galeopsis; species Galeopsis tetrahit. The sequence continues at coordinate 14,767,826 of OY776131.1, forward strand.
GGCCCTATATTCTCGCTTAGACCCATTCTTTAATCTTATTGATAAGGAATAGTTCCTAAATCCCCTCCTCTTGGACCGAACTACTTGGCCCAGAGACTACTGATCCTCAGATGTGGGCTAAAAGCCCAATTACTTCTATTTTCCTCTTTGGGCTTGGGAGTGTATTAATCCGGCCTCCAAGCCCATTATTCATAACAAGACGGATTTAATTCATCTCATATCCACGTGTCGTTATCTCCGAGGACGACATATTTTGGCCGCATCACCACCCTTTTTTTTTCCTACAAATTTTACTCCATTTTGACTAATGAATCTTCTTATGCCCATTGTTGGATCCCCACCAAAAATTAGCTATGATGCTTTCAATGGCTAAACAAACCGACACCAAAATACGAAAACACATCATAGTATAAGAGGGTATATCTTGAAGGACTGATTTAATAAGCACTTCTTTACCCCCTTCTGAGAATTGTCTATGGCTCCAATTGTTAATATTTTGTCGCACTCTATCAATCAAATATCCATATTGGTGCTTTTTAGATCGAGTGGATAGCGTTGGTAGCCCCAAATATAATTCATGACCTTAAAACTGACCTAACACCTAATCTCTTTCTAGCCTCACTCACATTGTTGCTCTTAGTCATTGGACTAAATGTAATAGCAGATTTATCGAAATTGATGAGCTGGCTAGAAGCATCTACATATGTTTGTAGACTCTCTTAGACATATTGGCATTCTTTGGGAGTGGATTTGAAAACTTCCCTGGTCAGTAGTGATGATAAGCATTGCGCATATATTGCAAACAAGTATGGTAAAAAAAGGGTCACATTATCGTAGGCCCCTGGATGGTCTAAAAGAGTTAGCAACTACTCCATTGATCTTAATACCATATGAAATTGACATGATGCATCCAAGAATATGCTCAATCCAGTAATTTGAGAAACCTAGCTTCCTCATAACCTCTTTGAGAAACGTCTATTCCACTCGATTATATGTCTTGCCCGTGTCTAGTTTGAGTGCTACAAATCATTCTTTGCTCTTTGAAGCTCGAATCCACTGCATACACTCAAACGTAACCAGAATATTGTCTGAGATAAGTCGGCCTGAGACAAATGCGCTTTGATATTGGTCAATAATTTCATGCATAATTACCTTGAGCTGATTCATGATGGCTCGAGCAAGAATCCGGTAACTCACATTGCATAAACTTATTGGTCTATATTGAGTTACCATTTTAGGGTTTTTAACCTTGGGGGATAAGCGTGATAACCGTCTTATTCCATGCATCCACACTACCAATTTGGTTCAATATTTTTAGAATTTGTCCCGATACTTCATCACCAATGTTATCCCAGTTAGTATGATAAAAGGAGGCAGGGAATCCATCCGGGCCTAGACTTTCCATGGGCTTAAGGATATATAGAAACTCAACCAGTTTTACTTAAAGAAATCAAAACTTCTAATACCCCAGAACTCTTAGAATTTTAATATTAATCGACATATCTCTATAACCCTTGTAATCATGAGAGAATATTCGATCTTTATTTTATTTATGTGTACATAATCACGTTCTCAACATGATTAACCGATCGTAAACACAATAGAACATGTTAACAAAGACGTTCTTTCTTTACCTACAAATACTTCTAGACTTCCACTATAGCTGCTTTTCTAGACATATACCGCATGGCCGTATACTTTACATATATTGGTAACACGCTAAAGTAGCAACACCAGTGAAGACTTAAAATATTGTCAAAAGTCTTAAGGATATCTCTAAGAGGTTTAAACAAACCTCAAGGCCTCATACAATGAGATGATAGGGATATATTTCTCATTTCCTTATGGACAATTCAGCTCATGTAATATGAAACACATGTTATGATGTTATAACTTCCATGGTGGAAGCGTGTGTCTTTTACTTAAATTATCATCTTATAAATTAAAGTTCAAGCGTTTACTCTAAACACTTAACTTAGATCTCGCTCCCACTATAGTCCAGGGAATCGATTGATCCAACTTTATAACAAGTGTAATAGATCGTGGTAAAATTTATTGTCATCATTTTCTAATAATCTCATTTATGAACATACCTCGATGTCAGAAGTGATTGCTCATATGCGAGAGCCAATCTTTTACTTGTAAACATACTATTATATGAATGTCATATAATTCACAATACAATATGTTATTTCAACAATAACATTAACAATTAACATTGACTTCGTAATACATTAGATCCTACGTAAACCTAAACCCTTAACGTGTCCTAGAAAAACATATATAGGATTGGGTTTGGTAAAAGGATCAACTAATATTAAACGAGTAGAAATGTACTTTATTATCATTTTCTTCTTCTCCATTATATCTCTAACAAAGTTATACTTCGTAGCGATATGTTTGGTCTTTCCATGATACGTTGGATCTCTTGTGTAAGCTATCGCTGCTTGATTATCACAATGAACTGTTGCAGCTCCACTAGACTGTTTGTAGTTCCCAAATGTTTCATGAATCTCCTCAACCAAACTGTCTTGTGTACTGCGGATGCACACACCACAAATTCGGCTTCCATAATGAATAGTGCAACGCAAGTTTGATTCTTGCTACACCATGCGATTTATCCATTATTAAGCAAAAAGACATAACCAAAAGTTGATTTACGTCCATCTAAATCACCACTCTAATCTGCATCTGTATACCCATTTAGTGTATCATTTTTTCCTTGATAACAAAGGCAATAATCCATAGTTCCCCTTAGGTATCTGAAAATTCTCTTCACCGTTGTCCAGTTCCTTTTTCCAGGATTAGACTGATACATGTTGACCAGACCAATGACATAACAAATGTCTAGACAAGTACACATCATTGCATACATCGGACATCCGATTGCGTTAACGTATGGTACTTTGGACATTTTGTCCTTTTCTTCTTGAGTCTTTGGACACATATCTCGTCTTAATGATTCGTCTTTAACAACAGAAGTATCCACATGCTTAAAAGTGTTTATTTTGAATTGTTCTAAAAGTTTCTTAATGTATGTCTCCTGAGAAAAACCAAGTAACTTCTTTTTACGATCTCTATGAATCTTAACACCAAGAATGTATTCTTCCTCACCCATATCTTTCATTTCAAAATTTGAAGATAACCATTTTTTAATGATCACAAGATACTCTAGGTCATTTCCGGCTAAAAGTATATCGTCCACATATAGTGATAGAAGAACAAAAACAACTTTTGGATCGTTTAACATAAACATAATGATCTTCGTTCATCATAGCAAAATTGTATGAGAGAAGTGTAGTGTAAAATCTAAAATACCACTGTCTCGAGGATTGTTTAAGTCCCTCTCTGCTTAGGGTTTGTCTCTCTCTTTGAGTTGAACTTTCCTACCTTGTTAGGCTCTGTCCCCTATCCGCTAACTTTTCCTGGCGTGGCCCCTCTCTCAGATTCGTAACCTCTCTCCCACTCCCCTTCTCCGACCTCACTTCCCCAACCCCGTTTTCACCCGCAAACTATCGAATATCCCTATGGATCTGTGTCGACTGCCTCTGTTTTCTGTCTAACAAATCTCCTCTGTTTTATTGTTTTGGCTTTGTTGTGCAGGTCCCAAGCTAGTTTCTTCTAGTGACCTTAGTCCCACGAAGTTGTACCTCACTGGTTCATCCCCCTCAGCTGCTATGGCTTCCGGATCTATAGGTAAATGGAACCCATTCGGCACGACCGACATTGTCAAGCTAAAAGTGGAAGAGTTCCCAGATACCAAAAAATCATCTTGCTGCCTTATTGGAAAAGTTCTAACCTCCAAACCTTTCAATGCCTACGGTTTCCTAGAAGCAATGAAACCAGCGAAGGGTTTTGTAGCATCTGAAGTGGGAAAAAATATTTTCTTTTCAATTCAAAGTTGAAACCGATATGAAGGAAATTTTAGCAAGAGAGTCGTGGAATTTTGAGAAAAACATCCTAATATTGAAAGAACTCGGTAGGGGTATGCAACCCTCCCAGATTGACTTCAACTCAACTACTCTTTGGGACCGAATCTATGACTTACCGGTTGACGCTAGAACCCCGATTTTTGTTCAGAAAATAGAGGAGCTTTGTGGAGAGGTGCAGGATATTGATATGGCATCCTTTGAAGGACTATCGAGAAACATCCATGTGAAAGTCCTCCTAGATCTGAGTAAACCCATAAAAAATGGAGCAAATCTGGACATGGAAACCCAAACAATGTGGATTACCTTCACATACGAAAGACTCCCCTCCTTTTGTTATGTGTGTGGCCTAATTGGGCATATGAAAAATGAATGTGACATTGTGAAGGGAGAAGATAACATTCAAAACATACCGGAAAAGGAGCTCCCGTTTGACGACTGGCTAAGGGCATCTCCCATGAAAAGAACCTCTGTGTCGACCGTTGCAGACGGTGGGGAGAGTGACAGAAAGGAGGATAAAGGAATCCGAAGACGTCACTTTGAAAGCTTTAGAAACAAATGGGCACAGAACACCGACGAAAGAAGAGAGTCGAATTCAGATCTGGAGAGAAATTTTGGTGAAAAGGAAGCTCAAGTTGAATTCTTTCGTCGAATTCAGATCTGGAGAGAAATTTTGGTGAAAAGGAAGCTCAAGTTGAAAAACTCAGAGAAACTCTTGAGAAAGTTGAGGTGCACGAAGGAAAAGGGGTAGATAAAGCACATGGTGGAGGACAGCTTGGACCATGTGTTACTGAAAAGGTGAAGGAATCAAAAGAAACAAACATAAACAAATTTGTTGGCTTTAAAGTAACAAACACGAGATCCCAACTATTCACAACCCCACTCACTGATGATTCTTTAATACCAATGTCTGAGTTAGTCAAACTTTGTAACCCCACCCCCCAACAAAAAACCTCACTCTTGAATTGAGATCCCACCCACCAACACTCACAACCACAAAACCAAATGCATCCCTCATTCATTAATGGAGATCCCACCTACCAAAAAAAAAGCCCCCTCTCATTGTTGGAGACCCCACCAACCAACATCTACACCCACATAACAGGACGTAGCCTTCAATCCACCCTAAACCTCCAGTCAATAACCCCAATCCGTTTTGGCCTACTGTCATAACCTCTAACCCAACCCCCCCCCCCCACACATAAATATTGACACCCCATACCTCCACACACTACTCACCCCACAAATCAGGAACAAAAACCATCAGCCAACTCTAGCAACATGAACCGATACACCTCACCAAACTATCTGAACCGAAATAAATCCACCCTATAACACCATCCCACAACAAATTCCCCAAACCCCAAGTACACCATCAACACATAACACTAAAAACGAAAAACACCAAACCCAACCCGGAACATACAAATAACCAGAAGCCAGATTCACAGTCGCTGCTTAAAAGGAAACACATCGAGGAAATGAAGATAGAGCACACTGAGAAAAGAGGAAAAACAACACATCAGAGTGAAGGGAGCAATGAAATTGACGTAACAGCGGATGCTGTGTGATGTGCCAAAAATTGCACGGTCGGATTATATATCCTCGGGATCAGATATCCAAATTCCCGAGTGCTTAGACCTGATTTGGGTACACTGCTTCCGCTGGAATGATCCTCCAAGAACCTGCAAAAGACACACCGGAGGAGGCTCCGGTGCGGACGCTCCGACGCTCAAGTCAGTATAAGAATCTTCGTATATCACAAGGACTTCGAAGTCCTTGATTTATCAAATCAAGCTCTCAATGGATCTCGCAATGTATAATAATAAGAAATATATTCAGTCTTGTAAGATTAAAAAGTCTAACCCGAAAATATACCTTGCTTTACCTATTTATAGAGGACTTCCTCTTAAGAGGAAGTTAGAGTTTCCTCCTATCTCGGAGCTGCTCCTTGGACCTAGCCCTGCTGAGTTGACAAAGTCCTCAACTCTTCCACTCCCTGAAGAATCGGAAACACTCCTTCTTAGTGGACTTCATCCGCTAAGATAAAGGAGGAAGAAGTCTTTCTTCCACCAAGCCTGAGCCAATAATTGCGGGGTTCCCCTATATTTACGGTCTACCAGTTCATATCAAGACTAATTCTTCCTGACGTTTCTCTCCGGGTGGAGCTCCTTCCGAAGGGACCTCCGGAAGAGATTCTTTATTCAAAGAGTATTATTAAATCTCATATCTCCTTTTTTATCTTATCCTCTATACACGTGTCGACTTCTTGTGCCATGACAATTTTAGACCGCATCATCTACTCCCCCCTACTCTCATAAAGTGATTATATCTTTTGTGAGAGTAAGAGGTTCAAGTGAATTTAGCACAGAGGCGCTTCTGGAGAGACGTGTATTATTCTTGCTTCGGAGAGGAATTTCAAAAGTGCTCCCCTTCGGAGATTTTTCCGCCTTGGCCGCCTATAATTTGGCAATGGCCTGACTCTTGGCTTCATAACCTTCAAAGAATTTTCTCAAGAACTTTAGGGAATCTCTCCCCCTTTCAAGGAATCACCTCTGGTTTCAGGTGGCTCGAGGAGGTTTTCCTTGACTTTTAGCGAAATTTTTGTTTTCTAAGTACCCATCTTGGGTCTTGGTTATGGGGAGATGCTCCCCAGTTCTCCTTGGCCTCTGAGCCTCTACTTGTCTCTAACTTTCGTTTAAAAGATTTTGATTCATAAAACCTTTCTTTTCATTGATTAATCCTTTTGGGTTTCCATCATGGTGAGGGCTCTCTGGAGCTCCTCGGCCTCTAGGCCCCCGAGTGTTTCTCACTCTCACTCTTAAAAGATTTTGATTCATAAAATCTTCTCATTTCATTGACTAACCCTTTTGGGTTTCAAGCATGGTGAGGGCTCTCTGGAGCTCCTCGGCCTCTAGGCATCTGAGTGTTTCTCACTCTCATTCTTAAAAGATTTTGATTCATAAAATCTTCTCATTTCATTGATTAACCCTTTTGGGTTTCAAACATGGTGAGGGCTCTCTGGAGCTCCTCGGCCTCTAGGCCTCTGAGTGTTTCTCACTCTCGGGTTTCAAACATGGTGAGGGCTCTCTGGAGCTCCTCCGCCTCTTGGCCTCTGAGTGTTTCTCACTCTTATTTTTAAAAGATTTTGATTCATAAAATCTTCTCATTTCATTGACTAACCCTTTTGGGTTTCAAACATTTTGAGGGCTCTCTGGAGCTCCTCGGCCTCTAGGCATCTGAGTGTTTCTCACTCTCATTCTTAAAAGATATTGATTCATAAAATCTTCTCATTTCATTGATTAACCCTTTTGGGTTTCAAACATGGTGAGGGCTCAATGGAGCTCCTCGGCCTCTAGGCATCTGAGTTTTTCTCATTCTCATTCTTAAAAGATTTTGATTCATAAAATCTTCTCATTTCATTGATTAACCCTTTTGGGTTTCAAACATGGTGAGGGCTCTCTGGAGCTCCTCGGCCTCTAGGCATCTGAGTGTTTCTCACTCTCATTCTTAAAAGATTTTGATTCATAAAATCTTCTCATTTCATTGATTAACCCTTTTGGGTTTCAAACATGGTGAGGGCTCTCTGGAGCTACTCGGCCTCTAGGCATCTGAGTGTTTCTCACTCTCATTCTTAAAAGATTTTGATTCATAAAATCTTCTCATTTCATTGATTAACCCTTTTGGGTTTCCATCATGGTGAGGGCTCTCTGGAGCTCCTCGGCCTCTAGGCCCCCGAGTGTTTCTCACTCGCATTTATAAAAGATTTTGATTCATAAAATCTTCTCATTTCATTGACTAACCCTTTTGGGTTTCAAGCATGGTGAGGGCTCTCTGGAGCTCCTCGGCCTCTAGGCATCTAAGTGTTTCTCACTCTCATTCTTAAAAGATTTTGATTCATAAAATCTTCTCATTTCATTGACTAACCCTTTTGGGTTTCAAACATGGTGAGGGCTCTCTGGAGCTCCTCGGCCTCTAGGCATCTGAGTTTTTCTCACTCTCGGGTTTCAAACATGGTGAGGGCTCTCTGGAGCTCCTCGGCCTCTAAGTGTTTCTCACTCTCATTTTTAAAAGATTTTGATTCATAAAATCTTCTCATTTCATTGACTAACCCTTTTGGGTTTCAAACATGGTGAGGGCTCTCTGGAGCTCCTCGGCCTCTAGGCATCTGAGTGTTTCTCACTCTCATTCTTAAAAGATTTTGATTCATAAAATCTTCTCATTTCATTGATTAACCCTTTTGGGTTTCAAACATGGTGAGGGCTCTCTGGAGCTCCACGGCCTCTAGGCATCTGAGTTTTTCTCACTCTCATTCTTAAAAGATTTTGATTCATAAAATCTTCTCATTTCATTGATTAACCCTTTTGGGTTTCAAACATGGTGAGGGCTCTCTGGAGCTCCTCGGCCTCTAGGCATCTGAGTGTTTTTCACTCTCATTCTTAAAAGATTTTGATTCATAAAATCTTCTCATTTCATTGATTAACCCTTTTGGGTTTCAAACATGGTGAGGGCTCTCTGGAGCTCCTCGGCCTCTAGGCATCTGAGTGTTTCTCACTCTCATTCTTAAAAGATTTTGATTCATAAAATCTTCTCATTTCATTGATTAACCCTTTTGGGTTTCCATCATGGTGAGGGCTCTCTGGAGCTCCTCGGCCTCTAGGCCCCCGAGTGTTTCTCACTCTCATTCATAAAAGATTTTGATTCATAAAATCTTCTCATTTCATTGACTAACCCTTTTGGGTTTCAAGCATGGTGAGGGCTCTCTAGAGCTCCTCGGCCTCTAGGAATCTGAGTGTTTCTCACTCTCATTCTTAAAAGATTTTGATTCATAAAATCTTCTCATTTCATTGATTAACCCTTTTGGGTTTCAAACATGGTGAGGGCTCTCTGGAGCTCCTCGGCCTCTAGGCCTCTGAGTGTTTCTCACTCTCGGGTTTCAAACATGGTGAGGGCTCTCTGGAGCTCCTCGGCCTCTAGGCATCTGAGTGTTTCTCACTCTCATTCTTAAAAGATTTTGATTCATAAAATCTTCTCATTTCATTGATTAACCCTTTTGGGTTTCAAACATGGTGAGGGCTCTCTGGAGCTACTCGGCCTCTAGGCATCTGAGTGTTTCTCACTCTCATTCTTAAAAGATTTTGATTCATAAAATCTTCTCATTTCATTGATTAACCCTTTTGGGTTTCCATCATGGTGAGGGCTCTCTGGAGCTCCTCGGCCTCTAGGCCCCCGAGTGTTTCTCACTCGCATTTATAAAAGATTTTGATTCATAAAATCTTCTCATTTCATTGACTAACCCTTTTGGGTTTCAAGCATGGTGAGGGCTCTCTGGAGCTCCTCGGCCTCTAGGCATCTAAGTGTTTCTCACTCTCATTCTTAAAAGATTTTGATTCATAAAATCTTCTCATTTCATTGACTAACCCTTTTGGGTTTCAAACATGGTGAGGGCTCTCTGGAGCTCCTCGGCCTCTAGGCATCTGAGTTTTTCTCACTCTCGGGTTTCAAACATGGTGAGGGCTCTCTGGAGCTCCTCGGCCTCTAAGTGTTTCTCACTCTCATTTTTAAAAGATTTTGATTCATAAAATCTTCTCATTTCATTGACTAACCCTTTTGGGTTTCAAACATGGTGAGGGCTCTCTGGAGCTCCTCGGCCTCTAGGCATCTGAGTGTTTCTCACTCTCATTCTTAAAAGATTTTGATTCATAAAATCTTCTCATTTCATTGATTAACCCTTTTGGGTTTCAAACATGGTGAGGGCTCTCTGGAGCTCCACGGCCTCTAGGCATCTGAGTTTTTCTCACTCTCATTCTTAAAAGATTTTGATTCATAAAATCTTCTCATTTCATTGATTAACCCTTTTGGGTTTCAAACATGGTGAGGGCTCTCTGGAGCTCCTCGGCCTCTAGGCATCTGAGTGTTTTTCACTCTCATTCTTAAAAGATTTTGATTCATAAAATCTTCTCATTTCATTGATTAACCCTTTTGGGTTTCAAACATGGTGAGGGCTCTCTGGAGCTCCTCGGCCTCTAGGCATCTGAGTGTTTCTCACTCTCATTCTTAAAAGATTTTGATTCATAAAATCTTCTCATTTCATTGATTAACCCTTTTGGGTTTCCATCATGGTGAGGGCTCTCTGGAGCTCCTCGGCCTCTAGGCCCCCGAGTGTTTCTCACTCTCATTCATAAAAGATTTTGATTCATAAAATCTTCTCATTTCATTGACTAACCCTTTTGGGTTTCAAGCATGGTGAGGGCTCTCTAGAGCTCCTCGGCCTCTAGGCATCTGAGTGTTTCTCACTCTCATTCTTAAAAGATTTTGATTCATAAAATCTTCTCATTTCATTGATTAACCCTTTTGGGTTTCAAACATGGTGAGGGCTCTCTGGAGCTCCTCGGCCTCTAGGCCTCTGAGTGTTTCTCACTCTCGGGTTTCAAACATGGTGAGGGCTCTCTGGAGCTCCTCGGCCTCTAGGCCTCTGAGTGTTTCTCACTCTCATTTTTAAAAGATTTTGATTCATAAAATCTTCTCATTTCATTGACTAACCCTTTTGGGTTTCAAACATGGTGAGGGCTCTCTGGAGCTCCTCGGCCTCTAGGCATCTGAGTGTTTCTCACTCTCATTCTTAAAAGATTTTGATTCATAAAATCTTCTCATTTCATTGATTAACCCTTTTGGGTTTCAAACATGGTGAGGGCTCTCTGGAGCTCCTCGGCTTCTAGGCATCTGAGTGTTTCTCACTCTCGGGTTTCAAACATGGTGAGGGCTCTCTGGAGCTCCTCGGCCTCTAGGCCTTTGAGTGTTTCTCACTCTCATTTTTAAAAGATTTAGATTCATAAAATCTTCTCATTTCATTGATTAACCCTTTTGGGTTTCAAACATGGTGAGGGCTCTCTGGAGCTCCTCGGCCTCTAGGCATCTGAGTGTTTCTCACTCTCATTCTTAAAAGATTTTGATTCATAAAATCTTCTCATCTCATAAAATCTTCAAATATTTATCAAAGATAAACATACATTTTAACATAATTTAGAAAAAAACAGACTCATCACTAATCAATCACGAAATTCTCTTAAGTAATCACCTTAGCATTTCTCAAATCAATCATTTCTGAAGCTTTAGCAAATGCTCATATGCTTCGAGGTAAACAACTACGTCTAGGTAACTCATATCATATCACAAAGTAAAATCAAAAGTAAAAAAGTAAAATATACACTTTTCACTTACGTGGCTTCATATCAGCATCTCGGAGGTAGTAGGCCTAGACCCTTCATCACCCCCTTTAAGCATCGAAGTGTAAGGCATTTGCAAGGTCCGTCATCATGCTCGTCTCCGAATATCGCATCTCAACACCCTAGATGAGCTTACTTACCTAATAGATCGACTCTTGGGTATATCCTTCTTTACAGTATCCTTGTAGCCCTCATGACTACCTCCTCATCCTTCATGGGTTTCTTTTATCACGTAATCTCCTTCGGGAGACATCTTAGATAGGGATGGGTCAACGATCGCTTGTATAATTGGCCACCCAAGGTGTAGTATCTTAACCGAAAAGCTCGAGCTTCTCCAGAAGCTGCAGGGGCTGGTCCTTTATTCAGCTCTTCTCAACTTTTGAATATCAAATTTCAGCACCCTGGGGAGGGGTTTGGCCAGCTTCAGCAGCTGGGCTCGATGGAGCTTCAACTCCTCAAATGTTTTCTGATATTATTCATCCCACTCGAATTTGGATCATTTGCATAAGATCCTCTTTGTAGTTCTTCTCGTGTTCGGTTCTCAACCCCGAATACTCATCTTTCTTCCATAATCATCTGGATCATGCTCCGTCGAGCTCCTCCACATTCTTAATTATCCTGGACTCATCTGGCTCACATCAGCCACATCATCACATCTAGGTCCCGGACCTCGGGGTCCTAGATACTCGTTTCATCTCTTCCTTAATTCTATAGCGTTACCCAACCACTTCAAGCGTAGGATCTTGTAAAAAGGTCTGTCATCACTCTCATCTTCTCGAAGTTCGGGTCTCGAACCCCATAACTCAGCTTCTGGGCGGCCATCATCCAAATCCCAGTCTCGAACTCTGTCCCCTCCAGTTTTTGGAACGTAGAAATCTGATTTCCAGTGCTTCGCATGGTGAAGTTGGCTTCATAGCCAGTCAGGTAATCTCCATCTTCGTCTCAACGTTTTACCCCAATATTCATCTCCGGAGTTGCACATATCTCTCGTACATCTGCAGCTCCTCGAGCAGGTCGAGGTTTAACATTAGTTTATAATCTCAAACTAGAAGTCAAATCCTTCTCTATGAGTTATCGATCGCAAATCTGGCCTGCATGACCTTCATTTCACATGGTCTTTTCTTGAATCTCCAACCTTTCAACGTTGTTTGGCTTCGCTCTTTAGGATCTCAAATCTAGAGGTTTCGCCTCCAAGTCTCAAAATTCTCTTCTCATTCTTCAGTCTACAATACCACGTCTAAAACCTCGAGGTGTGTTAATCATGCACAGTGAGATCATCAAGTCATTCTCATATTCAGAGCACCGGTGGTCCCAAATGTACTCGTCATTTGGGGATCAGCCCAATAACATGTTAAGTGTTATGTTCCAGCGACTCGGCTGGTTTTCCATGGCTCCATTATTTCTTTGGTAGTCTTGCTCTCCTGAGGTCCTCTAGTACTTCTAGGTTCTCCAGCCCCTCCTCACGAGCTCATTATTCGTCATAGTCATTTAGGGCATTTCGATCTTTGTAATCTACAGATCCTCAATTTATAACAGCCTCCTCCTCTAACTATGGCAGTGTTTTCTTCTAGCCTAATCAACGGCTAGACGTCTTTTATATCATGGTTCTGATACTTAACTCAAGCCTGGGGAGCTCCTAAGAGGAAACTCCCTCGTTATGTTCTAGTTCAGGTTCTGGACTGACATGTAGATCTCCAGGTTTACTCGTATATCAATCCCAAATTTATCCTGTAAAGATACACCAAAAAAGGCCTCCAACACAGGCTCTCAAGTGCTCAGATAAACTTAATGATCCTCAATTATATAATTTAAATATGAAATAATTAAATAATGCAAATCAAGTCTCTTTTGATCTCAAACCTGAAACCTGTACCCTCTCCAGGACCTCCAGTCTCGACAAGATGATTAGTCTCTCTAATCTCAAATCTCGAACCTCTTACGTCCTCGCGAGCTCTGAAATTCTTCCCGGATCTCAACTCAGGGATATCAACTGAGGGGGTCGGCTTTTATCCCGATTCTGGGAGGCCTCCTCCTTCTTGGTCTTTATGTCCTCAAGTTCCCTCCTCTTCTGCCCTCGAGGGTCTCGGTCAACTACGTAAACAAATTCTCTCGGATGTCCAACTTGAATCATTTTCTCAATTACATCCTCCAAATGGTAATATTGATTGTTGTCGTGCCCATATTCATTGTGGAGTCTCCAAAATCGGTCCGACTTGGACTTTTGAGGACTTCGGTTCCTCGAATAAGGGAATTTCAGATCTGGATGATCTCCAGCAACCTCCAAGACCTCTGTAGGTTCCAATCTCAATTGGGTATATTTCTAAAACCTCCCTCGAGGCCCAAATCGGGATCCTCCCGCAGCATTGCGGTTTCCTTTTCCTCCGGAATTTCGGGGAGCTTCTGGGCTGGAGCTCCTTGCTATAGATTCTCTCTTCCTCTCTCCACTAGCTGGTTTCACCTCCAGCCTCTTGGCTTGCCTCACCTCTTTGAGGGTGAGATACATTTCGGCTTTGAAGATTCTCAAGTTCTCTACCCGCTTCAGGTAATCAATCATCCTCTTCACCCACTCTAGTTTTCGGACTTATCGTTTTGTCTGTTTAGGGATATTGGCCTTGATCTTAGGGACCTAAATAGGCCCAATCTTCACTTTCCATTTCCGAGCTTATCCCGAAATCCTCCAGGACTTGGATAGAATCAACCTATAATCCGAAATCTTCTGAACCTACCCAGAGATCCTCCAGAACCTGGATAGACTTAATCTATAATCTGAAATCTTCTGAACCTACCCAGAGATCCTCCAGAACCTGGATAGGCTCGGTCTATAATCTGAAATCTTCTGAACCTACCCAGAGATCCTCCAGAACCTGGATAGGCTTGGTCTGTAATATGAAATTATATCTAAAATATGGAAACATGTTAATCGTGTGCAAAATCATAGACATCATCAACGTCTAATCATTAATCATCATCAACATCTAATCATCATCAACGTCTAATCATGTGCAAAATCATAATTATATCTAAAATATGGAAACATGTTAATCTTTGCTTCCAAAATCATAATCATCATCAACGTCTAATCATTAATTCCACCACATAAAGTAATCACAAGACTCATCATGTGAATTGCTTACCCATGCTTCTACGATTTCAAGTAATTCTCAATTCTAAGGTCGTTTCTAGAGTATCAATCATGTAAGCATAGGAGAATCATGCTTAATTCAATGGAAAAAATAAGTCTGTGTCATATATGTCAATATTATTAAAATATGCTCATAGCAATATCAAATTACTATAAAAGATCTAATACTTTAGGCTCTATCAAACACCTGTACTAACCTGTAGCACCGATGCACTTATCATATCTCTGCCTCGTACTCCCACGTTTAGATTTTGGACCTCGAGGCCCTAAATACTCTTCCTCATACCTCCAAGTTTTGATTCTGGACCTCGGGGTCCTGAATACTCCGCTGCTCGTGGAGGGGCACGAATGTTGTCATCCCCTGCAGTGGCTGGAGGTATCTCCTTGCCAGGTCCACTCCCGAGGGCTCCAGACGTGCCAACAACATCACCCCCTGTAGAGATAGGTGTGTCTCGAGCCTCTTCCATCAGATTCTGACCTTTTACAGGTGCGGGGGATAGATTTGCCCCTGAAAGAACGAATACAAGTTATTTTCCCGAACTTCCCTAGAGTAGGCGTGATTGTGTTATTCCCTCCGCCCATCGCTTGAACAAATAGAAATTCGTGAGAAGATCTTTCAAATCGTTTCCCACAGACGGCGGCAGTTGATGTGCCAAAAATTGCACGGTCGGATTATATATCCTCGGGATCAGATATCCAAATTCCCGAGTGCTTAGACCTGATTTGGGTACACTGCTTCCGCTGGAATGATCCTCCAAGAACCTGCAAAAGACACACCGGAGGAGGCTCTGGTGCGGACGCTCCGACGCTCAAGTCAGTATAAGAATCTTCGTATATCACAAGGACTTCGAAGTCCTTGATTTATCAAATCAAGCTCTCAAAGGATCTCGCAATGTATAATAATAAGAAATATATTCAGTCCTGTAAGAGTAAAAAGTCTAACCCGAAAATATACATTGCTTTACCTATTTATAGAGGACTTCCTCTTAAGAGGAAGTTAGAGTTTCCTCCTATCTCGGAGCTGCTCCTTGGACCTAGCCCTGCTGAGTTGACAAAGTCCCCAACTCTTCCACTCCCTGAAGAATCGGAAACACTCCTTCTTAGTGGACTTCATCCGCTAAGATAAAGGAGGAAGAAGTCTTTCTTCCACCAAGCCTGAGCCAATAATTGCGGGGTTCCCCTATATTTACGGTCTACCAGTTCATATCAAGACTAATTCTTCCTGACGTTTCTCTCCGGGTGGAGCTCCTTCCGGAGGGACCTCCGGAAGAGATTCTTTATTCAAAGAGTATTATTAAATCTCATATCTCCTTTTTTATCTTATCCTCTATACACGTGTCGACTTCTTGTGCCATGACAAATTTAGGTCGCATCACTGTGGAACAGCCTCGCCGACACCAATGATCGCGTTAAGTTGGAACTACCGTGGGCTTGGGAACCAAATGGCAGTTCGCATCTTGAAGAATCTCCTACGTGAGGAGGACCCAGATATTGTCTTCCTCATGGAAACTAAGTTGAAAGGTATCCAAATGAAACAGTTAAATTCTCGTTCGTTGCATTTTGATAGGTATTTCCCAATTGATTGTGATGGGGAGGGACACTCAAGAAAAGGTGGTTTATGTATGCTCTGGAAGAAAAATATCCTCTCGTCGTTTTCAAATAACCACCTCGCCTTCACTGTGGAGGAATTAGAGGAAAATTCGGCATGGTTCGTCTCTGAAATCTATGGACGACCTGAGCACCATCTACGGTGCAACACCTATAAGTTCCTTGAGAAAATTAAACCAAGCACAGATACCCTGTGGCTTTGTATGGGGGACTTCAATGAGATTTTATGGTCCCACGAGAAAAGAGGTGGAAATCCAAGGCACACGATTAGTATGGAAAATTTTCGAAACACATTGATAAACCTGAACCTCCAGGACCTGGGATTTGAAGGTAGTGAATTCACTTGGTCGAATGGTAGGGCGGCCCCTAAGAACATCCAAGTCAAACTCGATAGGGCCCTTGCCAACCCCAATTGGCGTCTTCTGGCCCCACGAGCTAAGGTTTTCCACCGAGTTAGAATAGGGTCTGATCAATCTCCTATTATAATCAGCACAAACCTAAATCCTGTTGAAGTGCAACAAAGAAAACGAAAAAGGGTTAAGATTTTCCTTTTCGAAAAAATGTGGATGGAAAGCAAGGAGTGTGGGGATGTTATTAAAGCCGCTTGGGAGAGAAGCACCACGCAAACGGATTTCAAGGAGAGAGTTCTTCGATGCAGTGAGAAGCTGAAAGCCTGGGGTGAGGAAATTTTTGGAAATGTCAGTAGGAAGGTTTCTGAAAATAAGAGGATGATTGAAAAGCTTCAAAATGATACTCAATCTGCTGAGATTAAAAGCTTGGAAGCCGAAACGGATGATCTCCTAAGGAAAGAAGAAATTTGGCGGTATCAACGGTCTAGGGCACTTTGGCTCAAAGGTGGTGACATGAACACAAGTTTTTTTCACAAAAAAACATCCCAACGCAAGGACATAAATTCGATTCTTCGGATTAAAAATGAGAGGGGAGAGTTGATCATAAAAGAGGAGTTAATTGTCCAGGAACTCCGAAATTATTACATCAACGTCTTCTCCTCGACAGGCAGTGGGACAACGAGCAAAGTCACATCCTCCATGCAGGCTAAGTTCACTAGTGCAATGAACGGGACCCTCACTCAACCATACACAGCAGAAGAGGTTCAAAAGGCTCTTAAACAGATGCATCCGACAAAGTCCCAGGGACCCGATGGTATGCCCCCTCTTTTCTTTCAATCTTTTTGGCAAACTGTGGGTTCTTCTTTCACTTCTACTTGCTTGAACATTCTTAATAATGGCCACGACCCCACCTCCTTAAACCACACGTTCATTGTCCTTATTCCTAAAGTTAAAACTCGTGAGTCACCAAAGGACTTTAGACCCATTAGCCTTTGCAATGTCATCTTCCGAGTCATCACCAAAACCATTGCTAATAGACTGAAAATGGTCATTGATAAAATCATTTCCCCCCACCAAAGTGCTTTTATACCAAATAGACTCACCACTCATAATGCCTTGATTGCCTTTGAGATTTTTCACTCGATGAGAAAAAAGAAATTAGGAAGAAAAGGCTCACTAGCCCTGAAGCTTGATATGAGTAAGGCTTATGATCGAGTCGAGTGGGTTTTTTTTAGAGATATGTGCATTTCCTTGGGTTTTGACCAGAATTGGGTGAATTTGGTTCTTCGATGTGTCTTTCTGTCTCTTACTCACTGCTTGTTAATGGGCAGCTCTCTGCCCCGTTCTCCCCTCAACGGGGTCTCCGTCAAGAGGACCCCTTATCTCCTTATCTATTTTTTATTTGTGCAGAAGGTTTCCCATCTCTTATCCGTCGAGCCAAGGTAAATGGTAATATCACAGGCTTCAAAGTCACAAGACGAGCCCTTCCGGTCTCTCACTTGTTCTTTGTCGATGATAACATCATTTTCTTCAAGGCATCACAAAGGGAGGTGGACTCAATCAAGGGGATCATCTTGGCTTACGAGGAGGCTTCGGGACAACGGATAAACCTCGATAAATCGGAGTTGACTACTAGCGGAAACATCCCTCTTGAGACGAAGGCTGATTTTGGGAGGCAGTTGGGGGCGCGTACTGTTGGAAGTTATTCAAAATACCTTGGAGTCCCCACCCTCATTTGTAAGTAAAAAACTCAGGTCTTTCGAGTGATTGTTGAAAAAGTCATTACCAGGTTCAAAGGGTGGAAAGAGAATTCCCTTTCGAAAGTTGAAAGAGAAGTCCTTATCAAAGCGGTTGCACAATCAATCCCTACGTATGCTATGAGTTGCTTTCTCTTCCCAAGATCACTTTGTGAGGAGTTGGAAAGGATTAGCGCAAAATTCTTTTGGGGTGCTACAGGCAGCGAAAGAAAAGTCCATTGGGCAAGTTGAAACAAAGCAACGCATTCCAAGAGGGAGGGCGGTCTCGGCTTTAGAGAGATTTTTTGTTTTTAACATGGCCATGGTCGCAAAGCAGTTTTGGAGGCTCTCCCAGATTCCCGACTCCCTCGCTGCAATTATCCTTAAAGCCAAATACCATCCGAGAGGCCCTATTGAGGAGGCGGGTATCGGCTACCAGCCGAGCTATATCTGGCGGAGTCTGCTGAATGCCGGAGAGCTTGTTCTCAGGGGAAACGCTTTGAGGGTGAGAAATGGGAGGAAGATTGATTGCTTTCGTGACAACTGGATTTGGAAGGAGGTTTTTTACAAACCAACCCCTTTGGTGCAGAACATGACTGAACCCATGTTGGTGTCTGACCTCATTGACCACGAATCCCACTCTTGGAACCGAGAAGTGATCTCCCAATACTTCTCTAATCTCAATTCGGCGGCTATCATTGGTATGCCACTCAGTAATAGTGACACCCCAGACCGGAGAATTTGGACGGGTTCGAAGGACGGTCGTTTCTCGGTGAAATCGGCCTACCACATGGTTGTTGGCTTGTTCTCCTCTAGGGGTCTCAACCTTGCATCTAGCAGTGGTCCCAGCTCTTTTTGGATCCGCCTGTGGCACCTTAAAATCCCTCCTAGCGTGCGTCACTTTCTGTGGCGGGCTTGTGTTAATGCACTCCCCTCCAAGGACAATCTCGCTCGAAGGGGTATGAACATCGATGGCCTCTGCTCAATCTGTGGTTTGTGCGACGAATCTACAACGCACATTCTTTTCCATTGTCCAGCTGCTATTCAAAATTGGGGCCTCTCCCCGATTCGTCTTGACTTCCAGATGATTCAGAATTGGAGTTTCAAACAGGTGTTGGGCGACATGATGGAACGTCTCCCCAAGGAGGGGCTCGATCTCTTCGCTGCTATCGCATACAATATTTGGAGATCTCGAAACAAATTTCTTTTTGAGCAAAAAGCCCCTGATCCGCAATCAAACGTTGGCAGAGCTATTGGACTGATTCAGGAAATTGCAGCAGCCACGAACACTGGGAGCCATAATAGAAACAATCGGGTACGCTCAACATCTTGGATCCCCCACCGCAAAACAGAGGAAATCTCAACACTGATGCAGCGATGTTTGATGATGGTTCCGTCGATTTTGGCTTTGTGATTCAAAATTCAGCATGGCACGTCCTCCTTTCATAAATGAAGCGAACTCACGCCCATGGAAATAGTTCGTTGATTGAAGCCTTAGCCCTTCGCTATGCTCTTCTCCGAGCCCAGGAGTTCGATTTTTCAAACTTGGTGGTGGAGTCTGATTCAGAGACCCTTATTCGGGCTCTTAACCAGGAAATTGAGGCGGATATGCACGTTTCGTTGATTGTTGAAGACATCGCTGATTTAGCTGGAATTTTGAATATTTCTGAATTTTCTTTCGCCAAGAGAGAGACAAATAGAGTTGCCCATGTTCTTTCCCATTTGGGGCATGTTGTAGGGAGTAAGAAAGTCTGGATCGACAATATTCATGAAAATTGTACCTCTCTTGTTCAGAATTATGTAAGGCTTTTGCCACACATTTCAATCTAATGAAATTTCACCTTTCCGTAAAAAAAAAAGTCCATAAATTGACTTTTTCAACTTACAGACATTGTCCTCTTGGCCTTGAAGAATAAATCCTACATGTTGTTGCATGTAGATTTCATCTTCCAATTCTCCATTGAGAAAAATAGTTTTAACGTCCATTTGATGTAATTCTAAATCCATTCTAGCTACTATAGCTAGCAGTAGACGAATCGAAGTAAATCTCACTTCGGGTGAAAAAGTTTCCTCATAATTTATACCCTCTTGTTGCGTATATCATTTTGCTACCAAGTAAGCCTTGTACCTCTCTATAGATCCACCAACCTTTCTTTTGATTTTGAGAATCCATTTATTCCCAATTGCTTTGCGTCCATTCGGTAGATCTACAAGTTCCCAGAGTCAATTTGATCTCATAGACTCAATTTCCTCTTCCATTGCTTTCTCCCACTTTCATTTTGCTGGACAAGATAAAGTCTCATGTATGTTTTTAGGCTCTTCCTCGTCTATTGGGATTTCATCCCCGTTTTTGGGAGAAACAAAGTAGGCATGTCCTTCTATGTCATAATGCCTTTTGGGCACATGTTTCCTAGAGCTATTTTTAGATTGATTTTTTTCAAGATCCATTTGATCTTCAACAGATAATTATCTATCAAGATTTACATTATTAGTCAAACCACTCCTACTTGGATCGGATGAATTGTGGTTCTCTTCAATCTCAAAAATTGGTTCAACATTTTGAACACCTCCCCTATTTGGAAATTCATCTTCTAGAAAAATTACGTCACATGATTCAATTTCAGTCACAGTTCCATCTCCTTGATCTCCGATCAACACGTAAGCTAATAGTAACCATGTCTTTAGTAAATAATACGTCATATCCTAAATTAAGAAGAACTGAAACAAAAACAAGATTTTGTGTGATCTCTGGAGCAAACAAGACGTCATATAGGATAAGTATACGTTCATTAGTCAACTCAAGTTGACAAGTCCCTATTCCTTTGATTTCAACTCGAGCATTATTTCCTACATAGATCTATCTCGTCCCTCGTGGAACTCGACGATAATCTACATATGCTCCTTTGTCACTTGTCACGTGGTCTGTCGCGCCTGAGTCTATAATCCACAAAGGGTAAGATTCAGTTAGTAAAACAGTACTCGAGACATTTATCATACTTTTATGATAATCAGAAATAACTGCCTTATCCCTCCTGGGCTCAGGGCATTCACGGGAAAAATGGCCAAGGTTATGACAATTATAACAAGGCATCTTACTTTTATCTTTCGACTTTAGATTCTTTCTTTTCTTCTTCTTCCCTTTAGGATTGTTAGCAGGTTTGTTGGCAGGATTGCCGGTCTCAAGTTGCTTACCTTTCTTCTCTTTCCCTTTCTTCCAATTTTGTTTATGTTTAAAACCTGAAACTTGTTTTAAACTGGATCCAACAATGAGAACAGTGGATGACGGCTTGTCAGCTCCAAACCGTTCATCCTCTAACTCAAAATGTTAATCTACATTAGTGAAAGTCTTAATATCTTCATTGTAGGTCAAGTTGACCTTCAAGTGTTTCAATCTATCGGGAAGTGACCGGATAAGAGCTTGAATCTATTGTTCCTCAGAGAGAATATGACTGACAGTCTTATGTTCTCTGATCATGTCTCTCACGAATGTGTTATCTAATGTTATGATTAGGTTTTTTCTTGTAAGGATCGAACTTAATGGTCAACTACCTTATACGTGTATTTAACGTGCCACCATACTTTTCTCATGGGTATACCTAGATATCATGGGCAGTAGGGTGTTGTTCACACTCGTGAATTATGTCATTAATCACAGAACTTACCAAAATGCCACGAGCAGTGGAATTTTTCTTTTTCCATACTAGGTAAGTTTTTTGGTCCCTCCTCCCCTAAGGTCCATTCCCTGCTCCTGGATCCACCATCACATGGTTAATAGCGTCCAACGCGCCTTGTTTGTCAAGAACATACCATATCTTATGACGCCAAGTGTCATAATTATCACCATTAAGTTTCTCACCTTTGTTCAACTCAACGATAATCATTTTGGATGCCATTTTTCTGTCTTAGTAAGAAGTGATAAAATAAGTTAATGCATAAATATTTATTTTCATGCTCTTATGTTAAGCAAAACATACATCTAATAAGTTGATGCAAAAAATGATATCGAAAAATAACTTGAAGTTACTAATCATCAATCTTAGAAAATATCTCATTAGCAGATTACATATCAAAACATGAAAAACATATTAGTTTCAACATATATTTCATTCAATATCTAAAAATCCCACTCAACAACATGAAAATACATGCCATAATCAAACGTTCATCCATAAATATCATAAAGCAATATCCATGTCATTGAAAAAATAAACAATGAACAGTAATTCTAGTAAACTACTATAAGTTTGTATCAAACTACATCTTCAATCAGTACAGTCTAAATACTAATTGTCTTGATGACATTTTCTTAAAAACCAAGGAACAACTGATTCGTCCTTGCCTTTGAGAACTCGACTATTAAGTGCAACATTAGCACTAACGTTATAAAAGATGTGAGTTAAACGATCTATGTGAGGATTCTTCATCCGACGTTCATTACTTTGACCCCTTATCTTGTTCTACTATAATTTTCGCTGCTTCCACAAAATCTTTAACAAAATCTTTCATGATTACACTTCATTGTATGTAATCATTCTTCTGTTGGGTTATATACCAATACCCAATAATAGTCCCCCAACAATGTGGTCCCCAATTCTTGTGGTCCCCAACTCCTTTGTGGGAAATTATTATGGGACCACATTCCCCATCTCCTTTGTGGGGAATTATTGACACTTGTGGGTTATGGACCATCACGCTAGGGATCCTTTGAGACTCCCGGGAATCTTTTGAGATGCCCTAGGGATCTTTCGAGACTCTCGGGAATCCTTTGAGACACCTTTAAAATTACCAGGATCTATTTGAGACGCAATTTAAATATGAATTATCATAAATCTAATTTCATAATTTAAACAAATTAAATCAACTAATTCATGTAATGAATGTACGGTAAATAATTAAATCCCTAAACATGCGGAACTAAGGGATTACGTGTTTACCTTTGAATCGGAGAGATACCGTTGAGAAGAATAACAACTTCAACCCAATTGCCTTCTCAAGTATTCCCTAAGTCCTAGCCCGTTGATCCGGTGGGAGATCTCACGAACTATTAACTCTCAAGGAAGAATTAATTTTCTCTTGTTGCACACACTGTAATTTCGAAAATAGATCTCTCTTTTCTGTATTTTGGAGAATACCGATTTTTACAACTCTTAAAACAAGAGTGGCGGTTTTTCCTCTATTTATAAGAGAGAGAATAGTAAATTTATTTATTATAAAATATTGGAGATCTAGAAATATTTTATTCTCCAAGAGATATTATATTATTTCCATATCTTTCTACATAATATTCTCTCCCCAAAATAAGCGTTATTTTCCTCTCTTTCTTGCAACAAGATTAATTCTTATCTTTTTAATTACCTTAGTTAAATTGACTTTTATTGGGCTACTTGAGGGGCCTTTAGGAGAATTAAGATTGGACCTCCCAATGGGCCCAGAAATCAATATTGAGCCACAATATTTTTCCAGCTCATTAATATTAATTCATTCCACTATAGAATTAATATTGCACTATCCATCCTAACCCATATTACGAAATATGGCTCCCGGTTATTATTTCCCGTGTTTAAGATTCAATGTCCATCAATTAATTTAAGCTACTGAATGCTTTAATTAATTAATATCTTTTATTCCTCAGAGTAAGGACAACTCAACATTATTATCATACCAGAAATAAATTCCACTGATCAGATTTGATATGATAAACCTTCTGAGCCTACCAAGGGGACATAATCAACTTGACACTCAAAGACACGATTCTCTGTATTAATTTTGGCAATCTGTCATATAATTAATAATATTGCCCAAAATATAAAGTATTGAATCACATTGATTCTTTACCCATAATAAATCAAAGCAATACTTCTTAACTACAGACAATTCTATTTAAGTGACAGAGATTAAGAAATCAACAACCACTGAGGTCTAATTCTTCATTCCTTAAGCCAGTAAAGAAGAATTACCTCTCTGTAGGTCCTATTCAGCAGATCATAATGCACTAGTGTAATCTCTTGGTCAAGACAAACCAATCTGAGCCTTACACCTCAACTTCTACCAATGGATTGTTCAATTCCATCTAAGTTGTGAATCAATTGTACTTATATACAAGGAACTGACAATGTGATCTTCTGTGATCTTCTACACACCACATTGTCTACAATGTAAAGTACATCTGAACGTTTATGCAATAAATAATTATTATTCATTATATTTAAAGCAACCAGTGACAAAAATTTATTCTCATTAATAAGTGCAAAAATCAGTTTGTATACATAAGTAGCACTAAAAGCATACTTGCCAGTATAACCCTAACATCTTCTCCATATTCCATCATTAGCTTCGAACTACGACAACAGTAACGAGAGTTTGAAGCGGTTCGGGTCTAACCCGAACGAGAATCTTGAAATAGTATTGAAGGAGAATCTTCAAAAGACTTGTTGTAGATCAATAACTTGGTTGCTGATAAAAAAAGTTTCCATTAAGGGTAATAAACGGTTATGGATTTCGTGATTGATAACTTGGGAGACGTAAGCGCGTGTAGAGAGACGGCCGAGTTGGAGAGTGGCGATTTTTCTTTGGAAGCGCCATGAGTGGCCGTCGACGTTAAAGATTTCGTGGCCTAAGAAGTCGCCCAAGATGGCGGAGAAGGGTTTCCCTTTCAGGAAATTGTAGAACCGGGTTTTTAACATGTACTCGACGTTGGCCGGGTTAGCGGTGATGGTGTTGTTTAGAACGTGGATATGGACGGTTCGGCTGGGCGAGTTTTTTAGGAGATGAGTGTACCAATCGCACAGATTGGAGAACTGATTGGTCCAACGATGTTGGATGTATGTTCGACAGATTTCACAGTTGCAATAAACTGCCCTCATGACTAGTAATTTCACTACTGTGACAAAGATTAGCACCAAAGTCATTGTGGTTAAGGATAAAATCCACCACGCAAACTCCATGAGTTTAAATTTCCAACATATGTTCAATGAGTGGATGTAAGGATTGTGATTTATTGTTAATTCGTCAAACTTTTAATGCATTTTATTTATTTGTATCGTTATGTACGTTGAGATAGTTTTATTATATCTTTTTTTTTTGTCAATTTATCAATCCTATTATCTTGCATTCATCTTAAACTTGATGTTTGAACTATTATCATTGATGGGAATAAAATTTCTTCAATATGCGTGACATGCATAATATTTGGATTGCTCTTTACAGGCATATAACCATCATCTGTAACAACTAAGAGAACAAGGAGGTGTTGGAATAATGCAGAAGAAAAAAAGTTCATTAAGATTTTGAAAGGACTTGTTACCGATAGGTAGAAATTCGAAAATGGATTTAGGTCGGGATTCACAACAGAGTTGGAGAAAAAGATGTTGGAAACATTTCCCGTCACTAGTACCCGTATGGAACCACATATTAACTCAAAGATATATGGATGGAAGAGGGAATATGGTGTTCTCGTCAACTACCTTAGTAAGTCCGATTTTGGGTGGAATCACACAACCAAGATGTTGGATATTCATGACGAGACTGACCGGGGAAAAGTGACAAAGGTAATATACATTGTTATAAAATAAGGTGATTCTTATTTTATAAAAAAATCATGTAAATTTATATGTATAGATTGCTAGTGTGTTTTCTAATTTTAATTGAGCTTGTGGAATTGTGTTTAATTACGAAATACTTAGTTATATAAGAAATTATGCTCAATTATTCATTAATTTTGAATTGTAGTGGTGGTGAATATTGATCAAGTTACAAAGTTTGAACTTTAACCCCATATATGATAAAATATTTTAAAAAGGTCAAGATATTGCTTGCAAGATATGCTATATTATTTTGTATGTAATTATATGCCTAGTTCATTCTAATTTGACCTGCTGAAATAATTTTCAGACTGAAGTTGATGCTCGCTCAATGAGGAATAAGACATTTCCATATTACGAGGATTGGTTGGAGATTTTTGGGAAGGACAAAGCTACAGGAGAAGGAGCGCAAGACATCGGTGATGCAAACATTGAAGTACCCCATAACGACTCTACACACAATGCAGACCATATTAATCTTGAAGATGAAGGGGGTGATGAAGAAGGTGATACATCAGTGTGCTCACCCTCTAACTCTAGTGCTGCCAAGAAACCTAAAGATGAGGAACGTATGGTAATCGATGGATTTCCGAGTAAGGAAATTGTTCAGGCATTGGGTTCTTTTCTAGAAGACACACGATCTACTTTTAAAGCTATTTCAGAGCGAGTTGGCTATCAACAAGATGCGAAGGTCTCCCGCAGGGAAATTTAATTATCAAAGTATTAAGTAGATATCGAGGTTGATGATGCAATAAAAATTTCCATTTGCAGACGAATTGGTTCGTTGCAATGAGAGGCTTGATCTCTTCCTTGGCCTTGATGAAGCAGAACGAAACGAGTATATGAAAATGCTACTTGATAAATTGTCGGCTTCGTCTTCAAAGTGATATGCATGCAGTCCTTTTTTATAGTGTTGATGCGTGTGATATGCATCACGATGTTGCATGATGAGTCGGATTTATTGCATATTTTTGTGCTTTAATTGAATATTTCTTGTGAATTAAATTGATATGTTAGTGCATCTTTTCGAATCATTATTTCGTGACTTCAATTATCTTGATATTTTTATTTTCTTATTTAATTCAAGTAAAGTTGAAGCATTTTGATGGGAATGAAGCTCAAATGATTAAGCGAGTGGACTGTGTTGATTAATGGTGCAAAAGATGAAGAAATTGGGCTTGTTATCGTGGGCCGAGGGATATAGAAGAAATGAATCAGGAACCATGTGTGAGCTCTTTAAAGAGTTAATGGGCTGCTGGGCTTTGTAATTCTGAAGTAGAAAGAATAAGCATGCAACCGTGATTAAATTAAAGAGAGGAAAAGAATTGGGCCCAGTGCTTTTGGGCTGGGCCAACTAAGTGAATTTGAAGAAGGAATTAATTTCTTGAAAATGAGAATGAACACACACTACAACCGGCATTCTGGACAGCGGCCGAATTGAGGAGGAAAGGGCGTGAATTTCCGGAAGCAAGCAGGAGGAAAGCAGACAGCAACCGTGATGAGTTTGATTTTATCTATTGTTCTTTTAATTATGTTTAGTAGATAGATTGTTTTTCTAGCCCGAGGATGTGAAACCTGGATTTAATTATGCCTTTTTTATTTTGTGATTCACGGTTTATTTCAATTCATATTTTGATTTCGTTGTTATTTGATTTATGCGAAGCATGTTTTGATTAATAGATTTATTAGGACTGGCCATCCGAGTTTACTTGTTATCAATTCCAGTTAATTCACGATGTATAATCCGTAATTGTTATATTATTGTGGATATCGTAGCAACTAAGGCAGAACACCTTAGGGGATAATAACGTCTAGGTTGCATGAAACGAGCGTCTCGTATTCATGGTCTAGTTTATTCTATTGTTTTGGTTCGTTAATGCGTTCCTCGAGTTGAACCTTAAATACATGTTTTAGGGTTATTCGTAGGAATAGATTAATTGGGGGTCGTACTTTCTAGTTAATTAAACTTAAGAAACAATTCGAACAAGTTTGGTCGTACCACTGGTTTAGGGATAAGATTTGAGATTAGATTGAGATTACCGTGTTCACTAATTAAATTGGTTAAATTATTCAAGGGGAAGCAATCCGAGGGCTAGATCGTTCTTCATATTTGATTCTTGTTTATTTTTATTGCTTACTTTTATTTTTCATGCTTTCTAGTAGTCAGTTAGAAACCACCAATCCAACTCCCCCATTTTTATTGCTTTCATACATAATTTATTCAATTGAGTTACACCGTTCTCTGTGGGATCGACTCTTACTTCCCTACTACATAGTGGGTATTTAAGGTATTTATTTTTGGGTGCCGGCGACAGCACACCAAATTTTGGCGCCGCTGCCGGGGAATGGTTGTAAATTTTATTGAATTTTTTGTGTTTTTAATTTCGGTCAAAAAATTCTGAAAAATTCCAAAAATAAAAAAATAAAAAATTCTGAGAAAATCCAAAAAAATAAAAAAATTCTGAAAAGTTCTGAAAAAAATATTTCACGTTACTGCTGTTTTGTGCTACTCAGCAGATTTCTACTAACACTGACCCTCTCAGTGTCTCCTTGTTCAGGTTCTAAAAATTGTTTGCAGGTTTATTCTCTCTATTCTTTGTGCTATGTATAATTTCAGGTATGAGGACTATCAAAGCACTTACTCGGTTCATGAGTCAAGGGATGATGCATTGGAGAAAATTGCAAGTATAATGCAAATGATGATGAAGGGAAAGACTCCAGAAATCCGACCATGCCGAATTTTCTCCACCACAGATCACACCACTGATGACTGTCAGATTTTAAATGATGCAATAGTACAGCAATACCATGATTATAGGCCTCGACTATTCAGAAATTATGAGAGGACTTATGATAATGGTGGATGGATTAACTCAGAGCAGAAGTCTGAATCCGCATTGAAAGATATGGTAAAATCTTTGGCTGCGAGCATATTGAGTTATCAGGAGACTCTCCAGTTAAGATTTAAGATCATGGCTGATGAACAAAAGCGTATGGAGGTTCAATTGAGCCAAATGACGAATGTCATAAGCCAATTGCAAACACAATTGATAGAAAAACCGATGAAAGATGTTGCAGAGCTGAACCGAGTTGAAGTAGATGAACATCCAAAGGTGTCTAACGACCAGATTAAGGCACGTGACGAGTCAGTTGAGATTGAGGAAGTTATACAGAAAAAACAGGATGAAGTTTTCACTTACACTGACCCCCTCAGTGTTAGTGTACCAGAACAGAAAAATAAGGTAAAATCTCAAGAAGCAATTCCTGTTATTACTAATGCAGTTCCCTTTCCCTCCAGGCTCAAAAAGGTCGAGAAAGATGCTAAGGAGCAGCAACTAGTCAATGTCTTTCGAAGGGTTGAGATCAACATACCACTAGTTGAACAGACAAAGCAAATTCCGAGATATGCTAAACTGCTGAACGAGCTGTACACCGACAAGCAATGGCTATCTTAGAATGAAAAGACTTTGATTGGAGAGAAGTTTGTTTCTCAATGCAAAATGCCACTAACTAAAGAGGGTTATTTTACTCCTATTACGTGAAAGAGAAGTTGATTGTCGAGCCAACGACGTTAAGAAAAGGCGCTTATTGGGAGGCAACCCAATGTTTACTTATTTTTTATTTTGCTATTTTTGCGTGTTTGTGGTTCAGGAGAGGATTTGAGATAAGGCGTGGGCACGCCTTATGGAAGAACTTCTCCTGGAATTTTACTTCTGTTTTTTTTTTAATTTTATTATTATTATTTTATATATATTTTTTCTTTTATTCCCTCCACTGTTTGATTTCCTCGCAGTTGTCCACGCTGGCCATTTAGTTAAACAGCCCATTGCATAAGGCTCATTCAATACACCATTGTAAAAGCCCAGCAAATCACAGAAGCCCTGCCTACTCCACCTGATTCATCTACTGCCGCACGTCTAACCGATCCACTCCGTCGACGACCTGACCTGAGTCGCCGCAGTACCCACCGAGGCAAAAAA
Source organism: Galeopsis tetrahit (assembly GCA_963675135.1). Classification (NCBI taxonomy): domain Eukaryota; kingdom Viridiplantae; phylum Streptophyta; class Magnoliopsida; order Lamiales; family Lamiaceae; genus Galeopsis; species Galeopsis tetrahit. Next base: position 14,797,377 of record OY776131.1, read on the forward strand.
TTTCGACTACACACTGACTCAGCACCCGACGCTCCCATTGTAGACTCTGGTACCCCCGTTCCACTCTATTTTTATTTCTATATGGTGTTTGCCTTTTGTACCTCTTACTTCAGTGCTAAGGGACTAGCACCTATTTAAGTGTGGGGGGATGATTTATTGTTAGAGGATTTTACACGGAGATTGGAATTATGTGATAAAATGTGTTTGTTGTTTGAAGCATGTTTAATTGGTTGCTTTGCCTATGTTCTTAATTGTTGGATTTTTGTTAAATTGCTAAAATAATGAGTTGTGAGTCTTGATTAGTAGCCCGGTTGATATTCATATCTTATGCCTTGAAATTGAATTTGTTCTTGGTTTATTCATGCCCTGAAATGGTGAACTTGCATTGATTTTCTTGAGAAGTGAATAATCTTATTTGGTATCCTAAGTTGAAAAAAATGATGAATGAGAAAGAAAAATGAGGGGCTGAAACAGCTGCCTACTTTAGAGGGCTCAAGTGTTCGTAAATGAATAAACTTAGCTAAAACCCGAAAAGTAGAGAGGAGCTGCGGACCGCATTTGAAAAGGAAAAAAAAAAGGCAGAAACGGCTACCTGCTTCAGGGGGCTTAAGTGTTCAAAAATGAATAAACTTAGCTAAAACCCGAAAAGTGGAGAGAAGCTGCAGACCTCTTGAAAAAAAAATGATTGGAGAAGGATACCATAGGATTTGAACTTTGAAGGAGAATTGAGTCGAGTGATCTGAAGTCAAGGTTTTTAGGGGATCATGAATGTGGTGTGAGTAACCGAGAGTTGATGAGATTTTGTGGTTAAATGTGAATTGAAATTTGTGGTTTATTGAGATAGACAAACAACTTATGGATTTGGCTCAGAAATCTAGTTTTGAGAATCATAGAAGAGTAATCCAATTTTTCTTGCTTTGAATTTTCAAGTGCTACATGCAAATTCCATTATTTTTCTTGAGTTGGTTGTCCTTTAAAATTATCCCTTGTGCGTTTTGATTATCTTTGCTTGAGGACAAGCAAATGTTTAAGTGTGGGGGGATTTGATGAGTCGGATTTATTGCATATTTTTGTGCTTTAATTGAATATTTCTTGTGAATTAAATTGATATGTTAGTGCATCTTTTCGAATCATTATTTCGTGACTTCAATTATCTTGATATTTTTATTTTCTGATTTAATTCAAGTAAAGTTGAAGCATTTTGATGGGAATGAAGCTCAAATGATTAAGCGAGTGGACTGTGTTGATTAATGGTGCAAAAGATGAAGAAATTGGGCTTGTTATCATGGGCCGAGGGATATAGAAGAAATGAATCAGGAACCATGTGTGAGCTCTTTAAAGAGTTAATGGGCTGCTGGGCTTTGTAATTCTAAAGTAGAAAGAATAAGCATGCAACCGTGATTAAATTAAAGAGAGGAAAAGAATTGGGCCCAGTGCTTTTGGGCTGGGCCAACTAAGTGAATTTGAAGAAGGAATTAATTTCTTGAAAATGAGAATGAACACACACTACAACCGGCATTCTGGACGGCGGCCGAATTGAGGAGGAAAGGGCGTGAATTTCCGGAAGCAAGCAGGAGGAAAGCAGACAGCAGCCGTGATGAGTTTGATTTTATCTATTGTTCTTTTAATTATGTTTAGTAGATAGATTGTTTTTCTAGCCCGAGGATGTGAAACCTGGATTTAATTATGCCTTTTTTATTTTGTGATTCACGGTTTATTTCAATTCATATTTTGATTTCGTTGTTATTTGATTTATGCGAAGCATGTTTTGATTAATAGATTTATTAGGACTGGTCATCCGAGTTTATTTGTTATCAATTCCAGTTAATTCACGATGTATAATCCGTAATTGTTATATTATTGTGGATATCGTAGCAACTAAGGCAGAATACCTTAGGGGATAATAACGTCTAGGTTGCATGAAACGAGCGTCTCGTATTCATGGTCTAGTTTATTCTATTGTTTTGGTTCGTTAATGCGTTCCTCGAGTTGAACCTTAAATACATGTTTTAGGGTTATTCGTAGGAATAGATTAATTGGGGGTCGTACTTTCTAGTTAATTAAACTTAAGAAACAATTCGAACTAGTTTGGTCGTACCACTGGTTTAGGGATAAGATTTGAGATTAGATTGAGATTACCGTGTTCACTAATTAAATTGGTTAAATTATTCAAGGGGAAGCAATCCGAGGGCTAGATCGTTCTTCATATTTGATTCTTGTTTATTTTTATTGCTTACTTTTATTTTTCATGCTTTCTAGTAGTCAGTTAGAAACCACCAATCCAACTCCCCCATTTTTATTGCTTTCATACATAATTTATTCAATTGAGTTACACCGTTCTCTGTGGGATCGACCCTTACTTCCGGTATTTATTTTTGGGTGCCGGCGACAGCACACCATTGCACAAATTTAGCTATGTTTTGGATACTATGAATTACGTGATTTTTGTGAACTTGCAGATTGTTGTTTGAATATTTTTCAAGCTTATTTAGGTGTGTTTGACATTGTTGCATATGAGTTTTAGACTTGATTACTTAAGGTTAATTTTGTAATTTTATGTGTAATTAACCCAGTTTATGTCCACATGTAAAAAAGTTAAAACACACATAAGATAGGTGGGGATGAGTTTATGAAGCTAAGGTTTACATATCCCACCACATCTAAACCCATCTCATCCCAATCCAGGAAGCAAACATGGCCCCGACGTCTAAAACGTCAATGTGTTAAAAATAACGGGCTTTGAAATGTCTCGAAACCAAGGAATTCAGATAAGATATGATTCTCCAAAGCTGTTTGGCAAGAAGGGCCTTATTGAATAAGACCATCTTACGAAAACCCAACCCTCCTTCAAACTTTGGTTTACAAAATGTCTTCCACTTCATCCAGCTCATTTTATTACCATGCTCCTTTGTTCCCCACCAGATCCGGGCGCATAACATAACATATGTTGGGACTGCTTGAATCACGACTTTAATTAAAACTTCTTTACCACCTTTAAAAAAATACCTTATGAACCAGGATTAGATTTTTTGTGCAAATTTGTCTTTAAGGTAAGCGAATTACAGTCTTTTAGATTTGAGAGAAAATTTGGAAGACAGAGATACACTTATTGTTGATAGGTTTGTATTTGGGCTAAAAGTAATGGCCGATTTTTCATAGTTCACAAGTTGCCCTGATGCTTCTTCATATATACATTTGCAGCCCTCTTTTTAGGTGATCACAATCTGAGAGGTTGTCTTGGAAGAACAGTAAGTTATCATTTGCAAAACATAGATGTGTAATCGATGGAGCCCCTCTTGCAATGCAAACTCCCTTAATAAGGCTCTTTCTAGCCAAGTCATTGATAATCGTGGGAAGTCCCTAAGCACACATCACAAACAGAAAAATAGACAATAGGTCCCCTTGCCTGGGTCCTTTAGAAGGTCTAATATTTCCTTTAATCTCACCATTAATTTTGAAGGCGTAGAACACTGTGCCTACACACTATATAATAATTTGAACCCACCTTGCACCAAAACACATTTTGATCATAAGGCCCTTAAGGTATCTCCACTCAATTCGATTATACGCCTTACACATATCCTGTTTTAGAGCACATGTCCCATATTACTTTTGTTATATCTCAACTAGTGCATGAATTCATAGCCAATAAGAATGTTGTCCGATATTAACTGCCCCAAAGTGAATGCACTTTGAGAGTCATCGATTATAGAATTGAGAATCACCTTTAATTTGACATTAACAACCTTCGCCAAGATCCTGTAACTGATGTTAGTCAAACTAATCGGTCTATAATCTTTGATTGACTTTAGGTTCTTTGATTTTGGAGTCAAAGTAATAAGAGTATGATTCCACTCCAACCGGTCCTTCCTTCATTCAAGATCTCAAGAATTGCCTTTGTAACATCATTGCCTATAGTGTTCCAGAATTTCTAATAGATATCGGTTGATACCCCATCTGGACCTAGGGCCTTGGAGGGGACCAATTCAAATACCGCCTTATGCACCTCATTTGACGTAAAGGGAGCTTCTAGAAATTGAGATTGTTTCGTGGATATGATACTTGAGATATTTCCTAGGACTCTATCAATGTCACCTTGTGCAGGTTCATTTGATTTAAAGAGTGTTACAAAGAAATTGCATGTCATTTGATCTATCTCATCTCTCCCTTAACACCATTCACCATTTATGTTCTACAAACCAGCAATGAAGTTAATCTTTCTCCTTATAGTAGCCTGTCTATGGAAATATTGTGTATTTCTATCCCCATTTAGTAACCATGAATTATTGGCCCTCTACTGCCACCAAAGCTCTTATTGAGACAGTAACTTCTCAAGTTCTAACTCCCATTGTCTAATATCAGGCCCATTCCACTTGTTGCGTTCGTCGTTCATTGCCTCATTCAACATTCCTCTAAAAACTTTGATCCTTCCCGAAATGTCTCCCACCTTTTTTTTTTTTTTTGCCCACTTTGCAAGTTCTGTATTCACTTTCAAAAGCTTCATTTGAAGATTTCTACCATGTAGATGTTGTTAACTCTTAAATGCTTTAACATTATCAACAACATCTTAATTTGACCTTCCTTGATTTATTCTAAGTCTTTTCTGAAATGTTACATTAAATGTTGTACTAAATGCTCTCACATTCAGGAACGATTCTAGAAGCTTCTACAAGAGTCTGGAACCTGGAAATTGTTGAAAAATGTAACTTTGAGTGATACTTTTGTGTCTGATTGGGTATATGTATTTTATGCTTGTCTTATGAAGAGTACGGGTAGATGTAGCTCTAAATGATATGGGAATGTACAATTTAGGGGGAGATTAGTTTCACTTACTCTGAAATTGATTAATGATCTCTTAGAGATAGAGCATGTGATTGATGAAGATGAACTTGATTTGAACTTGGTTGCTACTTCTATAACTGTGGGTAGATTAACTAGGTGACAAAATTTCATGCTTGTTAAAGATCTCACATCTCTATACTTTGTACTCCATAAACTGATTGTCTACAATTGGATACCCTCTACAAATTCCACTAAGGTGACTAAGGATCAAGCTACATTGTTGTATAAGATGATTTTTGTGTTGAAGAATTTCAATCTGGATTTAACTATTTTCACCATATGCGGCTTATAGTGATATTTATTATAAAGGGATTTTACCTTACCATTGTTGATATGTTCATACCTCAAGAGGCATGAATTTTTAAAACCTAAGGAAACTGAGGTTATTTGAGGCAAGGTACCCTTAATGACTATCTCACCTGATCTGTTACTTGGTAAAAGGATTGTTGATTTGCTCGTATAAAATTCAGATGGTTCTGATCACAGAGATGCTCTTATTCCAGCTCGACCAGCTCCAGCAAGACCTGAACAGAGGAATGCTACATCAAATGTGAAACGCATTGATGGTCACATTGGTCAAACCTTTTCTGTTTCCAGATCTTTTATTATACTTCAACTAAAATGTTTACAGGACTCTATTGATGGCCTTCAATTCCTTAAAGTCCGTGGTTAGAGACGCTTTCTACTACCACAGGGGGAGAAACACCATCAACTTCTGGGGTTCGAAGTGAAGAGCTCCATGGAGATGTACCATAAGTTGATTGTGTACCTGATGCTGTTAATAAAGAGACTGTTGAACCGAATGATGTAGTTCATTTATTGCTACACCAATCACTGTTGAAGAGGCGGAGGATTAATTTGCTGATGCTGATAAACGTATGGATGTTCTTTATGACATCTAAACAGGTTATGGTAACAACTGAACAGGTTGATACAAGACAGGGGGAGGGCTGAACATTATAAGTGATTATGTGCAGGAACATGATGCTGCAGCTGTTGATACAACAATATATGTCACTTGTTTAGTTTCTTAAGTATTTGTGCCTTTTATACTTCCCTTGATCTTATGCATTGTTGTTACTGTGTTTAAGTTGATTTATAGATTCTATTTTTCCCTTCCTAGTTGATAGGTTGTCTTTTATTCAACTTGCTTAATTTGTTTGCATTTATGATAATAGATTACTGCATTTTATGCTTAAATTGTTTTCTTACTTATCATTATTTGCTTACTGTATGTTGTATAAGTTAGTTGTTTATTGTATTTGTTTTTCCCTAACTTTGCTCTATTTTCAGTTTGCTTAAACTGTTTGCCTTAAGAATTATTCTTATTGGCTTACTGCATCAAGTTTGCTTAAATTGTTTGCCTTAAAGAATTATTCTTATTTGCTTACTATTTGCTGATTTTAGATCTTTGTTAGTTGTTGTTTGTTTTGTCTTTCTAACTCGCCTTATTATTCAATTTGCTTAAATTGTTTGCTTTGAGGATAATATAGAAGTACACATCTCTTTAATTATCATGTGCTTACTGCTTAGTGCTTAAATTATTTGCTTTGATGATAATATAATTTAGAAGTACACTTCTCTTTAATTCTCATTTGCTTACTGCTTATTGTTTAAGTCTTTGTTAGATATTGTTTTTTCATATTTTTTGCTCTGTTTTTATTTTTAGTCTTTGCTCTGTTTGTTTTTCTTTTCTTCGTTATTGCTTTGATTTATTTTGAGTCTTACATAATTCTTAGGTTGATCTAGTACATATTCATATATGATGCTCTGATTTAACTTTTGATTTTTGTAAAGTTATATGTGTTTGTAAATAAGTATACTGTTTATACTTATTTTGGTTTTGAATAAGATTACTTTGATCTTATGGCACGGATCTTAGTAAAATTATTCTTGATCTTCTTTTGATTTGATCCAACGGTTACAACAGGTATTGTCTTGACTAGTATTTAGCTTTGGAGTTCAACTCACCTAAATACATAATACTGAGTATATATAGAAATATATGTGCATTAGGTGTGTTGTAGTCGAAAGGTCAAATTGGGGGAGATTGTAGATGTTGTTAACTCTTAAATGCTTTAACATTAGCAACAACATCTTAATTTGACCTTCCTTGATTTATTCTAAGTCTTTTCTGAAATGTTACATTAAATGTTGTACTAAATGCTCTCACATTCAGGAATGATTCTAGAAGCTTCTACAAGAGTCTGGAACCTGGAAGATTCCAGAAGGTTGGAGAACGTGCTAGAAGGCTTTGGAGCATTGTAGAACGACCTGGAAGATGGCAGAAGGATCTAGAAAGATCATGGAGGTTGAGGTCCTAAAAAATAGGATCTCATAATGGAAGGATCTAGAAGCTGTGTATTTCTCTATAAATACCGCCAGAGCCTCTCATTTCAAAGTATGCACTACTCGAGTAACACCTCCTTGAGCGTTCAACCCTAATTAGGAGTTATGGCCAGTAGTTGTATCATTTAACGTACGCCGAGGGATACCACACCTTCCAGTGTACTTCGTTCTAGTCTTGTATCGAGTGAGAGTGAATCATAGATCAGATTAGTTCTTTAGACAGTGTTCTTACACTTAAGTCTATTTGCGGATTCAGGCACCTGCCTCTATCGTAGTTTCTGTTTGTGGAATGTTGAAGTAATTGCTGAGACATTTCACATGACATTTTTGTATAACTTAGGAACTAAGTTACTTTTCACCGTAAGGCTTAGCATAGGTTTTGTTATTAATAAAATCTATGTTAAAAATTATTCCATTGTGTTCGTATTGTGTTTTAGTGTTTTAGACTTCCGCTGTGTACTGTGTTTACTTATTCACATTCTGTTAGAATTAATGCTACACTAATTGTCACAACATTCAGTGTAACATTGTTCTGTTTTTTACTTAAACACTAGATACCATCCCACACACACTTTCATACCAGATGGTACCCTCTACAAGAACTCCTTAATTGTATTAGCAAAATCCAACTCCAAGAGCCAAACTCTCTCAAACTTAATCTGGCAGGTCTTCTTCATAGCCATACACGTCGGGGCCGGTTTGGTAAGCAATTGAATTAGCCACAAATCTGTCCAACTTCTCAATAATACAGCTTCTCCGGGACCTACAATTGCACTAGGCAAAGTGTGGACCTGAAGCCTCTATATCATCAAGATGGAGATCAGAGAGGGTATTTCAGAAAGTTTCCATTTGTGCAAAATGATGTAATCTATCTGTGTCACCAACTTTTTTATCGGAGAGGACCAATATTTCATTGAAGTCCCCACCCACCCATAAGGTTTAACCACATCGATCGCCATGAGAATCATAGATTTTCCTAAAGAGGTTCCAAGAAAATTTACACAACGACACAATAGGATTTCCGTAGAAACGGTGAATCTCCAGCAAAGAGACTTATACTCAATTAAGCAGCCAATATAGCCTTTAGAATACAAGCACAACTGAAGTTCCACATTTTCATCTGCAAAAAGTAACAAACCACCACTACAACCAAAAGCATCAACTCCAACATAAATTAAAGTTCAACAATAAGTTCCAAATCCTACTCGAACAAAACTTTAACACTAATAAATAGAACAACGGGTTTCTGCTCCTTGACAAAGAGCTACAACTTACAGAATGCATGTCGTCTCCGTAAACCACATGCATTCCAAATCAGAAGATTCATTTGTTATGGCGGGCCTAATCAATTTCAGTCGTCGTTGAACTTTTATTTTCACCTTGGTCCTTATTACTCTATGCCTTCTTTCCTTCAGTACTATCGCCTCTAGTTAGTTTCCTGCCCAGTCTCGATTTTAATGGCTGACCTCTTTTCTTTCCATTTTTCCTTCCAAAATCTTCTTCAAGGAGAGCCAATTCTGCAAAGACATGGTTTTGCCCTTCACTCAAATTGGAAACATCTTTCCACACCCCATAGCTTGTAGACTAGTTTGTCTCTTGGTTAGACGGTGTCCGATTCTTGAGCATAGAGGCCTCCGAATCTTGTGCACCCCCGTTTTGTGATTGACCCCCTTTCTTGCCAAAATGTATTTGACAAAATCATTGAAGTCCTTTTCCGTGAAACCTTTCTGGCCCTGTGCTTTTAGCCATAGCTGGAAATGGGTCACTTGCTTGGTGTTCTCCTCACTTCCGTTAAAATCTTTCGGACAATCTTTAGCTAAGTGCGATAAGAGATCACATGCATAACATAAGTCAATAATTTTTTCATATACAAAGGCAATAATTGAACTTTCACCTTGAACCTTTATACACGTCCCCCTCACTAGAGGCTTCAATGTATCCACCAAGATACGAACTCGTAGGTATCTTCCCCAACTTGCCTTATTTGAGAGTCCCTCAACCATCACCTTCCCTATTTTGGCCCCCACCTTCTCCGCAATAGTTGTTGACATCATATTGGGTTTGAAGTCCATGAATCTGGACCCATATCGATAGGGGTGATCACGGTGCGGTTTGAAGGTTTTTTTTTTTGACAAAATTCAAATTGTCTTGCTACTTGCGGTCTGGTTTAGTATACAACTAGTGTAAGACCCGCGTTTTACACGGGGTTGAAATAAATTTATAATACTCCCTCCGTCCCACAACTGTTTGCACACTTACCTTATTTGTCCGTCCCATAATTGTTTGCACACCCATAAAAGGAAACTCTCTCATAAACCTCACCCTCACAATATTCACATATTTACACAAAATGCCATTACTTTTACCCCTCTTTCCAATCACCTTTTTACTTTATTCATATAATTTTACAAAATTACCCCTCAACACTCCACTCATTACACTTTTTTCTTAATAAGTGTGCCCACTATGTGGTGCAAACACTTCCGGGACGGAGGGAGTATATTTTAATTTATTAATTAAAAAAATAATTTTAAAAATATATATAATTTTTTTTTCTTTATTCTATTAAAAGATAAAGAAAATGTTGTAGAAATATACATTACATTTGTATAAGAAATAATAACAAAAAAGAGAATTATAAATGAATTTATAAAACTATTTAATATAATAAATTACAAATTTAAAAAAACTTCCTTATAGATAATATTTGTTGTACGTCAACATATTTTTCTATTTGAATTTAGACAAAAAAAAAAAAATCACTTTTGTTCTTCACTTTTGAGACAACATATATACAATTGTTCGTGTGTGAACATAGGATTCGAAAGGTAGAGACCTATCATGAAAATAGACTGACCTTGACTTTTATTTATAGTCATTGTAAACGACAATAAAATAGGAAATTGTCCCTCCTTCAAAACTTTACAGGAGCAGTGTCATCCGAAATAGTTAATGTCATTCTCGGAATAAAAACTTTACTATCAACACTCCTTCCTGAAAGAATTTGTGCTTCAATTATATCATTATTAAGTCTTGTAACAATCTGTTTAGTTTCATTACATAAATTGGACTTCAGATCAATGTTTCTAAGCAACATTATAGAGAGATCAGTCGATGATTTGAAAACAAAAGGTTAAATTAAATATATGGTACTCTAAATAAACCTTGATATTACACTATAAATTAATTATAATCACATCAATTAATACATAATAACATATAATTATGAAATAAAATTAATTCATTACGATCAAAAAATCTTGACATAATAGATAAACAATTTATTTTAAAAAAATAAATTATGTAAACATAATTTATTACTACCGCCTAGAATTTAAAACAATTAGTCAATTATCTTAGTTTTATCAAGTTGGAACACAAACAATATAATTAATTGAATTGAAAATAACTTGCACACATTCCAATCCCTTAAACACGTGTCCCATCGTTAACTTTTTATCACGCGCCCACTTTTAGAATGTAAACGGATTTCAAACGAAAATTAAAAATAATTTATTTCAGTTTACAAGTATAAAAGATTCAAATTTAAGTTGACATCATTTTCTTCTTCATCTTTTTTGAATGCTCAAATAAGATTTTCTTGCGGTCTTAGAAATTATAATTTGGACCAACTAAATTTTATAACTGCGCTATTTTCTTCATTTTTCACGTGGTTCCAATATATGTGTAGAAGATGAAAGTTCTCTCTTCCAAATACGATGAGATTCGAAAATAGTTTGTCAAAAAAAATTAATTAATTAGTTTAACATCACACTCTATTTTAAATCAATAAGACATTCAAATAAAAATATAATCCAACCAAAAACTGTAACACCCCGTTTTTTAAATTTTAAATTTTTGCATTTCATGATTTTTAGAAATTAAAATATCTCTTTTAAGTATTAAATGACAAATTAATTGAAGTCTTAAAAATATATGATTTTATATAATTTATGAACTAATATTTTCAATAAGTTGTACAGAGTTTTGCAGGATAGCTTACTGAGGAGATCGGACTCGATTGTGACTCACTCGACATGATTTAATAAGATGATGAGATAAGTTAAAGATGAAATAAATTATAATAGAATTGAACTATAAATAATAAGATGCACAATATATCAAATAGGTCAGGAATATGAGAAATAGGGTAAGTGTTTTATTAAATAATAATAATAATAGCGACGTTACATTTAAATTCCGATATTCCTTTAAATTAAATTAAACTAAGACGTCTATTTAAACCTGTGGGAATGCGAAGTCATCCCTCACTCTCATCTCTCTCAAAACTTCTCTCTCTCCGAACCCCTTTCCTTCTCAAACTCTCTTTCTTCTTAAATCATTTCCTCTCAAATCCTCACAATACAAAACATGAATCTCCTCAACCAACGCCATTCGAGTTGAGAACCTTCTATTTTCACAGTCATTTCTAAAAGCTGAGTCAGGAAGACCTTCTTCTTTTTAAACAGTTTTAAAGAGGTTACTGATTCGTTTTATTTGGAGTATAAGAATGTCCTGGTGGTTGAGTTTTGTGTTGATTTCTTGTTAAACTTAAGGGATTTGAATACTGTGTGACTTATTGAAGATTATATTTAGATTTCATGATGTATTTGTCATTGTGTGATTTGAGTTCATTTTACCTACTGTACACCTTCCCTTATGGTACTGGTTATTCCCTGAGTGGTTTGTGTTGAATTTCTTGTTGAACTTATGAGATTTGCATACTAGGTGACTCATTGAAGCTTATATATTTAGATTGCATGTGGTATTTGTCATTGCATGTGTGATTTGAGTCCATTTTTCTTAATGAACACTTTTCTTTATGGTACTGGATATCCGTTTGAGGCCATGGATGTTTTAAAATAGATTTTCAGTTAATCTATTTTTGTCATTGCATGTTACTTTAAAAAAAGTGCAGAACCTGGAATATGAGGTTAAAATACCAAGTTTGTTTGAGGTGTTTTCAATTTTATGTGGTTTTTCTTTGAGGCACTATACAGAGGTGAAAAACTGCCCTATTTTTGGGTTGAGATTACAAAAATTCCCTCACATAGTTCGCTTCGGTTTTTGGGCTAATTTTCGACTATGTTAACTTATTGCATCTTGGCTTTCATAAGGATTTTACTTAGACACATTTGGATTTATATTATATTTTTAATATTTTTTCTAACAAACAGTGTTTCTTCTTTATAAAAGTAGGCTGTTTTGATGCTCAAAAGAAATGTATGCTTAAATAGCAATGTATAATATTAAAATGTAATGTTTTTATGGATATTACTACTGGCCCTTATGTTGTGTAGGATTTGACCTTACATTTTTATAAGAAACGAAAAAGTATTGACAAATTCTAGAAGATTTATTGTCACAGTCCATAGAGTCTTGTTTTTCAACGGTCTTACAAAATTTATAAGTAATATTATATAAGTTATCTTTTAATGAAATATTTATTATGTGCACCACTGTATGTTTGGAGTCTACTGTACAAAGATTATGAATTTTAAGAATTTCTATGATTTATGATAAATAATTTACTACAGGCTGTCTTTTTAGATAGCTTAAACATATGAAATGAAATTGACAAAATTTTGTGAATAAATTGTTTATTGAAAAGTTATTATTTTTCCAGAATAAACAAATTGGAATTATATGTGTTTTTGAAACATTTTTATAATCCACTTTAAAGGTGCTTAGGATTAATTAATTACTCTTCTCCAACGTGTATTTTTCATGTGATTTCAACTAGCTTCATAACTAGGTTTGACCGTTTGAAATGTGACGAAACTTAAATAGAAATGTTCTAAACTCATTGATATTTGTTAGTGTCACCCATATAGATATGTGCAAGAAGATATACGTATATATATATATATATACTTTAAACCTAAAAGTTAATTAAATGTGTCGAGTGCAGTGCAAGTCAGTCGGATCCCCAGGAGGCTTGCCCGCTATCACCAAACGACGAAAGTGGGTAACATTTATTTACATTTGCATTATTTAGATTAATTTATGCATGAATACGAGCAGGCAGATCTTCGGATTATGCTCTGTGTGAATTAGCAAGTTGACGAACTATGCCCTGTGTGAATTAGCAAGTTGACGAACTCTGCTCTGTGTGAATTAACAAGTTGACGAACTCTGCTCTGTGTGAAATAGGCAAGTCTACGGACTATGCTCTGTGTGAAATAGGCAAGTCTACAGACTATGCTCTGTGTGAAATAGGCAAGTCTACGGACTATGCTCTGTGTGAAACAGATAAGTCTTCGGACCATGTTCTGTGTGAAGTGAGTCAGGTTCATGGGACTCGGCGTGTACTCGATTGACATATTAATTAGCCTTCTTAATGTACATGCATAGTAAATGTTATCCCACTAGGCTTCTCCTCCGGGAGAAGACTCATGATGCTACTTTAATCATTTCAGGTTTCGTAGACGACGAGGAGGACGTGTGACTGACTGGGCAAGCTTTAATAAACGTTCTCCTAAAGTTTTAAGTTTTACGTAAGAAACTTATTTAGTAATATTACGACTCATGTTATCTTTAAGTATAATTCCGTAATTAAGTATGAACTACTAGGTCAACTGATCGAACATATTTAAATTACTAGGATGTTTGTCTACTCTTTAAAGGTTAATTTTCATGTGTGACAACCTTATTACAAATTGTCGTATCTTCTAATGTTAAAGTATTTTAGACATCACACCACCTATATAATGATTTTGAATTTTATAATGTTCTAGTCAAGTACACGTTTGGCTTAGAAGTGTGGGTGACACACGAGTTAGGCACAAACACGGTTGTCCTTTAAAAACAAAAAACTCGTGTTTTTTTTATTGTATAAAGTCTTCCACTTGAACTTATTTAAGTAAAAAAGTAACTCTTTCAAACCGTAGCGCCCACTGGGATTTTGGGGGCATTACAAAAACTACTCAGTCTTGTAATGAAAAACAATAACAAAAATTCAATAAAACTTTTCACATCATTCTTTAAAAAATAATTAGAGTTTTATTCTTTTCCTTCATTAATTACCTTAAACTTCTTATTAGATGACATCTGAAAATCCTTATTAGTGTTGTCACAAAGGATAGACTTGTCCTTATCTGTCTTTCTCTTATTTCTCGGAGTTACAATTCTTGAATTCAATTGTTTTGATAATTTCTTCATCGGAACAAAATTTTACAATAATGTATATTGTGTGTTATTTCTCAAGTTAAATTAGAAATAAGAATCGAAATTTGAATTCATTGACCACTGAATTTTAGAGTTCAAACAGAATTCCGTCACGGACTTCTGTGTGAAATAATATGAATAAATATGTTATCAAAATTAATATAAAAAAAATTACTCCCTCCGTCCCTGAAGTGTTTGCACCACAAAGTGGGCACACTTTTTAAGAAAAAAGTGTAATGAGTGGAGTGTTGAAGGGTAATTTTGTAAAGTTATATGAATAAAGTAAAAAGGTGATTGGAAAAAGAGTAAAAGTAATGGCATTTTGTGTAAATATGTGAATATTGTGAGGGTGGGGTTTATGAATAAATTTCCTTTTATGGGTGTGCAAACAATTGTGGGACGGACAAATAAAGTAAGTGTGCAAACAGTTGTGGGACGGAGGGAGTAATTATTTAAAAAAAAATGTTAAAATTTTAAATATTTTTATTAAAGTGTTTTTGATAATTGAGATTAAAGATGTAACTTTTAATATAAATAATCTAGAATTATGGGAATATAGTTTATTGAATTATAAAAAATAATGATAGAATACCATTATGAATTTAACTCTACATTTAAGTAGTAATAAAGAATTAACTGAGATGAAATAGTCAATGGTGAATTAATCTGGTTCTAAACATTATATTATAAAATTGCATATATTCATTTTTATTAGACCATAATAAATTAGTCTTAGATAATATAAGGTCCAAAAGTTTATTCTATTTTGAAAAAATTGATATCTATAAATCATATAATTTAGAATTAATGTCTTTGAAGAATAACAAAAATAATTTAAAAAATGTTCATCATATTCAATTTTTGAAGAAATTAATAAATTACACTTTTGATTATAATGTATTTAATCAATACATTTATATTTTCCATATAATTAGATAACCACTTAATTTAAATTTAATTATATTAATAGTGTAATTAATTACATTATTTGAAACATCATCATTAATTTAGAATATAACTAAAATATTAAATGTAAACTTTAAAGAGATGGTTGACTTGAAAAACCCACACAATATTTGAAATTAATAATTATAAAATTATATTACATTAAAATCATTAATTTAAAGTCTTTTTTATTCATAAAAATATTTCTTCATTTCACACGGTTATTTATACATTTCAAAGGAGGTTCTTCGCCGTTTGATTTTCTTCAATTCAACTTCAGACCACAACAATTTTTTTTAATCTTTACATTTTTTTCTACACTTCGACATTATTCAATCCCTTAAACATCAATGTTTCACACTTTGTCAAGACAAAAAGTCTTAAGAGACTTAAGAATAAGTAAAATAAATATTGTATATTTGACTTAACCACATTAAATATGATTTCAATTATAAAGGGATAAAATTAAGTACATATATTAAGTCAAATATTTATTCAACTATTTATTAAGCACATAGGAAATAATAGCAACACCGAAATCAAGGCAAACCCAATTATTTTCTGTATTTGAATTTAAGATCAAAGCAATATTAACAGATAAACAATATTATCAATATAAATCATACTTGTGATATGTTTGATGAATTGAAATAAGATTGAGATCAGAATATGAGAGTAAATTGTACTCCCTCCGTCCCATAGGAATTTGCACACTTTCCATATATGGATGTCCCATACCAATTTGCACACTCCATAAAAGGAAATATCTTCGTAACCCTCACCCTTAAAATATACTCATATTTACCTATATGCCATTATTTTTCCACACTCAATCTACTTTTTACTTTACTTTATTCATCAAAGTTTACAAAATTACCCCTAAAAACATCACTCATTACACATTTTCTTACACATTTCTTAATATGTGTGTCGTACCAAGGGTGCAAATTCCTATAGGACTGAGGGAGTAGAAACCAAGGATGCAAAAATCGGGAAATTTCGCCTAAATATCGGCGATATTTCGGATTTTTGGACTCTCCAATATCGATATGCACCGGAACGAGAAATCTTCCAAAATATCGGTAAAATATCGGGATATATCGGTATCGATATCGATATCTGTTATGTTTAGTACAAATTTTCCTTGATATCGCCGAAATATCGGAGAAAAATCGGAAAATGTCGGAAAAAAATCGGTAATATCGGTTTGTATTGTTTTGTTCCGTTTTATCAGAGTTTTAATTGTTCTGTTCCTTTTTTTCAGAACAAGCAAGTATCTTGTGTCTTGTCTATCATTTTGGTATTAATTGTCTAGTGTGAAATAATTATGAACATATATTGTATCGCTTTAGACTGGTTTTGTATATTTTTTTACTAATATGTTTGTCATAAAAAATCATTTTGTAGTTATTTTAGAATAAATTTATGTATTAATGTTAGTTATAATATTTTCTAGAATTTCATTTTAAATTTTCATCATTTTAATTAGATTTCCGTCAATTTTTTATATTTTACCGATATCGATATTTCCATCGATATATCCGTAAATTTAAGGTACCGATATTTTCACCGATATCGATATTTTCATCCTTGGTAGAAACTTCAAATACGAAAGTTAAGAGAAAAGACAAAATTAGAGATCTAGAATTAAAAAAAAACATCAATGTTTCAATTTATACACCATCAATGGATGATAACAAATTTGAATATATACATGGAATTCATACCTAAATAACGATTACAATTAACGATCAATGAAAAATATACATGAATTCGATGATGTGAAAAAAGTGTGAAGAATATTTCTCATGAGTAAACCTTGAATAAATAAAAGATTTTAGTCATTGAAATGAAAGATAGGCGGAGAGATTTATATAGGAGTAAGATTAAGAATAAATGGTGGAGATTAAAAATTTAAAATAGAGGGCTGAGATTAAAAGATAAATCTAAATGAATGAGAGTTGAGAATTTTTTAAATTGAGAGATTTTAGAATAAGAGTTTGAAATAGAAGGAATGTGGTGGTAACATGTGGCAGTTTAGAGGTTTGTAAATGTATAAGATTAAGATTCTAAATCGTGGTTTATCTCGTAAAAATGAACATGCGGTTTTGAACGGTTACATGCGGTTTTGGACGGTTTGGAGATTTATATAATAGTACACCATACAATTACAAACGAAAAAAATGAAATCATACTAACTTAATGTTAATATCAAATGTCCAATAAAATTATCAAGAAATTTAACTAAAAAAAAAATCCAATGCATTACAAAATAAATGTCTTAATATTGAGAAAAATATATTATAATATTAGTATGTGTATGAGTGTGTCGTCCCTGTACAGTAGTAGTGAAATTAGAGTACATTATACTTTGTATATAATATAAGATCAATTAACTTTTATATATCTAAAAAAATGTAGTTATTAATATTAATGGTCTAATATATATATATAGAGTACTGATATAGAACCAACCTTCGGGTTTTTTATGGAACCAGATTATTGAGCTGTCACTCTGCGTCATCATCCACATCATTCTTATTGATATATTTTAAAAGATAATTTAAAACAAATCTTATCCATTAAAATATATTTTAATTTTTTAATATGTAATCTCTCACTTAAATTTTCCATCTGCCCACCCACTTTTTTTCTGATTTACTATTTATTTTTCCTGAAAAAATCAAGCTTTTCCACAAAGCAAATCAAGTTTTCTACAATTATTACTTTTTTTTTCTAATTTACTAATTACTAACACAAACAAATAGTTAGTGTTAATGGATGACAAAATTTATAATTTAGCAATAAAATGATAAAAAAAATATGATAATATTGAATCAAAACAGAGTCATTCATTTAAGAGAAGATTAATCAAATCGCTTATAGATGAATATTATAATATAAAATGTCGAAAGCTATCACTCAAGCATTCCCACGTACATATTACAATATGAAAAATGTACACCTCGTTAATAATATTATATTCAGAGGTCCCTCATGGGTGGTTGCAAAAACGTGTGAATGATTTGCGTAGTCGATAGGTTTTGGCATATGTGAAACACATTTTTAGTGTTGTGTTGATAGAATATGGCCAATAAAAAGACAAATGATTTTGTGCTTATATAAACAAGCCAATTTGTACACAAAGTGAAACTTTTTTGTGCTTCCAGAAATAAATTGATGATGCATTATAAATGAGATTTATGTTTGTTCAAAGGCTCACACAACACATAAAAATAAGTTGATGATACATTATATTAATCTTGAGTCCAGTTGCAAAGAGAATGGATTACATTTCATGCAGCTTGCTGATATATTTTCTTTGAATTAGCTAATAAGTACATACTCCGTTTTTTTAGGTTTAACATGTTACTGCTAAATTGTAAATTATGCTATTAAAGTTTTTTTTTTTTTAAATTCTAAGACCTTGTCATTATATACAAGTGAATTTTCTAATCTATGATACATCAAATTTTTCTAAAATATTTTATGAAATAACGATTAGAAAATTATACATATACGACAAAATTAAGATATTAAATTAATTTATTTTTTACTTAGAAAATAAGTAATAATTGCAAAAAAACTTGTATTTGCTTTGTGGGAAAGCTTTCTGCTTTTCCTTATTTTTCAAATCAGAAAAAATAAATCGTTGGTGGCGTTGGTGGGTGGGCAGATGGAAGATTTGATTTGGTTTGAAGATGTTTTCTGGTTTTTACTAATGGTTAAGTGAGAGATTACATATTAAAAAATTAAAATATATTTTAATGGATAAGATTTGTTTTAAATTATCTTTTAAAATATATCAATAAAAATGATGTGGATGATGACGCGGAGTGACAGCTCAGTAATTTGGTTCCATAAAAAACCCGAAGGTTGGTTCTATATCAGTACTCTATATATATATATATATATATATATATATATATATATATATATAATACTACTAAGTTTTATATAAAATTATTCATTAAATTAACGGTGCAGTTAATCACCTAAAATTTAAATTGCACCGTTATAGCGGTGCGATTTCGTATAATTATTTTAACCGCGGTTTAAAGCGATTTTTAAACTAACGGACGGTTCGGTTCGGTCGATTTTGGCGGTTTAAAAATTTTATGATCACCCCTACATATCGATGCCTTAGCGACCACCAGATCCGACGGTCTCTCGCTTCCATTGAGGTTATTGTTGGTCCTTGGTGGAGTATGACACAAGTGTATGGGGGGGGAAATGCACTTGTGTATGCAAATTCTTTTCTTTTTGACAAACTGGTCTTATCAGGCAGGTTGTCTCACAACTAGCCTGAGTGTGAACTTTGATAGATACTTGTCCTACTGATTACTATTAAGTGATCAGTTGGCTAAATATCTAAAAGAGTTGCTAAGTGCGGAATATGGTTGGCCTTTGACTCAAGGAAATACTCCAAGTTGATTTCTGAAAAATACAGTTATCAGGGACTTTGTCCAAAACAGTTTTTCTTGACTTACTGAGTTTTGCTCTTTGAAATATGTTTGAATGTAAGTGAATAATAAAGGCAGTAAGTAAATGGCACACAATTTATAGTGGTTCAGAGACTCAAGCTCCTACATCCACTTTCCCTGATTGAACAGGATAATTCCTTCACAATGGAATTAGCTTGTTTTATAGTGCCAAGGTGCACTGATCAACAACACTCTCTTAGTGCTTTGATCCCTAGGATAATCTGAGTCCTAGTGCTCAATCTCTCTGAGTTAAGACTGTGTTTCACAATAACAGTCCTTAACTCCACACTTCTACAACAAACACTCTCTTCACTAAATGAGATAAGGGTTTGAGGTTTGGTTCCAACTAGTAGAGATATCCTTTACAATAAGAACAGTGTAAAGGCTTAGAATATCTCAATGCTAAGCTTTGGATGTTTACAAAGATTGGCTTAGCTAATTGAAGTGATTCAGGAAACTTGGGATTCTGAAGAACAACTTGGTTTCCTTTGATTTGCTTGATGGTAGTTTGATAGCAAGTAGTTGGATTTTTGAATCCCTTGATCACTTCTGTATTTATAGACAAATTTGAACAACTAACCGTTGGAGGGATAGCAATTCAAATATGTCTATTTGCAGCACCATTGAAACGGTTATGAAGCTTGGCATCCTTTTATCCAGTGTGTAAAAGCTTCTTCAATGGTTGCTAGAATGAATGTGTTGACTTTTGAGAAATGCGGCTGAGATGACTTGTGTCAGCTTCCAAATATGCACATTTCCCAAGGTTGATTTGTGGCAAACTCTACACTCAACCAACGGTCAGATGGGACAAGTTCCCTGAACATTCCTGCTGCAACTTTAGAATGTTCCAACATTCATTCAATGCTTCTGTCTTTAATGCTCTAGGTCTTCAATGCTTGGTTCAGGCATGATTGGCAATAAATGCTTCATTGAATGTGTCTTTTGTGACTCTAGCATTCAATGCACTTGATCATTGGCACTTTGATTGATCTGATGCAGTTCTTATCAGTGCAACAGTCCTTGCCTTATCATTCTTTGATCCTTTCAGCCATGTTGTCCACTCAGTGAGCTTGTCTTGTAAGAACTCAGCAACTTTGGCCTAGTGCCTTAACATTTATCAAGCTGCCTAACATTCCAGCTTTGGACAACTATCCTGAACTCTAAAATCTCACAACATTTCTGAGATTTTTAACTTAAGCATACTACTTACTCAAGTGTTCTGAGACAACTTGTCTGAACTAGACTTGAGCATATCTCAACTAATGTGAACATCATCAATCAGGGGTTTTGGTATCTAAATCAAAATCATTTTATTCCCAATAGTTATTAATAACAAGTGAAGACTCATTCAAGTTCTAAGGTTGCCCAAAGTGAGCTCAATTAAGGCCTGCTTTGCCTTGGAACTCGAAAATGAAAGGACCCTCCCCAACTTGTGAAACGTTTAGAGACCCTTCATTTTTCCAAATTCTTTTCATTGATGCGCCTAAATCCGCAACTTCGATGGTCTTCTTGATCAAGAGTCTACCCAGAAGAATATCCTTTGGGAAAACCAACTCATTTAACTCGAGCGTGATCTCAAAGCCTTCCACATACGAGAGAGAGAGAGCTTGCTGCACATATTGCTTAGCTGCTCTACCATAGGGCACTCATAAGAAGTTATACTATGTGTTTGAGAGGGAGTCGATAAGAACTGGTTTTTGAATTGGAATATTGGATGAAAACAATCTAGAAATCTAGTATGTATAGCCATTAGAGGTGGTGGAACCACCAATCTTGGTGTAGGTAATCTTACAAGAAAAAATGTACTCAATTGTATATTGAAATCCACCCATAAGAGGTTGCGACGCTTTGAAATCGACATAATTCCGGCGGGTGATAATTGTGCTTAATCAAACCTGCAAACCCTAATTTTAGAGAGATAAAACATTTTGTTAATTGATGGTTTTTAAATGAGATTATTCAATCAATGTGTAGTGAATAGTTGAAGTAGAAAGAGATATAAAAAATAAAAGTTAAAATGAAAAATGTAGAGATATAGAGTAATGAGAATTTAGAGATCGAGATTGTGAATATTACCATTTTAGAAAATAAAAAAACTTATACATGTTCCATTATTATTTGAACATTTGACAAAAAACATCGTCTATTTTTAATTAAACATTTTCTTATTTGAAAAAAATAACTCCTTACTCTTTTAAAAAAAATTCCCAAACATCTCTTATTTACACCACATGCAGTGATAGAACTAGAAATATTGGGTAGGGGGACCCAATTAATATTATACTTTTTTCGTCCCATGATTATTTGTATTTTTTTTATCCATTTAAAAATTATTTGCACACTTCTAAAATTGTCAAACATTTTTCTGGCCCACATTTTACCTCGCATCTCACTTAATTCCTTTCATAAACCACTCAAATTACGTATCCTTTTATTTGACTCCATATCCGACTAAATTCATTTTTCTTAATTTATGTGTCATTGTATACATACAAATAATCTTGAAACTGAGGGAGTATAAGAATAAAGTAATATTAAAAGTTATCATTATTTTTTATTATAGTATAGTTCAAACACCTCAATTCATTAATATTAATAATAATTTATACAATATAGTAGTAGATGCATTGTTATTTATAACTTTGTAATTACAAATCTTGAGTGGTCCAAAATTAAACAGTGAAAATGTTTTACCACTAAATATATTCACATTTAATTGGAAATGCTCTCTATTCCCGTCAAAAAAAAAAAAAAAAAAAGGAAATGATTTGTCTTCTCTCTTAACCCTAAATCCTCTTACCCCACCGCCCACCTCCATAAACCTAGATTTGCCGCCTCACCTCCCCCTTCTCTTTCATTTTCTTTTCTTTCCGGCCAACCCCTCCTAATGTAAATCCTTTAAGCTTTACATTTGTGGTGCTCTCGTCGTCGGATTCTCTATTCTCCGTCGCCCAGATCTGCTGTCACCGTTCTTATGTTTTTTTTACCTCTTTGTTTGATCTGTTACCATTTTATGTAGATTTTTTTTGGTGTTTTATTGGGATCAATGAGTCGATTATCCTAACGGAGTCACGATAACCGTTTGAGTGAGTGTTTCGTTGATCTCGTCTTTACTTTCCATTTTTTTTCCTTTTTTTTTTCTTTTGTGTTTTGCTCATGTCCCTTTGTGGAGCCTTTTTTTTAGTGGCCTTTCTCTTTGACTAAGTAATTGATATGATTTATGGAATGGTGATTCCCAAAAGTATGTAATTTTCATTCCTTCCAACCCGCATAGGTTTACCTAAGGTGTTGGTCCTGAAATGAGTATATAACAAGTGTATGGGGGGGGGGGGGAATACACTTGTATGCAAATCTTTTCAAACTTAAGCAAATCAGGCTTCAGCAAGGTTGTCCTGGACAACTCTTCTGATATGACTAACTCTTAGAAGATAATCAATCTACTAAGTACTATTGAGTACTTAGTTGAATAACTATTTAAGTGAGTTATATGTGCGGAATAGTGGTTGGCCCTTTAGTTTAAACTCCTTTTAATTACTGAAATCTTCTTAACACTTTATCAGTTTTCAGGGAACTTGTCCAAAAGCAGTTTTGCACAGTCTTGAGTAAATGTCTTTGAAAGGTCAGTTTGTGTGTAGTGTTTGAATGTGTTGGAAGAATGAAAGTACTTGAAAGTAAATCAACACAAGAGTTATAGTGGTTCAGAGACTCAAGCTCCTACATCCACTTTCCCAGATTGAACAGGATAATTCCTTATCTCTTGGAATTACTTGTTTTATAGTGCCAAGGTGCACTTGATCAACCACACCACTCATTGGGGCCTTTATCCCTAGGATATCAGAGTCCTAGTACTCTCTCTCAACTCAGAACTTACTGTTCTTCTCTCAACAGTGAGTTTCTTACACTTCTACTACAACAACCTTCTATCTCTCTTTAGAAAGGTATAAGGGTTGATGTTGGTTCCAACTAGGTTGAGATATCTTTTACAACGATCTCAGTGTAAAAGGATAGGATATCTCTCTAAGCTTTGTATGGATATACAATGAAGTTTAGCTTAGGTATGAAGTGTTTCTGGAAACTAAGAATGTTATATGAAAGATTGAAGGCTTTGTGTTTCCTTTGTATCTCAGAATAGTTGGTTCAGTTGGATACTAGTTGGTGCCTTCAATGGTTTCCACACTCCATGTATTTATAGAACAATTTGAGGATATGTCCGTTGGAGAGACAACCTCAAAATGTCTATATTTGTCTTCCTTGAATTCTGCAACTGGAAGACAGTTTCTTGAAAGTGACATGTCCTTAATTTTGGAAGTGAACGGTTGTAAGCACTTTGTCTTGACTTTGAAGCACTCTTCCCAATGTCTGACTTGAAGATTCACTTGATCAAACATGGCCATCACTTCTGATCATTGATCCTATGATAAGGACAACATTCCTTATCATCTGGACAGTTCTGCTTATTAATATCAGCAGACTTTGCTTATCATCAGTGTTGACGTGGCTCTTTCAGATGACTTGACTCATTCTCTTTCATAGCATATTTCTTGATGATTCTTTGAGCATTCATGTCTTCATATCAGTAGCTTTGACCTTATCAGCACAGTTGGCCTTTACTTGGAACTGTTCTGGTTCAAGTGTGCTGAGGCATTTCTGCTGGTTAACTCTTCTGAACTTTGACATATACATGAGTAGACTTGGTCTTGATGATGTATTATATTTAATTGTCCTTCAGAGAGGTTGATCTACTACTGAGCTGACTTGATCAGCACAGTTGTCCATTTAAGTACTTCAGCAGATGTGAGATCAATTTGATTCTAAGCCTTGAGGGGACTTGTCTCTTGTGATCTTTTAAGCATGTGTTCCCCCTCAACTTATGCATCTTATTAACTAAGAGTTGCCTAACATACCAGCTTCTCAACTAGCCTTAACTACATGTTCCAACATTCCTGAAACATGTTCATTTAAATTTGACTTATCTATTTAGCATGTCTTAAGGGGTTTTGGTATCTTAATCAAAATTCTCATTTTATTCCCAACAATTTCCCCCTTTTTGATGATCCCAAAACCTATACAATCTATGCAAAGGTGACTTGACTATACTTATTACATATAACTTCAGTAGATGTGACTAAGGTCAAATTTCCTGAAAGAACATGTTAGTATAATCACAGCTTTAAGTGTATATAGGTTTAAGTCAGGCAAGTTGAGACAAT
Organism: Galeopsis tetrahit; assembly: GCA_963675135.1. Lineage (NCBI taxonomy): Eukaryota > Viridiplantae > Streptophyta > Magnoliopsida > Lamiales > Lamiaceae > Galeopsis > Galeopsis tetrahit. Next base: position 14,822,374 of record OY776131.1, read on the forward strand.
GAGATGTTGTCTCTTGATTCACAAAATATTCAACTATCATTCATAATCATTTGAGCATTACAGACATGTTGATAGTCAAATAACTTATCAGAGCATGGAATCAGAGTAAATGCATTGAATACAAATATAAGATCAGTGCATAACTTTTTCTAAGTGAATATGATCAGAGCATAACTTTTTCTAAGTGAATATGATCAGAGAAAATTACATAGAAAACATATCAGCAGACAAGAGAAACTTTTCAGCATATTTATCCATTTCAGCAATATCAGCAGCCATGAGCAAATATTCATCCAATTCAGCATTCATGGCAAGTATGGGACAAGAGGACTTAACAGGTTCAGAGATTATCTTCAGGAGGTGGCACCATTCCATGCTGTGCCCAAACCCTCTTCTTCAACTCCATTGCCTCTTGATTGGTTCCCTTAGGTCCTAGCTTCAGTTTTTCCATTTTCAGAATCTGGACAAACTCCTTGAATATGGCTGATTGATCAATGTATCCTTACTGCTTAGGAGGCATGTAGATGATTGGGTCAGGGGCTCTGAATTCAATTCTTGCTATATCTGCAGCAGCAAGAAGCTTTTGATAAAGATCTATGTGGTTATCAAACATAAACTGAGTAAAGATGGATTCTAAATCTTCTCCAATCCATCTGCCTATGACATAGCAGTCATAGACAAACTCCCTCTTGGCTTCTTCCCAATCATCATTCAGCTGAATGGGGACCCATTTATCCATGTGTGGATATTTGGTATCCATCTGGATCAGCAGCTGAGGCTTCAACTTGTTGTAAGCAAGGATGAAAATATTCGGAAATATCTCCGATATATCCTCGATTTATCCATTTTTCGGGGTCACCGACATCGATATTGGGAAGAATCGATATTTCCAAGATATTTATAAAAAAATTGAAAATATCGATAAATATCGGTAGACAATAACAATATCGAGCCTAATATCGAAAAATATCGAGGAAATATCGAGAAAATGTCGATAAATTTTGAAAAATATCGATAAATGTCATACGAAATAACATTGTATATTATATTTTATATAAATTTATCACTAATATAAAATGTATTCAAATTATTTTGTTGATTTTATGTACTAAAAGCTTGTCATTAAATTTTTACAATTTTTAAAATTTACCGATATCGATATTCGATATCGATATATCCATCGATATTTCCATAAATTTAAGGTCTCGATATTTCTACCGATACCGATATTTTCATCCTTGGTTGTAAGTAGCCATTTTCCTCCTTGGTTTTTGGAAGTTCTCTCTTCTGTTGTCTCTTGCTCTATTTGCTTCCATCAACTGCTCCATTTTCTCTTGGGCTCTCATCATAGACAACTTATGCTGAGTTTCAGCATCTTTTCCAAAACCCTCCATAAAGAGTTTGGATGGATCATCAGCTAACACTGGAACTCTCTTCTTTGGTTCAGCTCCAAAGCCTTCTTCAAATAACTTCTCAACATCTTCTTGAGTTTCAGCAGCTTTGGGGCTTTCAGCAGTTTCAGTTTCAGTAGACTTGATAATCTAAGCAGATTTGTCCTCTTCAGTAGTTTTGGCCTTCTTAGAAGTAAGCACTTCTTCTACTCTGAATTCAGCAGGTAGATCTAAATTTTTAGGAAAATCATTGAAAGTTTCAGCTTTCCTCTTGTTGTCTTTGGCCTTCTTGATTTTCCCTCTAGTTTGGACACCTTCAGTAGTCTTGTCCAATCCTGTTGATTCTCCTCCAGGCCTTTGTTGCTGTCTAGCTCCTTCTTCTTGAGCTGAGGCCATTGAGTTTTTCAGAGCTATTGCCAACTGCTCTTCCTCATCCAAACTTCTAAGTTTAGAACTGCTTTTCCCTTTCCTTTGGATTCTGGCACCTTTTCTCTTCCCTTGCTTGCTTCACCTATTTTCAAGGCACCTTTGGCCCTTGCTCTTTCTCTTTCCCCCTTTTTGGCTTCATCAAAGCACTGGGGCTTGAGATCACTCATTGTAGAGGCCATTAGGGACTGTGCCAGATTCAGGGACTTCATCTCCTCAAGCAAATATACATTCTCATCATGTATATTTTGCATCCTGTCACTGTTCATGCCTAGAAAAGCAAGAACATGCTTCATCTTTCGCTCTACAACCTGCTCCATAGTTGTCTTGAGGTATGCATCAAGGTTTACTTTTAAGAGATCAGTGAGGTTGGCCACAACAGATTCAACAATCTTGGCCATCACTTCCTGAGTAAACTTTTCTGAAGCTTCTTTCACCATGGCAAGCCTCGTGTCTTCTGCCCTTTTCTTCTAAAGAGCACTTTTCTTGCCAATTGCTTGCTTGACAACCAATTTGAGAGCCTTGACATTCCTATTATGATTGTCCATAAGCAATTTCTGATCCTTCCTGACTTCTTTGGTGAAAGATTCCATACTGTCCTTGGCTTTTTGCACCTCAGTAGAGATTGTCTGCAATCCTGACTCTACTCCACTGATTCTTGCCTCAATGGTGGGTAACACCACCTCTTCAGAACCAGTGAGCCTCATCTCCACTGCTGCAAGAGTTCTACCCTGCTCATCCAAGGCTTCTGAAGTTTCAGCATGGGCAGATTCCACTTGATGGACAAGAGTGTCCAACTTTGCTGATTGCTCTCCAAGAATGGTTTGAGCCAGACTTGTGTCAACTTGAATAGGAGCATCTGTAAACAATTCATCAGCAAAAATTTGATCAAGTGTTACACCTGCAATGTCAGAAAAATCAAACTTGTTAGCAAAAATACTCTCATCACCCTCAAATTATTTTACATAAGACTCTGATACATCATCAGTCTTCTCCTCATTTTCAACTTGTTCTTTTCTCCCTTCTTTGTTAATAATCTCACATTCAAGGCCAGGCCTCCTTTCGTCAAGGGAGTCTTGAAGTTCAGATTTAACTTCAAGAATAGCCTTTCCTTCCTTACTTATATCACCCTCATTTTGTGGTACACTCACTATCTTAGTGCTGATCACATCTCTCTCCTCCTCAACTCCCTCTGATTTTTTGACTATATCATCCTTTTTAACTCCACCACTTAAACCTGCAGCTTCTTCACCCTCAATAGGGTTCAAAGAAGGCAGTTGTTGGGAGATCACAGTGCTTGATTCTAAAGCTACTGAGTCATCCTGAATGGTTAAGAGCTGGTCAGTGTCCAACTTTGCTGACACTGATGAGGTCTTAACCAAACTAGCTTCTAAGTGGGAAGCCTCAACATCATTAAACTTTGCTTCAGGTTCAGATGAACCTTCATTAGCTGATACATCTTTGGCTGTGTTACCATCTTTGGTCAACACCTCTGAAGATACAAAACCCTTCCTATGATAGGTAAGATAGTGGATAGTTGGCTGTTTTGGACCAGGGGGGTTGGGGTCTGTGGGATCATCATTGTTGTCATCATCATTAGAACTGCTATCAGGGTGCTTAATCTCTTTAGCAATTCTATATTTTTCCTCAGCAACCTTGTCTGCTACCAGCTTTTCAAAGACTTCCTCATCAGTCAGGAATCTTGTCTTTTGCACTCCAGCAAAGTGTAGCAACCTACTCTCTTCAATCTGCCACCAGTTTGCTCCCTTATCCTGAATAACTTGGGCAATTTCCATGATGGTTTTGTCTTTTACTTCAACTAGAGCCCTCAAATCATGGAAATTCCTTTGCAATCTTGGGAATTCAGCAAGAATGGGATACAAACTATCCACAGTAGCCTTGGCTCCACCTCTGATCATACCTTCATAGGTATACTCCTCCTTATCTCCACTGAATTGGGGACTTTGGGTTATAGGGGAGTTGACTCTCGGTTCAGTAGGGTTGGCTTCAGGGAGATTGGGTTCAGCAATGGTTTCTTTAGTTGCTTTTGAGAGCAATGGTTCTGAAGTGGTTTTGCTTAAGGGGGTAGGTTCTAACAAGGCAGCTTCTAAGATTTTGGAATAATTAAGCATGGATGAGTCAAGGGGTGATAGCAGTCTTGACTCATCAACTGCAATGTCAGCAAGCACATCAATTGGCCCTCTTTGTGCAGCTCCTTCAGGAGAATATCTCTTTGTGAGGTTCAAGGGGGTAATGGGTTGGTTTTCAGGGGTTTTGTGGGTATCAGGAGAGTTGGGTTCTGAGTGTTGCTTATCCTGAAATCTGGATTCAGGAGTGCCAGCATCAGGAGAGTTAGACTTGGACTTAGTCTTTGATTTGGATCTGCTCTCAGCTCTACTTTCCCTTAGACCTAATTGCAAAGTCTGCTCCTCCTGCAACTCTTGCATTTTCTCAGAAGGCTTGGCCCTTCTCTTGCTTGCTCTTGACCTCCCACTTCCCTCCTCAGGGACACCTTCCCTGATCCTCTTCTCACCCTTCTTCTTTTTCACCACCATTGGAAAATTCTCCCTTATCTCATCAGAATTTGATGGCACACTCACTCCTTCTTCAGCAACTTTGTCCACTTCAGCTGAGAGAATTGTGGACATTTTCTTTGTTTTCACAACCCTTGCCTTTGTCCTAGGCTTCATCTTGGGCTTCTTTTCCACCTCTTCTTCAGCAGGTTTGGCCACCTGCTTCTTTCTCTGTTCAGATTTCTTGCTAAGCTTTCTGAACATTATCTTCTGGGCTGGAAGGGGCTTTGCAAAAGACTGCATTTCAGTGTAGTGTGAGAACCATTCTATCAGCAGACTTGCCCTGGTGCAATACTTCAGCTTTCCTTCCAAAACCACTTTCATGTGTGATTTCACCTTGAACTTGGCTTTCTCCTTCATCATTTCCCCCATGATGAAGTCTCTCTAGTTGAACTTGATGCCCTTGTCACTAACATCAATTACTGCAGCCATCATCCTTATTCTTGGTGAACTCACTTGTTCCAAGCTCCCAGTATTGCTCAGAATACTTTTTGTAACCACCTCAAACAGTGTGAGGAACTCTGGCTTGAGTGTGTTCTTGTGCTAAGTGGAGGAAATAGGGCCTGGAACAATGAGCCATTCTTGAGCTAAATCTTGCTCATGTCCTGCTCCATAAGATTCTGGATTCCTTCCATCTGAAGGAAATCCATAAACATCTTCAAGGTCCTCTTCAGTGAACTTGACCCTGTGAGACTTCTCCTCTTCCTTACCTTCACTCACATATGTCAACCTTGTTGACATTTCTCCTCCAGTTGCCTTGCCTTTCCACTTGAGATAGGCAAAGAACTCTGCCATATACTGATCCAAGCAAGAACTGGGCTTGTTCTGCATAAATTTTTGAAGACCAGCTCTTCTTAACCATCTCAAGGTGGGAGTTACCTCTGGTGCTTCACTCTCAAAAGAGATGATGGGTTCAAATATGAGGTTGTTTTTGTGACTGAGATAGGAGAAATCATGGTCTAGATCCTTGTTGGTGAAATCTGCTATCATCTCCTGTCTAACTTTGGGTGTCATTGATGAAACAGTGAAAAGTTTGAGAGAGTTTAGAGAAAATTAGGGTTTCAAAGATAATAGAATGCGTGGGAAAGAAATGGAAACTTGGGGGCTTCTTAAGACTTGGAGGATATTCCAAAAGGAATGTTTGTCATTGAGTAGGTAAGTCTTAAGGTTATTCAAAGGTTGGCAAAAGAGGAAATCAATTTTGAGTGACCAGGATTAATTCAGGGGAGTTGGCCAAAAACCGATCCAACAGCTGAAATTAATAAATCAGTTTTGAAAACTATTTTTATCAAAACGTGGGATGGAGTTAAGGTTTGTTAAAGGCTGGGGGGTTATCAAGGTAGATTGTGGGCTACAATTGTTTAATGCAAACAAGAGTTAAATCTTTGTATTATATGCATTGAAAGTGACTTTTTGGGTAGGGGACAAATTAAATCTTTGTAAAAGTGATGACTTTAAGAGGAATGGGACAACCATCAAAATAGACAATGATTACCCAAAATAGGTGCTTATCAAACCAAGATTTGGTTTGATAGCCAAGACAACTTATCTGATCCCACATGGACAAGTGTCCTGAACCCTCATGGACAAGTGTCCTGAAGAGTGAACTCTGCTCAACTTCTCTGAAGAGATTTGGGTCAACTCTTCTGAGATTCTGTAGACTTTACCCAAGTCTGCTGAAGATCATTTTTGTTCCCCCTTGATTGATAAACTCTATTTGGGCTTACTTGTCCAACTTTCCTGGATCAAGAAGTCCCAACTCTGCTGAAAGTTCCAAGAACCTTGCTTCAGTAAGAGGTTTGGTCAAAATGTCAGCCTTTTGGTGATCTGTGTGAATTTTCACCAATTTGATGTCCTTCTTCTCCACATGGTCTCTTATGAAGTGATGTTTGATGTCCACATGCTTGCATCTTATGTGTAACACTGGATTTTGTGATATTGCAATAGCACTGTTGTTATCACAGAAAATTGGCACTTCAGTAGAGATGACATTGTAGTCTCTAAGTTGTTGTCTCAACCAAAGGATTTGAGCACAACAAATTCCAGCTGCAACATACTCAGCTTCAGTAGTGGAAGTGGCCACAATGTTTTTCTTCTTTGAGAACCAAGAAATGAGCTTGTTTCCCAAAAATTGGCATGTTCCTGAAGTGGACTTCCTATCAATTCTGCATCCTCCATAATCAGCATCTGAGTAGCCAGTTAACTCAATGTTGTCATCAGCAGGGTACCAAAGGCCTATGTTCTCAGTGCCTTTGAGATACCTCAAGATCCTTTTAGCAGCCTCTAGATGGCTCTTCTTATGATTAGCTTGAAACCTTGCACATACACCTACTGCAAAGGTGATGTCAAGCCGACTAGCTGTGAGATAGAGAAGAGATCCAATGATTCCTCTTTACTCAGTAGAGTTGGTTGGAACACTACTCTCATCAGGATCCATTTTCCAGTTAGTGTTCATTGGGATCCTCACTGGCTTGCTAGTAGCACACCCAAACTTTTTGATCATTTCTCTGGTGTACTTAGCTTGATTGATGAAGATTCCTTCTTTAGATTGCTTGACTTGAAGACCCAAGAAGAAATTCATCATCCCCATCATTGACATCTCAAACTTGTTTTGCATGAGCTTTGAGAACTTTTCACAAAGCTTCTCATTAGGGGATCCAAATATGATGTCATTAACATATATTTGGACAAGCAAGATGTCATCTCCTTCACAGATTCTGAACAAGGTTCTGTCCACTGTCCCTTTGACAAAACCATGATCCAACAGAAATTGTGACAAGGTATCATACCAAGCTCTTGGAGCTTGCTTGAGTCCATAAAGAGCTTTCTTCAATCTGTAAACTTGGTTTCCTACTTCAAAACCAGGGGGTTGCTCAACATAGACTTCTTCCTTCAGCACTCCATTCAAGAAAGCACTTTTGACATCCATTTAATAGACTTTGAACCTCTTGTGGGCAGCATAGGCTAAGAATGGCCTTATTGCTTCAAGCCTTGCTACTGGTGCAAAAGTCTCATCATAGTCAATGCCTTCTGATTGACAATAACCCTTGGCCACCAATCTGACCTTGTTTCTGACTATCACAGCATTCTCATTCTTCTTGTTCTTGAACACCCACTTGGTTCCAATAACATCTTGATGTGAAGGTTTGTCAACTAGTTCCCATACATCATTTCTTGTGAACTGATTGAGCTCCTCTTGCATGGTTGTAATCTAATTTGTATCTTGAAGTGTTTCCTCAATGTCTTGAGGTTCCTGTTCTGATAGGAAACAACAAAACAAAGCACTTTCACCATGAAACCTTCTAGTTTTGACTTCTACACTTAGATCACCAAGTATCAGGTCAGTAGGATGGTCAGATAACCAAGTCCTTCTTTTCCTGATCCCTTCAGTAGAGTTGTCCTCTGCTAAGGTTGAGTCACTAGCATCATAAAATTCAGGGAAATTCAATGCAGGATCTAAGTAGGGATTATATTCAGGGGTGTTGTCCTCAATGTCAGGGACATTGACATTTTCAACATTTTTGTTTCCCCCTTGAATATTTAATCCATTAACTACCTCAGCAGAGCCTGCTTCTTCATTGGTAGTTTTTACCTGATTATGAACTGGGATTGGATCATTCAGTTCATCATTTCCTTCAGTGAGGTTTGCCTTAGGGAGATTGCCTTCAAGGGTGTTGTCCAGTGTAATGTTCTCAGGAGGATTGGCCTGGACAACATCCACGAACATAGTATCTTTGTCTTTTAGGCTTAGTCTGGTTGTCCTTTGTGTAATTTCATCAGTTTCCAGGGAGTTATTCCTGTTCTCAAAGATAACTTCATCAAACACAACATGGGGTGTTTCTTCCACAATAAGGGTTTTACAGTTGTAAACTCTGAAAGCTCTACTGATTTGGGAATATCCAAGAAATATCCCCTCATCAGTTTTGCTATCAAAAGCTTTCAATTGTTCTTTCCCATTGTTGTGAATGAAACACTTACAACCAAATATATGAAAATATGATACTTTAGGCAGTCTTCCTTTCTAGAGTTCATAAGGGGTTTTGCCTTGACCCTTAGTAATCAAGCATCTATTTTGAGTATAGCATGCAGTGTTTATAGCTTCAGCCCAAAACCTCTTAGGTAAGCTTGAATCAGCAATTAAGGTTCTAGCAGCCTCTTTAAGTGTTCTATTTCTTCTTTCTCCTACCCCATTCTGCTGAGGGGTTTTAGCTGCTGAAGTTTCATGGGCAATTCCATTTTCAATGCAATACTCATTGATGTATGAATTAATGAACACAGTGCCTTTACCAGATCTTATCTTGATTATGTTAAGGCTTTTCTCATTAGAAAGTCTCTTTAACAGTTCAGGGAGTTTGACTTGAGTTTCCTTCTTATTAAGGAGAAATACTACCCATGTGAACCTAGAGAAGTCATCTACTACAACCAATGTGTATTTTCTTCCATTAATGCTTATAGGGGTAATTGGTCCAAATAAGTCCATATGTAACAGTTCAAGTACCCTTTTAGTAGAGATGACTGGTTTGCCTTTAAATGAAGCTCTAATCTGTTTTCCTTCTTGACATGGTTTACAAACATGCTCTTTAATGAAAACTTCATTAGGCAGTCCTTTAACTAATGCATTTCTAGCCAGCTTGTTCATGGATTTAAAGTTCAGGTGGTTTAGCCTTTTATGCCATAACCAACTTTGTTCATTTGAGCTTTTGGCAATGAAGCATGCAGCATCAGTAGACTTGTCCCAGTCAGCAAAATAAACATTCCCTTTTCTAGTTCCAGTCAGTAGAGTTTGTTGAGTTTTATCTTTGATTAGTCATTTATTACTTGTGAACTCAACATTATATCCTTTATCACAGAACTGACTTATACTTAGGAGATTATATTTGAGACCAGCCACATAAGATACATTGGATACCTTGATATTACCAATTATCAAGGTACCATAACCTTTTGTAGTTGCTTGTGAGCTGTCTCCAAATGTGACATTTGGGCCTTCTTTTTCAGTAAATTCGGTGAGGAGATATTTGTTTCCAGTCATGTGCCTTGAACATCCACTGTCCAAGTACCATGCTGTCCTTTTGTTCATGCTCCTCATCTTTTTGTGGCCCTTAGGTACCTGCAATAATCAAGCTTTAGGTACCCTTTGAATTTTGGGTCCTGAGAGGTTAGTTGTACCTTTAGGAACCCAAACTTGCTTAATTACCCTGATTGATTCAAGGTGGCTAAGTTGTTTTCCTCTAGCATCAACATACACAGTTTTTCCCTTAAATGCCTTTGGAAAAGAATGTGTGAAAGTGTTGACTCTGTAAGTTTCAGAAGAGTTGTCATTTCTCCTGAACTTATGAGTTCTTTGTGCTACTTGAGGGAATCTTTGAGGATGGGCATATAGATGACCATTACCCTTTGGCATGAAGGGTTTTGGTTGTCTCATTTTATTGTACCCTTGAGGAGAGTTGACCATAGGTCTATTCAGCTGAGGTTTCCTCAGAAGAGTTGGCCTAGGCTGAACATACCTTGGATAACTCCTCTGAATATTGTTCAGATGAGTTTCCCTTCCATTGGGTCTACTCTGCTGAACAACATTCCTCCTGTATTCAGGGGCTTTGGCCATTTCCTTAGGTATAGGCCTTTTTCCCTGAAATACTTGAGTGGGCACCTCATGCATTTTGCCCTTTCCTTTGTGCAGTGGCTGAATTGATTCATTTTCAGCTTGTTGTGCCACTGACTTAATAAAGACTCTCTTAGTGTTACTTGTTGAAACAACACTAAGATAATGTGAAGATTAGAATGGATCATATCCCAATCCACTCTTTTGAGCCATAGGTCTTTGGAAGCTTTGAATTTCCTCTATTGCTCTAGAGGATTTATTCATTGCAGACATCTTAATTCTCAGGCTCTCTTCACTTGATTTAAGAATGTCATACTCATGTGATAGATTTTCAAATTTGTCTTGAAGAATTTTGAGCTCAAAGTCTTTTCTCTTCTGAATAAGCAGTTGCTCATCAATCTGCTTTTGTTGGTCAACTATCCTGAGAGAAGCTTCATCAAGTTCTCTCAAGACTTGTTGATACAACTCAATAGACTTGACATCAACCACAGATTTAGATGGTTTTGCAAGTTCAATGGATAATCTTTCATTTTCTCTCACACGGTTGTCATGAAATCTTTGCAACCTAGTGAAATCTTCCATCAACTTTCCAAAAGAAAGTTTCAGGTTGACATCACTATTTTGTTGTGATAGAAATGATGGTGAGCTAGAAGTAGAAGATACCTCATCATCTTCTATGTCCATGTTGCACACATCATCATCATCACTGTTTGAGAACAGTCCATCATCAGAGGAGTTGAAGCTTTCAGCACTTTCAGACTCATCACCAGCTATCATGGCCTTTCTATTGGTGAACTTTTTGTCTCTTTTAGTTTGTCTCTCTTTTCTTTCTTTGGAGCTGAGTTCAGGGCAATCATATTGAAAGTGCCCTTTCTTTTTGCAGTTGTAGCATATGTCTTAATCATCATCTTTCTTTGATTCATCTCTTCTTCTAGATGATGAAGGTTCAACTCTGCTGGACTTTCTCCCATCAGAGTACTTGTCCTCTGATCTTCTTTCTTCATGCCTTTTGTCCTCAGCTTTGGCTTCAGGAGAGTTGTACCTTCTCCTGACCTTGTTGTCTTGGTAGAATTTCTTGTATCTACCAAACCTTGAGTTGAGTTTGTCAAACCTCCTAGCCATGAGGGCTAACTCCTCATTCGTTTCAGCCTTAGAGACTGACTTTGATGATCTAGGAGTGGGCTGCATCTCTGGTTCAGCAGTTTTGGCCTTGAATGCCACTCCTTTAGTAGGTAAGGAAGATTCCTCAATTGGCTTTCTTCTGTTGAGGTCAAACTCATAAGCTTTGAGTTTTGAGAAGACTTGTTGCATGGGCATGGTGGAGAGATCTTTGGTATTCTGCATCATTACAGAGTATACATCCCACTTTTGAGTGAGACTCCTTAGAATCTTCAGTGCAATTTCTCTCTTGGAATACACCTTGCCCAATGAGTTGATCTCATTCATTATGTCAGTGAATCTACCAACAAATTTGTTAATGGACTCCTCAGGTTCCATTGTGAACTGCTCAAATTTCTGCACAGCAACCTGGAGCTTATTCTTCTTAATTTTGTCTATACCCTCACACATTTCAGCAAGGGTGTCCCAAATTTCTTTGGCAGTTGTGCAGTGGTAGAATCTTCCCATTACTGCATCTGGAATGGTTTGATACAGAGTATTCATGGCAACATAATTGAGGTTATGCCTCCTTCTTTCTTCATTGGTGAGGTCATCTTCATCTTTGAGGATCTCCTCCCTTATATCATCTCTTTGAGCTTGAGTGATTCTGGGATTAACTTGGGTAAAAATGTATGGACCCCTTGTGATGACTCTTAGCATCTCATTGTGAAGGCAGGCAAGATGAGCTCTCATCCGGATTTTCCAGAAATCATAGTTCTCAATGGAGAACATTGGCAATTTATGATGAGAGATGTGATTGACTGGATCTGGAGCCATGTTGTTGAGGTTATCCACAGCATTGTGGGGAACAGTAGCATTGTTGATGTTATCTGCCATATCTCAAATATATGGGTTGAATAAAAATATGTTAAGATTTCAGAAAGATCAGTTCAGTGACCACACTAAAATATGTGTTTGAAAATCAAAATGGATTTTCAGAAGCAGTGGTCTTTGAACCCCTGCTCTGATACCACTTGTTGGTCCTAAAAGGAGTATATAACAAGTGTATGGGGGGGAGAATACACTTGTATGCAAATCTTTTCAAACTTAAGCAAATCAGGCTTCAACAAGGTTGTTCTGGACAACTCTTCTGATATGAATAACTCTTAGAAGATAATCAATCTACTAAGTACTATTGAGTACTTAGTTGGCCCTTTAGTTTAAACTCCTTTTAATTACTGAAATCTTCTTAACACTTTATCAGTTTTCAGGGAACTTGTCCCAAAGCAGTTTTGCACAGTCTTGAGTAAATGTCTTTGAAAGGTCAGTTTGTGTGCAGTGTTTGAATGTGTTGGAAGAATGAAAGTACTTGAAAGTAAATCAACACAAGAGTTATAGTGGTTCAGAGACTCAAGCTCCTACATCCACTTTCCCTGATTGAACAGGATAATTCCTTATCTATTGGAATTACTTGTTTTATAGTGTCAAGGTGCACTTGATCAACCACACCACTCCTTAGTGCTTTGATCCCTAGGATATCAGAGTCCTAGTACTCTCTCTCAACTCAGAACTTACTGTTCTTCTCTCAACAGTGAGTTCCTTACACTTCTACTACAACAACCTTCTATCTCTCTTTAGAAAGGTATAAGGGTTGATGTTGGTTCCAACTAGGTTGCGATATCCTTTACAATGAGCTTAGTGTAAAAGGATAGGATATCTCTCTAAGCTTTGTGTGGATATAGAATGAAGTTTAGCTTAGGTATGAAGTGTTTCTGGAAACTAAGAATGTTATATGAAAGCTTGAAGGCTTTGTGTTTCCTTTGTATCTCAGAATAGTTGGTTCAGTTGGATACTAGTTGGTGCCTTCAATGGTTTCCACACTCCATGTATTTATAGAACAATATGAGGATATGTCCGTTGGAGAGACAACCTCAAAATGTCTATATTTGTCTTCCTTGAATTCTGCAACTGGAAGACAGTTTCTTGAAAGTGACATGTCCTTAATTTTGGAAGTAAACGGTTGTAAGCACTTTGTCTTGACTTTGAAGCACTCTTCCCAATGTCTGACTTGAAGATTCACTTGATCAAACATGGACATCACTTCTGATCATTGATCCTATGATAAGTACAACATTCCTTTTCATCTGGACAGTTCTGCTTATTAATATCAGCAGACTTTGCTTATCATCAGTGTTGGCTTGGCTCTTTCAGATGACTTGGCTCATTCTCTTTCATAGCATATTTCTTGATGATTCTTTGAGCATTCATGTCTTCATATCAGTAGCTTTGACCTTATCAGCACAGTTGGCCTTTACTTGGAACTGTTCTGGTTCAAGTGTGCTGAGGCATTTCTGCTGGTTAACTCTTCTAAACTTTGACATATACATGAGTAGACTTGGTCTTGATGATGTATTCTATTTAATTGTCCTTCAGAGAGGTTGATCTACTACTGAGCTGACTTGATCAGCACAATTGTCCATTTAAGTACTTCAGCAGATGTGAGATCAATTTGATTATGAGCCTTGAGGGGACTTGTCTCTTGTGATCTTTTAAGCATGTGTTCCCCCTCAACTTATGCATCTAATTAATTAAGAGCTGCCTAACATACCAGCTTCTCAACTAGCCTTAACTACATGTTCCAACATTCCTGAAACATGTTCATTTAAATTTGACTTATCTATTTGGCATGTCTTAAGGAGTTTTGGTATCTTAATCAAAATTCTCATTTTATTCCCAACATAAGAAATTAAAATTTTAATAAATAATTAATTAAAATAATATTACTCTTATTTAATAATAATAAAAATTATATAATCAAAATATTAATATAATATATAATATAAAGAATAAAAAATACTCCGTAATATAATAAAATTTTAAAATATAAATAATAGTAATATATTAAATTTTAACGATAATAATATTTTTCAATAATATTAAATTATAATAATAACATAAACAATAATTTATAATTTCTCAAAAATATAAATAATATATCCAATATATTATTTTTAAAAATATAAAATAATATTATAATAATTCTTGATAATATACAAAATAATATTATTTTTTAATTTATTTAATATTAAAAATAAGGATAATATTTTTATTTAAAAATAAAAATATTATTTTTATATATAATATACATTTATTATAAATAATAAAATCAATAATAAGACAAATATATATTAATAATAATAAATTTTCTACCAATAATAATTATTAAAATATTAATTTTAAAAATAATATATTTTTAATAATAATTAATAATAATATTAATTTAAATTAATAATAATATTAATTTAAATTAATAATATATATATATTTTTAACAACACTCAATAATAATAATTTAAAATAAATTTATGAAGTATTACATTTTATTCACATTCATTCCCACGGTATACCAATGATAAGAATGATCATTTTTATGTCATTCATTCAAACTTTCATTCCATTCTTAAGTTAATTCCATTCACCTTAAAATCTCGTATTGAAATGGGAGACCTTGGCGTCATTGCGAGACAAAGGGTACACCCACTTTTCTCTTCCTCACGATTGGAGGTTGGAACGATACTATAGAAATTCAGCTTGATTTAAAGATCAACTTAGAATTATAATATATAATGTATTGATCTTGTAAACCCTAAAAAAAAAAAAATCACATTTCATGAAAATCAAAATAAAAAGCATGAAAGTGTGCATTCCTAATTGAGGGAAGCAACATTTATATATTATTATTATTAATTAAAATAAAACTTGATATTGAAGCAAAATGAAAAACATAAAAAAAAATATATTAAAAAAAAAGTAGTGGGAGCCCACTTACTTTTTACACACTAATAAAAACATTTCTCTCTAATAAAATTAAAGTATTCATTATATTCATTTTGAGAAATCCATTTATCATCGTTAATACTATTAAATACTCCCTCCGTCCCAAAATTACTTGCATAGTTTGACCGACACGTTGTTTAAGAAAAGTGAATTTAGTGGTTGATGATGTAAGATAAATGAGGGGTATTTTAGGTAATTTAATGATGTGTAAAGTGAATTTGATGATGGGGATTTCACATAAAAGGTCTTTTCACCTAGTGTTTTTTTAAATAAGGACATGGTTTAAAATAGTTTCAAATTAAGATCAAAATGCAACATAAATGTACCATCATGCCCTTACTATTTAATTTTCGAATTAATCTAGAAAAAGTCAACTAATTTTAAATTTTGAATGCAAATCTCTCACCACATCAAATCCGCTAATTACTAAGTCTTCCCAAATTTAAAATCGTTGATTACTTACCTTCCAAATTTAAAAATTTTCCTCAAAACTCTGAAATTCAAACTTAATGATCTACATACCCATTGTCACTTATATTCATTAAAAATGAATAACATTTTTGCTCCCTTGACCATTGTTGAAAAATTAATATAAAATCTAAAACTGCATAATAAAATGAATAATGCAGAACAATGAAATCTAAAACTGCATAATAAAATGAATAATGCAGAAAAAATGGTACGGTGTCTTCATATTAGAATGTGATTATGCAAAAATACGTATACATATGCAAAATAAGATCTGCATTATCCCTTGACCAAACCAATAACAAATAATCATGAACTAAATCATCACAATTACACGAAAACAGAGCAAAATTGAACCTAAATTAAAATCATCTCAAAATCATCTCTAAAAATCCTAAATTCTCAGCAAATTATGTGTGTACGTGTGGAATTAAAAATCATACCCTTGGCAAGACTCTTCATCTCGCCGGATTAATGGTTCCAATCATCCTAGGCGACAAAATCGTCGTCAAAGGCCCACCTCCGCCTCCTCCACCACCTCCGGCGTCCTCTTCGTCTACACACACCGAACACTCACGGATCCAATCATCCTCTCCGCCATCCTTCGTCGTCGCATCCCCGCCGCTACCTTCTCCCGCCTCTGCGAAATCCCTCCCTCGTCGTCCCCACTGTCCGATTAACCCGGATCCGAGATGTCGACTCGGAGAAAATCAGATCGTGTCGGTGGGCGGTGGCGATAAATTACAGAATCACCACACAGTCCATCGATTAAGATTCTGAAAATTAACAAACCACGATGATGCAGATTTCTGGATTAGGGTTGTTTTGGATAATTAAAGGATTTCTGGATTAAACGGAAGGAATCTTGAAGGATTGGAATGTGGTTGAATAGATGGCGAAAATTAAGGAAAATTAAGACTTGATCATATAATTATTAGGGATGAATTCTAGATTAGGGATCTTTTTTGGAAAGTACGATTGGTTTAATTCAAAATTACAATCACTATTGCAGATTGCGTTTAAATATGGAAAGTCCTATTATGATTTGAGAAATTCACAGGTACCTAATTAAACGGAAACAAATTTAGGCAGAGGGAATGTGGTTGATTATCAGGCGATAAAGAAGGAATAGGAAGACTTGTTCTCTATTTAATAAATTAATTAAAATAATTATATATAGGGGCATAAAAGGTTATTAACATGGGTTTTTGGCCTTTTTTAAAAAGATTTTATTTTAGGTCTTTATTTAAGAAGGTGAGGCTATGAATGACCTTTTTTATAAAAATTCTCTTTGATGATGTGTAAAGTGAATTGTATGGGAAAAATGAGTGACAAATTTGAAAATAAAATGATGTTGTGAGGTTATTAATTTTGTGGGGTATTTCCATATTAAGATTGTGCAAGTAATTTTGGGACGTCCCAATAAGGAAAGTGTGCAAATAATCACAACGGGACGGAGGGAGTAATTTTTATTTTTTATTAGTCATATATAAAAAGTAAATGTTCTATTAATAAAGAAAGAAAATAAATAATAAGAATTTTCAAAATATGTAAGCAATGTCGTAAGAGAGAGTATCCAATTTTTTTCCAAAGTGAAAGAAAAGGTCCAATTACCATCTCTATTTAGATATTTCCAAACTCTAGAGTCTAATCCAATTAGGGATTTCGGGTCGGGTTCTTGATTTGTCAATCAAAATGTTGAAAGGCCGCAATCCAAAACTGCCGCCCATAGCGATAGGCCCGTTCAAGTAATAAAAATGGCGGCAGCTGCCACGTGTCAGCTTATAATTATATAATTCACCTACTTTTTTTAATCACTAAAATCAAATTGTTGTCTCCTACAAAACCCTCTGCCTCCCCTGCCCCACAGGCCGCAACCCATATGCCTGTTTCACGACGCCACTTACACCGCCATGGACGGCGGAAGCTACTCGCAGGGGACCCTGTTTCAGGCCCTGATTGATCGGTGCAACGCCCTCGAGGCCAGCTACCTGAAACTTAAAGAGCAGTTTCAAGTTATTTTGCGAGAGAAGAGATGTAAAGTTAGCGCGAACGAAGAGAAGGATGTGCAGCCGTCAGATTCAGATTTGTCGTCGTTTCCAGGCTGGGGCAACCTTCCGGGATCCTTCTTTCTCGGAAATCCGTACAGAAATGTTTTGGAGTTCATGGGTCACGCTATTCATGTGAGCAGAACTGGCTCCTGGGAGATCACTTACTGGTATTCTTTCAAATTCCCCAGTTTCTTTTGTCGTTGATGTTGACTTTGAGAATTGCAATCTGTTTACGTCTTATTATTCGTTTGGAGTTGCTGCAATTATATGGATAGTTTAATTTCTATTAGGCCGAATATAGATACAAAGTCTTCTCTGAAATTTTGGATTGGAGTTGTGGATATTCTGCTATGCATATGAAGTGTTGGAGAAGACTATATGAAAAGAAGATTAAATCCCGTTTCTAAAAATATTGATTTTGTTCTATATTAAGATTTTGTTTCTAAAATTCCTTTTAAATTGAAGTATCGAGAATTTTTTGCAACTTGTCCTATTGTGCTATCTTGGGATGACTTTTGTGTTCTCTTGAATAGACGAGAGGATTACAAAGGAACATTAGGTAGAGTTAATTGTCAAGCAGCTAATAATTGATGGAAGAATCTTGATACTAAAACACGACGTAGTGTTCTATATATTTTCATCTGTTTTACTGTTTCTACTGTTAGATAGTTGATTAATTATTTGTTTGGAGTTGCTGCAATTATATGGATAGTTTATTTTGTATTAGGCTGAATATATATACAAAGTCTTCTCTGAAATTTTAGATTGGAGTTGTGGATATTCTGCTATGCATATGAAGTGTTGGAGAAGAAGACTATATGAAAAGAAATATTGATTTTGTTCTATATTAAGATTTTGTTTCTGAAATTCCTTTCAAATTGAAGTATCAAGGAATTTTTGCAACTTTGCCTATTGTGCTATCTTGGGATGACTTTTGTGTTCTCTTGAATAGGTAAGAGGATTACAAACGCACATTAGGTAGAGTTAATTGTCAAGTAGCCAATAATTTATGGAAGAGTGTAACCTGACTTGTTATGTGTGTATTACTTAAGCCACGTTTCTTGATTCTAAAACGGGACGTATTGTTCTATATATTTTCATCTATTTTTCTGTTTCTCTTACCTAAACACTTAAAACTGTTAGATAGTTGAGGTGGTTACATTTGTATCTACATCTTCTCAGGATAGATGGACTGTAGATTATAATTTGAATTAATTGGAATTTGGATTATTACAGTTTTTATGGCTCACAACTATGAAAGGTACAACATGATTAGCTGTTTAAGATTGTTCTAGCTAAGTCAAACATCTGTTTTGTTCTATGTTCATAAGCATTTTTTCTGCATGATATGTCATACTATACAGAAATTACTTATGTTGTAGGAATCGAGCAGCTGAAAAACTTTATGGTTATAAAGACTATGAAGCACTTGGACAAAGAACCATTCACCTTCTTTTCGATGAAGAACGTCTTCATTCAGCTCTGGAAATTATGCAGAGCCTGAGTTCAGGCAGATGCTGGTCAGGTCAACTCTGTCTCAGGAAGAGGTCTGGCCAAAGTTTCATGGCACTGGTTACCAAGAGTCCATTATACGAGGATGGTGAGCTGACTGGAATCGTGACCGTATCAAGTGATGCAGCTGTATTTAATAACACAAACTCAGGAAATATGTGGACAAATAGAGATAATGCTTATGAACAGTCTAAATTAAGTAAAATAAACTTCCGCAAGATTCATTGGCATCCACAGCCACAAATTGCAGTCCTACCCCAACTCGCATCTTCTGTTTCAAATCTGGTGCTTATCATTATATCTCTATGTTTCTTTCTACCTCATATTTTTATCCTAGTGTTTGGATAACGTTAGATTTTTCTACTGATCAACCAGGCTTCCAAAGCTCTATCGCGGAAATGTGGGGGTGTTACGGGCGATACATGGAAAACGAGGGTGCGTGAGGAAGTTGAAGTAGAAAGTCACAATGTGAAAGCAGCAGATAGACCTCCAAAAGTCCCTGTAAATTTTGATTAAATGGTGGAATTGATTATTTCTGATATGTTTCTTTTTTCTGATATGGCTTGTGTCCTAAACTGCAGGGAGTAAAATTCCTCCAGAAGTTGCGTATAGGAGTAATTGGTAACTTAGAGAAAAATGGGGATGAAAACATGCATCAAAACAGTTCGGAAGATAGTTCATCGAGGAAGGAGGCATCAAATGTAACATATTCTCCTAGAGTAAGTACTTCTCATATCTCTAATCTTGAGAAATCCTCTAAAGGAGTTCCGGCATGTACATGTCAAGGGTTTTGTGAAGTGCATGGTGCTCAGTTGCCAAGATCAAGCCTCCAATCAGATGGAAGCAAGTTTTTAGCAAATGTGCCAAATATAAAATCAGTGAGTGTGGAAGATGTATCTCCTAGGCAGTTAGGTTATCATAAAAATTCGAATTCAGGGGTGAGTTTTGGTGGTGGAATTGGAAGCTTATCCAGTAAAGGTGAAAATGATTCAACCATGAACTCTGAGATTCGATGGGATGATCTACATCTAAGGGAGAAAGTCGGGCATGGTAATTCCAAAAATTTGGACACATTTCATTGCACTTGACAAAATTTGCAAAAATATAAGAATATTTCCGTGTATCCACTATTATAGTGTTTATTGATTTTGATGTAATAATTTTGCCATTCAGGTTCCTTTGCAGTTGTATATCGTGGACTGTGGAATGGATCGGTATGTCGCCGTATTGATAAGTTGCCTTACTGCTATGAATAATATATAACTATATTGTAGAGGTGCACAAAAAACCCAGAACCGCCGGTTTGCCGGTTCGAGCTGGAACCGGCTTGGCAGAAACCATAACCGAAACCTTGTTTCATCCGGTTAGGTTACGGTTAGGGATTCTTAAAACCGAAATCGGCGGATAAATGGCCGGTTTGATCTTCCTTTTTTATTAACAAAATGAAATCAAAATCAACAGTTGAGACTATGTTTTGAAATTTAAAGTGAAACCGGCGGTTCGGAACCGAAACAGGACTTCTACTGCTTAGGTTACGGTTTGAGAGGTTTGAATTTTGAACTGTTGATTCAGAACCGTTACCTCTACAATATCGTTTTTAACAATATTCTCTTTTGTTTATATTTTCAGGATGTTGCAGTCAAGGTTTATAGTGGAAATCAGTACTCCGAAGAGACACTGCTCGACTCGAAGAAAGAGGTGAATTCATGTACATGGCGTTGAAATTCTCTGTACATGCTGCCACCAATGCTAATTTTTGAATATTTACATATTCAGATTGATATAATGAGAAGATTAAGACATCCAAATGTACTGCTTTTCATGGGAGCAGTGATTTCAGAGGGAAGAATGGCCATGGTTACAGAATACATGAACAGGTACATCGAGTGTTCCTTCCTTCCTTCCTTTTTTTTTTTTTTTGTGTGTGTGTGTGTGTGTTGGTGGGTGGGGGGAGGTGGAAAGATTTTTACTGTGTGGTTGATAGTTAAACAATCTCCCATTCACTTCCACTTATGAGACGTTTCTTGTTAACACTACAATATTCACTGCCACATGGGTATATTGGATGTGATCAGGGGAAGTCTCTTCCAAACACTTCACAGGAGCAACCAATCATTAGACATCAGACGACGTCTGCGAATTGCTATTGATGTGGTGTGTTCTGCTATTATTTTTCTTCATTTTTGTTTTTGTTTTTGTTTTTTGTAATAACACTTGGGTGCACCAGCTGCACCATGCAATTGACGCAAAACTAATACTAGTTATAGCCTTATAGGTATCAGCTCAGCTGAGTTATTAATCACGTTTCATCTTGGTTATAGGCAAGAGGCATGACCTATTTGCATCGGAGAAATCCGCCGGTCGTACATAGAGACCTGAAATCTTCAAACCTTCTTGTTGATAAAAGCTGGAACGTCAAGGTACTCTTCTGATTGCAACAATTCATCAAATCGTTCATTCAATGGATTTAGAAATTTCTGATTACGCTACTTTTTTCAGGTTGGAGACTTTGGCTTATCGAAGTTGAAATATGCAACTTTCCTAACAGCAAAATCTGGAAGAGGCACAGTTAAGATCTTCTCGTATCGCTTATTTACACATAGTGTTCCATATCTTCATTTCTTTTCCGTACCTCGTCTGATTTTAGTTTCTGTGAAATTACTACAGCCTCAGTGGATGGCACCTGAAGTCCTCCGGAATGAACTTTCAACAGAAAAGTAATCCTCTCTAACTGATTCTTTATTATTGCACATATGAATAGGTATTAACTGAAACACACTTGTTGGGGAGGGGTGGAAAAGACTTACAAATATAATTTATCAGCATTTTTGCTTGAAGTTCAAAAACACGTTGCTTGAGCCATAAGCTTTGCTCATATTGGAAAATCGGTCTGTAATTAACAATCATATATGTAACAGGTCGGATGTGTTCAGTTTTGGTGTGATCCTGTGGGAACTAGAAACCGAATCCATACCATGGAGCGACCTCAATCCCTTACAGGTTCTTTGCTCTTCCCAATCTTGGGAGTAACACTTGGGTGAACAACTAATACTTTTTAATAAAATTGGTAATACCTTTTAAAAAAATACACTAGTTTCACAGTACTATCTTGATTTGCAAAGAGAGACATTGCAAGTTTGTAACTTGGTGGTTTAATTTCCTATTGAATATGCTTATGAAGGTTGTTGGAATCGTTGGCTTCATGGATCGTAGACTAGACCTTCCCGATAACATTGACCCCCAAGTTTCTTCCATCATCTCCGAATGTTGGCAAAGGTAAATCATCCATCAACTAAATCTATTGAAATTGGATATATATGAATGAACAAATTTTGAGTGGATGAATTGCTTGTTCGTTGCAGCAACCCTGAGGATCGTCCGTCGTTTGAACACATCATCCATAAGCTGACAGACTTATTAGTTCAATCAGGTACCAGAACAGCTCCCATGCCTTAGGATTTACTTTTCTTCTTGTTGGTTTAATATTCTGCTTGGATTTTTGTTTCCTTTTACTCCCTATGAGGTGTATAGAGTAATCAAAACGAGAGACTATTATATTAAAAACTCGAAAGAGCAATTTATTATATATAGATAGATCAATTGACCTGTTAAACATTGATTGATGTATAAAATTTTAATTGATAACAAGCCCCGAAGTCATTCGGTGAAATCAATTAAAATTTCAGGTTTCATTAATTTGATGTAATGGATTCTTTGTTCTGATACAACATATGAGTAAGATGAGTGACCCATGCAAATTGGATTTCAATTTTGGATCCATATTTTAATGTGGGTCAAAATAACAAAATATGGGTCAAAGGGTCAGAATAAAAAAAAAACTAAATAAGAAAGAAAAAAAACAACAATTGCTTTCTTGCTGCTGCCGGTTTCTTGCCGCCGTAATTGCTTTCTATATTCCGACATTGTTTAATTTCGGGCTTAAATCCAAGCGTGCTCCGATGCAGTTAAGAACAAATCTGTGATTTCTGTATTTAAATTCCCAATTTCAACATTTAGTGTCTCTTGTTCTAATTTCTGAAACTATTCTATTGGTTTTAGAGAAAAATCATTGAAATATGCCTTAGTATTGAAGATTGTGATTACAAGTTAAATACCCATCCCTTTTCCCCTCCCCATGACTCGAACCCAGGACCTAAGGCCCAGGTAGTGGTGCTCTAACCACTTGAGCTATCCCACACAATAAATATTCCTATGAGACCATGTTCATACATAGTGCAAAACTCTGGTTTTAAACGGGGCTCCCGCAAGTGGACGGTGGGACCAAAAAAAAATTACAAATTTGTTATGTTTTATGTATTGTTGGTAAAATGTATAACTTGTGGTATTATTGAATATTACTTGTGTCTTTAAATTCTTCGTTGACCTCCAATGACCGGAAGGTAAACTTCTGTGTAAGCTCATTATCATTTTTGTTGAGAAACTAAAATGTTTCA
Organism: Galeopsis tetrahit; assembly: GCA_963675135.1. Taxonomy (NCBI): domain Eukaryota; kingdom Viridiplantae; phylum Streptophyta; class Magnoliopsida; order Lamiales; family Lamiaceae; genus Galeopsis; species Galeopsis tetrahit. Next base: position 14,845,785 of record OY776131.1, read on the forward strand.
TGCTCATAAAAATTATCCCTAACCGAAAATAAAAATAGCAATCAATAATAGCAACAATCAATAATACCACAAGTAACACTATAACACAACAATCTATCAAATAATAACAAGTAACACTATAACACAACAATCTATCCAATAATAACAATCAGTAATGTCAGAAGCAATAATCACTAATACTACATGCCACAATCACTAATACTACTAGGAAATCAATAATACCACGACAATCTAATCAAATGGTAATACCACAAGTAATAATCACTAATGATGTCAATTTATTAAATTGACAAATTAGAGGATGTTAGAGAAAAATCTGAAGCATGCTGACTAGAGATGTAGAGAGAGAGACTCCTCCCACTCTCTAAAATCCACTGTTCACGCGCCCACATTAAATCACCAAAACCAGCAATTAATTAGCGGTAATAATGGACATTAACCAAAACCTCACGCTTAATCATTACCTTCTGCAACCAAAATTCAAATATTGTACGCAACCGTTCATCTTCCTGGCCTCTAGACCTCGTAGGCTTTGAGTATCTCGACTCTCGATGTTTGTTCTCCTCTTGGGATTGGCCATTCTGGCCGATCACTATCAGTATATAATCCCCCACGGTGGGTTCGGTTTAGACACATCCTACTCTCATTCTACCATTGTTGCAGAGTTTCATTACCCCTTCCCCTTCTTTATTAAGGCCCTTGCTATGGGTGACCAGCTAAACCAGATGTATGGCCGCCTTTCACTCGCTGAGGAGATGAATCAAAGAATTTCGATCAACAACGTTGCACTGGCTGCCCCTACCCACCTACTGGTAGGAAAGTTTACGATGAAGAGGAGGTTCAATGCGATGGACCTAACTAACACTGTTCGAAGAATCTGGAGGCCGGAGAACACCCTCACGGTCTCTCAAATGGGAGAGGATATATTTGTGTTCCGATTCGGGGATTTGGTGGAAAGAAACAAGATCTACCACAAGCAGCCTTGGACCATCAATGGAGCTTGGTTGGTTCTGGCCAAACTTACTGGAATGGAGGTTCCTGCTTCCATCAAGGTGGAAAAAGCACTTGCCTGGGTGCAGCTGCATGGGTTACAACTGCAGATGATGACGGAGCCCATAGGTCGTCAGGTAGGACAAATTGTTGGAGAGGTCCAAGAAGTTGACATTCCAGCGGATGCATGTGCGATCGGAAGCTGTCTCCGAGTCCGCATACTATTAGATCTGAACCGACCACTCAAAAGAGGTACTACTATACAAATTAATGATTTGCCCCTTATGATCCTGTTCCGTTTTGAAAAACTAGGAGACTTCTGCTATACTTGTGGGTTTATGGATCATGTGGAAAAGGAGTGCCCGGTGAAATTTGGGCTGGAGGATAACATGTAGCTCCCTGCGGAAAGATTCCCGGTCTGGCTGAGAGCGGATGGAATGAAAGGGGTCCCTACTGAAGAAGTTCAACGCATGGAGCAACTCATTATTAGGAGGGAGGAACCTGAAGCCCCAATCCAACAGGTGCAGCAAGCTGTCCAGCCCCAGGCCCAAATAGTTGCCCCCCCTAGCCAAACTGGAAGTATGACTCTTCAAAATCACCCACCTCCGGCTGCTACCTTAAGTCTGGATCAACATGCACAACCATTAACTCACTTTGGGGTGTGGAGAGATGCCAATCAGAGCCCGAATGCCTTTAACCCGACTTTTAATGAAGCTCAGCTGTTTGAAAAACTTTCTATGATGTACCAGGGCAACCCGAGGTTTATGAGCTTTAACAATGGTATGTACCCTTACTTTCTTCCTGAACAGCCTTACTTTGTTCCGGGTGTTTGTGCTAGCAGCTCAAGTGGTCCCTCAAACAAAGGGAAAGAAAAGATGGCAGGCCTAGAGATGAACCACCCGGTCAGACAAAATATAAGTAAGGCAAAAACCTTGGCTGAGCAACTGTACCCCTTGGAATACGTTCGAATGAAACAAACTGTGGCTCAGGCCTCAAAGAAGCGAGCTCGACAGGTGACAAAAACCCCTACGAAAGAGAAAAAAGAGGTGGTGGATTTGGGAACGAATGAAAGCTGTAACACTACTCCGGTGAAGAACCCTAAAAAAGCTAAAAGTGATGAGGAGGCCAAAGAGGCTGAAAATTCGGCGGTCCCTGATCCAGCTCAGGACTGCCCGGAGCCATGAGATGTGTGGTCTGGAATGCTCGAGGTTTACGAGGTAGCCGGGCATTCCATAATTTGCAGCGCCTCGTTTTGGAAGCAAAACCTGACCTTTTGTTTGTTATGGAATCTAGAATATCTGTGAAGTTAGGTTGTGCTAGAAGATCTATCCTTAATTTTAGTTCTTGTATTGGTGTTGATGCCATCGGTTATAGTGGTGGCCTACTTCTGTATTCAGTGAATGAAATCTCCGTTTCGTTGTGTTCTTACTCTTCCTCTCATATCGATTGTGTTGTTTTTTATGGCACCTCAAAATGGAGGTTTACGGGGTTTTATGGTCATCCCAAAACTCACTTAAGACATACTTCTTGGCAACTTTTAAACTCAATTGCTAGAACACATGAAGAATTACCAAGGCTGCCGTGGGTTATAGGGGGAGACTTTAACGAAATTTTGTCTCAATAAGAAATGAAAGGGGACTCCCGATTTAATCAACGCCCTATTAAGCAAATTTTGGCATTCAAAGATACCCTAAATGCGCTGGAGTTGAGAGACATTAAAGCTTTTGGGCCTATTTTTACTTGGACAAACAAGAGAACGGGAGAAGCCTTTCTTAAAGAGAAACTGGACCGTTTTGTGGCTTCTCTAGACTGGTGTGAGAAAGATAGAGTGTTGGAGGCTTCGAACCTAAAGTTCTATGGATCTGATCATTGTGCTGTGTCGCTCTCAATTGGGGATCGAAGGTGTAGTAGGATAAGAGGGGGAAGAAAACCTATTCACTTTGAAAAGGCTTGGATTTTGGAAGCAGACTACTCAGAAGTTCTAAAAAGAAACTGGGGGAATTTGGATAAGTAGTGGAGCCTAAGTAAAAAACTCAAACAGTGCAGTAGTTCTTTATCTCAGTGGGCTGAAACAATGGTGGGCAGTGGTGGCCCTGGGGGTGGGCCTAAGGGGCGACTGCCCTGGGCCCCGAATTTTTAGGGGCCTACTTTTTTATATATATTATAATTAATATTTTTTAAAAGGTAAAATAAATAAATAAAATATAATGTATAAATTTGGCTAATCTAAGTGTACAATATAACGGTAAAATATGAATTTATTAGGTTGACATTAAATTTCTTTCTAGAAAATGACCATAACTTAATACTAACTACAATTAATTATAATTAGCAATTACTCCAACATCTAATTAAAGACTTTTATCACTCTAGTAGGCTTATGGAGTACTAGTACCTATAAATTATTTGAAATGCTTTCAACTTTGTATTCCATATTTTCAATTTACATTCCAATATATTTTTCTTTATCTATTCTATATATATATATATAAAAGACTCACATTTACCTTTCAAAAAATATATATACTTCTTTGCATTTAAGTGGCTTTATCTCATCTTGACATCAGATCGATGATCACGTTTGGCAATCGACATCCGAATTTTTATTTGGTTCAAATAAATTAAAATCTTTGAATGATAATAAATTAAAAGAATGTGGTGAAAATTTAGGGAATACTTTGAAGCATGACAACTCTTTAAATGCAAATTACTTTATCAACAGAAAAAAAGTCTGCCCTTGAGATTCTTGAGTTTGTACATGCTTTGGTTTACTATCCTAAATTTCTAATGCCTTAATTGCGTATATAATATTATTGATTATTCATATGACCGTAGCATATGTAGAAATAAGTTTTTCTAAATTAAAATTGCTAAAAACATATCTACTATCCACTATGTCACAAGAAAAATTAAATGAACTAACAATTTTATGTATTGAAAAAAGATATGCTAGAACAAATTAACTATATAAAGATATTATTGATGAATTTGCTCCTCAAAATGCTTGAAAAAGTCATTTTAAATGATTTATTTTTAAACGTTCATTCATTTTTAATATTGTTCAGAGAATGGGCCCATCTTTCTTGTTCGTCCCGGGCCTACAAAATCTCAGGACCGGCTCTGATGGTGGGGTGTCTACCCTAAAAAATAAAGACTGTGGAAAAAGCTTTGGACGAGGTACTGGAAAAGGAGGATGGAGTAGATGTTGGAAGGGAAGCAAGAGCATTGGATATTGAACTCCAACGACTCAATTCTCAAATGGAGTGTAAATGGCTCCAAAGATCAAGAATCAATTGGATCAAGGAAGGGGATAGAAATACTTCGTATTTTCATAGGTTTGCTTCGGAACGACAAAGAATCAATAGAATTGAGGGTCTGTTCAATAGAGATAATGTATGGAGCAACTCTGAAGAGGAGATCACAAGTATCATTACGGAACACTTTAGCAGTATAAGCACTTCTACAAATCCATCCTATGAGGACATCAATTCTGTTACCTCCAACATCCAGGGACTCCTAAGTGCAGAAATGAGAAATGAGCTTGATACTCCCTTTACGGATAAGGAAGTGATGGAGGCAACGTGGAGCCTACACCCCAGTAAGGCACCGGGCCCGGACGGTCTTCCAAGAGCCTTCTTCCAGAATGGATGGGAAGTAATTAAAGATAATTTGGTCCAAGAAGCACTCCATGTCCTAAATGATGGGGCCTCCATAAGGGAATGGAATGATACTCTGATTACTCTCATTCCAAAAAAGAAGAAACCCACATTGATTTCAGAATTCCGACCTATAAGCTTGTGCAATGTAAGCTATCGCATTGTGGCTAAGACAATAGCTAACAGGATGAAAAAAGTCCTCAATGAGATTGTGGATGTGAGTCAAAGTGCCTTTACCCCCGGAAGGTTGATTACGGATAACGTTCTCTTGGGTTTTGAATGTATGCATTGGATGAGGAACAATAAAAGTCGTACGGGTTATGCAACCCTCAAACTGGACAAGGACTTAGTGGACAAAAAGGACATCAAAGGGATTAAAATTGCTAGAGCTGCTCCTGCTATATCTCACCTACTTTTTGCAGATGACAGTTTATTCTTCTTCCAAGCTGATCTGGAAGCATGTCTCAAGATAAAGGAGGGTTTGGCAGAATATGAAAAGGTGTCGGGTCAGATGATAAACTTTCAAAAATCAGCCATCACTTTTAGCCCGAATACCCAAAATGGTAGGAAAATTCGCATTGCAGAAACTTTGGGGGTTCGAATGAATCAAGGCCATGACCTTTACCTTGGTCTTCCCACCTTTACAGCCAGAGGCAAAAAACTCCAGGTTGGATACCTGCTTGATAGAGTTAACAGCTGGATTGATAGATGGAAAGTTAAGGACTTTTCTCTAGGGGGAAGGGAAGTTTTAATCAACGCAGTACTGCAGGCTATCCCCACATATGCAATGGGGTGTTTTCGAATACCTACCTCCATTTGTGCTGATATTGAAAAAGCGATGGCAAGGTTCTGGTGGGGCTCGAAAGTGGGAGAATCAAAAATTCACTGGAGGAAATGGCGTGAGCTATGCACGGATAAGGAACAAGGGGGTTTGGGATTTAGAAATCTGGTCCAATTCAACCAAGCACTCTTGGCGAAGCAAGTGTGGAGAATGCTCAGTAACCCACTGTCCTTAGTGGCCAAGGTGTTCAAAGGGAGGTACTTCCAACAATCAACCATCATGGAAGCTGATGTGGGGTTGAATCCGTCCTTTATTTGGCGGTCTCTTTATTGGAGTAGGGAAGTCGTTGAGTTGGGCTTGCGGTGGAGGATTGGCAATGGAAATCATATACATATTTTTAAGGACGCGTGGGTCAATACCCTACAGTCAGGTCGTATTGCCTCACGGATTGCTTCGGGGTCTAAAGTGAATCGATATTTTGACAGCGAAGGGGGATGGAATGAAGAGTTACTCAATCAAGCCTTTCTTCCCTTTGAAAAAGAAGCAATTCTAAAAATCCCAATTGGGGGACATGAGCATGATGATGACTTTTTCTGGAAGTTTGATCGGAGGGGCAATTATAGTGTTAAATCAGGCTATAGATGTGCAATGGCGGCTAACCAAAATGAGAAAGGTTTAATCGGATGCTCAGACACCAGCCGCACGAGGAAGCTTTGGAGAACATCTTGGAACCTTTCAGTTCCCCCAAAGGTCTGTATTTTCTGGTGGAAGGTAACTCATAATTTTATCCCTTCTGGTGGCAATCTCTTTCTTAGACATATTAAAAATTCTCCTGATTGTGACAAATGTGGATTTCATTTTGCGTCTACATTACATGTTCTATTTCATTGTGTTTGGGCTAAGGAAGTATGGAAAAATTGGGGCTACTGGGACAAATTGAAGAAAGGAGTTAAGCTGCCTATTTGTGAGTAGTCTGTATGAGAATTTGGCTAAATATGATATTGAGCGTGTTGTTATGATTGCTTGGGGTATTTGGACAGAGGTGTGTAAACTTAATCATGCAGAAGATGGGAAGGGTGGAAGAATAGGGAGGTTATCTAATATGCAGTGGGCGGTCACCTATCTTGATGACTTCCAAGATGGGAGGCGAGGCCAGAGAAAAGGTACAACTGCACCCTCACGCGTAGACCTAGACCAGACAAATTCGACTCAGGGTCCGCTGGTCTGGGTGGATGCGGCTTTCGAGGAGAGCACGGCCTCGTTTGGTATTGGAGGTCTACTCTGCAATGATGCAGGGGGAACGGTTGAACAATTCAGCAAGAAAATTCCCAACCCAGGTTCTATCTTGGGGGCGGAGTTACGAGCTATTCTGGAAGGATTAAGGGTCGGCCAAAGAAACAATGTGCAACAACTTCGCATCTGTTCAGATTGCCTAGAGGGAGTTAACATGATCATTAAAAAAGAAGACCTCAGAAGAGAAGAAGGAATTATTCTGCAGCAAATTTGGAGGACTATGGCTACCTTTGAAGAATGCAAGATTACATTTATGCCTAGGACCTCTAACTGACGTGCTCATGTTCTAGCGCGGAGTGCAGTTCATTCTCCAAGATCTCAAGAGTGATTTGGAGGAATTTTAAGGAGTGGAACGTTGAAGACGATGGAGTGCTATAATTGCTTTATTTTCTTATCATCGCTGTTTACTCCTAAAAAAAAAAAAAAAAAAAAAAATCACTAATGATAAGCAACAATCAATAAACACCACAAGCAACAATCATTAACACCACAAATAAATAATTTTTAAATTTAAATTACTTACACATTTAGAATTTCTGAACCCTCATAGAAACAAAACCGTGATTTGCCAAAATCCATTATCATAATCGTAACATGATTTATTAGCCCATCAACATACTTATGAAGTTGAAAAACTTCTGAGTATCAAACATGTCAGGGTCAGGAGTAGAATCAACCTTTTGAGTAGCTGCGGTTGATTGACATTCGTTGCATAAGTCCATTAGCTTGGTAATGTACTTGTTTTAGAATTGTTTTGCATCTTCTTGGAAAGACGACAATATATCCTTGACAACCTACAAAAAATGCCAAACATGAGAAACATTAAAAGACAGTAAGTACTAAAATAAATAAAATGAAGTACTCTCTCCGTCTCGTAATTACTTTCACACTTTCTTTTTTAAGACGTCCCACAATTACTTTCACACCTTTAAAATGGAAAACCCTTTATATATTCCACCCTCCCAATATCCTCAAATTCACACAAATGCCATTATTTTTTCTCCGCACATACCCAAAAGTCAACTCATTCATTTACTTTATACATAAAGATTTACAAAATTACCCCTTAAAATCCCCACTAAATTCACTTTTCTTATTCCACGTGCCACTTCACATGTGAAGATAATCGCGGGACGGAGGGAGTAATACAATTTTATACCCGTTTTCGAACATCATTGCTTGACTTATATAAATTTCCTTCACAGTCGAGTATCTTGAAAACTCCGTTCTCGGTCAATGGATAAAAGCCACTTGTCAATTCTCCAGAACCATAACGAACAACAACGGTCTCTTGATAAAATCATTTTTTAACTGTTCATCATTCCAATGTTTTATTAAAGGAATGGAGCACGGTTCACCAACACCTCTCAATTTCAATCTATGAAAATATATAAGTTGTAGCGGGACCACACATCCGCCTATATTCTTCACACCATTGGTCTGAGATAATTTCACAGCTTCACACAATTTTTCAAGAACAAACGAACACCAATCGAATGTAGAAATCTTCTTTACAACATCAACGACCTTAAAAAAAAAGCCATTCCCACAGACCTATTGGAAGAGGGACACAAAAATTAAAAAAAGTCATTCCCACAGACCTATTGAAAGAGGGACAGAAACACTCTCTTAAAATCATCTCCACCTTTCTTTTAACTCATTTATCATCAAAGCAACTAATATTTGAACGAGGGGCCAATCCTTGAACTTATACTTCTCACAAAAACTCGTGTATAAATTTTATCCTTCAGTGCATAACTAGGGACATCACACCCCTCATTCCTCGGAATCATAAATACATTGTATACATCATCAGTAGTTACAGAAAATTGACGAAAGATATCAATTGACCACATTCGATTACTACCATCAAAGTTCTTCACCAACCAATTGAGCATATTTCCATTATGACATTTGGAGAACTTCAACTGTAACATACCACGAAATCCAATGCTATTGATATCCTTCTTTTGTACATCTGTCTATTCCTTTATTAGGTTATATAGACCCTATGGTCTATAGTGAGTAATAATTTCACTACATATACAAAATGAAATAACCAGTAATACAACATGTGGGGCCACTGTGTATTTCATTTTGTATATGCATTGAAACTATCACTGTTGAAACTATTACCCACGGTAGATCACATGGTCTATATACAATAAAAGAATTGACAGATGCATAAAAGAAGGATATTAGTAGCATTGACTGTAGATCACATGGTCTATATACAATAAAAGAATTGACAGATGCATAAAAGAAGGATATCAGTAGCATTGAATTTGGTGGTATGTTAGAGTTGAATTTCTCCAAATGCCATAGTGGGAATATTCTCAATTGGTTAGTGAAGAACTTTGATGGTAGTAGTCGAATGTTGTCCATTGATAACTTTTGTCAATTTTTTATAACTGATGATGTACACAATGTATTTATGATTATGAGGGTGTGATGTCCCTAGTTATTCACTGAAGGATAAATTAAGTTTCTACACGAGTTTTTTGTGAGAAGTATAAGTTCAAGGATCGCCTCCCGTTAAAAAATTAGTTGCTTTGATGACGAAAGAGATAAAATGGGGGATGATTTTAAGAGAGTATTTGTACTCTACTGCTTGACTTCATTTCTGTGTCCCTCTTTCAATAGGTCTGTGGGAATTAATTTTTCTAAGGCAGTTGATGTTGTAGAGCACATTTCTACATTTGATTGGTGAACGTTTGTCATCAAATTTTTTTGTGAAGCTGTGAAATTATTTCAAGATCGAAGGTGAGAAGAATGTAAGCGGATGCGTGGTCCTGCCACAACTTATATATTTTCATAGATTGAAATTGAAAGGTGTTGGTGAACCGTGCTCCATTCCTTTAATAAAACATTGGGATGATGAACGATTATAAAACGATCTTATCAAGAGACCACTGTTGTTCGTTATGGTTTTGGAGAATTGATAAGTGGCGTTTATCCATTAATCGAGAACGGAGTTTTCAAGAGACTCAACCGTGAAGGAAATTTATATGAGTCAAGCGATGATGTTCGAAAATGGGGTATATAAAGTTGTATTGCTTCATTTTATTTATATTAGTACTTACGTACGTTCTTATAATGTTTTTCTTATTTTGACATTTTTTGTAGGCTGTCAAGGATATATTATTGTTTTCAAATAAGTATATTATCAAACTATTGGACTTATGCAAGGAAAACCAATCAACTTTTGCTATTTAAGAGGTTGTTTCTACTCCCGACTCTGATCTGTCCGATACTCAGAATTTTTTCATAAAAAACTGTATAAGTATGTTGATGGGCTAATAAATCATGCTACGATGATGAAAAAGATGGCTGCTGAGATGCCAAATTGGGATTTATTAACTCATGAGCCCGTCATATACCAGACTAACCTAAGTGAAGATGATGATGACTATGAAGTGGACTTAGGTGTAGATCAGGATTCATCTATTGAAGAGCTTTCAAGTGTTGTGAATTTTGTTGGTCCAAAGGAGAAGAGTGTTTGGCAAAGATATTGGGAATGGATTGTGGTAAATCACCGAGGACATTGACTATATTTTTAAATAGGTGACAACTAAGAAAAATATCTACAACTCTATGTCACAAACCCATTTGGAGGTTGTTGACTTTTTTTTTTCTATTAGGGTCGAGAAATTTTAAATGTGTAAGTAATTTAAATTATTATTTGTTTGTGATATTAATGATTGTTGTTTATGATATTACTTTTTGTAGTTATTATTTGATTAGATTGTTGAGGTATTGTTGTTCTACATGTGATATTAGTAATTGTTGTCGGTAGTATAGTGATTGTTGCTTGTTTGGTCTTACTGATTGTTGTTATTATTTGATAGATTGTTACTTGGTATTACTTATTGTTGCTATTATCTTCAGTTGTCACACCTTGGTCCTTGGAGGTCAACAATGAAGTATATAAAGACAACAATAGCTGCTGCTTAATTTTCAAAACTTTAAAATTATGGTGTTTAATTCTACTAATAAAAGTAATATCCAATAATATCATATCTAGTAATGAAATAAGCAATATTCAATAATATCACAAGTTATACATTTTGTCAATAATACCAAAAATAAAACAATTCTAGTAACCCCAATTAAACACTGTTGAATCGGGATAAAATGCCTTCTTCACTGTGAATATTTGTTGTATTGAAATCATCACAATCTTCAATATTAGTCATATTTCATTGACCTTTCCCTAATATCAATAGAATAGTTTAAGAAATTAGAGAAACACTGGAATTTGGGATTTAAACACAGAAATTACAGATTTTTTCTTAACTGCGTTAGATTATGCTTGAATTTAAGCTCAAAATTAAACAATTTCAGAATCTAGAAAGCAATCGCGGTAACGCAAAAGCAGCATCGACGGCAGCGGCGAGGCGAGAAATAGGCGGCGACGAGAAACTTGATGTCAAACACATAAGTTTACCTTCCAGTTGTCACACCTTGGTCCTTGGAGGTCAATAATGAAGTATTTATAGACAACATTAGCTGCTGGTTAATTTTCAAAACTTTATAATTATGGTGTTTAATTCTGTATCCAATAATACCATATCCAGTAATGCAACAAGTAATATTCAATAATACCACAAGTTATACATTTTACCAATAATACCAAAAACAAAACAATTCTAGTAACCCTAATTAAACATTGTTGAATCGGGAAAAAATGTCTTCTTCGCAGTGAATATTTGTTGTATTGAAATCATCACAATCTTCAATATTGATCATATTTCAATGATCTATCCCTAATATCAATATAATAGTTTAAGAAATTAAAGAAACACTGAAATTTGGGATTTAAACACAGAAATTACAGATTTTTTCTTAACTGCGTCAGATTATGCTTGGTTTTAAGCTCGAAATTAAACAATTTTGAAATGGAGAAAGCAATTGCGGTGAGGCAAAAGCAGCATCGACGGCGGCGACAAGAAATTCTCTCTTCTCTGTTCACGCTTTGACGATCTTTTGCTATTTTTTTCTTATTTTGACCCGTTAACCCATATTTTATTATTTTGACCCACATTAAAATATGGATCAAAAATTGAAATCCAATTGCACGCATGCAATTGGGGTACCCAAGTATCACTCAGGAATAAAATACACAAAAAATTGTATGTAATATTTTGACCAATTAAGGTAAATTTTGGTTAAAATTCGTGGGTCAGATCAATCTTAATTAAAATATTTTTTTCACTTCCATATATTATTTTACTACATGATCAAAACTCTGTTACTATAAGATTAAAATTTTGTCATTACAAGACCAAAAGTGTATTACTACAAGTTCAAAAATATTTTGGACACTTGTTTTTTTTTTTTTTGTGCCAAATTACTAGAATATTTTCGAAGTAAAAAACATTATGCTACTACATGACCAAAAATATTTTAGACACTTAATTTTTTGGATGAATTGCTAGAATATTTTTAGACATATAATAGTAAAACTTTTGGCCTTTGCAGTGGTAATATTTTTGCATTGTAGTAACGATATTTTAGTCATGTAATAAACCACTTGTTTGCGACCCGCAAATTTTCTAAGCAACCCGGATATGGACTTATGATACGCGAATTTTTATGAAGTTTATTAACTGAATTGATTGAGACCCGCGAGATTTAACTTAGAGTTTTGACTTTTGGGCTTGACATAATTGAGATGACTTGCAATATTGAACACAAGATCGCCACAATAAAATATGCATTAATAAAATTATAATTTTAATGGTAAAATCAAGAAAATATTTTTAATAAATAAGGGCATTATAATAAGATATTTTTATAAATTATAAATTCAATAAATCAAAATAATTTTATGAATAAAAAGGTAAATATATAAAATTACAAATTTCTAAAAAACTTTCTTGTAGATAACATTTATAGTATGCTTGCATGATTTTTCATTTAAACAACATATAATTATCCGTATGAGAAGACGGGGTTTGGAAGATAGATACCTACGGTCGATAGGGACCGACCTTGACTTCAGAAAGTATTTGTTTTTTGATAATTTGATTTTCAAATCTCATAACAATTAACCTAGTTTCATTGCCGAAACCAAGACTTCATATCAATATCTATCTATATATATATATATCACTCTTGAGTTTTTTTTATTCTATTCACAGTCACTACAAGAAATGGGGGGAATAGCGACGAAAATTTTGCGACAAATCTAAATTTCATCGCTAAAATCAATTTTTAGCAACGAAATATAAATTTTCGTTGCTAAATTGTTAGATTTAATATTTGCAACAAAATATATATATTTCATCGCTATATTAGCAACAAATTGTTTCATTTTGTTGTTAATAATAAAAATAACAATGAAAATTATATTTCGTCGCTAATATTTTGCGATGAAATAGAAATTTTCGTGGCTAATTTTTTGAAATTATTTTTTACAACAAAATTTATATATTTCATCGCTATATTAGCAACAATTTGATTCATTTTGTTGTTAATAATCAGAAAAACTATGAAAATTATATTTCGTTGCTAATATTTTGCGATGAAATAGAAATTTTCGTGGCTAATTTTTTGAAATTAATTTTGGCAACAAAATTTATATATTTCATCGCTATATTAGCAGCAAATTGCTTCATTTTGTTGTTAATAATCAGAACAAAAATGAAAATTATATTTCGTTGCTAATATTTTGCGATGAAATATAAATTTTTGTGGCTAATTTCTTGAAATTAATTTTTGCAACAAAATTTATATATTTCATCACTTTATTAGCAACAAACTGCATCATTTTGTTGTTAATAATCAGAGCAACAATGACAATTATATTTTCTTGCTAATATTTTGCGATGAAATTAAAAAATTTGTGGCTAATTTCTTGAAATTAATTTTTGCAACAAAATTTATATATTTCATTGCTATATTAGCAACAAATTGCTTCATTTTGTTGTTAATAATCAGAACAACAATGAAAATTATATTTCATTACTAATATTTTACGATGAAATAGAAAATTTTGAGGTTAATTTATTGAAATTAATTTTTGCTTTTGTTGTTAATAATTAGAACAACAATGAAAATTATATTTTGCGATGAAATATAATTTTCAGTGGATAATTTATTGAAATTACTTTTTTCGATGAAATAAAAATATTTCATCCCTAAACTAGCAACAAATTCTTTTATTTTGTTGTTAATAATTAGGGCAACAATGAAAATTATATTTAGTCGCTATTATTTTGCGATGAAATATATTTTTTGTGGCTAATTTCTTGGAATTAATATTTGCAACAAAATTAAAATATTTTATCCCTACACTTTTAACAAATTATTTTATTTTGTTGTTAATAATAAGAACAACAATGATAATTATATTTCGTGGCTAATATTAAATCAACTATGCTTATTAAATCAAGAAAATCGATTTATATAATTAAATGTTTAATAATTCTCCAAATTTTATGTCTTATAAATCAGTATGAATGTTTATAAAAATATTTATAAATATGATGATGCAAATGAAGATGGACATAATTAAAGATAGGAGAATGAAGATTGGTTCTAATTTTTTATTTTTTTTTAAATTGTTAAAGTAACATTGATTTTATACAATTGGAATTGTTTTAAAAATTACGTATACACATGTATATACACATATATAGTTGTTACAAGTTAAAAAATAATCAATTAATAAATGTGAAATAAATTATTAAATGAGTAAAAATAACTAAATTAGTAACAATTGAATACATATATAATTAATATTAAAAACTGAACCAAAGAGTTGTCTGCCCGAATGGTAGGCGCCCAGCTATGGGCGTCCATCCACCCGGGATCAATTCCCACTAAGACCAAATAAATTGTTTATTTAAATAAAATGGGGGAAGGGGTATGTGGGTGCGGGTTGGGTTGGGTTAGGTTGGGTTGGGTTGGGGCGGGGCAGGTGTGGTTTGGGTACGGGTTGGGGCGGGGCGGGTCGAGTGTTGGTGCGGGTTGGAGCGAGTCGAGTGTAGAAGTCGGTTGGGTTGGGGCGGGGCAGGTGTGGTTTGGGTACGGGTTGGGGCGGGACGGGTCGAGTGTTGGTGCGGGTTGGAGCGAGTCGAGTGTAGAACTCGGTTTAGAGAACGATTGAATTGGTTCGGTTGGGGTGGGTCGGGTGTGAGTGCGAGTTGGGTTGGTCGAGTACGGAAGTGGGTTTAGAGAATGATTCGTAAATCGGATGTCATAGTCAAATATTAGCAACAAAAATTCTAATATTTTTGTCTCTAATGTGAGTTAGCGATGAAATAATTTTGTCGCGGGATTTGTTGCTATACACCCGTCGCTAACGTGTTTGCGACAAATGTTTGATTTTCCTCGCAAACATTTTGTGATGAAACTCATATTTTCGTCGCTAACATTTTGCGATGAAACTTATATTTCCATTGCTAATATTTTACGATGAAACTCAAATTTTCGTCGCTAATATTTTGCGATGAAACTCAAATTTTCATCGCAAACATTTGCGACAAAATTAATTTTTTTTGTCGCAAACATGTTAGCGACGGGTGTATAACAACAAATCCTGCGACAAAATTATTTCATCGCTAACTCACGTTAGCGACGAAAATATTAGAATTAGCGACAAATTTTTTCGCGGCTAAATTGCAGTTTTCTTGTAGTGAGTTACAAATTAATTATTAAAAAATATATGTAATTAAGTATATTCCTATAAATTTTAATTATTAAAAAATATTTGTAATTAATTTATATATATTTGTACATATACTTTTGTTTCCCAAGATTATATATAGATTTTAATTATAAGTTAAAATTTGTATGAGATAGTTTCATAAATTTATTTTGTAAAATTCAATTAATTACTTTATTTCGTCAAAAGCTTCCAATCTTTTCATTTAGATGTCTTACAAAAAAAATCTTATTTTATTTTTGTGTATACATTGTAACTCCACCTCTTTTACCCTTAAATTATTCTACACTCCATTTTATTCTCTCTCTTCAATCATATCAATTTTACTACACCTCATTTTATATTAATGTTTTTCAAATTCTGTGATAATTAGACGGATGGAGTAATATTCCATCAATAATTATAAGTGAAAATAGATTTTAAAAAATGTAACTGAACCTTCATTCACAAGATGAAATCAATGATATGATTTCACATAGTATTATTGTTTTTCAAATTCGGTAAAATTCAACCATTGAAAATTTTAAATCATACGAATGTATTCTATAAATAATTAATTAAAATTTATTAATAATCAATCCGTCGTGCAACGCACGGGAGAATTACTAGTTCTTAATAAACATTATAAACGAACATTTCTTCAAAACAAAAAGATGATTTGGTAGACTGGATCACCTTATAAAATTCAGAAAGTTAACTGAAACTAAATTTATTCTTAATATATCTAAGTCTAAATCTTATTCGAGATTTTAGGGATCTTACAAAAATTCATTCAATCATTCCAATAATAAATAAAAAATAATAATCTTAAATATAATCAAATGAAAAAAAAAATGCGTAAGAATTGGATATTTTTTTTTTATCAAATGCTGGAATTAGAGATTTCATATTATTCTACAAACAATTTTTTTTTCTGATACTATGTTTTCTCTCCTTGCTTGAGAGCGGTTTTTTTTATCAAATCATCCTAGATCAGGTGGAAATTGATGTTAATTGTCCACTCAAACAGGCCGGCCAATGGCTCTATCTTTGTGGTTTCATTTCGATATGAGAAACTCAACCACTTTTGTTTCATTTGTGGTCGGTTGAGCCATATTGAGAAGTATTGTGAGGTACTGTTTAACGCTCATGAAGGATTAATTACTTTGCATGCAAACAAGGAAACTTACCTTACTGATGAGGACCATTATCTTACTGAAGGTGACGCTCTACGGATGACTACATACGACAACGACCATTTTTTATTGACAGGCTCTGGTTCCGGGGTCAGAATGAGAGCCCTTAGTTGGAACTGTAAGGGGCTTGGCCGGCCCGCTACGGTTTTGGCACTATACGAGCTTTCCCGTGCTCATCGACCTGATGTAATTTTCCTTTTTGAAACTTTATCTCTATATACTAGATTAGAAGAAATTTGAGTTCACTTGAATTTCCAAGCATATCTTGCCGTTGATTGTAATGGCAGCAGTGGCGGTGTTGCTATTTTGTGGAAAGAAATGAATAAATGCAGTATTTTAAGTTATTTATTGAATCATATCGATGGTATTGTATCGGAAGAGACGGGTGATTTGAGGCTCACTGAAATCTATGGCTATCCCAGTAGAAGCCAACATGTCCTATCATGGAATCTCTTCTGACATCTAGTCGGTAGGTTTCATCTACCGTGGTTGTACATGGGTGACTTTAACGATCTCTTATCGGAAGATGACAAGCTTGGTAGAGTTATAATTAAATATCCCCTATATCAAGCTTGGTTGTGCATGTGTGACTTTTTCCATATATTAAAATTGTATGAGTTCATAAAATATAGAAAGTTTGACTATCACAATATTAATTATAATTAAATATCTCCTATATTATTAATAGAGAGTTTAGAATGTTTTTTGTAGGGGTGGGCACGGTTCAGTTTGATTAACCAAACCGCCCGTAAATCGTAAAACCAAATTATAAAAAATCGTTCTTTTTTTTTTTTAAAACCGTAAACCAAATCGTATTTATAAAAATCGTTCGGTTTGAAACCATAATATTTCGGGCGGTTCGGTCGGTTTTGACCGAACCATAGTTTTACTCATTTTTTTCCCTATACACAATAATTAAAAAGTGGATTTGATTTTGTGGCCACAAAGACTAATGAAATTTGGGTATAAAATTTTCTGAAAAATGGGCTAAGAAAAAAGAAATGGGTTGTTTAGGCCGCACTTGCCACACAAAAAGTAAAAAGTGGAATTGAGTTAGTTGTTTTGGGCCACATCAATGTGGACATTTAAAAGATCGAGTTTAAAAAGACCCTTTCACGAAATGAGATTCGTGAGACAGTCTCACACAATTTTTTATCTTTTTCATTTTCGTTCGTCTCAATGAAAGCTACTCATTCTCTTTTTGACAAACAACACTCTCCTGCATTTCATAATATTGTTCTCTCTCAATAACATCACCTCTAATAAATATACTTATTCTATTATATGTTTGCATTCAAAGCTCATAAGTAGCTCTGCTCTCACTAGGACGAAAAGTATAATTTAATTATATGTTAAAATAAACAAAAAGCCTTCTAGCCCAAGTGGCAAAAGGCCACACGCACAAAATACGTACCTCAAGGTTGCAGGTTCAATATTAATATAGAATAATATAATATAGGAATAATATCCTTTTATTTTAGTCCATATCCTTGTATATATTCTCATTGATATGATTGTTGTATTTACCTTATTTTTTCCAATGTAAATACGTATAAATAGTGGATTGTTCCTATCACCTGATTAACGGTAATCACGCTAAATTTCCCTACTCTCCCCATGGCGACGACTCCCCCTGCCATTCCCATCAACACCTTGGTCCATTTTTTGACCATCAAGTTGGCGTCCTCTAACTACCTTCTTTGACGAAGTCAGGTTGTTCCAATTCTATCCAGCCATGATATTCTCTCTCATGTTCGTGGTACGATAGCCACTCCGGTAAAAACGATCACCACATTTGGTGAATCGGCTCCAAACCCTGAGTACATCTCTTGGTTTGAAAAGGATTGTAAGGTCCTTAGTTTACTTTTGTCCTCTCTTTCTGAGGAGGCCATGGCCGAGGTCAATGGCTGCGATACGTCCTGTTCTGTTTGGATTGCCCTCGAATCTGCTTTCAATCATGCCTCTGTTTCTTGAATAAATTAATTGCATAATCGACTACTCTCTCTTCGTCGCGGTTCTACCCTTGTGGATGTTTACAACAAGAAATTTTGTGCTCACTGCGATCAACTCGCCTCTATTGGTAAGCCTATTAATGATGGTGACAAGTGTTACTCGTTTCTTACTGGTCTTGGCCCCCAGTTTGTTGGTTTTTCTGACACTCGCATATCTATGTTTCTTATGCGTGTGTTTCGGGATCTGAGCCATCATGCCTTAAACTATGAGCAATTTACTCACTCGATGGACTCATCGTCCTTGTTTGTCCCGACATTCGTTGCTTCTCCTCGCCTGGGTAAATCTCCTCGTCTTGGCACCAAATTCCGTCATCCGTCTTCTCAGAATTCTAGTGGCCAAGCGATCACTGGCTCCTCGGCGGGTAGTCCAGTTCCTTTTCGTCGGCCTCCCACATGTCAGATCTGCCGACAGTAGTCTCATTATGTTAATCGATGTGCAAAGCGTTGTGCTTGCCCTGCACCATCTGCGGCCAATCTTGCTCATGCCCTTGATACTCAGTGTCATGTCTCGCAGCCCCCAACCTCAAATTGGTTCCTCGACAGTGGTGCCTCCGCTATCATGACTCCTCGCTCTGCTGATTTGGACATTCTTCATCCGTATTCTAGTAACGATAATGTTATTGTTGCTAATGGTTACACTATTCTGATCACTCATGTTGCGTTGCGTTCGGTTAATAAGGATGTTATCTTGTTAGATGTGCTTGTGGTGCCGCATCTTACTAATAAATTGTTATCCATTAGTAAGCTTACCTCCGATTTTCCTGTTGACGTATTACTTACTAATGACTCCTTTGTCATTAAGAATTGGGCGACCAAGCAACCTTTTGCGAGGGGTCAACATAGTCGAGGACTCTATGTCTTGGAGCGGGGTACTCCAGTCATGGTCGCTGCCTTACGAAGTTCCTCGCTGAAGGCATCTTTTGAATGTTGACATCGTAAATTAGGCTATTTTCCTATTTCTGCCATTAATTTGTTGTATAAATTGGGTTTGTTGTCCCTCACTTCTTTGTTGCCCACCTCGGGCTTATGTACTCCATGTCAATTGGTTAAGAGTAAACATTTATATTTTTCTTTGAATGAAAAGCGAGCATCGCATGTTTTGGATTTAGTTCATTGTGATCTTTGGGGACTGCCCCTTTTGCTTTGAATGATGGCTTTCAGTATTATGTTATTTTTGTGAATAATTTCTCCAGATTCGCTAGGCTTTATCCCCTGCACGCCAAATCTGATTTTGTTTATGTGTTCGTTCGGTTTCGTACATTTGTTTGCAATCAGTTCTCCACTTCAGTTAAGACATTCTAAAGTGATGGAGGAACGACATTTGTAAAGGGTCGCATTTGTGACTTCCTCGCTGCCCGTGGTATTCATCATCGCATCTTTTGTCCGTATACTCCTCAATAGAATGGCCGAGCTGAGCGCAAGCATCATCATGTTACTGAAACGGGGGTTTCCTTGCTATTTCAGACGAGCATGCCTACTTACTTCGGGGTTGACGCTTTTTCCACGACCGTCTAGATTATTAACCTTCTGCCCACTCCTGTTCAGGTCGTCCTTTCAGCCTCTGTTCGACACTGCTCCAAATTTTGCAAACTTCTAAACATTTGGTTGTCGGGTATTTCCGTATCTGCGTGATTATGCTCTGCACAAGCTTGCTCCTCGCAGTGCTCCGTGTATATTTATGGGCTACAGTTCTTCCCATTAGGAGTTTCAGTGTTACGATCTGATCGCTTCCCGCTTCTACACTACTCGTCATGCTCAGTTTGATGAATCTGTGTTCCCGTTCTCGGCCGCTCTTGCTCCATCATCACCTGATGATTCTCTTGAAATCAGTTTGTTCATGGAGCCATCAGATGTTCCTCGCCAGCCTCCATGTGGTCTCTGCCTAGACCCACTAGCGTCGGCTCCTGCTCGCCCGGCTGTCCAGTTGCCACCTGCTCGCCCGACTGCCCAGTTGTCTCCTGCTCGCCCAACTGATTAGCTGCCTCCTACTCGCCCAGCTACCCAACCACCAACTGCTTGCCTAGCTGACCTGCCACCAGTTGCTCGCCCACTTCGTGTTCCGACTCACCTGATGGTCACTCAAGCTAAGTATGAGATTTTCAAGCCTCAGCATATTGTCGACATTACGACCACTAGACTGATGTCCGCCCTCTCAATCTCTGGCGAGCCTAAGAGTTTCAAATCTGCCCTTAAGCATCCCATACTGGTTAGCTGTTATGCAATCTGAGCTCGATGCACTACATGTTAATCAAACTTGGGTGTTGGTTCCTCGCCCTCCATCTAAAAACATTGTCGGTTCGAATGGGTCTTTCGAACCAAGTATCTTGTGGATGGTAAAATTGATCGCTACAAATCTCGTCTGGTCGCCCAGGGTTTCACTCAGGTTCCCGGTCTTTACTTCTCGCACACCTTAAGTCTGGTCTTTCAAGTTGCTACTGTTCGCATCATCTTATGTCTGTCTGTTCGAAATTAGTGGCACATGCATCAACTTGATGTGAATAATCCTTTTCTCCATGGAGAATTGACTAACATTGTCTACATGGCTCAACCTCCTGGTTTTGTTGATCCTCGGTTCCTCGACTATGTTTGTTCGTTTCAAGCTCCTATATGGTCTTTGTCAAGCTCCTCTCGCCTGGTTTGTTCGTTTTAGTGGCTTTCTCAAGTCAATGGGTTTTCTTTGTAGTCGAGCAGATCCCTCTCTCTTCTACTTCAGGTGAGGTAGTGCCACTTTATATCTTTTACTATATATCGACGATATTATTGTGACGCGGAGCGATCAAAATGTCATTCGGCGTTTTATTTGTCGTGATAACAAGGAATTTGTGATCAACGGTCTTGGTCGCCTTAGCTACTTCCTCGACCTCGAGGTCTCCCACTCCACTAGTGGTCTCTTCCTCCTCAGCAAGGAAAAGTATGCTCGTGATGTTCTTTCTCGAGCTGAGCTGATCGACTCCCCTCGCCGCGGTGGAATCTCTGGTCAGTACGGGTGCCCCCTTTGACGACCACACTCTTTACCACTCTCTCGTCGACGCTTTGTAGTACCTGACCATCACTCGCCCTGATCTCTCATATGCTGTAAATCATGTTAGTCAATTTCTCTACTCGCCGACCATCGACCACTCTCTCGCGGTCAAGAGAATCCTCGGATATGTTAAAGGTACTATCAACTATGGGCTTTCCTTTGGTAGAGATAATGATTACTCTCTATTTGGATACTCCGATGCAGATTGGGCTCTACATTGAGACCCATCGTTCCACTTATGACTACTCTATAATTTTGGGTGGAAATCTAATTTCATGGAGTGCAAAGAAAAAACACACTATTGCTCGCTCAAGCTGTGAATCCGAGTATCGGGCCCTCGCGAACACCGCTCAAGACTTAGTTTGGGTCACTCAAATTCAGCTTCCCTCGACTGCCCCAACACTCTTTTGTCATAACAAGAGTGCCTTGTTTTGGAGTCAAAATCTGGTTTCTCATAAACGAGCAAAACACATTGACATTGACTGCCATTTTATTCGCAAATGATCTCATCAGGTCGCCTTCTCACTAAGTTCGTCCCATCTCATCTTCAACTCGCCGACGTCTTCACCAAAAGTCTTAATTTCTTGCCCAAGTTTCGAATTGTTACGTTCCAAGTTCTGTGTTCGATTGCATCCAGAGCATCGCTTGACGGGGGTAATAGGGAATAATATATAATATATGAATAATATCTTTTTATTTTAGTTCATATCCTTGTATATATTCTCATTAATCCGGTTGTTATATTTACTTTATTTTTTTCATTGTAAATACTTATAAATAGTGGATTATTCCTATTGTCTGATTAACGTGATAACATACCTATTCTCACAGATATCCAGCTACCGTGCGTGAATTAAATAGCTAGATCAAATTAAAGGTTTTCAAATTGCACATAGACATGAGACACATGCACGATGATGTGCTAATTTATTAGACACATGGTGATGAGACACATAGCAAGAGTGTAGCTAGGTAGCCCGAGCTTTTAATTTATTCATTCTTCACATGCACATGATCATCGATCATGTTGCACTTGCTTGCACTCCATGGGTCGATACTGTACGCCGCACTTGAAGAACATCGACAGTATGTTCTTCTCCATAATCAGTGGATCCAAGTGCAGCTGCATCTGCTCCATCGTCATCCTCAACTTCGTCATCATCTCGCAATTACAATGAGACATCACTTTCCACATCTCTTCGCAACACTCCCGTGCTATTCCGGTCTTGGGGCTAATGTAGGGTCCGGCCTCCGCGATCTTAAGAAACCATTCCACGCACGGTTTCATCTGCATCTGCTGCAATTCCGTCTCGCACGACCATTCGTCATTCATCACCGCCGTCACTCCCACGATGAAGAAGGCAGCCAAAGCTGTGATGACCAGTTTATAGGCCATGCTTGTGTATTGATGAGTGAGGACCAAGAGGCAACTGTGTATTTATATATATATATATTGCATGGCGAGAACGTGGTTGTTGTTGGCTACCACGTATCTAGAAGCATCAGTTGTTAGGCTTCCACGTATCTAGTATGATGCCATTCTTGTTTAGTACTTTCCAAAGGTATGTATAACATCAAACAATCTAACAAACAAATTTTTTTCCAACTATTTCTTTTAAAATTCACTTTTTTTAGATGTGTACATTTTTTTTTAATTTACGATTTGATACGCAAATTAATTACTCCGTTACACAATAAGTTTCATATGTAGATGGACAGACATATTAAGAAAGTGTAATAATAAATTTTTATGTATAAAATAAAAAAATCGGTTGACTTGTGTGTATGTGTGCATTTGTATAAAATTGAGAATATAGTGAAAGTGGAGTTTATAAAGAGTTTTTCATTTTAAGGATATGAAAGTTATTCCCCACAAAGGAGATGGGGAATGTGGTCCCATAATAATTTCCCACAAAGGAGTTGGGGACCACAAGAATTGGGGACCACATTGTTGGGGGACTATTATTGGGTATTGGGATTATTCCCAACAGATGGTATCAGATGGTATACGTTGGCTCAGCTCTTGCAAGCTTTGGTTTCGACTGAGATGTTAATGGGACCAAGGAACGAGCATACGACTATGTTGGCAAATGGCCCATCTTCTAATTCTGCACCGAAAGGTGGAAAGTAGAAGAAGGCAAATGGCCAGTGGAACGTTCTAAAAAAAAGTATGAAAGTTATTATTGTGGAATGTCCTAAAAAAAGTGGGTAAGTTATTATGGGACAGAGGGAGTATATTTTACAAATAGATTCCAACGACACTTAAGTTGATGTGGTAGAGTTGTCGTCAATGACACTTGAATTTGCACATCGACGTCAACTTTGCAAAATATAAAACCCTACCACTTGCATAAATCACTTGTACACTTTAGCATATACAAGTATGCTATGTAGGTGATGGATTCCATAAGAAACCCACCATCAGATTCCATATCAAAATTGTACATATATTTTATAAAACCCATCACCTACATATATACTTGTACATGTTAAAGGAGAAAAAAATTATTTACGTCCCGTAACTTTTACCTTTTTTTAAAAACGTCCCAAAATAGTTAAAATTTTAATTTACGTCCCATAACTTTTTCAGTTGCTTAATTTACGTCCAATTTTCACTGAAAATCTCCAAATTTATATAAATGGGACGTAAATTAAGCAATTAAAGAAGTTACGGGACGTAAATTAAAATTTTAATTAAAATGGGACGTTATGCGAAAAAGATAAAAATATTCAAAAATTAATATAGTTTATGATATACAATCAAATAAAAAAAATTCATAAATTTATTAATTAATTATTATAAAAATTAATTAACTTACCTAATTAAAAAAAAATTAATTACATATTATAAAATAAATTATAAATATTAATTAAAATAATAAATAATAATTTAAAATATATGAAAATAAATTTAGAATAATATTTAAATAAGTAAATAATTTATCATAATATAAAAAAAATCAAGATTTATTCCTAAGTCAATTAATTACTAGAAAAATCAATTAACTTAACTAATTAATTATTTAAAAATTCAATTAACCTAATTTAAAAAAACCAATTAACATACTCAAATAAATATAAATTTTATCTTTAAAATAATAAAAATTCGAAATAAGGTTTTTTTATTAAAATTGTCAAAAACTCTTATTAATTAAAACTTAACAATTATTTTAATATTTTAAATAAATACAAAAATCCACAAATATTTAAAATCCCCAAATAAATAAAAAAAATACTCAAATATATCAAAAATTATCACCCCTTACCCACGGTAATTGAAAGATGATGATGAATAATATATTTTTTAACAATTTGTTAATTTTATTGTTTTTCATTTTTATTATATAATTTTTAATTTGATATTAGTTCCTACAAAAATGTGTGGACCTACTTTGTGTAATACTTAGATAAATTTTTATATTTATCTGATTACGTTAAAATAAATAAATAATTTTATAATACTTATATTGTAATTATAATTTTTTTCTAATTAGGTAAGTTAATAATTTTTCTAATAATGAATTAGGTAAGTTAATTGATTTTATAATAATTAATTAATTTATGAATAAATGAATTATCTTTTTGTATTAAAATAAGTTAATTTATGAATAATTAATTTATGAATAAATAAATGAATTATTTTTTTATTTGATTGTATAACATAAACTACATTAATTTTATAGTGAATTGTACACATTTGTTGAATATTTTTATCTTTTTCGCATAACGTCCCAAAATAGTTAAAATTTTAATTTACGTCCCATAACTTTTTTAATTGCTCAATTTACGTCCCATTTACATAAATTTGGGGATTTCCAGCAAAAATTGGACGTAAATTAAGCAATTGAAAAAGTTATGGGACGTAAATTAAAATTTTAACTATTTTGGGACGTTTTTCAAAAAAGATAAAAGTTACGGGACGTAAATAATTTTTTTCTCCATGTTAAAGTGCACAAGTGATTTATATAGGTGGTAGATTCCGTATGAATCCCACCGGTTCCATATCATTACTTTATATATATTTTTTCTATATCCCGTGATTATATGCACACTTTACTTGGACTAATTTGGTTTGTTAGATAAGATAGATATATTATGATAACATTAAGTTGGATTGCACTGATAACATTAAGTTG
Source organism: Galeopsis tetrahit (assembly GCA_963675135.1). NCBI lineage: Eukaryota > Viridiplantae > Streptophyta > Magnoliopsida > Lamiales > Lamiaceae > Galeopsis > Galeopsis tetrahit. Next base: position 14,871,521 of record OY776131.1, read on the forward strand.
GATTGCACTGTTCACAAATTAAAATATTGAACTAATTTGTATGTTTGAATTGATGGATAAATAAACTCACCCCCTCCCCTAAGATCAATAATCATGCATATGAGGAAAAGATGGGAAAATTGACTCGGGCCCAAATAATTTCTCGGGCCATAATTTAGAAAATCAAACAATGAAAAAAGTGGGATAAAAAAGTATTTCCAACCTTTTCCATCAAACCAAACATACTCTTTACTTATTGAGACGTCTCAAGTTTACTTGCACACTCCCACTATGGAAATAACTCACACAATTAATACTCTCTCAACATCATTATATTTTTAAAATTGTCATTCATTTTGAGTCCACATTTTCCATTCACCTCATTAAATCACCCAAAATACCCCTCATTTATTTAATCCCACGCTTTACTAAATTTCATTTTCTTAAAAAGTGGTCGATCAATCTATGGAAGTCATCCTGAGAAGGAGCGAGTATAATATCAACCTATTCTTCACAAACCCAAATGAAATATGTTTCACAACCCAAATCACTGTAGCGTCCCCAATCACGTTCCCAATTTGTCTTGTTTTCACTCGAACGCCATTTAACCTCTACTAATTAAAGACATGATTGGAACCTTAAATAATCTTCTCCAATGCTTTGAACATATATAAAAATATTCATTCCGTTCCGGTGAAAGCTATCTGAAAACTTTGGATGCGGAGGTTAAGAAATATAATTTAATAAGTAGATATATTAGAGGAAATACGATAGAATAAGGTAGATTTGTTGGGGGTATTCAAGCAGCTGATATCCTTTATATTTAGTTTTGATAAGCCAAACCACTTCATTATTAATCTTGTAAAAGTTAGCTTTTGGTAGCATCAGCTGATCAGGGAGAACCCAGTTGATGTAGTGGACTTACACGCGTATGCTCAAAACTAGAAGAAAAGACAAAAATCAAAAGAGAAGAATCAGTCGAGGGGGAACTCAACTGATCAGCAGTGTGAGATCAGTTGAATGTGATCAACTAGGTACTAAACAACTGAGTTACTAGGCTGCCGAGGTTCAGACAGCTGAGGTATGCAATCAGATGCATAAACATCAAATCCAGACGAGTTGAACCCAAATATCAATTGAGGGGAAGATCGTCTGATACATTCTATATTGAAGATCATATTAGAGCTGACGTGGACCAACGGAAACGCGACAGCAGACACAAAGATCTGACAAGATATAGTATGCACATTTTGAAAAGTCAAAGATACACTAAATATTAATTACATGAAAACAGTAATATTCAGAGTATCAATAAAAGATTTCATTTCTTAAAATAGTGGAGATTTGAAGTTCTCTAACGGTAACATTTCAAATCTACACTATATATATGAGTTTGTTTCTCATACCTAAAAGAGGAGGTGATGCAAAGGTCAAGCATGGAGACTCAAAAAAACATCTATGAAGAAAAAGTTGAAAGAACTTCAATGAAAATATCAAACGCATCATCATCCAAGAGTGAGAGAACTCAAATCTAAGGCTACATAGTCCTATACACATTCCAAGCTTAGAGAAATTTTTTCAATCCTAACATGAAGCTAATCTGATTGTAAGGGAAAATCTCACCTAGTTCATCATACTTCAAACTAACCTTCTACCCTAAACCATATAAGCCAAGTTGTGAATCACTGTAACAAGTACTTGTTCTCGACATAACAAGTAGAGCCTACTACACTTGAAGTGTATCGAGCCCAAACTCTTATCTTGGGACTATAAAGTAGCAAGACGTGTTATTCTTGACACGTAAAATACAAGTCCTTGGAAGGGATTAAATATCACAGTTGGAACTGTGATGGTGGGAATGTAGGACTCGGATCCGAACCACTATAAACCTATGTGTTCTTTACTGCTTTCATATTTATTGTCATAATCATGCATGTTTGCTAACATTGTTTTAAAGACACTTCACGTATTAGTTAATACCCATTTATTAACTCGCTAGTCATGGTGAATCAATGACTCTTGATCAACTCATTGTTCTGATTTCGAAAACATATTATGAGCAAAATTCTGACACCGCGGTCAAGAGTTCAGCTAATTTTAACTACTCATCTGTATCAGCTAACACCAAGTCAACTGATAGTGCATAAAACGTTATTTTCACAATTTTTCAGTTTTTCTCAAGGGACAATCATAGATAAAATACCAAAATTTAATAGAGTTTATTAACGGTTTATTCTAACACGACAATCATTAAAAGGGATTAAAGTTTTTTTAGTCCATTAAGTTGGCCTCTTTTTAATTTTGGTCCAAACGTTTTACACTTTTTGATTTTGGTCATTTATGTTTGTATAAATTTTGAAATTGGTCTGTCGACTTGCAATAGCAGGTAAACTAACAGGTCAATGCTGATGTGGCATGCAATTTAAGTTTTCTTTTATTTTCTTTACTTAGGTGTTATGTCTTTATATGTTAAGTTTGACATTTCTAGTTAGGTAGATATTTGAAAATAAAATAAAATAAATTGACAAAGTGGGATAGCTCAAGTGGTTAGGTATTTAACTTCCATCAAAAAAAAAAAAAAAAGATATTTGAAAATAAAATAATAAATAATAATAATAATAATATTTTTCTACTTTTGTAGTTTTAATTAACTTTATATATATATATAAAAAGTTATTTTGAAAACAAAAAAAAGTACAAAATAAACCATTTAGTTATTTTGAAATAATAAAAAAAATTAAAATATTATCTTTAAAATTATTACCAATTTTAGTTTTATTAAAACCTTACTTATGTTTTAATATTTTAAATAAATTCAAAATTATTAAAACCTCACATTTACTGGAATATTTATTTAAAATTATTTTCATAAATTAAAATTTTAATACAATTTAATCTTCTTAATATATTCATAAATAACAAAAAAAAAAAAAAAACTTAAGAATTAAATATAAAATTTTAATACAATAAAAAGTAAGGCCGAGGAATTTAATTTAAATTAAAACAACTTTGTTGGAAATAAAATGAGATATGTTTTGATTCAATACCAAAACCCCCTGAGACATGCCTAAGTCAAGATAATTATGTTCTAAGAATGTTAGAACATATAGAATAAGGCTAGATGAGGAGCTAATAGGTTAGGCAGCTCTTAGTTGTTTAGATGCACAATTTGAGGGGGAACATATGCTTTGAAGACTATCTAGAACAAGTCCCCTCAAGGCTCAAATTCTGGAACAATCACTAAGCCTATTGAAGGCCAAGTATGCTGATCAGGAGAGTTGTCCAGAAGAGTTGTTTTACCACAATTAATCAAGAACAAGCATTCTGAAAGCTTGAGGTCAACCATGCTGAAGAGTTAGAGACAACCATACCCTAAGGATCTTCAGAGAAACATACTAAGATCAATTCCAAGTGAAGCAAAGGGAAAGAGCCAAGTCATCTGAAAAGAGCAAGACAACCATGCTGATAAGCAAGTCTGGTGATAGTGATAAGCAGAGTTGTCCAGTTGATAAGGAAAGTTGTCCTATCATTGGAACAACCTTCAGAAGCCATGTTCAAGTCCTAACAAAAGAATCTTAAAGTCAGACATTGGGAAGAGTGCTGCAGAATGAAGACAAAGTCTATACAGCCGTTTATTTCCCAAATGAGGACATGTCACTATCAAGAATCTGTCTTCTGAATTGAAGAACTAAAAGAAGACATTTATGGACATTTGAGGCTACCTCTCCAACGGGCAAATCCTTCATTTGTCTATAAATACAGAAGTGTGGAGGCCATTTGAAAGTACCTCAACAATTGATAAGAATATCCAACTATCCTACAAGCAAGAGTGTTTTCAAAGCTTTCAAAGACTATCTTAGTCTTCATACACTTCTTCTAAGCTGAACCCAATTGTATATCCATACAAAGCTTAGAGAGATATCCTAATCCTTATACACTGATCTTCATTGTAAATGATATCTCATTAGTTGGAACCTTACTTCAATCATTACCCCTTTCAAGTGAGAAAGTGAGAAGGTTGTTGTAGTAGTAGAAGTGGTAGGAGCTAACTGTTGAGAGAAGAACAGTTTAGTTCTGAGTTGAGAAGAGGGTACTAGGACTCTAGACATCCTAGGGATCAATTCACCGAGGAGTGGTGTTCTTGATCAAGTGCACATTGGCACTGTAAAACAAGTTAATTCCAAGAGTGAAGGAATTATCCTGTTAAATCAGGGAAAGTGGATGTAGGAGCTTGAGTCTCTGAACCACTATAAACTCTTGTGTTGATTTGCTTTCGAGTACTTTCATAACATTCAACACTGCACACAAAACTGATCTTTCAAAGGACTATTATCTAAAGACTGTGCAAAAGACTTTTGGACAAGTTCCCTGAAAACTGGACTGTATTGACAGTAGGGGTGAGCATCGGTCGGTTCGGTCACCGAACCGAACCGAACATGCCGAACCGAACTGAAACCGAATTTCAGTATTAGTAACCAAAACCAAACCAAAACGCATCAAAACCGAAACTAACCGAACCGAATAATTCGGTTCGAGTTCGGTTAAAAACCGAAAAACCGATCAAAAACCGAAAAAAATAATCTGTACAAAATTCCCAAAAAAATTGATATTCATAAACAATCTGTAAAAGAAAAAATCAATTTACAACTCTGTGTTCTACAAAAAATTACAATTTTGAGGCTAGAACTTTTGCATAGGAACTTCTACCATCTATACTCACAAAAAAATCTTTAAAAAATCCTAAAAAAACTCAACAATTCCAATCTGCATAGGAAATTAAATAAGGATTTCAAAGAATTACAATTTCAATTCTTAAATAATTCGGCAATTTCAACCTATTTCATACCAGGCATCATGGGAAATAGGTTGTTGGTGATGCAGCGCTGTGCCGCCGGCGATGCGGACTGTGTGTGGACGATTGGGCGATGTGGGGTCGTGCCGTCGATGATGCGTACTATGCGTGGGCGATTAGGAGATGCGGGGTTGTTGGTGGACGACGCGGCGTGTGGGTAATGGGCGCCGCCGCACCGGCATGGGAAGACGACGAGTGTGCGCAGCGTGGGTGATTGAGTGGTGTCTCTGCACAGAGTTCTGTAGAAGATGAAGAGGGGCACGCAGATAGGACGGAAATTAGGGTAGGGAAAAATTAAGTTTGGAAAAATAAAATAAAAATATATATAAGTTAATTCGGTTCGGTTACGGTTAACCGAAATTCTTTTTCAACTAACCGAAATCGAAACCGAACACCGAAAATTCAAAAAACATAAACCGAAAACCGAACCGAACATTTTGGTAACCGAACCGAACTCATATTTCGGTTCGGTTCGGATCGGTTTTCGGTTAAAAACCAAATTGTGCTCACCCCTAATTGACAGAGTGATTTCAGAACTTAAAAGGAGTTTAAACTAAAGGGCCAACCACTAATTCCGCACATATAACTCTCCTAGATAGTTATCCAACTAAGTACTTAATAGTACTTAGTAGTTTGATTATCTTTAAAGAGTTAATCATCTTCAGCAGAGTTGTCCAAGACAATCTTGCTGATCTCTGGTTTGATCAAGTTTGAAAAAGAATTGCATACAAGTGTATTCCCCCCCCCCCCCCATACACTTGTTATATACTCCTTTCAGGACCAACAAGTGGTATCAGAGCAGGGGTTCAAAGACCACTGCTTCTGAAAAGCTATCTTGGTTTTCAAAAAATCACATATTTAGTGTGGTCACTGAACTGATCTATCTGAAATCCTATCAACTGTTGACTAACTATTTGTTCTTGAGATATGGCCAACAACAATATGGCCACAAATCCAGTCAACCACATCTCTCATCACAAATTGCCCATGTTCTCAATAGACAATTATGATTTCTGGAAAATCAGAATGAGGGCTCATCTTGCATCTCTACATACTGATATGTTGAGGGAGATCACAAGAGGTCCTTTTGTGTTCACTCAAGTAAATCCCAGGGTCACTGAAGCTCAAAGAGCAGATGCAAGGGAATTGATTCCCAAAGATGAAGATGACTTCACTGCTGATGAAAAGAGGAAAGATAATCTGAATTATCTTGCCATGAACACCCTCTACCAAACAATTCCAGATGCTATAATGGGTAGAGTCTACCACTGCACAACTGCCAAAGAAATTTGGGATACTCTAGCTGAAATGTATGAGGGTAGTGAAAAGATCAAGGAGAATAAGCTCCAAGTGGCAGTGCAGAAGTTTGAACAATTCACAATGGAGTCTGAGGAATCCATTGACAAATTTTCTGGAAGATTCACTGATGTGATGAATGAGATAAACTCATTAGGCAAGGTGTACTCTAAAAGAGAAGTTGGACTGAAGATCTTGAGAAGTCTCACTCAAAAGTGGGATGTCTATGCTGTAATGATGCAAAATACCAAGGATCTTTCCACCATGCCTATGCAACAAATCTTCTCTGAACTCAAGGCTTATGAGTTCGATCTCAACAGAAGAAAGCCTGTTGAGGAACCTTCAAATCCTACAAAAGGAGTGGCATTCAAAGCCAAAACTGTTGAACCAGAAATGCAGTCCACTCCTAGATCATCAAAGTCAGTCTCCAAGACTGAAATGAAGGAGGAACTAGCCTTGATGGCTAGAAGGTTTGACAAGTTAAATTCAAGGTTTGGTAGATACAAGAAATTCTACCAGGACAATAAATTCAGGAGAAGATACAACTCTCCTGAAGCTCAGGCTGAGGTCAAGAAGCCTGAAGAGAAAAGATCAGAGGACAAGTACTCTGATAGGAGAAGGTCCAATAGAGCTGAACCTTCATCATCAAGAAAAAGAGAAGAACCAAAGAAGGATGATGATGAAGACTTGTGCTATAATTGCAAGAAGAAAGGGCACTTCCAGTATGACTGCCCTGAATTGAGCTCTAAAGAAAGAAGAGAAAGGCAAGCTAAAAGAGATAGAAAGTTCACCAATAGAAAGGCCATGATGGCTAGTGAAGAATCTGATAGTGCTGAAAGCTTCAACTCTTCTGATGGACTGTTCTCAAACAGTGAAGATGATGATGATGTGTGCAACATGGCTCTTGAGGATGATGAGGTATCCTCTACTTCTAGCTCACCATCATTCATTTCACAAAACACTAGTGAGGTCAACCTGAAACTTTCTCTTGAAAAGTTTATGGAAGATTTCACTATGCTACAAGAATTTCATGACAATTGTGTGAGAGAGAATGAAAGATTGGCAATTAAGCTTACTAAAAACTCTGAGTTAATTGTTGATGTCAAGTCTACTGAGTTGTATCAACAAGCCTTGAGAGAGCTTGAGGAAGCGAATCTCAGGGTAGTTGACCAACAAAAGGAGATTGATGATCAATTTCTCTATCAGAAGAGAAAAGATTTTGAACTAAAAATTCTTCAAGCTAAATTTGAAAACCTCTCACATGAGTATGATATTCTAAAATCAAGTGAAGAGAGCCTGAAATTAAAGATGTCTACTCTGAGAAGATCCACTAAAGCAATAGAGGAAATTCAGAGTTATCAAAGATCTATGGCTCAAAGAAGTGGATTAGGATTTGATCCATTTGAATCTTCACCTTGTCTTAGTGTTGCTTCTATAAGTAACACTAAGAGAATCTTTGTTAAGTCAGTGGCTCAAACTGAAAATGAAAATATTCAGCCACTGAACAAAGGAAAGGGCAAAATGGATGACTTGTCTACTCAAGTGCTTCAGGAGACCAGGCCAAAACCTAAGGAAATGGCCAAAGCTCCTGAACACAAGAGGAATGTTGGTCAGCAGAGTAGACCCAATGGAAGGGCAACTCTCCTGAACAATGTTCAGAGGAGCTATCCAAGGTATAATTAGCCTAGGCCAACTCTACTGAGAAAGCCTCAGCTGACTAGACCTAAGGACAACTATCCTCAAAGGCAAAATAAAATGAGACAACCAAAACCCTTCATGCCAAAGGGCAATGGTCATAAAAATGCCTTTCCACAAAGATTTCCTCAAGTAGCACAAAGAACTCATAAGTTCAGGAGATTTGACAACTCTCCTGAAACTTACAGAGCTAACACTTTCACACATACTTTCCCAAAGGCATTTAAGGGAAAGACAGTGTATGTAGATGCTAGAGGAAGACAACTTAGCCACCTTGAATCAATCAGGGTTATTAGGCAAGTTTGGGTTCCTAAAGGTACAACTAACCTCTCAGGATCCAAAACTCAAAGGGTACCTAAACCTATCTAATTGCAGGTACCAATGGGCCACAAGAAGAGGAGCATGAGTAAAAAGTCAGCATGGTACCTTGACAGTGGATGTTCAAGGCACATGACTGGAAATAAGGAACTCCTCACTGATTTTATTGAAAAAGAAGGCCCAAATGTCACATTTGGAGACAACTCACAAGCAACAACAAAAGGTTATGGTACTTTGATGATTGGTAACATCAAAGTATCCAATGTGTCTTATGTGGCTGGTCTCAAATATAATCTCCTAAGTATCAGTCAATTCTGTGATAAAGATTTCAATGTTGAGTTCTCAAGTGGAAAATGCTTAATCAAAGATAAGACTCAACAAACTCTATTGACTGGAAATAGGAAAGGAAATGTGTATTTTGCAGACTGGGACAAGTCTACTGATGCTACATGTTTCATTGCTAAGAGTTCTAGTGAACATAGTTGGTTATGGCATAAAAGATTAAACCACTTGAACTTCAAAACAATGAACAAAATTGCTAGGAATGCATTAGTTAAAGGACTACCTAATGAGGTTTTCATTAAGGAGCATGTCTGCAAACCATGCCAAGAAGGAAAACAGATTAAAGCCTCATTCAAAGGAAAACCAGTCATCTCTACTGAAAGGGTACTTGAGCTTTTACATATGGACTTATTTGGACCAATTACCCATGCAAGCATAAATGGTAGAAAATACACATTGGTGGTAGTAGATGATTTCTCTAGGTTCACATGGGTAGTATTTCTCCTTAATAAGAAGGAAACTCAAGTCAAACTACCTGAACTTTTAAAGAGATTGTCAAATGAGAAAAGCCTTAGCATTATCAAGATAAGATCTGATAAAGGCACCGAATTCATAAATTCATACATCAATGAGTATTGCACATCTAATGAAATAGCTCATGAAACCTCAGCAGCTAGAACTCCTCAACAAAATGGAGTTGCAGAAAGAATGAATAGGACTTTAAAAGAAGTTGCTAGAACCTTAATTGCTGATTCAAATCTACCTAAGAGGTTTTGGTCTGAAGCTATAAACACTGCATGCCATACTCAAAATAGATGTTTGATTACTAAGGGGCAAGGCAAAACCCCCTATGAACTCTGGAAAGGAAGATTACCTAAAGTGTCATACTTTCACATTTTTGGTTGCAAGTGTTTCATTCACAATAATGGGAAAGAACAATTAAAAGCCTTTGATAGCAAAGCTGATGAGGGAGTATTCCTTGGATATTCTCAAATCAGTAGAGCTTTCAGAGTCTACAACAAGAAAACCCTTATTGTGGAGGAAACACATCATGTTGTGTTTGATGAATCTATTCATGAGTTCACGAATGAGAACTTGGAATCAGAAGAAATCACACAGAGGACAACCAGACTGAGCCTAAAGAACAAAGACACTGAACTCATAGATGTTGTCCAAGCCAATCTCCCTGAAAACTTTACATTGGACAACAATCCTGAAGGCAATCCTCCTGAGGCAAATCCCACTGAAGGAAATGGTGAACTGAATGATCCAATCCCAGTTCACATCCAGGTAACAACTACCAATGAAGAAGCAGTCCCTGCTGAGGTAGTTAATGGATCAAATAATCAAGGGGGAACTCAAAATGTTGAAAATGCCAATGTCCCTGACATTGAGGACAACACCCCTGATTATGATCCTTAATTAGATCCTGCATTCAATTATCCTGAATTTTATGATCAAAATGACTCAACTTCAGTAGAGGACAACTCTACTGAAGAGATCAGAAAAAGAAGGACTTGGTTGTCTGACCATCCTACTGATCTAATACTTAGTGATCCAAGTATAGGAGTCAAAACAAGGAGATTTCATGGTGAAAGTGCTTTATTTTGTTGTTTCTTGTCAGAACAAGAACCAAGTGACATTGGAGAAGCACTTCAAGATGCCAATTGGATCACAGCCATGCAGGAAGAACTGAACCAATTAACCAGAAATGAAGTATGGGAGCTGGTGGATAGACCTTCACATCAAGATGTTATTGGAACAAGGTGGGTGTTCAAGAACAAAAAGAATGAGAATGATGTGATTGTCAGAAACAAAGCAAGACTAGTGGCAAAGGGCTACTGCCAGCATGAAGGCATTGACTATGATGAGACCTTTGCACCTGTGGCAAGGCTAGAAGCAATAAGGCCCTTTCTAGCCTATGCAGCTCACAAAAGGTTCAAAGTGTACCAAATGCATGTCAAGAGTGCCTTTTTGAATGGATTCTTGAAAGAAGAAGTCTATGTGGAGCAACCACCTGGTTTTGAGGTTGGAAAACAAGTTTACAGACTGAAGAAGGCTCTATATGGACTCAAGCAAGCCCCTAGGGCTTGGTATGATACTCTGTCACAATTTCTCTTGGATCATGGATTCACCAAGGGAACTGTGGACAGAACTCTCTTCAGAATCACTGAAGGAGAGGACATTTTGCTTGTCCAAATTTATGTGGATGACATAATCTTTGGATCCCCAAATGAGAAGCTATGTGAGAAGTTCTTAAAGCTTATGCAAAGCAAGTTTGAGATGTCCATGATGGGGTTGATGAACTTCTTCTTGGGACTTCAAGTCAAACAGTCAAAAAAAGAAGGGATCTTCATCAATCAAGCAAAGTACACCAGAGAAATGATCAAAAAGTTTGGATGTGCAACCAGCAAGCCAGTAAGGATCCCAATGAACACAAATTGGAAGATGGATCCTGATGAGAGTGGTGTTCCAACCAACTCTACTGAGTATAGAGGAATCATTGGCTCACTCCTCTATCTCACTGCCAGCAGGCCTGACATCACCTTTGCAGTAGGTGTGTGTGCAAGGTTTCAAGCAAATCCTAAGAAAAGCCATCTTGAGGCTGCAAAGAGGATCTTGAGGTATCTCAAAGGCACTGAGAATCTAGGCCTTTGGTACCCTGCTGATGACAACATTGAGTTAACTGGCTACTCAGATGCTGATTATGGAGGATGCAGAATTGATAGAAAGTCCACTTCAGGGACTTGTCAATTCTTGGGCAAAAAACTCATATCTTGGTTCTCCAAGAAGCAGAACACAGTGGCTACTTCCACCACTGAAGCTGAATATGTTGCAGCTGGAAGTTGTTGTGCTCAAATCCTTTGGTTGAGACAACAACTAAGAGACTACAAAGTCAACTCTACTGAAGTGCCTATATTCTATGACAACAATAGTGCAATTGCAATATCACAGAATCCTGTATTGCACACAAGATGCAAACATGTGGACATCAAGCATCACTTCATTAGAGACCATGTGGAGAAGAAGGACATAAAGTTGGTCAAGATCCACACAGATCATCAAAAAGCTGATATTCTAACAAAGCCACTTGCAGAGGCAAGGTTTCTAGAGCTATCAGCAGAGTTGGGATTACTTGATCCAGGGAAGTTGGACAAGTAAATTCCATTGGAGTTAATGGGAGTAAGGAGAATTAAATTGGTCTTCAGCAGACTTGGTCAAGTCTACTGAAACTCAGAAAAGATGACCTCAAATGATCAGGACTCTTGTCCATTGAATCTCAGGACACTTGTCCACATCTTTTCAGGACACTTGTCCAAGTGGGTCAGATAAGTTGTCTTGGCTATCAAACAATTTTCTTGGTTTGATAAGCACCTAATTTGGGTAATCATTGCCTATTTTGATATATGTCCCATTCCTTTTACAGATATCACCTTTTTGGGATTTTAATTTGTCTCCCACCCAAAAGGTCACTTTCCATGCATTAAATGCTAAGATTTAACTCTTGTTTGCATTACACTTTTCAAGCCATGGTCTACCTTGAAAACTCCCCAACCATTAACTAATATTAAATAACTTCCACGTTTTGAATAAAACCAATAACTCACTGTTACATTGGTTTTTGACCATTGGATCAAAATTGGCTAACTCCCCTGAAATCAATCCTGGCCGTCCATTCTGATTTGCCATTTTTTACAACCGTTGAAAACTCTCAAAACTCACCAACTCATTGACAAACATTCTTTTTAGAATATTCACAAGTCTTAAGAACCCCCTCACAAACACTTCTTCCCCAAGTATTCGAAACCCTAGCCTTCATCTTCTTCAAACACTCTCAAACCCACTCAAACTCATTTCTGTAACCTTCAATGGCTCCCAAAATCAGACCAGAAATGATCATTGACTTCTCCAACAAGGCTCTAGACCTTGATTTTGGCTATCTGAGCAACAAGAACAGCCTTCACTTTGAGCCCATAGTATCCTTTGAAAGTGAAGACCCTGAAGTTACTCCAACTCTTAGGTGGCTGAGAAGAGCTGGACTCAAGAAGTTCATGGAGGAAAGACCAAGCTCTTGCTTGGAGAGCTACATGGCTGAATTCTTTGCTTTCCTCAAGTGGAGAGGTAAGCCTGAAGATGGAGAAGTTGCTACAAGGCTTTCATATGTGACAGAGGGTGAGGAGGAAGAGAGGTTTCACAGAGTGAAATTCTCTGCAGAAGACCTAGAAGGAGCTTTTGGATTGCCTTTTAAGGGAAGGAATCCAGAGTTTTATGGTGCTGACCATGAAGATGAGATAGCACAAGAATGGCTATTGGTTCCAGGTCCCCTCTCTTCAACACAAAACAAGAAGACTCTTAAGCCTAAATTTCTCAACCTCTCTGAGGTAGTTGCCAAGAGTCTCTTGAGCAACACTGGAAGCCTGGAGCAAGTCAGCCATCCAAGAATCAGAATTATGGCTGCAGTTATTGATGCTAGTGACAAAGGCATCAAGTTTGATTGGAGGACCTTCATCATGTCTGAGATGATGAAGGAAAAGGCCAAGTTTAAAGTAAAGGTCCACAACAAGGTTGTATTAGAGGGAAAACTCAAGTATTGCACAAGGGCAAGCTTGTTGATTGAGAGATTTTCCCACTATTCTCAAATGCAAACCTTTGCAAAGCCCCTCCCTGCCCAGAAGATCATGTTTAGAAAGCTCAGCAAGAAAACTGAGCAAAGGAGGATGCTACTGACCAAACCTGCTGAAGAGAAGGTTGAAGAAAAGCCAAAATTGAAGAAGAGAACTAAGGCCAGAGTGGCAAAAACAAGGAAAGTGTCTCAAATCCCCTCAGAAGAGAACTCAGGAGCTTCAACTGAGATTGAAGAAGTTGCTGAAGAAGGAGTGAATGTGCCTTCTGACCACTCAGAAGAATTGAGACAGAAGTATAATGAGACTAGACAAAAGTCTAAGGGTGATAAGAGGCCCAGGGAAGTTGTCCCTGAGAAGGATGAGGAAGGAAGTGGGAGCAGTAGGGCTAGCAAGAGAAGGGCCAAGCCTACTGAAAAAGTGTTGGAGCTTCAAGAAGCAAAATCTCTCCAACTTGCTCTAAGGGAGAGCTGAGCTGAAAGCAGGACAAAATCTAAGTCTAGAACCAACTCTTCTAGTTCTGGAACTCCAGAGTCCAAAGTCCCTGAAGGTCAACCTATTGAGGCCAACCTTCCTGAAACCCAGAATCCTGAGCCCAACTCTCCTGAAACCCATATAACCCCAACCAACCAACCCATCACCCCTCTCAATCTTACCAAAAGATACTCTCCAGAAGGGAGTGTGCAAAGAAGTGGGATAGATGTGCTTGCAGACTTAGCTGTGGATGAGACAAGGTTGCAATCTCCCCTTGACTCATCTATGCTCAATTACTCAAAGTTCTTAGAAGCAGCACTTCATGAGCCAACCCCCCTGAGCAAAGCCCCTTCATATCCATTGCTCTCAAAAGCAACTGAAGTACCTTCAATAGCACCCAATCCTTCTGAAGCCAATATCCCTGAACTTACCCTTCCAGAAGCCACAATAGGAGAAGACAGAGCCAACTCCCCTATAACCCAAAGTCTCCATTCAAGTGGAGATGGGGAGGAGTATACTTATGAGAGTATGCTCAGAGGTGGAGCCAAGGCTACTGTGGACAGTTTGTATCCACAACTTGCTGAATTTCCAAGAATTCAGAAGATGTTCCATGATTTGAGGATGCTTGTGGATGTGAAAGACAAAACTATCATGGAGATATCACAAGTTATCCAAGATAAGGGTGCAAACTGGTGGCAAGTAGAGGAGAGCAGATTGCTACACTTTGTTGGTGTGTTAAAAACAAGATTCCTCATTGATGAGGAGGTTTTTGCAAAGTTAGTAGATGAGAAGATCATTTAGGAGAAAGAGAGAAAAGCTAAGGGCATCAAACACCCTGATAGTAGCTCAAATGATGATGATTCCCCTGATGATCCCTCAAACCCTTCAAATCCCAACCCTCCTGAAACCCCTCAAGCCAACCTCCCTGAATCTTCTCAACCCAAGCCTTCTGTATCAGGCAGACTTTCAAACCCTCCTAGAATCTATCATAGGAAAGGTTCTGTTTCTTCAGAGGTGTTGACCAAGGGTGGTAACACAACCAAAGATACATCTGCCAATGAAGGTTCTTCTGAACCCAAGGCACAGCCTAAAGATGTTGAGGTTCCTATCATAGAGGCTGGTTTGGTTAAGGCCTATTCAGTGTCAGAAGAGTTGGACACTGATCAGCCCTTAATCATTCAGGATGACTCAGTGGCTGCTGAAATAAGCACTGTGATCTCCCCACAACTGCCATCTTTGAACCTTGTTGAAGGTGGAGATGTTGCAGGTCTAGGTGTTGGTGTTGAAAAGGAGAACTTAGATGAAAAATCAGAGGGAGTAGAGGATGAAAGAGAGGTTGTAATCACTAAGATAGTGAGTGTACCACCAAATGAGGGTGATATAAGTGAGGAAGGACATGTTATTCTTGAAGTCAAATCTGAACTTCAAGAATCCCTTGATGAGAGGAGGCCTGATTCCTTGTGTGAGGACATTTCTACTGAAGGAAGAAAAGAAAGAGTTGAAAATGAGAAGAAGACTGTTGATGTATCAGAGTCTTATGAAAAAGAAATTGAGGGTGATGAGTGTGTTTTTACTAACCCTTTTGATTTGTCTGACATTGCAGGTATAACTTTTGATCAAATCTTTGCAGATGACTTCTTAAAAGATGCTCCCATCCAAGTTAATACTGGATCAACACAAGCTTTGCTTGGGATGCAATCAGTAAAGTTGGACTCCTTGTCTCACCAAGTCCAAACAGCTCATGAAGAAACCACAGGAGCCTTGGATGTGCATGGAAGAACTTTAGCATCTGTTGAGATGAGGCTAACTGGCTCAGAAGATGTGGTGCTACCCACATTGGAAGCAAGGATAGGAGGAGTGGAATCTGGTCTTCAAACCATTTCCACTGAAGTCCAAAAAGCCAAAGCCACCATGGAATCCATCTCCAAAGAGGTCAAGAAGGATCAGAAGCTGCTGAGAGATAATCACAATGCAAATGTTCAAGCCATCAGACTGACCATTAAGCAAGCTCTTGGCAAGAAGACAGCCTTACAGAAGAAAAGAGCAGAGGCACAAAGGCTTGGTATGGTGAAAGCAGCTTCAGAGAAATTTTCCCAAGAAGTGATGGCCAACATTGCTGAAGGTGCAGTGGCCAACCTCACTAAGCTTCTTAAGGCCCAACTGGATGCATCTCTGAAAGCAACCATGGAGGAGGTTGTCCAACAAAAGATGAAGCCTGTTCTAGCTTTCCTTAGCTTGAGCAGTGATAGGATGCAAAATATACATGATGAGAATGTATATCTGTTGGAGGAGATGAAGTCTCTAACCCAAGCCCAGTCCTTGATGGCATCAACTATGAGTGAGCTTAGGCCTGAATGTTTTGATGCTGCCAAAAAGGGGGAAAGGGAAAGAGCAAGGGAAAAAGGTGCCTTGGTTATTGGAAGCCCAGTAAAAGGGAAGGACAAAGTTGCTGAAGTCAAAGGGAAAGAGCCAGCAGTGCTGAACTTGGAAGATTTGGATGAAGAGGAGCAGTTAGCACTAGCCTTGAAGAACTCAATGGCCTCAGCTCAAGAGGAAGGAGTTAGGCTACAACAAAGACCAGGAGGTGAAGTGTCTGGTTTGGACAAAGATGTTGAAGGTGTCCAAACTAGAGGAAATATCAAGAGGGCCAAGGGAAAGAAAAGAAAAACTGAAACATTTACTGACTTTCCCAACAGCCTTGATCTGCCCCCTGAATTTAGAATTGTTGATGAAGTGCCTACCTCAAAGAAGGCCAAAAATGCTGAAAAGGACAAGACTGCTGAAGTGTCCAAGATTGCTGAAGAAGACAAGTCTTCTAAGAAAGAAAAGTCTGCTGAGACTAAGTCCTCTGAAGGTGCCAAGTCCACTGAAGATGTTGAAGAACTGTTTGCTGAAGGATTTGGACCTGAGCCCAAAAAGAAGACAACTGTTCTAGCTCATGATCCATCAAAACTGTTTCATGAAGGGTATGGCAAAGACCCTGAAACTCAACAGAAACTGACCATGATGAGGGCCCAAGAGAAGATGGATTTGATGGATGAAGCACAAAGAGCAAGAGACAAAAGAAGAGCAGATTTCCAAAAGCCCAGAAGGAAGAGAGCAACTTACAACAAGTTGAAGCCACAACTTTTGATCCCAATGGACACCAAATATCCTCACTTGGATAAATGGGTGCCAATTCAGCTGAATGACTTATGGGAGGAAGCCAAAAGGGAGTTTGTCTATGATTACTATGTCATTGACAGATGGAATGGAAGAGATGCCAACTCCACTTTTGCTGAGTTCATGATAGAGTATCACAGAGAGCTTTATCAACAACTACTTGCAGCTGCTGATATTGCAAGATTTGAACTCACTGCCCCAAAGTCAATCATATACATGCCTCCAAAGCTTGATGGATGGATTGACCCGGCAAAGATCCTGAAGGAATTCACAGAGATCCTCAAGCTGAACAATATGGTTCTTGGACCCAAGGGAACAAACCAAGAAGCCATGGATCTGAAAAGAACAGTGTGGGCACAATATGGGATGGTGCCACCTCCTGAGGATGATCTCTGAAATGGCTAAGTCTTCTGACCTTTTATGGATGAAAACTTATCTTACCTGAAGATATGTTTTATTTGGTCATCTATGCTGAAGTTTGGTCAAGTATGCTGATATGGTGTGCTCAGATAATTTGTTGCTCTGATATGATTTGGTTGCTCTGATATAAGTTTTGTGCTCTGATACTTGAAGATCTAGATACTATTAAGTGTTTAGTTTTTGTTCTGATACTCTAGATCTTGTGATGAGTATATAATCTGAATCTGTGTAATGAAATGATCTATTGTAATAGTGTCTTGAATTCATGCTCTGATATGTTAACTTCAACTATCAACATGCTTGTATTGATTTTCAAATGAATGATAGTTGAACCTACTTTGAATCAAGAAACATTATTGTAGAAATCTCTCTATGCCTATCTTTGAAACCTATTTGCAACATGAACAGTGAGTACACTAACACATTGTTTTTCAGGAATATTGACCTTAGTCATGTCTTCTGAAGATAAATGTAATAGGTGTAGTCAAGTCACTTTTGCATAGAATGTATTGGTTTTCGCATCATCAAAAAGGGGAAAATTGTTGGGAATAAAATGAGATATGTTTTGATTCAATACCAAAACCCCCTGAGACATGCCTAAGTCAAGATAATTATGTTCTAAGAATGTTATAACATATAGAATAAGGCTAGATGAGGAGCTAATAGGTTAGGCAGCTCTTAGTTGTTTAGATGCACAATTTGAGGGGGAACATATGCTTTGAAGACTATCAAGAACAAGTCCCCTCAAGGCTCAAATTCTGGAACAATCACTAAGCCTATTGAAGGCCAAGTATGCTGATCAGGAGAGTTGTCCAGAAGAGTTGTTTTAGCACAATTAATCAAGAACAAGCATTCTGAAAGCTTGAGGTCAACCATGCTGAAGAGTTAGAGACAACCATACCCTAAGGATCTTCAGAGAAACATACTAAGATCAATTCCAAGTGAAGCAAAGGGAAAGAGCCAAGTCATCTGAAAAGAGCAAGACAACCATGCTGATAAGCAAGTCTGCTGATAGTGATAAGCAGAGTTGTCCAGTTGATAAGGAAAGTTGTCCTATCATTGGAACAACCTTCAGAAGCCATGTCCAAGTCCTAACAAGAGAATCTTAAAGTCAGACATTGGGAAGAGTGCTGCAGAATGAAGACAAAGTCTATACAGCCGTTTATTTCCCAAATGAGGACATGTCACTATCAAGAATCTGTCTTCTGAATTGAAGAACTAAAAGAAGACATTTATGGAGGCTATTTGAAAGTACCTCAACAATTGACAAGAATATCCAACTATCCTACAAGCAAGAGTGTTTTCAAAGCTTTCAAAGACTATCTTAGTCTTCATACACTTCTTCTAAGCTGAACCCAATTGTATATCCATACAAAGCTTAGAGAGATATCATAATCCTTATACACTGATCTTCATTGTAAAGGATATCTCATTAGTTGGAACCTTACTTCAATCCTTACCCCTTTCAAGTGAGAAAGTGAGAAGGTTGTTGTAGTAGTAGAAGTGGTAGGAGCTAACTGTTGAGAGAAGAACAGTTTAGTTCTGAGTTGAGAAGAGGGTACTAGGACTCTAGACATCCTAGGGATCAATTCACCGAGGAGTGGTGTTCTTGATCAAGTGCACCTTGGCACTATAAAACAAGTTAATTCCAAGAGTGAAGGAATTATCCTGTTAAATTAGGGAAAGTGGATGTAGGAGCTTGAGTCTCTGAACCACTATAAACTCTTGTGTTGATTTGCTTTCGAGTACTTTCATAACATTCAACACTGCACACAAAACTGGTCTTTCAAAGGACTATTATCTAAAGACTGTGCAAAAGACTTTTGGACAAGTTCCCTGAAAACTGGACTGTATTGACAGAGTGATTTCAGAACTTAAAAGGAGTTTAAACTAAAGGGTCAACCACTAATTCCGCACATATAACTCTCCTAGATAGTTATCCAACTAAGTACTCAATAGTACTTAGTAGTTTGATTATCTTTAAAGTGTTAATCATCTTCAGCAGAGTTGTCCAAGACAATCTTGCTGATCTCTGGTTTGATCAAGTTTGAAAAAAAATTGCATACAAGTGTATTCCCCCCCCCCCATATACTTGTTATATACTCCTTTCAGGACCAACAAACTTATTTAATGATATTTGTAAATATATTATTAAGAAGATTAAATTGAATTATAATTTAATTTATGGAAATAATTATTATATATATTTTATGTTATTTGTAAATATATTAAGAAGATTAAATTGAAATAAGTAAGGGTTTAATAAGATTTTTTTAATTTGATAGTTTTTAATAAAGATTTTTTATTTCGGATTTTTTGTATTTTAAAATAACTAAATAATTTTATAATATTTATTTTGTAATTATACATTTTTCTGACATTTTATTTTAAAAATATATTAAATAAAATAATTAATTTCTTATAAAATAATTAATAATTTATTAATTTATAGAGGTAGAAAAAATTGTTATTACTGTCATTTTATTCTCAAATATCCACATAACTAGAAATGTCAAACTTAACATACAAAGATATGACACCTAGGTAAAGAAAACTTAAATTGCATGTCATGTCAGCATTGACTTGTTAATTTACCTTTAATTTACCTGCTATTGTAGGCCGACGAACAAATTTCAAAATTTAGACATACATAAAGGACCAAAATTAAAAAGTGTAAAACGTTTGGACCAAAATAAAAAAGTGGTCAACTTAACAGACTAAAAAAAACTTTAATCTCTTATTAAAAAAATACAAGTAATTCTCCCGTGCGATTCACGGTATGGTGTGAAATAGATTGATTTTTATTAACTTTTCAATTAAATTACCCAGCAACTTATATACTTCCTTTGTTCCGTGATTATTTGCACACTTTTCTTATTAGGACGATCCCAAGATTATTTGCACTTTTAATATGAAAATACCGAACAAAATTAATATTCTTCCAACATCATTTTATTTTTAAAATTATCATTATTTTTTTAGTTTATTTACAATATAAGACAATCCATAAGACCTATAAACAAAATGAGCTAAAAAAATTTAGTAAAACAGACCAAAACACCTTACAAAATTCCTAATATGCCCTACATATTATAATTCGAATTCTGTCATTTTTCAACTTTTTCTAAAATTACAACTTATCTTTCCTTTTTCGAATTTAAATCTAATTTGAATCATTCAATTCAATTTAATTCATTTCACGTCATTTCTCATTTCTCACAAAACCCTAATGACCGCCTCCCTTATTTTGAATCTGGGTGAGTTTCGGAGAACCGAGACGATGTACTCCGTGTGAGTGACGGAGATAGATGAGGGTGGTGGCGTCAACGCAGGAACGACGGCGGAAGAAGAGTTTCCGGCCACAGGGTTCGCGCGATTTGATTGAGGCGGCAACTGCTCTGTTTTGGCGATTCGTGTCCTCACTTGCAGTTCGCCGGCGGTTTTAGTGTTTTGTTTGGTCTCGAAGCTCGCCGGTGAGTCGATTAACACTGCCTTGTCGTCGATTGAATTTCTCCGACTGTGCCTTGCCGTCGATTGAATTTCTTCGGTTGTGTCTTGCCGTCCATTGAATTTTTATTGGGGGATTGGTTAATTTTGATTCATATTGATCAGTAGTGTTTTCACCTGATTCATAGTCAATTCTCAAAAATTGACACACAAATTTTATCCAAATCGACCAGATATTTTTTAATGGTGATCCACAGTTCTTGAGGTACGATTACAAAACGGTACTCACTAAACTGTTTCTGTTTTTGTTATTCTATTTCTGAATATTAATTTGATTTCATTGTGATGTCATTTCTCTGCTTTTGTTTCGTTGTGATTCTTGAGGAGAATATTTTATTTAAATTTTGTTTTTTTCTCCGTTTGGTGAAAATGGAATATGAGCAGTCAGTGGTGGGCCTGAGGGGCGACCGCCCTAGGCCCCGAATTTTTAGGGGTCTACTTTATATATATATATATATATATAATTAATATTTTTAAAAAAATTAAAAGGTAAAAAAAAATATATAATGAATCGCCGAATCAGAATATCTAATTTAAGTTTACAATAATATTATAACGGTCAAATATTAAATATGAATTTATTATGCACTCTTTCTCAAAAAATGACCATAGTAATTACCCCAAGGCCCAATATCTAATTAAATACCACAACAACAGGCTTGCATTCAAGTGGCTATATCTCATCAAGACATTGGATCGGTGATCACGTTTGGCATTCTACATCCGGCTTTACCTCTCAGTTTTTCACGATCCACGATTACGGTTATATTATTCATTTATTTAATTTTTATTATTTTAGTTTCTTTTATCTCTGATTCTCTATATTTACTCTATTATTTTATTGTTTATTGTTATTTAGTTATTAATTTTTACCTTTTTTTTAATATAAATATGTTTTCTAAAAATCATGAAACTGGTAGTGAGAAAAGAAAAAAAAAAAAGAGATCTGAACAGCTAGTTTTATCACAAAAAGGAGCCTTAGATAAATTCTTTCCAAAAAATTTAGGACAATCGAAAGACTTAAATGATAATGTTACTAATAGTGTACCAGAACTAAATAATATAGATTTAAATGATTTGAATGGACAAACTAGTCTTACAGTAGATGTAGATATAAATAATTTAAATGAGGATATGAATGAAAATGAAATTAATGAATCTAAGGAGGGTGTATTCAATTGAGATTCTATTGGATTTTTTTGGATTTTAAAAAGTATGTGGATTTATAAAATCCATAGAGTCCATGCAGAGTTTGACTGACTTTTTTTATTGATTTACATGGATTTTTATAGACTTGACAGGATTGTAAAATATATTTTTTTATTAATTTACATAGATTTTCAAAAACTCCGATATTGATGCAAACAGTTAATTTTAAAAAAAAATTAAATTAATATTATATTATATATATATTATATAAAATATTTTACCAATAAAAAAAATATATATATAAAATTTATTTTACCAATAATATATATATAAAAAGTATATATTTTACCAATAAAATATATATATATATATATATATATTTAAAGTTTATATATTAGGGTCGGGCATAAGATCCAAACCCGACTCATACTCAATACGGGGCGAATCTGACCTGATCCAAATCTCGCGGGTGATGTGGGTACTCGCGGGTCGGGTCAATATTGTCATTCGTCCTTGTGATCTTGAGTTTTCAGAGTTTTCTAAGAGAATCCGTTGAAATCTCTTGTTTTTAGAAGAGATTTGGGATAGTGCAATTTATTTATATTTTTGGAGAAGAATCCAACAAAATCCATAGAGTATTAAAATCCATAGACTGTTGAATACCTATAGATTTTTAAAGACTTTTTAAAATCCGAATTGAATACCTCAAAATTTTGAAAGACTTTTTAAAATCCGAATTGAATACCCCCAAACTTTAAAAGTCCAAAAAAATCATATAGAATCCACAACCAATACACCCCCCTAATATTGGATAATAATAAATTGATTCAAATGATTTATTTTTGGATTTTTATTTGATTCAAATAAATTAAAATCTTTGGATAATAATAAGGTAAAGTCTAGTATGCACTCGAGTGCATTTTGTGCACCCTAATCTAAAGAAAAGTGTATGTTATTAAACTGAAAAGTACAACACAATATTACTAAAAAGTGTAACTCACTATGACTAAAAATATTATTATACAGTTTAATAATTGAAAAGTGCAACACCATTTACCAAAAAGTGTAAGTCAGTAAAACTGAAAAGTGCAACATGGACTAGGGTGCACAACATGCACTCGAGTGCATAGCAGACCAACCCTAATAATAAATTAAAAGAATTTTGTGAGAATTTAGGGAATACTTTGAATCATGACAACTCTTTAGATATTGATTCAAATGATTTATTTTCTGAACTAAAAGTGTTGCAAGTTACTTTATCAATAGAAAAAAAGACTGCTATTGAGATTCTTGAATTTGTAAATGCTTTGGTTGCTATCCTAATGCCTTAATTGCTTATAGAATATTATTGACTATTCCTGTGACCGTAGCATCAGCTGAAAGAAGTTTTTCTAAATTAAAATTGTTAAAAACATATTTACGATCCACTATGTCACAAGAAAGATTAAATGGATTAACAACTTTATGTATTGAAAAAGATATGCTAGAACAAATTAACTTTGAAGATATTATTGATGAATTTGCTTCTAAAAATGCTTGAAGAAGTCATTTTAAATAATTTATTTTTAAAGGTTCATTCATTTTTAATATGTGCATACATATGTCACTTATTTGATTTGATGTTGTTTAGAGAGAAGGCTTATTTTATTTGATGTTGTTCAGAGAGAAGGGGTCCATTTTTCTTGTTCGCCCCAGGCCTACAAAATCTCAGGACCGCCTCTGTGAGCAGTTAAGGAGAGAGGATTGCGGAGAGAATGAAGGCTTTACAAGAGCTTGTACCCAATGGTAATAACGTAGTACTTTCGATCTTAGTCCTTGTTTTTCTTACAAATACTAATTTTGCCTATGCTCAGAGTGCTCATTGCTAGTTTGGTATAGACAATTGGTTAAATCTGTTTAAATTTTTAGTAAATTAAAATTTGTATTTTAACATGCTTGATTATCAATAGATTTAGATCCTGCTTATCTATTTGATCAAGACAGAAAATAGTTCAGATTAAATTACAGAAGCACTTGTGGTACTTTTAAAACACATCATTCTCAGTTTTTGGTTCGTTGAGAAGCAGATTCTAAAAAGATAAACAGAGGAAGGTGATTCTTGCAGTTGAAGTTGGGTATACACTTGAAGTTGAATTTTGCTGACTTCGTTGCATATATAACCCAATTTATTGCATATATTTGTATGTATAATGCATATTCAGTGTATTTTCATATAATGTAATTTTTAGATTCAGTAGTTTATTTACTTTACGAACTAGGAAAATCATAATTATTATAGAATTTATGATAAAGTCTTATATTATTATTATGCAATGCACATATATTTATATGCAAAGATATTACCCAATATATGCATGTCACTGAGAATATGCAACAATTTTTTATATGCAAAGATATTACCCAATATATTTATAACTTTATTTGACAATTTCCTTAGCTAAAATAACACATGCACATATTAAAGTATATGCAAGTATCGATTGCATATATAAAAAAAACGTATACATATTTGAAAGTATGCACTTATCGGTTGCATTTAATAAAATATGCGTATATGCATCTTGCAAAAATATTATAGACTTATTCAACAAGTATTTGTTAATACAAGTTGTTCATCAAATTATTTAAACACTTTTAGAGGTGTATCGAGTAAAATAATTTTTTTGAATGTATTAATTTTATTAGTATTTATAATTTATATTTTAATAAAGATATGGTAATATTTCCGATTAATAAGAAAATTATTAAATATATAAAAATATAAATATGAACAAGTAGAAGGAGTGATCTCGAATTTTAGGAAAGTAATTTGAAATGGAAATTGCGCTATAATCAAGGGATAATCTCGAATTTTAGGAAAGTAATTAATTTGAAATCGAATTGCCCTATAATCGAGGGATAATCTCTTAGCTTTTTAAAACTTAATTCGTTTGACTTTGCATATTAGACATTAATTAAATTAAATGATTCGAAAATTGAAATTAAATGTAAGGTAAGGGTAAATTGGTACAATTATGTGGCATTTTGTCTTTAATTGTTTTACTAAAACTTTTTAGCTTGAATCATAAAAACTAGGGGTGGTTTGTCCTATACTTTTCATTTATCTTAAATCACCAACCACTAAATTCACTTTTTTTTTAAATGTGCCGATCAAACCATGCAAATAATCTTGGGACGGAGGGAGTGCTAAACATTATTCTGTGAAAACAAAAAAAAGACAATCTTATATGAAATATATAATTCGATCCCATTTTATTAAAATATGATTAGGTTTCATTTTTTATTTTCTAATATTTCACTACATCTTTTATTGAAATCGTATATAAAAGAAAACCTAAAACCATATGAACTACGGGTGAGAATGGGTCAGGCCTTGCTAGGCTTTAAGAAAAAAAGTCTGGCCTGTTATATATTTTTTAGGCCCGAGCCTGGCCCATGGTCTGTCATAGGCTTTTTTTAAAGGCTCAAGCCCGACCTTTTTAATAAATAGGCCTGGCCCGAAAGCCTTCTCTAAAGGCCTCTTAATCTTATTAGTAGGGGTGTGCACCGGTCCAAAATCGGACCGGACCGGGACCGGATTGGACCGGGACCGGAGACCGGACCGGAATCTATCCGGTCCAGACTTAATTTTTTTTTAAAATTTATGGAAGCAAGAACAAGATTGATGAATTTGTGTATGAAAATTAAAGTGTTTGCTCTTCATTACGTCAATGTGAATTTTATTTACATTGTTATTAATGATTTTTTGACCCTAAAAATAAATTAAATATGTTTGTTAAATTATATATTTGTAAAAAATGTAATAAGATCTCAATACATTTTCATCAATTACTAGATTTTGAAAAATAATTGAGAGTGCATTAGTAAAAAAATATAAAAAAAAAAAAAAAATCCGGTCCGGACCGAAAAATTCCGGTCTTGGACCGGACCGGACCGGAAGACCGGAATCCAAAATTTCCCGGACCGGAATCTAACCGGTCGGTCCGGTTCCGGTCTTTTTTCCGGTCCGGTTTATTTTTGAACACCCCTACTTATTAACGTATTTTTTTAAAAAAAATCTACAACATTATTATAATCAAATTATAAAAATGAACTCTTTAAATCTTAAAATGAAGAAATGGAAGTAATAGGATGTTCCAAAAAAAAAATATTCAAATATTTTTTCAACTATTACAAAGAAAAATATAACTAGTGTTACTAAATTTTCTTATTTATTTATTTGAAAATCACATATTATATAATTATATACTTATAATATATATATATATGAAGTTATATAGGCCGGCCTGTTGGGCTTAAAAGGCTTACGAAAAAGTTTGAGCTCGGCCTATTTAGCTAAATATGCTTCTAAAAAAGCTTGAGCCCGACGTATTTATTAAACGAGCCAAGCTGAGCTTTAATAGGCCGAGCCGTAGGCCCCTGTCGGGTAGCCTGGCCCATTCCCACCCCTTAATATGAACACAGACAGTAAGAAATCAGATTCCCACCCCTTAATATGAACACAAACAGTAAATAGTTGAAAATGGTGACAGAAAGAAAAGTTTATGTATTAACAAATTTCTTGATGGTAAAATGTTAAAAATCATCCCATGATATTCCAGAACAAAAGATATGAATAGAGAAATTAAAAAGTGAATAAAAAAATTATCAATAAATTCATTAATTAAATATTGGCAAATACTTGTATACACTTGGATGCACCATGCCCCTTACCTATGACTTTTCAGCTATTGGGTCTTCCTTGGGACTGGGCCTCAGATTCCAGTCACACACCCATTTGTTTACTCAGTTCACCCTCAATAAACTCGCACCCACAAATTTTTTTAGTTCACCCAATAATGATTTGCACCCCCCTAATTTCAATTTCGATTTTTTATTTATATTTTATCTGCACCCACTAATTTAATGAGTTCACCTCCTAATCATATTTTTACAACAGTTATCTACACCCGCTCATTTTATGAGTTCACCCCCAAATTATTTTTTACCACAGTTATCTATACCCGCTCATTTTATGAGTTCACCCACATATTATTGTTTTACCACGATTATCTGCACTCGCACATTTTATGAGTTCACCCCAAAATATTTTTAGAAAAATAATCACATTTAAAAGAATATATTATCCTTTTATTAATGTACACAAAATATAATAAAATGAACTCTAAAAAATCGATTCACCACCAAGTCACCCATATTTTTAAAAAAAAATCGTAAAAATATAATTAATAAAAAAAATCGAAATTAGCCATAAATCTCAATTTTTTACTTTTTAATTTTCCTTTCAACTACTCTTTTTCCATTTTTAATTTTTTTTTCCAAATTTTTTATTTCTTCATTTTTTTTTTCCTTTTCCTTTTTTATTTTAAATTTTCCTACATTTCTTTTACATTTTTTGCATGTGTATTTTTTAAATTTTAATACAATATAATATTATAGGCATGATTTTATTATAGTCGATCGGCAGTGCACTTGAATTTCAATTTTAATTTGATGAGTAAAGGACCTGCCGAAAATTCATGCCAATCGGCGGGTGACCCAACCACCACCATGCCCGACCACCCCCTTGACGGCGACGGCGGCGCTTCCGTCCCGGCCGCTGAAGCCCAAGACCCATATTCGAATCGCAATCGCGATTCTTCACTTCCATGACAATCGACATCATCTTCCATCTCGGCAACGATCCATGGCGGCCGAAATTCTCTTCTCATTTCGACCACCGACGCGACTGCTTCGATCAATCTCCCTTGTGTTCGCGATCCAGGAGCTTCTTCGGCATCAATGGCTCTCGCCTGCAACACTCGGATCGACGCCACCTCTCTCTCGTCGTTCATCTCTGCCTAAATCGAAGCTATATTGCTTTGTCCGTCTTCTTCATCATGCTACTGTGCATCCTCTTCCTCCGGCTGACGGCAGTCCGATGGATCTCTAACCGGCCGACACTCAAAGCCGGTGACCTTGCTGATGAAATCTCAAACGACGACTGCTAACCTAGGGTGCCCTCCCATTGGGCTAGGGTTCCCTTCAATTGGGTTTGGTAATATGCACCCCCTATTTTCTTCAGTACACCCCGATTTGCACTCCCTCCACTTTTTTTTATGGTACTATTAGTTATTGGTGCTGGTATTACTATTTATTGATTGTAGTATTACTATTAATATACAAATGAATTAAAATTAATGATTACTGATTACGGTATTATTAATTATTAATTGTGGTATTACTGGTTATTGTTTGTGGTATTACTGATTTTGTGAAATTATTTATTATTGTTTAAGACATTACTGATTATTATTATTGTTTTTTATGGTATTACATATTATTGATTATGGTATTACTTAATATAATTAGATTTGTGGAATTATTTATTATTGTATAAGATGTTACTGATCAATGTTCATGATATTACTAATTACTGTTCATTGTGTTACTGATAATTGTTTTTGCTATTATTGAATATAATTTGATGTGTGGAATTATTTGTTATTGTATAAAATTTTATTGATTAATATTAATGGTATTACCGATTACTGTTCGTGGTATTACTACTAATTGATTTTAGTATTATTTAATATAATTAGATATGTGTAATTATTTGTTATTGTATAAGATATTGGAGTACTAATTATTTTTAATGGTATTAGTGTATTACTGATTATTACTTATTGTATTATTGAGTATAATAAAATCATACATATAATATTATTTTGTATTAAAATTTTAAAAAATACTAATGAAAAAAATGAAGAAATAATTTTTTTTGAATAAAAACTGAAAATGGGAAGAAAAATTAAAAAGAAAATAAAATTGAGATTTGTGCCTTATTTTAATAGATTTTTTAAATTATGTTTTTACGATTTTCTTTTTCTAAAATATGGGTGATTTAGTGGTGAATCGACGGTAACTCGACAATGACTCGACTACATATTTTAAATGTATAAATTATGGTTGATTTTATTATTATATTTTGTGTAAATTAATAAAAAGATAATATAGTATTTTAAATGTAATTATTTAAAAAAAAAAATTGGGGGTGAACTCATAAAATGAGTGGGTGAAGAGAATTGTAGTAAAAAAAATTAGGGATGAACTTATAAAATTAGCGGATGTAGAGAACCGTTGTAAAAAAGAAATGATTTGGGGTGAACTCATAAAATGAGCGGGTGCAGATAACTGTAGTATAAATATGATTTGGGGGTGAACTCATAAAATGAGCAGGTGCATATAACTGTAGTAAAAAAATATTTGGGGGTGAACTCATAAAATGAGCAGGGTGCAGATAACTGTGGTAAAAAAATAATTTGGGGGCGAACTCATAAAATGAGCGGGTGTAGATAATTGTTGTAAAAAAGAAATGATTTGGGGGTGAACTCATAAAATGAGTGGGTGCAGATAACTGTAATAAAAATATAATTTAGAGGTGAACTCATTTAATTAATGGGTGCACATAAAATATAAATAAAAAATTAAAATTAAAACTAGGGGGTACGGTGCACTAGGGGGTACGCAAGTGTGACCCTTAAATATTACATCTAAAACGGACGGAGGAGTATGCGTGAATTACATACATTTAAGAAAGCAACAATCAATTTCCTTTCGAAAGAAAAATCAAGCTTACTTTTTATAAATGCCAAATTTGCATGTACATGCGAGTGTACGGTGCCCCCTTACTATTTCAAAATCAATTTTATCAATTCCTTCCATTTCTCCCTTCAATGTCTGTCTCTCCGTCTTCAACTTCTTCTTCCATTTTTGTAGGGCAACTTCAAATCTCATCCTTTCAGGAAATTCACCACTATCAGATGTTCGATCCAACTTCCACTCACGACGATTTTCTCCAACAGATGCTCTTCTCCGTGCTTACACCCGTCGCCTCCTCCTTTCCCTAGTCGGAAACCACTCGTCGCCGCACATGGAGGAGCAGTCGGCGGCGGCGCTCGCGTCGAAGCTGCGGAAGCACCGAATCAGCAACGACGCCGCTAAAGCCTTGATGCTTCAGCAACAGTTATTAGGCCTCCGCGCCTCCTCCGGCAACCGGCGGCTCAACCGGTGGTTTTGACGTTTCTTACATGGAATTTCTGAAAATTCGACGCCTCCTCCGGCAATCGGCAGCCCAATCGGTGGAATGTACCACCACCGCATCCTGTTCGACAAGTATCACCTTGGGTACTTCCTTTTGTCACGTTTCGTCAAATTTGCATCTAAGGTGTTTGATATTTTATCTCCTCTTTTTGTGTTATGTACTCTGTTGTGAGGGGTTTTATGGGTCCTTATTTTGTGTATGAATGTTTGCCTTGTACTTGAGTGGGGCTGTGGATATTGTGGATTTCAAATCTTTAGATTGAGTTCTTTAGAGAAAGGGAAAGAAATCTGAAGAGAAAGTTAGGTAGAAGCTAGAAGGAACTCAATTAAAATTGTTGTCTATATTGTCTTTTGTTTAATGTAAGTTAAGACGTATGAATGCAAATATCATTGTTGCTCTGTTCTTGCAATAGCAATGTGGTGAACTTGTTTAATAAATTGATGACCATTGTGTAGAAGATGTCTAAAGAAATACAGTAGGTTGCTCTGTATATTAATGAGGCAAAGAAAAATCCCCTAAATTGAAGGAGATAATGTTTTCTACTGACAGGGAATTCAAAACAGAGGAGGTAGTAGGCAAAGAGGACTCAGTGGAATTGAGGAGAAGAAATGAATGAAAGAGAAAAAGACAAAGACAAAGGGAGTATTCCACTCTCCTTCCCCTCTGCCAAGCTTGAAGATCTGCGAATTGTTCATCTTAGAAAAAGAAATTACTAAAATGCATAATAATAATGAAAAATTTGATGGAATTTTCTTGAATGGTGATGATAACGGTGGAAGAGGGGTATGAAAGTAAAAAGGGATGTACGATACAATTGTGGTAATGCTATTTTTTTTTCATGGTATTACTGCTTGTTATTTATGGTATTATTGATTTGAGTTTATGGTATTATTGATTATTCCATATTAATATACTATTAAATTAATATTAATGATTACTTTACGGTATTATTGATTATTAATTGTGGTATTACTGGTTATTGTTCGTGGTATTATTGATTATGTGAAATTATTTATTACTACTGTTTAAGGCATTACTGATTATTGTTTATTGTATTACGGATTAATGCATATGGTATTATTGATAATTAAATTTGGTATTATTGAATATAATTAGATTTGTGAAATTATTTGTTATTTGTATAATATATTACTGATTAATGTTCATGGTATTACTGATTATTGTTAATGGTATTACTGGTTATTACTTATTGTATTATCGACTATAATATTATTTTGTATTAAAATTTAAGAAAATACTCATGAAAAAAATTTGGAAAAAAAAAAGAAAGGCAAAAAAAATAAAAATAAAAAAGAGAAAAAAATTAAAAGGAAAAAATGAAAGAAATAAAAAGTCAGAAAAAAATTTGAAAATGGAAACAAAAAAGGAAAAGAGGAGAGGGAATAAAAATTAAAAAGAATATGGATGACTTGGTGGTGAATCGACGGTTACTCGACAATGATCCGGTTGTAAATTATAAATATACAAATTATGGTTGATTTTATTATATTTTGTGTAAATTAATAAAAGGATAATATAATATTTTAAATGTAATTATTTTTAAAAAAATATTTTGGGTGAATTTATAAAATGAGCGGGTGCAGATAACTGTGGTAAAAAGAATTGGGTAAAAAAAAATTGGGGTGAACTTAAAAAAATAACGGGTGCAAATTATCTCCTGGCCCATATTCTATCTCCTGACCCATATTCTATTTTGGTGATGTATGCATGGTGCACGCGAGGGCACGCAAGTGTGACCCTTTATAAATATGTAGAAAAATCACTTTTATAAACCTAAAAATAAAAGGAAACAGAGCAAAATTCACATGGGCTTTTACAATGGACCTACTACAACAATACTTTATTCGGAGGAGTAGTTTGCCTAATATTTTACAATGGGCTTTTAAAAAAAAAAAAATACAATGGACCCTGACTTGAACGAATTTTTGGTCACTAAATGTTGACTAACTACTTCCTCTCAAGCATAAGGGTTCGTAGTAGTAATGGAAGTATTCGACCAAGTAGTATCGACCTAGGAGGTGGGTTTGTGCAATTGATCCCTAGAGTTTTGTGTCGTCATAACTAATGTAACTACGGGCTCGGTTTTTGGATTTCTAAAATTAAGCTAAGTTACTACTAAACTTCAAGAAATTAAACCAAACACCAACCTAGAAACTAACAAGCAATTTGAACGACTAAAAACAAACAAATAATCTATAAGAGCAATTACCACAACTTAACAAAGAAAATTACTACTAAGCAAGAATTTAACAATTAAAACACAAAACAACTACGAATATGATTCGAAGAAGTGCAAGGGTGAGAGAATGCTTCGAGTGTTCTCCACCTAGTGAAATAGAGAGGAATTGCTTTCACTTTGTTAATGCTTTAATCAATATTTGCTAAGAGCACCTAAATGCTAGGATGACAACCATTTCCCTTCGGGTAATATAGCCTTAATTCTAAGGTGTTCCCAAACCCGGTAATAAGGTTTTCTTCCTAATCCTCACCAACTACTCAAACAACCATTCAAGTAATTAATGTCCTTTAATGGGGTTCTAATACGATTAACTCTCTCTCGACGAATTAAAAGTATAACTAATATATTTGCATACCAACAACTCACACCATAAATATGAACATGTCCATGTAACTCTCGTCTACGCTAAACATGCCTCTAAATATGGATTAATAGAAGTTAACATACAAAGTACACATAATACCCATTGAAAGAAGCAATAAATCTAATATTAGCAATAACAAAGCTCAAACAATTCCAAACTTGATATTCACATGGTTTTAGAACACCCAAAGCATAAATAAACTTAGCCCATGGTGTTTTGAGAAACACCCATGGCTAAAACATCAAAAGAAATCAAGATACACATTAAATATTGAATTATATAGAAAATGAGAGAATGGTTTGAAGTCACCTTGTTGTTTCTTCAAAATATCTAGTTATTACAAAAGTGTAGAGCCTTCTTCTTCAAAAGCCTATGCTAAGTACTAAATATTGAAGCTAATCTAGGAATTAAAGTGCAATAAATGTGGAAGATGGAGTTAAGATGAACTAGGGTTTATGGTGTTGTAATAAATGAGGCCAAGAATTGTTTTACAAACTGAAGTTGAAGCTATTTAAAGCTTCCAAGAGTGTGTGAGACGAAAATAGCACTTGGGTCCTCGAAGTTCTTCAAAATTCGCGAAAAACCCCGAAAAAACGTGAGTTGACTTGGTCAACCGAGTGGATCACTCGGTCAACCGAATGAGATGGTCTTCCAGAACCAAAAGTGGTTCCAGAACCCACTCGGCCGCCAGTGTGATATCACTCGGCTGCCGCCAGTGTGAAGTCACTCGGCCGCCAGTGTGAATTCACTCGGCCGACCGAGTGACATGGGCATTCCAGAAACTCTCTGGACCTTTTTTCCCACTCGGCCGCCAGTGTGAAGTCACTCGGCCGGCCGAGTGAAATCTGCTCTTTGGACTTTTCAACTCTTGTTCAAGGCTTCCTTTGATCGTCCTCCAACCGAACTTCAATTCTCATGCGCCATTGCTCGTTTTCCCTCTAAAATGGACTATTTTCACCTTGTTTCCTACACTTGAACACATTTCTTGACAACAAGATTAGTAGCACCATTTCTATCAAATAAGCACAAAATCACATCAAAATGCTACGATAATATAGCAATAATGAGCACAAAAACGAGCAATCTCACACCCAATCAACCCCCCCAAACTTAGAGATTTGCTTGTCCCCAAGCAAAGAAAAAGAAACCAAAGGAGGGTGATTGTGAAGGATTTGTGAATGGATACAATGCATAGTAGGCATGATCAAACAATATCTCCAATGAATGGTTCATCAACACATGCAATTTCTCTACCACTTTCAAGACAAAATGTGATTCAAGCTAAGACAAATTCAACACACTTGATTCACCACTCTCTCAAGAAGTGTTTCTCTCAACACACAAGTGTATATTGGGCATGTAAGCTCTCAAATGTCAATCCACAAAAACACAAAGACCATAGGCTTGCTTTTCAACTCAATTCTCTACCAAATATTTAGGACTCAATTGTCAATCAAAGAGGTCTTTCAAGGGTTGTAATGTAGGCTCTTTGGAAGGGGTGGGATAAATTTGGAATTAGTGACTCATTCAACTTGTAGAGCAACAAATGTTGTATTTATCTCATTTTTCATTCAACTCTCACACAACACTTGCTCTCTTTCTTTTCTTTTCACTCAAAATGAACTTCACCCCTTTTTCTTTCTTTTCACAACATTTTGGACCCATTTTCTCTTCAATTTTGTGATTTGAGCTTTTGGGACTTTTTGTTTCCCTTTTTTTTTTTTTTTTTTTTTTTCACATTAAGCTCAAGCTCATTAGCTCTTCTTTTTCTTTTCAACCCTTTTCTTTTCTCTTGAATTCACCTTGATCAAAATAAATCCACTCACTTCAATCCCCTCACCATGTCAACCAACATTGAAGCTCTACAAATGATAAGGACAATTAGGCTCAAAAGATGTGGTTTTATGGTGACATTTTGTAGCTTGCCAAAGAAAATTGGTTTTACGGCTCAACGGGACTAACTACGAAAATGTATAGTTTGGTGGGATTTATTTGGCCAAGTGACTTAAATTCAAAGAAACGCCTCCTATCATTTTTGACAATTTCCTCCTAAATCAAGTTTCAAACAAGTCAAAGAGCAAGTTCTAGCATGCATAATTCGTGGATGACTCACTCAAGAAAAATCGAACCGGAATGATATTTCGATTCAAAAGGCTCAAGTCTCACCGGCTAAATGTGGTAAACTCAAGTGTTTTCCTAAGCCTAGCCCTTCACACAAAATGCAATCAAATGATAGAGTCATACATGCATCGATTTCCCAATCAAGAAACATCACAAGATCAATTATAGTAAACTCATGCATCCATCAACAAATTCTCCAAAAATCCACCATCACAAAAAAAACATAAAATCCCTAAACATCCATCCAAATAAAACATCAAAAGAAAAACATCCCCATATATCAACAAAAATCCACAAAAATATCCAAAATACAAGAAACCAAAACAAAGATCCAAAGGTACAAATAACAAAGTGCTACGGACATAGATATGAACACCGAAAATGAGAGAAAATTAGGGCACTTATACCACACCATCTTTGGAGCCTTGAGGTATCATTGAGGTGGTTGAGGTGGGTTGTAGTAGCCTTGTTGGGCGAGCCACTCGAAATGAGGACGGATCATGTTGTTCAACTCAAGGAGTTGAGCATCTATATTACCTAGGCGAGTGTCCACACTTGCTCGCCAAGTTACCTCTTCACGATTTGCAACATTCAACTGCTCGATACTCGCCCTGAGCTGCTCAATCTCCCTGTTCCTTCTTTCATAAGTATGGGAAACATTCCCTCTTTGATCCGGAGCTGCCCGCCATGAACTACCTCCTTCTTGCTATTGGGGCTCTTCAGGCTCTTCCTGCTCATCGACATGCATGGGGACTCCTCCAACATTCTCGGGGTTGATGGGATTTCCAGCGGCAAAGTTATCTATCCAAGCACGGTGGGCGTTGGACAGCAAATCCCATGAACCATACCTCCGTCTCCTCAAGCTAGTCAGTTCCGGATTAGGCAAAGGGAAGAGGGTGTCTTCATCAAGTTTCAGACAATATGTACCCCTTTCCATCTTTAGTATTTTCATTTGAATCATCACTCCAAGATCAAGCTTGGAGTCTCCAACAATGGGGACATACATCTCCTCAGGCACTATTCCGAAATGCTCAGCAATGTGGGTGATAAATCCACCCACTTGGGAGTACCTGACCTTTGCTCTAGTCTGCCGGGCCAATTGTGCCATGAGGTAGGCGGCCATATTCACGGGTTTACCATCCACCATGCATTTGATGACATATAACTCGTCCTTTCTCACAGCCCCAACCTCGTATCTTGCGAAGACCGAGTTCGCTAGCACCCTCTGAATGTAACGGAAGACTGGACTTCGAATAAGAGATGCCTTAGAGCTACTCGAGTTGTAGACTGGAACGTCGTCTTTCTCTTGTCGGGCCAATTTCACCCAAAAATCTTGAGCATTGAAACTCCTAATCCCCAAATAGACCCTGTTGTCGGCACTGTTGGGGACTTGAAAGAGTTCGTTCAGCTCTTGTACCGTTAAGCTTCTGTCAACATTCCCCAAACGGAAGGTGATCCTTCTAGGTACATGCTGCCCGTCGAAGTCCATGTCGATGGTGGTTAAGAACTCCACCATAAGCTCAGTATAGGACGGCTTCTGAATTTGTAAGAAGTTCGTCCATCCAATCGCAGCAAATAGCCTATCCACATCTTCTTTGATCCCCATGTGGACCATACAACTGTCATCGATGTACTTCGTAGGGTGGAAGATCATACGAGACACCGCTACGAAGTTGTCGGCTAGCATCTCTCCTCTCTCTCCTAGATCAATTCCAAAGTGGGATGGATAAGTGCCACACAACCGATAGAGATGCCATTCGAGCCATTCATTCATCTCCTGAGAGCTTGGTCCATCATGGTTTGCCATTTTCTACAACCAAAAGATTAGAAACTCATGAGAATGTGCACAAAATTTTCCATTTAAATTCGTCATTCACAAGAGTTCCTTAGCATTTAAGTTCATATGCATCCACCATGTTCAAGTTCACACCCCACCTCTTCAACAATAGACATTTATTTTTCTCTCAATGAACTCCCTTCTTCAACAACAATCATGCTTACAAGGTGTTGGTCAAAGTTTTCACAAGAAATTAAAGCACAAAACACCTTGCTATCACTAATGTTAACTCTATCCTAGCATGAATCTCTCAAATAAAACACATTCACAAGACTACAATATCACATGCTCAAGAGTTACACAAAAGTTCATGAATATTCCCAAGTTCACCATTCTTGCAAAAATTCCTTCAATTTCTAGCTTAAATTCTCACCAATCACACAATGATAGCACAAATTAAGCATAGATATGAGTTACCCATCATCAATAATCACCAATAAGCACAACTCATGAAAGAAATTTGCAAGAAATCAAGAAACCCGCCAAGTTTTGAAATTTTCGTCACCTCTACATTATCCCACAAGAATAGCCTTAAAATCTACAATATCATGCTTATTCTTGCAAAATTAAAGAGGGGGAAGAGTTTACATACCTTGGGGAGTGATTCCTTGAAGTTGTTGCAAGAAATTGAAGAGAGAATTGAGAGGGGGTAAGAGTGTGTGTGAGGTTTTTGGGGTAAAAGTGTGTGTTGTGGTTGAAAAAGTGAAGAAGAGTAGGGTTTAATGAGTGTAAAAACCGAATGGGTCGGGCCTTGGGTCGGGTCGACCCGAGAGAAATTAAAAAAAAAACTTACCTCGCGTGTCTCCAGAAGTGAAACGATCGACCGATTGGTTCCCTCGGTCGGCCGTTTGCCATCGAGTTCCAGTGGCAAAATCGCGTCCAGATGTCACTCGGCCGCCAGGGTGATGTCCCTCGGTCGACCGAGTGCTTCGCGTTTACAGTGGGTCTCCCTCGACCAGAGGTCCCTCGGCCGGCCGTTTGTGATGCCTCGGTCAGCCGAGTGCCATCTGCTTCCAGAATGTCGTCCACCAATAGATCTAACTCGGCCGCCCGTTTGAACCACACGGACGGCCGTTTGGGTTCTGCTTCAAAATTTTCTTACCCTTTTTTCAATGTTTACACCCCAAAAATCCTACAACAAATCAATACACTACAACATAGCAATGCTCAAACACCACAAAACTTCAATTCACAAAAATTTGCCCCAAAATTCATGTAAAGCATGCAATGTAACTCTCAAAACGATTCAAAGATCAACATCATCCACATTTTCCATATCAAACGAATCAAGCTCATTCAATCAATAGACGAATGTGTAACGGTGCAAATGAAATTGTAAAAACAACCACACCCCCCCAAACTTAGACTTTGCTAAGCAAATCTAAGTTTGAAAATGAGTGTTTACCTTTGAGTTTGCACCATACACCATTCCATCTTTCTTCATTGAATCCTTTCTCCTCAATTAAGAGTTCATGTCCAAGCTCCATTAAGCACCAACATCATACCTCAACCTACTAAACAAAACTAAACCAAAAAGATCAAAAAGCACTAAAACTAACAAAAACGAAAAGAAAGCAATAAATGAATGGGTTGCCTCCCATTTAGCGCTAGGTTTAACGTCCTATGCCGGACGGAACTCTTTCGAGTTCAAGTCTCTTCAAGAGACTTTGTACCTCCACCATCTTTTTGACACGGGTTGAAGTAGAGTTTCACACGATGACCGTTCACGGTGAAGCGACTCCCATCTTTGCTTTGTAACTCAAGAAATCCACTAGGAAACACCTTTTTCACCACGAACGGACCACTCCATTTTGACTTCAACTTTCCGGCAAACAACTTCAAACGGGAGTTGAACACGAGCACCTCATCTCCTTCTTCGAACTCCTTCTTCTTGAGACGAGCATCATGCCATTTCTTTGTCTTTTCCTTGAAAATCTTAGAATTCTCATAGGCATGTTTTCGAAACTCCTCAAGCTCACTTAATTGGAGCAACCTCTTCTCTCCAACCAAATCACAATCAAAGTTCAACTTTTTGATTGCCCAATAAGCACGGTGCTCAAGTTCCACGGGCAAGTGACAAGCCTTCCCAAAGACAATTTGGTAGGGGGACATATCCAATGGAGTTTTGTATGTTGTTCGATAGGCCCACAAAGCATCATCCAACTTCAATGCCCAATCCTTTCTAGTGGTGTTGACCGTCTTCTCGAGAATTTGCTTGATTTGACGATTAGACACCTCCGCTAAACCATTTGTTTGAGGGTGATAGGCGGTTGACACCTTGTGTTTCACATTATATTTGGCTAGAAGATTAGCCATCACTTTGTTCACAAAATGACTCCCCCCATCACTTATCAAAGCCCTTGGAACTCCAAATCGAGTGAAGATATTCTTCTTCAAGAATTGAATCACCACTCTTGCATCACTCATCTTTGTTGGAATAGCTTCGATCCACTTAGAAACATAATCAACACCAACAAGAATGTAGGTGTACCCACATGATGGAGGAAACGGCCCCATGAAATCAATGCCCCAAACATCAAATAGCTCAACTTCAATGAACATGTTTAAAGGCATCTCATCCCTTTTTGTTATGCCCCCCATTCTTTGGCAACGATCACATCCTCGGATGAATGTTTGACAATCTTTGAAGATTGTTGGCCAATAAAACCCGGCTTGGAGAATTTTCATTCCCGTCTTTGAAGTACCAAAGTGTCCCCCACAAGGAAGAGAGTGACAATGCTTGATTATGTCCTCCCATTCCTCTTGAGGCACACATCTCCGAAGCACCGAATCAACCCCTCTCTTGAAAAGAAACGGTTCATCCCATATGTAGCTTTTCACTTCCTTGTTGAACTTCTTTCTTTCATAGGGACCCAAGTCTTCGGGGATCATTCCACTTGCCAAAAAGTTGGCAAAATCGGCATACCATGGGATTTCTCCTTTCACTCCCATCACCGGTAGTCAATCATCAATAAGCTCTCATCGGGAAAGCTTTCTTTAACCTCAACCATATCTTGCTTTTGCTCTTCATTTTGCTCCAACCTTGAAAGATGATCGGCTATGACGTTCTCACTTCCTTTCTTGTCTCTTACCTCTATGTCAAATTCTTGAAGCAAAAGGACCCACCGAATGAGTCTTGGTTTGGCGTCCTTTTTATTCATCAAATAGCGGATCGCCGCATGATCGGTGTAGACAACGGTTCTAGCTCCCACAAGATAAGGCCGGAATTTGTCAAAAGCATACACAACCGCTAAGAGCTCTTTCTCGGTTGTAGTGTAATTGGCTTGTGCGGTGTTGAATGTTTTTGAGGCATAGTATATGGCATGAAATCTCTTTTCCCTCATTTGCCCCAACACAACCCCCATCGCATAGTCACTCGCATCACACATCAACACGAACGGCTCCTCCCAATTTGGTGTCACAAGGATCGGTGAACTCACCAAGGCCTCCTTAAGTTTCCTAAACGCTTCAAAACAC
The DNA here is from genome assembly GCA_963675135.1 of Galeopsis tetrahit. Lineage (NCBI taxonomy): Eukaryota > Viridiplantae > Streptophyta > Magnoliopsida > Lamiales > Lamiaceae > Galeopsis > Galeopsis tetrahit. The sequence goes on from OY776131.1 coordinate 14,911,419, forward strand.
TCATTAGTAAAATCAAATGATACATCTTTTTCTAACAAATGAGATAAAGGTTTAGAAAGTTTAGAAAAATCTTTGATAAATCGACGGTAGAAACCCGCATGGCCAAGGAAAGACCGAATGCCCTTCTCATTCGATGGTGGAGGCAACTTTTCAATTGCTACCACCTTCGCTCTATCAACTTGGAGCCCCTTGGATGACACATGATGGCCCAACACAATCCCTTCGTTCACCATAAAGTGACATTTTTCCCAATTCAACACTAAGTTAGTGTCCTCACACCTTTGCAAAACAATATCAAGGTTAGTCAAACAAGAATCGAATGACTCTCCAAAGACGGAGAAATCATCCATAAAAACCTCCATGATACGTTCAATAAGACCATGAAAAATTGACATCATGCAACGTTGAAAAGTGGCGGGTGCATTACACAACCCAAAAGGCATACGCCTCCATGCAAATGTACCATACGTGCATGTGAAAGTGGTCTTTTCTTGGTCTTCCGGTGCAATCATGATTTGATTGTAACCCGAATAACCATCAAGAAAGCAATAGTGTGAAAAACCTCCTAACCTATCAAGCATTTGGTCCATGAAAGGTAAGGGAAAATGATCTTTGCAAGTAGCCTTATTCAATTCACGATAATCAACACACACACGCCACCCCGTGGCGACTCTCATGGCTATTAGCTCATCTCCCTCACCTTGTACAACCGTCATCCCCCCTTTCTTAGATACAACATGCAAAGGTGACACCCATGGACTATCCGAAATAGGAAATATCATACCCGAATCTAGAAATTTTATGACTTCTTTCCTAATAACCTCTTGGATAATAGGGTTCACTCTCCTTTGGGGTTGGACTATAGGCTTCCTATCTTTTTCTAGACGGATCCTATGCATGCAAATTGATGGGTTAATGCCCTTCAAATCCTCAATCGACCAACCGATGGCCGATTTGTGCTTACGTAGCACTTCTAGTAGCCTATCTAATTCATGTGATGAAAGAGAAGATGATACAATTACCGGATTCTTCTCGTTTTCTCCTAGGTAGGCATACTTTAAGTGCTCGGGAAGTGGTTTGAGCCCTTCTTTCTTCTCCTCCATTTTGGGCTCTTCTTCCTCCGACTTCAACAAGGGTGGTAGAGTGAAATTTCCATGTTTGATCTCTAAAGTTTCCTCAATCTCCATTTGTTCCCTATCATCAAAGTCAAAATTGAAACTTTCATAAGTAGAGGAAAAATATGAATGAGAATCAATATCATTTAAATCATCAAAGAAAAGAGAGTAAGAAGGGTCTTCCAAAGATTCTTGGACACATAAGTCGACAATATCGACGAAGTTCAATTGTTCAACGTCCATGGGATGCTTCATCGCATCGTACATCGATATCTTCACTTCTTCTTTCCCAACTTTCAATGTGATCTCTCCCTTCCCAACATCAAGCTCTACTCCCGCCGTTGCTAAAAATGGTCTTCCAAGAATTATAGGCACTTGTTCATCTTCCTCCATTTCTAGCACCACAAAGTCGGCGGGAAACACAAACTTGTCCACTCTTACAAGAATATCCTCCACTATGCCCTTGGCAATTGTGATTGATCGATCGGCAAGTTGAAGTGCAATCGAAGTAGGCTTCAACTCCCCCCTTTCAAGCTTTTCAAACAAAGATAGGGGCATCAAGTTAATGCTAGCCCCCAAATCACAAAGAGCATTCCTCTTGATCCCATTTCCAATATCACACATGATGACAAAGCTACCCGGATCCTTCATCTTTTGTGGCATGTTCTTTTGGAGCATAGCACTACATGCCTTGTTGAACTTGACAAGCTCGGGTTCATCAATCCGTCTTTTCTTGGAGATCAAGTCTTTGAGGAATTTTGCATAGTTGGGCATTTGCTCTAAAGCATCGGAGAATGGAATATTGATGTGAAGTTGTTTGAAGACTTCAAGAAACTTAGCAAATTTCTCATCCAATTTCTTCTTCATGAATCTTTGAGGAAATGGTACCATTGTCTTTGGTACCCCCCACTCATCACATGGTATGCTTTTTTCTTCATTAATCTTCTTCTCCTTCATCTTTTTCCACTTTGGTATTCTTTCTTCACCCTCAACTTTCTTTTTCTCTTTTGGCTCAATCCCATTTTCTACCTCCTCACATTCTTCTTCAATTTCACAACTTCCCTTGACATCATCTTCTCCCGGTTGAGTGGGCATGGATGGACCCTCATATTTGGTGCCACTTCTAAGCTCTATGGCCTTACAATGCTCCTTGGGGTTTACTTCGGTTGTTGAGGGAAATTTTCCCTTGGTTTGTTGAGACCCAATCGAAGTAGCCAATTGCCCAAGTTGAAATTCAATTCCTTCCATCCTCTTGTCACTTGCTTCCATCTTCTTGTCACTTGCATCTATCTTTTTCATTATGAGTGCAAGGAGCTCATCGGTTGAGGATTTTCCTTCTCCATTAGGAGGCTTTGCACCGGGATCAAATCCGGGTGGGTATTGCATTGCTCCTTTTGGGTTAGAATAAGCCAAGTTGTCGTACCTTCGGAAGTTTTGATTTTGATTCCCTTGAAATGAGGTGGATGGTCCTCCTTGCATTTGTGGCCCTTGATTGGAGTGGAATGTTGAGGATTGACCACCTTGAAAACGGTTTTGTTGAGGAGCTTGATATGGGCGACCACCTTGAAAATTTTGTTGGTAGCTTCCTTGATATTGGGGTCGACCCATGTAGTTCACATCTTTCATTTGATTCATCGGAAGCTCTCCTTGAACCATTGGTAATGGGCTTTCACTTGGTTGATTAGATGAAAGAGCATTCACCTTCTCAATTAACGTGGTGATCATTGTTTTCATAGCGTCCACCTCATTAACTTGAGCAACTCGATGCCTTCCTCCTCTATCAATTCTCATTTTAAAAGCATTGTTTGCTATCCCCTCCATGATTTCCTTGATCTCTTCCGCGGACTTCAACCATATAGACCCTCCGGCACAAGCATCTAAATGTTGTTGGTCTTCTTCTCTCAAGCCACAAAAGAACCAACAAGTCGTTTGCTCCAATGGAAAACCATGTTGAGGGCAAGTTATGAGTAGGTTGGTGAACCTTTCCCATGCTTCTTTGAGGCTCTCATTAGCTCCTTGCTTAAATTGAGAGATATTTTGCTTTGCTTCCATTGTTTTGGAAGGAGGATAGTACTTCAACAAAAATCTCTTTTTCAATTCCTCCCAAGTTCTCACCTCTCCCGCCGGAATGCTTGTTTGCAACCATGCTTTTGCCTTTCCGGAAAGTGTGAAAGGAAATAGCCTCAATTTCTTTGCATCTTCGGACACACCATTTTGTTTGAGTGTATCGGCTATCTCTAAAAATTGAGCCAAGTGCTCATTTGGATCTTCTTCAAAGCCGTCCTCGGTCCTCCCCTCAAATTGCTTCTCTCTAAGCATTCTCAACAAAGAAGCATTAATCTCAAAATTGTTGGCCTCCACATTTGGCCTTGCTAACCCATCATAATATTCCCTTTGTTGAGGCTCAAAGTACTCTCTCATGGGCCTCCCATGTTGTATTGGAGGACGAGGTTCTTGTCTTTCCGGTGGAGGTGGAGCGGGTACTTCTTGAGGATATGCACCTTGAGGTGGATGGTATGGGTACAGTGGAGGATAATACCCTTGAGGTGGAGGATAATATCCTTGAGGATAATGTGGATACGGATATGGTGGATACCCTTGAGGATACCCTCCTTGTTGAGGGTTAGGAGGATATCCTTGAGGTTGACCTCCATAGTGGCCTTGATTGAACACACCACCCATTTGAGCATTAGGTGGGTGTTGCATGCCATTTCCTCCTCCTCCTTGTATTTGAACATCTCCTTGTTCAACTTGGAGATTCTCTTGGGTATTGATCTCGTCACTTTCATCATCTACCACGGCACCCGGCGGTTGATTTTGTCTATTCTCCGCCATTCTTCGATTTATCGCTCGATTCCTTCTTGCGGTGGCTTCAATCTCAAGGTTGATAGGTTCAATTTGTCCACCACGTGCTCTTGTTATCATGCACCTATGGAAAATTGCAAATATCAAACTTTTGAAGCAAAAATAAAAATAAAGTAAAAGCAAGTAATTGTAGCTAGCACTAGTATTCAACTAACTCTAAGTCCCACTTATAGCACTACGTCACCTCCCCGGCAGCGGCTCCATTGACTTTAACGAATTTTTGGTCACTAAATGTTGACTAACTACTTCCCCTCAAGCATAAGGGTTCGTAGTAGTAATGGAAGTATTCGACCAAGTAGTATCGACCTAGGAGGTGGGTTTGTGCAATTGATCCCTAGAGTTTTGTGTCGTCATAACTAATGTAACTACGGGCTCGGTTTTTGGATTTCTAAAATTAAGCTAAGTTACTACTAAACTTCAAGAAATTAAACCAAACACCAACCTAGAAACTAACAAGCAATTTGAACGACTAAAAACAAACAAATAATCTATAAGAGCAATTACCACAACTTAACAAAGAAAATTACTACTAAGCAAGAATTTAACAATTAAAACACAGAACAACTACGAATATGATTCGAAGAAGTGCAAGGGTGAGAGAATGCTTCGGGTGTTCTCCACCTAGTGAAATAGAGAGGAATTGCTTTCACTTTGTTAATGCTTTAATCAATATTTGCTAAGAGCACCTAAATGCTAGGATGACAACCATTTCCCTTTGGGTAATATAGCCTTAATTCTAAGGTGTTCCCAAACCCGGTAATAAGGTTTTCTTCCTAATCCTCACCAACTACTCAAACAACCATTCAAGTAATTAATGTCCTTTAATGGGGTTCTAATACGATTAACTCTCTCTCGACGAATTAAAAGTATAACTAACATATTTGCATACCAACAACTCACACCATAAATATGAACATGTCCATGTAACTCTCGTCTACGCTAAACATGCCTCTAAATATGGATTAATAGAAGTTAACATACAAAGTACACATAATACCCATTGAAAGAAGCAATAAATCTAATATTAGCAATAACAAAGCTCAAACAATTCCAAACTTGATATTCACATGGTTTTAGAACACCCAAAAGCATAAATAAACTTAGCCCATGGTGTTTTGAGAAACACCCATGGCTAAAACATCAAAAGAAATCAAGATACACATTAAATATTGAATTATATAGAAAATGAGAGAATGGTTTGAAGTCACCTTGTTGTTTCTTCAAAATATCTAGCTATTACAAAAGTGTAGAGCCTTCTTCTTCAAAAGCCTATGCTAAGTACTAAATATTGAAGCTAATCTAGGAATTAAAGTGCAATAAATGTGGAAGATGGAGTTAAGATGAACTAGGGTTTATGGTGTTGTAATAAATGAGGCCAAGAATTGTTTTACAAACTGAAGTTGAAGCTATTTAAAGCTTCCAAGAGTGTGTGAGACGAAAATAGCACTTGGGTCCTCGAAGTTCTTCAAAATTCGCGAAAAACCCCGAAAAAACGTGAGTTGACTTGGTCAACCGAGTGGATCACTCGGTCAACCGAATGAGATGGTCTTCCAGAACCAAAAGTGGTTCCAGAACCCACTCGGCCGCCAGTGTGATATCACTCGGCTGCCAGTGTGAAGTCACTCGGCCGCCAGTGTGAATTCACTCGGCCGGCCGAGTGACATGGGCATTCCAGAAACTCTCTGGACCTTTTTTCCCACTCGGCCGCCAGTGTGAAGTCACTCGGTCGGCCGAGTGAAATCTGCTCTTTGGACTTTTCAACTCTTGTTCAAGGCTTCCTTTGATCGTCCTCCAACCGAACTTCAATTCTCATGCGCCATTGCTCGTTTTCCCTCTAAAATGGACTATTTTCACCTTGTTTCCTACACTTGAACACATTTCTTGACAACAAGATTAGTAGCACCATTTCTATCAAATAAACACAAAATCACATCAAAATGCTACGATAATATAGCAATAATGAGCACAAAAACGAGCAATCTCACACCCAATCAGACCCACTACAACAATATTTTATTATTTTACATATTTTGACGGTAACTTGCAGAGAGAAGGACTATTCTCTTTATATATGTATATACTAGATAGAACTCCCGCGTATTATGCGAACTATTCGTAAAAGTCAATATTCATAAAGTATATTATTATATAATAATTTAAATAACAGCACTCATATTAATAAAATTTAATAGTATACCATTTATTTTCTAAAATTTCAAATTTTATTATATAATTAATTATTTTAAATAATTTATTAAATTATAATTACTGATAAAAAAAAATTATACTAATTTAAGTGTTTTTATATGAATTAAGTAGTTCTATAAATAATTTTAAAAAATATTGATTAATTAAATTAATATACTTTACAAAATATTTAGATATATTTTTAGGTAAAAATAATACTTATAAAGAAAGTGAATTTAAAATAAAATGTTAATTGATTTTAATTTAATTTTAGAAATAACTTTTCATTTTAATATTAATGACTAATATGTTTTATAACCAATAGTAAATATACACATCAAAGTTTCTTAAAAAATAAATTCAACCTAATTATGACACATGTAATACAATTAATCTCCATAATACACATCATCTAATTTAATCACATCTTGACACATGGCAAACTAAAACTCCATACTTTTTGTTTTTTGAATCTGAAATGTAAAAACTAAAACTCCATATTAGTATATAGGGGATATAGATTTGAATAAAAAGTCAAATGTTCAATTTTAATTTATACTTTTTACTTTATAATAATTCTAGCACATATTTTTTTGAATAAAGATGATATATATGTATATATACTTTGAATTTTTATTTAAAAATTCTCTCCGTTTAAAGTTTGTCAAGAGGTTTCCTATAATAGGTTTCAATATTTTGGTATGAATTGATATACCGATTTTATGCTTAAATAATAGATTTCAATATTTTTTATATGAATCGGTATAAAACGGAGATAATTATTAAATAAAAAATAATTAATCTCTAAAATTAACCTTAAATAATAGGTTTCAATATTTTGGTATGAAATGGTGATTCAATATTTTTGGCATGAATTGATATACCGGTATTTCGGTATAAAATGATGGTTCAATATTTTCGTTATAGATCGGTATATCGGTATAAAACGGTGGTTCAATATTTTCTTTATAAATTTGTATATTGGTATTGCAATATGGTACGATATATCGAATTTTCGGTACGATATACAATATGAAATTTTTTATACTAAAATTTCTCTTACGGTAAAGGTATCAAAATTTTCGGTATGGTACGGTATACCATACCGAACCATGGCGTGTGAGGGTGAATTTTTCATATTTTTTTTATTACAAAAATAACTTACCCAAAAACGTAAGAGTTCCTTATAATATGATAAGTATACAACAAAATAGTATCGACTTATGACCTAGGTGAGCGTGGAGCCCCAAAACTATACGTCGATATGGTGTTATAGAGGCTAAACGAGAAAATTAGCAAATACTAGTAATAAATAACAAATACAACTAAATTTCGAGATGAAAGTGCGAGTGGAGAGAATTGTTTTAGATGTTTTGCTTATGGGGAATCACCAATGGGTTGACAAATTAACTACAAGATTGAACCAAATGTCTTGATGTGTGTTAAGAGCTGGGTGAACACGTGAACTAATTAACTCATATGGGTAAAATGTATTTTTTTTTTCTCCTCTTAAATCTAACAACAATTGTTTCATCTGAAGTAGTAAGAGATTTTAGAATTTACATATAAAAATTACCAACATAACATTAAGGAACCATATGAAACATTGTTAAGAGAACAATTATAAACATTAAGGAACTATATAAAATATTGTTAAGAGAACCAAAACAACGGGTGATCTTGTGTGAAATATTGCATATATGCATCAGCCCAATTCACACCCACATTCTTTATATATACACCCACTGACAGCTCAATTCACACCCACATTCTTTATAAATACACCCACTGACAGCCCAATTCACACCAATATTTTTTGTAAATACACCCACTGACATAAACTGTACCTGGTCGTCTTCTCCGGGCAGTTTCCGGCCACCCCAGGCCGCGACCGGAAGCTGCAATTTATAATGGTCTTAGTCTTTAAATATTTTCTATTTCTTTGAATATTCTTTAATAATTATTATGGGTCAAGGTTATTTTGTATTACTACATGCAATAATATATGTTACTACATATTATAATGTGAGTTACTACATCAACAAAAATACTAGAAAAAAATGTTTTACTACATAAAAGAATCTGTATTACTATATAAAATAGTTTGTGTTATTACTACATGTAATAATGTGTTTAACTACATAAAAAACTACTGCATATGTTACTATGCAGTTTGAATTACTACATTGAATAGGCGTTTGTTACTATATGTAACTTTATCAAATGATCTAATATTTTTGCATCATCATGCAATCAAACAATCTGTATTACAACATGGTTATTGTGTTTACTACATGCGATAATATATGTTACTACATTTTATAATGTGAGTTACTACATCAACAAAAACACTAGAAAAAAACGTGTTACTAAATAAAAGAATTTGTATTACTATATAAAATAGTTTGTGTTATTACTAAATAAAATAATGTGTGTTACTACATATTACTCCCCTCGTCAATGAAATGTAGTCTCATTTGACTCATATTCTTTGTCCACCAAATGTAGTTCCATGCACTTTATAGAAACTAGCACCCTTCAATTTATCACGTAATTACTCAATTTGCCATCAACTTTATTCATAAACAATCACTTTATTCCCAATGGACCCCACAATACCCTATAATACCCTTATTTTATCTAATTTTTTCTTAAAACTTGTGCCCCACCACAATGGGACTACATATGGTGGATGGAGGGAGTACAATTTGAATTACTACATTTAATAGCCCACGTTCAGCAATAAAATAAAACATAAAAATATCACAAAAACATGTAAAATAAATGTCGGTCAAAATTAAAACACAAGCGGGTCAATTAATAAATAAAATAATTAACCTAAATGAATTAACGATAACCCAATAACATATATTTTTAGCCTATTAACTTAATAAGTCAATATTCACAGCTCAATTGACTTAATTAATCAATATTGCATGTATGCAATATTGCATATAAGTCTTTGTGCCAAAACAAACCAATTTCTTAAGAGATCAAATTTCTAGTCCTTAAGTTTGTAGAATAATATATATGCGAATGAAGAAGTATTTAAAATAATTACTAAATAAGGATTTTAAAGAATATTTCTCACCAGTTTAAAACCATCTCTCTATAAGAGTAGATATTAAGTTCTGGCCTAATTAAAATTAGTGCAAGTTGATTGAAAATTTTCATTTGTTTAAAATTAAATAATTTATAAATGTTATAAGTGAGTGGTTCAAAATGCAAAGTACCTGCTTATGAAATCATGTACTTCAAATATATCGACATTTATGATTAGGTGACTCATGTACAAAGAATTTGACAGAGTTTTTCCTAATTTGAAAAAGTTGAAATTGTAAACAATGAAAATAAAATTAATAAAAATATTAATGCCGCCTTTGGACTTTAGCGTAATCCAAAACAATTACGATAGGTTCAGATGGATGTTTGTTTTGGTAGTGAAGTAGGTGTTCATAATATCCATTCCAAAGTGTACAACTCATTTTCGTATACCTAACAAAAGATGATGATACCAAATGACTATAAGAACAAACTATTTTTGTAAATAAATTGTGGTTTTAAAAAATTATTACAGAATGGAGTACATACTTTTTATCTTGTAGTTCGATATTCAATATCTTTTTAATGCATCCTTTGGCAGTGATAGGGTGAACGTAAAAAATGTCCACAGCGAATGCTATAATATCTTCAAATTCAAAAATGAACATTAGTCGGAAAAAAAAATATACTGATAAAATATGAAACGATAAATTTAAGTTTGTGAATGTCATAATGAGTTCAGAGGTCATACCCCTCAAAATTTCATCGTCTTCGTCGGACTATGATTTGATATCATCAAAATCAATAAAATTAAATTCAGACTGAATAAGTTTAAGTGGACCGTGTCATTTATGTATGGTTGTAAAATGTTAGTTTGTAGGGGTGTTTTATACGTAATATAAGGGTGTTGAACTTTTCAACTTCGAAATTATACAAATTGTAATGTGAGTCATTCCCTAATAATATTTTCGCACTTGTGCATGAGTATCTCGGTATAATAGCTTATATTTTTATTTCCTACATAGAAAATTAATGTCACATAAAATAAAGAATAAAATAATAAATTAAGAGAATAACATATTGAACTAATAAAATATTATTGACTGTGCAAAATTCTTTTCCAAATCTAACTTCAACCTTGGAGAACTTTTTTTCTAAAATAAGATGAACTCTAAGGAATATTTTTTAAAATATTAAATCATGCAAACAAATTAAAACTTTTATAAAGGAGATTTTAGGATTTACTTTACAAAATTATCAACATTAAGGAACCATATGAAATATTGTTAAGAGAACCATTATAAACATTAAAAATCATATGAAAATTGTTAAAAGAACAGAAACAAACTCACTCGCAATTCTTAAGAGATTGAATTTTTAGTCTTTTGTAGAAGTTTGTGTTTAAATAAAACCATCTTCATAGTATTTCATAGTATTCCAGGATTGATTTATGGTAAAAATGACAATGAATAAAGAGAATTGATAGAGAGAAGAAAATGGAGAGAAAATGGGAAGGGGAGAAGAGAGAAAAAAAATAAGAGAAAATAAAGAATAAAGGAATTCTTATAAAATTATAAATGGTAAACTAATTTTCAAAATGGATGGAAATCGTTAGAAACCGTGGTTTTTGGTTTGAGATTATGGTGGGTTAGATTTAGATTTAGATTTAGATTGAAAAAAAATGGATTAGGGTAATCTATGAATAATAATTGTGTATAAATTGTATTTGGTTAAAAATTGAGAAGTAGGGGTAGATGATCAAGAGTGATGTTATAATATTTTATTACTGATAATTTTTTATATGATTGTATAGAAATAAGAGAGAATAAGTGGGTAGAAGAATAATATGAGAGATAATGAGTGTGCGAAAGAAAAGTAAGAGAGTAAAGAAAGTAGGTGAGAGAATGAAAAATTTAAAAGGAAAATAATGATTTGATTGTATAAAAATATGTTTATAGGTGTAGCGTGGGGTGGGGGAATATACCTAAAATTTGGTATATCGGACTTATTGTACCAAAAAAATATCGAAATTATCGATATTTTCGGTATGATAACGGTATGAAAAAGAGTTTATTAACAATATAAGACAATTCCTAATACGTATAAACAAAATGAGACAAAAAAGTTTAGTAAAACAATTAAGACCAAAACACCTTACAAAATTTCTAATATGCCCTGCATATTATAATTCGAATTCTGCCATTTTTTCAACTCATGGTTATACCGCGGTATTTCGGTATATACCGAAAATTTTGATAAGTTCGGTATACCTAAAATATCGATAGTTTCAGTATATACCAAAAATTTCGATAAGTTCGGTATACCGAATACCAAAATATTAATAAAATAATATTTTTATAATATAATTTATAATATTAATTAAATAAATAAATAATAGAAACAAATAATTTTAACTCAGTCCATCAATCGTGAATCGTGATTCACTTTCTTCAACAAAAAAATTTAGGTATGAACGGTATGAAACAGTATACCAACATTTCGGTATGATTCGGCATACCGATATTTCGGTACGACATTCGGTATAAAATTTTTCATATCGAAATTTCGGTATATCGAAATTTTCGGTATGATAACGGTATCAATATTTTCAATATCAAAATTTTCGGTATGATTCGGTACAGTGATAGAGCCAGAAAATTTGGATAGTGGGGTCAATTAACATTTACACATATAAAAAATTTTAATATAAATTTATCAATATATCTTATTTCATTATTAAAAATAGAACAAGTTGACTTTCGTTTCGTTATAGAGAAATTTTGTATTGTTTCTGCTCATAAAAGGGTGAATTAGTGTCGAAATTGTTAAGATGTTAATATCATAAAAATTAAAATTAAAAAAATTATTTCTTTAACTATAATCTAATCTTTTTTAATTTTTAAGTATTTTATTTGTTGAACAATAAATGCCTTGCAATATATATCAAAATATTATTATTACTCCTATAATTTATATATACAATATATCATTTTTAAATATAAATGCAAAAAATTTAAAATTTTAAAAACACACAAAATTAACACTCCAAAAAATCTCAATAATACTTAAATGTTCAATTTTTTAGGACAAATTTTAAGTGGTAGCGAAAATGTAGGCAATATGTTTACATAATTTAAATGATTAATACTCCCTCCGTCAATGAAATGTAGTCCCATTTGCCTTATATTCTTTGTCTACCAAATGTAGTCTCATACACTTTATGAAAACTATAGGCAATATGTTTACATAATTTAAATGATTAATACTCCCTCCGTCCATAAAATGTAGTCTCATTTACCTTATATTCTTTGTCCACCAAATGTAGTCTCATACACTTTATGAAAACTATCACCCTTCAATTCATCACTTAATTACTCAAATTGCCATCAACTTAATTCACAAACAATCACTTTATTCACAATGGACTCCACAATACCCTATAATATCCTTTATCTATTTTATCTACCTTTTCCTTAAAATTTGTGTCTCACTTCAATGGAACTACATTTGGTGGATGGAGGGAGTAATTCTCTTCTATCATTCGAATTTAAGAATTATTTTAAATATATTCCCATGCTTGCAAAGTTGTCTCAATTGATTAACAAATTTTAAAAGGAAAAAAAAAAAACTTAATATATATAGTAAAAAAATTAAAAATTATTGGGGGTGGGGTCCAGTGCCTCTCTGGGCCCACCCTAGCTCCGTCTCTGGTTCTGTATACCGTATCGAACCACCGCTAGATGTATTATAGGGATTGATTGGTATTTGAATTAAGATGGATTGAGAGAGATTGAATTGAGATTTGACTAATCCAAATTCGAATTAGTCAACCACAAGACAAACACCACTAAAGGTTATGACCTTTTTTAAAAAAAGAGGCTAGGACAAAAAAATGAAAATGGTACCAAAATTGTCTTTAAGGATTCTCATGGTACCAAATTTGGAATTTACCCAATTAATATTGTAAGCTTCTAGTATATTGAACTTGTACACACTTTCAATACGGTTACTAACGCCTACGGTTTGTATCCTCATTAATCATCTAGACGACTTATATTTGATTAATGTATAATGTTGTTGATCTAGTAATTAACCCTCTCTTAGTTAAGCTGATTAATATTAAACTCAATTATGTGTTATTGTAAGTACAAATAACACATAAATTGACTTTTCACATGAAATATTAGTACAATTAAATTAAGAAAAGACAAAAAAATTCACAGATTTTTTGCAAGTCATACCAAATCAAACAGATCTTTTAAAAAAATATCTCAAAAGACAAACATAAAAACTTATTTTTTATTCCGTGTTACTATAAATATAATTATATGTTACTATATATGTGTTACTGCAAGGACAAGTAACACATAATTGACTTTTGAGTAAAACATATTTGTCCTTAAAGTAACACATGTAAGGTATTGAAAATTATGTTACTATATAAACACAAGTGTATTACTTTATTGATAAATATGTGTTACTGCGTGGATAAAATGTTATTACTCCGCGAATGAAATACTCAGTTCATCCCAAAACAAAAAATATAGATTTAGATCCATGCATCTCGAATAGTTTATCCCTAAAATTACAAAATACATAACAATCAACAGTTAATTAAAACAGATCCACAAATGATTTTGTCTAATTCAATTCTTAGTTTTATGTTTTGGTATTTTTTTAGTAATATAAAAAACGTTAAATATTTGTCAAAGGCTAGTTTAAGCATTAAAAAGATGGTTCTTCTGACTCATAAAATAGTGGGTGACCTCATAAAATAGAGGGCAAATAATCGTGGTCATCTAATATAAAGAGTCGACCCAAGTCAAAAAAATTTTTTTAAAAAAATTAGGGGATGAACTTATAAAATAGGTGGGTGCAAATAGATTGAATATGGTGGGTCAGATCCAAATAGCTCTTTGGGCATATTTCAAGACTATTATTAAATATTGTATATAAGATTTTATCTTTTAGTAGTATTGTTTTTAAGGATTGCAGTTTATAATTTTAATTTGAATTAAGAAAAGCCTTTTCAGAATAGTTTTTCAATCTCACGAAGCAGAAGGAATTTTAAGTACACAGGTAGAATGGAAAGATGAAGAAGATCGGAGATTCTAGACGGATGAGGATATGGGGGAATACACGGTGAGCTCAGGCTACATGAGAGGTTTTGATATGGATACTCAGGGAAGTGATCATGCTCCCTCCTCCTCTACTAAGAGAAGTTCGGAATGGTGGAAATATGTCTGGAATTTGAAAATACCCCCGAAGATTAGAATCTTCGCCTGGAAAATGTACCATGACTTTATCCAAACAGAAGGCAACCTTGTAAGAAGACATATTTCAATTCGGCCTATTTGTGGACTATGTGGGTGCAGCTACCCGACAACGACACATGCCTTGTTTCACTATCAAAATGTTAAAAAGGTATGGACCAGGGCTGGACTCAAGGAAATGATTAATAAAGGCAAAGGGAGCGGCCAGCACAATGGAATTCCTTGAATATATCCGCTCTGAAATGAATAAAGCGGATTTTGAAAAAGTTGTCATGATAGCATGGGGAATCTGGATAGAAAGATGTTCAGTTCTCCATTTCCAAACGGCCCAAAGGAAAGATATTGATGATATGACCGGGCAAAGAGTGTTATTGTATCTTGAGAATTTTCACACCCAGATTAAGGATCATAATAAACGTCATCAACAACACTGGAAGGAAGAAATCCAGGGGGCGTGATAGATGTACAATCTAACGTCCTGGAAGTGGATGGGGGCATTCAAAAAGGAGGAAAGAAAGATATGGAGCAGGAGGGATCCTTAGTACAGGGGACGGATGAAAAATTACTACATTTGCAAAGAAAATAAGACCCCAAAGAGGACCGTTGGGTGCGGAGTTAATGGCTATTCTGACTGGCCTCCAATTAGCCAAGCAAAAGGGTACAAGGCAACTGGAGGTTAGAACTGACTCATAACAGGCAGTTGCGCTTTGTACAAAATTGAAGAGATCAACTGGACCTGAGAACAGTGTAGTGAAAGAAATTATTTCTTTGACCAATGAATTTGTAGTGTGCAAATTCAAATATTATCCAAAAGCTGATCTTAGGAAGGCCCATGTATTGGCCCAGATAGGCGCAGGCTCTACCAGTTCATGAGTATGAATTGGAGTAGTTGTTGGTGAAACATGAGCTGGATCAACAAGAGTTTCTTATTCATTCTCCTGGGGTGACCAACAACAACCCCCACCCACCAAATTTGTGAGAGAGAAAATCTCATGGAACTTCCCGACAAACCTAAAAATAAAAGTTTATCACAACTTTTAACTTCAAAATTCACATTTATTTATATTCTACTCCATGTTTTTTATTTTATTTATACAATACTCTTATTTTATCATTTTAATAAAATATAAAATTTAAAGAATCACAATATTTTTATCTTATTTTATTTTTTTAATTTTCGTGATCTGATGTATACTCCGTATGTTGAGTAATGACAAAAAGAGTGAGACTGTGTTTTCACTTTAACAAGAAGCGTGGGTTTAGGGTTTAACAGACCTTTGCAGCTACCTAGACTAGAGTTCCCATCAATCATATTAAACATCAGAGATTCAGAGTCTATATATGCTTCACGGATCATTTTCTTTTCACCCATCTTTTTACCTTTCCACTAATTTCAACTCATAATTAATAAAGTTTTGAATTCATCATGTCAATAATTATGAGCTTATAATTCTCGGACAAAATAATCTTTGTAACGCAATGCCATGTAATGTGATCACCAAAAAGACTTATATAGAAAAAAAACTTTGATTTTTATTAGTAATATAATGGGCGTGCACTAAAAACTACTCCTATTTGATATTAATTTCATTAAAATGACCATACATAACTCGTTTGTTCTATTTGATAAGCTAGTGTAAATCCATGAATTAATCGAAACAATAGGTCTGAAAGCTTATTTTACAATATATTAATTCAATTTTACCAAAAAAAAAAAAAAAAGTCTCAAAATTCATTTGACGTTACAAAAAAGAATAAAGTGTGCAAAATATTGCACATATGAAAGCTTATTTTAAAAATTCGCGGCCAGGGTCTTAAGTCTGAATTCAGGTTGCTCAAAAAAATTACGGGTAAGATGATTTACTACATAATCAATATATTGTTACTATAAAATCAAAATATTGTTACTTACTACAAGATCAAAATATTATTATTTACTACAAGACAAAAAAATGTACTACAACATGCAGGGGCGGTGCCACAATGGGGCCAGGGGCCCAAGTGCCCCCCATCAATTTTATATATATATATATATATATATATATATATAATAAATATTTTATACTCCCTCCGTTCCACAATTACTTTCATACTTTCTTTTTTTAAGACGTCCTACAATTATTTTCACACCCTTAAAATAGAAAACCTTTTATATACTCTACAGTCCACCCTCACAATATCTTCAAATTTACACAAATGTCATTACTTTTTCTCCACACATACACAAAAATCAACTCATTTCTTTACTTTATACATAAAGGTTTACAAAATTACCCCTAAAAATTCCAATTAAATTCATTTTTCTTAATCCACGTACCATTTCACATGTGAAAATAAAGATGGGACGGGAGGAGTAATAATTATAGAGTATATCCTATTTTTAATATAAGTCGTTTTAATTTTTTTTTTTTTTTTGCAAATTATATGACATTTAATTTTTTAATATGTGTGTATGAGATTAGGATGTCATATATTTTGAATAGAGGAGAGTATGTGGTAATAGTTATTCTCATTATATATATATATATATATATATAAATAAAAGTATTATTTTCATTTTGAGACATACATATTAAGTATAGACGAATAAAAAAATAAATGCTTGCATACAATGTTTGAAAGGAATAAATATTTTTTCTTTTCTTTTTTCATGTGTTTTTTACTTAAATTTGTTCCTTAATACTCCAAAAATAAATTATTTTTTCAACAGAGTCAAAAATATAGATGGATGGTATATTTGAGATTATTGTCTAAAATTTTACTAAGAATCGCAAAAATGTCCTTAAAATTGAACAATATTATTGTTTTTTTTTTTTTTTAATTTTAGTTTAGTGTTTTAAATTTTTTGTCCATTTATATTTAAAAGTATTTTATTGCATGAATTATAGAATATTGGAACACATTAATGTATTAATTAAAAGACATTTACAACCGAAGAAAGAAGATGTTTTTTAAATTTAATATTTTAGCAATTTTTAAATTATTTTGCTTCATTTTGAATCCAACTATCAAAACTTCAAAACAAAATGAAAGTCATCTTGTTCAATTTAATTTAATGAAATGTATTAACAATTTTATCATGTAAAATTTCGATGAGTATAATAAGTACATATTATTTTATATTTAAAGTAATGTGAATCGGGTCCCCTACCGAAATTTCATGGCTCCATCACTAACGACATGACAAAAAGTATTCTGAAAAATTAGCTCAAAAAATTAAAACGATGTTTGGTTAGGGATTGTGGTGGATGGGATGGGGATGGGGATTGGAAAAACATAGATGAGGATAATTCATGAATAGTAATTGAATAAAAATTGTGTTTTGATAGAGATTGAAAAATATATGTGGATGGAGAACTTTATGTCAAATCAATAGTGATGTTGTATTATTTTATGAGATTATTGCCTAATAAGTCCACTATTACAACTCATTAATCTAATATGGACACCAATATGTATACTTTTCTAATAGAGTCAAATCAAATCCAAAATACCCATGTTACCCTTAAAACAATTATTTTAAATATATTCGTGTTTTAAAATATATATGAGATTTGAAATTAATTCCTATAATTTAGTTTTTTGATTACCAGAAAGTTTTTGACTTTCCAAATTTGAAAAATTAAAACAGAAGTTTCTTGTTTTTCGCCTAAACCAAATTAAGGAAATTTCCCAAATTCAATCATCAATTTCATTTTTCCAGATTCGGAATCTCCCAAATTCAATCATCAATTTCATTTTTCCAGATTCGGATTATCAATTTCGATCAATATTATTTTTCCTGATTCGGATTATCAAAACAACTGCTTCTTCAAAACTTCGTGTAAATGCCCAAACAACTCCTTCTTCAACGATTTAAATGCCAAATCCAATCTCTCCAATTCCTCCATGGCATTCTTATTATACATGAAAAGGCCGTAATACAGATCGAAACTATCGCTCGATGTATTTTCAACCAGATTCAATAGAGTCTCGTACCCTTTCGTGTTAATCGGGGTACTCTGTAACTGCAATTTCTCCAGAATCCTACCCATGGTGTGTGTGATGAACTGTGAGATCGCAGCGTACTTATAGTGCTCGGCGCACGACATTTCAACCATTGTACACCCTTCCTTGCTGAAAATATCTAAAAAGGTTTAGACTCTATTAACCCTAGATTTCTCATTTCCGATTCTCACTTTATTAAACACAAATGGTAGGTCCTTGCTGACAATCATTCATTTTCATTTCAGTTAATTGCACAATGCATATAAGAGAGCGTGCACTGCACAATGCATATAAGAGAGTGTGCACTACACAATGCATATGCATGTTAAATACATGGTACGCCATAGATATGCACTACTTACTTCACATTTTGCCTTTACTCACATATAAACATGCAGTTCTATGTGCATAGATTACAATACCATGCACTATTCCCCTCCATATATTTTTATGCTCCTTATTTGAATTAAAGAATTATTAGTTCAAATTTTTCTGCTCGTATGCTTTCATATTTTTTAGTCTACACATCTCTATATGCACTAACACATATAATCATGTTACGACATATATATGCAGTACTTAATTCATATTTTTCCTTTACACATATATGATCGGAAATTTTTAGGAAATTTGGAAGCTCCTTAAATTACGCAATTTTTAAATTTTTTGGAAGCAAGTTAAAAGAATTAATGAGAATACCTACTCTTTAGGAAATTTTTGGAAGCTCCTTAAATTACGCAATTTTCCAGATCTTCTATTTATATCTAATTAGGGGATTTAGTTGACATGTTAATTTGAATTAAATATTTCGAATTGTGTCAAATAAGTAAAAGGGTAAAGTTGTCTAAGATTTTTAATTTTGACTCTATTAGACAAGAATTTATGGTGTAGGTTTTATTAGAAAAAATTAGTAGTGAAATGTCTTTATTAGTTTATAACCCTTACTTATTTTATTATTGTTAGTTGGGGCCTTCTACATTTAGTTAGAGTGTCGTATGGTGTCGTATGACTATCGTAGTCAATTAAATCTAAACCATTAAAAATCAAATCTAAAGGCTTAAATCTGATGACTTGTTACCTTTTGTACTTTGTGTTGAAAATATTCATCATATGTGTCGTATATATAATTAATTTAATTAATTAAAATATATAATTTAAAATTTACATTTGTATCCTTAATTTAATAAAAACATTATTATATTTATTAATTTAATTAAAATATATAATGGTAAAACTACTTATTTACCCTTATATTATTATTAAAATTAACAACGAAAAACAAATTAAATTAAACCAAAAAAAGTCATATTAATCTAAACCTAAAACACGAATACGTTGGTTTCCTTCTCCCCTGCGAACAAGAACTCCACTAATGTCGTCAAGCCGTTGTCCTATTTGTGGCTCGAGTACGTGAACAAGACAAGAGCTTTTTTTTTTTTTTGCACGGTTTACTGAATATCGACTGTGCAACCAGATACGGTTGTTGGACCGTGAAAGTGAGCACTTACAACACATTTTTTGGATTGCACTGTTTACTAAGTATCGACTGTGCAACCGTGCACGACTGTTGTACCGTGCAAGTGAGTACTTTCAGTAGATGTTTCGATTTACACGGGTGACTAAGTATCGACCGTGCGACCGTGCACGACTGTTGAACCGTGAAAGTGAGCACTTACATCACATTGTTTGGATTACACGGTTTACTGAGTATCGATTGTGCAACCGTGCACGACTGTTGGACCGTGCAAGTGAGTACTTGCAGTACATTTATTATTTAATTATTATTTTGATTGGTTTATTTAATTTTTATAATAATAATATTTGTATAAAAAAGGGTAGAATATTAATTTTGCTTATATAAAAAAAGGTAGAATAATAATTTTGATATATATATCTATATATATATTTTAAATAATTTTAATAAAAGAAGGGTAATATAGTAAATAACAAAATACAATTAAAAAAATAATTTAATTAATTTAAACTTGTATAACAAGTAGCAGGTTCATGCGACAAATACGACGCCACGTGGCGCGATTCGATGCGCTGACTACATAGTCACTTTGTACAATTTGACTATACTAAGAAAAACCCTTGTTAGTTAGTGAAATAATTAGTGTAAGGAAGAAAAGTAGGAGAGAGAATAAATGTATGGAAGAAAAGTAGGAGAGAGAATAAATGTGTGGAAGAAAAGTAGGAGAAAGAATAAATGTATGTAAGAAAAAATAGGAGAGAGAATGAGTATTTAATATAAAAAGAGGTGATGTGATTGTATAAAAATAGGTATATAGGTGTATTATAGGGGTGGATGGA
This sequence comes from Galeopsis tetrahit, assembly GCA_963675135.1. NCBI lineage: Eukaryota > Viridiplantae > Streptophyta > Magnoliopsida > Lamiales > Lamiaceae > Galeopsis > Galeopsis tetrahit. The sequence continues at coordinate 14,932,201 of OY776131.1, forward strand.
TATTGAGATGGATATTTGGAATCTTGGATGGAGAGAGATGGGATGAGGGATTGCACATCCAAATCCGGATGGGTCAATCCCAAATCAAACACACACATGTTTAGAATATTTTTAAACTTATAATAGTGCACTTTTGACCTTATATTTATAATAATTTGACTTTATAGTAGCAACGTATTTGTGACCTTATAAAAACATATTTTAACTTTGTGGTAGCATAAAAGTTTTACTACTATAAGTTTATTTACATATAAATATACAATAGGTTTGACCCATTCTCAACCGATCACTCCTACATCCAAGCATCACTCAACTTTCTTACTTTTCTTTATAAACGTTCCACATTAAGTTTTGTATTCTATCTTCGACGTATTATTTCATTTTTCTCAATCACACCACTTTACTACATCTATTATTTAATCATATTTTATTACATACTAATCTACTATCTCTGTCCATATAATGTGTGTTTATTTTTATTTTTTTGTGTTATCCACATAAAGTGTGTTTGTTTATTTTTTATTTTTTTTTACATAGCATTCTATTTTTATTTTATTTTCTATTTTATCTATTTTATTTATAAATAAATAATATTACTTAAAACATGTGTAAAAATAAATAAACACACTTTATAACAATGGAGGGAATATTATTAATTTTCTCTCTTTGAATCACATCATTATACTGCATTTATTACCACTTATGCTGCATCTATTATTTTTATCATATTTCTAAAATATATATATAAAAAACATACCATGACAATTAAAAGAATACAATAAAAAATTATATAAATAATTATTAATGTGTCCCACTCTACGGCTGAAATAGTACTACTCCCTCTGTCCACCAAAAGTGTGCTCACTTTTTTTTATATACGTTTTAAAAAAAATTATATTTTAATTATAAAGAATATATTTATAATAATGAGTAAAGAATATATTTGGTATATACTCAATCTTGCTAGTAAAGTAGAAAAAATATTCAAAAGTGAATTATTTAAATGAAATAAGCATGTTTTTTTAAACAAAAAAAAAAAAATGAGCACACTTTTAGTGGATGGGGGAGTATAACAATTTATCTAGAAAAACAACCTCTCTATCCCAACTAGATATAAAAATAATATATAGACAGATAATAAAATATTATAAAAATAGAAATGAGTAACTTAGTTAGAAACGTATTAATAGTAAAATAGATCCACTACATATACTTTTTTGTTTCATAATATCTTTCACATTTTTCTTTTTAGAATATCTCATACAGAGTAATATTTTTCACACTTTTAAAATAAACACTCTTTATAAACTCCACTTTTACAATATTCACAATTTTACAAAAATTGTTACTCCCTACGTTCCACAATAACTTTCACACTTTCCTTTTCAGGACGTCCCACAATAACTTTCACACACTTAAAATAAAAACCTTTTATAAACTTCACTCTCACAATATTCTCAATTTTACACAAATGTCATTACTTTTTCTTTTCACATACACAAAAGTCAACTCATTTTTTTACTTTTTACATAAAGATTTACAAAATTATCCCTCAAAACTCCCCTCATTATTACACTTTCTTGATATATGTGTCCCTCTACCTATAAAATTATTGTGGGACTAAGGAAATATTACTTTTGAGTCTACATATAAACACAAATCAATTTATTTATTTAAATTTAAAAAATCATCCAAAAAAAACAATACTACTCATTATTACTCCCTCCGTCTCGGGATTATTTGCACAGTTTGATCGGCACAATTTTTAAGAAAAGTGAATTTAGTGGTTGGTGATGTAAGATAAAAGAAATGTATTTTAGGTGATTTGATGGGGTGTAAAGTGCATTTGATGAGGTGTAAAGTAAAATGTATGTAAAATGTAGTGATAATTTTGGAGAAAATTTATAAAAAAGGTCATCTAGACACCTAGCTTCTTAAATAAAGACAACTTTTATAATCTTTTTAAAAAAGGACAAAAACGCATGTTAATAACCCATTATACCCTTATATTTAAATATGGAAATTAATTTATTAATTTAATAATTAAATAACAAGTCTTCATCTTCCTTATTTGTCGCCATAGATTTTTGGTTAATTTATTAATTTAATAATTAAAGAACGGATTTCTTGGTCGGAAAACTCAAATCTTCAAGCTTTTTGGTTAATCCATGATGAATCAAACATAATCCCGCTGCATATACAAACGATTGGCCATAGATTTCAGATTGGTGAAGCAACAATCCTCGATTTCCTCTTGAAATCGAGGGATCTTTTTCTTCTTTTAGTTTATGTTTCAGTTTTGGGTGACCCCTCACGCCCAAAAACTGATTTCCGATGATTCTCAAAGTTTCTGCTGCTTAGAGGCTTGTTCCTCTCTTTCAACGACGACCATGGCTATAAGGTCTCGTCTCCTTTGCTCTTCCATAATTGTTTCCTCGATCTGTTCTTTCGACTGCACATGATCAAGAGACTTTCCACGCGATCGTTTCTTTATATTCCTAGGGGATTCAAACTTCACCGATTTCTTCATTATGGATGACGGACGCGAAGCCGCCGGAGATACAGTAGAAACTTTTAATTCCAAGGGTCAGATGAAGAGTTTTGCCAAGGGTATGATTATTAATTCCACACGTACACACATAATTTGCAAAGAATTTAGGATTTTTTTAGATGATTTTAATTTAGGTTCAATTTTGCTCTGTTTTCGTGAAATTGTGATGATTTACGTGCGTGTTGCTGAAATGTAGTTCATGATAATTTGTTATTGGTTTGGTCAAGGGATAATGCAGATCTTATTTTGCATATGTATACGTATTTCTGCATAATCACATTCTAATATGAAGACACCGTACTATTTTTTCTGCATTATTCATTTTATTATGCAATTTTAGATTTCATTGTTCTGCATTATTCATTTTATTATGCAGTTTTAGATTTCATTGTTCTGCATTATTCATTTTATTATGCAGATTTAGATTTTATATTAATTTTCCAACCATGGTCTAGGGAGCAAAATGTTCTTCTCACTTCTCACTTCGTCTTCTTCCGTACTTCACGGTTTCCTTTCTTCACAAATTGAAAAACCCCAAAAATCTGCACAAAATTTACAAAGTTTGACCGGAGTTGTTGATAGAGTTTAATTTTAGGAAGTTTTAATTAATTGCGTAATTCGGGGGGCTTTAATGAGCTGATAGAACTTTAGTACCAAACCTGTTTTTCTTCTCATTTAATTTTAGGAAGGTTTTTCTTAATTGCGTAATTCTCGGAATTAATGAGCTGATAGAGTCAGCTTTAAATTTCAAACATTTAAATAATTTCTCCATATTAATTCCGAATTTATGTATTAAGGGCATGATGGTACATTTATGTGCCATTTTGTCCTTATTCTGAAACTATTTTGAATCATGTCTTTATTTAAAAAAACACTAAGTGAAATGACCTGTGAAATCCCCATAATTTTGAAAATAAAATAATATTGGAAGAATATTAATTTTTTAAAGTATTTCTATATTAAGAATGTATAAATAATTTTGAAATGTTGAAATAAAAAGAATGTGTAAATAATCACGTAGGAGTAACGAAGATAGTACGTACATTTTTAAGTGTGGTGACCTACATGTCAAATGCATGGGGACGGAGGGGGTATTTGGCTAGAAATAAAACCGGCCAAAGTCGTCATATTTGACTGCGGCTATGTTCCCATTAGTCTTACTTGATTTATTCAATTCAACGACCAAATTAATTGTAACACATCAAATCTTATTTAATTCTTATAGACCACGTCTTACATGTTCTGCTTTTATTGTGTCTACTCATGATGTCATTTCTGTTTATTCTGCTTTAAATTTTCAGTAATACTGACTAGTGACTACTTCCTATGTTTTTTTATTTTCGTCTCTTGATTCGTTTTTTTTAAAATAACTTTATCATTGTTATTTTATTCCTCATTGTTATTTAATTCTTCGTCCTATAAGTGTTTGCAACATAAAATGAACACTTATAAGAAAAAAAATATAATGAATGAAGTGTTGAAAAACAATTTTATAAAATTATATGAACAAAAGTAAAAAGAATAGTTGAAATGAGTGTAAAAATAATGACATTTTGTGTAAATATGTGAATTTTATAAGAGTGAGAGATTTATGCAGAAGTTTCATTTTTAAGGTGTGCAAACAATTATGGGACGAACTAATAAAGTAAGTGTGCAAACAATTATGGGATGTAGAAAGTATTTTATTATTTTAAATACTAGTATTAAATATTCACCCCGTCTCATAATAAATTTTATAGATAGATGGACACACATATTAAGAAAGTATAATAATGAGTGGAGTTTTGAAGAATAATTTTGTAAACTTTTATGTATAAAGTAAAAAAATAAGTTGACTTTTGTGTATGTGTGGGCAAAAAGTAAAAGCATTTGTGTAAAATTTAAGGATATTGTAAGGGTGAGGTTTATAAATGATTTTCCGTTTTAGTGTGAAAGTCATTGTGTGACGAAGGGGTACATTATTTATTTTATCACTTTAAATACTACTTTTTTCGTTTTACAATTCTTTGCTCCAAATTTGTAGCACACAAACTAAGAAAAATGTGTAATGAGTGGAGGGTTGAAAGATAACTTTGTAAACTTTTATAAATAAAGTAAAAAAAAAAAAATAATGAATTGAGTGTAAAAGTAATGACATTTTGTGTAAATATTTGAATACTGTTTGGTTGGATCAGAGTTTATGAAGAAATTTATTTTTTGGAATTTGCAAACAATTGTGGAACAAACGAATATGGAAAGTGTACTAAAAATTGTGGAACACTTGGACAGAGGAATTAATAAGCAACTCTTACATTAAAATTAGTGTCCGGGCAAATAAAGACTATATATTAAGAAGAAGAAAAACATAGAGTCATAAGTCCATAAGCCGAACTAGAGGTTGAGGCGCCATTAAAACATTGCCCGAAAAAACCTTCCTTAGAGACAAAACCAGGGTCAAGGGGAAAATGTACACCTTCTAAGAAACAATATTACAAAAGCAAAACTACTCATTACTCACGTCACTATAAATATAAGGTAAAATGATGTTCGGGCATTGACCTCTCTAGACAGAGATAACACGGGAATTCGCAATGACATTAGGAGCTTGGTTCACCTCCCTAAAGATGTGGGTGAAGCGAACCAACATCTCACCCATTAAATGGCGTGTAATCCTATAGAGCCCCTTAAGGCACCAAAGGATGATCAGAATTTCCACTGCCACATCTTAACTACCAATTTCGAATCAGACTCAATCCATAGGTGGAATCAACCCTAAGAATGTGCAAAAAAAAAAAAAAAAAAAAATAGCATGAAGGCCGACTGCAATCTTTACCTCCAATGGGAAACCCCAACTAACATCACGAGCAAAGACTGCAAAAAGAAATCCCTAAAGTTCTGGAATACTGCCCTAGAAAACATAGAACTTAGGGAGGAAGAAAGAATGCCATTCACATTCACTCTGTACCAACTAAGATCTGGAGGAAACTAACTAACCGAAATCGGGATCCGTGAAGGGTGAGGACGAGCCAAAATTTCCAAAGGATGGCATGCGCCAAGATCACCAACATTGCCATCCATGCATCCCTTAGTCAAGTTAGAGGCCTCACGCACCCTAGAAATAATAATAGTCAGGTAGTGTTGGACTGATGGCTTCAACCCATCAAACACCTCTTTATTAGGAACATACCAAATAAACTAAACAACAGTGACAAATGCCGCCCTCCAAAACTGTGAAATTTGTTTACTAAAAGACTTTCTAAAGGCCTGAAGAAAAAAATCAAGGAAGCCCAAATCAAAAGCAAATGAAACATGAAAATAGCTACCCATAATAGAGAAAACTTGGCGAGTGAATCATCAATAAAAAATGATATGATCAAGGGAGTCAACAACCCTCATACAGATTAGACATATGGAAGGACCCATGACATTAAATTTGTGTAACCAATCAGCAGTAAGAAACTTCCCCTAGATGGTTCTCCAAATAGTAGTGGAACGACACAGAGGGATAAACCTTCTCTAAATCCAAGAAGCCCAGCTGACCCGGGGAAAAGGTTGATGAAGGAAATCATAGGCCATACTCGAGGTTAACTCCCCTGAAATCGAAGTTGCCCAAACTAAACGATCTGGCCCTATACAGACATGAATGGATAGGATATAAGCTACAATCTCGGTAAATCTCAACACGATTGATAGATCAAAGTGCCAACAATTATCGAAGAAGAAATCCTCAACCATGCCCAACAATGTAGAGGCAATCGGGCCTGTAATCCCAATCCTCTCTGATATGACATAACCCAGCCAGCTACCATGCGAAAAGCTAACCTAAGAGCTCAAAGATGAAAGTGTTAGCGGACCCCCGACCCAATAGAATATACTCAACCATAAGTACAAGGTCGGCCACTCGGCGCGAGCAATTATAGGTTATTTCTTAGAACTCCAAGAAACAAGATTTCCGCCCAAGAAGATAGAATAACCATAAGTGGATCGACGAGTCTCAAGGCACCGAGCCCAATCCGCATCAGAGTAGCCAATAATGGATCGATCAGGTCCGCGAGTAAACAATAGACCGTAGTTGAGAATACACTTGACATAGCGGATGATGCGTTTGACTGCAGAGAAATGATCAAAAGAAGGGGCCTGAAGACACCGACTGACATGATTGACGACAAAGGACAAATTAGGTCGTGTGTTCGTCAAATATTGGAGAGCACCAACAAGCGAGCGATAGAGAGTCAGATTTGGAAAGGGGTCACCAGTGCTCGTCAAGGATTCACCAGCGACCAGAGGAGTTGCAAAATGGCGAGAATTAGTTAAAGATGTTTGATCCAAAATATCGCGAGCATACTTTGACTGGCCAATGAATAGACCACCAGGAGTATACGAAATTTCAAGCCCTAAAAAATAATTAAGACGACCAAAATCCTTCAAGGCGAATTCCTTGTGTGCCTAAGAGATGAAACGAGCAAGAAGCGAGGAGTCATTACCCATCACGATGATGTCATCCACATAGAGAAGGAGGAAGATGACCGACGATCCCTTGAGTAGGTAGAATAGCGAAGAGGCAAACTTGCACGCGAGGAAGTCGAGGCCGAACAAGAAGGTATTAAACCTCTGGAACCAAGCAAGAGGGGCTTGTCGCAGGCCATAGAGGACCTTCTTCAGGCGACAAACATGATCCGAAAAGCGAGTATCAATATAACTTGGTGGTTGAGCCATAAAGACTGGTTTATCCAAAAGGCCGTTAAGAAATGCATTCTTGACGTCCAGTTGGTGAAGAGGTCAATTGAGCTAAACAACAATGGTGAGGACAACCCGAACAATTGTAGCCTTGACCACCGAGCTGAAAGTGTGAGAGAAATCATCGCCTAGGATCTGAGCAAAACCCTAGGCAACCAGACGCGCCTTGTGGCGCTCGACAGAGCCATCAAAATGGTACTTCGTCCGAAAAACCCATTTGGACCTGACAATGTTTGCACCATATGAGCGAGGAACCAAGTCCCAAGTGTTATTGTTGCGAAGCGCATCAATTTCCTCTTGCATGGCTGCTAGCCAAAGGGGTGACTTAACAGCCAACTTGAACCCTCGAGGTTCAGAAGAGAGAGTCAGAGTAGAGACCAGCGCCGAGGAGACCAAATGAACTGGGTACTTGGGTTTGAATATGCCCGCCTTGCCTCGAGTGACCATGGGGTGTGAGGTCGGCGGAGGCCGAGGAGGCAAGGGGCGAGCATGGGGCGGAGGATCGACCACTTGAGAAACCTCAGCGAGGACTGGATCAGGGTCTGAAGGGCATATCGATTAGGGACCAGACGAGTCCAGAGGTGGGAAGGGCGGCTGGTCAGCAGGACGAGCAAATGTGGTTGAGAGATCTGGCTCTAGAAAGACAGATACTTCTATCATATCAAGCGAGGAAGTATGAGCAGAGTCAGAGAAGGGAAAGCAGTGCTCATCAAACTTAGCATGACGAGTAACAAATACCCTGTTCGATGTGCGATCAAGACATCGAAAACCCTTATGCACGTTGTTGTAGCCCAAGAAAACACACGGTTGGTTGAGAGGAGCAAGTTTATGTGGTGCATAATCACGGAGGAAAGGATAGATCCGACACCCTAGAGGCTTGAAGTTCTCATAATTCGGAGAGGAGGAGAAGAGAGCCTCAAAGGGTGAAGAACCACCTAAGATAGTAGAGGGCAGACGCTTGATGACATACGCTGCTGTGGCAAAGGCATCAAACCAAAAGCGAGCATGAAACATCATAGATAAGCATGTCTTTGTGATGTGTCGATGTTTGCGCTCGACCCTGCCATTGTGTTGAGGGGTATACGGGCAAGATAGCCAATGAAGAATCCCATGTGCTCGCATGAAACAAGAGACCCGAGAGTTAACAAACTCTGTACCTCGGTCACTCTAGAAAACCTTCATAGAGGAAGAGAACTGATTGCACACAAACTTGTGAAAACATTCCAACACACCAAAAAATTCACTCTTAGCACGTAAGGGATAAATCAAAGAGAAGCGAGATAAATCATCAATAAACACAACGTAATAACGATATCCTTCTGAAGTAGAAACAAGAGCAGGTCCCCATAAATCACAATGCACCAAATCAAGAACACATAAAACATATTTCTCATTAACATTAAAAGATAAGCGCTTTCTCCTAGTTTATGTAAATATTTTAAGGTATCAAATGAGACATGTCCCAAATGCAATAAATTAAAAGAGGCCTTCGAAATAGTAGAACAAACAGTCGCAACAAATGTTGGAAGAACAGAGTCCAAAACATAAAAGCCTTGCTCACATCTGCCCCGAGCGACCACTTCTTTAGTGCTCCGCTTCTGAATTTGAAATGATTGATCAGAAAAAATAACATCAACATGCAAATCAGAAGTAAGCTTGCTGATAGATAAAAGATTCTCCGTAATGTCGGGCACAACAAGCACATCACGAAGCTAAACATTACGAGAAAGTGAGAGAGAGCTAACATGCGAATTAGGTAAAGCAGAACCGTTACCGACAATCACTTTGCCATTACCAGAGTAAGGCGAGTAGGAAACCAAATCAGTTGGGCGAGAAGTCATGTGGGCAGACGCCCTAGTGTCAACATACCAATCAGAGGCAGTAGGCGAGTTGAGTGAGCAAGTAGAGTGAAATGCTTGAGCTAGATGAGCAGCAGATTGATCGACAGATTGGTCTGATTGACGAGCATAACGACTCGGACACCTGTTAGCATAGTGCTCACCTTTGCAGATCTAACAACGAGGAACATAAGGCTTTCGGTCTTCGCGACCTGAACCATGACAACCACCCCTGTGAGACGAGGAGCCGCCGCCATGGTAGTTGAAGTGGCCACGAGGCTGCGATGAATGGCGAGTACGATCATGGGCGACGAAAGCAGTAGGAGGCGGGATGGGCTCGACAGGTTTATTCATGATTTCAAATGCAATAACCTGATGAAGGAGATCACGGAAGCTCGAAACTGGAGTAAGTGTCATACGAGTGTCTGAGAAACCTCCAATGTGAGGACTTAGACCCCGTAGGAACCAATGAGATTTGTCAGAGTCGTCAACGGGTTTGCCGATAGCGGCCAGTTGATCGCAAATGAGTTTGAATTTTTGACCATATTCCACAACGGAGAGATCGTTGCGCTTGAGGAGAAGGAGTTCCTCACGTAGTTGGGTTGTGCGAGATTGAGAAGAGTGGTTGAAGGCAGCCTCGACAGCAACCCAAGCATCTCGCAAGGAGTCACAGTCGATAACTTCTGAAAGAGATTCTTCAGTGAGATAGGAGAGAAGTAAACTAAGAAATTTTTTATCCTTGGCACACCACAGGGTGTAGGTTGGATTAGTGGCACCGTCGGCGGTGGCATGAGGAGCGACGGTGGATCCATCAACGAAACCTAAGCGATCGACACATAGAAGCATGGGAAGGACCTACTTTTTCCACAAGAGATAATTTGAGAAGGTCAACTTCACAGTGACCATATGAATCAAGACATTTATGGGTATGGCAGAATCGGCCATTCGAAGAGAGATCGAGGGGGATAAGCTCGACAAGGAGAAAAGGGGACGAGTGAGACCGGCTCGTCGAAGAGGGAAGAGAGATGCCCTGAGGGCTGTAGGAAACAAAAATTTAAGATCGAAGGAAGGCTGATACCATGTGAATTTGATCACCGTTAACTTTTGTGAGGGGATATTATTTGTATATATAATGATGTTTTATAAGGTAACAAAATTACACAAATAAAGGAAAAAATATATACAATAAATATGTTGATCCTATATACAAGGAATGTTTGACTTACTCCTTAATAAGTAGTATTTAAAGTAATTAAATTAATTCCTTTTTAAAAAATGAGTATTCTAGTATGAGACAGACCAAAAAAAAAATTAATCTAGTATGAAATATGGGACCTCCTACATGTAGTCAGGATATCGTATGGTGTCGTAATGACTACCGTAGACAGTTAATTTAAGCCATTAAAAATCTAATCTAAATATTTAAACTTGATGACCTGTTACCTTTTGTATATTTTTACGGTATGTATTCATCGTATGTGTCGTAATGTGTCATAAATTTGTATTTTCTATTAAATTAATTAAAATATTTTATTGTAAAATTACATTTTTATCCTTTAAAATATTATATTATCTTTATTTAATTTTAATAAATATTATAACATTAATGATTAATGTACATCTTTTTAATTTAAAAGTATTAATTCAAATTTATTTTATTTTTAAAAAATCTACTGTTCTTTCGTCTTCATCGGATTCTTGTCACTCTCATCTTCCAAATTTCCAACTTGTGAAAAAAAAAAGTGGCACTCTCCACAGGCCTAGCGCCACCTACGGTGATGTTGCGTCTGCAACACACATCCCTAGCGCAACCACCATATGGGTTGCTGCGTCTGAAACACACCGCAATCGCGCTCGTTTGGAACAAGATGTTGTCGCTGCCCTTGTGTCTGCAACCCCCACCACCGCAATCGATAAAAACAGGGCATAAGAAGACGCAATCGAGTCGGGAAATTATTTTTGAGCATTAATTTCGAATCAACATATGAAATTCATAATCAAAAGGCAATCATTCTGGAAAATTATAGAAATTCAGACAACAAACAAATCTGGTTCTCATTAAAGGGAGAAATTCAGATAAACAAAACTGTGAAATTTAGAGAAATTCTCAATCGTTGCCGGAGAGGAGAGCAGTAGCCACTGAGACTTGATCGAAGTTGATTTGGGGGGAAGGGGGGGAAGCACAAATTTGCGATTGGGGGAGAAGAAAGATCCCTAACTCCCGTTTTCTTCATCAATTGAAATTTTAGGTTTATTTCATTTTAAAAATAATAAAATTTATATTAAAAAGGGTAGGATAGTAATTTTATTTAATCGGTATATTTTATTTAATGTAATTTAAATTAAAGAAGGGTAATATAGTAAATAACAAAATACAATTTAAAAAATGATTTAAATAACTTAAACCTGTATAACATGTAGCAGGTCGTTACGACGTATACAACGCCACGTGGCGCGATTCGACAAAGTGACTATGTAATCACTTTGTAAAATTTGACTACCGTGAGAATATTAAGATTCTTTTAACTTTATTAAAGTTATAAAGTAAGAGTATTATGTAAGAAAAATAATGGCGTAAATGATAAATAAATGAGAATTGTGAAAATAAGAATTACAAGGAACTTTTTTTTTAATGGTGTGTGATTCGGGTGGAATTTACACGTTTTAGAGACACATGTGAAGCGTATTTTGATGTGGATTTCATTGATTTATGCATTGAATATGATTGTTTAAGCCAAAATGAGAGAAAGGTTGTGTTTTGTCGATTTTGTAGGAAATACGATGGAATTTGGAGCAAAACACCAACCATACTTCACTGGATCAAGAAGAGGAGTGCACGGTTGGATTCGTCTCGAAAAATGGAGTGGAATAGCCAAAAGAATCGAGTCAATCGGGTACCCGAGGCGAAAGATATGCACGAAACGAAAAAGGGGTAGAAATCAAGCAAGAGCACGGCCGAGCTCATGGCTCGACCGAGCCAATTTTCAGGCCAAATCAAGGCCACGGCCGAGCACTCTTCTCGGAATAGAGCATCTCGATACCGAGGGGTTTGGGCCACACTAGGGCACGGCCGAGCACCTATCCAAGCCAACCTCCATTTTGCACGGCCGTGCTACCCCCATTCTCGGTGCCTATCTCCTATTTTGGCCATTTTTGAAGGACTAACTTGCAATTTTGGCATCTAAACCCTACCCCAACACTATATAAGCCCCCTTTCTTAAAATCCAAGTCATTCTCCCCCAATCCACACATAGTCACACATAATTCAAGGTGTTTTGGCAATTTCTCTCTCAATTCTACATCAAATTAAGGAAGAAAGGATGCAATAGCTTGCAAATTTCATTCCCTACCACAATCTAGACTAAGCTTCCTTGTTCTCTTTCTTTTTATTTAGTTTTTACATTTGGATTTTGTAATTTCATTATGCTAGTAGTTGGCTAAACAATTTGTGGTTCTAAGGCATTGTAAATACTTGGATTGAAGTTTATGATTAATTTCTTGCTTTAATTGGTGTTTGTCTCTTATTTGTATGTTTAATTATCCATTGTAAAGCATGTTGTTATTGGCCATGATGATTTGCTTAATTCATTGTTAATTGGGGTAATATCGAGATATTTATTCCATTTAATCGTATGCAAGCATGCAACCCGGTATTATTATGATCTCGAGAGAGGATTAATTATCGGAGAGGGAATTGAATGATCTTAGGAGCTATTTTAGGAGGTGTAACGTTTGTGATGTAGAGATACGAGACTTTGTTGCATGCGCTTTTGGATTAGTTGTATCGAGAGATCGATTAATTCTTCTTGTGTGATCACCCTATATGAGATAACCTTAATGGCCATTTAAACGAGTTAACATTCATAAACGGATATCTAGGTGTTACAATTGCCTTGTAACCCACCTTCTCTCTTTGAGTCTTCATTCGTTTTACTTTCGTTTTATTGATTCGCATGCTAGTAGATCGATTTCCATTACTCTTTATTACTTATTTGTGACACTTTGGTAGATAATCTTAGAGTAATTCATCACTTTCACTTTATCGATCGCGTCTAAATAGAACTACGTTAACAAACTACACTTTTACGCTAAACCTCCTCGTGGGATCGACCTCGTGCTTATCACGCTACGATAGACGTCGTACACTTGCGGTTGTTTATTTTAGTGTTGTATAACACGTGAATCAAGTTTATGGCGCCGTTGTCGGGGAGGTTTTTATAGCTCTAGAGTGTAGGTTAATAGAGTTTTAGTTTAGACATTTTACTTGCTTTCCTTATTTGCAAAAATCCAAAAATATTTGTGTGTTTTACCTTGATTTCACTTGCGATTCTTACTTTCCTTTGAACTTTTGTCTAGACATGGCATATGATCACCCGAGCTAGGAGAGATCAACAAGTTTTGCTACCTATAGACCCGAAAATCGAAGCTAGTTGTCGAAGACAAAACGCCGCAAGAAGAAGGATTGAATTAGAAGAGATGAATCGAAGGGAGAATCCGATAGTGGAAGAAGAAAGAAACCAAGAGGATGTTGGAGGCGTAATAGAGCCAAATGGGAATGGTGGTAATCGACCACAAGGAGGTATAAGAGATAACCTCAACCGGAGGATGGAAGAGAATGTCAATGTGGAAGGAGATGGAGAGCAACGGGAGGAAAACGGGAATCAAAGAGTCTTGAGAGACCACTTCCGTCCCATCCCTAGGCCCTATGGAGGAGCGGGTCGGGAACCCGTTGATGCACACAACTTTGAACTCAAGCCGGCCTTGATCGTGATGGTGCAAAACAACCAATTTGGTGGGCTCTCCAAGGAGGATCCTAACCTCCACTTGTCTCAATTTCTCGAGATAAGTGGAACGGTTAAGATCAACCGTGTTCCCCAAGACTACATCCGCTTGCAACTCTTCCCCTTCTCACTCCGAGACCGAGCAAAGCAATGGTACCTCTCTCTTGACTTGAGGACCATTGAGAATTGGGCCGACCTTGTTGATGCATTCCTAATGAAGTACTTCCCTCCAAGTAAGACCATCAAGATACGAGGGGAGATATCTTCATTTATGCAAGATGATGATGAATCGTTAGCCGAGGCTTGGGAGCGTTTTAAGGATCTCATAAGAAGTTGTCCTCAACACGGGTTTTCAAGGGATCAATTGATTTGTTATTTCTACAACGGGATGGACCATCGTACGAGAGGGATGGTAGATGCCTCGGCCGGTGGAGGTTCTTTGTTGGGTAAGACAACGGAAGAGGGTTATGTGTTATTGGAAGAGATGGCAAAGAACGGGAACCAATGGCCATCCGAGAGAAGGCAAGCCCGGAAAGTTGCTTCCACAAGAGAATCGGACGATTTTGCTACTCTATCCAACAAGGTGGACAAATTGACTTCGATGATGGCGGCCAAGTCATTAATGGGACCTACTGACGATCGATATGAAGAGGCCCACTATATGAACAATCAAAGGGACCGTCATTTTCGAGAAAGAGGTTGGAATGAGAGGCAAAACCCTCCTAATCCAAATCATTACCATCTCGGGTTGAGGCACCATGAGAACTTCTCTTATGCCAACACAAGGAACACCATCATACCACCTCCGAATTTCAATGTAAGAGATGGTGCAATTATGGAATCCTCATCAAAGTTATCCTTGGAAGACATGTTTGGTGCATTCATGGGAGAAACCAAAAACTTGATGAGAGAGACTAGGGATAATGCAACCAAAACTTGGCAAAGAATTGAGGAGCATGGTGAGATGATCAAGGATGTGACCACCCACATGAAGGCTATAGAAAAGCAAATAGGTCAACTTGCTAACATCATTGGAAAGCAACACGTTCCGGGGCAATTCCCCTCTAACACGGAGCTAAATCCCAAGGAGCAATGCAAAGCCATAAGGTTAAGAAGTGGGACAAGCTACGAAGGGCCCAAGATGCCGTTAGAGGAGGAAGTGGTAATGGCACCCGAGGGTGTTGACAAAAGAGATGGCCTAGTGAAAGAGAAAGAAGAAAAAGAAGGGGAGAAGAAGAGTGAGGAGGCAATCCCTCCTCAAGACAAAAGCAAAAATGAGGTACCTCTTCCATACCCTCAAAGATTGAAGAAAAAGGGTTTGGATCACAAGTTTGCCAAGTTTGTGGAAATGTTCAAGAAGATCCACATCAACATTCCCTTTGCCGAAGCACTTGAGCAAATGCCCCACTACTCCAAATTCTTGAAGGAGATCATGTCTAACAAAAGGAAGATGGTGGAGTATGAAACGGTGCATTTGACCGAGGAGTGTAGCTCGATTATTCAAGCCAAGTTGCCTCAAAAACTTAGAGACCCCGGATCTTTCACATTACCATGTGTCATCGGGGATGGAGGTACATTTCGAGCCTTGTGTGATTTGAGAGCGAGCATTAATCTTATGCCCTTGTCTATATGCAAATCTCTTGGTTTGGGAAAGCTTACACCAACCACAATGAGTCTTATATTGGCGGATAGATCCGTGACATACCCTTTGGGTATAGTGGAGGATGTGTTGGTTAAGGTTGATAAGTTTATATTCCCGGTGGACTTTGTGGTGTTGGATATGGAGGAAGATAAGTATATTCCATTGATCTTGGGAAGACCATTCTTGGCAACCGGTGGGGCTATCATTGATGTAAAGAAAGGAGAGCTAGAACTTCAAGTGAACAATGAGAAAGTAGTGTTCAACATCTATAGAGCTATCAAAGTCCGGGATGATGAGGATGGAGAGTATGGGTATTCTAAGAGAGATTACCCTCCAATGCCCATGAAAGAGGAGGTAGGAGAAGATTGGAAGGTCAATGTTGTGAAAGAGGGCCCCCAAGTGGAAGAGCATGAGTTGAAGATGGGCAAGAAGGCCAAGTTTGGGGGAGTTTTCTTCAAAAACTCCCCCAAATCAAGAAAAGCTACTTGTGCAAGCTTGGGAATGAATGAGGCGTCAACCTCTTATGACATGATTGAAGAGCCGGATGGGCTAGCTAGTAGATGTTTTGATGGACTTAAGAAAGTTGTATGGGCAAAGAAGGTCAAGAACAAGGATGACAAGGAGGTGACTTGATTTTCTCCTCAAGGAAGAACCGTCCGGCATAGGACGTTAAAAATAGCGCTTCTTGGGAGGCAACCCAAGGTTTTATTGCTTTCATGTTTTTATTTCTTTGATAGTTGTGATAGCTTAGTTTATTTTATAGGTATGGATGAAGAATACTATGGACATCATATCTTGAAGAATGGAGAAGGAAGCAAAACCAACTTTGGAGAGGGGAAGCAAGTGTTGCAATGGTGATCTTTGAAGAAGCATTGGATGTGCAAGGAGAGAGGTAACAACTTGTAGCCCCAAACTTAGAATTTATACATAGTAAAATTCTAAGTTTGGGGGAGTTATTTTTTTTTTCTTTTATTTTTCTACTAGTTGTTACCCTTGCACCGGTTCGTCATTCTACTTGTGTCATATTTTGCACCGGCGCACACTTGGCTTTCACATGCTTATATTGTTTGAGTTGGTTTTTGATCACATGTTGGGTAGTGGATCTTTGGTGAAATGTGAGCATGAATAATCATTGGAATCCATTGTTGAGTAGTTGTGGTGATGTCTATTTGCTTTGAATGTATGCATGATTGGTGTTGGAATATGGTATCATGTTGTGTTCATATTTGTGAGCTTTGATAGCATAGATGCATGATATGTTGTTGCTTGGGAACATTTGATGAATGTGAGAGTTTTATTGAATAAACCAGTGAGAATTGAGCCATAAATCGAACATGTAATCCGGTTTAGTTCATTTGAGAGTGGACTATGTTATTGCTAGTAATCCTAGAACTTGCCTAAGTTCTTGTTTGAAAGCATGATTGTGTGAGATGATGTGATGTGATATAGGCCATCTTGTTCTAAAAAGAGTCACTTAGCCAAAATTTCCCAAAATCGAAGTAATTTTCCGTAGTTAGCCCCTTGAGTTTAATTCCTCATTTTCTTGGCAAAGTACAATGTTAACCACTTAGCCTTTTTGAGCCTTTGATACCTAAATCTAGTGGGGGATAAAAGACAAAGTGGAAAACATGTGCTTGAATGAATATCTTTGGTGAAAGGAGAAAGTGGAAAAGTTGAAAGAAAAAGAGAAAGATGAAAAGAAAATTAAGGGAAAAGAAAAGAGGGACAAAGAGCACCAAAATCTTGAAAAGAAAAAAAAAGTGTTCAATGGTTTTGTGGTGTAGAATGTGCTTAAAAGAGAACAAATAAATTGTGGAAGCTAGAGTTTTTAAGTTGCAATCCGCGCAATTGTAACTTTATCTTGAGAAGTTTTTGAGATGTGTTTATGCGTCTTTATCTCTCGCTCTCCACTAGTTTATGAGTTACTTCATCCAAATTTACCCTACCTTGACCAAAGAGCCAATGTTACATCCTTGATTAAGTCTTATTGATCACATTGTTGAGCATTTGAGTGTTGTGAAAAGTAGAAATTGGGCAAGCATATGGTGATTGCATAACATAACTTGGTTGATGAGTGCATTAATATCCTCAATTTGTTTGTGTGTTTGAGAGAAACACTTTGTCATGTGAGTAGAGGACTTGAGCATTTGGACTATGTTTCTCATTCACAATGTGTTGTGTGTTTGTGCATTCTTTGATCCATGAATGTGAATTGCAATAATGAGCCTATAACCTTCATTGAGAAATGCATTTTGAGAAAGAGATATCATTACATCTTACTTTGCATGTGTGATTTGCATTGAATATTCCATTGTGATCATTCCACCCTCATTGCTTTAAGTGCTTAGTTGTTTGAGGATAAACAACATTTTAAGTTTGGGGGAGTTTGATTCGGGTGGAATTTACACGTTTTAGAGACAAATGTGAAGCGTATTTTGATGTGGATTTCATTGATTTTATGCATTGAACATGATTGTTTAAGCCAAAATGAGAGAAAGGTTGTGTTTTGTCGATTTTGTAGGAAATACGATAGAATTTGGAGCAAAACACCAACCATACTTCACTGGATCAAGAATAGGAGTGCACGGTTGGATTCGTCTCGAAAAATGGAGTGGAATAGCCAAAATAATCGAGTCAATCGGGTACCCGAGGCGAAAGATATGCACGAAACGAAAAAGGGGTAGAAATCAAGCAAGAGCACGGCCGAGCTCATGGCTCGGCCGAGTCAATTTTCAGGCCAAATCAAGGCCATGGCCGAGCACTCTTCTCGGAATAGAGCAGCTCGAGACCGAGGGGTTTGGGCCACACTAGGGCACGGACGAGCACCCTTCTCGGCCGAGCACCTGTCCAAGCCAACCTCCATTTTGCACGGCCGTGCTCCGTGCACGGCCGTACTACCCCCATTCTCGGTGCCTATCTCCTATTTTGGCCATTTTTTAAGGACTAACTTGCAATTTTGGCATCTAAACCCTACCCTAACACTATATAAGCCCCCTTTCTTGAAATCCAAGCCATTCTCCCCCAATCCACACATAGTTACACATAATTCAAGGTGTTTTGGCCATTTCTCTCTCAATTCTTCATCAAATCAAGGAAGAAAGGATGCAATAGCTTGCAAATTTCATTCTCTACCACAATCTAGACTAAGCTTCCTTGTTCTCTTTCTTTTTATTTAGTTTTTACATTTGGATTTTGTAATTTCATTATGCTAGTAGTTGGCTAAACAATTTGTGGTTCTAAGGCATTGTAAATACTTGGATTGAAGTTTATGATTAATTTCTTGCTTTAATTGGTGTTTGTCTCTTATTTGTATGTTTAATTATCCATTGTAAAGCATGTTGTTATTGGCCATGATGATTTGCTTAATTCATTGTTAATTGGGGTAATATCGAAAGATTTATTCCATTTAATCGTATGCAAGCATGCAACCCGGTATTATTATGATCTCGAGAGAGGATTAATTATCGGAGAGGGAATTGAATGATCTTAGGAGCTATTTTAGACGGTGTAACGTTTGTGATGTAGAGATACGAGCCTTTGTTGCATGCGCTTTTGGATTAGTTGTATCGAGAGATCGATTAATTCTTCTTATGTGATCACCCTATATGAGATAACCTTAATGGCCATTTAAACGAGTTAACATTCATAAACGGATATCTAGGTGTTACAATTGCCTTGTAACCCACCTTCTCTCTTTGAGTCTTCATTCGTTTTACTTTAGTTTTATTGATTCGCATGCTAGTAGATCGATTTTCATTACTCTTTATTACTTATTTGTGACACTTTGGTAGGTAATCTTAGAGTAATTCATCACTTTCACTTTATCGATCGCGTCTAAATAGAACTACGTTAACAAACTACACTTTTACGCTAAACCTCCTTGTGGGATCGACCTCGTGCTTATCACGCTACGATAGACGTCGTACACTTGCAGTTGTTTATTTTAGTGTTGTATAACACGTGAATCAGTGTGTGTAAAAATAATATGGAACTTGATTTAGGTAAATGTAATTTATTTTGGGAATGAAATCACATGTTTCAATATTAATGTTTTACATGTTATTTCATTATATGGATGGTTGATCCTCCAATAATCTTTTTGTTATTTTTAGGGCACAAAGTTAAGAAAAATGATTAAATAATAGATATAGTATAATACATTGGGAATGATATAATCGGTGGGCACAAATTTTATGCCCATGTGGCAATGCCATGTCATATAATCTTTATTCTATATATTTCTAGATTATTCCTATTTTATATCACAAATTTATATCTTTCTATGTAAATAGGATTAAAAAAAAAACTCAAAAAATCAATCAATCAATGTTTAGTAAATAAAATGAGTTTTGGACCTAAATACATGATTTTTAACATATATGAAATATGTTTTTTTTTTTAAATATATGAAATAAATCATTTTATCATAATAATTTTTTATTGCTATGCATAAAAAAAATTATTTTATGAAAAATTATATATTCAAATCTAAAGTTTTTTTAAATAATTTGGAAATATTTTTGGAATGGTTTTTTTTAATCATCAAATTATATCATTTTTTAAATGTTTTTAGTTTTTTAAAATAACTTTTAATTAAAAAAATTGTCCTATTTAATTATTATATATATATATATATATTCAAAATAATTTTAAGATTATACATCGAATTTTTTTGAATGGTTTTTTTAATCATCGAAAATATCATTTTTTTTTTAGTTTTTCAAAACAACTTTTAATTAAAAAAAATTATTCTAGAGATAATTTTTTTTTTTTTTTGTAAATCCTATTTACATGGAAAAAGATAAATTTGTGATATAAAATAGGAATAATCTAAAAATATATAGAATAAAGATTATATGACGTGGCATTGCCACATAAGCGGTGGACATAAAATTTGTGCTCACCGATGGGCATTATATCATTCCTGTATAATAGATATAGTACATATGATGTAATTGAGAAAGAGAGAGGTAAATAGATAAAAAGAAAAGTAAGATAAAAATGAAATGTAAAAAACAATAAAAAAAATATTACTATTTAAAAAGATATTAGAAACTTATAAACTAACAAAATAAAAAACTTATAAATAGACGGAATGAGGTATTAATAAAATAATTAATATCCGATAATAAGTGAGGATAAGTGTTACTAAATTATTAAGAACGTGAAACTAAAAAGTGAATATAGGAATCAAACAATTTAGTTACCTGAGTATTCCTGTCTGATAGTGTAGCAGGGTACAGCTAACAGAGCAGTGTATATTAAATGCTTCGCTAATCCCAAATTTAGTATACCGGCTATCTTCATCTTCCAAATTTACATTCTAATTATTGGTAAGAAATAAAGTTATTTTCTCTCTTCTAATTATTTATATTGCAAAAATAACCTATAACCAATATTAGAAATCGTAATCTCCTCCTTTATCATCCTTCGTTAAAAATATTTCCTTTTCAAGTTGTTTAGTTTCATTCATTTTTTAGTTTAGAAACATGTTGTTTTTCTTCAACTATACATTTTTTATTATTGCGTAAAGTTATCACAAACCATCATACTCCCTCCTTCCCGAGAATTTTTTGTACTGTTTGACCGACACATTTTTAAAAAAAATGTAAATTTAGTGGGTGGTGATATAAGATAATTAAGGGATAATTTGATGAAATGTAAAGTAAAATGTATATAAAAAATGAGTGACAATTTTGAAAATAAAATGATATTGGAAGGGTATTAATTTTGTTGGACATTTCCATATTAAAAGTGTGCAAATAATCTTGGGACGTCCTAGTAAGAAAAGTGTGCAAATAATCACGGGACGGAGAGAGTATAAATATACTCATACCAGAGTATATGCTACTCTCTCTGTGCGTGTCCATTATTCCTTATGTTCGCCTATAAATTTCTTATTTTTCTATTTTGGTATATATCTCTATAAGTTTCATATACAATTTTTTGTAATTATTTTTTAATTTTTTATTTTTAAACTTCATTTTATATTTTACTTTCTTTCAATCACACCATTTGTACTATATGTATTTAATTATATTTTTAAAAAAATTGTGCTAAAAATAGTGTGAAACTTATAGACGAATGAAGAAATTATATTGAATGATTAGTTTTACACAAAATTTAAACTTTTTTGTTGAAAAGACAAATTGGCAAGTAAAACTCATATTATAGTCTTATTTGATAAGAATTATACATTCAACATAATTTATGCATTAGAGTTATACTAGTAACTAAAATAGAAAATGTTTTTCTTTATATAGTGAAAAAAATATATAATTGGGACATAAAGAAAATGAAAATAGTCTATATAATTGGGACATAGTGACTAAGTGATGGAGATTGATGGAGATCAATTAGCAGCAATTAAGGAATGATTGAAAATTGATGGCTTGATTTGATTCGTATTTTAATTATAATTGTTATTACCTATTTCAGTACTATAAGCCCACGATAGCGTTGGGCCTTAAATTAGGGTTTCTTAAGGTTTGTCCTACTATTAATAGGGAGTGTTCTTCATTGTAATGGGAGGTGATTTGATTAATAAAAAAAATAAGAGTTTATCTCAGAATCTCTTTTACAGTATTCTGTGTGAATCAACGTATCTGAGTTTTGCCACTTTTCCGGGTATTCGTAGAATCAACGGATAGTGTGTGTTTCTTTTGTATTTTTCGTATACATTCATATTTTATACGCTTTCACGCTACATCAGTAAGTTGTACCACCAATTAATTCATTTGAGATCATCTTTTTTTTTTTATGGAGGGTTTAAAAGATCATAAAATAAAGTTACAAATCATGAGCCTAAAATCTTGATCTTCAAACCAAACGAATATCGCCGTCCACTCCAATCACGTGAAGAGGAAAGACGAGTTTCCCTTTGCATTAACAGGTGTCCAGGTCTTCAATCTTTAAATGAGACAACCCCACACTAAGGTGTTCTCAAATCAAGAATAGAAAACAGAATAAAGAGACAAAGTTCCACCGAGTACCCGATTCAATAGTACCAAAGCACCAGGGCTCTTCTATCTCAAAGAGCCCAACCACCAAAAAAAAAAAAACTCACAACTACAGCAAAGTCCCAACATGGACAACTAGACGAGCACAGTAGAACAGAAACCAAAACATAAAACTAAGCAAGCACCCAAAAAACTACCCATGAAAAACAGTAACATAAACTAAGCAAACACCCAAAAACTACCTATGAAAATAGTAAACAGGATCAACGAAGAAATACCCGAACGGCCACCGTGGATCCGTTACGGGTAAAATCTCCAATGATCCCTAACAAGAACCAAATGAAAATTAAATAACAGAAGGCTGGAACAAACGGCGGCGAGAGCGGCGATCGGCGGCGACGGAGACGGTCGGCCGGCGGCGGCTAGAACTGGTAGATCTAAGGATTTTGTAACCTAGATTTGATGAAAACGGCGACGGCGGAGATAGGTGGTACCGACTAGGCGGCGACTAAAAGATCTAACAAGATCTACCAGTTTATTTTGCAGATCTACATGAGTGGGAACAACTTGATCGAGAGAAACAAGCGAAAGAGAAGAGAGAAAACGAAGAGAAAATCACACACACTTGTGCGTGTAAATCGCACACACTCCACGGTGAAATTGTTGGGAATTATCCCAATACCCAATAATAGTCCCCCAACAATGTGGTCCCCAACTCTTATGGTCCCCAACTCCTTTGTGGGAAATTATTATGGAACCACATTCCCCATCTCCTTTGTGTTTGTGGGGAATTATTGACACTTGTGGGTTATGGACCATCACGCTAAGGATCCTTTGAGACTCCCGGGAATCTTTTGAGATGCCCTAGGGATCTCTCGAGACTCTCGGGAATCTTTTAAGACTCCTTTAAAATTACCCGGATCTATTTGGGACGTAATTTAAATATGAATTATCATAAATCTAATTTCACAATTTAAACAAATTAAATCAACTAATTCATGTAATGCATGTACGGTAAATAATTAAATCCCTAAACATGCGGAACTAAGGGATTACGTGTTTACCTTTGAATCGGAGAGATACCGTTGAGAAAAATAACAACTTCAACCCAATTGCCTTCTCAAGTATTCCCTAAGCCCTAGCCCGTTGATCCGGTGGGAGATCTCACGAACTATTAACTCTCAAGGAAGAATTTCAACCCAATTGCCTTCTCAAGTATTCCCTAAGCCCTAGCCCGTTGATCCGGTGGGAGATCTCACGAACTATTAACTCTCAAGAAAGAATTAATTTTCTCTTGTTGCACACACTGTAATTTCGAAAATTACAGATCTCTCTTTTCTGTATTTTTTGGAGAATACCGATTTTTCTAACTCTTGTGAACAAGAGTGACGGTTTTTCCTCTATTTATAAGAGAGATAATAGTCAATTTATTTATTAGAAAATATTGGAGATCTAGAAATATTTTATTCTCCAAGATATTATATTATTTCCATATCTTTCTCCATAATATTCTCTCCCCAAAATAAGCGCTATTTTCCTCTCTTTCTTGCAACAAGATTAATTCTTATCTTTTTAATTACCTTAGTTAAATGGACTTTTATTGGGCTACTTGAGAGGCCTTTAGGAGAATTAAGATTGGACCTCCCAATTAGCCCATAAATCAATATTGAGCCACAATATTTTTCCAGCCCATTAATATTAATTCATTCCACTATAGAATTAATATTGCACTATCCATCCTAACCCATATTACGAAATATGGCTCCCGATTATTATTTCCCGTGTTTAAGATTCAATGTCCATCAATTAATTTAAGCTACTGAATGCTTTAATTAATTAATATCTTTTATTCCTCGGAGTAAGGACAACTCAACATTATTATCATACCGGAAATAAATTCCACTGATCAGATTTGATATGATAAACCTTCTGAGCCCACCAAGGGACATAATCAACTTGACACTCCAAGACACGATTCTCTGTATTAATTTTGGCAATCTGTCCTATAATTAATAATATTGCCCAAAATATAAAGTATTGAATCACATTGATTCTTTACCCATAATAAATCAAAGCAATACTTCTTAACTACAGACAATTCCATTTAAGTGACAAAGATTAAGAAATCAACAACCACTGAGGTCTAATTCTTCATTCCTTAAGCCAGTCTAGAAGAATTACCTCTTTGTAGGTCCTATTCAGCACATCATAATGCACTAGTGTAATCTCTTGGTCAAGACAAACCAATCTGAGTCTTACACCTCAACTTCTACCAATGGATTGTTCAATTCCATCTAAGTTGTGAATCAATTGTACTTATATACAAGGAACTGACAATGTGATCTTCTGTGATCTTCTACACACCACATTGTCTACAATGTAAAGTACATCTGAACGTTTATGCAATAAATAATTATCATTCATTATATTTAAAGCAACTAGTGACAAAATTTTATTTTCATTAATAAGTGTAAAAATCAGTTTGTATACATAAGTAGCACTAAAAACATACCAGTATAACCCTAACAGAAATCACACCTACATCCCAATAAAATCAGCCAAAGTTATATAAAACTCCATTTGACATCATCTTTTTTAAGTACGCATCATCCTTTATGTTAAAACTTGTACTACTATTTCATTTATTTTACACTATCCTTTAAGTTGGTACCGCAATTTAGTTCAATTTGTATCAATTTAAGTTAAGGGTAGTGCTAATAATTCAGAGAATCGGGATATTAAGAGAAAATGATAAAATTGTAATATTTATATTTAAAATTTACTCCATAAAACATCTCTAACAAATTAAAAAATAAATATAAAAATTTATTAAGAATTGAATAGTCATTACACTGCATTTTAAATCATCTTTACCGTTAATCTAATATCACCATTTTAAATTTTAATTTTTTTATTGATTTCATTAACAACATATATAACGGTCCACAAAAAGAATTTCTATGATTTCAAACTTTATGAGGCAAAATAACATTTTTTTTTTCTATATTAGGTTGGTTATAAATGCATCCCATATTTAGAAATAGCCATTCTTTATTACATTAATATTATCATTACTACCCATCAAAAAATATCTCACCATTACTGAGAATGATAATTTTTCAACTTCTTTCATTGGGTGAAATCTTCTAAATCTTAGTTTTATTTTATTTATCTTTTTAATGTATAATTTTTATCTCATAGGAGTTCTAATTATCCTATTGCACTAATACAAAATAAGGGGAAATTAGTATATAGGACATTTCATCTATAAAAACTCGAAATAAAGACAAAAATTTTAAAAGTTAGAAAGAAGGACAATTTGATTTATAAAAGTACAATTTTAACCTCCGTTTATAAACAAAATCGAAATTTGCATATTCAATTAAGATAAAATAGGAAATTCAAAACAGGAGCTGATGAAATATTAAATTCCCGAAAATCTCGGTCATAATTGCGTTCGAAATTTCAAACTTTCCTAAATATCCATCGGTCATAATTGCGTTCGAAATTTCAAACTTTCCTAAATATCCATCGGTCATAATCTCGGTCATAATTGCGTTCGAAATATTAAATTCCCGAATAGACAATCTTAAACAATCTGGATGAAAAATCGTAGCAACAAAAAAAAAAAAAAAATACATATGATGTAATTAATTCAGTAACGTGGAACGTTTTCTATGGAATATATGCGCATGTATATGCCAAACAAATATGCACATTGAGATATGTGTAGTATGCAATGCAAAATACACCATTTTTTTCTATATTTATGATTACTACGATAATCATAGTATTATTACGTGAATCATTTGGTTATAAATGTTAAATATAAAAAATATTATTATAATATTGACGTGTACATATTATGCAAACGTGGATATCAAAATAAACTATTCATTTTAGAAATTTTAATTATAATATTATTTATAGAAAAAAATTACGATTGAATATCAGTATGTTTGAAAATGTCAAAAATATATTGTTGATTTGGATTACGTGAGATAATTGTGGGGAGTGGTGGATATATTTAAATTTAATAATATTAATTATGATTGATAAATTATAATCTTTTAACATTACTTTTATAATTGTATGGATTATTTTAATATGAGATTAATTATTATGATATTCCATGATTTTATTCGATGTCATAGAAAACATTATAATATGGGTTGAGTTAACTATATCTGCCCCTAACATAAGTAATTAATTAATACATATCTAGCTACTGCATATATTGAAATATATGTTAAACATTTAATGCACATGTGTAAATATAAGTTGAATATAAGCTAAACCTGTAAATCGTATTCCAAAAAATAAAATATACTCTAAGCAAAAAAAAAAAAAAACAATACGGAAGAAGTCAATATGGGCCACATACCGATTACTTCGTTAACAATGTCTTCGAACTTTGAAAATTGTTGAACACGGATCAACTTGGTTTTCTCCTCGAATTCGAACTTTAAAATCACAGCATATTCCATTTCTGATTCAGTAAATTAACTTCTCCAATTAACACGTTCAATAGAACCCTAAATCGCATAATATAAAACAGGGGCGAATTAGAAAAGATCGAAGATCGTGTTGGACAGGGTATATATTGGAAGAACAATGAACCAATCGAATTATTGATTATTGAATTAAAACAACACGGAATAAAATTGCATACCTTGACAATGGAATGGTTCTCGGATGAGATTTAGAAACTCAAAATTAACTCTATTTTGGGTAGTTCGGTGATGATCGCATATCGCAGATGGGATTTGCAGATCAAATTAGTGATTATCGCAGATGGAATTTGCAGATGGAATTATTGCATCAACACCGAATTCATACCTTTACAATGGAATGATTCTGGTATCGAAGATAGCGCAAATGGGATTTGCAAATCGAATTATTAATTATCGCAGATGGGATTTGCAGCAGCACCGAATTCGTAACTTCAAAACGGAATGTTTCTGATATAGAAGATAGCATTGTTGACCATGATTTTAATTTAAATTATTGGTGTGATGAAAGAATAAGGGTATAATTGGTTATTTGGTTATGAATTTGACCTTAATCCTAATACTATAATTTTCTGTCTCTTTTTCTAGTTGTGTC
This sequence comes from Galeopsis tetrahit, assembly GCA_963675135.1. Classification (NCBI taxonomy): domain Eukaryota; kingdom Viridiplantae; phylum Streptophyta; class Magnoliopsida; order Lamiales; family Lamiaceae; genus Galeopsis; species Galeopsis tetrahit. Next base: position 14,959,794 of record OY776131.1, read on the forward strand.
TATATGATTGTCCCTAATCTTAATTAAATAATTAGGGGTGAGTTTTGTTTAGACTCAATTTTATATAACCTTTTAGTTATATGGACTTGCACTTTTCAGTAATATTGTGTTGTATTTTTCAATTATAATAATTTACACTTTTCATTAAATATTGTGTTGCACTTTTCCGTTATAGTGACTTGTATTTTTTTAATAATATTGTGTTACATTTTTTAGTAATATTGTGTTGCACTTTTTAGTTATAATGACTTACCAATTTCATTAAAAACTGTGTTGCACTTTTCAATTATAGTGACTTACATTTTTTTATAAAAAAAAATGTGTTGCAATTTTCAGTAATATTGTGTTACTTTTTTTTAGTTATAATGACTTACACTTTTCAACATATATATTTCTGAAAAAAAAAATTACAAAAAAAATTAAAAGTTGATTGGTCATTATAAGGAATCAAGTCTACGTCTATATGAGACCTAATAATTAGATTTCATGTTTCAATAATATGAATTAAATTACCATAAATAAAATGATAAATATATCATATTAAACATACATATTGTTATTTAATATTTTTTTTAATTCATGCGAAATATTTTTAAACTAATAAATTGCATACTACTACATTATCTTTTTTTCTACTTTTAAAATAATGGAGTAATAAATATACTCACCCCAATCCTAAATACTGTAACTGAAATTTTAGGCAAAAGAGTTAGTTTCTAATTAACACATTTTTTCCATTTTATCCTATCTCAATCCTGAAATTTTATCATAATTTTGAGACTACCTTGATTAATTAAGGAATGTGGATTTGGAAAAAAACTATTAATGAAAATATATTTTGACCATTGTATAGTCATTCTTAATTTCACCCTCAAATTTTAGCATTTGAGGAGGGAGTAGTTACTAAGAAATTATGACAAAAATTAATTGTGTTTTATGTGATTTTTTAAAATATTATTGTTGTAAATATGAAGTATTATTGTTATACATATATAGTGTCACTCTTTACAAATAAATAAAAAATTAATATAAAGAATTTACATTAACCCGAATTTCAACCAATATTATTCATAAAAGACATACTGCTTTTTTTTATTAGTATAATAATTATAGTTATGCTTCTAGGATATGATATTAATACTCTAACTATTTGCACCAAAATTTTAAAAACAAATTAAAAAAATGGGTAATGAGTGAGTGCTAAAAGTAATTTTGTTAATTTTTATAAATAAAGTAATTTTATTTTGAATTAAGTATAAAAAGGACAAATAATTGTGAAGCCAGCAGGATCACGGAAGCACGATGAAATTTCATACAACCATGTTTGTTTTATACTCCCTCCGTTCCAAGATTACTTGCACGGTTTGATGGACACGTTGTTTAAAAAAAATGGATTTAATAGTTGATGATGTAAGATAAATGAAGGGTATTTTAGATAATTTGATGATGTGTAAAGTGGATTTGATAATTTGTAAAGTGAAATGTATGAAAAAAATGAGTGACAAATTTGAAAATAAAATGATGTTGTGAGGTTATTAATTTTGTGGGGATCGTATTTTCATATAAAGAGTGTAGAAGTAATTTTGGGACGTTCCAATAAGAAAAATGTGCAAGTAATCACGGGACGAAGGGAATATAAAAGTGGGGGTGACTTTTTATTATATGAGTATATATTTATGTAACTTTATAATAGGAATAATTATTTTTAAGAGTTAAAATAATTAAATGGTGAAATTCGAAAGTTAAATTCGAGACGTAACATCTCATATCCGGTCGGGTGAACCCCGGAACAAACATGGCCTACAGGATTAAAACCCACAATAACGGATTGGAGACGATTTGACTCGTCACCTTACCAAGCTCCTCTCTCTCTCTCTTCCAGCCACACCTCTCTCTCTCTCTCTCTATCTCTATATATATATAGTGTAGCTCTCAAGCTACTCTGAATCACAACTCTCCTATGGGCAAAGCCTCAAAATGGTTCAGAGCACTCCTCGGACTCAAGACAACCGACAGCAACCAGAAGTCGTCGACGAAGAAGAAATGGAGTCTCGCAAAGTCTCAGAAGGAAAAGGATCATCATAGATACAAATCCGTAATTTCCGGTGCGGAGGACGATAATGACGCCACCAAGCACGCCATCGCCGTCGCTACCGCCACCGCCGCCGTCGCCGAGGCCGCTGTTGCCGCCGCTCACGCTGCCGCCGTCGTAGTCCAGCTCACGAGCAGCGGCCGGAACATTTCTACGGCGAGGACTGGCTACCACCGGGAAGAGTGGGCGGCCGTTACGATCCAGTCACATTTTCGTGGCTATCTGGTAAGTTTTTCTATATCAGTATTCACGTGTTTATTGCTGTTGTTACCATTTTTGTGTGCATTTACGGTTACACCCTTGATCTTTCGATTTTTCGGATTATTTTGAAATGAGCAGAATTGGAATTTCCCCTCCTTCTTTCCGTTAATCGGAGTATGACGGTGTCAATTGTGTGTGACTGTGTGTTCACAAGCTGTGGCGGTGTTGTGTGCGTGCGTACAAACGACGTCGTGTCATGTTGCTGAAACTTTCTGGATTAAAATATGGCGTTGGCCATCCGTAGGCAAATCTGTCGTTTTCCTTAGCCTCCTTATTCCTTGAATTCTTTTTATGAATCTTCTTTTTTGTGTTTTTCGTCATTTGGTTTACTTCCTCCTTCTACACAGTAATTTTTATAAGAGAGTGCACAAATTTAGAGAAGGGCGAAATGAATAAGAATTTTTGAATGATAATTTTGTAAGTATACATTAAAAAAGTAATTGAATTGTGAATTTTGGGAGTATATATGAAGTATTCCATTTCATTTTTTTGTTGTTGTAATCTCTCGATCAATACATATTCCATCACATCTTTGCTATGAAAAAGTTTCACCAGGACAAAAGTATTTTGTGTAAAATTGTGAGTTTATAAAATATTTTTCATTTTACAAGTGTGCAAATTATTTTATTAGAAAATTCGTGAAAGGAAAATATGAAAATAACCTATGGAGGCAGTCGGTGAGAAATATTTTTAAGAATGTTTAGTAATATATGCGTGCATATATATATATATGTGTGTGTGTGTGTTTGTGCACAAATTAAAGCTGTGATTTGGAGATGGGTCAAAGGGTATGTTGAAGCGTGTGGACTAACAACATTTGGTTATTGGAATTGTGAGATAGTGGTATTATTTTTTTCATGCGAAACACGAATGCGGTTGGGGTGGAGCTTTCAATCCCCCTGTGCAAGATTGGAATGATCTCCATTTTGTACTTATTTTAATTTGATAAAATAAATGTAATATTTAATGGGTTTTGTCCACATGCATATACATAGTACTTTTGGGTCGGTGCAATATTTCGTTTGTAGTTCATATAATATGCCCCTTTATTGTAGTGGTGTACCATCCCAACCACATATTAAGTCAAGATTTCACACTATCTAAATTAGTAAATTCCTCTGTCTTGCACTACAATTTTATTTTTGGGTAAATGAATGTTGCATAATTTAATTTGAGTTATTGACTAATACTCTTGAACTTTGAGGGTGGATGAAATTTTTTAACATGTTACTAGCAAAAGGCTACCAATTACAGAGCCCAATATTGACCTCCATCAAGATTTCTTCACATGTTTGATATAAAGTTGACTGTGAAGACTGAATGGTGCTTTATATTTATTGGTTTTAGATTTATCCTTAGCTTACTGCATTGCTTTTTCTTCACTTTATTGTACTTTTTAATGTCAAGTCCCTATCTTCCATAATGTCAGACTTTTAGCTGAAAGTGAAAAATCAAGTCTTTGGGGCGCCAACAATGTTTCAAAAAAATTCAATGTTGTCTGGACAAATGCCCTCTTTTGTTGGTTGTGTAGTTAAAAGTTTTTTTTCTTGTTTAACTAATAGGAAGTTTATTAGACTTAATTATGATGATTTATGAATTTATGTTGTGTCTTTTGATGGAATATTTAGGCAAGAAGAGCGCTACGTGCATTGAAAGCGCTAGTGAAGCTGCAAGCCCTGGTGAGAGGCCATCTTGTGAGGAAGCAAACGGCATATGCTCTACAACGTTTACAAGCACTTGTCCGAGCGCAAGTGAGAGCTCGGGCAGGGCGTGCCCTGAATTTTGAATCACCACAGTCGAGCATGAAATCGTCTCACTTCAATTATTCGGTATGAAAATTCATTTTTGAACTTTAATTCGTAGTTTTGGCCATATAAAAATTAAAAGGGTTATAAAGTAGTTGGGGGACCATTCTTGGATTCAAAACAGGGAATTAAGTAGGCAATTTGCTAAACATGTTGGATCAAAATATCACCACATAGTTTTGAGCCTTTTGATGAAGGAAATAGATCAGCAGCATATATTGGATGGAATATAATGAATAAATTTTCTCTGTTTCATCTTAATCTTAATTCAAACATGTTCAATATTCTTCCTCCTAAAGCTACATAAACGAACCAATAAAAGATGAGTGAGTCTTGTGTGAAACGGGTATCACTTTTTTAAAAAAAAGTGTGTAAAGTGTATCATTTTAAGCAAAAATTTGATAAAGTAGATAATGAACTCGCAGGGACCGGCAACTCCTGAAAAGTTTGAGAATGCTATTCGGGCTAGGACCGTAAAACACGAAGAGTGGATGATGCTAAAGGTATGTATGAATGTATGTTATGTACACTTGTCTTACTCAGGTAACCTTAACTATTCTGATTGTGCTCGTGCTAAATGCAGAGAAACGGTTCAAAATCAAACATCGACCATAATCAAGAAAAATCCCAAGCTAGGCGCATGTTAATGAGTTCGAGATTGTCTGAGCAAGGATCTTTACCTCAAACTCATCCGACGGAAGATGACAAGATTCTTGAAGTGGATACGGGGGATTCCAAACACAGGCCTCTCTTCTACTCGTCTCATCTTAGTCTGAACTCAGATCAGACTTGTCAAAGCTTTTCTATCTCCACAGCCCATCAAACGTCCTCCTATGAAGTCCAATCTTTACTTCAACAACACAACGATGAAAGTAGCTTGTGCACAGCATATAACAGCCCAGTATCATCTGCAAGGAGAGCATTTACTCCGACCAAGAGTGATGGTTCGAGGAGTTATCTTAGTGGTTGCTCTGATCATCCGAGTTATATGGCCAACACAAAATCATCGGAAGCTAAGGTGAGGAGGTCACTCAGTGCCCCTAAACAACGGGGGCCGTTCGAAAGATCAAGCTCTGTCAAGAGATGTTCGGTTCTTGGATATGGTGATTCGAGAAACAAAGCTTATCCAGGGTCAGGCCGGTTAGACGGGCTTGGAAGGCCCGTTAGAGGCGAAATCACCGGGTTTAGCGGTCATTGCTAGAGATATTACAGATAACCCTTAGGTTAGTTATTATTTACTAACATGAAAATGTCACAGTAGAGAGACTAACTTGTGCTGGCTGGCTGGTTGTATTTTATTTTCTTCCAATGCATGAAAATTTGGAAAATGGTGCATTTATGACTTGTACTTTCGTTTTTTTTTTTATTACATTATATACACCCTATTTCCCGAATCCAACCTTCCAACTTATTTGGGACCTTCTAAATGTAGCCGGTGTGTGATACAGTGTTGTACTTGTCTATCATAGCTAATTAATTTGAGTCATTAAATTTCAAATCTAAATACTTAGGCCACGTTTGATAGGCCCCATTAGTTATAGGGCCGATACACACGTTTATTAATATGGGCCAGAGTTTGGCCAGATTTGTTCTCCCGAATTTTACATCCAGCGTTTGATATGAAAATATGACCCCATGATATGATATATATATATATTTTTTTTATGTAAAACTACCCTTTTGTCCTCCTACAAATTGTGATATATAGAATGGAGAAGCTCCGGCAGCTGGCTGGTAACACTCTTCCAGTTATGTAATTCATAAATTGGTGCAAATTCAAATCCTTTGTACCTAAACGCTATTCTTCACCCAAAAACTTTTCTGCTCCATATGCATCATTCTCAAAGATGGCAACCAACACGAGAGAAATGATCACAAAATCAAATTAACAAATCACAAAAACATTGAACAAGTTCTAATCAAATTGTAAAGAATGAATCATTAGATACTGACATAAGTAAGGTGCTTACCATCATGTGTTGGACTGGACCTAAAATAAATTAACAAAACCTGCTCCTTCCTAAATTACACGAACAATAAACTTATAGATCCTTCCAAAAAGAAATTAAACCCATAACCTAAAAATTCATAACTCAAACATAGTCAACAAAAAGATATTGTACAAACCCTAAAAAAATACATATCAAATTTGGATCTATTAATATCTGCTTTGGATCTACAAATATTGTACAAACTTAGGAAAAACAAAAATGTAGGGGATGATGATTTCAGTCTACGTATCAGAATGTAAACCTAAACAAAGAAAAAAAAAAAACGATAATAAAGGACTAGAGATTTGTCGCTTCTTCCAATCACCGTTGAAAGATACCAAGAGACGAAACACAGAAAAATCGCGATCAACACTACCGTTCGTCTCTCGAATCGCTAGGGAGAAAAAGTGGGAGGAAGAGAGTGAGATGAAGTGAGTTGTGCCCTATCGTCAGAGAGAAAAAGTGAGGAAGAAAGTGATGAAAGTGTGAATAATCGTTTTAAATACCCAAGGGGCATTTTAGACAAATTACAAATTAATCGCCTCCACATTTTTACCCGATTCTGAATCTCACCTATTTTGGGCGACTATAAATCGCATCTGAATAGTGAGGAAAAAAGTGATGAAAGTGTGAATAATCGTTTTAAATACCCAAGGGGCATTTTAACAAATTACAACTTAAACGCCTCCACATTTTTACCCCGATTCTGAATCTCACCTATTTTGGGCGACTACAAATTGCATCTGAATAGTGAATAGTGGTAGGCCGGTGCATTCTCACGGGCTGCTCATTTAAACATCAAACAACATATTAACATAAATTGGACCACAATCTATGCCTAATCTATGACATCAAGTAGGGCCTTAAACTTATGATATGTAGACAGTGTGTCATACATTGTCGTACTTCTTCGTAATGTGTCCTACTATTCATCATAATGTGTATATTTTTGTACTTTATAATTAATTTAATTAATTAAAATATATAATTTAAAATCATGTTTTTATCTTTTTATGTAGTAAAATACTATATTATATTTATTAAATCAATTAAATTACATAATGTTGAAATTACCTATTTACCCTTATATTATACTCCCTTCGTCCAATTTTATTATGCTCATTTCTCCGGACACGTGTTTTAATTAATATTGATTAGTTTATGTATAAAGTAGATAAGTTGAGGGTATGATGCGATGTTGTGGAGTCCATTTATAGATAAAATGATTGTTTATGAATAAAGTTAGTGACAATTTGAGTAAATAAGTGATGGTTAAAGGGTGTGATAAAGTAGTGTAAATAGTATTGTTTTCAAAAAGGAAATAGGCATAATAAAATTGGACAACTAAAAAAAGAAAAGTGGAAATAATAAAATTGGAGGAGGAAATATTTATTTAAATTTATTATTAATTAAAATAATAGATAACAAAAAATTAAATAAAAGTAATCGTATTATTGTTGAATCAAAACATGAAAAACAATATTCCTTTACAAGAATGCACAAATTTGGGGAGAATTAATATGAGATTTGCGATTGAGGATTTGGAAGAGAATTAATCTGGGATTGCGATTGGGGATTTGGGGGAGAAGAAGTCTGAGTTAGTGATTGGGGACGTGGGGGAGAAGAAAGAACTCTAACTCCCGATTTCTTTTTCAATTCAAATTTTGGATTTATTTAATTAATTTAATCTAATTGTTTATTTTTTGGTTTATTTCATTTTCGAATTAACAACTAAATTTGTATTAAAAGTAGGGTGGACATTCTGTAGTTTTAGTTCATTTTTTGGCTTTTTTCAACGGAACCAAAATAATTGAAATTTTAAAAAATGAAACCGAACCTGAATCGATTAAAGTTTGGTTGATTCAGTTTAAATCGAAATTCTTGCATAAAATATTAATTTTCAGCAATTAACCAATTTTCAAGAACTTTTTATACTAAAAGTCAAATTCAAGTTACAAGTTCAATAGTTCACAATTCAAACTAATAAAATTTTCAAAGTTTCAAATTACATACCATACAAATCTCACACAAAAAACTAATTGTTTGCTAATTGTTTGGTTGCATTTCCCACAATGAAATCCATCCTCATGGAGATAATTATTTTTAGTGGGATAGGAAGACTGCAAAGGTTAAATTGAAAATTTGAGATTGAAAATTAATAAAGTAGCATAGTACTTCAAGTAAGATTTCATTTTGTTGATGTATTGTTCCGTATAATTTATTAATTAAATAAGTATTTCTTTTATTTATATAAAGTAATCCGGCTTGGTTCGGTTTATATGATTTTGTAAAATATAAACCCAACCAAAAACCGAAATTTTAAAAAATATTTCAACCGAACTGAACCGAACAATCAAATAAATAAAAAATCGTCGGTTCGGTTCGAAAATTCATTTTTTATTTTATTTTGTGCCCATCCCTAATTAAAAGGGGTAGGATAATAATATTGTTGTTTCCTGTAAATATTTTTTTAAAATTTATATTAAAGAAGGGTAATTCAGTAAATAACGACATGCAATTTAAAAAATGATTTAATTAAATTAAACCTGTAGAACAAGTAGCAGGCTTGTACGACACAGTACGACGACACTGACGCGAGTCGACACCCTGCTTATCGTAATTTTCATTGGAGACAACGAGCCAAAGTCCATTGACTTAAAGAGGGTGATCTGAATACTCGATTCTTCCACAAAATGGCTTCGGCACGCCGAAAGAAGAATGCCATTAAAAAATTAAAGAATAATCATGAAATTTGGGTGGGAGGGGTTGATCAATAATGTGGTGTGTGATTATTTCAATGACATATTACAGGGAGAGCCCCAAGAAGTGGACATGGTGAATGTGTGCCTTCGCATGGTGCAACCATGCATCACACGTGAGATTAATGATGAGCTCACAAAGGAATTCTCGAGAGACGAATTTCGGGAGGTAGTCTCACAAATGCATCCGGACAAGTCTCCGAGTCTAGATGGTTTCAACCCTGCTTTATATCAAAAGTTTTGGCCGTTGGTTGGAGAGGAAATATTTAGAGCATGTACGAGATGATTACAAGTAGGGAGGCTACCGAATGGTTTAAACGATACGCATGTGGCGCTGATTCCGAAGGTAAATAACCCGAAGAACATGAAGGAATTACGTCTGATCTCCTTATGCAATCTGGTTTACAAGATTCTCTCTAAAGTGTTGTACAATAGACTTAAGAAGTAACTCCCAGAGTTAGTGGATAAAGCTCAATCGGGTTTTGTGGCCGGAAGGTCCAATCAAGACAATGTATTAATAGCTTTTGAGCTCCTTCATTCAATGAAAAAGAAAAGAAGGGGTAAGGTGGGTGAAGTGGCGCTAAAAATAGACATTAGTAAAGCATATGATTAGGTGGATTGAGTTTATTTAGAATGTATGTTGTTAAGGTTGGGGTTCAGACCCATTTGGGTGAAGTGGATGATGATGTGTGTCTTCTTGGTTCGATATTATTTCAAAGTTAATGATAATGTAGTCGGCCCTATTGTTCCGGGAAGGGGATCCTTTGTCGCCGTATTAGTTTATATTATGTGTGGAGGTCTTTCAGCTATGTTGAGACAGGAAAATTAGAGATGGTAGATTGCATGGTGGCAAGGTGTGCCGGAATAGTCCATCGGTTTCCCACCTTTTGTTTGCTGATGATTGTTTACTGTTTTGTAGGGCTACAATCCAAGAAGCTCGAGTCCTAAAATTTGATCGTGTATGAGAGGATATCGGGGCAAGCTATCAACTATGGTAAGTCGGGTACCTTTTTCAGTAGTAATGTTAGTGAGCATACACGTCATGCGGTAGCGAATATATTTAATGTGCATGAACAGTTAAATACTAGTCGATATTTGAGACTACCCACTCTTATTGGTCACAAGAAAAAGGAGGTATTTGCTTATGTGAGAGAAAAAATGTGGTCTAATTTGCATACATGGGGTAATAAGAAGCTATCTAAATCCGGGAAGGAGGTATTAATCAAATCTGCAACTCAAGCGGTACCTACTTATTGCATGAGTGTTTTCAAACTTCCTTCCACACTTCTTGATGAGCTCCAAATTATGTTAAATAAATTCTGGTGGGGGAACAGAGCTGATGGGGCAAAAGGAATATGTTGGTCAAAGTGGGAGGCGTTATGTGATAGTAAGAAGAGAGGGGGAATGAGCTTCAAGAATTTGCATTTATTCAACGTTACCTTATTAAAATGGGATGGAGATTTATGAAAGACCCAGATGAATTAGTGTGCCGAATTATGAAACCAAAATATTTCCCACGAAAGCAATTTTTGGATGCAGAAGTGGGGCACAACCTAAGTTTGACGTGGAGGAGCATTTGGTCAGCAAAGGATCTTATAAGGAGAGGAACGAGATGGAAATTGGGTGATGGGAAGGAAGTAAGTGTGTGGTACCATCCATGGTTGAATGATGACGTTAATTTTAGGATTACTACTCATGTTGTAGCGGGTTCTGAAGATTTGGTGGTCTCTAACCTTATGGTGTCGGATACTCATATTTGGAATGAAGAGTTAATACACGCTGTATTTAATGATCATGATGTGCGACGTATTCTCAGGGCGACAATCCCTCCAGCCGATGCAAGGGACTCCCTGATTTGGCACGAGTAAAGGACCGAAAATTACTCAGTAAGGTCAGCATATCAATTGGCAGCGAGTTTGGTTAATTCCAATGGTACAAAGGTTGAAAGAGGTTGGGATGGAATCTGGCCTCTACGAGTACCACCTAAGGTGAAAGTTTATTTATTGAGATTGTGCAAAGGTTTTCTACCGATGAAAGGAGAACTATCTCGGCGTCATATTGTTACATATAGTTGTTGTACTATTTGTACTGGAGTCATGGAGACGGAATGACACACATTCATTAGTTGTCCATACGCAAAAGCACGTTGACAACAATCCACTATCCACGATGCAATGAAAGCTCCGTCGTTGCTGCCGTTGCCGCCGTTGCCGTGATAAACAAAACGACGACAACTTCATCTCTATTCCATTCTTCATCGGTTTTTTTTCATATTCTATGAGTACATATTTTCCCCAAATCTCACATTTTAAACCCTAGTTCCTGAAACTATAAATTGTGATGCAGAATTTTTATTATTTGCTTGAGGGAAGGTATTGTGGTGAGGAAGATATTTTTCTCCATTCAGGTATTACGTTTTATGATTTTTGATTCGGTATAACTCTTGTTTTCTACAATCTGCCTCCTCTACAATGTAGTACAATTATGGTTTCACCATTCTTATATAATATCTTCTACGAGTGCTTATGTTAATATGTGAGAGACTTGATTTTCATGTGTTGGTGTCATTGATTAGCCATTGCGAAGCTTGGTTTTCTGTTGTTGTTTTGCTCTGATTCTAATTCGGATTTAGTGTTATTTTATTCAAATTTTTTGACCTTTTATATTGCAAAACAATTAATTATTTCCAATTCATCTTTCAATCCTTCTCTTCATCTTCATTATTGGAGTATTTTCTCCTCGGATTTACCGGTGAATTCAGTAACCACTCTGTTTTCTTTCTGTAATTGTGTATAATTTACTCCCTCCGTCCCATAAGTGTTTGCACCACAAAATGGACACACTTTTTAAGAAAAAAGTGTAATGAGTGGAGTGTTGAGGGGTAATTTTGTAAAGTTATATGTGTAAAGTAAAAAGGTGATTGGAAAGAAGGTAAAAGTAATGTCATTTTGTGTAAATATGTGAATATTGTGAGGATGGAGTTTATGAAAGAGTTTCCTTTTATGGGTGTGTAAATTTAAGCTGCGCATTCTTATCTAAATACATTTCTGTTGTAATTTCGGATTTTTGCCTGAATTCATTGATTAATGACCAGGAACCTATCTATCTGTTATGAGGCTTTGCGTTCAGATTTGTTCTTGACATTTTTGTTTTTGAGGGATTTCATATCTTGTAGTAAATGTAGTCTGTCTTCCTATTTGTAATGATCATTGATAGATTGTTGCAGGAATCAGTAAAAATCCTTAGTATGTGACTGTGAGAACCTTAATCTGATTGTGTTATTAAACACTTCAAATATGCTTTATCACATTGTTGGAGTTTTAAAACATATGCAATAGTAAGAAACATGGTATATATAAAACTTGTGGTCTATATGCTATTCTTTTCCCTTATATCGATGGGGTATTCCTTAGCTCAAATTATAAGATGGAAACTTAGAAGTTTACTGATTGCTAATTCGTCAAGTTATTATTATTTTTTTGACGGGCTGATTCTTCCATAGTTAGTAGCATTAAGCATTGCTAAAATCAAACTTTAAGATTCTTAAAAGATATTGTTAGTGCTTATAAGTTATGATGCATAAATGCCTTGCAAACCTGTGAAATTTCTTGAAATGCTTGAAAGAGATTCAAAGATCTGCCTGAATTTAGTACAAATTGACTTACATGGAAAATTTTATTCGTCTCATTTGGAGAAAGGTATCTGGAATATGTGTTTCTGTGAAATAGAATCCAACTAAATAAATTAAATTATCTATGTTTTTTAATGGTATACTATATAAAGTGCAACTGAAGAAATGTTTACATGGACTGGACATACATGTCTTTTATTGTAAAAGATGATTTTGGCCTTTAAGAACCTATTTTTGACTTAATTAACTTGTAATCATACTTCTAAAGTAAGTCTTCTGATGCCCATTCAAAATGAGAGATTAATGTATATATTCTCAAGTACCTCTTTTGTTGCGCTTCTAAATTCTAATTAAAGTGAGACTAATTTAAATTGAGAAGGGCACAAACCTGACCTTTTGTTATCGCATTGATGAAATGTGTAAATATTGCAGATTTGTTTTATAAATTATTTATATGATTGGCCCGTTATTAACTTTTTTTTTGTATATTTATGCGAAGCTACAATATTGTTCGTATACATTAATTACACATCAAAATGTCATGCCTTTATTTTGAATCAACTTTGTATCTATCTGTTTCTCTTTTTTACTTTGTTTTTAAAGGAAGCATTTTATTTGACAAAATGAGAAATAATCGACAATGGATGTATGTTAGGCGTAACACCGATGGAACCATAAATACTGATTTTGTTGAAGGCGTGGACACTTTTATTTATTTTGCTCTCAATCAGAAGAGAATGTCTGCTACAACTAAGATTAGGTGTCTATGTACAAACTGTCATAATCGAAAATTCCAAGAGTTTCAAAGGAAATTTTCTGAAGACTTGCAACGTCAAATAGATGAACGTATACGCGTAATGATAGGAGCCCCGTGAAATAGGGAAATTACATTTCAACAACTACTACGATCCTTCTTTGAAAAGACCCCGAAAAAACCTCGTCAATTCGCACAATATTTTCAGTGTTGAGAATGAATTGTAAAATAAATATGTGCCTCCATGTGCGTTGTTTAATATGAATGGTTAGCTTTTTTTGGCTGAAAAATTGAGGGCTAATAAATATAATGCTATTTAAAAAAATAAATACTACAGAATTCCACCAACTGGTCTGATAAGTTCACCCCCTTTCTAAATCCACCCACTGCTCTGCTACGGAATTTATTTTGTAGGCAAATGTGAAAAAATAAATTTATTAATATTAATAAAAATTGAAAAATAAATATTAAAATTTGCCTACCGAAATGTTTGTTGCTAAATTTGCCTACGGAATTACCAACGAAATGTTTCGAAGTTGATATTTTACCTACGGAATTTCATTTACTATAGTAATCATATCACCTACCGAAAGGGTATGAATCTACTACGAAATTTCGGTAGGCAATTACCTATGGATCACATTTCCGTGGGTAAATAAATTACCTACGAGCGAATTACCTATTTTTTTTTTTCCGTTGGTATTCCGTAGGTAAAAGCAAATACCTATAAAATTGTGATTATTGCCTACGAAATATTTTGTAAGCCAATTTGATATTTTCTTGTAGTGTTTTTTGTTAGGAATTCTGTTAAATTAATAATGAAAACTGGAATTCAGATATGATAAAATATTTGGAGATTTTATTTCCTTAATTAAACTAAGTTAAGTCCTAATATAATTCAAGTTATATCTTTTGCCCATATCATATTTGGATTAGAAATACCATATATAAAATCTTGCGCTCTATATAAATAACATTTCTCCTACGTACCATTCATCAATATACATAAATTTCATTCGAAAAAAATAATGGCTCAAGAACTTCCATTAGACATGATATATGAGGTGTTGACTAGAACACCGTTGGATACATGCAAGACGGTATCCAAGAGATGGAAGGAGTTGATCTACAGCTCGACTTTTTAACCTTTTTACTTAAAGAAAACAGGTACGTTGTTCGGTTTTTTCGTTCAAGATGTCCACATATCCAAGTTTGTAGGGATTGATGAAACGGGAGAAGACCACATTAACAAAACGTGGCCGTCTGGAAATTTCAAGATTTTAGCTACATGCAATCAGGGGATTGTATGTTGCGAAAAACGAATCGATAATAACTATTCTTGGTGGGTGGGAAAATCGGCGACGGAACAATGGAAAGAGATTCCATGTCCCAATCTTCATTGTCAGACGATTGGAGTGGTGATCATCGTCTCCAAGGCAAAGTCCTTGCGCTTCAAGATTATTCGATTATCACGGATGAGGCTTAATAGGCACGTAATTTTTACACCGTGGTTTATCATGCAATTGAGTGGCCATATACGTTTATTTTTAATTGGTTTTATTTTTTAATTTGTATGGTCTGTATTAATTTAAGTAAACCTGTTTTTCTACTTACAACAAAATTTACGTATGTAATTTAAAATATTATAGATTATTTTTTTTGAAACCAGTAAATCGAGAACTGTTGATTTGATTCATAGTATTTAAGTTTATTATTAGTTTTTCGTATACAAATTACATGCATCAATATAAATTAAAGGAAGGGTTTCAAAAAAGAAAAGTACCCATAATACCAAATTTAAAAATATATATATAAGTAAATTTTTTATTTTTTAATTATTGTTATTGATATATTAATAATTAATCTTTCTTTTGTGCAGTCGAATGTTCATGAAATATGCATGCGAAATATTTGATTCAAGAACTTTGAATTGGAGAAAAATACAAAATATTCGTCTTTACTACGATGAGTTCATTAACATTCATCAACCCGACATCACGGTTGGTGAATTTGTGTATTGGAAAACATCGTCAGGCAACATACTTGTATTTGACGTAATTGAACAAAATTTCAAACAATTCCCTTTACCACAAACTCAAGTTAATGCCCGACAAATGAGACTCGTAGAGTACGAAGGGGGACTCGGGTGTAGTTTCTCAAAACCAAATGGAAACGTGGAGTTATGGCAAATTCATTCTTGTGTTAATCCCGAATGGAAGAGGAGGTTGGATCTGGATATTAGGATTCTTGAAGAGACGTTCACTTATCCAAATCTTGTTGGTTTCTCTAGTAGTGATACGTTGTTTATGAAGGCATTTAACAAAGTTACGTTTTTCAATGTTGAAGACGACACATTCACTAGCAAGGAAATAGATTTTAAGTTGAGACATGCACAACAATTTTTTCAATTTCGTTCAGATGAAGAGTATGTCGAATGTCTAGATTAAGAAGATAAATTTTAATGATTTATGTTGATATTATTTTCCATATTATATACTTCGTAATATAGAAGGCTTAAGATATTTTATTTATGAATTACTAATGATAGTTAAGTGTGAGATTTTGTCCATCATTATAAACCTGTCACTTATATTCAATTATTCACTGTCATCCTCTAATTTAACTTAAAAAAAAATGATTTTTACTGGTAATTAATTGGCACGAATTATGAATAAAAAAATGTTAGGGGTAAAAAAAAAAAAACAGTTAAAATAATTAATCACAGAGGATTCGAATTCTGATGATATAAAATCTATTAATATTTTGTTTTCTTAATTAATCATAGATATTTTGTTAGGAATTCTGTTAAATTAATAATGAAAACTGGAATTCAGATATGATAAAATATTGGAGATTTTATTTCCTTAATTAAACTAAGTTAAGTCCTAATTAATATAATTCAAGTTAATTATATATTTTGTCCATATCATATTTGGATAAGAAATACCATATAATAAAATTACGAATCTCAGATTAACTATCACATTTGTGGTCTATATGAAGAATATTATACGCACCATTCATCATCAATATACATAAATTTCATTCGAAAAAAAAAATGGCTCAAGAACTTCCATTAGACTTGATATTCGAGGTGTTGATTAGAACATCGTTAGATACATTGGAGACGTGCAAGACGGTATTCAAGAGATGGAAGGAGTTGATTTACGCCTCTACTTTCTTGCCTTTTTACTTTAAAAAAACAGGTACGTTGTTTGGTTTTTTCATACAAGATGTCCATATATCCCAGTTCGTAAGCGTCGATGAAAGGGAAGAAAACCGCATTAACAAAACGTGGCTGTCTGGCAATTTCAAGATTTTAGCTACATGCAATCTCGGAATTGCATGTTGCGAAAAACGAATAGATAATAACTATTCTTGGTGGGTGGGGAAACCGGCAACGGAACAATGGAAAGAAATGCAAAATACCAATCTTTATCGTACGATAGTTGGAGTGGTGTTAATCGTCTCCAAATCAAAGTCGTTGCACTTCAAAATTATCCGATTATCAAAGATTAAGCTTAATGGGTACGTATTTCTTTACCTCAGTGTTTTACCATTCAATTCAGTGCACACATATGTTTATTTTTAATTTGTTTTATTTTTTAATATGTATGGTACTATTCTTTTGTATTAATTTAAGTAAACATGTTTTTTTTTAATAGTACATGTTTTCCTACTTAAAACAAAATTTATGTTAAACTGTAATTTTCTTATTATATATTTATTGATAAATTAAGTTATACTCCGTACTTAATTCAATCCTCATATTTCTTGATTTTCTTGATTTCTAAAAATAACTTACCAAAATAAAATTATTGAATTTTAAAAAATATATCGAAATTTGACTCATAGTATTTAAATTTATAATTAGTTTTCCGTATTATACAAATTAAAAAAAAAATTATAAACGATATTATTGTATGTCAATTTTTTTTTAAATTATTGTTGACATGCTAGGACTAACTATGATTGATATATTAATAATTCTTCATTTGTGCAGACGAATGAACATGAAACATGCATGTAAAATATTTGATTCAAAAACTTGGAATTGGAGGAGAATACAAAATACATATCTTTCCTACGATGAGTTCATAAATATTCATCAACCCGCCATCACTGTTGGTGAATTTGTCTATTGGAAAACATCGTCAGGCAACGTACTTAAATTCGACGCAACTCAACAACAATTCGAAAAATTCCCTTTACCACAAGCTCATGTTAATGCCCAGCAAATGAGACTCGTAGAGTACGAAGAGGGACTCGGGTGCAGTTTCTCAAAACCAAATGGAAACGTGGAGTTATGGCAAATCCATTCTTGCGTTAATCCCTGAAAGAGGAGGTTCGATGTGGACATTAAGATTCTTGAAGAGACGTTCACTAATCCAAATCTTGCTGGTTTCTTCGATAGTGATACACTGTTCATGAAGGCATTTAACAAAGTTACGTTTTTCAATGTTGAAGACGGCACATTCACTAGTAAAGAGATACTCCCACCGTTTTTTTTTTTTTTTTTTTTTTTTTTTTTTTTTGTAATATGTTTTAGAATAATTGACTAGAATTAAGAAAATGTAAGAATGGACAAATATACCCCCAGATAATAAAGGAGATTTTTAATTACTTTAATGTCATTCTATAACCCACAATAAATTTCAACTCTTTCCAAATTTTTTAATCAATTAACATTACATCATTTTCAAATCTTTCTAATTTTATGCCTAAAATTATTTTCTAATTGGAGCCATAATATTTCAAGGTTTAAATAATTCAATTTTAGAGTATTTGCCTCCAAAAATTCCACCTTCGTCCTAATTAATGTTTTACCACTAAAATTTCAATATGGAGCTCAATTTTGGAGCCAATGATAATTCAAGCTCTAAATATTTTATGGAGCCTAAATTCAAAATTTACATTTTCTATGCTATATATACACAAACAAGTCATTCAATAAAATGAAACGCATCCATGGCTTCTAGGGATGATGATCAAAATGGTCAAGATGCGTTTTTTTTTTATTTGAATGTTGCTCCAGTTGACTTAGAAAGTACAAACATTGTTGAGATCGAGAATGCTATTCCAGTTATAATTACACAATCATTAGAAGGAACTTTATTACTTGATTTGAATGTTGATCCAAATCGTGAGTTTGAGTCTCCATTATTAGAATTAGATGTTGATCTTCTAAATGAAGAGGAAGACGACGAAGACCAAGAAGAAGAAGAAACATTGAATGATCCAAACTCAGGTAATTAATTTAAATACTATTCCTACTCTTCTACATAACCATTTTGTATATACTCCTTAAAGCATGTGTTTTGCTTTTGGGAGTACGTAACTTGAGATAGGTTAAAAAATTGTCTTTTCTTTTTTATGTATTTTACAGAAAATTTTGAAGCATCTCAAATGGGGAGGAGGAAATTCTTGTTCAATAGAGAAAGATGGGCAATTTATAATGCTTTATTGGAGAGAAGTGTTAATGGAAAATTAAAACGAAATACGACAAATGAGGTCTCAACATTATTTTCTGTACCTTTGATAAAAGTGCAACGGATTTGGAAGAGGGCAAAAGAAACTTCTAATGGAGGAGTGGTTGATGTGTCCCATAGAAGGTCTGGGAAATGTGGACGGAAGAGACATCATCTAAACTCAAACGTGATTAGAGGCATTCCTTTACAACAACAGACAACTTTGAGGTCACTTGCATTGAGGTTAGGAATTGCTCATTCAACATTATTCAATAAACTAAAAAATGATCTCATTCGTCGGCACACAGACTCCATCAAACCACATCTAAAAGAAGAAAATAAAAGATCACGTTTACAATTTTGCATGTCTATGCTAGACCAAAATAGATTGTCTAATGAGCCAAAAATTATTAGTACGTACAATATGGTGCATATTGATGAAAAATGGTTTTATATGACAAAAAAATCTGAGACTTATTACTTATTGCCCACTGAAGATGAACCTTTGTGTACTTGTCAAAGTAAGAATTTCATTGGCAAAGTAATGTTTTTAGTAGCTATGGCTCGTCCAAGATTTGATGAAACAGGGAATGAAGTTTTTTCTGGGAAAATCGGAGTCTTCCCTTTTGTCAATATGCAACCAGCACAGAGAAGAAGCAGAAACAGAGAAGCAGGCAGTTTGGAAATTAAGCCGATCACCTCGATCAAGAAAGAGACAATAAAAACATATTTGATCGAAAGAGTTATTCCTAAAATTCAAGAAGTATGGTCAAGAGAAGATAAAAGAAAAACAATCTTCATCCAACAAGATAATGCAAGGACTCATGTCAATCCAAATGATGCAGAGTTTCAAATTGCTGCTTCACAAAATGGTTTTGACATTAGACTTGTTTGTCAACCACCGAATTCACCCGATTTAAATATTTTGGATCTTGGATTTTTTAGGGCTATTAAATCATTGCAACACAAGACGTGTCCCAGGAACGTAGAAAATCTTGTTCACGCCGTGGATAATTCTTTTGATGAATACCCTACGAGAAAAGTGAACCGTGTTTTCCTAACTCAACAACTTTATATGCGGGACATCATGGTAATTGGAGGCTCGAATAGATACAAAATTCCACATGTAAATAAGGATGCATTAGAGAGGGAAGATCGTCTGCCTAAACATATCACATGTGACTTGGCTCTAGTGCAAAATGTAGTCAATACTATTAGCATGAATTAGGAGTATTGTTGTCAATGGAGTTATTCATGTTGCTCCTTTTAATAAAAAGAGTTCCACCTTTCACATTAATAAAAAAGTGTGCATAATGTTTAATGCATTCTAATATTTAAAAAATAAAAATAAAAATTGAAAGCGTCATTCATTCGTGTACAGGTAGGGGTGTAAGTGAGTCGAGCCTACTCGCGAGCTACTCGTGCTCGACTCGAAAAAAGATCGAAATCGACTCGAAGTTAATCGAGTCGAGTCGAGTTTCGAGCTACTCGAGTAGTTACCGAGTTCGAGTTCGAGCTCATAAATACTTGGCTCGAAAGGCTCGCGAGCCTAATCGAGCTTGAACAATATTTACTATTTTGCCATTAATATATAATTTATATTTATATACGAGTAATCGAGTCGAGTCGAGCCGAGTCGAGCTCGAATTTATTTTAGAAAAAATGCGTTTTAAAATTAATTTTGAAAATTATATAGGTAATCGAGTCGAGTCGAGCCGAGCTCGAGTTTGTCGAGTTTCTTATCGAGTCGAGCTCGATCTTTAAAATTTTAGGCTCGATCGAGTCGAGTCGAGTTTCGAGCTTCGAGTATAACAATCGAGTCGAGTTTCGAGCTCAGCACTGCTCGGCTCGACTCGGCTCGTTTACACCCCTATGTACAGGTCCCATAAATCTCCCTACCCATTACATCCACTACAACACTTAGTGGCATAGATACAATTATAATCAAGGCTATTGGAAAAAAAAAAAAAAAACAGTGCATAATATAGAAAAAATCAGAGCAAATTGTCTAAAAGTAACAATATTAAAAACATAGGGTATGCGGTATGCCATAACTAGAAGAAACATAAATTAATACTCCCTCATAAATTACTGAATAAATGTAAAAAGAAGAATGAACTAACCAAGAACTTCATAATTTAGCATCAATTTTCGACATCTAATGGATTTAGAGGTATTGTGGTAGGTAGATTTTCAGCATTGCAACAATTGCTTTTTGAATTTCTAGATTTGGGTGAAGCTGTCCCTCATCAATGTAGAATTTATTCAAATAGAATTCGTGTAGACTCGTACTCTCCAATTCTTTTTTTCCGACATGTTCTCCATCATCAATGTAAACCTTATTCAAATCAAATCCATGAAGATTCATACTCTTCGATTCTTTCTTTTCGATAAGTTCTCCCTCAATGTAAACCTTATTCAAATCAAATCCATCAAGATTCATACTCTCCCATTCTTTCTCTTCGACAAGTTCTCCCTCATCAATGTAAACTTTATTCAAATCAAATCCATGTAGATCCATACTCTTCAATTCTTTATCTTCAACCTTCATTAATTTTTTATCTTCACCATGTTTGGATTCCAAATCAAAGAGATGATCTTCAACTTTCATAGTGAAACTAAAATTCTTAACTAGAAGAAATGCGTTGGAGATTATATACAATATAAGACAATAACTTAGTGTCTTAAACAAAGAAAGACAAAAATTTATACTAAAACAATCAAGGACAAAATTAATTAGCTTGAGACCACTATGCCCCTGATTTCAAATTAAGTAGTATTTTCGAATTCAATTAATTAAGTTAAGAAAAATTAGGAAAGTCAACCAATTTAAAATTCTGAAATCTAATTTGACATTCAATTCAATTTAATTCATTTCACGTCATTTCTCATTTCTCACAAAACCCTAATGGCCGCCTCCCTTATTTTGGATCTGGGTGAGTCGACGCAGGAACGGCGGCGGAAGAAGAGTTTTCGGCCACTTTCCTTCATCTCCGATCATTCCGCGCCGCCGTCTCGCCTACCACCCTCTTTATCACCTCTTCCCCTCACTCCTCCACCCACCACTCTATTTTATTGAATCGGGTACGCCGCCTGAAGAAAATGTGGAAAAAGAGAACAAAAAGGAAAGAAATTAAAACAGAACAACTTCGATCATACACTCTTGAAATCTCGGCTTCCTCCAGTGAATGATTTCCAAGAGTTATTCAGATTTCTTTCAAATGTAAGTGGTTATTTTATCGGTTATTATTTTGTACTTCCAAAAGAAATTGCATTTTTAAGAGCACCCTTTGGGGTTTTTTTTGAATTTTTCTTCAGGAAATGATTTTATGTTTGCCATTTTTCTCTTATTCAGTATTGAAGGTGGATTTATTTTTACTGTTTCGTCGTGGGAAATTTATATATTAGCATAAGATTCCTCTTATCTGTAGTGTTTCCTCACTTGCCTTAAAACATCGTTGCATCAGATGCTCGTTACGATGTCGAATTGTTAGCATACACTTTTATCCCTGAATTGTGTGAGTTTAATATATCCGCTTTTCGTTCGTATTTGTTGGTTGAATCGGTTGGTTTTGCTTTGTTTGGAGAAATAAATAAGCTATTTTTTTATATAATTAAATTATAATTTTTTAAGATTTCTATTGAGCGAAGCTGGAAAAATGTGTTGTGGGACTTTATTTCTGTGGGTGTGTGGTTAATTGAGTTTGATTTTGTTACGTGCTTTCGAATTTGCAACTTTCATGGATAAAGGAATGTTCGTTTCTGGGTTGGTTTGGAATTAACTTACCAATTCGTTTCTGCACATGTGAGTACCGTTTGATCGAGTGATGATAGCAATTCAAGTTGAAAGAACTGAATTTCAATTTTGTTATTTGATTCATTTTCACCTAGTAATGCAACTTTGCAAGAACTCCATTGTTCTACATAATTTTAGTTAAAAATTTGATACCTATTATTAGTATGAGGTAATGAAGCTGACATCTATTTGATGTGGACAACTTTTAAACCATAAGCTACCACAATCTGTAACTTCTCATCTCTTCCAAGTAATTTAAATTATATTTTTTGTTGCAGGAAGTTGATGTTATGAGAAGCAGATTCTAGGAAGATAAACAGTGGAAGGTGATTTTTGCGGTTGAAGTTGGGTTTTGCTTATAACGCAGTCTGCAATTTTTGTTGCATATATAACTCAATGTATTGCATATATTTGTATGTATAATGCATATTCAGTGTATTTTTCGTATAATGTAATTTTTAGATTCAATAGTGTATTTACTTCACGAACTAGGAAAATCATGATTATTATAGAATTTATGATGAAGTCTTATATTATTATTATGCAATGCACATATTAGATATATGCATCCCCTATTAATATGCAATGCACAAATGCTCAGTTTAAAAAACGAATGATTTCTTACATGCGAAAACTCCTTTGTACAATCAAACGAATCAAACAATAACATGGAGTAGATAAAAGACGAAACAAACATACATTCAATCATTTTCTTTCAGAACTTAATATATCAAACGAACAAAAAATCGGAATACCATATGCAGACTAAAATTCGAAACTGATGAATATTGTTTTACGAAAATTATGACTACAGACTCTCAAAATGCAGTTACTAACACAGTTCCAAGAAAATTCCCAAATTCAATTGAAACTAAAAATGCAGTAACTCAAATAGATTCGTGAAATTTCATTCGCAAAAAAATTTTGGTTGTAATTTGGAATTTTAGAAATTCATCAATGAAAATTGATTAAATTTTTTGAAAATCTTTGACTGCAGGTGGTTGTAATTTTGGAATTTTAGAAATTCATTCAGGGAAGTTGATCAATTTTTTGGAAACTCTTTGACTGCATGAGAGAGGAGACAATTCGATTTGAATTCAAATATGGAAACTTAGCCAAATTCTGGGAATATCTTAAACAACTATTGACTTTTCGAATTATATGAAATTAAGGTTAGAATTGGGAATTTGAAGGCTGTTTTGTCCTTAATTGTTTTACCAATTTTTTTTGTCTTTAATCTTAAAGTCTTAGAGTGGATTGTCCTATTCTGTTTTTTCCCCAATGCGTTGATCCAAAAAAAAAGATAGAAAAAAGTAAATATTTTACATAAATGGCAAGTTAAATGATTAGTAGTTAATTGGAGTAATTTAGAAATTATGATTGTTTTCCAAAGTTAAGGCGAGGACATAATTGAAATAAATCGAGTAAAAATTCTAAAACATCTTACATTTATGTACAAGAAAAAAAGTCTAAAACATCTTACAAAAAAAAAAAAAAAAAAACGGAGTGAGTAGATTTTAACTTGAGACATGCACAACAATTTTTTCAATTTCGTTCTGATGAAGAGCATGTCGAATGTCTAGATTAGGAAGACAAAGATTAAGTTTAATGATTTATGTTGATATTATTTTTCATATTATATAATATAAGGCTTGAGATATTTTATTTGAGTTGCACTCTTGTGTACCAATTACATGTACGTAATTAGATTCATTTAAAATATGGATCCTATTATAGTATTAATAAATTAATTGCTTAATTTCTTACCTATAATGTTTGTAGCATGTTGGTTAAGGTCATATCATTCCTTGCTGTTTTCAGGAGTTTGGTCTAGAACTTTCTGAGCACAAAAATTTCATTTTATTATTATTTTTGTTCTTTATGATACAAATAATAACTTGAATGTTAACGTTTACAATGTTATAAATAACTTGAATGTTAACGTTTACAATTGTCTGCACCAGAGTATCACTTAATAAATTGTTGGTCCTGAAAGGAGTATATAACAAGTGTATGGGGGGGGGGGGAATACACTTGTATGGAGATTCTTTTCTAACTTGATCAAACCAGAGCTCAGCAAGGTTGTCTTGGACAACTCTACTGAAGATGATTAACTCTTCTAAGATAATCACACTACTAAGTACTATTGAGTACTTAGTTGAACAACTATCTAGGGGAGTTATATGTGCGGAATAGTGGTTGGCCCTTTTAGTTTAGACTCCTTTAGTTTCTGAAATCACTTAGTCAGTTCAATACAGTCCAGTTTCAGGGAACTTGTCCAAATCAGTTTTGCACAGTCTTTGAATGTTTATCCTTTGAAAGATCAGTTTTGTGTGCAGTGTTGAATGTATGAAAATACTTGAAATGTAAATCAACACAAGAGTTTATAGTGGTTCAGAGACTCAAGCTCCTACATCCACTTTCCCTGATTTAACAGGATAATTCCTTCACTCTTGGAATTAACTTGTTTTATAGTGCCAAGGTGCACTTGATCAAGAACACCACTCCTTGGTGAATTGATCCCTAGGATGTCTAGAGTCCTAGTACCCTCTTCTCAACTCAGGACTGAACTGTTCTTCTCTCAACAGTCAGCTCCTACCACTTCTACTACTACAACCTTCTCACTTTCACTCTTGAAAGATATGAGGATTGAAGTAAGGTTCCAACTAATGAGATATCCTTTACAATGAAGATCAGTGTATAAGGATAGGATATCTCTCTAAGCTTGTGTATGGATATACAATGTAGTTCAGCTTAGAAGAAGTGAGTGAAGACTAAGATAGTCTTTGAAATCTAGAAAGCACTCTTTCTTGTGAGTTATTGTCAATGTTGGATTGTGTTGAGGTTCAAGTTGGATGATTTCAAATGGTCTTCACACTTCTGTATTTATAGACAAATGAAGGATTTGCCAAATGGAGAGGCAACCCCAAATGTCCATAAATGTCTTCTTTCAGTTCTTCAACTTAGAAGACAGAATCTTGATAGTGACATGTCCTCATTTGGGAAATAAACGGTTGTTAAGGCTTTGTCTTCATTCTGCAGCACTCTTCCCAATGTCTGACTTTCAGATTCTCCTGTTGAGACTTGGACATGGCTTCTGAAGGTTGTTCCATTGATAGGACAGCATTCCTCATCATTTGGACAACTCTTCTTATCACTATCAGCAGCCTTGCTTATCAGCAAGGTTGGCTTGCTCTTCTTCAGATGACTTGGCTCATACCCTTTGCTTCACTTCAAGGTGATCTTAGCATGTTGATTTGTAGTTCCTTAGGGTGTATTTGTCTCTATTTCTTCAGCATAGTTGACCTCAAGCTTTCAGAGCACTTGATCTTGATTTCTTATACTGAGACAACTCCTCTGGACAACTCTCCTGATCAGTATAGTTGGTCTTCAAAAGACTTAGTGTTGTATCCAGAGTTTGAGCCTTGAGGAGACTTGTTCTTGATGGACTTTAAAACATATGTTCCCCCTCAACTTGTGCATCTAATCATCTAAGAGCTACCTAACATATTAGCTCCTCATCTAGCCTTTATACTATATGTTCTAACATTTCTAGAACATACTCAATCATGACTTAGGCATGTCTTAGGGGGTTTTGGTATACAATCAAAACATATCTCATTTTATTCCCAACAATTTCCCCCTTTTTGATGATGCCAAAACCTATACAACTTGTGCAAAAGTGACTTAGCTACACCTATTACATTTATCTTCAGAAGACATGACTAGGGTCAATTATCCTGAAAAGCAATGTGTTAGTGTACTCACCATTCATGTTGCACATAGGTTTCATAGATAGGCATAGAGAGATGAGTGTTTCTTGATTCAAAGTAAATTCAACTATCATTCATTAGAAAATCATTACAAGCATGTTGATAGTTGAAATTAACATATCAGAGCATGAATCATTAACACTAAATACATCAGAGCTTTTCACTATACAAAATATTTCTAGAATTTTAGAATCAGAGCAAATACTAACAACACTTAGTAGTACTTGGATCAGAGCAAAACTTCAGATATCAGAGAATCAAGCTTATATCAGAGTAATCCAAAGCATATCAGAGCAAACAGATTTTCACAGCACACCACATCAGCACTTTTGACCATATTTCAGCATAGTTGATCAATCAAGATAGGTCAGAAGACTTAGCCATTTCAAGGATCATCCTCAGGAAGTGGCAACATCCCATATTGTGCCCACACTCTTCTTTTCAAGGCCATGGCTTCTTGGTTTGTTCCCTTAGGTCCAAGAACCATCTTGTTTAGCTTGAGGATCTCAGTGAATTCTCTCAGAATTCTTGCTTGATCAATCCATCCTTCAAGCTTTGGAGGCATGTAAATGATTGGCTTGGGGGCAGTGAGTTCAAATCTTGCAATGTCAGCAGCTGCAAACAATTGTTGATAAAGTTCTCTGTAGTACTCTATCATGAACTCAGCAAAAGTGGAGTTGGCATCCTTTCCATTCCATCTGTCAATGACATAGTAATCATAGACAAACTCCCTTTTTGCTTCCTCTCATGAGTCATTCAGCTGTTTTGGTACCCATTTATCCAAGTGAGGATATTTGGTATCCATTGGGATCAATAGCTGTGGCTTCATCTTGTTATAAGTTGCTCTCTTCCTTCTTGGCTTCTGGAAGTCTGCTCTTCTCTTATCTCTTGCTCTTTGTGCTTCATCCATCAACTCCATCTTTTCTTGGGCCCTCATCATGGCCAGCTTCTGTTGAGTTTCAGGGTCTTTGCCATACCCTTCATGAAACAGCTTTGATGGATCATTTAGCACCACTACTTTCTTCTTCTTGGGTCCTGGTCCAAAGCCTTCTTCATACAGCTCCTCTACATCTTCAGAAGCTTTGGCACCTTCAGTGGACTTAGTCTCAGTAGACTTTTCTTTTTCAGAAGACTTGTCTTTTTCAGCAGTCTTGGGCTCTTCAGTAGTTTTGGCCTTCTTTGAGATAGACTCATCATCAACAACTCTGAATTCAGGTGGAAGATCAAGGCTGTTGGGAAAGTCAGTGAATTTCTCAACTTGTCTTTTCTTTTCTTTTGCCCTCTTGATCTTTCCTCTAGTTTGGACACCTTCAGCATCTTTGTCCAAACCAGACACCTCACCACCTGGCCTTTGCTGTAACCTCACTCTTTCCTCTTGAGCTGAGGCCATTGAGTTCTTCAAGGCAAGTGCTAACTGCTCTTCTTCATCCAATTCTTCCAAGTTTAGCACTGCTGGCTCCTTTCCCTTTCCTTCAGGAGCTTTGTCTTTACCATTTCCCCCTTTAACTGGGCTTCCAATTACTAAGGCACCTTTTGCCCTTGCTCTTTCCCTTTCCCCCTTTTTGGCAGCATCAAAACATTCAGGTTTCAATTCACTCATAGTAGATGCCAATAAGGACTGGGCTTGGGTTAGAGACTTCATTTCCTCCAACAGATATACATTCTCATCATGTATGTTTTGCATCCTATCACTGCTCAAGCTAAGGAAGGCTAGAACAGGCTTCATTTTCTGTTGAACAACCTCCTCCATGGTTGCCTTTAGAGATGCATCTAGTTGGGCCTTAAGAAGCTCAGTGAGGTTGGCCACTGCACCTTCAGCAATGTTGGCCAATACCTCTTGGGAATTTTTTTTTGAGGCTGCTTTCACCATAGCTAGCCTTTGCTCTTCAGCTCTTTGTCTTTGCAGGGCAGTCTTTCTTCCAAGAGCTTTCTTCACCACTGACCTCAATGTCTTCACATTCCTATTGTGGTTGATTCTTAGTAAGGATTGCTCTTCCTTTACATCCTTTGAAACTGACCTCATGGTGTTTTTTGCTTTGATGACTTCAGTGGAGATGGTTTGCAGACCAGTCTCAACTCCACTGATCCTTGCTTCCAAGGTAGGTAACACCACATCTTCTGAGCCAGTTAGCCTCATTTCTACAGATGCCAAGGTTCTTCCATGCTCATCCAAAGCTCCAGAAGTTTCTGCATGAGCTGTTTGGACTTGATGAGCCAAGGAATCCAATTTCTCTGATTGCATCCCAAGCAAAGCTTGTGCTGATCCACTATCAACTTGAATGGGTGCATCTGTTAAGAGTTCATCTACAAAAAATTGATCAAAGGTTATACCTGCAATATCAGACAAATCAAATGAGTCAGTAAACACACAATTGTCTCCCTCAATTTCTTTTTCATAAGACTCTGATACATCAGCAGTCTTCTCCTCATTTTCAACTATTTCTTTTCTCCCTTCATTAATGATTTCCTCACTTAAAGGTACAGGCCTCCTCTCATCAAGGGATTCCTGAAGTTCAGATTTGACTTCAAGAATAGCCTGCCCTTCCTCACTTATATCACCCTCATTTGGTGGTACACTCACTATCCTAGTGATCACCACCTCTCTATCATCTACTACTCCCTCTGGTTTTTCCACTAACAACTCCTTTTCAACTTCATCACCTAATCCTGCAGCATCTCCACCTTCAACAAGGTTCAAAGATGGTAGTTGTGGGGAGATCACAGTGCTTACATCAACAGCCACTGAGTCATCCTGAATGATTAAGGGCTGATCAGTGTCCAACTCATCTGACACTGAATAGGCCTTAACCAAACCAGCCTCTAATACAGGAACCTCCACATCTTTAGGCTGTGCCTTGGGTTCAGAAGAACCTTCATTGGCAGATGTGTCTTTGATTGTGTTACCACCCTTGGTCAACACCTCTGAAGATACAGAGCCTTTCCTATGATAGGTTCTAGGAGGGTTGGAAAGTCTTTCAGATACAGAAGGCTTAGGGAGATTAGCTTGAGGGGTTTCAGGAGGGTTGGGTTTTGAGGGGTTTGAGGGATCATCAGGGGAATCATCATCGTTAGAGCTACTTTCAGGGTGTTTGATACCCTTAGTTTTCCTTTCCCTCTCCTCATTAATCTTGTCAGCTACCAGCTTTGCAAACACTTCCTCATCAATGAGAAATCTTGTCTTTGAAACTCCAGCAAAATGTAGCAATCTGTTCTCCTCCACTTGCCACCAGTTTGCACCCTTATCTTGGATGACTTGTGATATCTCCATCATAGACTTGTCTTTTATATCAACAAGCATCCTTAGATCATGAAATGTCCTCTGAATTCTTGGAAATTCAGCAAGCTGTGGGTACAGACTGTCCACAGTAGCCATGGCTCCTCCTCTGAGCATACTTTCATAAGTATACTCCTCCTCATCTCCACTTGAATGGGGACTTTGGGTTATAGGGGAGTTGGCTCTGGGTTCTCCTAATGTGGCTTCAGGAAGGTTTAATTCAGGAATGTTGGTTTCAGAAGGGTTGGGTGCAATAGAAGGTGCTTCAGTTGCTTTTGAGAGCAATGGATCTGAAGGGGCTTTACTCAGGGGGGTTGGCTCAACGAGTGCAGCTTCTAATTGCTTTGAATAATTGAGCATAGATGAGTCAAGGGGAGAGTTTAATCTTGTCTCATCAACTGCTATATCTGCTAGCACATCTATCCCACTTCTTTGCACACTCCCTTCAGGAGAGTATCTCTTTGTAAGATTGATGGGGGTGATAGGTTGATTGGTTGGGGTTATATGGGTTTCAGGGGAGTTGGGCTCAGGGTTCTGGATTTCAGGGTTGTTGGCCTCTATTGGTTGATCTTCAGGGACCTTGGATTCTGGAGTACCAGAACCAGATGAGTTGGTCCTTGACTTGGATTTGGTCCTGCTTTCAGCTCTGCTCTCTCTAAGAGCAAGTTGTAGAGACCTTTCCTCTTGGAGCTCCAACACCTTTTCAGTAGGCTTGGCCCTTCTCTTGCTAGCTCTACTGCTCCCACTTCCTTCACCATCCTTCTCAGGGACAACCTCCCTAATCCTTTTATCACCCTTAGACTTTTGTCTAGTCTCATTGTATTTCTGTCTCAACTCTTCTGAATGATCAGAAGGCACACTCACTCCCTCTTCAGCAACTTCTTCAATTTCAGTTGAAGCATCTGATTTCTCCTCTGAGGGGATTTGAGACATTTTCCTTATTTTCACCATTCTGGCCTTTGTCCTCTTTTTCATCTTTGGCTTTTCCTCCACCTTCTCTTCAGCAGGTTTAGCCATTAGCATTCTCCTTTGCTCAGTTTTCTTGCTGAGCTTTCTGAACAGAATCTTTTGGGCTGGGAGGGGCTTTGCAAAGGTTTGCATTTGTGAATAGTGGGAGAACTTCTCAATCAACAAGCTTGCCCTGGTGCAATACTTGAGTTTCCCATCTAGCACAACTTTGTTGTGGGCTCTCACTTTAAACTTGGCCTTTTTCTTCATCATCTCAGATATGATGAAGGTCCTCCAATCAAATCTGATGCCTTTATCACTAGCATCAATTACTGCAGCCATGATTCTGATTCTTGGATGACTGACTTGCTCCAAACTTCCAGTATTGCTCAAGAGACTCTTAGCAACTACCTCAAAGAGGTTGAGAAATTCTGGCTTGAGAGTCTTCTTGTTTTGTGTTGAAGAGATGGGACCTGGAACTATGAGCCATTCTTGTGCTATCTCTTCTTCATGATCAACACCATAAAATTCTGGATTCCTTCCCTCTGAAGGCAATCCAAAAGCTCCTTCAAGATCTTCTGAAGAGAATTTCACTCTATGAAATCTCTCTTCCTCCTCACCCTCTGCAATATATGACAGTCTGGTGGAAACTTCACCATCTTCTGGCTTACCTCTCCATTTGATAAAGGCAAAGAACTCAGCCATGTAGCTTTCCAGACAAGAGCTTGGCTTCTCTTCCATAAACTTTTGAAGACCAGCCCTTCTCAACCATCTCAGGGTTGGAGTGATTTCAGGATCTTCACTTGTAAATGATACTATTGGCTCAAAGTGAAGACTGTTCTTATTACTCAAGTATCCAAAATCAAGGTCTAGAGCCTTGTTGGAGAAGTCTATGATCATCTCTGGTCTAACTTTGGGGGCCATTGAAGATTACAGAGATGAAATTGAGAGAGTTTTGAGAGAGTTTGAAGAAAAATGAGCTAGGGTTTCAAATGCTTGGGGAAGAAGAGTGTGTGGGGAGTTCTTAAGACTTGAGAATATTCTAAAAAGAATGTTTGTCAATGAGTTGGTGAGATTTGTGTATTTTCAACGGTTGTCAAAAATGGAAAACACACTTGGACGGCCAGGATGAATTTCAGGGGAGTTGGCCAGTTTTGATCCAATGGTTAAAAACCAATGTAACAGTGAGTTGTTGGTTTTATTCAAAAATGTGGAAGATATTTAATATTAGTTAATGGTTGGGGAGTTTTCGAGATAGATCATGGCTTGAAAAGTGTAATGCAAACAAGAGTTAAATCTTGACATTTAATGCATGGAAAGTGACCTTTTGGGTGGGGGACAAATTAAATCCCACAGAGATGATATCTGTAATTGGGACAGATATCAAGGTAGAAAATGATTACCCAAAATAGGTGCTTATCAAACCAAGAAAATAGTTTGATAGCCAAGACAACTTATCTGACCCTACAAGGACAAGTGTCCTAAAGAGATGTGGACAAGAGTCCTGAATATCAATGGACAAGTGTCCTGAGTAATTGTGATCATCTCTTCTGCACTTCAGTAGACTTGTCCAAGTCTGCTGAAGATCAATTTAGCTCTTTTACTCCCATTAACTTCAGTGAGTTTTACTTGTCCAACTTCCCTGGATCAAGTAAACCCAACTCTGCTGATAGCTCCAGAAATCTTGCCTCTGCAAGTGGCTTTGTTAGGATATCAGCTTTTTGATGATCTGTATGGATCTTGACCAACTTTATGTCCTTCTTCTCCACATGATCTCTAATGAAGTGATGCTTGATGTCCACATGTTTGCATCTTGTATGCAAGACAGGATTTTGTGATATAGCAATGGCACTGTTGTTATCACAAAATATTGGCACTTCAGTAGAGTTGACTTTGTAGTCTCTTAGTTGTTGTCTCAACCAAAGGATCTGAGCACAACAACTTCCAGCTGCAACATAGTGTGGAGCCTGAATTGATCCTAACGGGCTTGGAGTGTAGGACAAGATTGATCCTAACGGGCCTGGAGTGGGGAGCAAGTCTTTTCCTAATAGGCTTAGAGTTAATTATGGTAAGTTTGTTCCTAATGGCTTGGAGTAGGGAACAAGTCTTTTCCTAATAAGCTTAGGGTTAACTATGGCAAGTTTTCTATTATAAATAGATGTTCTCTCATTGTAATCAGTATCCGAAAAACATATTGAAATACCTGGCTTGGCATCGCCCCCAGACGTAGTCGCAAGACGAACTGGGTAAACAAACTGTGTGTTATTTTCTTATCGTTATCGTGTGCGTGTGTTTATTTCCTAACAACTGGTATCTAGAGCTTCGGGTTCGGAGGGAGCAGTCACGATGAGCGACGAGAAGATTTCAATCAAGCAGTTTGACGGATCGAATTTCGGGTTCTGGAAGATGCAGATCGAGGATTACCTTTATGGTAAAGATTTGTATGTGCCCCTAGAGGAGAAGGAGAAACCCGAAAAGATGGAACTGAAGGAGTGGAATCTGTTGAACAGAAAGGCGATGAGTGCGATATGTTTATAGCTGTCCATGAACGTAGCCTACCACACGACTGAAGCCAAGTCCGCAAGAGAGATGCTGCAGATCTTGGAGGAGATGTATCAGAAGCCCACAACGGCGAACAAAGTTCACCTGATCAGACGGTTGTTCAACCTCAGAATGTCGGAGAGCACACCCGTGCAACAACACCTGAACGAGTTCAACATGATCATTGGGCAGTTGTGTTCTGTCGAGATCGAATTCAGTGACGAGGTACTTGCTTTAGTTTTGTTATCTTCTTTGCCTGACAGTTGGGCTGCAACAGTAACTGCAGTTAGCGCTTCATCCGCGAAAGATAAACTGAAGCTTGACGAAGTGAGGGATCTGATGATTAGCGAGGAGGTTCGCAGGAAAGAGTCTGGATCCACTTCAGGGTCAGTGCTGAAAACAGAGGAAAGGGGCAGATCGAAGAGTAGGCAGAATCGTGGCAGATCAAAGTCCAGAGGAAAGAGTCAATCCAAGAAAGATAAAGACTCGATCCAGTGCTGGAATTGTGATGAGTTTGGTCACTACAGCAACCAGTGTTCAGCACCCAAGAAAAATAAGAAGGGACAGAACGAGAAGAAGACAGCAAACGCAACCACAGATGATATTGGAGACGCGTTGGTCTTAAGTGTCAGTAGTCCGCTAGAATCGTGGGTGTTGGATTCTGGAGCATCATTCCACTCTTGCAGTGATGCTAAAATAATGGAGAACTATGTGTCTGGCGAATTCGGACAAGTCTACCTTGCTGATGATGAGCCCCTGAAAATCGTGGGAAAAGGAAATGTCCGGATAACCACACCAAACGGATCAACGTTGAAGCTGAATGGTGTGAGGCACATTCCAGGATTGAAAAGAAACTTGCTTTCAATCGGGCAGCTTGATGCAGAAGGATACTCAGTGACTTTCGGCAGCAACAGCTGGAAGATCAGTAGAGGAGCCATGATAGTAGCTCGGGGGAAGAAGGAAGGTACGTTGTATACTACATCTAACCCCAAGGATTGTATTGACCTTGTGGGAGCTACGACCAACGTTGATTTGTGGCACTGTCGGTTGGGTCACATGAGCGAGAAAGGGATGAAGGTAATGTGTTCGAAAGGGAGACTTCCAGGGCTGAAATCTGTTGAAGTTGGCCTATGCGAGGACTATGTTTTCGGGAAACAAAGAAGGGTGAGTTTCTCGAGAGGTGGTAGAGCATTGAAGGCAGAAAAGCTGGAGCTGGTGCATAGCGATCTATGGGGACCAGCGCCCGTGAAGTCCCTTGGTGGTTCGGAGTATTACATGACCTTCATCGATGACTCCACTCGAAAGGTATGGGTTTATTTTTTGAAAAATAAAACGGATGCTTTTGATACCTTCAGGAAGTGGAAAGCTCTTGTAGAGAATGAAACAGGGCTGAAAGTAAAGTGTCTTCGTTCTGACAATGGAGGTGAATATGAACTCCGTGAGTTCAAGGAATATTGTGCTGAGAATGGGATTCGCATGGAGAAGACTGTGAGAGGAACTCCCCAGCAGAATGGAGTGGCAGAACGAATGAACAGAACGTTGAATGAGCGAGCAAGATGCATGAGGCTGAAGAGTGGGCTGCCTAAGACGTTTTGGGCAGATGCAGTAAATACAGCAGCATACCTGATTAACAGAGGTCCATCAGTTCCGTTGGAGAACAGAGTACCCGAGGAAGCATGGACGGGAAAAGAGGTAAATCTGTCTTACTTGCGTGTCTTTGGCTGTGTTGCTTATGCTCATGTTAGCTCTGTTGATAGAAGTAAATTAGATGCTAAATTTGTTTAGTGTACGTTCATTGGTTATGGTGGTGATGAGTTCGGTTATAGACTCTGGGATGAGAATAACCGAAAGATTATTCGCAGTAGAGATGTAGTTTTCAATGAACAGGTTATGTACAAGAACAGATTGGAGGCATCAGATTCTGACAAAACCAATACCCAAGAGGTCGAGTTAGACATCTCAAACTCGAGTGGGAGTAAGGAGAGTCAGAATGAAGAAGAGGTTCTTATTGAAGAACCAAGGACCCCACCACCACCGGAGAATCCGCTGCAAAGACCCGTTAGAGAGCGACGTGCACCTAATAGGTATTCGCCCTCTAACTACTACTTGTTACTTACTGATAGTGGTGAACCTGAATGCTATGCAGAGGCAGAGCAGGGTGCAGATAGACGGAAGTGGAGAGTTGCTATGGATGATGAGTTAGCATCTCTTCTGTTGAACGACACTTGGGAACTTGTTGAGCTCCAAAGGGCAAGAAGGTCTTGCACTGCAAGTGGGTCGACCGAATCAAGAATGAAGCTGATGGTAGCAAACGTTACAAGGCCCAGCTGGTTGTCAAGGGGTTTGAGCAGCGACATGGTATTGATTATACTGATGTCTTTACTCCTGTTGTGAAACTGACCACTATTAGAATGGCGTTGAGTATGGTAGCTGCAGAAAACTTGTTGTTACATCAGATGGATGTGAAGACAGCATTCCTCCACGGTGACTTGGTGGAGGAGTTGTACATGACACAGCCTGAGGGGTTCGTAGAGAAAGGAAAGGAGGAACTTGTATGCAAGTTAAAGAAGAGCTTGTATGGCCTGAAACAAGCTCCAAAGCAGTGGTACATGAAGTTTGACAGCTTCATGATGGAGATCGACTACCAGAAATGCCACGCAGATCATTGTTGCTACTACAAGAGGTTTGACAAAAGCTTTCTTATTCTCTTGTTATATGTTGATGACATGTTAATCATAGGAGGTGATGCAAGAGAAGTGAATAAGTTGAAGAGGCAATTGTCCAAACGGTTCTCAATGAAGGATCTCGGAGAGGCCAAACAAATTTTGGGTATGAGAATTGAACGTGATAAGGCGACAGGAAGTGTGTATCTTTCGCAGGCGAGTTACATTCAGAAGGTCCTGGAAAGATTCAACATGTCAGAGTCGAAGCCTGTGAGTGTTCCATTGGGCAGTCAGTTCAAGCTTTCAAGAAGGGAGTCCCCCAAGAGCAAGGAGGAGCGTGCCCAGATGTTGAATGTTCCGTATGCCTCAGCGATTGGTAGCATCATGTATGACATGGTGTGTACGAGACCAGATATTGCTCATGCAGTGGGAGTAGTAAGCCGGTTTATGAGTGATCCGGGCAAGCAACATTGGGAAGCAGTCAAGTGGGTCCTGCGATACTTGAGAGGTACCACAGACAAGGCCTTGTGTTTCAAAGGCAAGAGTATGGAGTTGGTGGGTTATGTGGATGCAGACTTGGCATCAAACGACCTTGATGGGAGAAGAAGTACAACCGGATATGTCTTTACTTATGGTGGTACTGCTATATCTTGGACTTCCAAGTTGCAGAAGGTTGTTGCACTGTCCACTACTGAGGCAGAATATGTAGCTGTGACAGAGGCAAGTAAGGAGATGGTGTGGTTGCAGAATTTCTTGGGAGAACTTGGGAAGAAGCATGAGAATAGCATTCTTTTCAGTGATAGTCAAAGTGTTATATTTCTTGCAAAGAATCCGGCGTTCCACTCAAGGACAAAGCATGTTGGGTTGAAGTACCACTACATTCGTCACCTTTTAGAGAAGAAGATCTTGCAGCTTGTGAAGATTCTTGGAAGTGAGAATCCAGCAGACATGTTTACTAAGGTAGTGACCTTAGAGAAGTTGAAGCTATGTATAGCTTCAATTGGCCTTGGAACTTGAAGATAAGGCTTGGCGATGCCAAGTGGATACGGGAGGAGAATCAAGAAGATACGGTTACATGGAGAATTCAGTCTCCAAGTGGGAGATTGTTAGAGTGTGGAGCCTGAATTGATCCTAACGGGTTTGGAGTGTAGGACAAGATTGATCCTAACGGGCCTGGAGTGGGGAGCAAGTCTTTTCCTAATAGGCTTAGAGTTAATTATGGTAAGTTTGTTCCTAATGGCTTGGAGTAGGGAACAAGTCTTTTCCTAATAAGCTTAGGGTTAATTATGGCAAGTTTTCTATTATAAATAGATGTTCTCTCATTGTAATCAGTATCCGAAAAACATATTGAAATACCTGGCTTGGCATAGCCCCCAGACGTAGTCGCAAGACGAACTGGGTAAACAAACTGTGTGTTATTTTCTTATCGTTATCGTGTGCGTGTGTTTATTTCCTAACACAGTGGTGGAAGTAGCCATTGTGTTTTGCTTATTGGAGAACCAAGATATGAGCTTGTTGCCTAAGAATTGACAAGTCCCTGAAGTGGACTTTCTATCAATTCTGCAACCTCCATAATCAGCATCTGAGTAGCCAGTTTACTCAATGTTGTCATCAGCAGGATACCAAAGGCCTAGATTCTCAGTGCCTTTGAGATACCTCAAAATCCTCTTTGCAGCCTCAAGATGGCTTTTCTTAGGAATTGCTTGGAACCTTGCACAAACACCTACTACAAAGGTGATGTCAGGTCTGCTGGCAGTGAGATAGAGGAGTGAACCAATTATTCCTCTATACTCAGTAGAGTTGGTTGACACACCACTCTCATCAGGATCCATCTTCCAATTTGTGTTCATTGGGATCCTTACTGGCTTGCTAGTAGCACACCCAAACTTCTTGATCATTTCTCTGGTGTACTTAGCTTGGTTGATGAAGATTCATTCTTTTGATTGCTTGACTTGTAGGCCCAAAAAGAAGTTCATCAACCCCATCATGGACATCTCAAACTTGCTTTGCATAAGCTTGGAGAACTTCTCACACAGCTTTTCATTTGGAGATCCAAATATTATGTCATCTACATAAATTTGGACAAGCAAGATATCCTCTCCTTCAGAGATTCTGAAGAGAGTTCTGTCTACAGTTCCCTTGGTGAATCCATGATCCAAGAGGAATTGTGACAGTGTATCATACCAAGCCCTAGGGGCTTGCTTGAGTCCATATAGAGCCTTCTTTAATCTGTAGACTTGATTTCCAACCTCAAAACCTGGTGGTTGCTCCACATAGACTTCTTCCTTCAAGACTCCATTCAGAAAGGCACTCTTGACATCCATTTGGTACACTTTGAACCTCTTGTGGGCTGCATAGGCTAGAAAGAGCCTTATTGCTTCTAGCCTTGCCACAGGTGCAAATGTCTCATCATAGTCAATGCCTTCATGTTGGCAATAGCCTTTTGCCACAAGTCTTGCTTTGTTTCTGACAATCACATCATTTTCATTCTTCTTGTTCTTGAACACCCACTCTGTTCCAATAACATCTTGATGTGAAGGTCTATCCACCAGCTCCCATACTTCATTTCTGGTGAATTGATTCAGTTCTTCTTGCATGGCTGTGATCCAATTGGCATCTTGAAGTGCTTCCTCAATATCACTTGGTTCTTGCTCTGACAAGAAACAACAGAAAAGAGCACTTTCACCATGAAATCTCCTTGTTTTGACTCCTATACTTGGGTCACCAAGTATTAGATCAGTAGGATGGTCAGACAACCAAGTCCTTCTTTTTCTGATCTCTTCAGTAGAGTTGTCCTCTACTGAAGTTGAGTCATTTTGATCATAAAATTCAGGAAAGTTTAATGCAGGATCTAATTCAGGATCATAATCAGGGGTGTTGTCCTCAATTTCAGGGACATTGACATTTTCAACATTTTGAGTTCCCCCTGATTATTTAATCCATTAACTACCTCAGCAGGAACTGCTTCTTCATTGGTAGTTGTTACCTGGATGTGAACTGGGATTGGATCATTCAGTTCACCATTCCTTTCAGTGGGATTTGCCTCAGGAGAATTGCCTTCAGGGTTGTTGTCCAAAGTGAAGTTTTCAGGTAGGTTGGTTTGGACAACTTCTATGAAATCAGTGTCTTTGTCTTTTAGGCTAAGTCTGGTTGTCCTTTGTGTGATTTCTTCTGATTCCAAGTTCTCATTCCTGAACTCATGAATAGATTCATCAAACACAACATGAGGTGTTTCCTCTACAATAAGTGTTTTCTTGTTGTAGACTCTGAAAGCTCTACTGATTTGAGAGTATCCAAGGAATACTCCTTCATCAGCTTTGCTATCAAAGGCTTTCAGCTGATCTTTCCCATTATTGTGAATAAAACACTTGCAACCAAAAATGTGAAAGTATGACACTTTAGGCAATCTTCCTTTCCAAAGTTCATAGGGGGTTTTGCCTTGCCCTTTAGTGATCAAACATCTATTTTGAGTATGACATGCAGTGTTTATAGCTTCAGCCCAAAACCTCTTAGGTAAGTTTGAATCAGCAATTAGAGTTCTAGCAGCTTCTTTTAAAGTTCTATTTCTTCTCTCTGCAACTCCATTTTGTTGAGGAGTTCTAGCTGCTGAGGTTTCATGAGCTATTCCATTAGATGTGCAATACTCATTGATGTATGAATTAATGAACTCAGTGCCTTTATCAGATCTTATCTTGATAATGCTAAGGCTTTTCTCATTTGACAATCTCTTTAACAGTTCAGGCAGTTTGACTTGAGTTTCCTTCTTATTAAGGAGAAATACTACCCATGTGAACCTAGAGAAGTCATCTACTACAACCAATGTATATTTTCTACCATTTATGCTTGCAGGGGTAATTGGTCCAAATAGGTCCATGTGTAGGAGTTCAAGCACCCTTTCAGTAGAGATGACTGGTTTTCCCTTAAATGAGGCTTTGATCTGTTTTCCTTCTTGGCATGGTTTACAAACATGCTCCTTAATGAAAAACTCATTAGGTAGTCCTTTAACTAATGCATTTCTAGCAATTTTGTTCATTGTTTTGAAGTTCAAGTGGTTTAATCTTTTATGCCATAACCAACTTTGTTCACTAGAACTTTTAGCAATGAAGCATGCAGCATCAGTAGACTTGTCCCAGTCTGCAAAGTACACATTTCCTTTCCTAGTTCCAGTCAAGAGAGTTTGTTGAGTTTTATCTTTGATTAAGCATTTTCCACTAGAAAACTCAACATTGAAATCTTTATCACAGAATTGACTGATACTTAGGAGATTATATTTGAGACCAGCCACATAAGATACATTGGATACTTTGATGTTACCGATCATCAAAGTACCATAACCTTTTGTAGTTGCTTGTGAGTTGTCCCCAAATGTGACATTTGGGCCTTCTTTTTCAATAAAATCAGTAAGGAGTTCCTTGTTTCCAGTCATGTGCCTTGAACATCCACTGTCAAGATACCATGCTGACTTTTTGCTCATGCTCCTCTTCTTGTGGCCCAAAGGTACCTGCAATTAGATAGGTTTAGGTACCCTTTGAGTTTTGGGTCCTGAGAGGTTAGCTGTACCTTTAGGAACCCAAACCTGCCTAATAACCCTGATTGATTCAAGGTGGCTAAGTTGTCTTCCTCTAGCATCTATATACACTGTCTTTCCCTTAAATGCCTTTGGGAAAGTATGTGTGAATGTGTTAACTCTGTAAGTTTCAGGAGAGTTGTCAAATCTCCTGAACTTTTGAGTTCTTTGTGCTACTTGAGGGAATCTTTGAGGAAAGGCTTTCTTATGACCATTACCCTTTGGCATGAAGGGTTTTGGTTGTCTCATTTTATTTTGCCTTTGAGGGTAATTGTCCTTAGGTCTAGTCAGCTGAGGCTTTCTCAGTAGAGTTGGCCTAGGCTGATTATACCTTGGATAATTCCTCTGAACATTGTTCAGGAGAGTTGCCCTTCCATTGGGTCTACTCTGCTGACCAACATTCCTCTTATGTTCAGGAGCTTTGGCCATTTCCTTTGGTTTTGGCCTAATCTCCTGAAGCACTTGAGTAGGCAGATCACCCATTTTGCCCTTTCCTTTGTTCCGTAGCTGAATCACTTCATTTTCAGTTTGTGCCACTGATTTAACAAAGATTCTCTTAGTGTTACTCACAGAAGCAACACTAATACAAGGTGAAGATTTAAATGGATCAAAACCTAATCCACTTCTTTGAGCCATAGGTCTTTGATAACTCTGAATTTCCTCTATTGCTCTAGAGGATTTCTTCAGAGCAGACATCTTTAATTTCAGGCTCTCTTCACTTGATTTAAGAATGTCATATTCATGTGAGAGGTTTTCAAACTTGGCATTTAGAATTTTAAGTTCAAAATCTTTTCTCTTCTGAGAGAGAAGTTGATCATCAATCTCCTTTTGTTGGTCAACTATCCTGAGATTTGCTTCCTCAAGCTCTCTCAAGACTTGTTGATACAACTCAGTAGACTTGACATCAACAACTGCCTCAGAGTTTTTGGCAAGTTCAATGGCCAATCATTCATTTTCTCTCACACAATTATCATGAAATTCTTGTAGCATAGTGAAATCTTCCATCAACTTTCCAAGGGAAAGCTTCAAGTTGACCTCACTATTGTTTTGTGAGATGAATGATGGTGAGCTAGAAGTAGAGGATACCTCATCATCCTCAAGAGCCATGTTGCAGACATCATCATCATCATCATTGTTGGAGAACAATCCATCAGAAGAGTTGAAGCTTTCAGCACTATCAGATTCTTCACCAGCCATCATGGCCTTTCTATTGGTGAATTTTCTGTCTCTTTTAGCTTGCCTCTCTCTTCTCTCCTTAGAGCTTAATTCAGGGAAATCATACTGGAAGTGCCATTTCTTCTTGCAGTTATAGCACAGATCTTCATCATCTTCTTTCTTTGATTCTTCTCTTCTTTTTGATGATGAAGGTTCAGCTCTACTGGACCTTCTCCTATCAGAGTACTTGTCCTCTGATCTTTTCTCTTCAGGCTTTTTAGCTTCAGCCTGAACTTCAGGAGAGTTGTACCTTCTCCTGAATTTGTTGTCCTGGTAGAATTTCTTGTATCTACCAAACCTTGAATTTAGCTTTTCAAACCTTCTAGCCATCAAGGCTAGTTCTTCCTTCATTTCAGTCTTTGAGACTGACTTTGATGATCTTGGAGTGGACTGCATTTCTGGTTCAGCAGCTTTGGCTTTGAATGCCACTCCCTTAGTAGGATTTGAAGGTTCCTCAACAGGCTTTCTTCTATTGAGGTCGAACTCATAAGCTTTGAGTTCTGAGAAGATTTGTTGCATGGGCATGGTGGAGAGATCTTTGGTATTTTGCATCATTACAGCATATACATCCCACTTTTCAGTGAGACTTCTCAAGATCTTCAACCCAACTTCTCTCTTGGTGTAGACCTTGCCCAATGAGTTGATCTCATTCATCACATCAGTGAATCTACCAGCAAATTTATCAATGGACTCCTCAGACTCCATTGCAAACTGTTCAAATTTCTGCACTGCCACTTGGAGCTTATTCTCCTTGATCTTTTCAGTACCCTCACACATTTCTGCAAGAGTATCCCAAATTTCTTTGGCAGTTGTGCAGTGGTAGACCCTTCCCATGACTGCATCTGGAATTGTTTGATAGAGGGTGTTCATTGCTAGATAATTCAGATTATCCTTCCTCTTTTCATCAGCAGTGAAGTCATCTTCATCTTTAGGAAGTACATCTCTTGTGTCTGCCCTTTGAGCCTCTGTAACTCTGGGATTAACAAATGTGAACACAAAAGGACCTCTTGTGATCACTCTCAACATATCAGTATGAAGAGATGCAAGATGAGCCCTCATTCTGATTTTCCAGAAATCATAATTATCAATTGAGAACATGGGCAATTTGTGATGAGATATGTGATTGACTGGATTAGTTGCCATATTGTCCAATCCTTGAACAGTAGGAGGTGGAACTGCAGCATTTATATTTTGATTAGGATTTTGTTGCTGCTGGTTCTGGTTGTTGTTATTTCCTCTTGCCATTTCTGTAAGAGAAGGTTAGACCATAGATACAATTGACTTCAGATAGATCAGTTCAGTGACCACACCAAATATGTGATTTTTGAAAACCAAGATGGCTTTTCAGAAGCAGTGGTCTTTGAACCCCTGCTCTGATACCACTTGTTGGTCCTGAAAGGAGTATATAACAAGTGTATGGGGGGGGGGAATACACTTGTAT
Source organism: Galeopsis tetrahit (assembly GCA_963675135.1). Taxonomy (NCBI): domain Eukaryota; kingdom Viridiplantae; phylum Streptophyta; class Magnoliopsida; order Lamiales; family Lamiaceae; genus Galeopsis; species Galeopsis tetrahit. The sequence continues at coordinate 15,002,773 of OY776131.1, forward strand.
GCAGATTCTTTTCTAACTTGATCAAACCAGAGCTCAGCAAGGTTGTCTTGGACAACTCTGCTGAAGATGATTAACTCTTCTAATATAATCAGACTACTAAGTACTATTGAGTACTTAGTTGAACAACTATCTAGGGGAGTTATATGTGCGGAATAGTGGTTTGCCCTTTTAGTTTAGACTCCTTTAGTTTCTGAAATCACTTAGTCAGTTCAATACAGTCCAGTTTCAGGGAACTTGTCCAAATAGGTTTTGCACAGTCTTTGAATGTTTATCCTTTGAAAGATCAGTTTTGTGTGCAGTGTTGAATGTATGAAAGTACTTGAAATGTAAATCAACACAAGAGTTTATAGTGGTTCAGAGACTCAAGCTCCTACATCCACTTTCCCTGATTTAACAGGATAATTCCTTCACTCTTGGAATTAACTTGTTTTATAGTGCCAAGGTGCACTTGATCAAGAACACCACTCCTTGGTGAATTGATCCCTAGGATGTCTAGAGTCCTAGTACCCTCTTCTCAACTCAGGACTGAACTGTTCTTCTCTCAACAGTCAGCTCCTACCACTTCTACTACTACAACCTTCTCACTTTCACTCTTGAAAGATATGAGGATTGAAGTAAGGTTCCAACTAATGAGATATCCTTTACAATGAAGATCAGTGTATAAGGATAGGATATCTCTCTAAGCTTGTGTATGGATATACAATGTAGTTCAGCTTAGAAGAAGTGAGTGAAGACTAAGATAGTCTTTGAAATCTAGAAAGCACTCTTGCTTGTAAGTTCTTGTCAATGTTGGATTGTGTTGAGGTTCAAGTTGGATGATTTCAAATGGTCTTCGCACTTATGTATTTATAGATAAATGAAGGATTTGCCCGTTGGAGAGGCAGCCCCAAATGTCCATAAATGTCTTCTTTCAGTTCTTCAACTTAGAAGACAGAATCTTGATAGTGACATGTCCTCATTTGGGAAATAAACGGTTGTTAAGGCTTTGTCTTCATTCTGCAGCACTCTTCCCAATGTCTGACTTTCAGATTCTCTTGTTGAGACTTGGACATGGCTTCTGAAGGTTGTTCCATTGATAGGACAGCATTCCAAATCATTTGGACAACTCTTCTTATCACTATCAGCAGCCTTGCTTATCAGCAAAGTTGGCTTGCTCTTCTTCAGATGACTTGGCTCATACCCTTTGCTTCACTTCAAGGTGATCTTAGCATGTTGATTTGTAGTTCCTTAGGGTGTATTTGTCTTTATTTCTTCAGCATAGTTGACCTCAAGCTTTCAGAGCACTTGATCTTGATTTCTTATACTGAGACAACTCCTCTGGACAACTCTCCTGATCAGTATAGTTGGTCTTCAAAAGACTTAGTGTTGTATCCAGAGTTTGAGCCTTGAGGGGACTTGTTCTTGATGGACTTTAAAACATATGTTCCCCCTCAACTTGTGCATCTAATCATCTAAGAGCTACCTAACATATTAGCTCCTCATCTAGCTTTTATACTATATGTTCTAACATTTCTAGAACATACTCAATCATGACTTAGGCATGTCTCAGGGGGTTTTGGTATACAATCAAAACATATCTCATTTTATTCCCAACATAAATATTTTTATATGTACTTGATTTTTGTATTTACGAAATACGTAGATGGTATAAATGTATTAACGTTTACAATCGATTACACCCGAATATCATTTAATAAATATTTTTATATGTACTTGATTTTTGTATATACGAAATACGTAAATGGTATAAATGTATTAACGTTTAGTCGTTTACAATCGATTGCATTCAAGTATCACTCAATAAATATTTATATATGTACTTAATTAATTTTTGTATATACAAAGTGTTGGGAATAAAATGAGAAGTTTTGATTAAATACCAAAACCCCCTGAGACATGCCAATAGAATAAGTCTAAGATCAAAATGATCATGTTCTAAGAATGTTAGAACATGTAGCATAAAGCTAGTTGAGAAGCTGGTATGTTAGGCAGCTCTTAGAAACATAGTTGCAGAAGTTGAGGGGGAACACAGGCTTACAAGGCTAGATAGATAATGTCCCCTCAAGGCTCAAGATGAATGTGTCCCAAGTCTGCTGAAAGACAAGTATGCTGATCATGATTGGATGGAACAACTCATCTGAAGAATAAGTGAGTTGAATGCATCAAGACATAGCCCACTGAAGCATACTAGTTCAGAAGGTTTGTCCAGGAAAGTTGTCTCAGCACACTTGTACCAGAACCATTCAAGGTAATCCCAACTATGCTGATAAAGTCAAGGACAGCTATTCATTGTCATGAATACACAAAGGCCTATCCTAAGAGAATATGCATAGGGAAAAGAGCCAAGTCATCTGAAGAGCTAAAGCCAACCATGCTAATAAGCAAACTCTGCTGATAGTGATAAGCAGACCTGTCCAAGTGATAAGGAATGTTTTCCTTATCATAGGACTAATCATCAGAAGCAATGCCCATGTTTGATCAAGTGAATCTTCAAGTCAGACATTGGGAAGAGTGTTGCAAAGTCAAGACAAAGTGGTTACATCCGTTTATTTCCCAAACAAAGGACATGTCACTATCAAGAAACTGTCTTCCATTTGCAGAGTTCAAGGAAGACTTTTATAGACAATTAAGGCTGTCTTTCCTACGGGCAAATCCTCAATTTTGTCTATAAATACAGAAGTGTGAAGACCATTTGAAAGCATCCAACTACAAGCAACAATTCTGAAGCTACAAAGCTCATAAGAACCTTCAAGCTTTCAAAGAGACTATCTTAGTCTTCAAACACTTCATCTAAGCTGAACCCCATTGTATATCCATACAAAGCTTAGAGAGATATCCAATCCTTATACAGTGAACTTCATTGTAAAGGATATCTCATTAGTTGGAACCATACTTCAACTCTTATACCTTTCAAGAGAGAAAGTTAGAAGGTTGTAGTAGTAGAAGTGTAAGGAGTTAACTGTTGAAGAGAAGAACAGTTAATTCTGAGTTGAGAAGAGGGTACTAGGACTCTTGACATCCTAGGGATCAAATCACCAAGGAGTGGTGTTCTTGATCAAGTGCACCTTGGCACTATAAAATAAGTTAATTCCAAGAGTGAAGGAATTATCCTGTTAAATCAGGGAAAGTGGATGTAGGAGCTTGAGTCTCTGAACCACTATAAACTCTTATGTTGATCTACTTTCAAGTACTTACACTTATTCAACACTGCACATAAACTGAACTTTCAAAGAACATATACTTGAGACTGTGCAAACATATTTGGACAAGTTCCCTGATACTGGATAAATTGTTAAAGAGATTTCAGAACTTAAAAGGAGTTTAAACTAAAGGGCCAACCACTAATTACGCACATATAACTCCCTTAGATAGTTGTTCAACTAAGTACTCAATAGTACTTAGTAGATTGATTATCTATAAAGAGTTAATCATACCAGCAGACTTGTCCAGGACAACCTTGTTGAAGTCTGGTTTGATCAAAGTTTGAAAAGGATTTGCATACAAGTGTATTCCCCCCCCCCCATACACTTGTTATATACTCCTTTCAGGACCAACAAGTCGTATCAGATCAGAGGTTCAAAGACCACTGCTTCTGAAAATCCATCTTGATTTTCAAAATCACATATTTGGTGTGGTCATTGAACTGATCTATCTGAAATCTTACCATTTGTTGACTAACTCTTTCTATCTTGAGACATGGCCAACAACAATGTTGTTCCTCATGATGTTGTTCAAGGAATCAACAACATGGCTACTAATCCAGTCAACCACATCTCACATCACAAGCTGCCCATGTTCTCAATTGAGAACTATGATTTCTGGAAAATCAGAATGAGAGCTCATCTTGCATCTCTTCACACTAACATGCTGAGAGTGATTACAAGAGGTCCATATATGTTCACTCAAATCAATCCCAGAATCACTGAAGCTCAAAGAGCTGATACAAGGGAGGAGATCCCTAAAGATGAAGACGACTTCACCTCTGAGGAGAAGAGGAAAGATAATTTGAATTATCTTGCAATGAACACTCTCTATCAAACTATTCCAGATGCAATCATGGGGAGAGTCTACCACTGCACAACTGCCAAGGAAATTTGGGATACTCTTGCAGAAATGTGTGAGGGTACAGAAAAGATCAAGGAGAACAAGCTCCAAGTGGCAGTGCAAAAGTTTGAACAATTTACAATGGATTCAGAAGAGTCCATTGACAAGTTTGCTGGTAGATTCACAGATGTGATGAATGAAATCAACTCCTTGGGCAAGGTGTACTCCAAGAGAGAAGTTGGACTAAAGATCTTGAGAAGTCTCACTCAAAAGTGGGATGTATATGCTGTGATGATGCAAAATACCAATGATCTCTCCACCATGCCCATGCAACAAATCTTCTCAGAACTCAAAGCTTATGAGTTTGATCTCAACAGAAGAAAGCCTGTTGAGGAACCTTCTGTCCCAACCAAAGGAGTGGCATTCAAAGCCAAAACTGCTGAGCCTGAAATTTAGTCCACTCCTAGATCATCAAAGTCAGTTTCCAAGGCTGAAATGAAGGAAGAACTAGCCCTCATAGCTAGAAGGTTTGAAAAGCTTAATTCAAGGTTTGGTAGATACAAGAAATTCTACCAAGACAACAAGGTCAGGAGAGGTACAACTCTCCTGAAGCCAAGGTCGAGGACAAAAGGCCTGAAGAGAGAAGATCAGAGGACAAGTACTCTGATAGGAGAAAGTTCAGCAGAGCTGAGCCTTCATCATCTAGAAGGAGAGATGAGCCAAAGAAAGATGATGATGAAGACCTGTGCTACAATTGCAAGAAGAAAGGGCACTTCCAATATGACTGCCCTGAACTCAGCTCTAAGGAAAGAAGAGAAAGGCAAGCTAAAAGAGATAGGAAATTCACCAACAGAAAAGCCATGATGGCTGGTGAAGAATCTGATAGCACTGAAAGCTTCAACTCTTCTGATGGACTGTTCTCAAACAGTGAAGATGATGATGATGTGTGCAACATGGCTATAGAGGATGATGAGGTATCCTCTACTTCTAGCTCACCATCATTTATTTCCCAAAACACTATTGAAGTCAACCTGAAACTTTCTTTTGGAAAGTTAATGGAAGATTTCACTATGTTACAAGAATTTCATGACAATTGTGTGAGAGAGAATGAAAGGTTGTCAATTGAACTTGCTAAAAACCCTGAGTCAGTAGTTGATGTCAAGTCTACTGATTTGTATCAACAAGTCTTGAGAGAGCTTGATGAAGCCACTCTCAGGATAGTTGACCAACAAAAGCAGATTGATGAACAAGTGCTAACTCAGAAGAGAAAAGATTTTGAACTGAAAAATCTACAAGCTAAATTTGAAAACCTCTCACATGAGTATGACATTTTGAAATCAAGTGAAGAGAGCCTGAAATTAAAGATGTCGGCTTTGAAGAAATCCTCTAGGGCAATAGAGGAAATTCAAAGTTATCAAAGACCTATGGCTCAAAGAAGTGGATTAGGTTTTGATCCATTTAAATCTTCACCTTGTCTTAGTGTTGCTTATACAAGTAACACTAAGAGAATCTTTGTTAAATCAGTGGCTCAACAAGCTGAAAATGAAATAATTCAGCCACTGAACAAAGGAAATGGCAAAATACATGAATTGCCCACTCAAGTGCTTCAGGAGACTAGGCCCATACCTAAGGAAAAGGCCAAAGTCCCTGAGCACAAGAGGAATGTTGGTCAGCAGAGTAGACCCAATGGAAGGGCAACTCTCCTGAACAATGTTTAGAGGAGTTTTTTTTTTTTTTAACGGCTTGTTTAGAGGAGTTATCCAAGGTATGATCAGCCGAGGCCAACTCTACTGAGGAAGCCTCAGCTGAACAGACCTAAGGTCAACTATCCTCAAGGTCAAAATAAAATGAGACAACCAAAACCCTTCTTGCCAAAGGGTAATGGTCATGCCTATCCTCAAAGATTCCCTCAAGTAGCACACAAAACTCATAAGTTCAGGAGAAATGACAACTCTCCTGATACTTATAGAGTAAACACTTTTACACATACTTTCCCAAAGGCATTTAAGGGAAAGACAGTGTACATAGATGCTAGAGGAAAACAACTTAGCCACCTTGAATCAATCAGGGTTATTAGGCAAGTATGGGTTCCTAAAGGTACAACTAACCTCTCAGGACCCAAAATTCAAAGGATACCTAAAGCTATCTAATTGCAGGTACCATTGGGCCACAAGAAGTTGAGGAGTATAAGCAAAAAGTCAGCATGGTACCTTGACAGTGGATGCTCAAGGCACATGACTGGAAACAAGAACCTCCTCACTGATTTTATTGAAAAAGAAGGCCCAAATGTCACATTTGGAGACAACTCACAAGCTACAACAAAAGGTTATGGTACCTTGATAATTGGTAATATCAAGGTATCCAATGTGTCTTATGTGGCTGGTCTCAAATATAATCTCCTAAGTATTAGTCAGTTCTGTGATAAAGGTTTTAGTGTTGAGTTCTCAAGTGGAAAATGCTTAATCAAAGATAAAACTCAACAAACCCTACTGACTGAAACTAGGAAAGGAAATGTGTATTTTGCTGACTGGGACAAGTCTACTGATGCTGCATGTTTCATTGCTAAGAGCTCAAATGAACAAAGTTGGTTATGGCATAAAAGGCTAAACCATCTGAGCTTTAAATCAATGAACAAACTTGCTAGAAATGAATTAGTAAAAGGACTACCTAATGAGGTTTTCATTAAAGAGCATGTTTGCAAACCATGCCAAGAAGGAAAACAGATTAAAGCCTCATTCAAGGGAAAACCAGTCATCTCTACTGAAAGGGTACTTGAACTTCTACATATGGACTTATTTGGACCAATTACCCCTGCAAGCATAAATGGTAGAAAATACACATTAGTTGTAGTAGATGATTTCTCTAGGTTCACATGGGTAATATTTCTCCTTAATAAGAAGGAAACACAAGTCAAACTCCCTGGACTTCTAAAGAGACTGTCTAATGAAAAGAGCCTTAATATAATCAAGATAAGATCTGATAAAGGCACTGAGTTCATAAATTCATACATCAATGAGTATTGCACACAGAATGGTATAGCTCATGAAACCTCAGCAGCTAGAACCCCTTAGCAGAATGGGGTTGCAGAAAGAAGAAATAGAACCTTAAAAGAAGCTGCTAGAACCTTAATTGCTGATTCAAACTTACCTAAGAGGTTTTGGGCTAAAGCTATAAACACTGCATGCTATACTCAAAATAGATGTTTGATAACTAAGGGGCAAGGCAAAACTCCCTATGAACTCTGGAAATGAAGGTTGCCTAAAGTATCTTACTTTCACATCTTTGGTTGTAAGTGTTTCATTCACAACAATGGGAAAGAACAGTTGAAAGCCTTCGATAGCAAAGCTGATGAGGGAGTATTTCTTGGATATTCCCAAATTAGTAGAGCTTTCAGAGTCTACAACTGTAAAACCCTTATTGTGGAGGAAACACCCCAAGTTGTGTTTGATGAATCTAGTCTTGAGTTCAGGAACAAGAACTTGGATACAGAGGAAATCACACAAAGGACAACCAGACTGAGCCTAAAGGACAAAGATACTACCTTCATAGATGTTGTCCAAGCCAACCCCCCTGAAGTAATAAGACTGGACAACAATCCTGAAGGCAACTTACCTGAGGCAAACCCCACTGAAGGAAATGGTGAACTGAATGACCCAATCCCCGTTCACACTCAGGTAACAACTACCAATGAAGAAGCAGTCCCTGCTGAGGTAGTTAATGGATCAAATAATGTAAGGGGAAACAATAATTTTGAAAATGCTAATGTCCCTGACATTGAGGACAACACCCCTGATTATGATCCTGAGTTAGATCCTTCATTGAATTTCCCTGAATTTTATGATCCTAGTGACTCAACCTTAGTAGAGGACAACTCTACTGAAGGGATCAGAAAAAGAAGGACTTGGTTGTCTGACCATCCCACTGATCTGATACTTGGTGATCCAAGTATAGGAGTCAAAACTAGAAGGTTTCATGGTGAAAGTGCTCACTTTTGCTGTTTCTTATCAGAACAGGAACCAAGTGACATTGAGGAAGCACTTCAAGATGCCAATTGGATCACAGCAATGCAGGAAAAGCTAAATCAATTCACCAGAAATGATGTATGGGAGCTGGTGGATAGACCTTCACATCAAGATGTTATTGGAACTAAGTGGGTGTTCAAGAACAAGAAGAATGAGAATGATGTGATTGTCAGAAACAAAGCAAGACTGGTGGAAAAAGGCTATTGTCAATCAGAAGGCATAGATTATGATGAGACATTTGCACCTGTGGCAAGGCTAGAAGCAATAAGGCTATTCCTAGCCTATGCAGCCCACAAGAGATTCAAAGTGTACCAGATGGATGTCAAAAGTGCCTTTCTGAATGGAGTTTTGAAGGAAGAAGTCTATGTAGAGCAACCACCTGGTTTTGAGATTGGAAACCAAGTTTACAGACTGAAGAAAGCTCTATATGGACTCAAGCAAGCCCCAAGAGCTTGGTATGATACACTGTCACAATTCCTCTTGGACCATGGATTTACCAAAGGAAATGTGGACAGAACTCTCTTCAGAATTACTGAAGGAGAGGACATCTTGCTTGTCCAAATATATGTTGATGACATCATATTTGGATCCCCCAATGAGAAGCTTTGTGAAAAGTTCTCAAAGCTCATGCAAAACAAGTTTGAGATGTCCATGATGGGAATGATGAACTTCTTCTTGGGACTTCAAATCAAGCAATCAAAAGAAGGAATTTTCATTAACCAAGCTAAGTACACCAGAGAAATGATCAAGAAATTTGGGTGTGTTACTAGCAAGCCAGTAAGGATCCCTATGAACACAAATTGGAAGATGGATCCTGATGAGAGTGGTGTTCCAACCAACTCTACTGAGTATAGAGGAATCATTGGTTCACTCCTCTATCTCACTGCCAACAAACCTGACATCACCTTTGCAGTAGGTGTTTGTGCAAGGTTTCAAGCAAATCCTAAAAAGAGCCATCTAGAGGCTACTAAGAGGATCTTGAGGTATCTCAAAGGCACTGAAAATCTAGGCCTTTGGTACCCTGCTGATGACAACATTGAGCTAACTGGCTACTCAGATGCTGATTATGGAGGATGTAGAATTGACAGAAAGTCCACTTCAGGGACTTGCCAATTCTTGGGAAACAAGCTCATATCTTGGTTCTCAAAGAAGCAGAACACATTGGCTACTTCCACCACTGAAACTGAGTATGTTGCAGCTGGAAGTTGTTGTGCTCAAATTCTTTGGTTGAGACAACAACTAAGGGACTACAATGTCAACTCTGCTGAAGTGCCAATATTCTGTGACAACAACAGTGCCATTGCAATATCACAGAATCCAGTATTGCACACAAGATGCAAGCATGTGGATATCAAGCATCACTTCATCAGAGATCATGTGGAAAAGAATGACATTAAGCTAGTGAAAATCCACACAGATCATCAAAAAGCTGATATTTTGACAAAGCCACTTGTTGAGGCAAGATTCTTGGAACTATCAGCAGAATTGGGATTACTTGATCCAGGGAAGTTGGACAAGTAAATCAAAAAGAGTTAATGAGTCAAGGGGGAACTGAGAGTGATGATCAGCAGACTTGGTCAAGTCTACTGAAACTCAGAAGAGATGACCTCAATTGAGCAGGACACTTGTCCATTGAAATTCAGGACACTTGTCCATGTCATTTCAGGACACTTGTCCATGTGGGATCAGATAAGTTGGCTTGGCTATCAAACCAAATCTTGGTCTGATAAGCACCTATTTTGGGTAATGATTGCCTATTTTTGATACCTATCCCATTCCTTTTAAAGAGACCACCTTTTCAAGGATTCAATTTGTCTCCTACCCAGAAAGTCACTTTCAATGCATTAAATGCCAAGATTTAACTCTTGTTTGCATTAAACAATTCGAGCCATGATCTATTTTGAAACCCCCCCCCCCCCCAACCATTAACTAATATTAAATACTTCCCACGTTTGAATAAAAACAGTTTTCTACTGTTTCATTGGTTATTAACCGTTGGATCAAGTTTGGCCAACTCCCCTGAAATTGATCTTGGCCGTCCAAACTTGATTTCCTTATTTGTAAACCGTTGAAATCCCTTAAGACTCACCTACTCATTGACATACATTCCTTTGGAATATATCCAAGTCTTAAGAAGCCCATAAGTTCATTTCGATTCACGTGTTATGCAACACTAAAATAAACAACCGCAAGTGTACGGTGTCTATCGTAGCGTGATAAGCACGAGGTCGATCCCACAAGGAGGTTAAGCGTAAAAGGGTAGTTTGTTAATTGAGTTCTAAGTAGACGTGATCGATAAATTGAGTGGTGTGAATTACTCTAAGATTACCTACCAAAGTGTCACAAATAAGTAATGAAGAGTAAATACAAAATCGATCAAATAGCATACGAATCACGAAATGAAAGTAAAATGGGTGAAAACTCAAAGAAAGAAGGTGGGTTCCAAGGCAAGTATAGTACTTAGACGTCCGTTTATGAATGTTATCTCGTTTAAATGGCCATTAAGGTTATCTCATATAGGGTGATCACACAAGAAGAACTAATCGATCTCTCGATACACATTAATCCAAAAACGCATGCAACGTAAGCTCGTATCTCTACATCACCAACATTACACCGCCTAAAATAGCTCCTAAGATCATTCAATTCCCTCTCCGATAATTAATCCTCTCTCGAGATCATAATAATATCGGGTTGCATGTTCGCATACGATTAAATGGAATACATCTCTCGATACTACCCCAATTAACAATGAATCAAGCAAATCATCATGGCCACTAACAACATGCTTTACAATGGATAATTAAACATGCAAATAAGACATAAACACCAATTAAAGCAATAAATTACTCATAAACTTCAATCCAAGTCTCTACAATGCCTTAGAACCACAAAGTGTTTAGCTAATCAAATACATACTCAAACTACAAAATCCAAATGAAATACTAAATGAAAAAGACAAAGAACAAGGAATCTTAGTCTAGATTGTGGTAGGAGATGAAATTCCCAAGCTAATGTCTCTTCTCTTGCATGAATTGGTGAAGAGATGAAGAAGTTATGGCCAAAACACCTCCAAATATGTGTAACTATGTGTGGATTGGGGGAGGATGTCTTGAATTTCAAGAAAGGGGGTTTTTATAGTGTTGGGGTAGGGTTTGGATGACAAGATTGCAAGTTGATCCCTAAAAAATGGAGAAATTTCGCGTTTGGCACCGAAAATGGGGCGGCCCGGCCGGGTGGGGGAAGTGGCCCGACCGGGCGGAGTGCTGGCCGAGAAGAAATGAAACAGGGGCAGGCGGCCCGGCCGGGCGAGTGGTGCCGCCCGGCCGGGCGGAAGTTTCGTAAAAGGGGCAGTGGGCTGGGCATTCGGTCGCCCGGCCGGGCGAGTGGTGCCGCCCGGCCGGGCCGAAGTTTCGACTTGGCCAGATAAATTGCTACTCGGCCGCCCGGCCGGGCGAGACATGCCACCCGGCCGGGCCGAAGTTTCGTATTCGGCTCCGTCTTCGTTTTCGTCCTCCAACTTCATCCCTCCGTTTCTTGAGCTTTCGACCTCCGATCGACTCGATTCTTTTAGCTATTTCACTCCAATTTTCGAGCCGGATCCAATGGTGCACTCCTCTTTCCGGTCCGATCACTTGTGGTATGTTTTTTGCTCCCAAATTCTATCGTTTTACCTATAAAATCGACAAAATAATACCTTTCTCTCATTTTGGTTAAAACAATCATATTCAATGCACAAATCAATGAAATCCACATCAAAACACACTTCACATGTGCCTCTAAAACGTGTAAATTTCACCCGAATCACATTTCTTCCCCACGCATTCAAAACTTTCTTGAAACCCTAGCTCTTATCTTCTCAAAACTCTCTCAAAAACCTTACTGTTTCATCAAAACTTTTTGAGAAGGTTGTTGACTTCTCCAACAAGGATCTAGACCTTGACTTTGGCTATCTCAGTAACAAGAACAACCTAATCTTTGAACCCATAGTATCCTTTGAGAGTGAGGATCCAGAAATCACCCCCACCCTCAGATGGCTAAGGAGAGCTGGTCTTCAAAAGTTCATGGAAGAAAGGCCCAGTTCTTGCCTTGAGAGCTACATGGCAGAATTCTTTGGCTTTCTCAAGTGGAGAGGCAAACCAGAAGATGGTGAGGTGGCAACAAGACTGTCCTATGTTGCAGAAGGTGAGGAGGAAGAGAGATTTCATAGGGTGAAGTTCACTGCAGATGATTTGGAAGGAGCTTTTGGATTGCCTTTTGAAGGGAGGAATCCAGAATTCTATGGAAATGAGCATGAATAGGAGATTGCTCAAGAAGGGTTGCTTGTACCAGACCCTATTTCCTCCACTCAACATAAGAGGACTCTAAAGCCAAAATTCCTCAATCTCTTTGAGGTAATTACAAAAAGCCCGTTGAGTAACACTGGGAGTTTGGAGCAAGTGAGTGCTCCAAGGATAAGGATAATGGCTGCAGTGATTGATGCTAGTGATAAGGGCATCAAGTTCAATTGGAGGGAGTTCATCTTGAATGAGATGATGAAAGAAAAGGCAAAATTCAAGGTGAAATCTCACAGCAAGGTGGTGTTGGAGGGAAAATTGAAGTACTGTACAAGGGCAAGCCTATTGATTGAGAGATTTTCACACTACTCTCAAATGCAAACATTTGCAAAACCTCTTCCAGCCCAGAAAGTCATGTTCAGAAAGTTGAGCAAGAAGACTGAGCAAAGAAGGATGCTTCTGGCCAAACCTGCTGAAGAAAAGGGTGAGGAGAAGCCTAACTTGAAGAAGAGAACTAAGGCAAGGGTTGTCAAGACAAAGAAGTTGTCTCAACTTCCCTCAGAGGAGACCTCAGGAGCTTCAACTGAAGTTGATGAGGTTGCAGATGAAGGAGTACAAGTTCCCTATGATCATTTAGAAGAATTGAGGCAGAAGTACAATGAAACCAGGCAGAAGCATAAGGGTGATAAGAGGGTCAGGGAAGATGTCCTTGAGAAGGAAGGTAGTGGGAGCAGTAGGGCCAGCAAGAGGAGAGCCAAGCCCATTGAAAAGATTCTGGAGCTTCAGGAGGAAAGGACTCTTCAAGTGGCTCTAAGGGAAAGTAGGGCAGAGAGTAGAACCAAATCCAAGTCTAGAACCAACTCTTCTGGTTCTGGAACCCCTGAGTCCAAACTCCCTGAAACCCAACATGAGCCCAACTCCCTTGAAACTCACATTACCCCCAAAAACCAACCCATTACCCCTCTCAACCTTACCAAGAGATATTCTCCAGAAGGGAGTGAACAAAGAGGGCTAATGGATGTGCTGGCTGACATTGTTGTGGATGAATCAAGAGTATTATCTCCACTTGATTCATCAATGCTCAAGTACTCAAAAGCCTTAGAACATGAACTTCTAGAGCCAACCCCCCTGAGCAAAGCCCCTTCAGATCCATTGCTCTCAAAAGCAACTGAAGCACCTTTCACTGCACCTAACCCTTCTGAAGCCAACCCTCCTGAATTCAACCTTCCTGAAGCTACCCTTCAAGCCAATATCCCTGAAACCAGAGCCAACTCCCCTATAACCCAAAGTCCCCAATCAAGTGGAGATGGGGAGGAGCATACTTATGAGAGTATGCTCAGAGGTAGAGCAAGGGCTACTGTGGACAGTTTGTACCCACAGCTTGGAGAATTTCCAAGAGTTCAAAGGATGTTCCATGATCTGAGAATGTTGGTGGATGTCAAAGATAAATCAATCATGGAAATTGCTCAAGTCATCTAAGACAAGGGTGAAAATTGGTGGCAAGTAGAGGAAAGCAGATTGCTACACTTTGCTGGAGTGAACAAGACAAGATTCCTCACTGATGAGGATGTGTTTGCAAAGTTGGTAGCTACCAAGATTGCTGAAGAGAATGAGAGACTTGCTAAGGGAATCAGGCACCCTGACAGCAACTCCAATGATGATGATGGCAAAGATGATCCCTCAAACCCCTCAAATCCCAACCCTCCTGAAACCAATCCCAACCCTCCTGAAACCAATTTGCCTTCAACTCCTCTCTTAACCTATCATAGGAAAGGTTATGTATCTTCAGAAGTGTTGACCAAAGATGGTGACACAACCAAAGATGCATCTGCCAATGAAGGTTCTTCTGAACCTAAGGCACAACTTAAAGATGTTGAGGCTCCTACCTTAGAAGCTGGTTTGATTAAGGCCTCATCAGTGTCAGGAGAGTTGGACACTGACCAGCCCTTAATCATTCAGGATGACTCAGTGGCTGCTGATAAAAGCACTGTGATCTCCCAACGACTGCCATCTTTGAACCTTGTGAAAGGTGGAGATGCTGCAGGTTTAGGTGAAGGAGTTGAAAAGGAAAGTATAGCTGAAAAACCAGAGGGAGAAGGAGATAAGAGAGATGTTATAATCACTAAGATAGTGAGAGTACCACCAAATGAGGGTGGAATAAGTGAGGAAGGGCAGGTTATTCTTGAAGTCAAATCTGAACTTCAGGAAACCCTTGATGAGAGGAGGCCTGACCCTTTGTGTGAGAACATTAATATTGAAGGGAGAAAAGAATTAGTTGAAAATGAGGAGAAGACTGCTGATGTATCAGATTCTTATGCAAAAAATATTGAGGGTGATGAGTGTTTGTTTTCTAACCCCTTTGATTTGTCAGATATTGCAGGAATTTCTTTTGATCAAATCTTTGCAGATGATCTTCTCACAGATGCACCTATCCAAGTAGATTCCAGCTCTGCTCAAGCCATTCTTGGAGAGCAGTCAGCTAAGTTGGATTATATTGCTCATCAAGTCCAAACTGCTCATGCTGAAACTTCAGGAGCCTTGGATGAGCAAGGTAGAGCCTTAGCAGCTGTTGAAATGAGGCTCACTGGTTCTGAGGATGTGGTGCTTCCCACAATTGAGGCAAGGATTAGTGGAGTTGAATCTGGTTTGCAAACCATCTCCACTGAAGTCCAGAAAGCAAAGGCCAGCATGGATTCTATCTCCAAAGAAGTCAAGAAGGAGCAGACATTGCTAAGGAGCAACCACAACAAGAATGTGAAAGCATTGAGACTAGTGGTCAAGCAAGCTCTTGGAAAGAAGACTGCTCTTCAGAAAAAGAGAGCTGAAGAGATGAGGCTAGCAATGGTGAAAGCTGCTTCTGAAAAGTTCACACAAGAAGTAATGGCCAAGATTGCTGAAAGTGTAGTGGCCAATCTTACTGACTTCTTGAAGGCCAACCTTGATGCATCCCTCAAGACAACCATGGAAGAGGTTGTGGAGCAAAAGATGAAGCCTGTTTTAGCCTTCTTAAGCTTAAGCAGTGACAGGATGCAAAACATTCATGATGAGAATGTTTACTTGCTTGAGGAGATGAAGTCCCTAAACCAAGCTCAATCCCTGATGGCAACTACCATGAGTGAGCTCAAACGTCAGTGTTTTGATGCTGCCAAAAAGGGGGAAAGAGAAAGAGCAAGGGCAAAGGCAAAGGCAAGGAGAAAGCATCTGAACCCAAAGGCAAAGAGGAGGCAGTGCTGAACTTAGAAGAACTTGATGAAGAAGAGCAACTGGTCATAGCATTGAAAAACTCAATGGCATAAGCTCAAGAAGAGATAGCAAGGCTTCAGCAGAGGCCTGGAGGAGAAGTATCAGGACTGGACAAGTCCACTGAAGGAATCCAGACAAGAGGCCAACTAAAGAAGGCTAAAGGAAGCAAGAGGAAAACTGAAACTTTTACAGATTTTCCTAACAGCCTTGACTTACCTCTTGAATTTAGGATTGAAGAAGAAGAACCTTCCTCCAAAAAGGCTAAAGCTGCTGAAAAGGACAAAGTTGCTGAACAGACCAAGACTGCTGAGATTGCCAAAGTTGTTGAAGGTCCCAAAGATGTTGAAGATGTTGAAGTGTTGTTTGCTGAAGGCTTTGGACCTGAACCTAAAAAGAAGACAACTGTCTTGGCTAATGATCCATCAAAGTTGTTTGAGGAAGGATATGGAAAGGATCCTGAAACACAACAGAAACTGGCCATGATGAGGGCCCAAGAAAAGATGGATTTTATGGAAGAAGCTAACAGAGCAAGAGACAAGAGGAGAGCAGACTTTCAGAAGCCCAGAAGAAAGAGGGCCACCTACAACAAGATGAAGCCTCAAACTGCTGATTCCAATGGATACCAAATATCCTCACTTGGATAAATGGGTTCCAATTCAGTTGAATGACTACTGGGAAGAGGCTAAAAGGGAGTTTGTCTATGACTTTTATGTCATTGGCAGGTGGAATAGTGAAGATGCTAACTCCACTTTCACACAATTTATGATTGACTATCACAGGGAGCTGTATCAGCAACTCCTTGCAGCTGCTGGCAGTGCAAGATTTGAACTCACAGCCCCAAAGTCAATCATTTACATGCCCCCCAAGAAAGGAGACTTCATTGACCAATCAAGAATCCTTCAAGAGTTCCTTGAGATTCTCAAGCTGAACAGAATGGTGCTAGGACCCAAGGGAACTAATCAAGAGGTCATGGAGTTGAAGAAAAGAGTATGGGCACAATATGGGATGGTGCCACCTCCTGAAGATGATCTCTGAACTGGCTAAGTTTTCTTGACCCTTATGTGCTGAAATTGGATGAATACTTGATCTTGATTGTTGTTTTGCTGAAATGATCTTGTCTGCTGAAAGTTGCTCAAGTCTGCTGAAATTTTTTGTTGCTCTGATGACTATTTAGTTACTTTGATTATGTAATGTGCTCTAATATTCCATATGAAATGTTATTGATTCATGCTCTGATAAGTTTACTCAACTATCAACATGCCTGTAATTTCAATATCCTTGAATGATAGTTGAATCCTTTTGAATCAAGAAATAACATCTTACTATCTCAACATGCCTGACTCTTAAACCTATATGCATTCAGAATAGTGAATACACTAACACCTTCTTTTTCAGGAAAATTGACTCTAGTCATGTCTACTGAAGATAAAAGTAATAGGTGTAGTCAAGTCACTTTTGCACAGAATGTATAGGTTTTGGCATCATCAAAAAGGGGGAAATTGTTGGTAATAAAATGAGAAGTTTTGATTAAATACCAAAACCCCCTGAGACATGCCAATAGAATAAGTCTAAGATCAAAATGATCATGTTCTAAGAATGTTAGAACATGTAGAATAAGGCTAGTTGAGAAGCTGGTATGTTAGGCAGCTCTTAGAAACATAGTTGCACAAGTTGAGGGGGAACACATGCTTACTAGGCTAGATAGATCATGTCCCCTCAAGGCTCAAGATGAATGTGTCCCAAGTCTGCTGAACGACAAGTACGCTGATCATGATTGGATGGAACAACTCATCTGAAGAATAAGTGAGTTGAATGCGTCAAGACATAGCCTACTGAAGCATACTAGTTCAGAAGGTTTGTCCAGGAAAGTTGTCTCAGCACACTTGTACCAGAACCATTCAAGGCAATCCCAACTATGCTGATAAAGTCAAGGACAACTATTCATTGTCATGAATACACAAAGGCCTATCCTAAGAGAATATGCAAAGGGAAAAGAGCTATGTCATCTGAAGAGCTAAAGTCAACCATGCTGATAAGAAAACTCTGCTGATAGTGATAAGCAGACCTGTCCAAGTGATAAGGAATGTTGTCCTTATCATAGGACTAATCATCAGAAGCAATGTCCATGTTTGATCAAGTGAATCTTCAAGTCAGACATTGGGAAGAGTGCTGCAAAGTAAAGACAAAGTGGTTACAACCGTTTATTTCCCAAACAAAGGACATGTCACTATCAAGAAACTGTCTTCCAGTTGCAGAGTTCAAAGAAGACTTTTATAGACAATTGAGGTTGTCTTTCCAACGGGAAAATCCTCAATTTTGTCTATAAATACAGAAGTGTGAAGACCATTTGAAAGCATCCAACTACAAGCAACAATTCGAAAGCTACAAAGCTCATAAGAACCTTCAAGCTTTCAAAGAGACTATCTTAGTCTTCAAACACTTCATCTAAGTTGAACCCCATTGTATATCCATACAAAGCTTAGAGAGATATCCAATCCTTATACAGTGAACTTCATTGTAAATGATATCTCATTAGTTGGAACCATACTTCAACTCTTATACCTTTCAAGAGAGAAAGTTAGAAGGTTGTAGTAGTAGAAGTGTAAGGAGTTAACTGTTGAAGAGAAAAATAGTTAATTCTGAGTTGAGAAGAGGGTACTAGGACTCTTGACATCCTAGGGATCAAATCACCAATGAGTGGTGTTCTTGATCAAGTGCACCTTGGCACTATAAAACAAGTTAATTCCAAGAGTGAAGGAATTATCCTGTTAAATCAGGGAAAGTGGATGTAGGAGCTTGAGTCTCTGAACCACTATAAACTCTTGATCTACTTTCAAGTACTTACACTTATTCAACACTACACATAAACTGACTTTCAAAGAACATATACTTGAGACTGTGCAAACATATTTGGACAAGTTCCCTGATACTGGATAAATTGTTAAAGAGATTTCAGAACTTAAAAGGAGTTTAAATTAAAGGGACAACCACTAATTCCGCACATATAACTCCCTTAGATAGTTGTTCAACTAAGCACTCAATAGTACTTAGTAGATTGATTATCTATAAAGAGTTAATCATACCAGCAGAGTTGTCCAGGACAACCTTGCTGAAGTCTGGTTTGATCAAAGTTTGAAAAAGATTTGCATACAAGTGTATTCCCCCCCCCCCATACACTTGTTATATACTCCTTTCAGGACCAACACAAAGTAAGCATAATAAATTCTTAAAAAATTAACATTAATTAATTTTTCAAAAATTCTCATTTTACATAAACAAATATTCCCATTTATAGTTGTATAAGTTTTGCTTCAATATTTATAGTCTGAGTTCAATTTCTTATAACAATATTTTACCTCAATTAATTACACTATTATATATTTTTTATTTATATATCTTAAATTTTTCTTCATTTTACCTCGATTAATTATTTTTTTCAACTGGACTCTCAAAATTTTTGACAAGGTCCACAAACCTTTTTATCTGAAAATTTCAAATCTGGTAAACCTGTAACAACTTTCAATCTAACAAGTTTATCAAGTTGTCTGTAGTTAGCATGTCCAAGTTTGTGATGCCATAATGTACTATCATCAACTTTAGCCTTATTACAAGTAAGTTTAGATTCAATGAGATAGCAATTATCAGCAGATCTGTTTCCCATCATGATACAATCAGAATCTTTGTTTAACACATATCATGAGTTTTTGTCAAATTTAACATGCAAATCATCATCACATAATTGACTAATGCTTATAAGATTGGCCAGTAATTCATCAACATGCAAAACATTGGATAACTTAGGAAAACCAGAAACATTTAATGTCCCTCTACCAATGATTTTTCCTTTAGATCCACTACCATAAGTGACATTACCACCATTATAAACAGTATAATCAGAAAGATAATCAATTTGACATGTCATGTGTTTAGAACAACCAATATCAAAGTACCATAATCCAGGAATACATGTTTTGAAAGACATATGGACAACATTACAAGATGTATTTTCTTTTGGAATCCATGCAGAATTATTACTATGTGATCTTGAATGTTGAGTCATTTCAGGCAATTTAGAAGTTTTCAGATGATTTTACTTTTTCAAACAGTGAGGACTTATATGACCCTTTTAAAACAGTAATGGCAAATCACATCTTTTATATTGATCTGAGACTTAGCAGAAACACTAGAATTGTAGTTCACTTCAGCTTTTACAAAAACAGTAGGTTTCTTAAGATCAGATTTCTTGGAATTTTTACCTTGGTAGCCAATACCTATTTTTCTTGAGTTGTTGGTCATAAGAGAGTCTTCCAGTTTCATCTTTCCTTCAGAAAATCTTTTAAAGCTCAATGAGGCTTCCTTCAGCCTTTCTTCAAGTTTAGATATCTCAATATCTTTTCTTGTTAAAATACTTTCAAGCTTGGTAATAGATTCTCTTAAATCAGAATTTTCAAAGTTCAGAGACTTAATTATGTGGTTAAATTTCTCAGTTTTAGAAGATATCTTGAACAGACACTTCTAATCTTTCTTTGAGTTTAGAAATTTCTTTATCCTTCTTTGTTAAAAGACTTTCCAGTTTGAAAACAGTATTAGACAAGTCTTGAATGTCAGCATCTTTTCTGGATAAACCTGTTTTGCTTGATGAACCTGTTTCTATAACAGAACTTGTGAAACAGTTAAATTCTGGTGCATTATTATTCAGTGAATTCCCAAATGATGGCTCATTTGTTCTCATATCGTAATAATCATCCAGATCATCAACAAATGTATCATCATATTCAATTCTTGCAGAGAAAACTTTTTCAAGGTCTTTTTCAGGATCATGTTCAACATCAGACTCATCACTTAAAGTAGCACTGAAATTAAGTTTCTTTTTTAGAATGGTGTTGGCACATTCATTAGCATAATGACCATATCCAGAACATGCATCACATTTAACATTCTTCCTATAATTTTGGTCAGATGTAAACTTGTTTCCTCTTTCTAATTGTCTAGAAGGATTAAAAGTGTTCTTTCTAACAGGCAATTGTTGAGTATTATTAATCTGGACCTTAGGTTGAATGTTATCCTTAAACTTATTGCTCTTGTTCCTCATGAATGTTTTAAACTGTTTAGTAATGAATGCCATGTAATCAGGATTGTTAAGGTATTCCTCAATATCATCTTCATCAGAATCAATTTCAGTAACATAAGGAGACTTTCCAGAACCTGATGATACAGATGATGAGGCATCACCTTTGAAAACAAGCACTTTCTTCTCATTATCAGTCTTTTCAGAAATGTTCATCTCATAAGTTTTCAAAATACCAATCAATTCATTTTGACTTAACACATCAGTATCCTTAGCTTCTTCTATAGCACATATCTTAGGTTCAAAGCGTTTAGGAACTGATCTAAGAATTTTATGTACTAACCTTGTGTTGGATATAGGATCTCCAAGAGAATGAGCTTCATTTGAAATCTCAGTCAGCTTTTCATTGTAAGATGAAATTGTTTCATCTTCTTTCATCCTCAGATTCTCGAACTTTGTTCCAAGCATACGAAGTCTGGTTCTTCGTACACTATATGATCCTTCACAATGCTCTTGCAGTCGATCCCATGCATCCTTAGAAGAAATGCAATTTGAGATGATTTTGAACATTGAGGCATCAGTGGAGGTGAATATTGCATTCAACGCCTTTGAATTGTAACTTGCAGCTATGATTTCCTCATTTGTCCAGTCGAGCTCTCTCTTGATCCTAGCTTCGTTGTCTTCATCCGCCGTGGTTCTTGGTTGAGTCCAACCAGCAAGAACACTCCTCTAGGCTCGTTCATAAATGGATTTGATGTACATTCTCATCCTTGGTTTCCAGAAGGCATATTTCGTGCCATCTAGAACAGGAGGCTTTAGTGCGGGTGAAAGTGGATACTCCATTTCAAATTTACACACTTTAAGCAAGATCTCTACTTAGTGTATCAAGTAGTTGGCTCTGATACCAACTGAAAGTGTGTGTGCGTGCGAAATCAGAGATGTTGTCTGTCGTGTTGGTACTGTCCAGACAACACTATGCAGCGAAAATTAGAATGCACGTACTGAAAATAGAAGTATTATAAAATAATCTATGCTGTTCACTATATAATAATATGTGAAACGATTACAACCTCTTAGAGGTGTACAATAACACCCGAAAGTGTAAATGATTTACTAAGTTCTATGAAACTATCTCCCTCATAGATCTATGTACACAACCTAGTAAATAAGACTATGTTCAAACACACTATTATTCGGGTTTACAATAATGTGAAGAACTACAAGAAGAAACAATAATTTTCCTAACTAGAAGCGTATAGAGCGGTCAATAGTGTAGTGATCGATTTCAGCTTTTCTTCTTGTATATCTTGTGTTGAGGCAACTTCGGTATTTATAGGCTTCATGGACGAACTGCCTTTAACTCCTATGATCATCACAGCCGTGAGATCATGCGGTTAAGAAACTTCTCTCCACCACTCCTAGAATGTAGGGACTTGTTATACCATGTATAATAACTTCTCACTCCCACGCAGTGGCATGACTTGGTGTTGTCCACGTCTTCTAACTGCTCTGGGACATCATTAGACAACAAGCGTAAGATCGGAGTTAGCGAGAAAAGGAAGGGCAAATTCTGATGTTGTCATAAGTGTTGGGAACATTAAACATAACACTCGGCTGTTAGTGTTGGGTCATTAAACAGAACACTTATATCAACATCAACAATATTAAATACCTAAAATTGAATATGTAAATGTATACAATTAACCTATAATTAGTTGACAAAATGTATTATTGAAAATTTTCATTAGTCACAAAAGATTGGAGTTTGACAAAGGACTATAATTAATTAATTAACAAAACACATATGGTGGCGTGAAAATGAAGTTGTGTAATACAAATGAATAAGGTTATTGTATTGTGGGCGAAAGGTATTGAAAATTCTACCCAATTAAACAAATTGTAGCGACGACTCATTTAATTAATCAGCTAATCACATGCATCATTAACTAATTGTTTGGTGAAATCTACTTTATTAAAACAAGTATTGTGCCCGTGCTACCGCACAGGGATATCATTATAATCATCAAGTATATCTTAATCTTATATATTTGCAAACCTCTAAAGTGTCACATATCACCATCACACCCTTCTACCTAATCTCTTTCTTCTCCAAATTCTTTCATTTCAAAATTCCTCCATTCTCCTTAAACTTTGATTAATTTTTTAATCTCAACCCTACATTCTATGTTAATCACAACCACCCATCATTATTTCAAGACTTATAAATATGTGGTATTTATTAGTCACAATCATGTAAAGGGACTGGACTATTAGAAGCTTCGACACAAATGTCTTTTGGCTCAGACCCGTTCAATTTAGGCCCGATCATACCTAAAGCCCAGCCCACTAAGGGTAAACAAAGATGTTCACTTAAGAGTAAATCCTCTTAGATCATTCTGAAGATTAATCAACAAGCCACGTGGTCAGGTTTTATCAAAGATATCGAGTCGGAAAAGGAAGAAACATGTCCAAAAAGGAGGAAATTCGGAAAATCAATACCCTTGACACCCGCAACCAAGAATTTCGACCGATTCCACAGCGTGGAGGCAACTCAAATCTCAGGGCACGGGGGTGCTGCTGATCTGGAAATGTCTATAATTATTGAGGTATGTTCTTTGATGGGTTTTTGCAAGACTGAAGATTCTGAGATATTATCACAAAGGTTAAAGGAATTTGAAGTTAGAGATAGAGAGGCGTTCGCTCAGTTTGGTAGGTGACCACTCAATTCGTGCCGAAGGGATTGCATTCAAAGTTTTTAATGAATATTTTGAGCTTTAATACAAGAGGGATTGGGAGTAGGAGAAAGAGAAAGAGAGATGCGATTAAGGAATTGATCAGGAAAGAGAAGACCGATTTTGTGTGCCTTCAAGAGACTAAATTGGGAATGGGCAGTAGCGATATTTGTCTAGCTATTTGGGGGAACAAATACTTCGAGTGGTATTTCAAGAGAGTGGAGAGCCTATCAGGAGGAATGTTATGCATATGGCGGAAATCGTCCTTCTTATGGACCGACCGGTGGGAAGATGGAGATGCTCTTGGTATCTCAGGGATGTGGGAGCCTGAGAATGTGGAAGTACGTGAACATTATTAATGTGTACGCCCCTTGTGACCCGAGCAGGAGAAAATGTCTATGGGACAGCATCAGTTCTAGATTGGCTAGAAAGCGGGATAGCAGATGGTGCGTTTGCGGTGATTTCAACGCTACTCTCCACTCAACCGAGAGAAAAAGCTTCGTTTCATCCAAACCAAAAGGTTCAGATAAAAATTTAAGTGCATTCGTGAAAGACTCTGAACTGGAAGACCTCCCACTGGTCCGCAGGAAGTTCACGTGGTATAAGGACAATGGGCACTGCTGTAGTAAAATCGACAGATTCCTAGTTTCAAAAAAATGGGTTGATACGTGGTCCAATCTCAAACAAAAGGGATTGGAAAGAACGATCTCAGATCATGCGCCTATCTCACTTAGCGTGGAAACCGCATTAGACTGGGTGCCAAAACCATTTCGAACGATTAACCGGTGGCTGGAACAGGCAGATTTCATGGAGTTGGTATCAGAGAAATGAAATTCTATCAGGTTTGATGGTTGGGGAGCTTTTGTGGTCAAGGAGAAATTGAAAGAGTTGAAGCATCATATCAAACTGTGGAAGGAGAAGCAGAGGAATGTTTTTGAACAGAAGA
Organism: Galeopsis tetrahit; assembly: GCA_963675135.1. NCBI lineage: Eukaryota > Viridiplantae > Streptophyta > Magnoliopsida > Lamiales > Lamiaceae > Galeopsis > Galeopsis tetrahit. Next base: position 15,027,105 of record OY776131.1, read on the forward strand.
TTAAGGAAGCTAAATCTGCTCTTAATGAGTTGGATCAGAAACTAGAACTTGGAGAATGGACAAAAGATGATGCAGATCGACGAGCTTCTATTATTCACACTCTCGAAGAAGACAAAACTAGAGGTATCAGATTGGCATTCCAAAAATCAAGGCTTAAATGGTTAAAAGAGGGTGACTCGAACACTAGTTTTTTCCTCGCTGTTGTCAGGAGAAAACAGAGATTTAACGAAATTAAGGGGTTGAACATCAACGATACTTGGATCGAGGGGGTGGAGGAGCTGAAATCGGGCATCTTTGAGTTCTTCAAGGAGTCTTTCGCTCGGCAACACTGGAGAAGGCCTAGGATCACTTGTAACAACGGTCAGACTATTGAGGAGGCAGAAAATCAGTTCCTCTGCAGCCAATTCACTGCCGAGGAGCTTAAAAATGTTGTGTGGGAGTGTGGTTCGGACAAGAGCCCCGAACCTGATGGGTTCAACTTCAAATTCATCAAATCTTTTTGGAAAATCTTGGAAAAGGATTTCTTTAGAGCGGTTTCAGAATTCCATGCTAATGTCAAACTGCTTAAAAGAATTAATGCAGCCTTCGTCACTCTCATACCCAAAGTTAGGAATCCTACGGATCTGAAGGAATTCCGCCCCATATCTCTCGTGGGATGCCTTTATAAAGTATTGGTGAAAATGTTGGCGAACAAGTTATCTAGAGTTCTGGACAAGATCATCTCCTCGAACCAGTCTACTTTCATTAAAGACAGATATATTCTTGATAGTGTTATTATTGCAAACGAAGTCTTGGATGAGGCAATGAAGAAAAAGAAAAGTTTGTTTCTATTCAAGTTGGACTTTGAGAAAGCTTACGACTCAATCGATCGCCTTTTTTTGTTGGACAATTTGAAGCTTATGGGTTTTAATCACAAATGGATTAAGTGGATTAAGGAATGCACGCAATCAGCAACAATGTCGGTCCTCATTAATGGCAGCCCAACCAAAGAATTCAACATGGAAAAGGCATTCGCCAAGGCGATCCTTTATCACATTTTATCTTCACGGTGGTGGGGGAGTGCCTTAGTCGAATGATGAACAAAGTAGTCGATTCTGGAAATTTCAAGCCGATAGAAGTGGGGAAGAATAAAGTCAAGGTGTCTCATCTTCAATTCGCGGATGATACCCTTTTCTTTGGAGAAGTTGATTATAGGAACTTAGTTGTGCTAAAAAATACCCTCAGAATGTTTGAAATCTGGTCGGGACTCAAAATAAATTTTCACAAGAGCACAATCTTCGGGATTAATGTCACGAACGAGGATTTGGAAACTTGGGCGTCAATTTATAATTGCAGGAAAGTTGTCCCCCCTCTGAAATATTTGGGACTCTCTATTGGTTCAGATCCTCGTAAGTATTTGAATTGGAACGGGATCGTACACAAGGAGGACTCCAGATTAAAGTCCTGGGATGTTAAATCCTTATCGTTTGGCGGAAGGATGGTTCTCATAAATTCAGTTTTATCCAGCTTACCCACTTATGCCCTTTACCTTAACAAAGCCCCATCCAAGACCATTAAAACCATTCAGAAATTACAAAGGCGATTCCTGTGGAGCAGAGGCGACCCAAAGGTACGTAGATCATTTGTTCTAAATATGGGAGTTTTAGAGAGTGCATTGTGAGATTTAGAGAAACTGGGAAAAAGAATAAATATTGGTCTGCATGGTGGGATTATATGGTGACTGGGATCGGTTGTAATAATTGGGTTTTAGATAATTGCACTAGAGTGGTTTGTAATGGTAGAAAAAACTGAATTTTCCTTTGAGTTGCAAGCTTTGCGGTGAAGAGGAAGAAAACGTGAAACACCTATTCTTCTCTTTCCAAGAAACAAGAAAGGTCTGGAATCTAGTGTACAGATGGGGCGGCATAAGTTATTCATCTAGGGAGGAAGGTTTTTCGCACTTCAAGAACCACACCAATGCCGTGGATCACAAATGGAAGAAGCAGTGGCTGCTGGTATGGCATTGCACAGTTTGGACGGTGTGGACATGCATGAATGAGTTATTATTTAATGGAAAGGATTTTGATGCGGATCTGGTAGTTTATAAAATTAAGGCAGCCTCTTTTAGATGGTTAAAAGCTAACAACATGATATCTAGAGGGACCACATTAAACGAATGGCTTAGGGAACCTTTATCTTGTTTTAATTAGCTTCTTTGTTTTCTTTCAATTGTTGTTATGATGTTGTATTATTCTTGAGGGTATTCTTGATGCCCAAGTAATAAAATTTTGGCCGTTCTCAAAAAAAAAAAAAAAAAAGTCACAAATTCATTCTCAATGCTTGTCTTTCAACATGATTGATGACAACACTCAAATTTTCATCTTTGGAGAGGTATATTTATTTCTCAATGAGAAAATTTTGTAAACTAGGATCCACAATCTTCTAGATATTGTTATGGCTTGAAATTTTTATTATGTGTTTATTACTTTTTTCTAAATATTTGAACTGTGTTTTATCTACTTTTGTTTATGCGGATCCGTTTTTATTTTTTGATATATCTAATAAACTATTTTATGTTTCGTATTTTTAATTTTGCAGGTTCTTAATTTTTATTGCTTGGTTTTGTTTGATCGGATGAAGAATGACAGATTGTCTTTTTAATAAAGTAGATTTCACCAAACAATCAGTTTTTGACATGCCAAGTACCACCAATCTCCAAATGTTTCAATAGATACTATACTTGCCAACACCCAAAATGTACCAACCTAGATCCACCACCGTAATTTTTTTTTTTTAATATTAATCATATATTAATAAAATTATCTAATATTTTAGCAATGAAAAATTTAAAAAGCAAAACTCCTTATTTTCCTTAATTTGTTGGATTGTTCGTATTTGAACAACAATGTTGGATAGACTGCCATATTCTTTACTTGTAAAGGATATAGGAGTTGAACTTGGAACATAGATAGGAATTAATATGGTCATCCTTGAACCTGCATTTTAAATTTATAAAATTTATAAGATATTCAAGTTGTAAAATTTATAAAATTTATAAGATTTATAAAATATGAAATATACCTCATTTTGTATGTCTCAACTTCGCTGCATTCAACATTAAAAATCAGTTTTGTAGCATGGAGAGTTGAAGTTACTATCACTGCATCTAATAATTATACAACAACAAATTAGTAGATATATTGAAATAAATAGCTATATAACTGATATTATTCTGCAATAAGTTACTTATCTCGATAATACTTGCTCCTACAAAATTGTACAATAAGAATTGTGGGATCTGGTCCAGCATTTCTTCTATGTTCCATCATTTGGTTTACCTAACCCCCTAGAGGGTACATTTCATCAGCTGCTTTCTAGTATACAATATATATACGACAGGTAAATCCAAATAAATGTAAAATAAAAAAATATTAAGTTTGAAAGAGCTTATTTTGAAATACTAACTACAAGTCTTCTAATATATTAGAACTCTATCCCTTTTACTTTCACTGTAGTTTACCATTCGTGGTTCTTCAATCTTGACTATTCGTCTAATAATATATGCATTTAGAAGGAAAAAAAATCTTGTTCAGATTTGTTATGCAAGGTAATGCAGTAATAAAAATATAATATAATGCTTAAAATAATTATAGTAAATCAGTTTACCAATCATTTGAGTATCACTCACCTTTTCAACAATGGATAGTTCAGAAAATGGCTGAAAATCATAAAGTAATGTGAGAAATTATTCATCAAAAAGCTCTACAACTTTGATATCATTGATGAAAATGATTTGTTTATAATTTTTTGTTGTTTTAAATTTGTTCTTGTTGATTGTCACCACAAAGTAAAGTTGTCCACGGTTCATGAACCGGCGGTTCAGCGGTCTCAAGAGGGGTGAACTGGAACCGGACCATGGGAATTAGACGGACAGTATCGGTTCCGGTTCCAAAATCGTCGGATATAGTTCTAGTCGGTTCCGGTCCAGAATCGTCAATTCCGATTCTGGAACCGCCCATTTTTTTTTAATGAATTAAAATTTGAGATATACACACAATGGGAAGGACATGGGTCGTGTGGTAATATAGAGATATAGCTAATTCAATCAATTTTAAACTTTTTTTTTCCATTGCGTGATAGCTTGAAGCTCAAAGTCTGTAAATTTTAAGTTTTTAATGGTGGAAACTTGTTAATAGAATATATACATTCATTAGTGAATACTCATCATGTCCAATCAAACCTATTAAATAGTTGTTCAAAATTAGAGTGAGCACCTCCTATTAACCCATTTTTATAGTATAACTATCTTTTTTACCATTACGCATTCCTATAAGAAATACACTAGAGCGTATATGTTTTGACTTCTTCTGAGTCTGTGTTTTGACTTCTTCTGAGTCTGTGTATACTTTATATATATATATATATATATATATATATATATATATATATATATATATATATATATATATACTATACATACACATAGTGACACAAAACATATATATGTAAAAATGACGAAGAAGATGAAAAATAGGTAAAAACATATGAAATTTTAGTATAAAAAATATATATACATAGGACGGAACCGCCGGTTCAAACTGTGAAATCGGCGGTCCCAAAATCCCAGATGGTCGAACTGAGACCGGACCGTGTATTTCACGGTTTCGGTTCAAACTAGCGGCCGGTTCCAAACCGTGAACCGGTTGGGCAACTTTACCACAAAGTTTTTAACTGCAAATAACTTTCCTTCTACCAACATTGAATCAAATCTATTTATTTATGTTAGGTTAATTGTAGCGTGCACTCTTGTACCCTACACAAACAAAACATTAATGCCTAAATGTGATAATTTGGAAGTTATTTTTATATGATAATGTGTTAATTAATTGGTGAAACTGGTTTTCATACATCCGTGTCATGGAATATACATTCCAAATTATGATAGTTTTTGCTTCCAAATGCAGGTGCGCGATATGCTCGAATCAACCGAATCTTAAGAGCTCATTGTGTCTTAGAAGAATCGATTTCCTTGATTAATCGAAAGAGGGGGGGTCATCTACAGTAGAAGTTGAAAATGAATCTATATATATAAAAGGAGGAAAACTCTCTCTTGAGCTTGACACGTGGCTCTTCAGATCTTGACATATGTACGCCCCATCATGCCACGTCATTATTTAATTCCCTTTCTTCTTTGTGTGTGTCTTCTCGCGTCTCACCATCACCGTTTCACCGTTCACCGTGTGTTTGTCTTCTCGCGTCTCACCATCAGGGCAGAAGAGAACAAATAGGCGAAGTTAGGGAGACGTTTCGAACCAAAAATCATCCGAGTGTGAGGGAGGGAGCCAAAGAGATTAGAGTTTGTTATTAGGAGTATTATGGTATTACTGCACGCTAGCAGAGGTGAAGAAGGAGGAGGAGGAGGTGAAGAAGACAGATTGTGAGACGCAGGGAGAGGAACGAGGCAAGACGAAGAAGGGTATGCGATTGGGGAAGTACGAATTTGGAAGAACTTTGGGAGAAGGTAACTTTGGAAAAGTCAAATTCGCCAGAAATCTGGAAACCGGTGAACCATTTACCATCAAAATATTGGAGAAGAACAGAATTCGCGATCTCAATATCACCGATCAGGCAAGCCAATCTTCTTCTACGCCTATCCTTTTTTCTAAAAAAATTTCAGATCGATTGCTTAATTCATATATGCGTTTCTTCTTCCTTCAAACTCGGTTACCTGCATAATTATTGCTAATCCAGAAATTTAACATCATGTCTAGATCTGATAGCTGACCCGCGCGTATTTTGCCTCTTTGTGATTGAAACTGAGTATGTGCCCTAATTCATTGATCCATTTGTACAAAATTGAATTCATGTTGAGTCCATTGTTTTGTTCATTCTGTAGTGAATCTTTTGGATCTAATGTGGGGGATATAGGTTATTAGTGTATATAATAATCTTTCACCTCTCAAAAAACCAGTCCTAAATTTGATTCTATCCTAACTGTTTGTACAAATATGAGGAACTGTTGGTGTTGGCATTGGTTTAGTTGGATAGTGTCGATTGTATAGAATTTGTATACAATCACGACACCTTCTTGCTCAGATATTCTCTTATGTTCTCATTGTTTAATTTAAAGTGCTGGATTTTGATGTGCATTCTAGAAAGAAAAAAGAAATCCCTAATAGAAACTTTTGATTTTCTAACATGAACTACTCATCCAGTATATTGCTTAAATTCACAGGGCCCCCTTTTGATCGATCAGATTTCTATTTCTCTGCCTTCCAGTTCGTTTGTCTTCTCACAAAGGGAAAGTATAGATCAACTCATGAAGAAAAAGAGGGGAATCCAGGTTGAACCTTCGTGAGCAACTTATGTTTATATTTTCGTGAGCAGATGGATTTGAGTTAGTAATCGCCTGTTGAGGTTTAAAGGAGAAGAAGTAAATTAGAGCAATTTGAAGTAATCTATTTACTACACTATTTTCTTTCGTGAAATTGAGTGTATAATAAAACTTAAATTTTAGTAGTAATATAATATAAATTGAATTGATTTATATGATGATCATTGAAATGTTTTGTATAGTACTTAAGACTACCCTGTTTCTTGGCTTGAAACCTGAGGGGATGTGTGCAATGATGGAGTGAGCAACGCCCATCAGGTGTTTGACATAATGTTGAGGGGAATTTAGTTTCTTAATTGAGGCTTTGTAAGAAGGGATTCAACTAACTAATTGTTTGATATAATTCTTATAAGATTTTATTTCCTTAATTTATCTTTCTCTTCCTCCATGATCAAGGTACGTGGAGGTAAGGTAATTTGTTTCAGTCTTCATCTCTTTTACCGGCGTACTCTTTCCTCTATTTGTGCACAAATTTCAGTTCTGAACTTCTTTCATTTCTACATTTTTCACAAAATATTTGATTGAAATATGCAATTGTACATGGATTTAATTTTTTTTAACTGTGTTTTAAATATCTCTTCAAGGATTATTTTTTTTGTTACAGAACATTTTGGTTTTTAGTGTCCTGTTTAAGTTGGAATGTGGGGATCTAGCCAGAAATCGTTACCTTTCAGCTTCTGTCTTTTTTATTTCTTTTTCCTTTTCCAGTTTCAGCAAAGAGTCGGGAAATCTTGTTGAAGAATGCAAGTTGAAAGTTTCCTATGTTCCACCCCCACAACCACCTTCACCAGTGCGAGAGGGATCAGAGGAAGGCTCCTCCCCAAGGGCCTCAGTATCAGATAATGGAACTGTGAATCGGACTTCTGATTTCAACACTGTAAGTATCGCGATATTGAATATAACTGCAAAGATGCAGATTTTCTAACCATCAATTATATTCTTAACAAGTTGTATTTATTTTTTAATTTACACGACTGCAGGTGTCAAAAGGATTTCTTGACCAGCAGGAAAGCTCCACAGAGGTTATATACATGTTATTAATTTGATATATTCAGGTTCCTTTCCCATGTCTTAATTTTTCTTTCTTTGCATAAGCTGGTTTTAATCTGTGTGGTCAATTTTCATGTTTTTTTTCCTTTTTCCTGAGATTGATTATTTGGTTGGAAGTTGTAAAATAAGCCTTGATCTGAGATTAATCATAGTGATATATAAGTCTTGAGAATTCACACAAAGCATTTTCCTTCATATGAATTGTAAAAAATAAGGTAAGATATGGTAATCAGTTTTTTCTTTGAATTCATGTTGAGTCCATTGTTTTGTTCATTCCGTAGTGAATCTTTTGTATCTAATGTGGGGGATATAGGTTATTAGTGTATATAATAATTTTTCACCTCTCAAAAAACCAGTCCTAAATTTGATTCTATCCTAACTGTTTGTACAAATATGAGGAATAATCTTGGTTGATTAGCTTGATTCTATATACATAAATGGCCTTAGAGAAAAGGAAATATGTTGGATATAATTCTACGGGAATGAAAATTATTCCCATTTTATAGAACCATTTTGGAGTTCCGAAATGATTGTTTTGTATTTCCTATGTTTTCTGCATCAATCTCGTAGAAGTTTGCATGAGTTGCATAATTTTCTTAGGGATGCTACTAAATTGATGGCTAGCTAACTGTAAAATTTCTCCAAAAGGGAGTCTAATTGCTCAGAATTTGCATCATGAAACCTCTGCAGGAGCTTTTGCCCTAAAAGAATTGCAAGTAGATTTATTTTACCAAATTAGATTTACCCCCAACCTAGACATTGATGGAGATTATGTGTTAAATTTCCTATACCTAAATAGAAGTATATAACTCTTATCATATTTAAGTGATTTCATCAATACTTGAGTACAATTTATAAGCTTGATTTCTCACTCCTGATTTTGTGAGAGCTTGGAAAGTGTATCGATTAAAAAAGGAACTATATTAGCAATTCAGCAATTTCCCTCTTTTCTTTAATGTTTTTGTGTGTAGCATAATCTTTTCAACTTGTGAATTATTTTTCATAATTTGATTTAGTGGCAGATAGTTTTGATTGAACAGAAAACACTATGACAAGATATGATGCATATAGTTGAGACCTCTCTATTGTAATTGTATAGTGCAATCATGATTTTATTGGTGTGTGTTGATTGTAAAATTGTAATAGTGTAGTTTTATCTCTGTAAATTCTGTAATTCTAAATAAGAAATGTCTTGATTTTCCAGATTCGACGTGGAGGGGTATGAGACGGGTTTTGAAAATTCGGATTGGGCAAGGACACATTCAGTTGCTACATCAATTTCTCTGTGATGGATGAAATGACTTACAGGTTTGTTTGATCTGATCAGATGCATCCATCCTTAACTACATGACATACTATTTAAACATATTGTATAGTAAGAACCTTAATCTTAATACTTATAACTAAAGCTCAGTTGTGCAGATACCTTTGTGTGGTAATAAAATACTCTAATAAAAATCTTCTTTAATAGGATTAATGTGATTGTGATGTAAGAAGAAGGGTCATCATCGTTGAAAAAAATATGTTGTCCAAGATTTGACTTTTGAAGATAGTCCACACAAACCATCGGGAGAAGATACTGTGAGCTTGAAACAATGACATTCAGAATCTACCTAAACTTTTCTGGTTTTGTTGCTAATTTCTAAAGCCTGTTATATATTGTTGCAGGCATATCGTCCCTGAATACAGCTTCTTGGATGCTCGGGGATTAGGAGCGTATGAAGGGAAAAAACTGTATATCAATACAATATCATTGGTGAGTCATCGCTCTGAGCTTTGTTTTAAATTTTTCTCTTTTTTAAGGACTTTTTTTGTAATACGATTTGCGGACCAACCTAGATTGATAGAAGATTTTGGGTATGAAACAATTTATGATGGAACATTGAATTTGTGTTTTTATTGTCAAGAGTGTCATTTTCATTAAGATTGTGTTTTACTACTACTTATTATTCAATTTAGCACATGGGGTCATAAATTGTTATTTTAGGAAAATTTAGATCTCGAAGGCAACACAGGCATGAAGATTAGAGCTCTGGAAAAGATTGAAGAGCAGGCTTTTAAAAACTTTTAGATCAATCTAAACATTATAATTGTATGAAACAAATTGTAGCGAAGAATAAGTTTTGATTGTTTTTTAGTCGCAGTGTGTGCATCTGTATGGCTTCTTTATCCACTCATGCATATCCTACTTTGTTATTCTTATATGTATCGTCCTATTGCTGGTTAGGTTATATGTATGAGAAAAACTCATGTACATCAGTTATTCAGTTGTACTGGTGCAATTCCATTGATAATGTGTTCATAGACAATTTTGGGAATTTCCATCTACATGCCTTTTCATTTCTAAATTTCTGCAATTAGGAAACAGAATTGATTTGCTTGAAAAATTATTTAGTAAATAATATAGCAATTTTAGTTCTTATATTTGTTATGTGTGAAGAATTAGATGCAATGGAGTTTGTCATTCGGTGGGTTTTTGGTGTATGTATCCACATGTTACCGGGACTTCTGTGATCGGCATCAAGTACCAAGTCGGCATTCTACGGGCTTCTGGTATGGGAGGTGGGCTGAAGGATGTATTGTGCCCACTGATACATATGTACTTTGTTCTTGCTAAGCTTTAGTCATGCAACTTAAAATTATACTGCTTATTTAGGCATGTTATTGCTTTGTTCCTACTAATCCTTAAAAATCTGTGTGTTAGGAATAAATAAGGAATCTTGTCTATGTTGGGTCAAAATCTTCAATTGTATATCATATATGCAGGGAACATCAGTTTAGATTTGTGGTTTAATATCAATTTTGTTGATTTCTGATTTTTTCAGATCTTGCAAACTCTGGATATTTGGATTGCGGTTTGTGCGATAATATATAATTGGGTTAGTTCTTGCCCCTTTGCCGTCTTTATTTGATACCTCATGCCACATCCTTATTTGACATGTGCCCTGATAAAGAAATTTAATGTATAACCCAATATCTACTTTTCTTGCCCTGCTATTAAATTATCTTAATTTGTTTTCAACTTTGATGTTTGTGAACAACAATATTTAAACATTTTATCATCTCTGGCCGTCTTTGTTATATCCGAAGCATAATTTTTTGATATCATTTTCGACATATCTCTATTGTATTTTGTAGTTTGAATTGGGTTTTAGTGAATCGTGTTTGGGATCTTTTGGGTCATTTTTTTGTAACGAAATTGTATTTTGTTCATTTTCTCTGGAAGTTTACAGCATATTAATTATGTAGAGCAGTGTAGCAGTAGTGCAATATTGTTGTCTTACTCTATTTGAGTCGGAGTCACCCTTATTTAAGTGACATGAAACTAAACTGATTATGAGTGCCTAAAGTCATATTAGAAGGAAATAGATTTGAATATAGAATGCAAATGTTCAATCTGTTTTAACTTAAATGGAAAGATAATGCTAGAGTATATTTTTCTTTTCAGCTGAAAATAAAAAAACTGAAGGAACTTTTCCTTAACAAGGATGATCTAAAGGTTTTGGTGGTCAAAGTAAACAACGAGAAGACAAAATTTGGGTTACCTAATTCATATTGATTGAATAGCTTGCATCTGAATACAATATTAATGTGGTTATTGTGAAACTCAGTTACAGGCAAAATAAATTGGACTTTGAATTCACTCAACGTTAGCCGCCCACTTGGTTTGAATTTGTTTTTAGCATTTTGTTATATTGATTTAATTGTTGTTTGTTGTATGATCGATGTATGAGCTTCCTCCAATTGTAATAAACCAATTTTCTTTGTCATACTAACAAGAGATCATCTCCCAGTATTAACATCATAAGCGGAAATACAACAGGGATGTAATTATTACATCAATTATTTGTTATAAATTTGTCTTACATTTGAGAGTATAGTAAGTTAGTGGTACGTACGTGTGAAATGGAGGCATATATTGTCCTTTATATAGATTGATGCATAATATGGTAAGTGGAGTATTTATGAGCTGAATCGATTTGATCTTTCTTTCTAATCTAAGTTAAAACAACCATGTTCATTGGTCGTACCAGATTTACAGTTTGCATTTTTTTTTGTTCTGAGTTATTTTTTTAGCAAATTTACCTTGCCGGATATTTTGAATTTTCCTTATTATATATATATATTCCTTATTAATTGAATACAGTAGTATTTAAAATATAAGATTACAATACTCTAGCCATTTGATGATTCACTTGAATCTGATTGTGTGTGTGGAGTTTTTCGGTTTGTTTATCTACTCCCAATTGTCCTTATGTTGCAGTATTGCGGCTTCTCTAGGTCAGTTTAAAACTATTGTGAATGTTAGGGTGTGTTGTCATTTATTTTCACTCCTAAACCTCTATATTTTTTATGTTGCCTTAGAACATATCTAATCATTTTAGATTTTTACTTATTTCTTCGAAATCTTGAATCTTAATTGAGTTTTTGAATTGTAAGTATGTTAACAATTTTCATTCGAGTTTTACAACTGACCCGTGCATCGCACGGGCAAAAATCTAGTAACATTAAAGGTAATATAAATCAACAAAATGTATGGTGAATACTCAGAAATTACCATTGCGGTATAAATGGAATGTGAAGAGGCGGGTAAATATTTTTTTCCATATGATGATATATGTAAAAAAAATTACCTAAATGGTATATTTAGTGTTAGCATGCATTGGGCTTTGAAAAGTTTTCTTATCATGCATGTATATTTAGTGTTTTTATGTTTTCAGTTACTTATAGCAATGATTATAGATTCAGACCAATTTAAAGAACTATATTTTGTTGGGACCTATTTTGTTAGAATATTGTGTTTCAGAATATTTTGAGTGAATAAATTAATTTCATTTTTGTAATTGAAATGTGAAGAGACGGGTAATTTTTTTTTTTTCCATATGATGATATATGTAAAAAAACAATTATCTGAATGGTATATTTAGTTAGTGTTAGCATGCATGCTTGCATCAAATGATTACCATTTTATATTAATTTATATATATATATATATATTTTTTTTTTTTAGTATTGGGCTTTGAAAAGTTATTTTATCCTGCATGTATATTTAGTGTTTTTATGTTTTCATGTTACTTATAGCAATGATTACATATTCATACCAATTTAAAGAAATATATTTTGTTGGGCTTCAAATAATTTTTTTAATCTGAATTTAATTTGTATTTTTTGCTTGTAGCAAATGATTAATATTTTATACTCCCTCCATTTTTGAATAAATGTCATTTTGGCCAAATTAAGATTAAAAATTATGGTCTATATTACCCTTCATTAATTATACTAATTTTAATATAGAAATTTTGTTTGATAAAGAATGTGGTCAAGAATGTAGCTAGTATTAATAAATCAAATTAATTTTGGTATAAACATTTTTTGTGGAATTTAATTATGAAAAATATTTGTGGTAAATGAATAAGGGTAAAATAGTCAAAATTAAAGAAAAAACTCTAGAATGACACTTATTTTAAAATTAATTAAAAAGTTAAAGTGACACTTAATAAAAAATGAAGGGAGTATTAATTTATGATATTTTTAGTGTCTGGGCTTTGAACAGTGGCATACAGATTTAAAGTTAAATATTTTGGTAAATAACCACATCAATTTTTAAGACTTATTAAAAAAATATCAATATTTTGGGATTCCCATAAAAAAAAAATCGGCTTCAAGAAGTAATTTTAAAAAATTGTATGCTTAGATATATTAAAAAAATTTATAAGGTTTCAACTTTTTTTTTTTTTTTTTTTTTTACAAATAAGGTTTCAACTTATGATAAAAGGAAGTTGTATATTTTGTGTTAAAAAAGAAAAAATTATGGTCTACTTTTATAGGTCTGCACTGCACTGCACTACCTTAGTTCTGAAGCTACCTCTGGTGTGGGTGTGCCAGAGCATTCTCCCAACGATTTTTTTTTAAAATGAAAACAACAAAACTGGTAAAAGGCTTAATAAAGTAAAAAAATATTTTTTCAGAATTAGTAAAATGAAATAAACGGAAAATTGGTATTTGCTAAAATTTAACTATTGTGTTATTATTATATATATAGAGATATTTCATTCAATGGAAAAAAAAAGGTTAAATAATTAAAAGAAAATACTACTCCATATGATTAGAAATTTAGAATTAATTGTAGAAGAATTTAGATACAAATAGAAATGAGTCGAGGTTATTTTATTAAGAAGAAAAGGTAAAATACCGGTAAGAACCCTCCTGTCGTGGGCCTAAAATTAAAATGTTTTGGGCTGTTATCGTGGCAGGCAACAAAATCATCTACTCACTCACACAATTTATGGAGTTTTTTTTCTGACCACAAATACTAATCTATAGTTTCTCTTCACCGGTGCCTCCCATATTCAGCCAGCACCTCCGCTCCAAGCTCTATCTTCTGCGCAACCCTCGATCGAACGATTCTTTTCAAGGTTCTGTTTCCAATTCTATAATTTGGGTGTTGGCAGTCATGGGGATAGTGCAGAATACTTGAATCTCAAAAAATTTCATTGTTGTTTGCCTGGGTTTATTATTATGGTTTTTTTTTATAATTGGGAAATATGAATTGATGAGTTGGATATGTTTGAACAAGATATTGAGTTTTAATTTAGCTTATTTTGCTGCTGAGGTCAATTAGCATCTGCATTGTAGTCTGTCTTTTCAATGTTCAATCATGAATCTGATGTGTTATCATTTAGATAGATGATGCCTCTAATTTTACTGCATTAACATAATTGCTGTGTATAATTTTAGCAGTTATTCTTGCTGAAAACAATGTCTTATCCTCCAGGATATGAGATTACCTGAGGAGCTAACTCATTTGTGACTCATTCTGTTCTAGTACAAATAAGCAAAATGCTCTCCGCCGCAACCACCACCACCACCACCATCCCACCCCACAATCCCAATTTCCCTTCTATTCCCGGCCCCAAGCACCTCAATTTTCCCTCCAAACCCTCCACCATTTCTCTCCATCCTCCCCTCAAATTGCCCCAAAATGACCTCCCTCCGGTCATTTCATCCGACACCTCCCAAATCCACGAAACCCTCCTATACTTGGACTCCCTCGGCGTTGACTCCTTCTACTGCCTCCATTCCCACCTTACCCTAATCTCCACCCCTCTTTCCCAAATCAAATCCACCGTCAATTTCCTTCTCTCTCTCGGCATCACCACTCTGGATCTCCGCCGCATTTTCCCCATGTGCCCGGAACTATTGACCTCCAAAACCATCATCCCCGCCACCACTTTCCTCCTCCGTGAGGCGCGTGTCAATGCCGCCGACCTCCGCCATGTCATCCACCGTCGTCCCCGCCTCCTTGTCTGCAGTACTGAGCGCCAACTCCGCCCCACTCTCTACTTTCTCCAAGGCACCATCGGCATCGATGACGTTAGCAAGTGCGCCCCGCTTCTATCGTGCTCTGTGGAATCTAAATTCATTCCTCGCATCGAGTACTTGCAGAAACTTGGGTTTTCGTACAGGGACACCATTCTAATGTTTAGAAGGTTCCCATCTTTGTTCTGTTACAGCATTAAGGATAATTTCGAGCCCAAGTTCAATTACTTCTTTGTGGAAATGGGGAGGGAGTTGAAGGAATTGGTAGCGTTCCCACAGTATTTCTCTTTTAGCTTAGAGAAAAGGATAAAACCGAGGCACAAAAAGTGTGTGGAGAAGGGCCTCTGTTTGGCATTGCCTACTATGTTGAAGTCTTCAGAGGCACGATTCCAGGAGAAGTTGGAGGTGTGCTGCAGTTCATCTATGCCGGTGAGAACTTCTCCCTTGTGGTGTACAAGTACACATACTTATACTGATAATGTGACATAGATTTGAATGATTTCACTCTGTAAATTAGCATGCTGCTAACATTGGTACATGTATATTCTGTTCACAGTGAATGTTCACTTTTCAAATCATGATTGCTAAAGTGATTTCACCAAGTATTTGTGAATATTTCTGCTAGTAATATAATGTGTATGTATTCCTCTGAAGAAAGATAGAATCACTATATGGTTTGTTTATGGTTATATAAAACCTGAAAGCAAATAACACAAGAATCAATGTTATTTGAACTAAAGCCATGATCTTTTAATTTAGCATCTTGTAGAAAAATTTGATCATATTCCAACTATTTACCACCGGGGTGAAGTGAAATCCTGTTTTCATTCGTAGACTGATTCCACAAATAGGTGTAGCTTTATTATATACCAAACTGTTGTGCACAAAATCTGTGTTCATTGTAATCTCATATTCTCTATCAGAGCATTGTTTTTGTAGCTCTATTCTGAGAAATAGTCCCCTTCTGAGTTCTGAGATCGATAAAAGTAAGTTTCAGTTTGCCTCTCTACTATTTTGCCTATAGTTTGTTGTTGTTACTCTTGATGTAGTTCAAACTTGGTTGAAATCCTTGTTTGAGCTTGTTTTATAATTAAACGAGTCGAGCTAGATTAGTTTGACATTTTTATACTAATTTAATCTCTTTTTTTACTTATCGAACTCGAGTTGAGCTTTAGAATGTATGTTCAAGCTTATTTGATTTATATGTCGAACTGAGTTCAAATGAGCTGTTACCGAACAAACTCAAATTAAATATGGAGTAGCTTGGTTTAATTTTCTGTCCTGCTTCAGACATAACTGATTCCAGATTCATGTAGCATTCGATGACTTTGATTGTGTTGTGTAGCTACTTATGTGGTCTTTGGTGATTTAAGGGGAAAAGGTTCGATAATAAAAATATTAATCTTGTGTAATATTTTATACTCCTATCAAGCTATGTGCCCAAAAAGTTTGGATTTTGAAATCGTGTGGACTTGCAAATTATGGTGAATAATAAAATACATGTTTTGGGATTTTGGTATTAAGATTTTGTTTCATGTCAAATTAATGTGTAGTAATGATTGATGTTGTATAAGTACAAGGAAAAAACGTGAAAAAATAGTTAAGACGACAATAGTTTCTAAATTTTACAATGTCAAATGAATTGCTGCAATGGATGTGTATTGCTGGAACTTTCTAATTTTGTGCAGGATGAAATTTATCCTCCATTCGTTTCATTATGTTTGTTTTTATTTTTTACACAAATTTAAAAAATATTATTTATTTATAAATAAAGTAGAGATGATATTCAAAAAGGAAAATAGTATTTTCTGGACAGGGGAATATAAAATTAAATTTAAAAGTGATAAATAAAATTAAATTAGTATTTTATACTTAATATTTAAAAAAAAAATAATCAACTTAGTTTGGATGACAATATGTTTAATCCGTCTATTTTAAAATATTGCGTGTTTAATCCGTATATTTTAAAAAATCAACGTTAAATAAGTCACGGGCACAGAAAATAATTAATTGACTATAGAGTATTTTGTAGGCCATAATTCGAATTTTGTAGGCATTTATATTTATCTATAGAATAACAAAAAAAATCATTCGTATGGAATTCGCTCATAGGTAATTTGGTTGCACACGAAAATTTAATCTGTAGGCAATTACCTACCATATTTTCGTAGCAAATCCATAAAATTTTGGTAGGCAATATGATTACCATAATAAATGAAATTTCATAGGTAAATATCAACTACGAAACAGTTCGTTGGTAATTCTGTAGGCAAATTTGGCAACAAACATTTCGGTGGGAAAAATTATAATATACAGTATATTTTATAAATTTTTTATTAATAAATTATTTTTTTGGCATTAGCCTACAAAATAAATTCAAGGTGTTAAATATATAAATATTTTTAAAATACAAAAAGCCCCTTTTATACTAACTTACTAATACTATTACTATTTTTTACCTACAACCGTTTCGGTAGGAAAATGCGATTTATAAAGATCTATAGACAATTCTCAATATTTAAGGACGAAATTATTTTCGTTGGAAAATTTTATAAGCAATTCAACAATTTTTTGTAGTGCATTCATACATTTTAAGTGCCCGAAACTTATAAATTCTTAAGTAAGGAACGGAACTGAAGGAGTAGTTATTTTACTATACAATATTAGATGTAAAACAATAAAATTGATTCAAACAAGATAAATCCTCAAATTCAAAAGGTTTGAAGAGGAGCTATAGGAACAAGTCCATAATACTAAGATGATGTATTATAATAACAAACAAATAATTTTATGTCCAAAAGAATATAGTAATAAAAGAAGACATGAAGCTATGGAGAAAATAAGGTATCAACATGGGATACTATATATGCATATACACACGAGGACAATTATGTAAGAAGAAAACAAGAATCATGAATATGGAGGCCAAAACAATCAATTATTACAGCTCCATCTTGATGTAGGCACACAGCTAAGATAATGGCACCAGCTACATTTCTCATTTCCATTTTCTCCCTTGAACAACATCACCAGTCCTAGTGCGAATCTGCAAAAATCGAGACGCCTTCATTTTCACATTCATATAACACGTTAATATGTAAATACAAAACCTTCGTTAAAACAAGCGTAGCAAGAAAGAAATGCACGTGATATCATAACAAGATGGAGTGAGTTAAGAACCATTTTATTTCCGAATCTATTTATGTCGTCACTTAGATATGAAGATTCAGAATTTGAAATTTTTTGGTCTCATAACTTGTTTACTGTCCAATTTTGGTCACCAAAAAATGACATTTACAATTTAGTCCCAATATATAAAAACAGTAGACAAGTTATGGATTGTATAATGTTCAAATTTAGCCCCAAACTAAATCCTCGCGTGACAGTTTTCAATTTTCCGGTGATTTTGGAGCCAAAATTGAACAATTTTTTTATTAATATTGGGACTAATAAAAAAAACTAATATTCTTTCGACCGAAATTAGACTGAAGACAAGTTAAGATAACTTTATTACTTTGAAGATTCACGAGAATGACATGGCATATGTGGTTTATATTCTTCTAAAAAAAAGTGAGATCTTACCCAGCAATGAACAGAATCGTGGCAACAATCCAGAAAACGTATTGGTAGGCAGTGAACTTAGATTTGGGACGAGCATCAGCTGGACGGTTTCGACCTCCCGACCAACCGAACTGAGGTCGGACCAGAAATACAAACCCGAGGAGGAAACCACTCATAAAGCCTCCAATATGTGCAAAATTGTCGACGTGTGGAAGAATTCCAACAGCTAGGTTAATTAAAATGATGATCAGCAGAGTAAACAGTGCTGCAACCTATAAGAACAAAAAGATTAAGAATAATGAGTAAGAAGAAATCGAATTTCTAAAAAGATGACAAAGAAAGATTAATTTCATATATAGGTGGATTTTCTTTCTTATACCTTGTTTGTATAAATAGTCCAGTTAGTAAGTAACTCGGATAACATTGCTCCAAGAAGTCCAAACAGAGCACCAGAAGCCCCGACTGAGATGTTCTTCTGAATAAATAGGGAGGACATAATGCTACCCCCGATTCCTGCCAATATGTAAATCACCCCTACTCGTACTGCATCACAAAAACAATCTTTCATTAGTAATGAATGGTACAAAAGAAATGTGTGAGGAACAAAGATAGTTGACCAAACTATGACCGACACTAGACGATATGCAGTAATTATTTAAAAAAGGCTTAATTTCGGCTAAAATCAATCACCAATTTCTTTTTGTTTTTTTGCAAACAATCCCTGTTGCCCGAAGCTGACATGTCAAGTAAATTACACAGTTGTCATCCCACATTTCGTATTATCCAATTAATAACTGAGATGATGATGACCGTTTAATCCACTTGAGACGTCAGCCTCGAGCAAGGGGGAACCCGACCTTCGAATTGAAAAAATTATTTGAATTGGTGATTGATTTGATATTATTAAATTGTCTAGATTAGACTGCAATTAACTCGATGGTCGCAGCTAAGACTTGAAAAAACAATTAATAGGTTTGAATTTGGTAGTGAAGTATATTAGTTGAGATATTGAAGATGCTAACCAAATCCAAATTGCTGCTCTAGACGAACTCCGATAAAAACCAAGCTCAACATGTTTGCAAGTAAGTGAACGACACCAGCATGTAGCCAGATACAAGTTAGGAGCCTCCATCCTTCGCTCTTGTGCACTATTTTGTCCCATTCGAGTGCTCCTAGTTTATCCAGTCTGCAATAGTAAATAATGTTATTATGATATCCCAAAATTGCATGAGGGCAGCAACCAAAAAACGATGGAATACCAAAATTTCTGGTAACGATAAACAAAAGTACAATAGTGTAATATATATATAAATAATTAGATTACTTTCAAATAAAGTTTAGCAACATGTAAAAAGGTTCAATGTTCACAATATATTACGATAAGTTATTCATAGTAGCTACTAAGAAATACTAATAAATAAATGCACATAATCTAGTATACTTTAACGACAAAAAGATAACTTGAGGTACGTATTAACATATACAGATATTTATAGAATAATTGCCAACTGAATTAACTCTATATCCCTTTACTCTTTCAATATTTCTATGTACACCTAAAACAGAAATTTGTTAGGTTACTTTGCTGGGATGACTTATCTGATCCCACACCAAAACAGGATAATTGTTACGTTACGTTGGTCGAGTGACTTGTCTAAGCCAAACACCTCTTGGTTATCAAATTTTCAGTTAGCACCTTTTCTAGATCAGATGCAACGAGATGTGATAGTAATCAAAAGCCACCGGAAATTATACAAAAACTTGCAAAATAAAGGGGAAAATAATTCCATAGAAAGCGTGATCAAAATAAAAATGCAAACATTTCAACTAAAAAGATCAATCTTAGAAATCAAATAGCTGATGGATTGTTTAATAGAACAACTCAAAATTAGGGGAGTTCAAATTCCATATCCAAGATTCCGAAAAATCCACAATAACTATATCATAAAACAAACGAAGGAATTGACCAATACTCCAATTTTGAAAGAAATCACAAGGAGAAAGAGAAGAACAAAACAACCTTGAGATGTCCATAAGCATGAAACATCAGACAATCCATCAAACCCCAAGAATTTATTACAACAAGAAATTTGCAGACACAACCAATTCTCAGAGCCCCCACAACCAAGTCAACCCTAAACTCATGAACCCAAGTCCAATAAAATTAGCAACAATTCAATCCAAAATCATATCAGGGCAATTTAAATAAATAAAAACTTCAAAAATCATGAACCCATTGAACTAACAAAAAGGCAAAAATCAAAACCCCCTTTTGACAAATTAAATTCTTGAAAAAACAGCAATCAACAAAAGAAAAAGATTGGAACTTTACATTGAAGAAGAGGGCCCAACATCAAATAATAATACAAATCATGATCAATAGAACCCATTGAAGTAACAAATCAAAACTCCCACTTTAAACACAGAAATTGAAAAAAGAAAAGAGCAAGATTAGAAATTTACGTTGAAGAAGAGGGGCCAAAGAGGGGGTTTTCCTTAAGAGGCTGAAACGAAAGCCTCCCAAGAAACTTTGCAACACAATCTCCTCGAAGGCCATCGTGATTCTTGGGGCAATCGTTGACAAACATGATGACAACAAACATGGCAACATTTGCAACAACAATCATGGGCACAAGCCAAGAAGTCCATTGACTGTCTGAATACTCCTCCATATCACCGGCATAATAGCTTTGTTGTTGGTGCCTCTTTGTTGGTGCCCCTCTCTCTAGATCTCCTCCTCCATTCCCCATTGTTGTGAACCCCAATAAATGAATGCAGTTGCTGAATTTATGTATGACAAGTTAGAGTAGCTTCAAGAGAATTCAACAACTGGTAAGAGAGAAGAGGAGAAGTGGGGGGTTGAGAAGTGATTTTCAGTTTTGAACGAGGGAGGTTATTGCTATTGCAGTTTTGAGGGACAAACAAGTTGCATATGGAGTCATTTGGAACAAGAACAAGTTTCACACGTGTACAACGCACGTAGTACTCCAATTTTTTAAAACAAAATAAAACTACTTATTTCAATTATTTAATATGAATGGTTAGGTAAAAGTAGAGTAAATCAATTTTATTGTGAAATTATTGTGTGTATTTTTAGGAGGAAGTGTTGTGTGAGACCTATGAGATGCCTTAACATTTATAGAAATATAGTTTGTAGAATTGTGGGGGGTGTGAATGGGTCAAGCTCTACGACTATTTGGACTCTTTAAATAAATAAGTTGGACTTAAACTTTTTATTGACTACTCCATTTAGTTAAATGAATTGAGCTAGAACTTTTTCTAGACTTTTTAAGTTCGAAAGACTTGTCTATTTAACTTCATATATATATATATATATATATATATAATATATTTGATAAATAAATAAATAAAGCAATGAAGTATAGTAATTAGTAACTAGCTATTCCATACTTATATTTTTCTTTGTAATATTGGAAAAAATGATTTTTTTTAACATTTAATAAATTTGTTATTGTTTTTATTTTTTTCATTTTGATATTTAAAGAGTCGTGTTTTATGATTGATGATAATAAAGTGTTGTAGATTTTTTTTTTTTAAATGCACTCATAGGACTAAAAATGTCTTAAAAGGTTTTTGGGTAAAACCTATTTATTAAAAAAGATAGGTCAAGCCTTTAATAGACCAAAAAATTATACTACTAGACTTTTTTTTTTGTAAAGTCCAGCTAGGCTGACACATTGCCACCCTTAATGGTTTAAAATATAAAAAGATTAATTTTGATTAGATATCAAAAATCTTAAGACCCCAAGTGATGATATGTCTAAGTGGTGTTTCTTGAGGACCGTTTTTCTCGGTATTTAAGAAGGGTGGGACCAAAAGTGATTTATTCTCATTTAAGGGATTTTGCCTGAACAAAGAATGTCTTGAATCGTGAATTCAAGACACAATTCAAGACATCAAAACGTAACATTTATTAAACATTGAATACATATTGAAGATGCTCATAAAGAAAATATTGAACACTTGAAATAGGACCAAGTAGCTTGAAGTATTCCATGATTTGATTGATTCAAAATTGTAATCAACTATGTCATCGAGGAAAAATTGAAGTGGCTCAAAGCAGATCTAAAAGAGTGGAACATCAATAAGTTCGGTATCATCGATCGCAATATAGAAGATCAAAGGGCCGAAATCCAGAAGCTGGACACCCTCGACGAAGTTTTTGGGTTGGACGACACTGAGGTCATAAGCAGGAACAGGGCCACTGCACTACTGATACGAGAGCTAAAAAAGAAAAGCATGTTCAACTATCAAAAATCAAGATGTAGATGGGTGAAGGAAGGAGACTACAACACTCGCTTCTTCCACAACTACATAAACAAGAGAAGGAAAAGAAACGAAATCCTTGGTGTTATGGTGAATGGTGAATGGAGTGAAGAAGTCTCAGCAGTAAAGCAGGGAGTTTTTGAACATTTTCGGAGTTAGTTTAAGAACCAAGGGATTGCTAGACCAATTCCTGTAGCAGGCTTTGCAAAGAATCGGATATCTACCATAGAAAACAACATGCTTATAGCCCAGTTTTCAAAGGAAGAAATACGAGAAGCCATCAATACCTGCGACAATACGAAGAGCCCTGGACCAGATGGATTCAACTTCATGTTCTTAAAGGAGTGCTGGCATGCATCTTCTAGAACCTGATTTTATCAAACTTATGGAGGAGTTCCATACCCATGGACGACTGGTAAAAGGCTTTAACCCAACATTCATTGTGCTCATCCCTAAAAAGGAGGTTAGTACGGGTCTGAACGATTTCAGACCAATTTCCCTAGTGGGGGGAATGTATAAGATCATTGCAAAAATCCTGGCAAAAAGGCTCGGCTCGGCTCTGTTCTACCATCCATCATCTCAGCCGCATAAACCGCTTTCGTTGGGGGGGGAACATACTGGATAGCGTGGTTGTTCTAAACGAAGCAATTGACGAAGCAAAGCGGGAAAGAAAAGAAAGAGCCTTCTTCAAAATTGATTTCGCAAAAGCCTATGACTCGGTTGACTGGGGATACCTAGAACTCATGATGGAGAGATTCAACTTCCACCCCAAATGGAGAAAGTGGGTAATGGAGTGTGTAACGTCAGCATCAGCATCGGTCCTAGTCAACGGTAGCCCGTCTGGAGAATTTAAAATGGAAAGGGGGCTAAGGCAAGGGGATCCCCTATCCCCCTTCCTATTTCTGATCGCTGCAGAAGGTTTGAATATCCTCATGGAGAAAGCAACTGAAGAAGGAATGTACAAAGCGACATAAATTGGACGGGAAAAAATAAAAGTTTAACACCTACAGTTTGCGGATGACACAATTCTCATGGGGGACGCCAGCCTAGAGAACGCCTGGGTTATGAGACGAGTATTGAGGAACATAGAACTGATGTCGGGTCTGAAAATTAATTTCGATAAATGCTCGATCATTGGTGTAAATGTGGAAGGAGATATGATAAGTCACATGGCGGAGATCCTAGGGTGCAAGGTCAATACCATCCCTTTCACATACCTGGGACTGAGAGTTGGATCAAACCACAGGAAAGCGGCGGATAGGGCTTCAATTGTGGAAAAAATAAAAAACAGGCTAGCAAGATGAGACGACAAGAAGATTTCGATGGGAGGCAGGATCACGTTGCTAAACTCGGTTATCTCTTCTCTTCCGATATACTATCTGTCTTTCTACTACATTCCAAAAAAAACCATGAGTGAGATTGTGTGTCTTCAGCGTAATTTTCTGTGGGAAGGGGGGGGGGAGTAATAGGAAGAAAGTGGCATGGATTGAGTGGAAAAGAGTTTGTAATATGAAACACCTTGGAGGGTTAGGGGTAAGAGACATTGGTTTTTTCAACAAAACTCTACTAGGGAAATGGGGATGGAGATTTCTACATGAAAAAAATAGTTTGTGGGTGAGGGTGATACGTCCTAGGTATGGGTCAAACTGGGGAGATGGCTTCGGCCTATTCCCAACAGGGAGGGAGTGGAGGGTCTCATTATGGTGGAAGGATGTTCTAAAGGTGATAAGTGAGGGAAATGAGGGTTGGTTCTATGATAGTTTGACTAAGGTCTTAGGGGATGGGAAGAATTCTTTCTTTTGGGAGGAAAACTGGACGGGGGAAGGTGCTCTTAAAGATAGGTTTAAGAGATTATACCAGATTAGTGTAGACAAAGGTAAAACAGTGGGGGACTTGGGTGTATGGGAGGGGAAGGATTGGAGATGGACCTGGAGATGGAGAAGAGCACTCTTTGACAGGGAACAAACGTTTTTTAACGATCTTATATCTGTGATGGACAGGTTTCAACCCAAATAAGTAATCGAGGACTCGTGGAAATGGATCGCATAAAAAACAGGAAGTTTCTCCATAAAAGAAACGTACGCGACCTTGTTCAACCAAAGCCAAGAAACTCAACCGGACGAAAGGCTAATCCTAGGTTTCAAAAGCATTTGGAAGAACTACGCACCCTCAAAAGTCAAGGCTTGTGCATGGAGGCTCTTATAAGGTAGACTGCCTACACCGTCCAATTTAAGAAGAAGAAACATCCTCAACCAGAACGACAATCTAAGGTGCGTTTTGTGCGGTGAAAGTGAAGAAACACACCTTCCTGGAATGCACCCACTCTTACCAAGTGTGGATGAAATGTCTGACTTGGCTTAAGATACGATCTGCACTCCCGTCAACAATACTTGATAATTTTCTTGGTTTCGGAGGCCTTATCAA
Source organism: Galeopsis tetrahit (assembly GCA_963675135.1). NCBI lineage: Eukaryota > Viridiplantae > Streptophyta > Magnoliopsida > Lamiales > Lamiaceae > Galeopsis > Galeopsis tetrahit. Next base: position 15,052,120 of record OY776131.1, read on the forward strand.
AGGAAGAAGCCGGAAGAATATTGCTACATGTATATGGCTATGCGTGGTGTGACTTATATGGAAATGGAGAAACGCAGTCCTTTACGAGAACGAGACTTTTTCGATCACAAAGGTCATAGAGGAGCTCAAAGCAAGACTCTGGAGTTGGTTTACTATCACATACCCCACTTGAAACACCTCATCTTTCAAGACTTGGGTGACAGATCCACTCAAATGCATGGTCTGAGACCCGAGAAGCACAAGAATTACTATTATTTCTTTTCTAATGTTATGATTGTACACTGATAATTGCGGGTATTCCTTATACCCAATATTAATAAAATTCCTCTTTACCTATCAAAAAAAAAATTGTAATCAGCTCTACACCAAGTACACTGACATTTCTAGCAAGTACACTTGAAATAGGTGACAAACCATAAACACATATGTTGATTCCTTTAGTTAACAAGTAGATAGTGGACAAATTACAAGTTGCCACATATAAAGTATTCTAACATCTCTATAGCAAGTACATTGACATTTCTACGACTTTAGATGGAGACAATTAAAAAGCTAATATCAGAGCATTCATTACATTGTTCGTTTGTATGAATTTCAAGCGGAAGAATTCATTATTATCTTATATTCCAAAATAGAGGTTAATGATGTCTTCTTTTTCAACGGGAAGATTTTCAAAAACCTCTTGAAGGAGGATGAATCAATATCAAGACTATTTTGGATGAGATGACTAAGATAATTAAGAAAGAAAATCATGAGAAGTGATTGGGAAAGATAAATGTGCTGAATATTTTTGCGAATAAAGGTTGTATATTAAAAAAGAAAAGACATAAAGTCATAAGTTCACATGCCGAACCAGAGGCCGAAATGTCATCAAAACCTTTTTCGGTTAAACCCTCAAAGGGACGAAACCCGGGGTAAGGGAAAAAGGCACACCCCTGAAAATTCACCTACCAACCAAAGCGATAATAAATCGGAAGAAAACTGACCGAAGTCAAAAAGATCGTAACAGGAAAAATGACTTATGGGGGCTCAAAAGCATCGCCTCATCATCCCGTATTCTTGATGACCAAGCTCAATGCATTGTCAAGTCCTGCCGAAGAATCAACAGAGAAGGCCCCAGAGGCTCTTGGATCTAACTCATCGATAACGCTTTTCGGGTGTTGTCGATGGGATAAACCCACCCCAAGTGGCTTGGGGTAACTGAGCTTCTCCGTCGAGCGGGATCCAATGCATCATCGTAGACAAGCGGCTCCAATAGTATAGTAGCCACCATCTCTTGCATGTTGTCCTATGACTCATTCAAGCAGGCGTCTACAAGGATTGAGAATGTGTTGCTCGTTGGGACCAGGCTAGATGAAGAGTCATTTGTCGGGACCAAATTGGCCACCAAAGTCGAGGAAGGATGGATCCCTTGGGGGCTCTGTCTGAAGGGGATAATCCGCAGGCGCATAGGGTAGGCTCAGACCTTTGGTTGCTTCTCATCATTCCCGTAAAATGACCTCTAAAGTATGCTTCGGCCCACATTTTCCTCTTCGAATATGCTTCCAACACCCATGGATTTTCTGAAACGCCATGCTCTTCTGTTATCCGTTTCCAGGTCTCCTCAAATTGATCAACAGATAAATTTTTCGCTGTCAGCTTAGAAAATTCATCACAAAAATTAGGGACATGGACATGTTGCCTACAGTTCTTCCCCAAGTGCCAGTTGCAGAGTCTGTGCCTCGCTTCAGGAAACACATCAGGTATTGCCTTGCGCATCGCTCCATCTTCATCAGTGACCACGGACAATGGCGAATGCCCGCCCATTATCCTACGGAAAGTTTGCAACAACCAAAGAAATGACTCATAGGTTTCGTTATGGATCAGAGCACAACTAAAAACACATGTCCTAAAGTTATTATCAACTCCTGATAGAATTACGAAAGTGAAATTATATGTGTTTGTTTGGTATGTGCTGTCAAAAACCAAGACATCACCAAACAAGTTGTATTGTTCACGCCCAAGACCATCAGTCCAGAACAACTTGTTCAGTGATCCATCCTCACTATCCTCTTTCTCATAAACAAAATTTGGGTCCCCTAATTTCATAGCATCGAGAAAATACAGAGCCGTAGTAGCATCTCCGTCTTGAACCAAATCTTTTCGCTCCTTTGCCAAATAATTATGTGCATCCTTATTGGTGAATGGCAGGTTTGAGGGTCCTTCAACAAACTTCAAATAGTTTAATATTTGACTTGTTTTAATTCCGGCAGCACTAAATGTACTTAACAAGGATTTATTACCAGAAGATATGTATCTGCCATGCGAAAATAACTTATAAGTAAAAATAAACTACAACTTCAAGTAGAAACATATTTTACAATTCATATATTTAAAAAATATGCAATAAATATATGTTAATAATTACTAAAACATAAATCACGTACCTTCTAGCCTTCTTAGCGATGTTGGCAGATTCTAGGTCGTGGTTGTGTTCGGATACAAATTTGGTGACCTTGTAGATTCCGAAATGAAGAGCGATACGAAAATAAGCTTTGCATCCACATTTGGTGTCAACTTTTGACTTACGAATGTTGTTCCGTACACCTATAGTAGTTTTAGAAAATCCAGATCGGGAACAGTCCCACGCCATATTTTTTATAATGTTATTTCTTCTATCAGTGTGGTATTTTCGGCTTATAAATCCCTTCCGTCTTGCATATATCTTATAAAATGCATTAGCTTCTTCCGTCGAAGCGAAAGTCATGCCCAAAATGGTATTGTCGTCTATGGGAGCAGTTTTAAAATTGGCATACCCAAAATCCTCATCTGACCCCTCTTCTGAACTCATGTGCTCCTCGTGTGATTCATCATCCACTTTGATATCTTCATATCCAACGTCTGAGAACATAGTGGAACGTTGTTGTACATACAAACTGAAACAGAAACACATTAAAAGACATGTTATGCAACATCTTCCAATTTTACTACATTTTCCAATGTTATACAACATCTTCATTTATATATTTCAATCACCTATTTTAATGTCATTTACGGCAACTAACAACATGTGCTTCTAACACAAAATCGAGGAATACCGTGTGGTTATAAACATAAAATTCAATTTAAACACCATATTAAATATAAAATTAAAAACTTTACATGATAATTTAACTCTACATTATGTCATTTTAGCTAGAGGATTCAAACAACGATTATGGTTAGGAATGTGCATTCAATAGCCACTTCCTTTGCTAAATTCTGTTTTAAAATTTCTTTGAAGCATTTTGTCAAACACTTGTTGAGCAGTTATGTTTCTATTTGATTTGAGGCAATTTCAAAAACAATTACTACTCAACAACTCAACCACATTTTTTGCAATTTCACAATGTTAATTCAAATACTCATAAGAAATTACAGAAGTAAGAAAAAATATAAGCAACTCATTGGTGGTAATTCGCCTATCCACAATAATATTAAACTTACAAAATATGAAATCTAAGAGGGGAGGAGATGATCGTCGACGGCAGCAGAGAAGCGGCGCGTCGGCGATAGAATGGCAGCTGTTCGGCGGCGGCGGAAGGGCTGAATCGCGTCAGCGGCGGAAAGCCTGAAGAGAGTTCTGTGTTAAATAAAACTTACGCATTATGTTATACATTATAACTACTTTTATTTAATTTAATTTAGTTTTTATTACTTTTAATAATAATATAAGGGTAATTAAGTAGTTTTACCATTATATATTTTAATTACATTAATTAATATAATAAATATTTTTATTAAATTAAGGGTGAAACTGTAAATTCAAAATTATATATTTTAATTAATTATAAATATGACACCATACGACACATACGACATATATTTTCAACACATACGACACATATTTTCAACGCAAAGTACAAAAGGTAACAGGTCATCAGATTTAGGCCTTTAGATCATATTTTTAATGGTTCAAATTAAATTGACTACGGTAGTCATACGATACCATACGACACTGTGACTACATGTAGAAGGTCACTAAAAATATACGGTAATTGTATACCTAACATGTCCAACTTTATGAGAAGACGTAATTACGAACAACGTACTCTATTAATTTGTGATCTCCATATTAAACAATTTGGTTCTAAATTAAAAATATTCTCAAAACTTTATTACATGTATTAATGAAACCCAACTTCATTAATTGATTGATGCTTGATATACTGTGGTTCTTATTTATGTATAGATAATACATCCTCCATCCCTTATTTAAAACACTACTCCCTCCATTTCATAAAATTTGTCGCATTTCTTATTTTGTATAAAATTAAGGAATATATTTTTTTGACAAATTTACCCCTAGTTATTTTCTCCCCCTTTCTTCTCGTTTTCCTTTTATTTTTCCACCTTCCTTTTCCACCATTTCTTTGACCTTTTAAAAAAAAATCGTAATTAATATATTTCCAAAAGAATATGGGCAATTTAGGGAGATCATTGGTAAAATTAGGAAAAGCGACAAACTTTTTGAAACAAATTTAAAATTCAAATGCGACAAACTTTTTGGATCGGAGGGAGTATCACTTTTAAAAACGAGTTTTAATTTATAAATTGTTTATTAATATTATGAGAGATAAAAAGTGAAGGTAATAAAAAATTTCAACTTTATGAATAATAAAATTATTTTTTAGTGTGAATAAAGTAATGTCATTTGATGTAATATATATTGTGATATTTTTTAGAGGATAGTTAAAATGTTTTTTTTTTTTTTTTTGCTATTTTAAGTATGAATCATTAAGTAAGAGACAATCAAAATAGCAAAATGAGTCATTAAGTAAGAGAAGAAAAGAGTATTAAATATTAATCTTTCTATCTCGTGATGACTTACATATTTTGATCGACTTACTTTTAAGAAAATAATGAAGATTCATTTAATGTTGTGTGGAGTCAAATAAATTTGAGGTGTGGAATATATTTTTGGTGATTTAGTAAGGTGTATAGTAAAACGTGGATCTTCAATGAATGATAATTTTAAAAATAAAATGACGAGTGAAAGTGTGCAAGTAGTTTTGATTTAATTTTTTATTATTTTCATATTAAAAGTGTCCAAATAATTTTGAGGTGTCAATTAAAAAAAATGTAAAAAATTACGGGCGAAAAGGAGTATGAAATTACATTAAAATAGCATAAAGAAGCTTTTGGGTGGCCAGCATTTACAAGAAGACGTGAAAAACACAAAATTCTAACATGGGTGACTTTGTCTTTTCTTAATCCCAATAATATATAGTGCAACTTCTAACTAATGTGGAACAGACTTATATACATATCTTATCCCCCAATACTTTAAAATATACTGTAAATTAAATAAATAAACAATTTCAGAATATATAAACTGCATATTATTATTGCCTAATGTACAATCTTTTGACTTTGCGTAGTCGAAAGTCTTTTAATGTAACTACAAATTGCATAGTAATTAAATAATGAAAAAGAAATTGGGAAACGATTCGTTGGAGAAAGTGTGTGATATTTTAATGCATAGTACTGTTTTTCTTCTTTAATCAATGAAAGAATTGCAATCAAGCAAAATCTTATATATATGCAATCGAATTTTAAATAATTTTGATATATTCTTAATTAATTAATTAAATTTTTAACTCATCGTATTAATAATCAATTGCACTAATCAATTACATTATTAATATTGCACTAATTAATTACATAATGTAATTGATTGCATACAAATGTGCTAGTTACACCAAATAAATTGATTTCACGTTTTGGGGTCTGCAATTAGCCACATATATAAAAATATTAAAAATAAAAACATGATTATAATAAAATTAAATAAAAAATAAAAATATTTAATGTAAAATCAATAATATATTGTCTAACCTGCATAATTCTATGTTTAAGCAGAAAAGAATATGTTTCGCCCTACACTTTTTATTTGTCTTTTACTAGATTATTCATTTTTTTAAAAGGAAATAATTTTATTACTCTATCACTGTAAATATTACTCCCTCCGTCCAATTTCAATATGCCCGCTTCTCTTGGCATAGGATTTAAGGAATAATAGTAGTTTATGTATGAAGTAGATAAGTTTGGGGTATGATGGGATGTTGTGGGGATCTATTTATAGACAAAGTGGTTGTTTATGAATAAAGTTAGTGGCAATTTAGGTAAAGTGATGGTTGAAGGGGGAAGATAAAGTAGTGTGAATAGTAAATTTTCCAGAAATGGAATGGGAATAATAAAATTGGACAGCCCGAAAAGGAAAATGGGAATAATAAAATTGGACGGAGGGAGTATTAAACACATTATTTATTTTATCACTTTAAATATTATTTTATCCGTCCCAAATTAAATTCATCATTTGTAAAAAATGGACATACCAAATTAGATTCATCATTTTTTTCAATTTGACAATAAAACACTTTTCACTTTAAACTACACCCTTAAAAGATTTATATTACTTTATTACTCAAAAGATTTTTATACCCTCTACTTTATTTCATTTAATACAAATAAATAATTCTCGTATTACAGAAAATGATGAAACAAACTTGAAATTAAAAAAATATTAAACAAGTCTTACGTTAAAATTTGTGTTTAGGTGAAGGTTGATAGTTAACTTAGGGAGGTAGGTAATACAGTAGTTTAGTTGATATGCTTGTAAGATTCTGTTACGCGTTCTACACACAAAATGAATAAAACACACGCCTTTTACCTCTTGTGAAATAAAGAATAAGAAAAAGGGCCACTGAAATCGCCATTTGGAAGTCGACACTCGACAGTTCATTGCTAGCATATAAACGCGTCATCCGTCTAGCACGATTCTATTTGCCGCCACGACTTTTAATTTTGAGATTATGAAGAATATGGGTATAAGATCCTCGATCTCTTGTAACACTTTTTTAAAACGGTGTAATAACATTCAAATTCTTGTTTTTCCACCCCCTCAATTTTAGACAAAACTATTATCAAATCAAAATATTAAAATACCATTATCATGAATTTAAAAAATGACATAATTAACACTCTGTCCCTTCCTAAAAAGCTTTCATTTGTTGAAATATAATTTAAGAAAAAAATGTAATAAATTAAAGTCTTGGAGATAATTTTATAAACTTTTATTTATAAAGTAAATAACCTAGTTTGATTGAGTGTATGATGGGTCCAAAAAAATATTGCATGAAGGATAAATATGTGTAAATCGTGAGAGTGAGTATACGAACTTTTCAGGGACGGAGGTAGTATTTTTTTGAACTGCAATTTTACGAACTGACAAAGTTAGACCCGTAATTTTTTTTCCCACAATTTCAGGCCAAATTAGTCTGACTGGCCCAATTTCAAGCTAATTTCGCACGTAAAAGTTATGTGGGAACCGTATATAAATTTGACCCGTAACTTTTTTTTTTCGCAATTTCAGGCCCAATTTTCCCTACTGAAAAAATTACAAAAATCATGATGTAATTCTAAAAAAAAAAAAATACAAAAATCACGACATTCAAACGTACAACACGTCATAATTAAAAAATTTACACCAAAATCCTAAAAAATTCATAACGTAATCTTAAATCAAAATTCCTTTAACCTTGTGCCACTACCGCTCAACCCCTCTTTTGCCATCAAATCTAAGATTACGTTGTGGAAAAATAGGGGTGAGGTGGCCGTGGCACGAGGTAGAATTTTAATTGGTGTAAGATTATGCCATGATTTTTTTGGAATTTTGGTGTAGTTTTTGCATAAGGATATTGGTGGGGTCGAGGTGCGGCACCAGCAGGATAGTGAAGGCGAAAGTGCAGTTATAGGGTATGCAAAATTAGCCTAGAAAATAGGCTTCACGTATGCGCGTTCAACTCGAAAAATGGGCTCACGTGCAAAATTAGCTTGAAATTGGAATAGTCAAGTTAATTGGACCTGAAATTGTAGAAAAAAAAAGTTACATGTCTATTTTTACCGGACCATAAATTAAGTTGTGGTCCTCATTTTGCTACCTCCCCAAAGTACAACTCGAAAAAATGAATCTCATGTGACTTTCACGTGTAAAATCAGCTCGAAATTGGATTAGTCGAACTAATTTGACCAAAAATTGCATAAAAAATAAAGTTACAAATCTAATTTTGTCAGTCCGTAAAGTTACTATCCACTTTTTATCATCCCATGTTTTATCATCTCGATTCATATTTTTCTCTCAAATGTTATAAAAAATATACTCCTTATTTTACAAATAGCTAAGAAAAAGCAGTGTAATTAGGTACACACAAGAATATGTAAGTTATGATCAAACATTTTACGTCGTATTAAACTCTTCAAATTTTGTGGATTTTTTTTTCCACGTTGTTTGACCAACAATGATCGAATATATATAAAGTTTGTACGATCAATTTAACGCCCGGACTGTGAACTTAAATTAGGATCTGCTTCATTTAAGAATGTGGGCTTTTTTATTATTAGGTTTAGTGGGTTTGTGATTAGACTCGTAACTGAAATGAATACTCCATTCCTCCCTTCTTAATGTTTACAACATTTTTTTTTTCTCATTATTCGGTTAGAAAATCGACTGATTCGGGGAAGTAATCTTACTATTTATTTACGGAGCCCATTTAAAGTCGGTAAAACTTCGTATGAAGTGGCCTCTTAAAAATTATTGGCAGCTCAAAAGTTTTGAATCTGAATTTTAAAGAAGAACACATTCTTAAGTCTCAAGGAGGGGCGGACCTACCGACCTAGTGTAGGAACAAGGGTACAATTGTATCCCAAAATGGAAAAATTTCAACTAATAGTACTCCTGTGTTATTCAATTGGTTTGTTTAAAAAAAAAAAAAGTGTAATTCGATTGGGCCACTTATAAATTATAATTGGACCTGATTCCCAGTATAAAATTGATATTTAGTTGTTTCGTTTTCTAATATATAGCTGAGTACTATTTATTTATCATATTACAAATACAAAATAAATTTTAATTGTAATTTATATTGTTCACAATATTTATTTATAAACATATAATCCACAATACTCAATCATACGCATCTACTTTATACACAAAATTAATCTATATTTATTAAAATTTGTGGTCGGAAAAATTGATATAATGAATTTAGACAGGGAGAGTATACACTACAAAAAAAATGGCCATAAGGAGAGGGGGAAAGGTGACGGAATCCCCCTCTTTAAACTAAATGGCGACCGTAAAGGCGAGGGAAGGTCTCAGTCACCAATATGCTCTTCGGCAATTTAAAGGCGACATAATTATTGAATCTGTCGCGTTTTTGCGAGTGTGTATCACTGTCGCCAAAAGGCGAGAGGGGATTCCGTCGCCTTTAGGCGATTGCGTGGTCCGTCGCCTTTTTGCGAAACCCAGGTCTCCAAGCCCACAATCAACACCCCTCGCGACCTCTTGGTCGAGAGGCGCTTAAGCGCCCCTTGTGTGTCGTTTATGCTAGAAGCTTTAGTCGACATGTTGTAAATGCAATTAATATATATCATTTAATTTCAATTTTTCTTCTTCAATTCAATTATTTTAATTTTACTTGTTGATTATCAAATTGTCAAAGCATATGATATATTTATTTCTAAATGGGAATTTACTAAATTATGTGTTTTAAATTAAATAAATTAATTACGATGATTTTTTTAATAAAAACTTCAATTATAATTTCTCACTTATAATTTACACACAACATTTAAATTCATTCTTATCTTCAATTCACTTCAATTAAAAATATCATTACATACAACATTTAAAATAATTAAAATCATCTTCATCTTAATTAATTTCAGTTCATAAAAATAACATCACACACAAAATTAATTAAATTCATTCTCAAGTTCACTTTCAGTTAAAAATATCATTACATATACAATATTTAAAATAATTAAAATCATTTTCATCTTAATCAAAATAATTAAAATCATTCTCAAGTTCATTTTCAATTAAAATAACATCACTGAGACACAACATCTTAATAAATATCTTATAAAATTAATATTAATTAACATTCTTGTTATAATCAACATCATTCATCTTCATTTTCGTCTTCTTGGATCACCATTCATCTTCATAATCAATATCATATGTGTGGCTTGACTTGCTAGTACAAATGGATCGTACCGACGGTAGAATCGCCTCTGACTTGAACAAATCGATCAATTTACTCCACTAATAAATATGGGGTTCATAATCCCATGTATCAATCTTGGACCATACATCCAACTATGACTTGAATAATTCATGTCAATCGATCTATTTCAAATTGATTTTGAAATTTAACATTGATTAATATTATAAGTTTAAATAAATATATATATTTTCTAAAAGTTTAAATACATAGTGCCTCCATGTTCGACTCGATTAAAATTACCTAGTGCATCTATTGTATTCCTAAATATTTAAATACCTAATGCATCTATCGTTTTCCTAAATATTTAAATACCTAGTGCATCCATTTTTTACTCGATTAAAAATTATGAAGTCGGAACGCACAATCTACAACACACACAACCAATGTCTCATCTCCTCAACTTCATCATCATTTCATTTCAACAATTAATTAATATTCTATATATATAACACAAATTAATTAAAGTACTAAAAATAATTAATACAATTATAAGTATATTCTAACAATTCTAACCACCCTAACAATTAAATTCTAACACTTAAAACATACATGCATAACACAATTAACAATTAACACATGCATGCATAAAAATTAACATTTAATTTCAAACAATTCTAAAAATAAAATTATATATAATTTTAAAAATATTAATCCTAACAATATATATATTCTAACAATTTTTATGACAAATTAAAAATACAATTATATATAATATCAATCAATTATTCTAAAAAATAAATTAATAGTATTATAATGTGAGTTACTTAATCAATAAAAAAAAAATAGAAAAAAAATATTTTACTACATAAAAGAATCAATATTACTATATAAAAATTGTGTTATTACTACATGTAATAATGTGTTTTACCACTTAAAAAAATTATATGTTACTACATATTACAGTTTGAATTACTAAATTGAATATGCGTTTGTTACTATATGTAACTTTATCAAATGATCTAGTAATATTTTTTGCATAATCCTACAATAAAACAATTTGTATTACAACATGATTATTGTGTTTACTATATGCGATAATATATGTTACTACATATTATAATGTGAGTTACTACATCAATAAAAACACTAGAAAAAACGTGTTACTAAATAAAAGAATTTATATTATTATATAAATAGTTTGTGTTATTACTAGATAAAATAATGTGTATTACTACATATTACAATTTGAATTACTACATTTAATATCCCGCGTTCGGCAATAAATAAAAGATAAAAAAATCACAAAAACGAGTAAAATAAACGGGTTAAAAATTTCGATCAAAATTAAAACACAAACGGGTCAATTGAAAAATATATTAAGAATTAACCAAATTAAATTTTAATGGTGGCCCAATAATATATATTTTCAGCTCATTGACTTAATAAGTCAATATTTTCAGCCCAATTGACTTAATTGATCAATATTGCATGTGCAATATTGCATATAAGTTTTTGTGTTATAGAGGAATACTTGTATGAAATATTTTATACATGAAATAACTCTCTTCGTCCAAAAGTGTGCTCATTTCTTTTTTGGGGTTCATAAAAAAATATGCTTATTCTATTTAAATAGTTCACTTTTGAATATTTTTTCTACTTTATTAACAAGATTGAGTATTTACCAAATGTATTCTTTACTCATTATCCTAAATATATTTTTTATAATTAAAATATGATTTTTTTAAAAAAAATTATAAAAAAAAGTGAGCACACTTTTGGTGGATAGAGGGAGTATATAATTAAGACAATTTCTAAAAATTTGTGGGTCATAAGGCTCAAATCACGCAAACAAATGGTTTATTAAGGTCAAAATATTGCTACTATAAAATTAAATGATTGTCACTATAAAATCAAATTAAAAGTGCACTACTACAAGTTCAAAAATATTTTAAAGAAGTACATTTTTAATATGTAGTAGCATAATTTTGATGTTGTACTAAAACAATAGTTAAAAACAAAAAAAATCTATTTTAATTTTGTTGATCAAGGTTTGACCTGAGTTGATCAACAAATTTTATCCTAAATTTGGTTATATTTCATATATGAAATATTTAATTTTTTACATTTTTATTGGTGGCGAGTTGTTTCATGTATTTGTTAATGAGTAAATTTAGGTAAAAGAAAGGGACATATTCTTAAGGTGGTGGCTTCCACTCAAAGTCATAGATGTTACTACTACTACAAACGGATTAACTTGTTGTAATAACTATTGCACGACCCTCACCATTTTAAGCAATCTCTATTTTGATACTAAGATTGTTTCCCATTTTTCTCTTGAGAATTTCAAGGATTTAGATCTCTTCTTTTCCTTTGATAATTTTTTTGTAAATTTTAAAAAGAGTTGGATACAAGATAAAATAATGAGTGAAAATCTAAAAATATAAGACTACTTAATGTATTTCTCTCTTTTCAAAATTAAAAAAAAAAAAAAAATTAATAAAAATGGAGAGGATTCATGTCTGAATTTACTTAAAACTTTAAGCATTCAATTTTTAATTGTTATTCGAGTAAAGTCGAGTACTTGAAGTTCGAGTTCAATTCGATCGAGCTCTTGTTAAGCTAAGCTCGACTAAATTATATGTGTGAGTGGAAAAAAGAGCACGACTTGACTCGTAAAAGAGCCTAACAAACGAGCTTATTGAGTAGAAACAAGTCTAACGAGTCTAATGTAATTAAAAAAAAATCTTAGATATCGAGTTTAATCAGACGAGCTTGAGTCTGCAGCTCGTCAGTAAATTGAGTATCTAACGAGCTCGAGCTCGACTCATTTAATTATATAGGAATTTTAAAATTTGTTATTCTATTTAAAATTTAAAAAAGTAATTTTAATAGAAAATGTTGTATATGTTTACATGTTTTTTCATTTCAATAGAGACAAAAGGATTTTAATTCATTTTTGTTCTTAACTCTAAATCCAAAATATTCAATGTCATTCTAGGGATGAATATTTTACTGCCAACATGCATCATGAAACTCAATGATAAGAGTAGAATTGAAAATAATTTATAGATAATAAGTTGATGTAAAAAACACTTACCCCATTGTTTCATCAACATAATCTCTATTATGACTTGTTTCAGTTGTTTGAATTTAGCTCAGAAGTTCAAAAACTCCTCAAACAGCTAGAAACTGACTTTGCACGGTTTAATTAAAAAATTAAGTAACGTTTCATTTAAAACTCTCTCATTATTACAAGTATAAGGGAAGAATGAATGGGGTCCTTATACAATTCTATCTTTGCAATATTTTATAGTAATACTGTAATAGGATATGATACATATTCTCTAATTTAATTTTAAAAAATGTGCTAAAATCTGAATGTATATCATAGTAATTGACTAAAGTAAATGAAATAATTAGATACAAAATTTACAATAATTTAATTTAGTTTAATTAGTCAAACATTAGCCGTAATAAATTAATAATAAAATATATACATAATATTGCATATACATTGTAAACATAATTTATACTCATGTCATAAATTTTAAAAAAATGGGAAAATCTTAAATTCACCGTGTGCACAAACTAGAATTGGTGCACACGCTTTTTTTTTTTTTTTGTAACTGCTTTCTTTCTTCTCTTCTTTTCTTCTTCTTCTTTCTTTCTCTCTCTCTGTACCGTTTTTTTTTTACCGATTTTTTCTCTCTCTTTTCTTCTTCTCCTCCTTCTCCTTTCTCTCTCCTGCTTTCTTTTCTCTCTCTTTTCTTCTCCTTCTCCTTTCTCTCTCCTGATTTTCTTTTCTCTCTTTTCTCCTTCTCCTTTCTTTCTCTCTCCCACATCTGTTAAAAAAAAGCTTTCTTTTTTCACTTCTTTCTTCTTCCCCTGTAATCACATCTTCTTTCCTTGAATTAATTTGTGATTCATATATATATAATTCTTATTATTGAAAAATAGCAGGTATTTTAATTGAAAAATATAGTTTTTATTATTGAACTGATAGAAATTCGGTGATGAAAGTTGCAGAAGTTGAGAAGGACGCCATTGATGGAGAAGAGAGAGAAAGTGGTGAGAGAGAGGGAGAGAGATAATGTGAGGAAGGAATGGGGAAAATACACTGAAAAGTGGAAATTTTATTATTGAAAAGTGGAAATTTTATTAGTAAAGAGTGGAATTTTTTTAACTAAAAAGTGGTAATTAGTGAAAAGTTGAAATTTTGTTACTGAAAAATGGTAACTATTATTAGTGAAAAGTGAAAATTTTGTTATTGAAAAGTGGTAACTAAAAGTGTGGAAATTTTGTTACTAAAAGGGAAAAAAAAAACTGAAGAAAAAAAAAAAAAAAAAAGAGAAGTGTTTAGTAAAAAGTGGAAATTTTGTTATTGAAAAGTAGTAACTATTATTAGTGAAAAGTGGAAATTTTGTTACTGAAAAGTGGTAACTATTATTAGTGAAAAGTGGAAATTTTGTTATTGAAAAGTGGTAACTATTATTAGTGAAAAGTGGAAATTTTGTTACTAAAAAGTGGTAACTATTATTAGTGAAAAGTGGAAATTTTGTTATTGAAAAGTAGTAACTATTATTAGTGAAAAGTGGAAATTTTGTTATCGAGTGGATCATAAGATTCGAACTTGTGATCTCATGTTTAGATGATGTGGTTAAAACCACTGAGATATCAATTATTTAATTACATATATATGTACCTTTGTTAATATATAGAGGATTGGCCTGTGCATTAGTGTGCACGTGCACACTATGCACAGGAGACCAACTCTAAAAAAATATATTACACGTTTTTTTTTTTTTTTATAGAGTTGAAAAAAATTATTTTCAATCATTTAAAAATATTTTAAAAGTAAACATTAAATATTTAAGAGCTTTCAAGTTAGTATCCCATAAGAAAAGATAATACAATACAACGCATTTAAAAAAAACTATAAACATTGTTTTATATTCAAGGTTGAGAAGGGAGCATGGACCTTAAGAAGAAAGCTAATATCTCTAGCATAAGGGTTAGCTATTTGTAAAATATTGAAAATTGTGTTATTATAAATACAATTATATATTAGTGTACGAGACAATATGTGTTACTGTAAGAATGAATAACACATAATTTGATTTTAAGTAACACATATTTATTCTTAAAAAAACACATGTAAGATATTGAAAATTGTATTATATAAACACATGAGATTTTTTTATAAAAAGGGTCATTCCTAGAGACACTTATCCAATTAAGAACACAAATTCTAATCTTTTCAAATAAGGTCAAAATTGAATGTAAATAACCCATTATGCCCTTATCTTTGAATATCAAGACTAATTTAAAATATAATTATTTAATTATTGAATTTTTCATATAATTTCTTATATCTCGTCTTTTAATATAATTATTTAATTAATTTAAAATATAATACATTCCTTAACACACGCCTATTTAATATATTGTCCGTTTCAATCTCTGCAAAGATAGTGGAAATTGGTTTAATTCGCTTGACTTTCCTTTATCAATTCACAATTCGAATAATACAAAAACAATGTTAATTTTGATCAATTTTTCTCCCAAAAAAACGTATTATGCATTTGCTTTCATGATTGTCATCGTTTGTAGATATGTCACATGATGATCTTGCCTCATCAATTGATGGAAGATCATTGTACATACATCTTACATTTTCGATCTTCGTGACTTTTCTCTTCTTTACTCGTACATTCATCATTTGTTCAATGCAATCAATTGAACACAGGTTCTGGGAAACCAAGTACTAGACAATGCAATCTCAATTACTGCTAACTTTTTTTTTTTGAATTACATTAAATACACATCCCTTTTTCCCCTTCCCATGACTCGAACCCAGGATCTAAAACCTTCCCCTCCCCATGACTCGAACTCAGGATCTAAAACCTAGGTAGTGGTGCTCTAACCACTTGAGCTATCCAACTTCATCTCAATTACTGCTAACTAAGTGCAGCAACTATTCTCTCTTAACTGAGTTCCTCTTTCTTTCATACGCTAGAATGGTATATCTCATACCCTGTTTTTCAAACTATGTACTCTGACACTTTACAATTTATATAATGTCTTCTTTATCAACTCAAAAAAAATAAAAATTGTTCAATACAATTCAGGATTTATTTCAGCCCTTGTCTTCACCACACGAGATCTTTCTTGTGGGCCTTTCTTAGTGGGAACACTATCTTTAGTGTCACAGTTGAGAAGACTAATGTTAATGGTTAAATTCATTTTTCTGCATAATGATATTTGCATATGCAGATACATAATTTACTGCACACTTCTGCATTATTAAAATGTTGATGCAACTTTAGTAAAAAAAAAATCTGCAGTCAGAGATTTTTCTGCAGATCTTTCTGCATTTTTCTGAAGAAAAGATCTAATTTGATTTGACGATTTTTCTGTAGATCTTCAAGTATGAAATTGAATATCAGATTTTGGGGAAAATGCAATTGAATATCAGAGATTTGTGGAAGACTTGAATATCAGAGATTTTGGGGAAGACTTGAATATCAGAGTTTTGGGGAAGTCCTAAAATTGGGGATATAGAATTAGAGCCGGCAATTTGGGCCCAACCCGATGGGCCGGCCCGGCCAACCCGAAATCTAGTATGGACTGGGCTCTAAAATTAGAGGCTCGACCCGATTGGCCCTATGGGCCTAATGGGCTAGGCTGAATTTGGTCCGCCAACCCATGGGCAGCCCATTTGGCCTGATCAATCTTTTTTTTAGGCAAATAAATATTTAAAATAAATAAAGTATATTGTTTTTAAATATTATTGTATTTTTTATTTTATTTTATTTTGACTTTGAAATTTGAACTTATGAATTATTTATATAGTGTAATGTTATACTAGTTATGAATTATGTATAATTAATACATTAGTAATATATATTTTTAATTATAATTATTTGTATAAATTAATAAATTTGGTTGGGGAGTATACTTAACAAGGCTGGAGGGGTATATAGCCAACGCCAAAAAAAATTAGGGAGGAAAGGGTGTGAACTCATAAAATAGGAGTGCAATTGGGTACGTGGGTCATATCCAGATAGTTATTTGACATATTTCTCAATAGTAATAATATACAATATTTTATAAAAAAAATTGCCATTAATTTAAGGTCTAAAAGATTTTTTTTCAGTTAATTCAGAGTTTGAAAGATAAAAAATTATCAATTTATGATTAAGAAAAATAAGTGCTACATGCTAAATCCTAACCGACTTATATTTGTTGATTTCCATCAAAATCTTGAATGAAGATGCTCTCATGTGTAAAATATGAGACTATATTTTCAAGTTATAAAAAAATGGAGGTGTTATGTTGTTTGTTGAATAATTAGAATAAAACATAGCATGGAAACGTGGGGAAAGATGGAATAAATAGAGTTAGAAAAGGCATTAAGCCCAAACTACAAACAGATATCCAATGGTAAGAAACAAGTGCCATTTTTGATACATTAATTTGCAACAACTAAATGAACCAACACATTCAACCCCTAATTTGTGAAATGATGATCATGTCGCCCATTGGTATACAAGATGAAAGAAATCACCGTTGCTCTATATCTGTTCGACGAAATGCGCCAATCGATTACACAAAGACCATCATCATTAATTGCTCACATAGTTTGAAAATCAAAACATTAAACCAGATGTCATTTGGTTGGTAAAGTCGCTAAGGCAGAAACTTTATTCAAAAAAGTTTTGATTTTCAAACTATCTAAAGCCTAATGTATATTCTTTTAGCTGACACAGCTATACCATTTTGATTGATGGATATTGCACCGTAAAGAAGGTACAACCAATAAAAATGATATATAGTTAATCTATGTTTAATCTAAGCTATCAAACATGACCTTAGGGAGTATAGAGGGGAATAACTGTATAAGTACTATTTACAATTGGGCTCATAATAAAAAAACTGGGCCCTAAACATGCGGCCCAACTTTTAACGCCTCTCATACAATATCATGCATTACGCCGAGCTGAAAAACTACGCACAACTGAAGCTTTGTTTAATGATCTCCACTCGATTGGTTTAGAACTTGATGTAGTGACACACAACATCCTAATAAGTGAATGTTGTCGAAATGGGCTACTTGAGACAGCTAGAAACCTTGTTTTGGTGATGGAACAAACATGTCTAATGCCGGATGTGATTGCATTCACTATTATGTTGAGAGGTTATATGGGAAGGCAAAAATATGATTTGGTAATAGAACAAGCATGTCTAATGCCGGATGTGATTACATACACTATTATGTTGAGAGGTTATATGAGAAGGCAAAAATATGATGAAGGAGCAAAGTTTGTGGAGTAAATGGATGCACCAAACCTTTTTGATATGTTGGGTTAAACCCGGGCTTCTATACTTACTCTAATTTGCTCAACGGATTGTGTCTGAACGGGCATGTTAAACAATCGTGAAAAGCTCGCAGATTTTCAAGACCAAAGGCTTTTTGAACAATTTCTCTGCTTTATCTAAAAAGTGGCCTTTGATGAGTGTGTTGAATGTTGTGACATTGGGTTCGTAACCGCTCTTGAAAATTCTCTTGGAGCAGTCGGTGAGACATCCATTGCTCATCCTCAGTGTTGTAGACTGCACCATAATTCAGAGTTCATTTATTTGTCCAATTTTAAATCTCACATTCTTAGAACTTTTTGAATGGATAAAAAATTGAGTCTCACATACATAAATGAGAGAGGACTAAGACAGATATGAATATGAATAATGCAAAGCAAGTTTGCCAAACACCATGTAGCAGTGGTTGATTAGAAACTCAACCAAATGCTCTACATACCATATGTACAAAATAATTTTTCACATTCTTATATGGTTTATGGTTTTGAGACTTTTAACAAATCAAATAGAAGAACATCTTGTGAAGGGCATTAAGAAATTATATCACAAAATAAAAAAGAGTAGCATTAGGAGGAGTTTGAATTGGGGCAGGAGAGATTAAAAGTGAAGAGTCTGTGCAACAGCCCTACAAGTTGTATATTAAAGCAAATACCAACAAGCCCCAAGCACCTAAGCAAAAACTTAGCAGATAGCTAATAAACTATTTCAAACAACAAGATTCATCTTTTGTCAAAAGATCTATTTCATCAATTGAGTAAAATAACAATGTATAATTATATAGAAAATTACCTCGAAATGAAAACCCCAAAATTGATTTAGTGTAATTAATGAGCGCACATTCCACCTTCGTGGTTCGGCGAAATAAGAGAAAAAACCTATCATAAACAACAGGAAAAAGTATAAGACAACACGAAACATCAATGAGAATAAGAAAGTTAAATGAAAAAATGGAGAGAGATCGATCGACCGACCTTGAAATTTTAAAAAATGACGAAGAAAACCAAGAAATTGAAGAAATTTTGTTTACGCCACTTTTGCATCGGTGCCGCCTCCGACGCGTTGCTGACTTCGTTCCGGCGAATTGAGAAATGGAGAAGAGATAGAACCGAGGGCAAATGTTACTCCTCCGTCCCACAATTGTGATGAGAACCACGACGTCAACTCACGATTCCGACGAATCTCCGGCAGCCCAGGTCGACAAGAACGACGACTCTCTCGGCCGATTTACAACTTCTTTTAATATGGGTATGCAAATAACCTACCCCTACCGTGCCCTAAACTAACTAATAATAGTGGGCCAAGTAACATGAAGGCCCAAAACAATTAGAAACAAATAGATTTTTAAAAGAAGGGCGCGGCTAAATGCACCCGGATTTACTATGAGTACACCCCCGGGAAATTCTTTTTGTCCCAAGGGTGGTGCGAAAAGACGTGTTTACCCCTTCTGTACTTTTTTAAAAAAAACGCCGGATGAGTACACCCATCTATTCCATTTCACACCCGAATCATCCGGATCCCCACCATCACCACCAAAACAACAAAAATCCTAAAAATTTAAAATTTCAACAACAAAAATAAAATCTTAATATGTTCGAAAATTTTACCAAAACAAAGTTGAGATATCCGAAAATTTTATCAAAACAAACTCAATATGTTCGAAAAAAAATTCAAAACAACTTAAATTTGTCCGAAAAAATAAATCGAACATCTTGTTCGAAATTTTTTCCAAAACAAATTCAAGTTGTTCGAATTTTTTTCCGAAACAAACACAATATGTTCGAAAAAAAATTCAAAACAAACTCAATATGTTCGAAAATAATTCCCGAACTACTAAAAACCCTAATTTTCCTAAATTTTCTAAAATTTTCAAAACCCTAATTTTTTGTTTTTTGGGACTGTAAAAATTGTTGCAGGTGAGGGGGAGGGGTTGCGGCCGCAAACGGGGGAGCTGTTGCAGGTGGACGACGATGTCTGCGTGCGCGGATCTGAATTGAAGAAAGAGAGAATGAAGGTTTTAATTGAGAAGAGGGTAATTTTGGGTTTTCACGTGGGTGTCCTCATCCGTTTTGTGTGTATTCTCATCGCGTGGGTGTGGTCATAGTAAATCCGGGTGCCTTTAGCCGCGCCCTTAAAAGAATTAATCTTGATAATAGCTTTTGGCATGATCAATTAATTGGGCCGCCCTTTAACCTGACTCTTGTTGGTACCTAATTTTGAGGTCACGATCCTTATTTGTATTAAATTGTTTGCACTATTTTCTTATTCGTTCGTTCCAAAATTGTTTGCACATTTTAAAAATAATTTTTTTCATAAATCACACCCTCACAATTGTTCGAATTAATTTGAAATTAATTGATTTTGATACTCTTATCTAATTAAAATTCTTAGATACATTAAACGTTAATTAATGAATAATTAAACGTGACGAAGTCGATCTATTCGCGGAGTAGATGAACATGGTATATTTAAAGTTTCAAAACTGAGTTTTGGAGAGTGAGAAAATTATTAATTAAGTTGAGTGATTACACAACTTTTAATGAAGAGTTTAAAAGTGGAAAGGTGAAAGGTCACCTTGTCCCACATGGAAAATTTACAAAAGTATGGATGATTTTTAAAACATTGAAGTGTAAGTAAAGTTCAATAATTGAACTTTCCAACACAATCAACGGGGGGTATACCGCACAAGTTTCCAACACATGATATCAGGACTATAGTTGCTCTTACGTGGCACTGTTCTCTCCGTGCAGTTCTGACAGTTTTTTTTTTTTTTTTTTTTACAGTTTCTTTGTTTCACTTTTTTTTTTTTTTCATAATTCAATTCTTTCACCCACCCATTTTTTTTTTTTTTTTGGTATGTAGAGTGATTTTGGATTTACAAAAAAATAAATAGATTAATTTATTTTTAAATGAAAGAGTAGGAAAATGAAATTTCAAAATTATCCCAGAGAGGATTAGAAATGTAATTTGCATGCTGATGGGGAGAAAGAGAATATCAGAGTTTGATGCTAATAAATGTAGCTTTACTGTTGTAAGAAATGTAATAAATGTATATACATTTATTCATCTTCAAAGGCTGATGATATCTTAATTTATTGGATCAATTTTATGCTACAAGTTCACTGTTTCGTTAGCTATCCTCGAATTACCATCCACTCAATTCTATTTGGAAATTATCTTGTCGGAAGAGAGAACAATCATCAAACCATTTTTTTCCTAATTACAATATGACCATTGCTTTTTTTCCTCGAGAAAGAAGTCTTTAAAAAAAGTATATTTCTTGAATAATTGGTATGTACGAACATTGAGCTGATTCCATAAAAAAAAAAAGGAACATTGAGCTGATTCAATCTATAATTAATGTTTACATGTTATTTGCGTTGTATATTTTTTCACAATCTATAATTAATGTAATTAATGTCTTACATGATTCTATTTGCGTTGTATATTTTTTCACAATCTTACTCTATTGTTCTTCTTATTCTCATATTCAGTAGGTTTATCATTTTAGTATAGAAGAATTACAAAACTTCCAGATTAAGCGTTAGAGCAGAATGAGATAAATGGGTGGAGTACATTGACGGTTCACTCTATTTAGATTCTTAGTGAGAAGTATTCAAATATACTAACATTGGCGATTATTTGAACTCAATTAAGTGTTCTGGAGTATCTAATCATCGTCTTATTCTTAAGATAGGTGTACCCATAATGCTTTTGAGAAACATCGATCAATTTTATGTTACAAGTTCACTGTTTCGTTTTTTCCTAATTACAATATAAACATTGATAAGATCGCATATATCACGCATAGAAACTGATTCTGTATATTGCTCTATGTCAAAAAACTAAAATATTGTATGTACATCCACACATATATAGCCAAATAAAAGGTTCATAACGAAAAATAAAAATAATAGATAAGTGGGCCTAACAATAATAATAGATAAGTGGGCCTAACAATAATACTAAATAGCCCACGGCCCAATTAGACAATCATAAAACTAATTCCGCTCGGATGACTCCCAATACTCCCCCTCAAGTTGGAGTGTGAAGGTCGCGAACACCCAGCTTGCTCCTCAAAAAACGGAATCGAATAGTGCCCAGTGGCTTTGTGAATATATCGGCGATTTGTAGTTCCGTGGATATCATGCATGGTCGAACATCGCCATTTGAAACGCGCTCACGAACGAAATAGCAGTCCATTTCCACATGTTTCGTGCGCTCATGGAAGACTGGATTCATGGCAATATGCCGGGCTGCTTGATTGTCGCAAAAAAATGGAGTTGGTTCGGACAAAATGACGTCAAAATCCCGAAGCAACCACTGGAGCCAAATGATTTCACAAACTGTAGTTGCCATGGCCCGGTATTATGCTTCCGCCGACGATCGGGCAACAACAGATTGTTTCTTAGTCCACCATGAAATGGGTTAACCATCGATGCTAATAAAATACCATGTGGATGAGCGTCTCGTGAATTTGCATCCTGCCCAGTCCGCATCGCAGTGTGCCTGCAAGGAGAAGTTGTCGTGTGCTGATAAGAGAATGTCTTGCCCAGGTGTCCCTTTAATATAGCGAAGAACTCTGTACACAACATCAAGATGAGTTTGAACTGGCTGGGCCAGAAATTGACTTAATTGGCTTATCGCAAAGACGATGTCGGGGCGAGTCACGGTCAAGTATACCATGGCATTAGAACGCATCCAATAAGGGAGATAGGGGTCGTCTGCATCGGTTTGTGAAATTTCCCCATTGACGAATCCTATCTTATTTTTGGCATAAAGGGAATTCGACATGTCGTCTAACCAGTCACCATAGTTCCCATCTTTAAGGAGGAAACCCACGAAAACATCACCCGGCTTATTCGAGGCATGAAGATAATACGGGGACATAACATTAATCTCGACGGCCGGTGCTTTTAGGCCACTGCCGGAGCCAACTTCCTTCCCGCTAACCTTTACATCGGCCATGTCTCAAATCTTGAAACGTAAAACTATGATACGCGATGAGGGAGAAAGAAAAAATTGTTTTCTTGAATTGATCCTACCAAGAACGTAGCCGCTCTGATACCATGATAAGATCGCAAATATCACGCATAGAAACTGATTATGTATATTGCTCTATGTCAAAAAACTGAAATATTGTATGTACATCCACACATATATATAGCCAAATAAAAGGCCCATAACGAGAAATAAAAATAATAGATAAGTGGGCCTAACAATAATACTAAATAGCCCACGACCCAATTAGACAATCATAAAACTAATTCAGCTCGGATGACTCCCAATAAACATTGATCAATTTTATGCTAGTTCACTGTTTCGTTTTTTCCTAATTACAATATGACCATTGCTTTTTTTTTTTTCTCGGGAAAGAAGTCTTTAACAAAAGTATATTTCTTGAATAATTGACCTGATTCAATCTATGATTAATGTCTTACATGTTTCTCTTGCGTTGTATATTTTTTCACAATCTTACTCTATTGTTCTTCTTATTCTCATATTCAGTAGGTTTATCATTTTGCTATAGAAAAAGAATGCAAAACTTCAATTAAGTGAGAAGTATTCAAATATACTACCACATTGACGATTATTTGAACTCAATTAAGTGTTCTGGATTACCTAATCATCGTCTTATTCTTAAGATAAGTGTACCCATAATTGCAAAATATTGATCAAAACGCCCGCTTGTGCAATGGAACGAGGTTGATTATAATAAGGCTAGAAAAATATATTCTTGAGGCAAAAATATATCCGGAAGAAACATAGAGAGTAGAGTGCACATCCCACGAATGACTCTTACAACTTCAGTTGTTAGATTTAAGAGGAGACAGTTTCATTGTCAACTATGCTGTCTCTAGAGTTAAGAGCAGAACAGGATTAAAAATACTTATCCTTGATAAACTGTGCAAGTACATTACCAATATTGTTTACAAAGAAGTGTTTAGGAATTTATAATGTATATTACTTCTTCTACTTATTCACTGCAAATTTTAATATATTACATGGATAAATCCTATCCAGATACTCACTTCAAATTTATATGTACATTGCATTTTGAACCATTCACTTGTAATATTTACGAATTCAATAATTTTAAACGAAACATTTCAATCAACCTGCACTCATTTTAATTATACCATAATTTAATCTTTATGTCCTTATATATTATATAGAACATAATCTTAATCAAACTTCTAGGACTATAAATTTATCTCTAATGTTCATAATTGTTCTCTTAACAAAATAATTTTGTATACTCAATAATATTTCATCATAATCCTCTTAATTTTAATTTCATTTTTTTATTCTCCATTTCAAGTGACGTTAATTTTTTATGTGGTGCTCCAAATTTCTTATGTTTACTTTTTTAATAATTTTATAAGCATTTTAAAATACAAACTACTATACATGCATACCTCATGCACAAGTGCGAAAACATTATTAGTCAAGAACTCAAATACAATTTATATGATTTTGGATTTAACAGTCCAACGCTCTCATATTATCTATAAAACACCCCTCTACAAACTAACATATTACAACCATATACAAATGACAACACATTCTCTTATTCAATCTAAACTTATGCATACACAACACATTCTCTTATTCAATCTAACTTATGCGTGCCTCTTTTCAGTTGTTGGTATGGTTGAAGATGACATGAATTATCAAATACATTAATTATCATCAAATATATCTTAAAATAATAAATTACTAGTGTAAGACCCGCGAATTTCGCGGGATTGAAAAAAAAAATTATATTATTATTTAATAAGATTTTATATAATTTATTATTTTAAAATATATGTGATGATAATTAATGTATTTGATAATTCATGTCATCTTCAACAATACCGACAACAAAGGCACTCTTGCATAAGTTCAGATTAAATAAGAGAATGTGTTGTCATGTGTGTATGCATAAGTTCAGATTTAATAAGAGAATGTGTTTGTCATTTGTGTATGGTTGTAATATGTTAGTTTGTATGATTTTTTATAGATAATATGAGAGCTGGGCTCTTATATCCAAAATTATATCAATTGTATGTGAGTCCTTGTCTAATAATGTTTTCGTACTTGTGCATGAGGTGAAATTGAAATTAAGAGAATTACCTGAAGTGATCTAGGTAAGCTTCTCTCCGATATCTTCTATTTTTTTAGTTTTAGCAAGATATAGGTAGCAGATCCGCAAATCTACGTTGTTTTAGACCGTCGTCGCCGCCGATTGTTCCAGTCTTTGCTGTGGTTGTGAGACTCTTTTTTTTATGGTTGAGCTCCTTGAGATAGACTCGAGAGCCCTGGTGCACTGGTACTTTTGGATCGGGTACTCGGTGGAACTTTATCTGTTTATTCTGTTTCCTATTCTTAATATGAGAACACCTTAGTGTGGGGTTGTCTCATTTAAAGATTGGAGACTCGGACACCTATTAAGGAAAAGGGAAACTCGTCTTTCTTCTTCACACGATTGGAGTGGACGACACTACTTTGGTGATCCGTTTGGTTTGAAGATCAAGATCTTAGACTCGTGATTTGTAACTTTATTTTATGATCTTCTAAACCCTCCATAAAAAAAAATAAAAAATAATAGTGCACTTTTCTTTTTCACAAAAATTAATAAAATATTTTGAGCATATAAAAGTTATACTTACATTTTTGTTTTGTCCCTATTTTTTCACAAAAATCAATAAATTTATTCTTAAATTTAGTCTGCCCAAAGAATTCGCGGAACGCAAGCAGATGGTTTACTACATGATCAATATATTGTTACTATAAGACCAAAAATGTACTAATACATGTAAAAAAAATATTATAGAAAATTCATCCAAAAAATTAAGGTGGTGTTTGGTTAGAGATTGTGGTGGAATGAATTTGGATTGAGATTGAAAAAAGTGGATTGAGGTAATCCATGAATAATACTTATGTTTAAATTGTGTTTGGATAGAAATTGAGAAGTAGGGGTGGATATAGTTTTATGTCAAATAAAAAGTGATGTTCTATTATTTTATTAGTGGATATAAAAATAATAGGAAAGAGAATGAGTATGTGAAAGAAAAGTAAGAGAAATAATGAAAAAAATATATTGATGTGATTCTATAAAAATAAGTGTGTAGATGTATTATATGAGTGAATTAATATTTGAATCGAGAGGGATTGAGAATGGTCAATCAAAATTCGAATTGGCCAATCCCAAACTAAACACGGCCCAAGTGTTCATAATATTTTTTGATTTGTAGTAGTAACCAATTTTTTTTGACCTTATAGCAATATATTTTAGATTTGTAATAGCATAAAATATTTTACTACTACAAGGTAAAAATTATGTTATTATAAAAAGTTCAAAAATATTATGGCAAATTCGATAAAAAATAAGTATCCAAAATAAACTTGGACATGTAATAGTACACTTTTTGCTTTATAGTAACAATATTTTGGTAATGTAGTAAAATAATATTTGATGTAAAAAATATATTTTAATTAAGTTTGACCCGAATTTGACTCTAAATTTATTTTAATTATCTATATTTCATGTATGAAATATTTTATTATAAAAATTTGAATTTAATGTGAATAATCAATATAATTAACTGATCGGTAATTATTAAATGAGGACATTTTAGGTAAAAATGTTAGTGCACTTTAATTTAAAATAAACAAAAGAACAATATTTAGTGGGAGCAGGACCCACAGAATTAATTCAGTTTTCTCTATTTTGAGTTTAACATGTAGCTAACTTTTTCGACTGGTTTTGGTTCTTTTCAGTTTCCATCCATGGAAGATGTTAGCGGTGCTCATTTGGACAGCTTTCTTGCAATAGTGGTGGTGTTTGTTAATGACACGCACCACACTTCCCCCCACCATTTTATGCGCCTTCAAAGATTATTTCTCTTGATTTTTTATAACGCCATCTTTCACTTCTTGTCTCTTCTACTGGCAGTTTTTACTTATCTTAAGATTTCATGTGAGTAGATAAAGAGTTGGATCCCTCTTCATTTTGTTGCAATTTCCATGGCTTTAGCTTCTAAGAATTGTGGGTTATTGCCTCTCTGTTTCACTTCAAGTTTGGAGAAAAAAGTTCAATCTAGATATGCAATTAGGTTCTTAGCTAGAAGGGAGCATTCAGCTGCCAAAGTTAGTGCGGTTGTAAATGGAGTTTCTTCTTCTACTGTAAAGGAGGAGAGAGAAGAATCTTCAGTTGATTTGGGAAATGGTCATTTGAGCTCAATTAAGGAGCAGAAGAGCTCAATAGATGATGATTCTCAGGTGTTGGAACCTTTGTGGGATGATGGATATGGGACTGAAACTGTGAAAGATTATCTTGATTATGCCAAAGAAATTATTAAGCCCGACGGAGGCCCGGCCCGGTGGTTCACACCCATTTCCTGTGGCCCTCATTTAAGGGACTCTCCTATCCTGCTCTTCTTGCCTGGTATTTCTGAATTAGTTTAATGTTTTTTTGTTTAGATTTAAGAATTAGGTGTGTTTATACTGAAAGCATGCCGTTAATGCAGGAATGGATGGGCTCGGGCTTGGCCTTATTCTGCACCACAAGTCTCTTGGAAAGTAAGTCTTTATACAAAGAATAGTTGTTGCTTTTTCTAGTTATTGTTTTATCCATTTTCTTGAAAGAAATAGAGCTAGTGATGATTAGAATCTGGAATGTATTCCAACCGGAACAGTTGCTTCATGACAAAGTCTTATGTAAACTAGTTTCACTGCACGATTGGTTTGTATTTTGAGTGTATCTTTATAAAGTATTAGTTCTTTCATTAAAATGTACTATTAGTTGTTTGATTCAAAAGTATTAGTTGTTTCATTAAAATGTACTATTAGTTGTTTGATTCAAAAGTATTAGTTGTGATACTATAAAATGGTAGTTGTGAATCAGTTGTACAATAAAACTGTTTTGCATAAGACCAACACTTGTTTTGTTAATTTGTTATTGAAATTTATTAGTGGTTCTTTTCATGGTCTCAGGGTCTTTGATGTTCGGTGCATGCATATTCCCGTGCAGGATCGAACCCCATTTGAAGGTCTTAAATTTTTTATTGATTTCAATAAGTTTCAATTTTTCGTATATTTGTGATGTTGTTTTCAACGAGTGACATTCTTCAAATTTTCTTGAAATTTCAGAGTTGGTAGTATGGGTTGAAAAAACTCTCAAAGCTGAGCACTCTTCATCTTCGAAAAAGCCTATTTATCTGGTTGGAGATTCATTTGGTGGATGCTTGGCACTTGCAGTTGCAGCAAGAAATCCCGATATTGACCTTGTAGTAATATTATCTAATCCAGGTCTCTCCTTTATTCCAATTCCTCAATTTTTATATCTTGTAACTCCTGTTAGCTGAAAAACCATGTTTAACTGATTTTTCATTTTTCCAGCAACTTCATTCGACAGGTCACAACTGCAGCCTTTGCTACCTTTGTTGGGAGTATTGCCTAAAGAACTTCAAATCACAGTTCCGTATCTCCTAAGTTTTGTTATGGGTACATTACTCAATCCTTTATTTAAAAAATAAACATTGTCGGAAGATATATAATCTGAACATTTTTTAGAGCTTTCTCGTGCTTCGATAATGGTGGATTGTGCATCTTTTGAAACATTTTAAGGTTTTAGTTAAGGGGTCCATCGTTGAAATGTGCTAGATTGTCTGAAAAGCCTTTTGTAACCTTACACAGTTCGAATTTTTTCCTTGTGTGCATTATTGAAACATGCAGCAATAGAGTTAGCTTGATCTTAAGAAATACCTTCTAACTTTATGTTTTATTTGTACCAGAGTGACCATGTAAAGGTTAGATATTTATACTTTAGATTATGATTTATGATGATGAATGAGAAAAGTTGTTTAGTCTTATGTACTTTTACATGGCTCCTTTTAACCTTGCTGTCATAGTGTTTTTAGTCTGTATGCGTTTAGCAAAAAATTGGTTGAAATCAAAAGCAAACATTGTATGACTTAGATACATTTGTGCCAAGGGAAATAGTGTTTTAGAAGTTGAAGGAGTCTTTTCTTAAAGGCCTATACCCAGAATGACTTTCTCAGATGCATTTGTTTGAGGTGAATCTTGGATTGCTAAAGGATAACGATGAATATATCCATAAAATCCTGTAATACTTTCCACTAAACCCCCCATGTTGTTTGATCCTAACATAACTTTTAAACTAAGACCAGAAATACGTAATTCTAAAACACAAACTTACTTAATGTTTCCTTTGTATATCTCATAATGCACAATATTACTTGGAGGCTTCTTGTTTATTGCAATTATTGTTTACAAACATTGGACAACTTGCAGTATTCATTAGCAATTAATAGGCCTTTGGCCTCTTTGTCTTTCATACTAGCTCGCAGCTGGAAATTGAAGCTTTTTTCTATCTTTCTTGTCGCTAGAAGTATGGGTTCTTAGCACTTAAGGGTTGTATGGCCTCCTAATTTTATTTTAATTGATTGTGAACATTCTCTCTTTCAAATATTAGGTGATCCAGTGAAGATGGCTGCTGTAGACGTTAATACAGAGTCGCCCCCTCCACAATATTATGAACAGTTAGCTGGCAACTTGACTGCTCTGCTACCTCGTCTTTCTGTGAGCACGTAGCATGCTTTTTCTGAACTTAGTTTTCTGTAAATTAAGTCATCACTAAGAAAAGGGATGGTGATTCAGCTTTTGACACTTTGCAACCTGTCCCTAATAAAAAAATATATGCTGTAAAAGTTTTGCATCAGATGTAATTCAGCGGATTTATGGGTTGAAAATACTTACTCTGTACAATGGAACATGTATAGGGGTTGTCTGATATCTTACCTAAAGAAACCATGCTCTGGAAATTGAAGCTGCTCAAAGATGGCGCTGCATATGCTAATTCTCGTCTTCATGCCGTTAAAGCTGAAGTACTTCTTCTTGCTAGGTTTCTTCTCTATCTCTCTGTATCTTTTAGGCAATGTTTGTTTTGGGTTTACAGTGGTTTTTGAAATCTAGGGGATTTTGAAATTATGATAAATAGTTAGGTGTGTTTTTGTTTTGGGATTTTAAGTAGAGTAATTGACAATATTGGAAAGTGTGATAACAGGTTTATAGGTTTTGCAGTGGTGGTTATTTAAAACTGAATTTCAAAATCCCGAAGTAGAACAGGATTTAGATGTGCAAATCATAAAACTAGTTTTTTAAACCGAAAACAAACACTGCCTTTGTATTTTAAGTTTTTTTATGATCACTAGGGGAATTCACCACACTCTTCTTTTACAAGAGAACGTGGGTTCTCTTCTGGTTTAAGGGGATTAGAACAATCTTTCTTGAAGTTACAGTGGAAGAGAGCTTGATTCTTTTCGAATGAAAGACGGATTGAAAGTAGTGGAAGTTGGTGGTGTGGATGTAATGAAAGATGACTGCCATTTCAGAAATACATAACAATATCATAAAGAGTTCTTACTTTGTATTACATTGTAGTTACCTTAACTCCTTCTTTCATTTTATTTTTCGAGTCTTGCTCTCGGCGGATTTCGGTTAAGCTGCAGATTTGTAATTCAAATCTTTGATAATGATGACACATTTGCTTCTCAGTGGCAAGGATAACATGCTTCCCAGTAGAGATGAAGCTTGGAGACTTTCAAAGTCATTGCAGAATTGCAAAGTTAAATACTTCAAAGACAACGGGCACACCATATTAATGGTACATCATGATTTTAATCCTAGGTTTCTCAGAGATTATAGGACATATATTATCTGTTAGTTTTACTTAACAAAATGGTCCCAATAATCACTGCATACCCCTCTAACTTAAACCAATGAATTTTTCTTAATGTAGATATAAAGCATTTTCCTTCTGTTGGTACTTGCCATAAATCTTACAAATACTGAATTATAGCAATTTTTTACTAATGCAGGAGGATGGCATTAATCTGTTGACTATTATTAAAGGTACTAACAAGTATCGTCGTTCGAGGAACCATGACTATGTCAGGGATTTTATACCTCCTAGTGCGTCTGAGTTTAAGCAAGCACTCCAAGGAAATGGGTAAAAACCCATAGTTGTTCTACTTCCTTAAATTTTTCATAACATTCTTTCTGATATATGAACTTGACCAAAGTAGATTGAATCATGAATTGCTTTTTACTGCAGTAAATGATTATCTTCTAACAGATGTAATTTGAGCTGCAAATTTAGGGGAAATAGTTTTTTTAGTCGTGTAAGTTACTGCATATTTTGATTCCAGTCCTATTGACCTTCATTAATTAAAAATAGTCACGTAACTAATATTTTGACATTTTGGTCCGGTAACTGGCTGTAATTGACCAATCAGCCTCTGCCACATCAGCGTCAACTGGATGCTTCACCTCCTACAGACGGTTACCGGACCAAAATGTCAAAAATTTAAAGTTAAAAGACTATTTACAATTTATAAAAGTCGACAGGACTGAAACCGAAATAGGAATAACTTAGAGGACTAAAAAAATTATTTTCCCACAAATTTAATTTGTTTAGTATTCGAAGTTGTATGACTGAGAATGAGTTTATTCCAAAATAGAGTGCTCCGGAATGCTACCGGTCCAGTACTGTTGTCGACTATGGAAGATGGAAAGATAGTGAGGGGGCTAGCTGGAGTTCCAAACGAAGGGCCCGTCATTTTAGTTGGATATCACATGCTTATGGGTATAGAGCTTGCTCCGCTAGTTGAAGAATTTTTACGGGAGAAGAAGATAATGGTTCGTGGAATGGCACATCCCACATTGTTTTCTCAGTTCACTGAAGGTGAAAATAAGGAGTTCTCATTTTTTGACTATTTGAAGTTATATGGTGCAATCCCCGTTTATCCGAGCAATCTTTTCAAGTTGATGAAATCAAAATCTCATGTGTTGTTATATCCTGGTGGTGCTCGTGAGGCTCTACACCGTAAGGTTTGTATATATTCTCTTTAACCTCATTGGTTTCATATATCATATCAGATTCTTCTCTGTGAACCCTGTTTTATAAAAGTGATAATAATAATGTCAGTTTTTGTCCCTAAAGTTTACATTTTGTTTTCAGTATTGGTCCTGAAAGTACATTTTTTCACACATTTGGTCCCACCGTTAGTTGACCATCCATTGACTAACCAAATCAACTATTTGGAGTGCTATATGTATTGTTTTAAAGTTTTTTTTTTTTTCTTAAAAAAAAATTGATAATTACATTTAAGTAAAAAAATTAGGTAATTACATTTAGCACTTCCTAAATAGTTGATTCCTTCGGTTAATATACGGTCAATTAACGTGACCAAATGTGGGAGAAAAAGTGTACTTACATGACCAGATTTGATAGTGAGTGAAAGAGACTTAGGAACCAAAACTGATAGTAACTCTTGATAAAACTAGAAAGATGAGAAACATGCTTGTATCAATTCTATTTTGTCCATATTCGGCACTGAATATGGAAGTTGTGTATGATCAGGGCGAAGAGTATAAATTGTTCTGGCCTGACCAGCCAGAATTTGTGAGGATGGCTGCAAGATTTGGGGCCACAATTGTACCATTTGGAGTTGTTGGAGAGGATGACTTACTTGAGGTATTCTGCTTTTTGTAAATACCTTATTTTTTAATTACTGCAACGGTAAAAATACAAGTGAAATTCAAGTAACTTTTCATTAAAAAAAAAAAAATGACTTTTAATTTCCGACAGTCCACTGAATGAAAATAACAGTCTTGTAGATGCTACACTTACGGCTTGTTTGCTAGGGGTGATAAGGCAGGTATTTTATGCCTCGTCCCCTTTATCTCGTCTTTACCTCAGCGTTGAACTTATACCTCAGCCTCGTCCCACCCTCCATGGTTTTAACCCCTCATGCATTCCACCTCCCAATTTACTACAATACCCTGATTTCTACTTTTTTTTTTTTTTTAAAGGTTGATGAGGGACAAATTTGTCACTTGCTACGTTATCAATTGTAATAATGCACAACATTAAACAAGAGATACCTCTTGATATCACATGTAGCTAATTTCTTGTGGCAGTAGGTTTGCATAAGACAAGACTATCACATGTTAAGCAATCACTTTTTATATCACAGTTTGGAAGTGTCAAGCTCGAACTCGGCTTGATTAAAAAAACTTGTAGCTTGTAACTTAACTCGAACTCGATCGAATTCAACTCTTTTGAACTCGAGCTCGACTCAATAGAAAACTCAAAATACTCGAGCTCGATTAAGTTCAAGCCGATTGTGAGCTTTTTTCAAGTCGACCACGAGTAGCACATGAGCTGGCTTGACTCTCTTACACCCTTGCAGTAGATAACAATCATAATACTAATGACTACTACTGTTGTAACTTGCAAGCATAATTTTTTTCCGTTGTATCATTTCTAATGCTTTCACGAGCATGTTTCTATGCATAGTGGGTTATGGACTATGACAGACTGGATGAACAACACTAGTGTATGTTACTACGTTTTGTCACTTTGTGTGATATGGAGCTTAATTAGTATCAGTTGACTTACATTTTTAATGTACTGGCAGATAGTATTGGACTATGATGATTTGATGAAAATCCCTTTCTTAAGTGACCGAATAAGAAGTGATAACGAGAAGTACGAGTCATTTAATATCAGGTAAATCACATGCACTTTTAGTGCATAATATTTGTCCAAATGATATTTGAGAGTTGAAGCTGAATCTAATGCCATTGCATTTTTTATGACTGTAGAGCTGGAATGAGCGGTGAAGTTGCCAATCAAGTTTTACAACCTCCGGGACTTCTACCCAAGGTTCCCGGTCGGTTGTACTACTTGTTTGGAAAGCCGATTCAAACGAAGGGGAAAGAAGAGATGTTGAAGGATAGAGAAAAGGCACTAGAGCTCTACTTGCAAATAAAATCAGAGGTTGAAACGAGTATGTCGTATTTGCTTAAAAAGAGAAACGAAGATCCGTACAGAGGTATCGTCAATAGGACCATTTATCAAGCATTGCGAGCTCCAATGGATCCAATTCCAACTTTTGAGCCATAAAAAGACAAATCCACGGTAACTATTCCTCCTTTCCTAATTATCTATCTGGTTTTATCCATCCACACAAACTTATTTTTCATTAATTAGAATATCAAAAGACTATAATACTCTTATTTATTACTACTTGAAGAGCTTGTAATTGCAAGAAGTTGGTTAGTATTTATCAGGGGTATACACCATTTTGAATAGAACTAGACAGATAATTAGGAACGGGGGTGTAACATTCGTCTTATTTCATAAATGTTTGTTAGAGATATATATCAAAGTTCTTGTAGCAACACTGTATTCTTCAATATAGGATCACATTGTATGCATTTTAGTTTGAGGCCTCTTTGTCTCACAACTAGTCTGATATAATCGCGTCTCACGCACGAATTTATCTTTTGGTTTTGCAGATGAAAAAAATTCAGTTATGGGACCAGAATTCTGAAGCACTGGAGTATTTGGATAATGTGTGTGTAAAAGAGGGGGCAGTTACTAATGAAGTCTTGAAGACACGTTGATTTGTTACAGATGTTGGACCATTAGAATGGTATACACAAATTTGTATTTGTATCACCATTGTGTTATAGTTCATACTATTTTCTTGAACACTAGTTTGTTAAATTTTGATTTTATTTGTAGGGTCTAGAAGAAATGTGAATGATTTTGTTGAAACCATTACTTATATAAAAGTTAATGTATTTCAAATTAAGTGGCTAAGGACTAATTTGAACATTGCAATTTGTGAAGTGTATTTCCCGTTATTTGTATTATTATTTTATTTCTATTTTCCAATTTGTCAATTGTTAAGTCATTTTTGATGATCTATAAACAAGTATTATATACATTCTTGTTCAAACTTTATACTCCATCTGTCTTGTCATAAACTTCTCAATAATTTATTTTGGACGTCTTTTCATAAGCTTCTTATTTCATTAAATTGTAAAATTCGCTTTCTCTCTTTACTTTTTTTTTCAATCTCTCTATTAATTGGGCGTTGTTGTAGAATTCTATGAGCTTTTTTATTGTTGTCTTTACTCGTGATACTGATTGGGGTTACCCATTGAAGGCGGAGATTGCAGTTGGCCTCTATGCTATCTTGTTTTCTCATGCTCAGGGGTGGTTGCAATTCCGGGTTGAATCCGACTTGGAATTGACAGTCAAGACATGACAGGGGGTTATTTGGATCATTCTTTGGCGCTGTAGGGGCTTTGGAGTATTATATGCCCTCTGATGGGCAAGATGATTGTTCACGTCACCCACATCTTTAGGAAGGCAAACCAGATTGTTAATGTCATTGTGAAGTCTCGCGTTGCCTCTGTTTGGATGGGTCAATGCCCGAACTTTGTTTTACCTTACATTTATAGTGATATGAATAAAAAGTACTTTCATTTTTGTTATTTTATTTTTTAGAAGGGTTTACCTTTTCCTTTACCCGAGTTTTATTTCTATGGAATTGGCATGGTCATTTGGGATGCGGAGGGAAACTTTGTGTTGGGCAGATTCAACGAGCGTTTGTGGCTTATGGAGGTGTAAGAATGGGAGGCGATGGAATTCTTAGAGGCTCTCCCGTGGATCAAGGAACTGAATTATGATAATATCATTATTGAGGGTGATGTTAAACTCGTTGTGGATACAATCAATTTAATCTTAGACTAATATCTACATAGTAGGGGCCGGGAGAGGGGACTATTAAACATTTAGGTAGTGTTTGGTTTGGGATGACCCAATTCGGATTTGTATGGGTCATCCCCCATCCCATCCCTCTTAATCCCTCTCCATCTAAATACCTATCCACTCATATAATACATCTACACACCTGTTGATGTTGAAAACTTGGTGATGTTATCAAAGATGTTATCACACAAGGTTGCAACATCTTAATTCGACATTTTTTATTTTTCCTAAGTCTAAATTATGTGTTCTAGCTAATGCTGTTTTGGATGATGTAGCATCGCAAATTGAAGATTTAGAATACTCTACACGGTTCCAGACTGGAAGGTTCTGGAAGGTTATAGAATGATGTAGATCATGCGGTTGTTTTGAAAAACGTCCAGAATTGGCTGGAAGAACCTAAAAGGCGGTTGAGAGAAAAAGAAGGAATGAGATCCTACATTTTAGGAGATCATGGATGAAGGTTCTATGCTCCATTTCCAGGCCTATAAATAGGCCAGAACCGTGTTCATCATCCAACCAACGAAGTGTCATTCTTTAAATCCTAAACTAACGTTCATCCTGTTAGGAATTAATTGTCATTGGCATGATCTTGTCGTTGTACCAAAGAGTCCAAACTTCCTGTACAACATAGACTTTTCTATACTTCTTTGATAGATAGTGTTGGTCCTGAGTGGAGTATGACACAAGTGTATGGGGGGAGGGGGGAATGCACTTGTGTATGCAAATTCTTTCTTTTTAAACTGATTTAACCTTATCAGGGAAGTTGTCCAACAACTACTCTGAGTGATAACTTTAATAGATAATCAACCTACTGAAAACTATGAAGTGATCAGTTGGATAACTATCTAAAAGAGTTGCTAAGTGCGGAATGTGGTTGGCCTTTTCTTTAAAAGGATACTCCAAGTTATTTTCTGAAAAACCAGTTAATCAGGGACTTTGTCCAAAAACTGTTTTGCTTATTTTTACTGAACTTAACTCTTTCAAAATAATCTTTGCAAGTAATGAGAGTTATAAAGTAATGCTAATGTAAATAACACAACAAGTTATAGTGGTTCAGAGATTCAAGCTCCTACATCCACTTTCCCTGATTGAACAGGATAATTCCTTAACACCTGGAATTAACTTGTTTTATAGTGTCAAGGTGCACTGATCAACAACACTATCTCAGTGCTTTGATCCCTAGGATAATCTGAGTCTTAGTGTTCAATCTCTCTGAGTTAAGACTGTATTTACTCTTTACAACTCTTAACTCCTCACTTCTACAACAAACTCTTCTTCACTTAATGAGGTAAGGGTTTGAGGTTTGGTTCCAATTAATTGAGATATCATTTACAATAAGAACAGTGTAAAGGGTTAGGATATCTCAGTGCTAAGCTTGGGATATTACAAGAAAGGCTTAGCTAGAAGTGATCAGGAAACTTGGGATTCTTAGAATTAGCTTTTGTTTCCATGAATGCTTGATAGTAGTTTGATAGCAGATAGTTGGATGCTTGAATCCTTGGATCACTTCTGAATTTATAGAGCAACTTGATCATCTATCCGTTGGAGAGATAGACTTTCAAATTGTCTATTTGCAGCTCCATTGAAACGGCTATGAGAGCAACCTTCTATTATCCACTGTGCAAGAAGGTTCTTCAATGGTTGCTTGAATGAATGTGTTGACTTCTGAAAAATGCGGCTGAGATGACTTGTGTCAGTTTCTAAAATTGCACATTTTCCAAGGTAGATTGTGGCAGAACTTGTACTCTCTTCAACGGTCAGATGGGACAAGTTCCCTGAACATTCCTACTGCAAGTAGAATGTTCATCCATTCATTCAATTCTTCAGACTTTAATTCTTCTAAGTATTTAATGCTTGTTCAGGCTTGATGGCATTAATGCTTCATTAAATTTGTCTTCTGAGAAAATAACATTCAATGCACTTGATCTTTTTCAGACTTCATCTTGATCTGTTGTTGCCCTTATCAGTGCTTTTATCTTGGGCTATCATCTTTGATCATTCAGCCATGTTGTCTTCTTCAGCACAGATGCCTTTAAACTTTCAGCAGACTTGTCCTAATTGACTTAGACCAACAAGCTGCCTAACATTTCAGCTTTGGACAACTATCCTGAACTCTAAATCTCATAACATTTCTGAGATTTTGACTTAGACATTTTTACTGTCTCAACTATCTTGAGACAACTAGACTGATGCACTTTTCTATCTATCTCAACTAAGCTGACCATCATCAATCAGGAGTTTTGGTATATTAATCAAAATCAATTCATTTCTCAACAAATAGATCATAGAGTTAGATTAGTTTTTGGTAGTTTTTTTTACACTTAAGCCATCTTTAGACTAGATAGATTATCGAGTCTTATTTCCGTTGTGAATATTTGTTCACACACCATTTGTATTCACACATTGATTAGTGAAAGTTTAGCCATGAGAATCACCCAGTTTAGATAAATTAAAATCTATGTAAAAGTTATTTATGTGTCTTCGTGTTTTCATTCTTTTAAGTCTTCCGTTATTCATATTCTGATATTCTGTAATCGAGTCAGTGTTGCATTGAGTGTTCTAACATTTAGTGTAGCATCAGTCTTGTTTTACTTAACACGCACACTTTCAGTTGGTATCAGAATCAAAATTTGACGTCACTAGGTTTAGATCCTTGTTTTAATTAGTGTGTTCTAGTATTTATTGTGTCATTGCAACAATGGAAACATATCACATCTCTACAACACTTAGGCCACCCGTTTTAGATGGTACAAATTATGCATATTGGAAACCTAAGATGCGCATGTGTATCAAATCTATTGATGAACGTGCATGGAGGACAGTACTTATAAGTTGGGATGCACCAAAAACTCCAGTATATGAAGATAATGAAGTTCAACTCAAGAAGGAAGTTTGATTGGACAGCTGACGAGATAACAACAACAGGGTTTAATTATAAAGCTTTAAATGATATTTTTACTTCTATTGATGTTTTTATGTTTAAAATCATTTCTAATTGTTCAACTTCTAAAGAAGCTTGTGATAGATTACAAGAGCATTGTGAAGGTTCAGATAGTGTTCGAAGAACAAAACTTCGAATGCTAGGAACCAAATTTGAGAATATTCGAATGAAAGAAGATGAGACCATATCATCTTATAATGAACGTTTAAGTGAGATGGCCAATGAATTCTCTTGGTGGTCCTATTTCAAATGTAAGAGTAGTTCATAAAATTTTGCGTTCAGTTCCTAAAATATTTGATGCAAAAATATGTGTTATAGAAGAGGCTAAAGATACTGATAAGTTGAGTCAAAATGAGCATGTGAGCATTCTTAAAACTTATGAGATGAACACTACTCAATTTGATGAAAATAAAGATGATAAAAAAATGGTTATTTTTAAAGGATCCATCACAAGGTTCTGAAATCCAACCAATTATCACTAAAGTCGATTCAGATGATGATGTGATGAACCTATGTTATGACAATCCAGGCCACATGGTCTTTCTCACTAAACATTTTAATAAGTTTTTGAAGAAAACAATGAACATGTTCAAATGGAATATACAACCAAAGATCCAAATCAACACATCAACACCACAACCAGAAAAGAGAAGGAGTCAATTTCAACCGAGGCTATCACAAAGTGAAGGTAAACCAAGGTATGATCCTGAACATAGAAAATCAGTTCAGTGCAATGCATGTTCTGGATATGACCATTATGCAAATGAATGTGCCAATACCATACTCAAGCAAAAAATGAATTTTAGTGCAACCTTGAGTGATGATTCGGATGATGAAGATGTTAAATCAAAAGAAGTTGAATTTGCTTTTCATACTCATATTGATTATAATGACTCTTTAGATGATGATCTGGATGAAACAGACTCTAATGTTGAAATAGATGTTACAACATCTGCAACAACATCAAGCCAGAATCACCTAGATTTGAACTGTTTTAATGGTTTTGTTGATGATACAGGAATGAGGACAGAAGATTCTAAATACCAGAAGTTATTAGAGGATTGGAACTCTCAGAAACTCACTTTTGATTCTTTGAATAAAGAGAATTAGGATTTGAAAGGAACAATTATCAAACTAGAAGGTATACTTACTAGAAGAGATTTAGAACTCTGCAAATTAAAGGAAGAATTGAAAAGTTCTACTCTAAGTTTCAGAAAATATGAAAAGAGTGCTTCTAATATGAATGGTGTTTTGGTATTTGGTAAGTCTAATAGTCATGGTTTAGGTTATGATGGTGAAACTGCATCTATTTCTAAAAGTTTTGAAAATCCAGTGAAGTTTGTAAAGGCCAATGCTAAGACATATGTTGAAGCACCAGCACAAATAAAACCTCACAAAGCTAAAACTTTTAAAAAGTTATTTGTTTGCCATTATTGTTCTAAATTAGGTCATATTCGTCCTAGCTTATTGCTTGAAAATGAAGAAAGATTTTGCCAATGAGAAATTGTTACCTAAAAAGTTGTCACATTCAAAGAAACATTTCTCAAAATCTACTTGGAAAAAGAAATCTAATGTTACCTGTAATGCAATCCATACTTGTTTGAAAGGATGTTTACCTGGTCTATGGTATTTTGATAGTGGTTGTTCTAGACATATGACATGACAAATTGACAACTTATCTGATTATGTTACTGTTAATGGTGGATATGTTACATATGATGGAGGTTCAAGAGGAAAAATCATTGTAAAAAGAACTTTAAA
The DNA here is from genome assembly GCA_963675135.1 of Galeopsis tetrahit. Classification (NCBI taxonomy): domain Eukaryota; kingdom Viridiplantae; phylum Streptophyta; class Magnoliopsida; order Lamiales; family Lamiaceae; genus Galeopsis; species Galeopsis tetrahit. Next base: position 15,092,861 of record OY776131.1, read on the forward strand.
TGTTGAAGGTTTTCCTAAGCTTAAAAAAGTCTTGCATGTTAATGGCTTTCTTGCTAATTTGATTAGTATAAGTCAATTGTGTGATGATAATTTGCATGTAAAATTTGACAAAGATTCATGTTATGTTCTTGATAAAGATGATGAATGTTTAATGACTGGTACTAGGTCAGCTAATAATTGTTATCTTATTGGAACAAACAATGTGTGTAATTTGTCAAAACATAATGAAAATGTCTTATGACATCAAAGATTGGGTCATGCAAATTATAGATCATTGAAAAAGCTAGTCAATGCTGAAGCTGTGAATGGATTACCAAACTTAAAGTTTGACAAAACCACTGTATGTGGACCATGCCAGAAAGGTAAGCATGTAAGAGTGTCACATAAAATGATGTCACATTGTTCTACACATCGTTGTTTTGAATTGTTGCACATGGATTTGATGGGTCTTATGGAAACTAAAAGTATTAGAGGAAAAAAGTATTAATTTGTTGTGGTAGATGATTACTCTAGGTTTACCTGAATAGAATTCTTAAGAGATAAATCTGAAACATTTGATGTTTTTAAAGTTCTTTACAAAATGTTCAAAAATGTGTTTAACTTGAAAGTTAGCAAGATTAGAACTGATCATGGTAGAGAATTTGAAAATAACATGTTTACAGATTTTTGTGAAAAGAAAGGTATAATGCAAGAATTTTCATCTCCTAAAACTCCACAACAAAATGGAATTGCTGAAAGAAAGAATATAACTCTACAAGAAATGACAAGAGTCATGCTTACTTCTAAAAGTCTTGCTAAAAGATTTTGGGCTGAAGCATTGAATACAACATGTCATATAACTAATAAAGATATACCATGCTTTTTTTGGCGTTGCAGGGTCCAATAATGATATCAATGTACTTAATCAAAACTCTCTCTTTAGCGATGTTTTAAGAAGGTATACTCAAATATTAACTTCACGGTGAATGGTACACAATATACTAGAGGATACTATCTTACCGATGGAATCTATCCTAAATGGCCTGCTTTCGTCAAGAGTTTTCAGTGCCCTCATGATCCCAAGAAAGCATTGATTAAACAAATGCAAGAGGCTGCAAGAAAGGATGTCGAGCGAACATTTGGGGCCTCACAAGCTTGTTGGACGATGATTAGAGGACCAGAACGGTTTTGGTACTAGAGTAACTTGAAGGATATCATGTATACATACATTATTTTGCATAACATGATAATTGAGGATGAGGGAGATACGCCATTCAATTGGTCGGAGGAACCTAACGTCAATAGTAATAAAATTTCAGAAATATTTCATGGCCCCGTCGAAGGATTTACTGAGTACAGTAAAAGACATGCTGAACTACGCGATAAACAAATGCATCAACAACTTCGATCGGACTTGATTGAACACGTTATCAAAATTAGTAGAAGTGTGATTTAATTATCTATTTTTATTTCATGTATTATTTTAATTTATTTTAACATTAATTGTCCTCGTTTTTCATTTCTCTCAATAAAATTTTGTGTAAAAATTATCATCAGTTATTGTTCTAAATAATTAAAAAAAAGTCGATTAAAATGAAATAATAATTTTTATAATATAAATTTGAAAATAATTATTTTATTTATTAATTAAGATTAATATATTAAAATAAGAAATATTAAATTTATAATGGATTTGAACAGTGAAATCCTGAAATAGTAACAATGTACCTAACATTATTAAAAAATTGATGTATAAATTGATAGGTATTTACCTGAAATTAGGTATATGAATGAAAATGTATTTAAACATCAAATGAAAAGAAATAATAAGAAAAATAAAATATAGCGAACAACATTGATAACAAAAATAAGGTAAAGTCTAGTATGCACTTGAGTGCATGTTATGCACCCTAGTCGCACTTTTCAGTTTTACTGACTTACACTTTTTGGTAAATGGTGTTGCACTTTTCAATTATTATTAAAAATATTATTATACAGTTTAATAATTGAAAAATGCAACACCATTTATCAAAAAATGTAAGTCAAGTAAAACTGAAAAGTGTAACATGAATTAGGGTGTATAACATGCACTCCAGTCCCTAACAGACTAACCAAAAAAAATAAAAGATAAAAGGTAAAAAGTAAAAGGAAGACTTTGGCTTTATGCCGTCGTCTTTTCGCGCTCCTCGAAAAATAACTCTTTTTTCAACAATAATAAATTCGTAGCAGTAAATGCCTCCTTCATTCTGGCAGGCAGCATTGTTCACACCGAATTTCTATGGAGTTTTCGAATCCTCTGTTGCGGAGATACCGCAGCGATCGCCGGAAGCTCCTCGAGTTCCTTGTATCCTCCGGCCTCATCAAACAAATCACAACACCGGAGGGCCCCACCACCTCCTTTTCCAACATCCAATTTGATTCCCTCAGCACCGATTATATCCTTGAATGCATTCGAACCGGTATTTATTTAAGTGTGTGTGTGTGGAAATTGTGCAGGAGTGTAATTTATACTGATAATTGCGCCTGAACTACTGCTTTCCCTTATTTTTGTGCATTGATTTTGTATTAGCTGAAACGAAAACGTGTTTGAACAATTGTTTTTCCGATGAAATACTCCGAGTTTATTTCTGAGCTTTTTTACTTGAATAGAAGGCTTCTTTATGAGTTTTAATTGATTTCTTAGTCAGCTGGTTTCTTTTAGTACTTGATCAGTTGATTGGTTGTTTCTTCACTTGATTCGAAGCTACTTCATGTTAAATGTTTCTGTTGTGGTACGGATGGTGTGTTCTGGGTGGATCGTAATAATTCAACATTTTTCTTGTTGTTCCTTTTGTACTGGTAGAATGTTGATGATTCTAGTTATTGGTTAGGTGGTGTGCTTGATGTTTCCCAAGCAGCAAAGAAATATAACGACGATTCTTCACATCCAATAACGGTGAGATACGCAGCCTATTTCTGGTATTACTTTTTTCTTCTCTTGATTCATAATTTTTTGGTTGCTAGTTATGATTTTTTAGTTTATCTAAATGAGACGTTGAAGATCATTTCATCTAGGTTCCACGAACTAGTCTCCTCCTCACATCATCTTCATTTTCCCTATCCTGCTTCTATGCTTGAATATTAAAAAAATCCTCGTTCTCCACACAAGTCAAATTGTGCATTGAATAATTCAACATATGCAGAGTTTTTGTCTACGCAAGTCAAACTATGCTTCGAAAATTTTCTGGGCACAAGTTCAGGCCTTTAAATTGAGTAGTACTTATGTGTCTCTATTTGTTTTATGGAGCATACTAAGTGGAAAATTATGTTTATACATGCTGCTCAATGTTATTCCGTCTCTGTTCATGTGCTGGTGTTTTTCGTTTTCTTGGAAAAATTAAAGATGTTATTTTCTGCAGAGGCACTTGCAATCAGGAGATGCTTTTTACCTTTGCTCAGATCCGGATTCAGCTGGATCTCCACCTCATCGTGTTCCACCACCAATCACCATGACCAAAAGAAGTGTTGCTGAATCATGTAATTCTCCATTGCCAAACTATCCAGCTGCTGAAAGATCACCTTTTTCCAGTCAGAAGAATAGGATGAAATGTGAAGAAGTAACAGCTCCATATACAAATTCCCTGCTAAATACAAATATTCTTTCAGTAGGATTACCAACACTTAAAACAGGTAGGAGGTATATTCTTATCTTGTCGGATGATACCTACATTTTTTAAGCTTTATTATGAACAATTTCCTTCTTTCAAAGCCTACTTCCTATTTCATAAGAGCTATCCTTTTACTGGATTGGGAATAAAGAAATTGAAATGGATTTCTCAAAATAAACTTTCAGCCACTTAATTCCTAACTCTTTTTTTTTTAATACCAGACCAAGGTAGTTATTTTCATATTTTGGAGAAATATTTCCCATTTTAAGATTTCAAAATAAATGTACAATCCTTAATTGTAGCTTGTAGTTTAGGAGTTAGATTAATGTCCTAGATTATTAACCCTAGTAGTTGTATAAATATGTAATCCTTTTCCTATACACATGTGTAATCTGCAAGGTACTTAAAAGTGAGATTCTTTAAAAATAGAAATCAGTCATTAGCAAAATAAAATTGAAAAGTACATTCACTTTGCATGGTGATCATTGGAAACTTTCAACTGAAAACAAAAGAGGTTCTTATTGTAAATAGTGCATCATGGTTTCTGACAGACTGCGCGAGAGTGTGTTTCCCTTTCCGCATTAAATTTTAAGTTAGGTAAGTTGCACCATATTGGTCTGGAGGAGAATCTCAACTATAGGGTAATCATACAGAAAGTTTCTGGAAACGAAATTTAGAAATTCGGAACTTGTTGCTTAGTTAGAGTGAGCCTTCTTCTACTTGTTATTTCTTACCTTCTTTTGATTTTATGGCTGGAAATAAGATCTTGGTACATTCACACCACTTTCTTGTTTTGAGATGTTCTCAGAAACCTTAATTTGGTATGGTTTGACTTATATCCATGATTCAAAAAAACTTAATTATTGTATAGCTAACTTTTGTATTTCTAACTCCATTATCTTACAGTGGAGGCAGGATGATAAATATTGTTTTGTACAGGGAATGCCATATCTTCTGATTTCATAGTTTTGTAGTTTATTTCGTAGTTTCTTCTGATTTCTTGATCATTATTTTTCTTGAAATTTGGAAGTCCACTTTTGAGTGACTGATACATATTTTAGGATTCATGAAGGTTTACGGGATGATGACTTGCGGGAATCTGCTTATGAAGTGTTCCTTGGATGTATGATGTTTTCCAGGTAATCTCTCCCTCTCTGTGTTTCTTTGCTTGAAACCACACTTTAATAACTTAAACAGAGTGACGTCTATTTGCATTTTTCTACCCCCTTTCCCCCTCCTTTCTCTCTCCTGCATATACGCATTTTTGTTAATACCAATATTTGCTAATGTGTCAAATTCTCTCTCTCATTGCTCGCATAGGTTTGAAATTCTTCCTACCGAGGTTAGAAAGAGAGAAAAAAGTCCTAAATTTCTTTCTGGATTAAAGAGTAGAAAAGAGAAACGACATATAGAACCTGAATCTAGTGAAAGTCATCTGAAGCTCCTTGACGTAATTCGTGTACAAATGCAGGTTCGTTACTCTGTCCACTTGTCCTTTTACTCGTGTTTCCAGAGCAAAATGTGCTTTGTGCATCACTCATGTTGGGTAATGTAATAATTATTCAGCTCATTATTCCTCTTCTGTAGTTCTGTGTTGGGAGCTTTGTTTCTCTTCTTCTTTGATAGTTTGTTAGCTTGGAACAGTGCAGTAGTAACTACTGACTTAGCTGAACAGAATTGTGCCAAACTTGGATTATAGGAAAGAATCAAGTTTGAATGTCGTTCTGATTCTTTGAGTTTGTAAGATAATCATCATTTATAAGAATTTATTGTTACACAAACAACTTCACGTATAATACATTGAGTTTGACTAACTTGCTACACTAAGTCACAAATAATTTCTTTGACATCCTTTCCAGCATCTCATTTGATTGACTAAAATTCTGTTATTTCTTGCATGGTCTCTCTACCTGGTCTATGAACACACTGAATAGGTTGAAAACATTCCTACATGTTACTTAACTATTAGGATTCAGATCACTTTTATGTTGTGTTTTTTTTTGAGTTAAAATTAATTCTCTAATCCAGCTCAGAACTCCTGAACATCTTTTCTTTAGTTTCTAGATTTGAACTAGAATTAACTTTTTCTGTAATGCTGTATTGTGATTTGGTATCAGCACTTTTTTCATAGCGCTTCTGCTTTGTATATGACCTATAATACTAGCTCCAAACTCCAAAGTCCAAATCAAGACTGAGTTTGTTTAGGCATAGTGCCAGACTAACAATCCTGTTTCCTTACATAAAAAGGCTTTCAACTAACATATAATCCTACATTATGCAATCTTAATTTTGAATACATTAATGATGTTCACTTGGGGTTATAAACTAATGTTGCATAGACTGTTTGTTGTGTTTGCATGACTACTATAAGGATGATGATATATAATTTTGTAAATGGATAGGCAAGCCTAAAATAAATAGACAAGTTAGAAGTTATGATACTTGCAATGAATTTCTAAGAAAATTTTGAAGTTGTCGAAGTCTAATTAAAAAATGATGCGAATATAACTATGGGAAGGTGTTTGTGTTTATAGATTTAATGTCAAATGCTACATATGGTAATTATGAATCACAATCTTGGTTCTTCGATCATGTTCCACAGATTTTCATGTTTATTTTGGAATTTTATTAGAATATCATCTTTAAGCTAAACAAATATTTGCAGCATCCCTCATCCCATTTAGTTGCAATAAATTTTTTCGTTTCTTCCCAAAAAATATTATTTGCAGCATTAACTCACTCTTATTCTCCTTGCACATTAATTGTCACTACTTAGGGAGTATGGCCGTGAAAGATGTTCACATTTGACCTCCTAATATACATCTGCATATCTTTATCTTACTAGATATTTATAGAACATTCAGGTTTCTAATAAAATAACTAATATTTTAATTGCTAGTGTGACCATGAAAACTGCTGGGTTAGGGTTTAGAATATTTTTGTTGCTTGTACTTATTTAATTCCTACATAAGTCAACTTTCCTTGACATGTGGCCTATTGTGCTGATATTTTGTGCCAAAAATTAACTATCTCCATATTCTGCATTAGATTTCTGAAGTGGCAGATGAATTTATTAGGAGAAGATTGACACAGTATGCTGCGGGAAAAGTTGGCCGACAATTCGATATTCCACAATTATCATTGGTGCTTTTGACTGGCTTATTGAAATCTGATTTTCCAAGTGAGAAATCGTACCTCAACTGGAAGAACAGACAAGTAATATTTTATTAACTGTTATTGATTTTCATATTTGCTGCAGTTTCTTCTGTTTTAATCTTGTTCACTCTGTCCCACTAAAATATCACCGTCAGTTTCATGACATAAACTAATTAAAAGATCGCGCTATATATCACCGTCAGTTTCACAATTAGAAGGATTTAATTGACTTTCCCACATAAACTAATTTACTTCGTAGAATCATCTGTAATTAGCTGTGCCATAACACAAAGAATGACCTTTCCATGAGCATCCAATTGTTTGAAATCCAAGTTTCCTGTTGCCTCAGATGTTTTCAGTTTGTGACTCTAGCTTTAATATCTTATTATAGGCAAATGTTCTTGAAGAACTAGTTTGTTCTGATTATAAGAAGACTGAAAAGCAGATGACTGAGGCTTCACTCGCAAAAATTAGAAATCCTAAGGTGCGCTTTTAATTCGCTTAGTTTGCCAATAGCAGTGGAAGTTTTCCTCTTAGACAATTTGCTTTCTTATGGTCAGGAATGGGATATTAAGATGTCTCCTTCAGAACGGAGTAATGTTCTTTTATCTCTTCGGCAAGTTGCTTTGTCATTCTCATCTATACCTGAGCGTTTTGGGATGGAGGGAGAAACATACTACTGGACTAATGGTTATCATTTGAACATTAGACTCTATGAGAAGCTACTCTTTGGTGTGTTTGACATTCTGGAAGAGAGCCAGTTCATAGAGGTTTGGGTTTTTGTCTTTAATATTAAGATCGATTTGTTCCAAAATATCTATGTATATGGATGATCATACTTGATTTCTTCATCAGGAAGCTGAAGAGATCCTGAAGTTGGTGAAATTTACTTGGCCAATGCTGGGCATCACAACTAGGCTACATCATGCATTATTTGCTTGGGTGCTTTTTCAACAGGTATAAATTGTCTGAAGCAGCTTTATCTGTAAGCACTCGTTTCCAGATGCTTTTGCATACATGCATATAGATTATAGCCACCAAATTATTTTATCAAAACATATTTCTGAAATTGATTTGGGCTAGCTTTTTCGGTTTTGTCACTTTTGTAGCCGGTGCATATGTTTCCTTTCTGAATATAAATATAATTTAAGATTGACTACATGATCCTGAGTCAACTCTAACATATTCAACTGGTTACGTGGAGCATATATGTCATCAGTTTATGGATTAATTCTACTTTCTTGATCACTTCAAATTTGGCACATCATAAAAAATGCTATTACTGATGAAGTTTAATATTTGTTTATTTATTTATGGAAGTTTATTGCAACTGAAGAGGTAGTGCTGTTGGACTATGCAATTCGTGAAGTTGAGCATGTTTTAACTGCTGAAGTTTATGATGACAAAGAACTGGCCTACATAAAGAGCTTGACATGTTCCAATTTTGGTAATGGATCTGAATCAAGAATGGATTTGCTGCAGTCAATCTTTTTGTCAATCAGCTCATGGTGCGACAGTAAATTGCAGGATTATCATCTATATTTTAGTCAGGTTATCACTTATTGTTTTCTAGTTTTATGATGTTGGAGTAATTTGTAAAAGTGTTCGACCTTGAAATATTCTGTCTGAAGGGATTTTTAATTTTCAGAAATCATCCTTTTTTGAGAAGGTGCTGACAATGGGATTATCCACTGGGACTAGAGATTTTATTCAACATGGAAATATCCAGGTTTACTACTGCAGATTAATTACTTGAAATTTGATTCTTTATGCTTTTGAAAAAGAAACTTCTATCATATTATTAAGATTGTTTACACACTGGACTCTAGGTATACTATTTAAATAGATTAGAGAAGCTAAAATTTATGTTGGACCTTCTGTTTCACATTTCTCTGTTCTGATTGGGGATCTAGTATAGTAATAAATTTCAGATTGACCGCTCTGCCATTTTCTTCTGTATCTCTTTTCAATAATCTTCTTTCCCTCCAAATTGCAACCTCCTTCTAAGTCCTAGAAAAAAAACTTTATTTTGCAAACTAATCTTGTCATTCGGGCAGTTTACAGGATCTTCCCCTGATGAGATAGCTACTAAAAAGATCAGAAATTATGTTGAGAAGACTTTGGATGCTGCATGTGAGAGGGTAAGCCTGTATGAACTTTCACACTCATTAAGGGCATGCTTGAATCCTGATAAATAGTAATTGTGTTTGTTTGTTTTGAAATTTGAGTAGCGTAGGATTTAACTTTATGTCAAATCAATGTGTAATAGTACGTGATGTTGTATTATTATATTATCATGGTTAATTGTAATGATTGCACGATTGTGTAATAATTTTGTGCTTGATTGGAAGTTGTGAAAGTGAGAGAAAAAGTGTGAATAGTGATTAATAAAAGAAGAGTGAGAATCAGGCTAGGGATTTCTCATCCCTATTGATGCAACAAAAGTATAAGTTCCTTATCATGAAAAAAAAAAAGAAGAGTGAGAATAAAAAAAATTATATTTGCAATAATACTCCCTCACTTTTTTAATAAGTGATGTTTTAGCCTTTTTCTCTTGTACACAATTAAATGATGTTTTAGAATTTTTTACACTGTTTGTTCCAATTATGCCCTTCTTTAACTTTAGAAAATCTCCTAATTTCTAACTTACTTTTATTAACTATGGAAAATGTGCATTAGGGAATTAATGTAATTAGAAACCTCCTTTGTTATTTAAGGGTATACTTGTCAATACATACCCTTTCTTAATTCCAACAAACTTCACGAAACATCATTTATTAACGGAGGGAGTATGTCATTGAAGAGATTGTGATGGATAAAGAATAGTATTGTTGGGTATTTGTAGGGGTTTATATATTGGGTTTCAAAAACCAGATTCTAAAATCCCAAAGTAGAACAAGATTTAGATTTTGAAATCCCAAATCCGTTTCAAATCCCAAATGAAACATATCCTAACTTGTTAGATTGTTAAATAGTGACAAAGTTGATATCTTATATGTCTCAGGTTAGTGGTGTTACTACTATTGGATCTACAAAAGATAGGACACATCCTCTGGCTATCCTTGCAAATGAACTAAAATTGATTGCTGAGAAGGATCTCTCGGTATTCAGCCCAGTCCTACGTCATTGGTATCCTGCTTGTGCTATGGTCTCAGCCAAAACGTTACACCAGTTTTATGGTGCAAGACTGGTCTGAATTTGCTGAAGATTAACATGCCTCTCTACTAGATAATTCCAGTCAATAATTATTCATTCTACTTCTTTCTTTGTCTTAGAAACCATTTATCGAGGATATTACATGCGTCACCGAGGATGTCAGGAAAGTGCTTCCTGCAGCTTACAAACTGGAGCATTGCCTTATCAAACTCAATTCTTCAGCTTGTAAAGAAAACAATTTTCACCACGACCAAGAATTTGAGTACTATCCGGTGCGTATTCTTTATATGACCAATTAACCTGTGGATTTTGTTAAAATGGACTAGTTATTATTGCAGATGGTTTGAATTTTGATGCTGTTATTTTTTTGCTCAACGACCCTTATCTCGTGCATAATGGCTCTTCAACTACATTTCAAATTGTTTGTTTTGCTTATTGCTGCATGTCTATTTGCTAGGTTCTTGAATTTGTACTGCTCTTTTCATGGTCTCATGATAAGTTAATCTTAGTGCGCAGATACAGAATATTAGTCTTTTGCTCCTTGTCTATTTAAATTGCCTTCTCGAATGCAAATTCTCATGATTTGTTGTAATGTAATTGTCATCACTGGAAAAACTTGGGGATTTATCTTTTCTTACGTATGTTATTTTTTGTGTTGGGAGGATTGCATCATAGCTTTCCTTTAATGTTTATATATATATTTGGGATCTGTGTCATCTCAAGTTGGCTGTTACCCCTGTGCCCCCATGTATGATGTTATGGGTACAACTGCCACTAATTAAAGTAGATTGTAAAACTCATGCAATTCTGTAACTAACTGTGATGGACTAAAGGGTTTTCTTTTAGGGTGCTATTTTTTCGTACTTGCATGTATTCTGTTATCTCAGTTCTAAGATTTTTGATCGAGTTGACTTTCGATGAATTATTTATCATGTGTTCTAAGGCCATGCCTCATCAATGTGATTAACCATAGTTGATTGCTTTTGACTTAAAGTGCAAGCTTTCTCCAACTAAATGAAACAAATGATACTGTTAGTCTGTTACCAAGTTTTGCTCTTTCCTGATGGAATTTATAAAAATTCAGAACAAAATGTGGAATCTAGGTTCATAAATATTATTTTTGCATAGCCAGCAAGGCAATGCCGTAACTTAGGTATAATAACTTTTGAAGACATGTTGAAGATGTTGAATCACACAATAGAATTGGAAATATGATGCTTATCTCCTCACTTGCTCTAAGGATTAGTGATGAAGTATATGCTCATTCTTCTCTCCTCTCTGCAGATAGCTGAAGTTTCCAAATCCATCATTCTTGACTGGGTAGTTGCGCAGCATGAAAGAATTCTTGAATGGACCGGACGTGCTTTTGATCTTGAGGTATGTCTTGTACTTGTAGTTTCTCATTGTAACAAAATTTTCACGGGAAAACATAAAAATGTTAACGTTCTATGATTTTGTATAATTGTATCTCCTCATATCATTCCAAAATTATTTCTTTTGTCATTTTGACAGGACTGGGAACCTTTATCATCTCAGCAAAAGCATGCAGCTTCAGCAGTTGAAGTGTTCAGGATCATAGAGGAGGTATGCATAGTTTCTTGATGTGACTATATATAATATACAAATAATATACAATGTAGATTGAAAGCAAAGGATCCTTTTTTTGTATGTCCACACAAACATTGTTCCCTCTTCGCTGGATAAGAGCCAAATAGTACTTCTCGGTTGTATTATAATCCACTGTGTCGAATATTTGTTCAAATGCCTGACCAAAATGTCTAATTTTAATGTGGCATGGAAACTTTAGTGCTGTAGATGCTTCTGGTCTTCTTAAGTACTGACATTAATTGGGAAAACAGTCATTACCACACAATAGCACACTGTGTAATGTGTTTCTGGCAGGTTACCTCGTCATGGAAAGTTACTTTTTCTAATATTTTAGGTGTCAGAAATGCGGAACATCAGTCTCTGTTGGATTTCCATGTCTATTTTGCTATGACATTAGAAGTCCTACTCTTCAAATTTTTCTCTAGTGTTTCTTAGTGTGCAATTCCAAGACCATGAAACTTATTTAAAATATAAATATAGATGTATTATATCAAGGGACGTCTTACGTGTAGTTTTCACTTTGAAAATTGGTTCTCTTTATTTTTTGCTTATCTGCATTGGTGCATCCTACTTCTCTGCTCAAACCTCCTGGTTCTCATTCCTCTTTGTTACTAAATTTCCTGCCTTTGTCTTTTACATAATGCATCAAATGTTAACAGAATAGTTTCCAGTAGGAAGATTCTGTTAACAGAAGGGGGGCTCTGGGGACACATGCTCCATAAAAGGAGTTTTGGCTCCATGTTTCTTTGTTGTACCTTAAAAATATGACCAAAAGATTACATATGTTTGGTTTCATTTTCCAAAATTTATTTTCCTTAATTACAAATTTCATCCTAAACAAGATCCCCATGATTGTGTAATGCAATAATTTCTTATACTCCGTATTTAACAATTCCAAAAACTAAACATATCTACCAATTACAGTGAACTTGGAACACCCCTGCTTTTCCACTTACTCTTCTGCCAAACATTTCTTGGATTTGTTCTTTTCCTCATTCCAGTCATTACCAAAAGAGGGCACAAAGGAAAGCATAATAGCCATCGTTCTGTTGTAAATATTTGTGTTTTGTGAATAACTTTTTTTAGATACAGACATTAATAGCTTGTAATTTAATGTCTGTTATGCAAAGCATTCTCAATTTCTAATTAATTCAATTAAAGGCAGGTTTTTGTTATGGATTTCTCAATTATTAGAGCACTCAAAATTCTTTGGCTTAGTCTAGCATAATATTTTGCAGATAACCTTTATTAAATTTGCTTGAAGAAAATTTTAATCTTTCTACTTGGAGAAATGTCTATTTATTTATTTAATAAAACTTGTTGGGTCTTCCTTTGGGAGGCCTCTTAAGATGTCCTTTTGGGATCTGGTCCTCGCTAAAATTTCAAAAAGACTTGCGGGTTGGAAGAAAGCTTTCTTATCTAGAGGGGGTCTATTTGCCTTAATTCAATCGCTCCTCAATGCTTTGCCTACATACTATATGCCTCTTTTTAGGATTCCATCCGGTATAGCTCATATTATGGAAAAGAAGATGAGGGACTTGTTGTGGGAAGGGGTGGACGGTGACCATGGTAACCATCGCGTAGCATGGGAGATTGTATCTCAACCTAAGGAATTGGGAGGATTGGGGATTGGAAGTTTAATTAAGAGGAATAAAGCTCTTTTGGGAAAATAGTGGTGGCGCTTCAATAATGAAAAGGGTACATTATGGTCTAAGGTGATTAAAAGCAAGTATGGCATTCAAGATAATTGTTGGGATGCAGGCTTAGCTATTCGAACGACGTTTTGGAGTCCGCAGAAGTTCATCTCCCGCGTCTACCCAGATTTCATGCAATCGGTTGAGCTTGAGGTTAAAAGTGGCAACTCGGTTCGCTTTTGGGAAGATATATAGTTGGGTAACTCTCCCTTCTTTGATCGTTTTCCTTCTCTTTATTGTCTTTCTGATGCTCATCGCCAACCTATCATTTTTTTCTTGTCTGATGACAATTGTTCATCCTTTCCTTTATCCTGGAATTTTCATTTTTATCGAAAATTGGGTTACCGGGAAGTTCCCGAGTTAGGGCAGTTATAGAAGTGCTTCGAATCTGTCACTTTATGCGACTCAGGGGACGATTACAAAGTTTGGGGGGCTAATTCTTCTACAAATTTTCTTTTAAATCTTTTTTTAAGTCCTTGTGTGTAGTCCCTAACATAGCTGTTGTTCCTTGGTTTAAATCCATTTGGAAGTCTCCGGTTCCTAAGAAAATTCAGGTCTTTCTATGGTTGATAGCTTGGAGAAATTAGCTACCTGTGAAGCGGTTTGAAAACCCTAATATGTATCTGTCTCCTAGTTGATGTGTTTTGTGAAGGGGTTCTTCGGAGTTCGGAGGATCTAAATCATTTTTTTCTTCACTGTCCCTTTGCTAAGAAATCATGGTGGCGGGTGGTTGTTGAGCTGAGAATCCAGTGGGTGATCCCAGACACAATTCTAGAGTTGATTGGTACTTGTGAGTCCATGGAAGATTTGTGGGCTAGGATTAAATATGAGAATAACAGTTTCTGTGGTCCTTTGGTACATCTGGATAGAAAGAATAAGCGAATTTTTAATGGTACTTGTGAGTCCATGGAAGATTTGTGGGACAGGATTAAATACTTAGTCGCTTCTTGGTCATGGAATCATAGCATTTTTAAAGGTGTATCCCTATTGGATTGTGTTGGGAGTTGGTCTTTAGCTATGCAAATTTCTGAAATTGCCTGTACTCTATGGGGACTCCTCATCCCTTATTTTTATTGAGAAATAAAGATCCGCAAAATAATTTAACCTTGTTTAGTTTTCTGGTTTATCTGTGGAAATAACATGCCAATTATTTTGCAGACGGTGGATCAATTTTTTGAGTGGAGCCTACCAATGGACATTACTCATTTACAAGCTCTGCTGTCCATAATTTTCCATAGCCTAGATTCCTACCTATCGAAAGTGGTTAGCGAGTTAGGTAATAACATTCTGACTACAGTAACTGTCATTTTCTATTTGTTAATGCTACGAGTTGTTTAATACCCTTTTCTATAGTGGGAAAAGCTACACAGCTACAGTTTACCAACTGTAATACTAATCTTTTGGGGATTCAGATATTGGCCCAAGATGTGGCTAGGACAAGTTGCTTTTTGACTTATCCCATAGAGCGGAATATGAAACTACAGTCAAATCAATTTTCTGTCTTAATGCTTAAATGTGATGCTATTATATTTATCTCCCTTTGATGATTCACTTGTGGTAGAAATGTGCTTGATTCAAAATTGGATTTTACACTCCCTCTCTCCTGGTAAAGGGAGAAAGTTGGAAATAATTATATTGGACAAAACAGGAATTGATTAGCCTATTATTGCTGAGCTCTACCTTATTGACTTTCTTTATTTTTTGCACCCTAATATTGGAAACGTACTTAGATATAGGATGAGAATAACAATGATCTTTTTGTAGTGCAGTTGACAAGCAGAAATTGTATCCATCTGCTCCTCCGTTGACTCGTTACAAGGAAGCAACATTTCCTATTGTCAAGAAAAAGATGGTGGAGAGTTTTACAATGGTTGATGATATATATAAACATTTGGATGAATTGACAGCTTCCAAGCTGTGTATCCGATTGAACACTTATCGAGTAAGTGGAAGTTTAACTCTGATTCATTTGCATTAAGTTTTCATTCTACCCTCTCTTCTTTTCTTGACTAGGTCATTCACTCGTGTTCTTTGATGGTTCAGGACATATTAACTGCAATATTGACCATTCTTGTATCTTTAACACTTGTTTCAAGTATTGCTCTCTAGACTGTCTTGCATTGCGCAAATAAATGAGAAGAATTTGATGTTCAGATAAATTGAAAGAAGATGTTGCATATTATGTTATTTACTTAGTCAATTCTAAGGGCAGCAAGGGATGCGTTGTTTAGGAAAATAATTGTTACTAAAGAAATTCACTGTTACTCTCATCTTATTTCGAAAAAAATATGCTTAAAAAACTATAGGATATTCTTAAGAGGAAACTGAGTGTTAGTACCCAAATACTTGGTAGCTTCATAAGCAACTTCAGTGACCACTTTTAAAGATGAAACTCAGTTTTTGGATTTTTGTTGTATAAATTACGATGCAATGATTAAGACGATGTGCTGAATTCTAGGAGTTGATTGAAATATATGCTCACTATCTTTCAACTGTCTATTAAAATTTTGCTTATAGTAATTTTTAGCAATGCTAATTTTTGTTTTTGCAGTATATCCAAAAACAGATTGCTGTACTTGAAGAAGGCATTAGGAAGTCATGGGTATCTGTTGCATCATACCGAATAGACAGACACTGTAAGTTGTTTTGTACTGCAAGCAAGCAACCTAGATTTTTCCAATAGAATTTCCATATCTTGTTCATTTTCTGATGCTCCACGCTATATACACAAAGCAATCATCATTATCAGCTCTGAATGCTCATCTTCTCCAAAGTCGTTTAAACAGGTTCATTTCAGTTGGAGAATTACCTTATTACTATTTAAACTAATTTGAAAATTGTCAAACTAGTAAAAGTTGTAAGTTCAGTTCAAGATTGCTTTGTAAAAGGTTACACTTAAGCTCAATTCATAGAATTGTTATTTGTGCTCAAGCACCAACACTAAAAAAAATATTGAGCTAGATTTCATCTCTTTTACAATCGAGCTTATTCAAGATTAGGGATTAAGAGAAGCTAATTATGCAGCTTGAATGAAAGTGAGTCGTACTGTTTAATATTCCACATATAGTATCGTGTTATTTGCCATTGTTTTTATCTTTATTGTGTTATATTAAAAATAAATAATTGTGCTTTTTGCACTGTTAGTAAAACCTATAATCTCGTAACTATTATCTTATTATTAAATGTATCAAACTCAACATTAAAATATAATCTCATTAACTATAAATATTTCCACTATTGTAGTTCAAAAATTATAGTACAGTTAAGAATACAAATAAATTCGACTCCCGTTCTGGCTGCAAAACTCTTACAATTAAACTCGGTTTACAAAGGAGTTTAGCTTGAAACCCTCCAGCTAGTGTTGAGCCTCAATTAAACTGGCTCTTCTAATGAAATCCCTACCTAAAAGAAGTTGAACTTCGTAATTCATAACTTTGAAGTATTTGTTGAGTTCTTTTCTAAATGCAGTTGTAGACTTCTCTATTGTAATAGAGCTATTATAGACAGAGTATAGTGAAACCAATTTAAGGACCTTAGCTTCTTGGATGCTGAATGTGTTGTGTATAATTTGGAATATCTTTACACATAACACTTGTGAATTTTGTGTGTAATAAAGGATCAAATAATTGACTAGCCCTGGATTTCCTGTAGTTTTAACATTAATTATAGTTAACAAACTGTCCATTTCATTCAGCAACAGAAAGAACTCCTCCGACTTTGGAGCCAGCAGATGTGAATGATGAATCAGTTTCAGAGCTTTTCATTGCCACATTGGACTGCATCAGAGATTCTGCTTCTCAAGCTATTAGGAAGACCAGTGACTTTCTAGGTAAGTTATTGCCGTTCCTAACTATTGATCTGTCACTTTTCCTGTTGGAGTTAAGAGGATCAATCACAGAAATCACACAACGGGTAAACCTGTCCCGCGCCAAAAGGGCCAAAACCCAGTTCAATAAATTGTAATCAAAACCCTACGACAAAACAATACTTTTGACAGGCCCACGGGCCGACTCAACCGTGCGTATTAGGAAATAAACTATTAAAACATAAAAAAAAAATCCAACAGGCAGGCTTGGGACTTAGGAGTGTGCTCCTCTCTAGGTCTCAGGTTCGAAACCCCTAAGGTGCAAACAATTTCTATGGGGCCATGTCCATACAGAGCGCAAAGCTCTGGCTTTAAACGGGACCCCCGCAAGTGGGCGGTGGGATTGGTCCCCCGGGATTAGTCGGCCTTGAACCGGATACCCGAGACTTCAAAAAAAATAATAATAATACTCAATAGGCCTAGCCCGTCTTTTTCTTCCTTCGTTGATAAACTACCAGTGCAACATTTCCTTATTTCTGAGAATGATACTTGCTTCTTAATTCCAGATTTACATTTGGTTATTGTCCTATTCACTGATTCTTTTCTTTAAAACGCCTAAAATGTTTTCTGACAAGCCATATCTTTTGGAGAAAATCTTTGAGAAAAAATAATCAAATAGTTTTATTGTAAATTGTGCCCTGTGATAAAAATTTATGAGTTCATTGCATTTAATCACTGGGACCACCACTCTTAATGTTTCTATGCTTGAAAGAAGTGATTGAGAATGGCACTTAATCACTACTTTAACAGTGTGCGCTGTTCATTACTGTTTTAAGAAGTTGGGATATTGTTTACAATATTGAAGATATAGGTGTTATTTTGTCTTTGATTTATTCTTCTTCTTTGGACTTCCAGGGGCCAAAATTGTCTTCTGGGATATGAGAGATTCATTTCTGTCTTATTTGTATTGTGGGGGTGTCGAAGGAAATCGCTTAGATGGTGTATTTCCACAATTTGATAAGGTAAGATTTTGTAATAATTTTTTGGTTTTCTTTCTGATATGAACACAGATTATGGATTAAGACTGTTATTCGTTCCGTCTTACCTACATAACATAGACATTATACCTAAGTTGTGTATGTGGACTAAAAGACAACTCTTCTGGCCATCATTTAAAAAAATTAATCCACTAGCATTGTGCCATATAATCTGATAATTGGTTGAATTCTACAATCACTCTTCAAAAAATACAGATGTGGAAAAACAAACGAAATAGTTTATTCTTTCTTGGCATAATGCATCAACAAATCCCTAAACTATCTCAACTTTTATTTTAAAAAACCCTTGATGAATGAAATTTTATTTCACGAGCTCCCTCAAGACGAAAATTGATGGAATTTTTTGATTTATCTTAATGTTCCTGTTAAATTATATGTACGTTATTGTTATTAGTATTAAGATGTGTTTTGTGCAAGCTGTTTAACTTCAATACTTCAGATGCTAGGTACCTAAATGGATAGCGAAAAATACTTTTATATATGCTTTAAAAAAATACTTTTATATATAATTAAAATTAAATAAAGCTGATATATGTACATTCTTTAACGGACCATTAAGGTGAATCAAAAATCCTGTCGATTTTTATCTCGAGAGGAGCATATGAATATTTTTTTTTCGAGCTTTTTAAAACAAAAACTAGTTTAGGGACCAATAGAAATAAAAGTTGATAGTTTGGGGACCTTTTGATGCGTTATGCCTTCTTTCTTCTACCTTTTCACTTTCTGTTAACATTAGCTAGCATGTTTATAGGTCCTCAATGATGTATGTGGTGTGATTGACAATACAATCAGAGACCTCGTAGTGTCAAGTATTTGGAAGGCATCACTGGTATGATCTTGCTTGTGGCTTCTGTATTCATCATTGCTTTTCTCCTCCATTTTTCTGATTTTCTGCATTTCAATATGTAATTGAAAGGAAGGATTCATGTGGGTGTTGCTTGATGGAGGCCCTTCTCGTGCATTTTCTGACACAGATATTTCTTTGATTGATGAAGATTTCAATATGCTAAAGGTAAGGAAAGTAGCACTATCCAAACACTTGTGTATTCATATTTATATGCAAATTAGCTAATTTCTCATGAAGCTTATAAAGGAAATAATATAGTTCGTGGTAGAATCAGTTAAGAGTACCACTTACCAATTGAAGGACTTGGAGAGACATCCATTTTGTATATCACTTTTTCAATTCGCGGAGAAAATGGCGGTGGTGGTGAATTTTGCGTTTTCCAGCGAAATTTAGCAATTTTTGCTACCCCCTAATCTGATTAGCAATTTTTCCTTTTATCTTGCAGTTATTAATTTGCATGTAATGTTCATTGTTTCCAGGAATTGTTTGTTGCTGAAGGGGAAGGCCTTCCTCGTTCATTGGTTGAAGAGCAAGCAAAATCTTATCGTCAAATTCTGAGCTTGTTTTCCCTCCCGGTAGATGATTCACACTTAGATGTTGCTTCCAATTCTAATATTTTAGTTCTCAAAAAAAAAATTGTTTTCCTGATTTTCTTTTCCCTCTCCTGATTATTTGGGGCAGTCTGAATCGTTAATCAAGATGCTGATGGCATCGAGTGAACAAATTTCAGCTGGTGTGAATGTTCATAAAAATGGTCAACGGTATATGGGAGATGCTCACACCTTAATGCGAGTTTTATGCCACAAGAAAGATAGGGAGGCCTCAAGATTCCTGAAAAGGCAGTACCGGCTTCCTTCATCTTCTGGTAACAATTCATTCCTTATTTTGTTTGATGCAATACTCGGTATGATTCAAATTTCCATGAACTGAATGCAGATTATGACGAGAGTGGAGTAGAGAATTCTTCGAGCTTGGGTTCACCTTTTGTGGCAGATATATTGAAACGCGGCACTACTTCATTTCGAAGCTCTTCATTTCGTTGGTCTGAGAAAAGTCATAGCAGCTTCAGGTCTATGAGGAAGAGATTTCAAGAAGCAACATGGAGATAAGAAAAGCAGAGTGTTCTATATATGTCATGATGCTGCTTTCAGCCCAAAATCACGCCTCGCCTAAATAAAACACAATACTCTGATCACGCCTATGCTTTTAGCGAAGGGCTGAGAAGCTTAATCCAATAACTAAGGAGCTGAGAAGCTTCCCTCCCGGCCACTTTGGGTGGAATTGTTGTAGGTTGAAGGAATTACAAATCCATTTTTATATAGGCGATTTGCCGATTTTTAAAGGACTAATGTTCTTGATCACCAGGGACACTTATACCAAATTTTTGAAGGAGTGGTAATTTCAAAATTCAATATGTTTAGGTGACACTTTTTTCTATTGTGACCACAACCAACTTGTTTCTAGGTTTCTATACTATTTTTTGTTTTAAAACTTCCTTTTAAGTTTGTAAATTTTATTTACGACTTCGATCTCTTAAACAAAAAATTACCTATTTTTTTATTTATTCCCATTAACTTGAAGTGTTGTAAAAAAAAACTCACCAATCATTTTAAGTATTTGTCACTTGAAGTATTAATATTTGCAAGATCATTAAGATAAATAGGAAAATTTGGTCAGTTTTTGTCTCAAGGGAGCTTGTGAAATAAAAGTAGTTCAAGATTCTATTAAAGCAAAAGTTGTTTATTTGGAAACATTAGGCCAAAATCGTCTCAAGCATCTATTTTTCATGCTTCTGTATTATATTTTTTTTAGTCCATTAAGTTTTCATGTTTTTAAATTTAGTCCACCACATTACCACTTTTTAAATTTAGTCCATTAAATTTCGATTTATTTTAATTTTGGTCCAATTATCTGCTGCAACTGGTTTAACATGTCATTTTTTAAAATACACCACACATCCCATAAAATGTTATACACACCCCAAATGTTAAACACACCACATTAAAATTAAAAAATTATTTTTATTATTATACACACCTCAATTCTTTTCTATTTAATAAATTGTCAAAAATAATTAAATTAAAAAATAAGAATTTAAATTAATATAAAAATTATAAATAATTTAAACGTATAAAAAAATCGCCTAAATCTTCAAAAATTAAAAAAAGCTAAAAATAAATAAATAAATTAAATTAGTTTTGAAAATTTAGTTGATTTTCTATTATTTTTAAATTTAATTTAACCATATTGTCGACATTTTTATAAAAGTTAGAAGGCAAATAAAACATTAACAAAACATTGAAGTTTTAAACTTTTTTATTTTATTTTTCTTTTAAATATTTCTTTTATATTACATGAACCTACTAACACCCCATAAATATTATATACACCCAAATGTTAAACACAAAATTTTTAAAAATCAATTAAAATTAAATAAAATCATAAAAATATTTAATAAATTATCAAACATAATTTAATTAAAAAAAAGTAAGAATTCAAATTAATATGAAAAATATAAATAAAATCTATAAAAAAATACATAAATCTTCAAAATTTTAATAAAGTTAAAAAAATAGTTAATTTAATTATTTTTGAAAATTTAGTTGATTTTTTAATAAAAATAAAAATCTTCAAAAATAGTAAAAAAATTAACTAAATCTTCAAAACTAATTAAATTAATTAATTTTTTTTAGCTTTTGTTTAATTTTTGAAGATTTAGACTATTTTTTATGGATTTTATTTATATTTTTTATATTAATTTGAATTCTTACATTTTTTAATTTAATTATTTTTGACAATTTATTAAATAGGAAAGAATTGAGGTGTGTATAGTAATAATAAAAGTTTTTTAAATTTTAGTGTGGTGTGTTTAAACATTGGGGGTGTGTATAACATTTTATGGGTGTGTTTTAAAAAATGACTTGATATAGCACTTTACTATACCAAAATCAAAATAAATCGAAATTTAATGGACTAAATTCAAAAAATAGTTATTTAGTGGACTAAATAAAAAAACATGATAACTTAATGGACTAAAAAAAATATAATCCATTTTTTTATTTTTCCATTTAGCCACTCCAATTAGTCAATTACCCTAGCAACACTACAAAATAATCATTCTAGGGCATGTTTGGTTAATAAGATTAGGCCCAGATTAAGCCCTAATCTGACCTAATCTTGTGTTTGGTTGCCAATTAATCGGCCCGCGAGTTTGGCCATGGTCTGCGACTAATCAATGATATTGGGCGACATTTTATCGGCCTAAATTCGAGGAGATTGGTAATCTTGGCAAAAAGACGGAGCCGATTAACACCCTTTTTCCCAAAATACCCTTGGGTATATAAAACGAACCCTAGCCTTTTTCACTCCATAATTTCCGTCTCTGTGTACGGACGCGGCTCTCTGGCGACGTGGTAGGCGAAACGGCGATTTAGGGTTCCTCAACTCCTCCGTTCATCCCTCTTGTTGGTCCTGAAAGGAGTAGATAACAAGTGTATGGGGGGGGGGGGAAATACACTTGTATGCAAATTCTTTTCTAACTAGATCAAACCAGAGCTCAGCAAGGTTGTCTTGGACAACTCTGCTGAAGATGATTAACTCTTCTAAGATAATCAAACTACTAAGTACTATTGAGTACTTAGTTGAATAACTATCTAGGGGAGTTATATGTGCGGAATAGTGGTTGGCCCTTTTAGTTTAGACTCCTTTAGTTTCTGAAATCACTTAGTCAATGCAATACAGTCCAGTTTTCAGGGAACTTGTCCAAAGAGGTTTTTGCACAGTCTTTGAATGTTTATCCTTGAAAGATCAGTTTGAGTGCAGTGTTGAATGTATGAAAGTACTTGGAATGTAAATCAACACAAGAGTTTATAGTGGTTCAGAGACTCAAGCTCCTACATCCACTTTCCCTGATTGAACATGATAATTCCTTCACTCTTGGAATTAACTTGTTTTATAGTGCCAAGGTGCACTTGATCAAGAACACCACTCTTGGTGAATTGATCCCTAGGATGTCTAGAGTCCTAGTACCCTCTTCTCAACTCAGAACTGAACTGTTCTTCTCTCAACAGTCAGCTCCTACCACTTCTACTACTACAACCTTCTCTCTTTCTCACTTGAAAGGGGTAAGGGTTGAAGTAAGGTTCCAACTAATGAGATATCCTTTACAATGAAGATCAGTGTATAAGGATAGGATATCTCTCTAAGCTTGTGTATGGATATACAATGTAGTTCAGCTTAGATGAAGTGTTTGAAGACTAAGATAGTCTTTGAAAGTTCTAAGAGCTTTAGAATTCTTGTGTAGTTGGATTCTGTTGAGGTGCTTTCAAATTGTCTTCACACTTCTGTATTTATAGATAAATGAAGGATTTGCCCGTTGGAGAGGCAGCCTCCAATGTCCATAAATGTCTTCTTTTAGTTCTTCAACTTTGAAGACAGAATCTTGATAGTGACATGTCCTCATTTGAGAAATAAACGGCTGTAAGAGTTTTGTCTTCATTCTGCAGCACTCTTCCCAATATCTGACTTTGAGATTCTCTTGTTAGAACATGGACATGACTTCTGAAGGTTGTTCCAATGATAGGACAACATTCCTCATCAATAGGACAACTCTCCTTATCACTATCAGCAGTCTTGCTTATCAGCAAGGTTGACTTGCTCTTCTTCAGATGACTTGGCTCATACCCTTTGCTTCACTTCAAAGTGATCTTAGCATGTTGATTTGTAGTTCTTTAGGGTGTGGTTGCCTCTTTCTTTTCAGCATAGTTGACCTCAGGCTTTCAGAGCACTTGATCTTGATTGATAGAGCTGAGACAACTCCTCTGGACAACTCTCCTGATCAGCATAGTTGGTCTTCAGCAAACTTGATCATGATTCCAGAATTTGAGCCTTGAGGGGACTTGTTCTAGATGGACTTCAAAGCATGTGTTCCCCCTCAAATTGTGCATCTAATCATCTAAGAGCTGCCTAACAGATTAGCTCATCATCTAGCCTATATACTATATGTTCTAACATCTCTAGAGCATACTCAGCTTGACTTAGGCATGTCTCAGGGGGTTTTGGTATTAGATCAAAACATATCTCATTTTATTCCCAACAATTTCCCCCTTTTTGATGATGCCAAAACCTATACATTTATGCAAAAGTGACTTGGCTACACCTATTACATTTATCTTCAGAAGACATGACTAAGGTCAATTATCCTAAAAAGCAATGTGTCAGTGTATTTACCATTCATGTTGCAAATAGGTTTTATAGATAGGCATAGAGAGATGAGTGTTTTGATTGATTCAAAGTAAGTTCAACTATCATTCAATTAAAGATCATTACAAGCATGTTGATAGTTGAAGTTAACATATCAGAGCATGAATCAATAACACTAGTTACATCAGAACATTTCATTATACAAAATATACCTAGAATTTTAGTATCAGAGCAAATACTAAAAAAAAACTTAGCAGTAACAAAGCAAAACATCAGATATCAGAGAATCATGCTTATATCAAAGCAATCCAGAGCATATCAGAGCAAATGGATTTTCATAGCACACCACATCAGCAATCTTGACCATATTTCAGCATAGTTGATCAATCAATAAGGTCAGAAGACTTAGCCATTTCAAAGATCATCCTTAGGAGGTGGCACCATCCCATATTGTGCCCACACTCTCCTTTTCAAGGCCATGACTTCTTGGTTGGTTCCTTTAGGACCAAGAACCATCTTGTTCAGCTTGAGGATCTCAGTGAATTCTCTCAGAATCCTTGATTGGTCAATCCATCCTTCAAGCTTTGGAGGTAAGTATATGATTGGCTTGGGAGCTGTGAGTTCAAATCTTGCAATATCAGCAGCTGCAAGAAATTGTTGATAGAGTTCTCTGTAGTACTCAATCATGAACTCAGCAAAATTGGAGTTGGCATCTCTTCCATTCCATCTGTCAATGACATACTGATCATAGACAAACTCCCTTTTTGCTTCCTCCCATGAGTCATTCAGCTGAATTGGCACCCATTTATCCAAGTGAGGATATTTGGTGTCCATTGGAATCAGCAGCTGTGGCTTCATCTTATTGTAGGGTTGCTCTCTTCCTTCTTGACTTCTGGAAGTCTGCTCTTCTCTTGTCTCTTGCTCTTTGTGCTTCATCCAGTAAATCCATCTTTTCTTGGGCCCTCATCATGGCCAACTTCTGTTGTGTTTCAGGGTCTTTGCCATACCCTTCATGAAACAGCTTTGATGGATCATTTAGCACAATCACTTTCTTCTTCTTAGGTCCAGGACCAAAGCCTTCTTTATAAAGCTCCTCAACATCTTCAGAAGCTTTGGTACCTTCAGTGGACTTAGTCTCAGGGGACTTTTCTTTTTCAGAGGATTTGTCCTTTTCAGCAACTTTGGACACTTCAGCAGCTTTGGCCTTCTTTGAGATAGGCTCATCATCATCAATTCTGAATTCAGGTGGAAGAGTAAGACTGTTAGGAAAATCAGTAAATGTTTCAGCTTGTCTTTTCTTTCCTTTTGCCTTCTTGATCTTTCCTCTAGTTTGGACACCTTAGCATCTTTGTCCAAACCAGACACTTCACCACCTGGTCTTTGCTGTAGCCTTACTCTTTCCTCTTGAGATGAGGCCATAGAGTTCTTCAAGGCAAGTGCCAATTGCTCCTCTTCATCCAAATCATCCAAATTTAGCACTTCTGGCTCTTTTCCCTTTCCTTCAGGGACTTTGTCCTTACCCTTGACTGGGCTTCCAATCACTAAGGCACCTTTTGCCCTTGCTCTTTCCCTTTCCCCCTTTTTGGCAGCATCAAAACATTCTGGCTTCAGTTCACTCATAGTAGATGCCAATAAGGACTGGGCTTGGGTGAGAGACTTCATCTCTTCCAACAGATATACATTCTCATCATGTATATTTTGCATCCTATCACTGCTCAAGCTAAGAAAGGCTAGAACAGGCTTCATTTTCTGTTGGACGACCTCCTCCATGGTTGCCTTAAGAGATGCATCCAGTTGGGCTTTTAAGAGCTCAGTGAGGTTGGCCACTGCACCTTCAGCAATGTTGGCCAACACTTCTTGGGAAAATTTTTCTGAGGCTGCTTTCACCATAGCTAGCCTTTGCTCTTCAGCTCTTTGTCTTTGCAGAGCAGTCTTTCTTCCAAGAGCTTTCTTCACCACTGACCTCAATGTCTTCACATTCCTATTGTGGTTGATTCTTAGCAAAGATTGCTCTTTCTTAACATCCTTTGAAACTGACCTCATGGTGTTTTTAGCTTTGATAACTTCAGTGGAGATGGTTTGCAGACCCGTCTCAACTCCACTGATCCTTGCCTCCAAGGTAGGTAACACCACATCCTCTGAGCCAGTTAGCCTCATCTCTACAGATGCCAAAGTTCTTCCATGCTCATCCAAGGCTCCAGAAGTTTCTGCATGAGCTGATTGGACTTGGTGAGCCAAGAAGTCCAACTTCTCTGATTGCATCCCAAGCAAGGCTTGTGCTGATCCACTGTCAACCTGAATGGGTGCATCTGTTAAGAGATCATCTGCAAAGATTTGATCAAAGGTTATACCTGCAATATCAGACAAATCAAAAGCATCAGTAAAAACACACTTGTCTCCCTCCAATTCTTTTTCATAAGACTCTGATACATCAGCAGTCTTCTCCTCATTTTCAACTAATTCTTTTCTCCCTTCATTAATGATTTCCTCACTTAAAGGAACATGCCTCCTCTCATCA
Source organism: Galeopsis tetrahit (assembly GCA_963675135.1). Taxonomy (NCBI): domain Eukaryota; kingdom Viridiplantae; phylum Streptophyta; class Magnoliopsida; order Lamiales; family Lamiaceae; genus Galeopsis; species Galeopsis tetrahit. The sequence continues at coordinate 15,119,531 of OY776131.1, forward strand.
AGGGATTCCTGAAGTTCAGATTTGACTTCAAGAATAGCCTGTCCTTCCTCACTTATATCACCCTCATTTGGTGGTACACTCACTATCCTAGTGATCACCACATCTCTATCATCCTCTACTCCCTCTGATTTTTCAACTAGATTCTCCTTTTCAACTCCATCACCTAATCCTGCAACATCTCCACCTTCAACAAGGTTCAAAGATGGCAGTTGTGGGTTGGGTGCAATAGAAGGAACTTTAGTTGCTTTTGAGAGCAATGGGTCTGAAGGGGCTTTACTCAGGGGGGTTGGCTCAAAGAGTGCAGCTTCTAAAAGCTTTGAATAATTGAGCATAGATGAGTCAAGGGGAGACTGCAATCTTGTCTCATCTACTGCTATATCAGCTAGCACATCTATCCCACTCCTTTGCACACTTACTTCAGGAGAGTATCTCTTTGTAAGATTGATGGGGGTGATAGGTTGATTGGTTGGGGTTCTATGGGTTTCAGGGGAGTTGGGCTCAAGATTCTGTATTTCAGGGATGTTGGCCTCCATTGGTTCACCTTCAGGGACCTTGGATTCTGGAGTTCTAGACCCAGATGAGTTGGTCCTTGACTTGGATTTGGTCCTGCTTTCAGCTCTGCTCTCTCTTAGAGCAAGTTGTAGAGACCTTTCTTCCTGAAGCTCCAACACCTTGTCAGTAGGCTTGACCCTTCTTTTGTGATATAGCAATAGCACTATTGTTATCACAAAATATTGGCACTTCAGTAGAGTTGACTTTGTAGTCTCTTAGTTGTTGTCTCAACCAAAGGATTTGAGCACAACAACTTCCAGCTGCAACATATTCAGCTTCAGTGGTGGAAGTAGCCACTGTGTTCTGCTTCTTGGAGAACCAAGATATAAGCTTGTTGCCCAAGAATTGACAAGTCCCTGAAGTGGACTTTCTGTCAATTCTACATCCTCCATAGTCAGCATCTGAGTAGCCAGTTAACTCAATGTTGTCATCAGCAGGGTACCAAAGGCCTAGATTTTCAGTGCCTTTGAGATACCTCAAAATCCTCTTTGCAGCCTCAAGATGGCTTTTCTTAGGATTTGCTTGGAACCTTGCACAAACACCTACTGCAAAGGTGATGTCAAGTCTGCTGGCAGTGAGATAGAGGAGTGAACCAATTATTCCTCTATACTCAGTAGAGTTGGTTGGAACACCACTCTCATCAGGATCCATCTTCCAATTTGTGTTCATTGGGATCCTTACTGGCTTGCTAGTTGTACACCCAAATTTCTTGATCATTTCTCTGGTGTACTTAGCTTGGTTGATGAAGATTCCTTCTTTTGATTGCTTGACTTCAAGACCCAAAAAGAAGTTCATCAACCCCATCATGGACATCTCAAACTTGCTTTGCATTAGCTTGGAGAACTTCTCACACAGCTTCTCATTGGGGGATCCAAATATTATGTCATCCACATAAATTTGGACAAGCAAGATGTCCTCTCCTTCAGAGATTCTGAAGAGAGTTCTGTCCACTGTTCCCTTGGTGAATCCATGATCCAAGAGGAATTGTGACAGTGTATCATACCAAGCCCTAGGGGCTTGCTTGAGTCCATATAGAGCCTTCTCCAGTCTGTAAACTTGGTTTCCAACTTAAAAACCTGGTGGTTGCTCCACATAGACTTCTTTCTTCAAAACTCCATTCAGAAAGGCACTCTTGACATCCATTTGGTACACTTTGAACCTCTTGTGGGCTGCATAGGCTAGAAAGAGCCTTATTGCTTCTAGCCTTGCCACAGGTGCAAATGTCTCATCATAGTCAATGCCTTCATGTTGGCAATAGCCTTTTGCCACAAGTCTTGCTTTGTTTCTGACAATCACATCATTTTCATTCTTTTTGTTCTTGAACACCCACTTTGTTCCAATAACATCTTGATGTGAAGGCCTATCCACCAGCTCCCATACTTCATTCTGGTGAATTGGTTCAGTTCTTCCTGCATGGCTGTGATCCAATTGGCATCTTGAAGTGCTTCCTCAATATCACTTGGTTCTTGTTCTGACAAGAAACAGCAGAAAAGAGCACTTTCACCATGAAATCTTCTTGTTTTGACTCCAATACTTGGGTCACCAAGTATTAGATCAGTAGGATGGTCAGACAACCAAGTCCTTCTTTTTCTGATCTCTTCAGTAGAGTTGTCCTCTACTGAAGTTGAGTCATTTTGATCATAAAATTCAGGGTAATTGAATGCAGGATCTAATTCAGGATCATAATCAGGGGTGTTGTCCTCAATGTCAGGGACATTGGCATTTTCAACATTTTGAGTTCCCCCTTGATTATTTGACCCATTAACTACCTCAGCAGGAACTGCTTCTTCATTGGTAGTTGTTACCTGGATGTGAACTGGGATTGGATCATTCAGTTCACCATTTCCTTCAGTGGGATTTGCCTCAGGAAGGTTGCCTTCAGGATTGTTGTCCAACATAGAATTTTCAGGTAGGTTTGCTTGGACAACATCTATGAATTCAGTGTCTTTGTCTTTTAAGCTCAATCTGGTTGTTCTTTGTGTGATTTCTTCTGATTCCAAGTTCTCATTCCTGAACTCATGAATAGATTCATCAAACACAACATGAGGTGTTTCCTCCACAATAAGAATTTTCTTGTTGTAGACCCTGAAAGCTTTACTGATTTGAGAGTATCCAAGGAATACTCCTTCATCAGCTTTGCTATCAAAGGCTTTCAGCTGTTCTTTCCCATTATTGTGAATAAAACACTTGCAACCAAAGATGTGAAAGTAAGACACTTTAGGTAATCTTCCTTTCCAGAGTTCATAGGGGGTTTTACCTTGCCCCTTAGTGATCAAACATCTATTTTGAGTATGGCATGCAGTGTTTATAGCTTCAGCCCAGAACCTCTTAGGCAATTTTGAATCAGCAATTAAGGTTCTAGCAGCTTCTTTTAAAGTTCAATTTCTTCTTTCTGCAACTCCATTTTGTTGGGGAGTTCTAGCTGCTGAGGTTTCATGAGCTATTCCATTAGATGAGCAATACTCATTGATGTATGAATTAATGAACTCAGTGCCTTTATCAGATCTTATCTTGATAATGCTAAGGCTTTTCTCATTTGACAATCTCTTTAGAAGTTCAGGCAGTTTGACTTGAGCTTCCTTCTTATTAAGGAGAAATACTACCCATGTGAACCTAGAGAAGTCATCTACTACAACCAATGTGTATTTTCTACCATTTATGCTTGCAGGGGTAATTGGTCCAAATAGGTCCATATGAAGAAGTTCAAGTACCCTTTCAGTAGAGATGACTGGTTTTCCCTTAAATGAGGCTTTGATCTGTTTTCCCTCTTGGCATGATTTGCAAACATGCTCTTTAATGAAAACCTCATTAGGTAGTCCTTTGACTAATGCATTTCTAGCAATTTTGTTCATTGTTTTGAAGTTCAAGTGGTTTAATCTTTTATGCCATAACCAACTTTGTTCACTAGAACTTTTAGCAATGAAGCATGCAGCATCAGTAGACTTGTCCCAGTCTGCAAAATACACATTTCCTTTCCTAGTTCCAGTCAGTAGTATTTGTTGAGTCTTATCTTTGATTAAGCATTTTCCACTTGAAAACTCAACATTGAAATCTTTATCACAGAATTGACTGATACTTAGGAGATTATACTTGAGACCAGCCACATAAGATACATTGGATACTTTGATGTTACCAATCATCAAAGTACCATAACCTTTTGTAGTTGCTTGTGAGCTGTCTCCAAAGGTGACATTTGGGCCTTCTTTTTCAATAAAATCAGTGAGGAGTTCCTTGTTTCCAGTCATGTGCCTTGAGCATCCACTGTCAAGGTACCATGCTGACTTTTTGCTCATGCTCCTCTTCTTGTGGCCCTCTGGTACCTGCATTTAGATTGGTTTAGGTACCCTTTGAGTTTTGGGTCCTGAGAGGTTAGCTGTACCTTTAGGAACCCAAACTTGCCTAATAACCCTGATTGATTCAAGGTGGCTAAGTTGTCTTCCTCTAGCATCTACATACACTGTCTTTCCCTTAAATGCCTTTGGGAAAGTGTGTGTGAATGTGTTAACTCTGTAAGTTTCATGAGAGTTGTCAAATCTCCTGAACTTTTGAGTTCTTTGTGCTACTTGAGGGAATCTTTGAGGAAAGGCTTTCTTTTGACCATTACCCTTTGGCATGAAGGGTTTTGGTTGTCTCATTTTATTTTGCCTTTGAGGATTGTTGTCCTTAGGTCTATTCAGCTGAGGCTTTCTCAGAAGATTTGGCCTAGGATGATTATACCTTGGATAATTCCTCTGAACATTGTTCAGTAGAGTTGCCCTACCATTGGGTCTACTCTGCTGACCAACATTCCTCTTATGTTCAGGAGCTTTGGCCATTTCCTTAGGTTTAGGCCTAGTCTCCTGAAGCACTTGAATAGGCAGATCATCTATTTTTCCCTTTCCTTTGTTCAGTGGCTGGATTACTTCATTTTCAGTTTGTGCCACTGATTTAACAAAGATTCTCTTAGTGTTACTTGTAGAAGCAACACTAAGACAAGGTGAAGATTCAAATGGATCAAAACCTAATCCACTTCTTTGAGCCACAGGTCTTTGATAACTCTGAATTTCCTCTATTGCTCTAGAGGATTTCTTCAGAGCAGACATCTTTAGTTTCAAGCTCTCTTCACTTGATTTAAGAATATCATATTCATGTGAGAGGTTTTCAAACTTGGCATTGAGAATTTTAAGTTCAAAATCTTTTCTCTTCTGAGAGAGAAGCTGATCATCAATCTCCTTTTGTTGGTCAACTATCCTGAGGTTTGCTTCCTCAAGCTTTCTCAAGACTTGTTGATACAACTCAGTAGACTTGACATCAACAACTGTCTCAGAGTTTTTGGCAAGTTCAATAGCCAATCTTTCATTCTCTCTCACACAGTTATCATGAAATTCTTGCAACATAGTGAAATCTTCCATCAACTTTCCAAGGGAAAGCTTCAAGTTGACCTCACTATTGTTTTGTGAGATGAATGATGGTGAATTAGAAGTAGAGGATACCTCATCATCCTCAAGAACCATGTTGCAGACATCATCATCATCATCACTATTTGAGAACAGTCCATCAGAAGAGTTGAAGCTTTCAGCACTATCAGATTCTTCACCAGCCATCATGGCCTTTCTATTGGTGAACTTTCTGTCTCTTTTAACTTGCCTCTCTCTTCTCTCCTTAGAGCTTAATTCAGGGCAGTCATACTGGAAGTGCCCTTTCTTCTTGCAGTTATAGCACAAATCTTCATCATCATCTTTCTTTGATTCTTCTCTTCTCTTTGATGATGAGGGTTCAGCTCTACTGGACCTTCTCCTATCAAAGTACTTGTCCTCTGATCTTTTCTCTTCAGGCTTCTTGACCTCAGCCTGAGCTTCAGGAGAGTTATATCTCCTGAATTTGTTGTCCTGGTAGAATTTCTTGTATCTACCAAACCTTGAGTTTAGCTTTTCAAACCTTCTAGCCATCAAGGCTAGTTCTTCCTTCATTTCAGTCTTTGAGACTGACTTTGATGATCTTGGAGTGGACTGCATCTCTGGTTCAGCAGTTTTGGCTTTGAATACCACTCCCTTAGTAGGATTTGAAGGTTCCTCAATAGGCTTTCTTCTATTGAGGTCGAACTCATAAGCCTTGAGTTCAGAGAAGATTTGTTGCATTGGCATGGTGGAGAGATCCTTGGTATTCTGCATCATTACAGCATATACATCCCACTTTTGAGTGAGACTTCTTAATATCTTCAACCCAACTTCTCTCTTGGTGTAGACCTTGCCCAAGGAGTTGATCTCATTCATCACATCAGTGAATCTACCAGCAAACTTATCAATGGACTCCTCAGACTCCATTGCAAACTGTTCAAATTTATGCACAGCAACTTGGAGCTTATTCTCCTTGATCTTTTCAGTACCCTCACACATTTCAGCAAGAGTATCCCAAATTTCTTTGGCAGTTGTGCAGTGGTAGACTCTACCCATTATTGCATCTGGAATTGTTTGGTAGAGGGTGTTCATGGCAAGATAATTCAGATTATCTTTCCTCTTCTCATCTGCAGTGAAGTCATCTTCATCTTTGGGGAGCATCTCTCTTGGGTCTGCCTTTTGAGCCTCAGTGACTTTGGGATTGACAAATGTGAACACAAAAGGACCTTTTGTGATCACCCTTAGCATATCAGTGTGTAGAGATGCAAGATGAGCCCTCATTCTGATTTTCCAGAAATCATAGTTATCTATTGAAAACATGGGCAGTTTGTGATGTGAAATGTGGTTGACTGGATTTGTAGCCATGTTGTCCAATCCTTGGACAGCAGGAGGTGGAACAGCAGCATTGTTGTTGGCCATATCTCAAGAACAATTAGTTAGTCAACAAACAAATAGGATTTCAGATAGATCAGTTCAGTGACCACACCAAATATGTGATTTTGAAAACCAAGATGGCTTTTCAGAAGCAGTGGTCTTTGAATCCCTGCTCTGATACCACTTGTTGGTCATGAAAGGAGTAGATAACAAGTGTATGGAGGGGGGGGGGGGAATACACTTGTATGCAAATTCTTTTCTAACTAGATCAAACCAGACCTCAGCAAGGTTGTCTTGGACAACTCTGCTGAAGATGATTAACTCTTCTAAGATAATCAAACTATTAAGTACTATTGAGTACTTAGTTGAATAACTATCTAGGGGAGTTATATGTGCGGAATAGTGGTTGGCCCTTTTAGTTTAGACTCCTTTAGTTTCTGAAATCACTTAGTCAATGCAATACAGTCCAGTTTTCAGGGAACTTGTCCAAAGAGGTTTTTGCACAGTCTTTGAATGTTTATCCTTGAAAGATCAGTTTGAGTGCAGTGTTGAATGTATGAAAGTACTTGGAATGTAAATCAACACAAGAGTTTATAGTGGTTCAGAGACTCAAGCTCCTACATCCACTTTCCCTGATTGAACATGATAATTCCTTCACTCTTGGAATTAACTTGTTTTATAGTGTCAAGGTGCACTTGATCAAGAACACCACTCTTGGTGAATTGATCCCTAGGATGTCTAGAGTCCTAGTACCCTCTTCTCAACTCAGAACTGAACTGTTCTTCTCTCAACAGTCAGCTCCTACCACTTCTACTACTACAACCTTCTCTCTTTCTCACTTGAAAGGGGTAAGGGTTGAAGTAAGGTTCCAACTAATGAGATATCCTTTACAATGAAGATCAGTGTATAAGGATATGATATCTCTCTAAGATTGTGTATGGATATACAATGTAGTTCAGCTTAGATGAAGTGTTTGAAGACTAAGATAGTCTTTGAAAGTTCTAAGAGCTTCAGAATTCTTGTGTAGTTGGATTCTGTTGAGGTGCTTTCAAATGGTCTTCACACTTCTGTATTTATAGACAAATGAAGGATTTGCCCGTTGGAGAGGCAGCCTCCAATGTCCATAAATGTCTTCTTTTAGTTCTTCAACTTTGAAGACAGAATCTTGATAGTGACATGTCCTCATTTGAGAAATAAACGGCTGTAAGAGTTTTGTCTTCATTCTGCAGCACTCTTCCCAATATCTGACTTTGAGATTCTCTTGTTAGAACATGGACATGACTTCTGAAGGTTGTTCCAATGATAGGACAACATTCCTCATCAATAGGAAAACTCTCCTTATCACTATCAGCAGTCTTGCTTATGAGCAAGGTTGACTTGCTCTTCTTCAGATGACTTGGCTCATACCCTTTGCTTCACTTCAAAGTGATCTTAGCATGTTGATTTGTAGTTCTTTAGGGTGTGGTTGCCTCTTTCTTTTCAGCATAGTTGACCTCAGGCTTTCAGAGCACTTGATCTTGATTGATAGAGCTGAGACAACTCCTCTGGACAACTCTCCTGATCAGCATAGTTGGTCTTCAGCAAACTTGATCATGATTCCAGAATTTGAGCCTTGAGGGGACTTGTTCTAGATGGACTTCAAAGCATGTGTTCCCCCTCAAATTGTGCATCTAATCATCTAAGAGCTGCCTAACAGATTAGCTCATCATCTAGCCTATATACTATATGTTCTAACATCTCTAGAGCATCCTCAAAGCAAAACCCTAAAAACATATCTCATTTTATTCCCAACACCTCTCTCACCACTTTCCCTCTCGCTCCGCTTTCTATTCCTCTCATCGTCTTCCTCCACTCTCATATTTCTGACGTTTTTCCCTTTTGTATTTTTAGGGTTTTGCTTTGAGGATTTGGGGTTTAATGGCGACTTTGTTAACGCACACACACGGCTTTGGCAAAACCCCAAGTTCACCGCTCATCGAGTAGCACGAGGTTAGTATATTTCCGATTATATGCACGCACACACTTGGCGATTGCGAACACTGAGTGCATTTATGTATGCGTTTTCGGCGAATAGATGTTTGGTTGTCATTCACAATCGTTTTATTTGGTTGATGCCTAAAAAAATTTCAGATCTGTTATTTTATGGTGATTGCGCATATGTGTTTATTGTTATTCTTGTTTATTTTCACATAATGGTGAACTTTTGTGTTAATTTGTTTGATGTCCCATTCTCTAGATATGGCTGGCATCTGTATCTAGGTGTGGGTTATGGTTGTTGCTGAATTTAGCCTTGTTGGTTTTGTCTGTGTCTCTGTGTCTCATTTTTTCAATTTTGTTTGTATCTCATATTCTGCCCATTATGTCCCATGTCTCATTTGTGGATGTTGGAAGTGTATTGGGGACGTTGTTAATATGTACATATAGTAGTAATGAGGACGTTGTCAAATTATGTAGTAATTTTTTTAAAGCAGCAGCCTTCAAGTGAACTAATTCTTGTTGGAATCGGCTATTTCTTTAGATATTGATGGAGTTGTAGGATTGGAAAGAAGCACTTTCGTATTGCAGATTGACGATTCCTGCATATGAGAGTATGTAATTCTTATCCTCGTGCATCCAAATAATTGTTTATGCATAAAATAGTTAGTTTGCATCTCTAGTCTCAAGGTAGCTGTAAAATGATAGTTGAAATATGCTGTGTGTGTGCAATTGATGGAATATAGGTATTTTCAGTTTTTGAATCAATTGTCATTTAATCTGTAGGAGCATATCCAACATCCCATCCTTTGGTTGGACTGCAATATTTATTATATGTGCGGAAAGTTTGAATGGTAAGAATTTACTATTTCGTCCATACTTTCCATTTACACCTGTTTCATTCAACCTTGACAGAGTTGACAAATTTGAATTTACAGGTTGCTTGGAGAGACGAAAGCAGCAGTTAGATCACTAACCAAAGCCCATGACATATCATGATGCTGAAGCTTTGAAGAAACAGAGAACCAAGTTATTGTCATTCTTTGTTTCTTCAAAACCAACAGTCGAATATCCACAATTACAGGTCATAAGGGGGTTGCTAGATATGTTTATGTTAGTTTGAACCAGTGCAACATTATAGAGAAACATTATTGATGAGCTGCTCCTTTACCTACCCTACAATGAATTCTAATTGTATCCAGATGGGATATATGATGATTAGTGGGGTATTGATGCAGTTTTTTATGTTTCTTATGGATGAGGTTGCTAAATAAGAATGATTTGGACTCTTTTTATGTTTAATTGTATGTTCCATTTGACAGTGCTTTAGCAGATTTGAGTATGGAAGATTGAATTAGTTTGAACATGCTTATGTGTGTTGTGATATAGTATTACTTTTGTGTATGTATGTTTGTGTGTGATAATTCTTGAGTGCTGATGTGTGTTCTGTGGCAAAATTGCTACTTTGCCATTATTTAGTAATTCAATTATGTATTATATTTTACAAAAATATATCGGTTCTTTATTGAACTTCCAATCAAATATGCTGAATTGTTTGAGGCTCTTGGAATAGCTCAACCTAAGGTAATGTCTCAGCAACTTAGAAACAATTATTCCTTGAGTTTTTGGGCAGTTTTAATTGTTTGTATACTTGGATTGCTAAAGGGACTTAAAAGGATTTTGAGATGGTTGTTTCTAAGGTGAGGAAGAAGGAAACTGAGAAAAACATGTCTATGAGAAAGCTTTGGAAGTGAGTAAGTTGGAAGCTTGACTCCAACAAAAGAAAATAATTATCAACTTCCATGGTCTAAACTCTAAAGTATTGGAAACTTGGTTCTGAAAGCACTGTTGTACATATCCAAGAGGATCTTCAGGCAAATATGTGAAAACGAATTTTTGCTTTTTTGTACAACAAGCTATGCTGACTGGATCTACAGCCCAAGGTAGCTACTGCAAATATAATCGATGTTAGATTAGAAAAGGAATTAGAGATGACTCTATATGTAAAGTTGATTGAATTGTAAACTACTGTGATGGGTATTTCTTATACCAGACATTTTCTTAATAAGAATTATTCCCCGATAAAAAAATGGAATGTTTTGTTATTGTCCAATTTTTGTTGGTATTGTTTTACTAGTATTTTTTGCATTTGTTGTATTCCCTCCGTCTTATAATAAGTTTTATAGGTAAATTGACACACTTTGTGTATGTGTAAATTAAAAGTAATGACATTTGTGTAAAATTGAGGATATTGTGAAGTTTATAAAGAGTTTCTCATTTTAAGAGTGAGAAAATTATTGTGGAAAAATTTGGAAAAAAAAAGTGTGAAAGTTGTTGTAGGTAAATATATTTTGTTGACAAAGTGGGATAGCTCAAGTGGTTAGAGCACCACTACCTAGGCCTTAGATCCTGGGTTCGAGTCATGGGGAGGGGAAAAAATGGATGGGTATTTAATGTAATTCAAAAAAAAAAAAATATTTTGTTTGAAATATATGGGTAAAATTGATAGATGTTAGTGTGAGTTTTTATGATGGGGTAAAAATGTAAATAATTTTATTAATTGAGGACAATATGGTCATTTTGTCCTAACATTCAACTCAATCATACCCATAATCTTGTGGAGTTAACAAGAAATCAAATCCAAATTAATTTTTTATCTAATATCCTATCTTACTAACTTTTCCAATCATACATTTATCCTAAATAAACAAACCTACAAACCAAACGTGCCCCTAATATAAGTAAACCCTTGATTCGGAGAGTTACATCTTCGTTTTGTTCTAATTTTAAATTTTAAATTTAAATTTAAAAAATCACACCCACTTTTAAAATTACATTATTACTCTTATATAATTAATTTAACATAAAAAAATTTAATAATAATAATATCGCATTACTATTCGTATACATAATTTGACATGGGATTACACTCCTATACACTTGAGTATATATATATATTTTTTTTTTCTTTTAGTAATTTTTTTGGTAAGTCACTATAATTAAAAAGTACAACATAGTTTTTAATGAAAAGTGTAAGTAATTATAACTAAAAAGTGCAAATCAATATAACTGAAAAGTGCAACTCAATATTAATGAAAAGTGTAAGTTATTATAACTGAAAAGTGCAACACAATATTATTAAAAAGTGCAAGTTAGTGCCACAATTTTTAATGAAAAGTGTAAGTCAATATAACTGAAGAGTGCAACACAATATTAATGAAAAGTGTAAATTATTAAAACTGAAAAATGCAACACAATATTATTAAAAAGTTCAAGTCAGTATCACATTTTTTAATGAAAAGTATAAGTTATTATAATTGAAAAGTGCAACACAATATTACTAAAAAAGTGTAAGTTACTATAAATGAAAATATTATTGTAATGTGTAAGACACTACAATTGAAAAGTACAACACCATCTTACCAAAAAATGTAAGTCAATATAACTAAAAATATTATTGAAAAGTTGATTTGTCGTGAGATTGCTCGAATTTGTGGGTAAATTATGCTCTAGATATCAAGAAATTCTTACAACTTTTGTGTAATCATGAGCTAATTGTTAGATATGTTGATACATGAATGTTTTGTTTAATTTTTAGGTAAATCAAGGAGTTTCGAAGCAAATCACGAGAAATCCAGCCGTTGGATCAATCCAATGAATCAACCACAAGAAAGGCATCAAGAAGAGGGTCGAAACGAGATGAGAATCGAGCCGATCGGGCATCGGGATAGAGAGTTATGCATGAAACGAGAAGAGAAGGAGGGAACTCGGCCGAATCTGCAAGTTTTGAAAAAACTGCGCACTCGGCCGAGTGAGCCAACTCGGCCGAGTAAGGTGGATTGCCGTAGCCACTGAAACTGAAGACCACTCGGCCGAGTGACTTGGCCGAGTCTCGGCTGGAAAAGTCGCGTAACGATTTTATAAGTGATCAACTCGGCCGAGTGACCCCAACTCGGCCGAGTTACAGAGAAAAATTGCCCCACTTCGTTTTTGACCTAGAAACACGTGCCAAGCTCAAGGGGGAGGGTATAAAAGGTCACAAGTTCGTTTTTCAAGGGGATTCCACACAATTTTGAGAAGTCTCTACACATAGTAACACATAGTGATAGGTTTTGAAGCATTTTTCCTTCTAGTTTTTCATAGGTTAGCTTAGAACTTAGTTGTTTTTCAATTTCAATCAAGGATTGTAAGTGGGTTTTGCTTATTCCATCATAATGTAGCTACAAATCCATCATCAAGGTGATATCTCTCAATTTTATGTTTCAATTTGGTAATTACTTTCTACATTGCAATTTCTCTATTAATTAGCATGGGTTTTATGCTATTTTGTGTTGTAGCCATGGGATTCTCTTCTAGAACCATGGGCTAATCCCCAATTGCCTTGGGTGTGGATGTTTTGATGGGAATTTAGTGTAATTGTGAAGTAATTGCATGATTCACTTAGGATTTGGGTGTAAACGTTTCTAGAGTTGTATTTTGTTTGATTCATTTGATTGATCAACCCTATTAGCTAGCATTTTTGATTGTGTTGATTGCAACGAGAGTTGGGTTTGCATGATTGGGGTGTGAGTGTGAGCTTTGGTCAATTGAATAGAAGTTAATTAGTAATTAGCTAACCGAGAGGAGGTTAATGGCTAGACCGACAACTTTGGACACCAAACAAATAAAGGTCGTCTAGGAGTTTGGTGAGAGGGCGTTTCATAGGCATTAGTAACCGTGTTGAAAGTGCTTATGAAACACTATCCTAGGAACTTATGGTATTTGGTTAGATCCTATAATTGCTAATCAATGCACGATGTTTGCCTATGCCTTTCGAGGGGGTTTGCACACTCATGTGATAGCCTTTAGCTTAATCCAAATTCATATCTAGCTCATGTAATTGTTTCACTAGTTCACTTAATTGCTAACAAAACGGAAACACCCGATGCAATACACTTCTCTTGCACTTTCCAAAAGAAAGTTAGTTAGTTCACTATTTCTAGTCACTATTACTTATTACTTTAGTTAATTTAGTTTAATATTTTCGTTCTTATTCCCGAAAATCCAAACAAACAAGCTTAGTTACTACAATAGCATGATAACTTGCAACTTTAGGGATTCATTTTCACTCGATTAAGTCCTTGGACGATAATTACTTGGTATACTTATATCATACTACTAACGAACCCATACGCTTGTGGGGATCGTATAGTTGTTGAAAACTTATCGAAAAATACGAACAAGTCAATGGCGCCGCTGCCGGGGACTTAAGCGAGTGTTATTAGTGAAACTTAAAGTTTGTTGAATGTTATTGATAATAGCATTTCTTTTGTTATTTTTGTTTTTGTTCATCTTTGTGGACTTTGACACTTCTCTTTTGTAGGTGCATGATCACAAGATCACGTGGAGGAAACCTTGAACCATTAGACCTTGAGATCGAGGCACACGCAAGAAGAAGGAATCGAAGTAGAAACTGTCAAAGAGTCATAGAAGAACCACTTGAGATGGAAAACATTGAAGAGATGAATCCTCCACCAAATGGAGAAGATGAGCTTCAAAGAGAGAATCATCAAGTTGGAAATCAAGTTGGAGGGAATCCACCTCAAAACCCAAACCCTCCACAAAATCACCCCAATCCACAATATCCACCCCAAAACCACCTTCCATATCAAGGATACAATCCTTACCCTTATCCACCTCCACAACAAGCCTATTATCCACCACCTCCACCTCATCCATATCCACTCCATCAACACCCATATCCTCCACTTTACCAATATCCTCCACCTCAACAAATCCAAGAAGAATACGTTCCTCCACCTCAACATATAGAAGAACCTCAACGTGTGTACCATGGAAGGCCAATGAGGGAATATTTTGAGCCTCAACCTAGGGAGCATTACGATGGGTTGGCAAGACCAAGGGTGGAGGCAAACAACTTCGAGATTAGTGTCTCTTTATTAAGGATGTTGAGGGAGAGACAATTTGAAGGAAGGACGGAGGAAGGATTTGAGGAAGACCCGAATGAACATCTTGCTCAATTCTTGGAGATAGCCGACACTCTCAAGCAAAATGGAGTGTCGGAAGATGCTAAAAAGATGAGGCTATTTCCGTTTACATTGTCGGGGAAAGCAAAAGCTTGGCTACAATCAAGCATTCCCGCCGGAGAAGTGAGGACGTGGGAAGATTTGAAGAAAAGATTTCTATTGAAGTACTACCCTCCTTCAAAGACGATGGAAGCCAAGCAAAATATCTCTACGTTCAAACAAGGTCCAAATGAGGGAATCAAAGAAGCATGGGAAAGATTTACGAGTCTTCTCATCACATGCCCCCATCATGGTTTCCCAATAGAACAAACAACTTGTTGGTTCGTTGGTGGGTTACGATTGGAAGATCAACACCACATTGATGCTTTTGCGGGGGGTTCAATTTGGATGAAATCGGTGGAGGAGATCAATGACATAATAGAGGGGATAGCAAGCAATACTTTCAAGACGAGAGTAGACCGTGGAGCACAAAATCGGGTAGCCCAAGTGGATGCTAATGATAGCATAAGAGCAATGATGACTACACTCATTGAAAAGGTAAATATTTTATCTCAAATAAGAGATAATCATTTATCCTTTGTGCAAGAAGATCCTCAAACGGTACATATGGAAGAAGTGCAATACATGGGTCAACAAGGATATCCACAAAATTTTAAAGGGAATCGACAATATCAAGGCCAACCACCATATCAAAATCGTGGTCAAGGATATCAACCTCCTCCTCAAAACCGATTCCAAGGGCAATCTTCATCATCTCAAGGTCAAGGGGGACCATCCCCTCAATACCAAGCCCCTCAAAACCCGAATTTTCGGAGGAATGAGAATTTGTCATATTCGAATCCTAAATGTGCTATTCAATATCCTCCCGGATTTGATCCCGGAGCAAAACTCCCAAGTGGAGAAGGGAAATCCTCCACGGACGATCTTCTTGCACTACTCATGAAGAGGATGGATATGAGTGATAAGAGAAGTGAAACAATTGAAAAGAAAGTCGAAGCAACCGAGTCCATCCTTGCTCAACTTATGAGTAATAAAAAAGCAATGGAATTCCACATGGGACAATTGGCAACTTCCATTGGATCTCAACCAAACAAAGGAAAACTTCCATCTACAACCGAAGTGAATCCGAAAGAGCATTGTAAAGCCATTAAGTTGAGGAGTGACACTTCTTACGAAGGACCAAAAATGCCCACGGAGGTTGATGATGAGAAAGTCGATGAGGAGATTGAGGAAGTTGAGGAAGGAAAGCAAGATGAGGAGTTGGAAGTTGAAGGAAGGAAGGGTAATGAAAATGAAGAGAAAGAAAAGAAGGAGGAAGAAAGTGGAGATGAGGGAGTGAAGAGTCCAAGGACTCCAAAATGGAAAATTGCTAAGGAGCTAAGAGAGAAGAAGCATGATGTACCATGTGACAAATGGGGGATTCCCATTACTCATGTACCACTTCCCTTTCCTCAAAGGTATATGAAGAAGAGGTTGAACGAGAAGTTTAGCAAGTTCATGGAAATCTTCAAGAAGATTCATATCAATCTCCCTCTTCTTGATGCCTTGGATCAAATGCCCCACTATATGAAGTTTCTAAAGGATTTGATTGCTAACAAGAAGAAGCTTGGAAGTCATCAAGCAATCAACCTTTCGGAGGAATGTAGTGCCCTACTACAAAGATGCCTACCCAAAAAGTTGGAAGATCCGGGGAGTTTCACCATTCCTTGTGAAATCGGGGGTAGTGAAGCAATATGGGCGTTATGTGACCTTGGGGCAAGCATCAACCTCATGCCCTATTCGATTTACAAGAGGTTGGATATGGGGGAGTTGTTACCAACGACCATGACCTTGCATCTAGCCGACCGATCGGTGAAGACACCAAGAGGGATCGTTGAGGATGTGTTGGTGAAAGTGGACCAATTTATATTTCCCGTGGACTTCGTCATTCTTGACATGGCGGAAGATGAGCACGTCCCTTTGATCTTGGGAAGACCGTTCCTTGCAACGGGGGAGACAATGATCAATGTGAAGAAAGGAGAATTGAAATTGAGTTTCAATCATGAAGAAATCACATTTTCAATTTACAAGTCTTTGAAAGAGCTTGGAGAAGTGGAGTCTTGCAATTTCTTAGATGTTGTTGACAACATTGTGCAAGATGAATGGGAAGATTTCTCTAACACCTCTTTAACTCATTCTAATTCTTCATTTCTATGTGATTCTTTGATTGTCTCTAATGATTTGTTGTCAAGTTCTTATAGGGAGTCAATAGAAGAAGTTGATGCAATGGAGATGAGAATGAGACCTCCAATACTACCACTTCATATCCCCGTTGAAGGAGGACAAGGCCCGGAAGAAAAGAAGGAAAAGATGAAGCCATTACCGGAGCACCTCAAGTATGCTTACTTGGATAACGAAATGAGGTACCCCGTTATCGTTTCCTCTTTGTTGAATGATGTTGAGTTGGATAAATTGTTGGTTGTGCTTGCTAGGAATAAGAAAGCCTTAGGTTGGACCATTGATGACTTGAAGGGTATTAATCCATCTATATGCATGCATAGGATTAGGACCGAGAGTGATGTTAAACCTATAGTCCAACCTCAAAGACGAGTAAATCCTATTTTGCAAGAAGTCATTAGAAAAGAGGTAATCAAGTTCTTAGACTCGGGTATGATTTTTCCTATTAGTGATAGTCCGTGGGTATCACCATTGCATGTCGTTTCTAAAAAGGGGGGTATGACGGTCATCACGACCGATAAAAATGAGGTAATTGCTACACGGGTAGCAACCGGGTGGAGAGTGTGTGTGGATTATAGAGAGTTGAATAAGGCTACATGTAAGGACCACTTTCCCCTCCCCTTCATGGATCAAATGCTTGATAGGCTTGGTGGATTTGCTTACTATTGCTTCCTCGATGGTTATTCCGGGTACAATAAAATAATGATTGCCCCCGAAGACCAAGAGAAGACAACCTTCACATGTTCATATGGAATGTTTGCTTGGAGACGCATGCCCTTTGGGTTATGCAATGCACCGGCAACATTCCAAAGGTGCATGATGTCGATTTTTCATGATTTAATTGAGAAGGTAATGGAAGTTTTCATGGATGATTTTTCGGTGTTTGGTACTTCATTTGACACATGTTTGGAACATTTGGAGTTAGTGCTTAAACGATGCCAAGATACCAACCTTGTTCTTAATTGGGAAAAGTACCATTTCATGATCAAAGAGGGGGTGGTACTTGGTCATCATATATCTTCTCAAGGTTTGCAGGCTGATCGGGCAAAGATAGTGGCAATAGAGAAGCTTCCTCCTCCATCAAACGAGAGAGGAATTCGTTCATTCTTGGGGCACGCCGGCTTTTATAGACGGTTCATTAAAAATTTCTCTAATTTATCTAAGCCCCTTTCACACTTACTTGAGAAAGATGTTCCTTATGTTTTTGATGATGCTTGTTTGAATGCTTTTAGTGCCTTGAAGGAAGCGTTGATCAACACTCCCATCTTAGTAGCACCGGATTGGAAGGAGCCGTTTACATTGATGTGTGATGCTAGTGACGTGGCAATGGGGGTAGTTCTTGGCCAAGTAAGGGAGAAGGTATTCCGGGCTATATATTATGCCTAAAAAACATTCAATGGAGCTCAATTGAATTACACCACTACGGAGAAGGAACTTCTAGCGGTGGTGTACGCGTTCGATAAGTTTCGACCCTACCTAGTAGGTGCGAAAACTATCGTTTACACGGACCACGCCGCTATCCGTTACCTCATGGGAAAGAAAGATGCAAAACCAAGGCTAATCCGATGGATCCTACTTCTTCAAGAATTTGACATTGAGATCAAGGATAAGAAGGGGAGTGACAATGTTATAGCCGACCATTTGTCCCGGATTGAGAGGGATAAAGAGTTCAAAGAAGAGTTTGGAGATGTCAAAGAAGAGTTCCCGGATGAGCGTTTATTTCGTGTCCAAGGATCATTTGTGGGAAAGATTCATGATGAAGGTCCTTGGTATGCGGATATTGCCAACTACTTGGCAAGTGGGAGCATGCCATTTGGGGCAAACACTTATGAGAAAAAGAAGTTCTTGAAGGATGTTGAGAGCTACATTTGGGACGACCCCCATGTGTTGAGAAGGGGTGTCGATTCCATAATTAGGAAGTGTGTCCCGAAGGAGGAATGGGAAGATATCATGAATCATTGTCACTCGTCTCCGTGTGGTGGACATTATGGAGGTGAAAAGACAGCTCTAAAGGTGCTCCAATCTGGATTTTATTGGCCATGGGTGTTCCGGTCTTGTAAGGAGTTTGTACTCCGATGTGATAAATGTCAACGTAGTGGTGGGATTTCCAAGAAGAACGAGATGCCTTTGAACAACATTATAGAGGCTGAGTTGTTTGACGTGTGGGGGATAGACTTCATGGGACCGTTTCCGTCTTCCAATGGTTTTACCTACATTTTACTTGGGGTTGACTATGTGTCAAAGTGGATTGAGGCCGTTGCTACAAGGGCTAACGATGCAAACACTGTGATGACCTTTTTGAAGGGAATTTTCACTCGATTTGGTGTTCCTAGAGCTCTCATAAGTGATGGGGGGAGTCATTTTGTAAACAAGATGATGGAGAAGCTTCTTGCAAAGTATGGTGTTACACACAAGGTAGCAACTCCATATCACCCCCAAACCAATGGGCTTGCCGAAGTTTCGAATCGGCATATCAAAAAGATTTTGAAAAGGACGGTGAGCACTAGCCGAAAAGATTGGGCAAGCAAGCTTCCGGATGCTCTTTGGGCATATAGGACGGCATATAAGACTCCACTTGGTATGTCTCCTTACCAATTAGTTTTTGGGAAGGCTTGTCATCTTCCCGTTGAGGTGGAGCACCAAGCACTTTGGGCTTTAAGGAAGGTAAACGTGGACAGCGATTTGTGTGGAGAGAAAAAGGGTCCTTCAATTGCACGAACTTGAGGAGTTTCGTGAGGACGCCTATGCAAGCTCCCAATTATTTAGGGAGAAGACAAAAATATGGCATGACGCACGGCTATCCATGAAAATCTTTGAAGAGGGGGATGAAGTGTTACTCTACGATTCAAGGTTAAGTTTATTCCCCGGAAAGTTGAAATCAAAATGGAAAGGGCCATTTCGTGTAAAGAAAGTGTATCCTACGGGCTTCCTCGATCTTGAGAACGAAAAAGGAGAAGAATTCAAAGTGAATGGCCATCGGGTTAAGCATTACTACTCACTTCCCGACAAGGGGGTAGTACATCTAGTTGGCCTTCGTGACCCTTGAACTAACGGAGTTCCGTCCGGCATAGGACGTTAAACCTAGCGCTAAATGGGAGGCAACCCATTATTTTCCTTGCTTTAGTAGTTAGATTTTATTTCTAGTTGTTTAGTTGTTTTCTTATGATGTGTGTAAAGTTTCTTATATGGTAGGTCTATTCTTATGGACGTTTGACCAACGAACGAGGAACTTGGTTTATGGGCATATGATCGGTGCACAAGAGGGATGGATGATCACCATGAGGTACACACCATCCTAAACTTGAGATTGCTTTGCAAAACTCAAGTTTGGGGGGGTAGGGATAATGTCTTTTGATTTTTGTACTTGGATTATGTGAATGTTGAGCATAAGTCATTGGTGATATGATCTTGGTACATGTGTATGGCTTGTGTTTGATAAATCTTTGCATGGTGATGATTGAACTCGTGATTAGTGAATTTTAAGTTGGTGCATAGAGATTGTTGCTTGTTGCAATTTCGTTTTATCACTCTTTTTCCAAATTTTTAATTGCTTGGCAATAAAAAAGTTTGGGGGGGTATGATCGTTTTAAAGAAATTTTGCAACAAGCACATGAGCAATGTTGGTCACTTGAGTGCATTAATGGTTGTTTTGTTGGTGCAAACTAATTGATGTGGCATAAGCTCAAAATTTTGCAAATTCATGGAGTTGTGAGCTTTTGGAAATGCGTGTGGAAATGCTCGGAGCTGGAAGAGACCATATTCGACTCGGTCGAACGAGTGCCCTGACTCGAATCGAGCCGAAAATCAGGTTAGCATTCGAAAACGAAAAAAATTGGTGAAAAGGAGGTACTCGGCCGAATCTACAAGTGGTGAATTTACTGCGCACTCGGCCGAGTGAGCCAACTCGGCCGAGTTGAGTCTGTTTTTCAAAAATATTCTGGAACTCAAAATCACTCGGCCGAGTTGACCTAACTCGGCCGAGTTCCTGTTCGCATACACTCCATATATAAAGCCATTTCCTATTTTTTCACTCATTTCCCCAAACCCTAGCACCAAAATTCGCCTCCCTCCTCATTCCTACCCAAAAATCGACCAACACTCACCCTCCTACACCCAAAAATCGACCAAAATCCTTCCCAAAACACCAAAATCAACCACTCCTCCCTCCATTCTCCATCATACACCAAGGAATTCGAATTTTTTTTGCAAAGAGGAAAAGGGAGTTCTTGCTTTCTCACAACTTCAAGCTTTAATTTGTTGTGTTTCATCACTCAAGGTATGTTTCCTATGTAAATTTATGCAAGGTGAAACATTTATTTTTGAGTTTTGGTGAAATTAAATTGTGATGTGAAGAAAGTATGAATCTTTTTGAATTTTTGATTGAATGTGAAGTGTGTTTGAGTATTTAGGATGGATTGTGGTGATATTGCATGTTTAGAGCAGCTAGAAATTCAAATTTGTACTTTCAAAAAAAAAAAAAAAAATCGAATTTGGTGTCAATTTTGTATGGGTATGTTGAATTTACCTTCAATTTTATGGATTGTGTTACTACTTTCATGGAGGAATTTTGACAAAACAATAATTGTGCACCAAAGTTTGAATTTTTGCTTGAATTTGTTGTGGGGAAGGTTGATTGTGATGGGTTATAGTGATTTTACATGATTAGAGAGGGGCTAGAAACTCAAATTTGGTGTCAATTTTGCATGGGTAGGTTGAAGTTGTCTTCAATTTTGTGAATTGTGTTACTACTTTCATTGAAGCATTTTCACAAACACTTTGTATGCACTAAAGTTTGAGTTCAAATTGATGATTTGTCTTGAAAATTTCACCATTCATTGTTGGAGCTTCATGTGAATTGATGTTTTGTTGAGGAAATTGTCTTGAAAACTTGTAAATGACATGTTTGGTGGAAAATTTTGTTGAAAATGGAAAGAGTGCATAAATGTGATGATTTAATTGAGAAAATTTGTTTGGTGTAGGAGCCTGAGAAAGATGTCCGGTGACGAAGACGAGCAGTGGGTCGCAAACAAAGTGAACACAAGAAAAAGAAAGGTCACCCCATTCTCTTTGGGGATTGACTTTTCACAGGAAGAGCTAAATCGTCTTGAACCGCTGTTCTTGAGGATCGTAGATGAAGTAGCACGAACAAGATTCCCCGACGATAGATGTATGAACGAGATGGGGATAGCTGGGGATGTGTATGGTATGTTTGAGAAGGTAGGAATGGGGGATTTCATCATTAAAGAGCCGAAAACCTATGCAAAGCTCACGACCGAGGTTCTATGCACGATAAAAGTGGAGAAAGAAGCTAGAACCCATATCCCAACCCACATCACCTTCCGAATGTGGAATGAGCCTAGGAACCTCTCCCTCGACGTCATTAATGAGATATTGGGCGCACCAAGGGATGTGGAGAGACGGTTAATAGCTCAAAAGAAGGCATTCAAGGAGCAAGAATTTTGGAGGTTGATAACATCCTCCAATGAAGCCTATCACTCCACCCAAGCCAAGGCCACTAATATCCGAAACACTACTCTTAGATACATAGAGAAAATCCTTTGCAACACTCTTTTTGCTAGGGCAGAAAGTGGATCGGTAAACAAGGATGAACTCTATGTCATGTGGTGCTTAGTGTACGGGCAAAAGTTCAATGCCGCGTACTACTTTGTACACCAACTGGAGAGGATTCGGAACAGCTGGGCTACAAGGTCGAAGGTAATGATTGGGGGGATGATCACTCTTTTTGCCGACCACTTTGGGATTGACACCTCGGGTTTAAGGGAAGTTAGGGGGGACGACTTGGAGATACATGTGATGAAGAAGATGCTCATTTTGAAAGAAGTTGGTGGGAGATTGTTCTACAGATGTGCAAATGGTCAAGATTTCCCTCTCCCTAACACAAACCTAACCACTCTCATTAAGGGAAAGAAGAAGATTCATGATAACCTTAGCCTCAACACCATTGCACACCTCCGAGTAATTCAAGAAGGATCAATTAATCATCAAGACGAAGAAGAGGAGGTGCTTGGAATTGAAGGTGGGGGTGGTCAAGATGGAGAGAATGAGGGCAACGAGGAAGATGGAGCCGGTCCCTCCCGTGCACAATGGGAAAGCTATATGAAGGCTCAAGCGGACTTTGCACGTGAGCAAAAGCAAAGATGGTTGGGGCAAGAGACTTTCTTTAATGACCAAAGAGCTAGGTGGATTGTGGAGGATGGGTATAGAAGAGATGATGAATCACGTTGGGCAGCGGAGGCATCTTTTCGAACGACCCAAGATGATCGTTGGACACAAGTGAATGATGCAATCCAACGCTTGGAGTCGTGGCATATCGGGCAAAGCAACTACCCATACCCACCACCGCCAAACCAATGAAAGGGAGTCCTCTTATCCACCCTCTATCCCTTACCTTGAAGTTGAACACATAAGACTATCATTTCGATTTGGTTTTACCACCCGTATTGAAACTATTTTCTTTCTTTTTGTTGTTTGATGATACTCTTGCTACCTTGTTTTGTACTTGATGGATTTGTGCCTTTAATTTTCCCTATTGTGTGATGATGTTTATCTTATCTTGATGGATGAATGGTTGATTGTGAATGAATTTTGGGTTATTGGTGAATGTTGATTGAATGATTGATGTTGTGAAATTCTATGTGATGAATGTTGACTCATGGATAAACTTACCTTGTGAATGTATGTGGTGAGAAGAACTAGGCTTATGATAATGCTTGTATTCACATCTTTGAAAGCCCGGTGAGAATTGATCCTTGAACCAATCATGATCCGGTTGTTTATTTGAGAGTGGATTGATCATTGTCCATAATTCTAGAACTTGCCATACGTCTTGCTTGAAACCACAAGTGTGTGAAATAATGGGATATGATTTAGGCCATCTTTTGTTATTAATAGTCACTTAGCCAAATATTCCCATACCAAAAAGAAGTTTTCGTAGTTAGCCAATTTGAGCCTTAAAACTTGATCTTTTGGCAACCTACAATGTTTAACCTCTTGAACTTTATAAGCCTTTGCCCTTTACTAGTGGAGGACAAGTGAAAAGTGGAAAAACACGAGTTTTGATTGAAATGTGTGTGGGGTGTTTGAGCAAAGAAAAAAAAAAAAAAAAGAGAAACAAAAGATGAGAAACAAAAAGAAAGGGATGAAAAATAAAATAAAAAATGGGAGCCCCTAGAAAAGAGGGTGAAAAATAAAATAAGAAGAGAGAAGAGGGGATCTCCCAAAAATATGTGCTTAAGAGAAAAAAGTGGACTCTTGAAAGAAACAAAGAAAGAAAATTCTTGAGAATGAAAAGAAAAGTGAGGATGATGGATGGTTTGTTTTGAATGAAATGAGAAAAATGAAAAGAAAAAAAAAATGGTTCATTGTCCTCCACTAGTCGAGTCACATTTCCCAAATTCTTCCCACCGTTTCCAAAGAGCCAACGTTACGTCCCAATCGAAGTCCTTTTGATCCCATTGTGAAGCATAACAAAGTGGTAGATATATGAGATTTGTGGCAAGCTTATGGTGATTATGTGATGTGATTCAATTGATGAGTGAAAGCATAACCTCAATTTACTTGTGTGAATGAGAGAAACACTTCTTGTGAGGATTGTGAATCAAGTGCTTGATTTTGCTTTGTTGTAATCACAACTTGCATGAAGTTGGTAGGGGAGTCCATGGTTGATAATGGTTCATTGGAAGTTCACTTGATCATATCATTGTTTCAATTGGATCCATAGTTCAAATTCTTCACAATCACTCTCCTTTGTTCTTTTCTTTGCTTGGGGACAAGCAAGTCTTTAAGTTTGGGGGGGTGATTTGTCGTGAGATTGCTCGAATTTGTGGGTAAATTATGCTCTAGATATCAAGAAATTCTTACAACTTTTGTGTAATCATGAGATAATTGTTAGATATGTTGATACATGAATGTTTTGTTTGATTTTTAGGTAAAACAAGGAGTTTCGAAGCAAATCACGAGAAATCCAGCCGTTAAATTAATCCAATGAATCAACCACAAGAAAGGCATCAAGAAGAGGGTCGAAACGAGATGAGAATCAAGCAGATCGGGCATCGGGATAGAGAGTTATGCATGAAATGAGAAGAGAAGGAGGGAACTCGGCCGAGTGAGTCAACTCGGCCGAATCTGTAACTTGGGAAATCACTGCGCACTCGGCCGAGTGACTCAACTCGGCCGAATCTGCAAGTTTTGAAAAAACTGCGCACTCGGCCGAGTGAGCCAACTCGGCCGAGCAAGGTGGATTGCCGTAGCCACTGAAACTGAAGACCACTCGGCCGAGTGACCCTCACTCGGCCGAGTCTCGGCTGGAAAAGTCGCGTAACGATTTTATAAGTGATCAACTCGGCCGAGTGACCCCAACTCGGCCGAGTTACAGAGAAAAATTGCCCCACTTCATTTTTGACCTAGAAACACGTGTCAAGCTCAAGGGGGAGGGTATAAAAGGTCACAAGTTCGTTTTTCAAGGGGATTCCACACAATTTTGAGAAGTCTCTACACATAGTAACACATAGTGATAGGTTTTGAAGCATTTTTCCTTCTAGTTTTTCATAGGTTAGCTTAGAACTTAGTTGTTTTTCAATTTCAATCAAGGATTGTAAGTGGGTTTTGCTTATTCCATCATATTGTAGCTACAAATGCATCATCAAGGTGATATCTCTCAATTTTAAGTTTCAATTTGGTAATTACTTTCTACATTGCAATTTCTCTATTAATTAGCATGGGTTTTATGTTATTTTGTGTTGTAGCCATGGGATTCTCTTCTAGAACCATGGGCTAATCCCCAATTGCCTTGGGTGTGGATGTTTTGATGGGAATTTAGTGTAATTGTGAAGTAATTGCATGATTCACTTAGGATTTGGGTGTAAATGTTTCTAGAGTTGTATTTTGTTTGATTCATTTGATTGATCAACCCTATTAGCTAGCATTTTCGATTGTGTTGATTGCAACGAGAGTTGGGTTTGCATGATTGGGGTGTGAGTGTGAGCTTTGGTCAATTGAATAGAAGTTAATTAGTAATTAGCTAACCGAGAGGAGGTTAATGGCTAGACCGACAACTTTGGACACCAAACAAATAAAGGTCGTCTAGGAGTTTGGTGAGAGGGCGTTTCATAGGCATTAGTAACCGTGTTGAAAGTGCTTATGAAACACTATCCTAGGAACTTATGGTATTTGGTTAGATCCTATAATTGCTAATCAATGCACGATGTTTGCCTATGCCTTTCGAGGGGGTTTGCACACTCATGTGATAGCCTTTAGCTTAATCCAAATTCATATCTAGCTCATGTAATTGTTTCACTAGTTCACTTAATTGCTAACAAAACGGAAACACCCGATGCAATACACTTCTCTTGCACTTTCCAAAAGAAAGTTAGTTAGTTCACTATTTCTAGTCACTATTACTTATTACTTTAGTTAATTTAGTTTAATATTTTCGTTCTTATTCCCGAAAATCCAAACAAACAAGCTTAGTTACTACAATAGCATGATAACTTGCAACTTTAGGGATTCATTTTCACTCGATTAAGTCCTTGGACGATAATTACTTGGTATACTTATATCATACTACTAACGAACCCATACGCTTGTGGGGATCGTATAGTTGTTGAAAACTTATCGAAAAATACGAACAAGTCAAAAGTGTAAGTCACTACAACTGTAAAGTACAATACAAAAAAAAAATTACCGAATAAAAAAAGTCAAATGTTGACCGTTGACCGATCAACAGTCAACGAGTGTATACAAACACTCGAGTGTACAACAGTCTTACCCTTTGACATAAAATTTATTTAATAATAATATAATAATATTGCATCATCTATATTTACACTCGAGTTTTTTTTTTCAAAAATAAAAATATACTCCGTATATATTAAGAAGTAGAAGTATCAAGGAGTATAAAAAAAATCATAGAAATTCATTTTTCTAAAATATGTATATACAAAAAAAAAAATCATTTTTTTCTGACGGAATGAAAGTAACACGGTGAAATAAGAATAATAAAAAGTGAGTTCAAGTTTAAAATGAGAAATTTCAAATATACATATTTGACATTCAGAGTTTTCTACCGAATAAAATTAGTAAATTTGGTACGTTTAATTTCCATTTTCTTTATGCAGTTTCGATAATTATTTTTCTATATCTAGGGTTCTATTTTGTGATTTTTTGAAATAACTTAGAACTCACTTTTTTTTTTCGTTGTTTCACGCGTTTCTTCAGTTGGTTAGAAGAGAAATTGTTTTTGTGTTTTTTTTTTAGAATTAGAGTATAATTGTGTAAAATTAGAGTATGTATTGTAATTTAAAAATAAATTTCACTCCATATTATACATGAATTAATTTATCTATCTTTTTAAATAAGATAAAATTCTTGGTGGGGTGGTGTAGATTTGCTGTTAATTTAATAATTCTTGAACAAGAAAGAATAAAGAAAAGACCAATTTTATTTTATTTTATTTTTTGGCTGAATTTGGGAGTTGCAGTTTTCTTTGTGGAATTGTAAGTAATTATCCGCGCGCTTTCTTTCCTTTGACCTAGCTAGGATTTATGTGCAAGTTGAAGAATTAAGATCAGTTTGTTTCATCATATACTTGTTAGAACCCTAGGTATAATTTGTTGAAGCAATTAAGTGGTGAGACTGTTAATTGTATCTCCTTCCTTTGGTTTGTGAAGCAAGATTTACAGAAGAGGGGTACAATTCCTATACTAATTTGTACAAACAAGTGGTATACTTGAATGTTGCTTTCCTTTCCTTTCCTTATACATAAATCTTTGTTATTACAGACAGACACAAGAAGTGATCGAAGTGGTGAATTTATTTATGACAAGATGTACTGCTGTGCTGTGGATGATGGAAGAATTAAGCTAGGTATTACTGCTAGCTTTTTATTTCCAGCTTTACAATACTCTAGCTACTTTCTACCTGATGCTTATGTGTACCTCAGCTCTTTGCCAATCCTGTTAGTTTATTCTGTATACATGGCATTTGGCCTAGCTAGATGTGTGCAAATTATATAATAATAAAATATAGTGATCTACATACCTCCTCTCTTATATAATTTCTCATTCTGGAGGTCATGTCGAGTGTGGACCTTCACTTAAAGTTGTTTCTTCCTGCAGATCAAATAAATACAAGTAAAACTTCTTATTAGGATGACAAGAAACTAATAATTAAAGGCCAGAAAACAACTAGTGTAGATCGAGGAAGAATTAAGAGTAAAAGTAAATGTTGTTACTTTTAATCTAATCAAGTGTTGATTCAAGTCACCCCCTGTGATGTCAATGGTACTATTTGCTGTTCTGAAGCTATGGAGTTTGGGAGTCGATAGAGATTCCAAGCTAAATCTTTCCAGCTTTGGACAATTTATAACAGCCACCAACCCCAATGATGACATCTTAAGAGCACATTTCCAATCACAAACAATCTTCAACTTGGGTAGATTATATAGATATATTCTTGACAACTGAGGAAAAACAATGGTTTCATTTGAAGAAGAATATTCCTCCACCTCTTCAATCACTTTTACCATGTTGTTGCAGTAATTAATTTGTAGGGATTTGAGATTGATGAGATTAGTAGCTACTGAAGATGGAAATAAGCTGCTAATGTCGTCATATCCACATATGTATAGGTGCTCAAGTCTGCCTATAGGAATTTGGTTCCATATTGTTGTTAGTTCCTTGACCTGTCATTTACTATTATTAGTTACATACATGATTAAATTATTTTAACTTTATTTACACATAACTACTCCTGGAATAAATTGATCTAGTCAAGAAACAGAATATATATACAGAGAAATAATTATTCTTAAGAGATGGAGATGGAGATGGAGATGGGTACCTCGTCTCCTGAACTCGAACAAGTGGTTGCGGAAACTAAAGTTGCCAGGTTTGGGCATTTTGCAATCTGCATCTCAGATAGAATATGGAATTCAATGTTTTCAGCACCTTTAC
Source organism: Galeopsis tetrahit (assembly GCA_963675135.1). NCBI lineage: Eukaryota > Viridiplantae > Streptophyta > Magnoliopsida > Lamiales > Lamiaceae > Galeopsis > Galeopsis tetrahit. The sequence continues at coordinate 15,148,022 of OY776131.1, forward strand.
ACAAAGTGGTGAGCCTTGTAAGATCAAATAGATCCAGGCGTGTCAATTTAGGGAAAGTGACCGTTTGCCCATTTTCTTGTTCCCTCCACAAGAATACTTGTTCCATAATCGAACAGGAGTAGACTTCAACACTTTGTAAACATGGGAAAGTGACATGACAACGACTACTTTGTCCAGAATTTTCTTGTTCCCTCCACAAGAATACTTGTTCCATCATCCAACAGCCCCTGATTTTAACACTTTCTAAACTTTCCAGACTCGATGTAACTAGACATCCCAAGTTAAATCCACCCAATTCAGGACAATAACGGATCTCCAATCTTGCCAATTTGGGAAACCCAAGAGTGGATTTGCAAAAAATCTTCAACTTAGGCAGATAAGAGAGAAGTAAACTTTCCAGCTGCGGAAAAACAAGACTTGATTCATCTGAACCTTCCTCCTCGATCACTTCCTCCATCATCTCGCACTTTGAGATTTCCAAGAGTTTTAGCCTCTCTAGATTTTGAGCTATTGAAAATGAAAATAAGCTCTTAATGCTGCCACATTCTTCTGTTATTCTCAATTCTTCAAGTTGAGTGAAGGAGCCAGCTATTGGAATTTGAGGGCATAATAATGTGTTGTTAATGTTTTCATTCGCTATGACCTGCAATATATTCAAATCATTTACTTATAAGCTAGCTAGTATGTTGCATAAATAGATCATAATCAAAGTCTAATTTCAATCTTGATTTGTCAAGTGATTACGAACCTTTTCTTTGCCGTGGCCAATGCAGATTCCTCTGGTATTAGGAACTAGAACTTTCAACAGTGGGCAATGTTTGATTTCTATTTGACTTAGTAGAGGGAATTCAATGCTTTCAATTCCTTGATAGAAAACTTTGAGACTTGAAAGATTCCTAAGGTAAAGTTTCTTCAGTTTTGGGAATGTTATTGTCATACGACGACTTTCATTTTCTTCTTCTTCATCTTTCCACGAGAATACTTGCTCCATCATATCACAATAGCCAATTCTAAGACTTTCTAGTTGTGGAAAGCAATCACTTGCTGTTGATAATGGAACTAGATTTAGTAGTCTTTCGCAGTAAAAGACTTCTATGGAAGAAAGGTTATTGTAAAGTGAAACAATCCGCGAACCCGTCTTCCACAAACGCTTTAGGCACGACAACTTCATAAGTCTTAATTCTTTCAGATTCTCGAAAGAATTATGGGATGATGATGATGGTGAGAGCTCTGAATTTGGGACATGCATATCGCATATCTCTTCCAAGTTTTTAAGAAGCTGAAGATGTATTCTCTCCAAGCGAGGGAAAACAACAGTAGCACCACACCTAACAACTGATGATGCTGTCGAACAATCTACCAACTTCAACCACCTTATGTTTTGAGCTTTACTCAGATCAAAACTGTTTGAACCATCTCCTTGTAAAACAAAAACCTCAACACTTTCCACACATTCGTGCAGCCACTTCCCCACGGTTATTTCACCGGGCACCTTGAGAAACATTACTTTTCGAGAATTGGTGACGAAATTATCATGTCTCCACCATTTACAACCAAAGATAATGCGGTATTTCTCCAATCTCCAAGTGGGAAGACTAATCTGTTGGGCCGCTAAATTGGAATCCTCCACTTCAATCTCCAAGCGGGTGAGATTAGACAGGCACTCAAGCTCATTCAGACACACGTTCTCATTATCTCTCTCTTTATTCTCTGCTTCCCATTTCTTAAAGCTCCCTATTATCTTCAATTCCTCCAATTTTTCCAGACTCGATATTACTCCTGGCCGTACATTCTTGAGAGCTTCACAGTTTGAAATTTCTAACAACCTTAGCCTTTTTAGTCTCATTGTCTCTGATGGTAACTCCTTAAGCCATTCACAATCACGACATATGAGAATCTCAAGATTTATCAACTCCCCAATACCACACAAGCTCGTCAAGAATCCGCATTTTTCTAAAATCAATGTTTGAAGACCTTTTAGGAACTGTGTTGTATGCGGTAATGATGATGTTGATGGAAGACTGTACTTGACATACAACACATTGAGCCCTTCCATTCCTTCAAAAGAAAGGCAGTCACTTGTTTGTAAACTTTCAAGCATTAAGAGACGGAGATTTGGAAAAGTCGACTCGTCAGAAAGCTCAATTCTTTCTCCGAGAAAGGGAGAAATCCAAGTGGAATTATGACCACATTTGATGAGACGATTCTCCTTTGAAGCAATAAAAATGGCTACGTCTCGCACAAGGTCATGCATTCTGACGTATCCTTCATCCTGTCCCTCCAATAGCAAGAAACGACTTTTAAGCATCTCAACGAGCGATACAATTTTATCTCTCCCTTGTTCCAAGTTCCTAATTCCTTCAAACATGCTTAACCCGATAGCATAAGCAAACAAATGCTCGAGAGGAATGTTGGAATCTTCCGGAAAGAGACAACACAACAAGAACACGGATCTGGCATTCTGACTGCTCAAATAATCGTAACTTAGTTTGATGGGAGTATAAACGTCTTTAAGAACATCTGACAAGTCTTCTAGGTTGGAACTCCTTAGTTGCACCAGAGCATCTTTCCAAACAGATATCTTCTTCTCATCTTTCAGCGCCCCGGCAACACTTACCAGAGCAAGTGGCAAACCTTTGCACTCGTTTGCAATTTCTTGTGCTAAACTAGAAAACTCATTTTGATCATCCACACAAGTACCAAGTTTCCCCTTAAACAGAGACCATGCTTCACTTGTGGTTAAGGTTTCAATGGCATATATTGGTTGAGCATCCATTCTTGCAAGAACACCCCTGTCTCTAGATGTTAAAAGAATCGTACATCCACTTTTGCAAGGTATTCCCAATTCCACTAAATCGAGATATTCCCAAACATCATCGAGAACTAGGAGAATTCTTTTTCCACTCATCAATCTGTCACACAGTCTCTCTGCTCTACCTGATAAACTTGTCTCTTCAAGTTTCAATCCCAATTTTTCAGCTATCTCACCTTGGATTTTCTGCTTATCTTTAGGTTGACTGACAACTACCATCAACGATTCACCAAACACATTCTCCTTGAGCACTCTATTCTTGATTTTCTCAGCCAGAATCGTCTTACCAACTCCTCCCATCCCACACATCCCCATTATCTTAACATTTTCATCCTTCAAAGTTGCCATCATATCTTGTTCAATTTTTTTCCTAGACTCAAACTCGCTCGTCGGCCTTTCCAGAATACCTGGCACCACTGATGCAGGTGGTGGACGATGGGAAGTGAAAATAATATCGCGACGATCCTCGCGCTTCTGCTTCATAGCTTCAGCTGTCTTAACAGCTGCCTTGCTTGCTGAATAGCGAGATTTCACAGACAAACAACCACCACCTTGTATGTTGTCTAATTGATTCTTCTTCTCTTGAATCTCATTTACTTGTGTTAACCAAGACTTGGCTTTTTCATCAACCACTAGTGCATTATTTATTGCTGTGTCTACTTCCATTTGAAGCCCAATTCTGTCTTCCTCCAGTTTTTTGGCTTCTTCATTTAGTTTCTGGATGTTGCTGTTGAAGCAACAAAGATAAGTAAACTGACGCTTCATTGGTGCAGCAATGCACTTTCCAACTTCAGTGGCTGGTCCAAGAAGGCCTAACACAGTTCCCATCATTTTGTTGATTTTGTTCCTAAGAAATAAGAATAGAGTCAAGTCAAAAGTAACTTAATTATGGCCATATCTAATTTTACAAATTAGTACTACTTTAATTTTGATTTTTTTTAAATTTTAATCAATTCAGGAAGTGAAGGTAATATGATCCGGGGTTGGTCTTGTATGAACCAGTGTTATCATGCACATGTTTTACAACTTTTACGTGATAGTAAAACAACTAATAACCACACTTATCCTAAATCACAATGTGACATGCTTCTTATGTTGTTCATATCTAACATACTTTTGAAGCTCAAGCAAGCTGATGTTATCTTGCCTTAGAAAATATAAAGGGAAAATAGAGATAAAGAACTATTCACGTTTTTAGAGAAATCTAAGAATCCAAAATCTTGCAGAAGCATTATCTAGAGTCTCAATCATCGGATCAAGCTGAAATTCTGACAAAATGTTCAGGACTTGTGGAGGCACATTTGGAACGATGGATATTGCATTTGAAGCTTTAGAATAGCCACAAACCGAAAGGTTTGTTTTCTGCAGTGTTCGGTTCAAGAGGTTGTTTCTCACAAACCAATCGTTGGATTAATTAGCTACAATATGTCTAATACATGTGTGACTGAATAGGAATATGTCTTTCTAATTATATTGAGTTTCTTACGTTAAAATTGTTTGTGTTCTCTCTTGTGGTGATTTTGTGTTTTACTACAATTATATTTAGTACGGTTTTCTACAAACAAATTATTTTCTATGATTATTCGTGTGTTTATCTCAAAGCGGGGTAATAGAATAGTGAATCTCAATTGTTCAAATTATCATGTAGGGTAAGGAAAGACGGAGAGTGTTTTGTAAGAAGGATTTCTACCTACCAATATTGCTGGGTAGTAAAAGAGATACATAGTGGCCAATATGTTGCATTGACAAGTGTGTGGTTAATTACATTAGGTGGTGGCCGGGTGGAGAATGAGTTGGGATAATTACATATTTTTGTGCTTTAGTTTGTTATTTTATGATATTCTCTTGTATTTTTTCGACTTATTATTTTGTGGCCGTCAATTGCTTTCATATTGGATTTGTATGACTTCAGGTTGTTTTGGAGGATTTTTGTTGAATTTTGAGACGTGTAAAGCTAGTGAATACAATGGACTCGAGTCGAATAGACTGAAATGCCAAAATCAGGCCCAACATTGAGCACCTCACTGTTGAGTAGGATAGCATAGAGATGGAGTTAAAACTATATTTTTTGTCAATTTCCAAAATAAGTCATCAATGGCCTATTAATTGGTTCTATCACTTAGCCATTCATACAACCCATGTTATAATACATTGAATTAAGCCTAATCAATTGTGACCTAATAACTTAGGCCATGTTTGATTAGGGGTGGTGGTGGATATGGGATGAGGATGGAAAAAAATGGATGAGGGTAATCCGTGAATAATAAATGTGTTTGGATAAACATGGGGAAGTAGGGGTGGACGGAGAGCTTTATGTCAAATATTTAAGAGTGGTGTTGTATTGATTTATTATTGTTAGTTAATTGAGTATTTAGAGTGAGGAGCTAGGATAATTAAGAGAGAATTAGTGTGTGGAAGAAAAGTAGAAGAAATAATGAGTGATTGAAAGTAAAAAAGAGAGATGTAATTGTATAAAAATAATTGTATATATAGATGAATTATAGGAGTGGATGAGACGATAATGGGCTGTTTGGTTAGGGATGGGATGGGGATGGGGATGGGGATTGGAAAAATGTGGATGGGGTAATCCATGAATAGTAATTGAATAAAAATTGTGTTTGGATAGAGATTGAAAAATAGGTGTGGATGGAGAACTTTATGTCAAATCAATAGTGATGTTGTATTATTTTATTATTGTTAGTTAGTAAAGTAATTAATGTAAGGAAGAAAAGTAGGAAATAGAATAAATGTGTGGAAGAAAAGTAGGAGAGATAATAAATGTGTGGAAGAAAAGTAGGAAAGATAATAAATGTGTGGAAGAAAAGTAGGAGAGAGAATAAATGTATGAAAGAAAAAGTAGAAGAGAGAATGAGTAATTAATATAAAAATATGATGATGTAATTGTATAAAAATAGGTATATACACTACAAGAAAATAATTAATTGACTAGGGAATATTTTGTAGGTAATAATTCCAATTTTGTAGGCATTTATATTTACCTACGGAATACCAACGAAAACCATTCGTATGGAATTCACTCGTAGGTAATTCGGTTGCCCACGAAAATTTAATCCGTAGGCAATTACCTACCACATTTTCGTAGCAAATCCATAACATTTCGGTAGGTAATATGATTACCATAATAAATGAAATTCCGTAGGTAAATATCAACTACGAAACATTTCATTGGTAATTCCGTAGTTAAATTTGGCAACAAACATTTTGGTGCAAAAAAATTTAATATATATTTTTTAAATTTTTTATTAATAAATTGTTTTTTTAGCCTTAACCTACAAAATAAATTCATTCAAAATTGGACCAGCTGGTTCAACCGGTCCAACCATGAATCGATCATAAAACCGATTCAAAAAGTGTTAAAATATATAAACATTTTAAAAATACAAATTTAGGTGCACATTAGGCCCCTTTTATAATGTTTTTCTCTCATGTTTCTTGTACTCCTTAATCGATGTGGGACAAAAAATTTATGTTTGTTGATTACTAACTTATTAATACTACTACTTTTATATTTTTTTTTCTCTTATGTTTTTTCTACTCTTTCGATGTGGGACATAATAAAGTTCATATGTTTATTTGTTATAACACTATTGCTTTTCTAAGTTCCTAGCTAATTTTGTAGGTAATACAATTAGATAATTTATACATATAAATAGCTAGGAAAATTTTCGTAGGTAAATAAATAAACAAATCACCTACAATTATTTTGGTAGGGAAATGCTATTTTGCCTACGAATTATTTTGTAGGTAAATCAATATTTTCTAAATTCCTAGCTAATTTTGTAGGTAATACAATTAGATAATTTATACATATAAATAGCTAGAAAAAATTTTGTAGGTAAATAAATAAACAAATCACCTACAATCATTTTGGTAGGGAAATGCTATTTTGCCTACGGATTATTTTGTAGGTAAATCATTATTTTTTAAGTTCCTAGCTAATTTTGGAGGTAATACAATTAGATATTTTATACATATAAATAGCTAGGGAAATTTTCGTAGGCAAATAAATAAACAAATCACCTACAATCATTTTTGTAGGGAAATGTTATTTTGCCTACGAATTATTTTGTAGGTAAATCAATATTTTTTAAGTTCCTAGCTAATTTTGTAGGTAATACAATTAAATAATTTATACATATAAATAGCTAGGAAAGTTTTCGTTGGTAAATAAAAAAAAAATCACCTACAACCGTTTCGATAGGAAAATGCGATTTTACCATCAGATTTTTCCTTGGTAATTTCGTGGGTGAAAATGTGTAAAATAATTTATAAAGATCTGTAGGCAATCTGTAGGCAATTCTCAATATTTAAAGACGAAATTATTTTCGTTGGAAAATTTTGTAGGCAATTCAACAATTACTTGTAATGATAGGTGTATTATAGGAGTGGATGGGTATTGAGATGGGTATTTGGATGGAGAGGAATGGGATGGGGGATGGCCCATCCAAATCCGGATGGGCCAATCCCAAACCAAACACACCCTAAGTGTTTGGATGAAAAGAGTTGGGATGGGGATGACCCATCCTAATTCGGATAGGGTCATTCCAAACCAAACACACCCTTATTAATAGCGCGTTTTAAAGGGAAACAAAATGAGAGAGGCATGAGCGGAGGAAGAAAAGACGACAGCCTAGGCCTGTTGTGAGCTTTGGGGGAAGAAGGAAGAGAAGTTGGGACGACAATTTTGAAGATTATTGGGAAATAAACTTTACATTTGATGTGATAAAAGCATGAAGTGATTAAATTAGTTGATTATGTTATCTTTTCAGATGAGTTGAGATCAAATGAGTAAGTTCAAATAAGATGAGAAGGATCTTCAAATGACTTTGTTAGTCTTGTAGAGTTGATGATCTAATTCTTGGATAAAGTGTTATTATATTTTGTATTAATCTTGTTCGATATCTAGTGAAAATGGTCTTCCCGAGAACATACGTATATTATTTAATTGATTTGTTATTTGGCCACTGTCAGTTCTAGCTATTTCACACAATATAATCCGTAATTATTGCATTGTTATGAATATTGTGGCAACTAGGGAAAAACACCCTAAAGATAACCGTGTTTAAGGATAACAGTGTCTGGATTGTATGAAATGAGTATCTCATATTCATAGGAATTGTATAATTTTTCATACTTTAGTATATATTTTTATTTTCATATTTTTATGTATTTTGATTTAATATATTATTTTTAGGGTTTATTAGTATAATTTTTTTATATTTTTCAGATTTATTGAATTTTAAAATAAAATTTTAAATTATTTTAATGATGTTTTTTTAAAGTACGATAAAAAGCATTATTTTTCAAATTATATCAGTTTTTTTCATATTTTAGTATATTTCAAGGATGAAAATTGGACATTTGACTGGAGTTCCAAATTTTTTCTGACGAATTTGAAAATTCTCAGTGAGTTTAAAATTAATGGACTTAAATAGATTAAAAAAGGACCAGAATTGTACATTATTTATTTTAAAAGTGATAACTTAAAGAATTTATTTAAAAATAAGTTGAACCTCTAAAAAATGAAGAAGATAAAGATTGATGTAATGACACAAGAATTCAAGGAGATGCAGCTAACATCTTTATCTATTTATTTATGATAATTAACAACATTAAATTAAAGAAACAAATATTGTCAAAGCATAAGGATGAAATTAAGATACTATTCAAGAAAATGCAGCTAATTAACATATATATTCAATCAATAAACAACATTAATTAAATAATCGAGATATTTAGGTAATTAAAATGGAAACATACCTTTACCCAAACTAGTGCAGATCAGAGAGATGAGCAATGTACGTTTATCCTATCAGCTGAATGCTTATATATTTTTTCTTATTATTCTTTGACATAAGTGGCAGACATAGGTGGGACAATATTACCTTTTCTTTAGTAATAATACATATACTACTTTTCTTTTTCTTTCTTTAGGTACTTTGTCTTGCTTTTGGGTAAGGCTGAGAATTGATACCCATTGTTAAACTAATAATATAAAAAATTAAGATGCAAACTAAGTTTGAGTGTCTCTGAAATTTAGAATTACTTCTTGTCTCTTATTTGAATCTGATTCAATTAGATCTAGCTAAAGGTTGTAAATTAGCATAAAACCTAATGATTCGTACAAGATAGAATTTGATTAAGGACCAAAAAACTGCATTGAGTTTCACATATTGTGGATTGTTGACATGCATGTGTAGTTTAACTTTCCATAATAATGAGTGACACATATTAATAATTAAATGGAAGAACAGAGGAATCGAACTTGTTAGTGGTGTACAGTGACGAACCCAGAATTTGGGTATGTACAGTTAATAGATAATTTAAAATATATTTACACGTACTCATTATCTTACATTTTAAGTGAAACAACAACTTATGCGTGACAAAGTGTTAACTATCAAATTATATAAGTCATTGGTTATTAAGAAATGGAGTTATATACTGTATATTCATCATGTCAAAATCTTGGCATCGGTGCGAAATCCAGATAATTCAGCCTTAATTGTTGTCAATTCTACTCTGAGGATAGAACCAGGTGGGTCAATCCTATGACATCCCGTCCTAAATGGTTGTCCATGTTCATCAAAAGTGACAAAGTCCACTCCATGAATATTTAAGTCAGTGTAGAAAGCACCATTCGTAAAAATCGGATTGCATAGCTTCCTATGCGCCTGCGCGCCCATAGGAACTCTCATATTTGATCTTAAAGTTTGTACACAATACTTAAATTCCTCTAAGTAGTTGATACACCACTTTCCATCCAAACAAACCATTTGTAGTTGCCTTCGTATTCCCCCTTCATCAGTGTGCTTAGCCTGGCATCGTTCCCTCCAAAGACACCACACTTGCATTGCCATTCTCTCAATTTGGGGAAGACTCTGCGTACCAAAAAAATCTAACAGAACCCAAAGCGTATCTTCTTCCTTAATGTTCCAGAACTGTCTCCACCATCCATATTGTTTCCAAACCCTTTTTATGGCTGAACAAAAGAATATTGAGTGTAGTGTAGTTGCATTATGCCAACCACATACCTCACATTTTCGATCTACCGGTACATGATTCTGAGCCAAGTTTGATTTGGTCGCAACAATGTCCTTACACATCTTCCACAAGAAAAAATTAACTTTAGGGGATACCTTCAAATTCCACAACTTTTTCTCCAATGCCCAGAAACGAACATCATATTTATCCTTCCCTCCAATAAACATGCGAAGAATGCAGTTTACCTCAAATGAGAGGAACACTTGTTGGACAAGTTGCTCATCCCATTTGTTGTTCGAGGTCATAAATCTATTCACTGTTGATCCACTCTCAATTCTCGATCTGATATAGCCACTGTGAAGTCCTTGCACCCACGCATCCTTGAATATCTCAATCCTTCTGTCATCACCTATTTTCCATCTAGTGCCCTCCACAATTAACTCTCTACTCTAACATAATGACCTCCAAACAAACGATGGGTTGCACCCCAATTTTGCATCCATAATATCACCCAGTGTAAAGTACTTGACTATGAACACTTTAGCTATTAATGAACTTGGGTTAGTCAGAATGTGCCGAACTTTTTTGGCTAACAGAGCTTTATTCAAATTTGAAAATTTGCAAAAGCTACAAACCTCCCCGTGTCTTCATCCTACAAAACTCATCCCACTTGCTCTAGTGTATCCTTCATCGTTGATCATTGGACCCCCACTAGAATCTTGCATAAATATTCACCATATTCTGGCACAGTGTCATAGGTAACCTGAAACATGCCATTGTATATGTCGAGATGGCTTGTAGAACTACCTTAATCAGGATTTCTTTCCCGCCTGCTGAGAAGCTTCTCCTACTCCAAAACTAGACCTTTTGAGCCATTTTATCACGTATACAATCTGATGTATAAGTATCAAGTCTAGACGAGTTTAACCCAAAATCAGCTGAGGCAAAGGTCATCTGAATCTGTATAGCAAAGGTCAAATCAGAGCTGACGTGGACCAATAGGAAAACGACAACAAACACCCAAGATCTAACAAGATACAGTGTACAAGAATGGAAAGTCAAAGATATGATGGATATTACATGGCAACGGTAATATTCATCATATCAATCAAGAAGATTGTGATTCCTGAATGGTGGAGATTTGAATGCTATCATCCAACGATAACATTCAAAATCAACAATATATACATGAGTTCTTATTCATATCTCACGTATGTGGGAAGGGATGCAAAGGTCAAACAAGGAGCTTAAGTATTCATCAAGAGATCGTTCATGAAGATTCAACAAACATCATCTTCCATATAGTGAGTGAACTCATAATTACTAAACCAGTATTGTCATGCACATATCCAAAGCTTAGAGAGATTTTCTCAATCCTAGCCAAGTTTGTGTAATTCATTGTAAAAGTGTTAGCCTCTCACAATGACTAGTGGAGACAGTTGTACTTTGAAAGTGCACCGAGCTCAAAGTCTTCTCTAGGGACTATTAAGTAGTCAGACATGTTACTCTTGGCATGTAAAAGTTCACGCCCTTTGGAAGGGATTAATATCACGACTTGGGATGTGTGAGTGGATGTAGGACTAGGGTCCGAACCACTATAAATCGCTGTGTTGTTTACTGCTTTAGCATCCATGTTTACATATTGCATAACATAGCTTTAAAGAATGTTTTGTATCATACCAAATCAGCTGATACACTCTTATTTTACTCGCTAGTTATGGCTCGTCGTTTTGAGTCCAAAAACATATTACGGAGAAAAATCTGACACCGGAGTCAAAAGTTCGATCTGTTTTAACAAGTCATCTATATCAGTTGACATCAAGTCAGTTGATCATGCATGAAATGATTTTCAAAGGTTTTTCATTTACAGACGAGTGCACCGAGCTCAAAGTCTTCTCTAGGGACTATTAAGTAGTCAGACATGTTACTCTTGACATGTAAAAGTTCACGCCCTTTGGAAGGGATTAATATCACGACTTGGGATGTGTGAGTGGATGTAGGACATGGGTCCGAACCACTATAAATCGCTGTGTTGTTTACTGCTTTAGCATGCATGTTTACATATTGCATAACATAGCTTTAAAGAATGTTTTGTATCATACCAAATCAGCTGATACACTCTTATTTTACTCGCTAGTTATGGCTCGTCGTTTTGAGTCAAAAAACATATTACGGAGAAAAATCTGACACCGGAGTCAAAAGTTCGATCTGTTTTAACAAGTCATCTATATCAGTTGACATCAAGTCAGTTGATCATGCATGAAATGATTTTCAAAGGTTTTTCATTTACAGACGAGTATAATTATGGGCACATCAATTCCACACTTAACTTTGATAGACAACAAATCAACTGATAAACTAGTCCTAGGCCCCTAGTAAACCAGTAGACTAGTTGTCTTGAAGAGTTATTTATTTTTCTACACTTAGAGCACACCAAGTACTCTAAATCACTCGCGTGATACCTCCTCGAATAGGGACCATCAAACAATCCCACCACTACAACCAACAGGGTTATACCCCACACAAGTATGGAAATCAAAAGGATAATTCCAACCACGTGCTACTTCTACATTAATTCTAGATTCGATTATGGTCTTTAATCAGACCACAAAGGAAATGGAATGCACGCCTCCCCCTAAGGCCTTGTGCATTCCATATTAATCAGATCATTTCAAAAGCAACTTACAGGCTCGCACATCCGAAGATGTCGACAGAGGCCTCACAAGGGTTTAAAAGAGGTGAGCCCTGGAGCAACGCCATTAAATACAACAATAGAAGTCATCTTCCTTCAAAGGAGAAAAACAAGACTTGGGAACAGTGACGGAGCCAGAACCTAATCGGGGGGAGGGGGTCCAATTATGAATAATAAATTTCGATTTTAATATTTGGTATTATTGATCTTAATTCTTGCTTTAAAAAAATATCATTTATTAATTTTTACCACGTTCTCCCTAAACTACTTATATGCAAATCTCGTTATTTAATTATACACAAAACAACATACACTAAGAGACAATAAAAAAAGTAATAACTGCACTACTAATATTTTACTAATACATTTAAAAATTATTAAATATATATAAAAAATCATTTTAATTATTTTTTCTTTTATTTTTTATTAAATATATATTTTTTAAAAATTATTAATTTTTTTTTGAAAAATTGGAGGGGGGCCTAGTTAGAGATGTTTATCCGGGCCGGGCTAACCGGGCTGGTCTGTTTAACCCTGAAAAATACAGGGTTAGGTTTCATGAATCATAGGCCCATTTAAATCTGGGCTTTTTTTACCCGGACCGGTTAGCCCGCGGGCTAAACCGGGCCAACCTGCAGGTCTACTAGCCCGAGTTGTTACCTTTTTTTTTTTTTAATAAATAACCTTAGAACAAATTTTGGGTCATTTGACCAATGCCATATTAAGGACAATGAGTTCTAGAATTGTGTTTAAATCATACTTTTGTTTTCTCATTACCTATCATTAACTAATTATGTACTTTTCTATTTTATTTTATCGTTGGATGTGCCGAGACCTTTAATTTTAAAAGAAAAAAAAAATTATTGTAGCCCGTTTAGCCTGTGACCCGCTAGGGTTAGGGTTAGGTCCCAACAATTGTAGAACCATTAAGTATGAACCGGTTAAGGCCCTAGCCCGTTTAGCCCATAGCCCTGGCCCTATATGGCTAGGGCCAGCCCGATAGACATATGTAGGCCCAGTGCCCCCGGCACCCCCTCCCTCCGTCCCTGCTTGGGAAAAGGGTTTGTTACCGAAATTTCCTAAGTAAATCGACGGCCCTCTGGTGGTCTGACCATCTAAATACTTTGGGGGTTTTGTTCTACTCCTAAATAAGCTCGCAAAGGTTACCAAGAACTAAATCATTCGTGCGTCGGATCGACGGCGGTACTCAGGGGAAAACTGCCCTATCGCCTACTTCCGCAAATCTACCGGACTTTACCAGCGACGGACGACGCCGCCTTATCTATAGAGGGGCAATGACACTGGGATCGCACAGTGCCCTCACGGCTGCGGGCGAAGGCTTCACACGACCGCGTCCACGGCCTAGGCGCTGGCTTCGACGTTGGCGGATCACCCAGCGACCAGGGGCGGCGCGGCTAGGGTACGTTTGGCCATAGTGGCAATGACTTTAGATCGGCGCGGCTAGACGTACAGTTCAACGTGAACAATCGTAATATCGCAGAAGAAACCACACCTATCGATAGGTGATTTCACACATAGTTAGCTCGTCCTAATAAAATTATACATTCTTCTCCTTCCTTTTTAAAATTAACGCTTTGCAACTTCTGTTTTTTAAAACTAGTTTTTATTGTTGTAAATTTTTTTGTTTGTTGTCTGTAAATTATTGTCAATTATTTTTTTGTTTAATAAATATTTTGGTTGCTTTGTAAAATTTGAATGTTGCTTTTAAATGAATAAACCAAATTTTTCTTTAAAACTAATCAACAAAAATACATTAAATTTGAATGGCACAATTTGTACAATTCATGTGATTAGTTTTACTTGTTTTCCTTCTAATTAAAATAACAATCAAATTATTAAAAAAAAAAACACTTTGCCCCATGTGTTCTGAATCTTTTGTTCAAATCAATAATATGTGCATGGATTCTATTTCTATAAATAAATATTCGTTTCATCAAAGTATTACACATTTAAACGGATCAATTATATACTCCGTCGCTCCATTATTATTTAAACATTTGTTAAAAATCATTGTTCAATTATTTTTTAAACATTTGTCATCCATTCCTTACTCTTTTAAAAATCTCCCTTAAATATCTACCATGTCACTACTTTTTACTCATAAATAAAAGATTTTCTCTTCAATAAAGTTGAAATACTCATAATATCTCTCATAAAAGTCTATTTTATCATCTTTAATACTAATACACAATTCTACATTAAAACTCCTGCAAACAGCAAATGTTCAATTAATAATAAGACGGCGGGAGTACAATTTAAAGTATAATGACATCATATAAGTATATAACTATGAAATCATGTTTAGAATGTACTTCCTCCGTCTCATAATTGTTTATACATTTTTCTTATTCGTTCGTTCCACAATTATTTGGACAACTAAAAAAAAACCTTTTTCATAAATAATACCCTCACAATATTCACATATTTACACAAAATGTTATGTTGGAGAAATTGGTTAGAAATTGATTAATTTTAATTAATTAATTGATTTTAAAATGAGAGTGGAGAACACTCGTCTTTGACCAATTTATTGAGAGCTATAAATGTAATATCAAGGAAATTAAATGGCATAAAATCGTTCTACTCTCGGAGTAGATGATCGTAGTGTATTTAAAATCTCAAAACCGAATTTCGGTGAGTGAGAAATTAATTCACGAAGTTGAAACGTCAAATAATACACTTTATGGGATAAAGTGTTACAACTTGATAATTGTCCCACATTGAAACTTTGAAAGTTTAATGGGGCTAATTACTCCATATAAATAGGAGGATGTTACAATGGTTCAAATAATAATGACTAAGGAGCAATCCAATAGTTTATACGGATGCACGTGTGTGCTCGTCCGGTTGAGCTTGGGCCTAGTCTTGGGCTCGTGACTCGTGGGTTTTAAATTTGGGCTTTCAGACCCATCGAAATTGGGTTAACCCAAATAAATTTAAAAGTTGAATTTGAACTATGACGAATTTGAACGTTGAGGATGTCTAGGTACATTGACGTTACAAATTGTGATGAACTTGGACGTTCGGGTGTCCGGGTTCATAGACGTTTCAGTAATGAATTTGTAACCGCAAAGGAGTTACAAAACCATGAATGTCATAATTAAATCTTGTAACCGCAAGGCGTTACAAATAACATAAATGCCGTAATAAATGTGGAGACCCCTCACATGTTGGAACATGCCTATAAATAGGGTGCATGTTTCATGTTGCAAAAAAATACAGAAACACTCTTACACACAACACTTGAGATTTTCTAGAAAAATCATAGCATCACACATTTTGCATCAAGCATATGAGTGTAGTCCAGTTTTCGTGTCGATTCAGTTCGTTGGAACTCTATACGTTGTGGTGCTGCTCGTATAGAGGCGAAAGTCGTTTTACCTTTTAAAACGTTACGTCAAACCGTGAGCACTAGCCGGGACGTATTCGTTTTGCGGGAAAATGGTTTCCTTGACTCGACTTTAATTTTGTTCCTATTGTTCGTGAGATGGGGTCGTTGCTGCTGATTTCGAGAACTTGCATATTTTGGGAAGCTGCTAAAAGAGGAAAATCGAAGACTTTGTGTAAATATTAATTTAATTGTATTTATAATTCTGTTATTTATTTCTGTCAATTTTGTAAAGTCATTGTTGGGTGCTAAAAAATTCCAACATGTTATTCCTTTTACACATCCAATTATTTATTATACTTTATTCATAAAAATTTACAAAATTACCTCACACTACTCTAATTGTGTTATAAAATAATATATAAAATGGATGTCCTTTCAAATACTTTTAGATGTTTCTAGTATAAGCACTTATGATGATCACTTATGATGATCTTTATGTTAGAATTCTAGGAGCTTCTCTTGCTCCCTATAAAAGGGTGGTATGCCACTCCATTTTGTACACTCGATGAAAAAGGAATAAAAGTATTAGTTTTACAACATGTTATCAGCACGAGTCTCTACGTTGAGCCAAAATAATATTTTCAAGTATTATATACTTGAACCTCTTCAAGGTAGATTAAGGTAGTGTTTTTTTTTTCTCCTTTCTCATTTCATTCTTCATTATGGCTACTTTCACAAAACTTGAATTTGCACCACTTGATATCACCGGAAAAAATTATTTGTCATGGATTTTAGATGTTGAAATTCATCTTGAGGCTATGGGTCTTGGTGATGCTATTGTTGAAAATAATAGTGCATCAAATCAAGACCGTGCCAAAACAATGATTTTCCTTCGTCATCATTTGGATGAAGGATTGAAAACTGAATATTTGACAGTGAAAGATCCACTAGTTTTGTGGAGAAATTTAAAAGAAAGATACGACCACCTGAAGATGGTCGTCCTTCCAAAAGCCCGATATGATTGGCTTCATCTACGTCTACAAGATTTCAAAACTGTCAATGAATATAATTCGGCTATGTTCAGAATTACTTCACAATTAAAGTTATGTGGTGAAACCATAACTGATGATGATATGCTTGAGAAGACATTGTCTACTTTTCATGTCTCGAATATGCTCCTGCAGCAACAATATCGAGGAAAAGGTTTTAAGAAATATTCTGAACTAATTGCATGCCTTCTCTTAGCCGAGCAAAATAATGAATTATTGTTGAAAAATCATGAGTCCCGACCCACCGGTTCTAGTCCATTCCCTGAAGCGAATGCGACTCAATCTCAAAATTCTGGTCGTGGTCGTGGACGTGGTGGTAGCCGAGGACGTGGTAATAATCGTGGTCGCGGTCGTGGTAGATTTACTCCATATAATAACAACAACCATGATCGTGACAAGAAACAAGCTGTCTCCCAGAAGAGAGACAATGGAGAAAAGAATGGAAAAAAGAAGAAATATGAGGAACATTGTTACCGGTGTGGAATGGAAGGTCATTGGTCCCGCGTGTGTCGAACAGCGGATCATCTTGTTGAGCTTTATCAAGCTTCTTTGAAAAATAAGGCAAAAAATGTTGAGACAAATTTTATTGATAACAATATTGCTCTTGATGGTGATGATGTGGTTATGACCCATCTTGATGTAGCCGATTTCTTTAACGATTTTAACTAAGCATATGATGAATACCCTATAAGTATTTCATGATGAATAAAATATTTATATATTTTGCATCTTTTATTAATATTAATTTCTAATTTATGTTTTATTTTTTTTATGAAGAAGCAATGGATGCCAAACATTTGGGAATGAATAGTGATGGTGATATTTGTCTAATTGATAGTGCTACTACACACACTATACTTAAAAATGAAAAATATTTTTCTCATTTGCAAAAGGGGGAGACAAATGTTAACACTATAAGTGGTAGTGCAAATTTGATTGATGGCTCCGGAAGAGCCACAATATTTCTCCCTGAAGGAACTAAACTAGTTATAAATAATGCACTACTGTCTCCCAAGTCTCAAAGAAATTTGTTAAGTTTTAAAGATATCCGCAAAAATGGGTATCATATCGAGACTCTAAATGAGAAAAACAGTGAATGTCTATTGATTACACAAGTTGTTTCTGGAAAGATACGTGTGTTAGAAAAGCTGTATTCACTCTCTTCTGGCCTATATTACACGAATATAAATACAGCTGAAACATATCACCTAATAGACCAGAAGTCTATTACTCCCAATGATTTTATGGTTTGGCATGATCGCCTTGGACATCCTGGTTCCACCATGATGAGGCGCATAATTGAAAATTCACATGGCCATTCATTAGAAAATAAAAAGGTGTTAAATTCTAATGAATTCTCATGTGTTGCATGCTCTCAAGGGAAGTTAATTGTTAGACCTTCACCAACTAAAGTGGGGATTGAATCCCCTGCATTTCTAGAACGAATTCATGGTGATATTTGTGGGCCTGTAGATCCACCATGTGGACCATTTCGATATTTTATGGTGCTAGTTGATGCATCAACGAGATGGTCACATGTATGTCTCTTATCCTCTCGCAACTTGGCATTCGCAAGATTACTTGCCCAAATAATAAAGTTGCGAGCACAATTTCCAGATCACCCAATAAAGAAAATTCGTTTAGATAATGCTGGTGAATATTCATCACATGCTTTTTATGATTATTGCATGTCGATTGGAATAAGTGTTGAACATCCTGTAGCTCATGTTCACACACAAAATGGTCTAGCCGAATCATTTATCAAACGATTGCAATTAATTGCTAGACCATTGTTAATGAAATAAAAACTCCCTTTATCTGGTTGGGGACATGCTATACTACATGCAGCAACACTTGTGAGAATTCGGCCGACAAGTTATAATAACCTTTCTCCCCTTCAATTAACATTTGGTTATGAGCCCAATATCTCCCATTTAAGAATTTTCGGGTGTGCGGTTTATGTTCCAATTGCACCGCCTCGCCGAACTAAATTGGGCCCCCAACGAAGGTTGGGAATATATGTCGGGTATGAATCACCTTCTATAATTAAATATATTGAACCATTAACAGGTGATTTATTTACTGCTAGATTTGCAGATTGTTATTTTGATGAATCTCATTTCCCGACATTAGGGGGAGGTAAGGATCAACCGAAAAAAGAAATCAATTGGAAAATTGCATTAGATTTCCTTGATCCTCGTACAAAAGAATGTGAACTAGAAGTTCAAAGGATCATACATTTGCAACAAATTGCAAATCAATTACCGGATGCATTTAGTGATTCCAGAAGAGTTACTAAATCACATATTCCTGCAGAAAATGTTCCGGTTAAGATTGATGTCCCTGAAGGACAAATAACAAGTGCTAATGAATCTAAAGCACGCCTGAAGCGTGGTAGACCTCTTGGTTCCAAAGATAAAAACCCTCGAAAGAAAAGAGGAATAATTAAGATCGACGAGTCAAATGAGGATGAACAACTCGCACGTAGTGAGAAAATTCAGCTTCCTGAAGAAGTTGTCTCAGAAGATGTTGCTCCTGAAGAGCATGAGGTTGTAGAAACTTCAATAAATTATATCACTACGGGAAAAAGTTGGAACCGAAGAGAAACAGTCATTGACAATGTTTTTGCATATAATGTAGCACTTGATTTTTTGGAAGAATTTGAGGATCATGAACCCAGATCGGTTGATGAATGTCGGCGTAGAAATGACAGGCCAAAATGGAAAGATGCAATTCAATCCGAGTTGGATTCACTGGCAAAACGAAAAGTATTTGGACCTGTAGTCCAAACACCTGAAGGTGTAAAGCCAGTGGGATACAAATGGGTATTCGTGCGAAAAAGAAATGAGAAAAATGAAGTTGTGAGATATAAGCACGATTGGTAGCCCAAGGTTTTTCACAAAGACCTGGATTTGATTATGATGAAACATACTCTCCTGTGATGGATGCAATTACATTTAGATATCTTGTAAGTTTTACCGTGCATGAAAAACTTGAGATGCGTCTAATGGACGTAGTCACTGCATACTTATACGGTAATCTTGAAAAAGATATCTACATGAAAGTCCCTGAAGGATTCAACATGCCTGAAGCATGTAAATCAAATCCAAGAGAAATTTATTCTATTAAATTGCAAAGGTCTTTGTATGGGCTCAAACAATCTGGACGTATGTGGTATAATCGTCTTACCGAATGTCTAGTCAAGGAAGGTTATACCAATGATCCAATATGTCCATGCGTTTTTATAAAGAAAAATGGATCACGTTTTGTGATAATTGCAGTGTATGTTGATGATCTCAATTTAATCGGGACTCCTGAAGAGCTCGAAGAGGCAGTTGCATATTTAAAGAAAGAATTTGAGATCAAGGATTTTGGAAAGACAAAATTTTGCCTTGGTTTGCAAATTGAACACCTCGAAGGTGGAATTTTTGTCCACCAAACTGCTTACACCCAAAAGGTTTTAAAGAGGTTCTATATGGAAAAGGCACATCCACTAAGTACCCCAATGGTCGTCCGGTCACTCGATCCTAATAAAGACCCTTTCAGACCGCGAGATGAAAATGAAGAGATACTTGGTCCTGAAGTACCATATCTCAGTGCAATTGGTGCACTTATGTACCTTGCTAACTGCACAAGGCCAGATATATCATTTGCAGTTAATTTACTAGCAAGATTTAGTTCATCTCCCACAAGGCGACATTGGAATGGTATAAAACACATTTTTCGCTATCTCCAAGGAACAGTTGATCTTGGCCTATTTTATTCAAATAAATCTCGACCTGAATTGCTTGGTTATGCTGATGCTGGGTATTTATCTGACCCACATAAAGCAAGGTCTCAAACTGGATATGTATTCACATGTGGTGGTACAGCCATTTCATGGCGATCTACAAAACAATCACTTGTTGCCACTTCTTCAAATCATGCTGAAATTATAGCAATTCATGAGGCCAGTCGGAAATGTGTTTGGTTAAGGTCAATGATTAATTATATTCGAAAGAATTGTGGATTGTCTCATGACAATAAAAATCCTCCAACTTTATTATATGAAGATAATGCAGCTTGTATAGCTCAACTAAAAGGAGGATACATTAAAGGAGATAGAACTAAACATATTTCACCAAAATTCTTCTTTACTCATGAGTTGCAAAAGAATGGTGAGATCGATGTGCAACAAATCCGCTCAAGTGACAATTTAGCAGATTTATTTACCAAGGCACTACCTACTGCAACATTTGAGAAGCTGGTGAAGCGTATCGGAATGCGTCGATTAAAGGATTCCGCATGATGCTTGGATCAGGGGGAGATTGAATACACTAAGTAATATGTACTCTTTTTCCCTTGCTAGGTTTTTGTCCCACTGGGTTTTTCCCTAGTAAGGTTTTTAACGAGGCATATTCTTTGTGTAATGACGGACATCCAAGGGGGAGTGTTATAAAATAATATATAAAATGGATGTCCTTTCAAATACTTTTAGATGTTTCTAGTATAAGCACTTATGATGATCACTTATGATGATCTTTATGTTAGAATTCTAGGAGCTTCTCTTGCTCCCTATAAAAGGGTGGTATGCCACTCCATTTTGTACACTCGATGAAAAAGGAATAAAAGTATTAGTTTTACAACAAATTGTACTTTTTTTTTTCCAGATAGAGTGTCCACTTTTTATTGTAAATATTTTTGGAACGGAG